>CM023541.1:3860782-5315163 GCA_013350335.1 Chimonanthus salicifolius
GCACCGCCTGCGATGTCCAGTACCTTGTTACACACTAATCATTAGTCCATGTTTCAACCATTTATAAGCCCTTATGAAAAACCGGTCACCATTTAGGTTTTGTGGGTCCCACCTAATCCATTATATATTTCTTTAAGTACATATGTCTAAAATCAGCCACCCTAGGCTTTATTAACCACTTATAAGGTTATCACATTAGATCCCCTCATTCCATGATCAATCTCCATGGAATTCTTGAATTTGGCATTTAATTACGGTTTTGCCACTACCTCATTTTCCATGGTTAATCACCCATTTATGCATGCATGATTAAGTCCAAAATTGATTTTTAAACTTAGATCCCTAACTTAGGTTCATTTATGACCCACCAAACTATTAAAACTTGTCATCTAATTAATCCAATTCCCATTACTTAATCACATACATACACATTAACCTTAGACCTAAAAATGATCCACCATTTGGGTCATGGATTCAAAATACCTAATTCATCAAATCCTCCGATGGGGTTTACCTTATGCATTTAACTTCAATGAGTGCATCACTCATTCATTCCCTTTGGAGGCCACAAACACCATCCATCATCCAATTTAACCCACTACAATGGGTTACAATTGGGCCATGGGTTCGGCCATACACCATGGCCGAACCCATGGTGTCCTTTCCCCATTTTCCTTGGATCCTTTGGCACATTTTAGATCTATCACAAGTCCTTTCATGAGAGATTTACATCATGCATTTAAATCACCATTTTAAGGTATCATTTCATACTTTGGGTCCATCAAAATTATCAACATTTTCCCATTTATTTCTCCATAAATCATAACCATTAAATCCACCATTATCACCATAGGGTTCGGCCATACACCATGGCCGAACCCATGGTTCACAATCCATCACTTTCTATGCCCTCCAATGCCATAAAATCCCTTTACATTTCCATCATAAAAAGCATTTTGAAACATTTCCCACATTCACTCATTTACTACAATTCATTAACTTAACACCCTCATTGCTTTCCATTCTTAAAACCTTAACCAATTACATCAAAGACCAAATCACCCTATGGCCGAACCCTATGGCCCATAATTTTATTCCAATTACCCCATTCCATGCTTAATTTCATAATTTACATAATGCACATAACCCATTTAGTCATTTTCTTACCCTAACCCTAATTCACCCATTTAGGGTTTTCTCCATCTTCCACCCTCTCATTTGATGGGTTTAAACTCAATAGCATAAAATTATCTATCCACCATTACATTAATACAAAATAAACTCCAATTCTTAAACCCTAAAATCCAAAATTTCTTGTTAAGAAATACTCACAATCCGACGTCTCCACCGATTTCCGTCACTCCCGTCGGTCTCCGTAGCCTCCTCTCTCCTTCCTCTTGATCTTTGATAGGTCAAGATTCTTGATTAATGGTGGCAATCCCCAACCCTAGAATCGGCCAAGGTAAGTTTAAATTGAAAGAGGGAAGAGGAAAGGATGATGAGAGGGGAGATAGTCACCTTGACCTTAGAGTGATTTTGTGTAAATTTCCACTTCTTTCTTCTCTCCTTCTCTTCTTAGCTTCCTTTCCTTAATTTTTTCTTCTCTTCTCCTTCCTAGTGTGGGACGGCCATGGAGAATGACAATGGAGAGAGTTGAAAAGAGGATAAGAAAATGGAAAAGAACTCAAGACCTACCCCCATTGGTGACTTAAACTTACCCTTTACATTAACTACTCTCACCAACCAAAGCAAGATATTTTAAAGATCTTTTATTTGCTTTATGGTGGTGGTTATCTAAACCACCACCAAGCCCAACGTGTTTAACCTTGGAGGTGGGGTAGCTTGGTCTCCATTTGACTAATTTTAACCCATTTAGCCACCAATTTAATAATTTAATAATTTAATTAATTTGATAATTTCCTTAGGTTAACTCATTTGTACTTAACCTAATTCCCATTATTCCACCCATGGTTGACCAAATCAACCATGGTGGCCGGCCCCACCAATCATTGGCCCACACACCACCTCACTTGATGAGGTGGAGGTGGGTCCCACTTGGCCACATCAACTTGGTTTAATTCCAAATAACTTAGGTGATTTAAACTTCATTCCATTCATTCTAAATGGATCACCATTAGGCCCATGGCCCAATTACATTTCCATCTTACCCATTTACCTTAAAGCTTAGCCATCTTGACCCATTGGTTCCCAAATGGGTATTTGACCCAATTTGACCAACCATGGCCCAATTGGCCATCATTGACCACTTAAATGACTTTAAAATCCACTCCATGGTCTATTGGGCCATAATTGGGCCTTTGTCCAAATTTTGGCCCATTTACCCCTTTATTTCATAAATTTTCCAATTTTCATCCTTAAAATAAATAATATTCCCATTTATATTAATTTTAAAAATTCCGGGCCCTTACAATACAATCCTCTTTTAAAATTTTCGTCCCGAAAATTCGAGCGAAGTAGAGGTTCAAAACATCCACACAAGGAGTTCCGCAATACCCTTTGTTCTCTCCCGATCACTCTGATCGGCTTCTCCACACCCATCACGTCGCTTTGTACATCGACGTCTGGTACATTCAAGACATGTGAAGGGTCGGGGTTGTATTTTCCTCAACCCGGACACATGAAACACATCACGTAAAAATGATTACTGTGGAGGAAGTGCTAACTAATAGGCCACCTCCCCCACCCTCTTTAGGATTGGAAACGGCCCCACAATCTAGGCGACAGTTTCCCCTTCTTTCTGAGTCTCATGTGTCCCTCCCGTGGTGAGACTTCCAAAAGTACCAAATCTCCCCCTCAAACTCGGGGAAACTTCTCCTCTTGTCGGCGTAATACTTATAACGGCTCTGCGCAGTGAGTAAAGGTTACCGTATAAATTTAATCTACGCCGTAGTCTCCGCAACCAACTTCGGTCCAACCAGCGCAGGCTCACCGACCTCTGTCTAACGCACTGGAGATCTACAGGGCCCACCATATAAGGCCTCAAATGGAGCCATCTGGAGGTACTGTTATTGTAGGAGAACTCCACCAGTGGCAGGCGATTCTCCCATCCACCCTTGAAATCCCGCATACCTGCTCTCAGCATATCCTCCAATATCTGTATTGTTCTCTCCGATTGTCCATCAGTGTGTGGGTGGATTGCTGTGCTGGTTAACACATCGATCCCCATAGCCGACTGCATGCTCCTAGGCACATCCGTTCTACCTCGAAATACAAGACCTTGTCCCGGTCGCAACTCTTATTCCGGTACTACCTCACCGGTAGACATCTTAGTCCATATCTCCTCCATTTCTGGGCCTATTCGCTGTTCCCGTTCAATCGTGTCAAGTATCTCTTAATTACATCAACACCACTCATATCAACCTATGAGTTTCATTCTTGTGGAAATTACTCTGTCTCCTGCTATCTCTTTCTCTCATGAACCCATTTGCGATTTTATGCAGACTAATGTATTCTATTTCACTTTACCTGCTACCAAGATATTTCCCATCCATGCTCCTTCAATACGTTCTTTTGTCTACTCTCCGTGTGAGTTAGTCTACCAATACGAGCCTATGCTCAAGTCCATTGTTGATTCCATTTTAACTAGGTTTCTAGCTTCACCCCCCTGGAACTCCATCGGCCAACTACAGAGTCAGGTGATCAGTCTCACTCAGCAGTCGCCCATAGCTTCCCATTCAAGTTTCACTAGACTCTTAACCTTTCCCTTAAGTCCATCTCTCAACAGCAATCATACCTTTTATTTGCATATAAGTCACTATGGGACTAACCATTTTTTGTTCATAACTCCTCCAATACCAATACCCGACATCAATCCCAATCACATAAATACTAATTTCCTACCCTTCTGGATTATTCCACATACTTTCATAGATTCCATAAAAACAATGATATATCTAAGCTTACTTAGACTATGTCAAATAATGTCCATTCATCACAAAAAAATATTCATAGGTATTACCAATTCCACCACCACCAAATTCCACCCTACATGCCTACGTTATCAATGGTTACCACATCATACTATTCATATGCCTTCATTAGCAGGCCACGTAGAATTGAAATCACACACCATCTTCGAATAACACAACTCATGTGTAATTAGATCTTTCACCTCCATTCACATCAAACAACAACTTGGGGTATCATAAGAAATAACACATTAATAAGATGTAGTGATTCAACCTAATTATGATTAGGTTACCCTACCCCATTTACAACACACACCTAGAGATTTTTAAAAATAATAATGCTACTCATCCAGAGCAAATCATCCCAATACATTCGAAGACCACCCATGACCATCCATAAATTCCTAAACTTTGGAATTACTCATGAGCTCCACCTAGGTTTCCAACCAAACGCATTGGCATATCATGGCCTTCTCATGCATACTACATATTCACAACTCCCGGCACTTTATCAACTCATCATCATACCCATAGTCTATAACACATCCTGGTTCCTCAATGATTACTCATTGAATACCACCAATTATCAAAGTACATCATATAAACTCATTGCACAATTGATAATTCACAACTTAATAACCTCATAAGGAATCCTCATACAATCACTAAATAAAATGCTTTCATAAATTCATGGTCCATCATTCATTCATGCTTTTTTTTTAAGGCCATAAATCCATTTCAAGGCCTATCATTACTTATTCATAATCTATACTACACATTGGGAGAATGCACTTGCATTATACATAGAAGATTTTTTTTTTTTATACAATATATTTGTCTTTGCAAGCTAGACCCTTCACATTCTCCTCATAATATCATCTTCTCATGAGTTTCATGTGGCAAGTTAACCCATGCATTCCGGTCTCTTTCAAGTACACTGTTTATCCAACATGTCTCAAATGGCACTTTGTTCACATGAGAACCTCTTATAACCCTTCACAAAGCGTTTACATCATCACCCATTATGTGTCATAATATAAATCTCTTCCCTTGATCATGACAAATTATCAAGCCATGGGTCATCACCAATATAAAAGCCATTGTACCATCCCCCAAGTATACCCATATATCACATTAACAAATACTCCCCACTCTTTTCATTCACATTTACCTCACTCATAAACATATGCAACACATACCCCACATCAAAAGTTCATGCCTCTTATCCTCATTTGATGCATGTAGTTCACAAATCGAGCATACCCCTTCAAGAGGGTAGGGTAGTATGTGCAGTTGTGCCCAACCTAGTTGCACAACTCATACCTATAATCGGGTCCCATTTCCCCTACCGACTTTCTTATCATCGGAAAGTCTTCCACATTCTCTTCAAGAAGAGATAATAAATCCCCTTCATCTTCCTCGGGAGGTCCCTCCTGAAAGTCCAGGCTAACTGCTTGTGCTAGATGCAGACACCAAATCTATGGGACAGCTAGGGGTTTCCTTACCCCACGGTTCCATATACTCCTCGTCGTTTGACATATCTATATTATAAAATACAATAGAATACACAAACACCATCCACAACAGTTTCCAATAAAACCAATCTAGGTTTTGGGGATTTTCCTATATATAACACAACGTATTTTGGGGAAAATTTTCCAAACTAGCACACTCAGTTTTGAGAATAACATCCCTAAGTACCAATGCTTGTTCCATTTGGTGAGATGGGGGAAATTTTCCTACATTTGATAAATCCATCATTGTCCCATTAATTGGGGAAAACTAGATTTATTTTCTCATTTTGGGGGAAATTTTCCTAAGTATCATTGTTTTTTTTTTTTCCATTTGGGGGGGGAGTTGCCAAATAAGCACACTTGGTTTTCCTTTGTTTATGGGGGGAGAATCTCTAAACTCCTACTGTTTGTAGTTCAACTTAAGAATACTGGGGAAACACATCCTATTTTCGCTACGTTTGATAAAGTTATCATTGTTTCATCAATTCGGGGGAAAGATTTCTAAGTGATCACACCTTGTTTTGGGGAAAATTTCCTAAGTATCAAAGTACTGTGTTTTCATTTTCGGGGGAAATAAGCCCTATATTGCTACGTTTGATAAATTTAACTTAGGATGAATCTTTCTTCCCTTGCTAACATTCCTTTTCGTCAAATGTTGTTCTCAGACTGAATACTTAAGTTTGAGTCAATCGAAGTAAATTAACCCGGCCCCCGTGCAGCGGACTCCGAAGAGTCGGTCGGTTGGGATTCTTAGCTGCCAGTGAGACATTCAACCGTCTTAATCTTACTTCGAGAGATTCATTCTTCCAAGTTCGCTCTGATACCAACTGTAACGCCCGCCCCTTTTCACCATAAATCAGAGTTAATTTTTTTTTTTTTTTTAAAGTGACAAAGGGCGCGGACGCCACGACGCGAGTTAAGTCCGAGCTTCTAAAGCCCGGCCCTTAACTGGCCAACCCTACGCGTGCGTGGAGCCAAGTCCACGAGTACGGTTCACGCGTAGATGTAAGCTCAAGGAATATTACTTCTCAGTGCGGAATTAACAACAAAGACTATCCTACAAATTTGAGATAGCAAGGAAGATAACATTCATTTAAATTTCTATAATACCTCAAAACCATAATGTCTCTAATAAAATCCCAAAACATAACCAGTAATCTAATTTATTACATTCCGACAAGCTAAGTTACTCAAATTACATTTCTCCAACATAAACTTAAAAAAACATAATGAATCTGCCTTCCCAAGCTACTAAGCATGACTCCCGTCCCGTCCTTCCGTTTCGCCACCTCCTGCGTCATCAGCTAGGGTAGAAGTAGGGCGTTAAAACACGCGCCCAGTAGGACTCCAGGTAGGGCTAGCACATGGATTAGTAATAACAAAGCATATAGAAGATATTATCTCAAAATTATGCCATTTGGTACAATGTAATGCAATGGGTGTTTTATGTCATGAATCCCACCCATCAATCTCATCTTCAACTCTACAATGTCCCTTTTTCCAACCATCCATAGTATTCCAAATAGAATCCATACCATCATCGTACCATGACCCTCTTGATGCAAAAGCCTCATCAAGATGCAATCCACACTAGGCATCCCCCCCTTGATGGAAGAACCATCATCAAGGTACAATAATAAATACAACATCCCCCTTGATGGAAAAGCATCATCAAGGTATCATAATACATATGTGAAATGTCCCCATGCTGTTTATCGGTCGCCCCGACGGAGCATGGACTCCGGTTTCATTTCATCATTTCCCTGTCATATCCCTCCCATGCCATGCATGAGATGTAGATGCCATGTGCCATGTAAATATATGTAGTTCAATAGTAACACAAAAACCCATCTTAAAACAATTACTTGATTATCAAATAAATCAAAGGGAAAAACATTCCATAATATTTAATCCAAAATCCATCTTAAGACATTCACATGATTGCCAAAATAATTTAAAGGAAAACATCACAAGATACATAATCCAAAACTCATCTTAAAGGCAACCACATGCTTTCCAAAATAAATTAAAGAAAACATCACCCAATCCATGGCTTACAAAAATGTAGGAATCCTACCTGATACCGACTTGCGTCCTTTTACATTTTTTTCGCTCGACAAACCCGGTCGTCGATCGCGCACCACCTGCGATGTCCAGTACCTTGTTACACACTAATCATTAGTCCATGTTTCAACCATTTATAAGCCCTTATGAAAAACCGGTCACCATTTAGGTTTTGTGGGTCCCACCTAATCCATTATATATTTCTTTAAGTACATATGTCTAAAATCAGCCACCCTAGGCTTTATTAACCACTTATAAGGTTATCACATTAGATCCTCTCATTCCATGATCAATCTCCATGGAATTCTTGAATTTGGCATTTAATTACGGTTTTGCCACTACCTCATTTTCCATGGTTAATCACCCATTTATGCATGCATGATTAAGTCCAAAATTGATTTTTAAACTTAGATCCCTAACTTAGGTTCATTTATGACCCACCAAACTATTAAAACTTGTCATCTAATTAATCCAATTCCCATTACTTAATCACATACATACACATTAACCTTAGACCTAAAAATGATCCACCATTTGGGTCATGGATTCAAAATACCTAATTCATCAAATCCTCCGATGGGGTTTACCTTATGCATTTAACTTCAATGAGTGCATCACTCATTCATTCCCTTTGGAGGCCACAAACACCATCCATCATCCAATTTAACCCACTACAATGGGTTACAATTGGGCCATGGGTTCGGCCATACACCATGGCCGAACCCATGGTGTCCTTTCCCCATTTTCCTTGGATCCTTTGGCACATTTTAGATCTATCACAAGTCCTTTCATGAGAGATTTACATCATGCATTTAAATCACCATTTTAAGGTATCATTTCATACTTTGGGTCCATCAAAATTATCAACATTTTCCCATTTATTTCTCCATAAATCATAACCATTAAATCCACCATTATCACCATAGGGTTCGGCCATACACCATGGCCGAACCCATGGTTCACAATCCATCACTTTCTATGCCCTCCAATGCCATAAAATCCCTTTACATTTCCATCATAAAAAGCATTTTGAAACATTTCCCACATTCACTCATTTACTACAATTCATTAACTTAACACCCTCATTGCTTTCCATTCTTAAAACCTTAACCAATTACATCAAAGACCAAATCACCCTATGGCCGAACCCTATGGCCCATAATTTTATTCCAATTACCCCATTCCATGCTTAATTTCATAATTTACATAATGCACATAACCCATTTAGTCATTTTCTTACCCTAACCCTAATTCACCCATTTAGGGTTTTCTCCATCTTCCACCCTCTCATTTGATGGGTTTAAACTCAATAGCATAAAATTATCTATCCACCATTACATTAATACAAAATAAACTCCAATTCTTAAACCCTAAAATCCAAAATTTCTTGTTTAAGAAATACTCACAATCCGACGTCTCCACCGATTTCCGTCACTCCCGTCGGTCTCCGTAGCCTCCTCTCTCCTTCCTCTTGATCTTTGATAGGTCAAGATTCTTGATTAATGGTGGCAATCCCCAACCCTAGAATCGGCCAAGGTAAGTTTAAATTGAAAGAGGGAAGAGGAAAGGATGATGAGAGGGGAGATAGTCACCTTGACCTTAGAGTGATTTTGTGTAAATTTCCACTTCTTTCTTCTCTCCTTCTCTTCTTAGCTTCCTTTCCTTAATTTTTTCTTCTCTTCTCCTTCCTAGTGTGGGACGGCCATGGAGAATGACAATGGAGAGAGTTGAAAAGAGGATAAGAAAATGGAAAAGAACTCAAGACCTACCCCCCATTTGGTGACTTAAACTTACCCTTTACATTAACTACTCTCACCAACCAAAGCAAGATATTTTAAAGATCTTTTATTTGCTTTATGGTGGTGGTTATCTAAACCACCACCAAGCCCAACGTGTTTAACCTTGGAGGTGGGGTAGCTTGGTCTCCATTTGACTAATTTTAACCCATTTAGCCACCAATTTAATAATTTAATAATTTAATTAATTTGATAATTTCCTTAGGTTAACTCATTTGTACTTAACCTAATTCCCATTATTCCACCCATGGTTGACCAAATCAACCATGGTGGCCGGCCCCACCAATCATTGGCCCACACACCACCTCACTTGATGAGGTGGAGGTGGGTCCCACTTGGCCACATCAACTTGGTTTAATTCCAAATAACTTAGGTGATTTAAACTTCATTCCATTCATTCTAAATGGATCACCATTAGGCCCATGGCCCAATTACATTTCCATCTTACCCATTTACCTTAAAGCTTAGCCATCTTGACCCATTGGTTCCCAAATGGGTATTTGACCCAATTTGACCAACCATGGCCCAATTGGCCATCATTGACCACTTAAATGACTTTAAAATCCACTCCATGGTCTATTGGGCCATAATTGGGCCTTTGTCCAAATTTTGGCCCATTTACCCCTTTATTTCATAAATTTTCCAATTTTCATCCTTAAAATAAATAATATTCCCATTTATATTAATTTTAAAAATTCCGGGCCCTTACAGTATCAGCTTAATCTGTGTTGTAGTCTCTGCAACCAAATCCGGTCCAATCAATGCAGGCTCACCAGCCTCTGTCCAACACACTGGTGATCTACACGGCCTACCATACAAGGCCGCAAATGGAGCCATCTGGAGGCTTGCCTGGTAACTGTTATTTTAAGAGAACTCTACCAGTGGCAAATGCTCCTCCCATCCGCCCATGAAGTCTAGCATGCATGCTCTCAGCATATCCTCCAGTGTCTGTATCGTCCTCTCTGACTGTCCATCAGTCTGCGGATGAAATGCTGTGCTAGTCAATACGTCGGTCCCCATAGCCGACTGCATGCCCTGCCATACTCTGCCATTGAATCGGCCATCCCTGTCGAACACGATAGACCGAGGAAGACCATGTAACCTGATGATCTCCCGAATGTACCATCGACCCAAAGTCTCTAATGAATCTGTCATCTTGATGGGAAGGAAATGTGCAGACTTGGTCAATCGGTCCACTATGACCCATATCGCATCGTTACCCTTTGACGACATTGGCAACCCTGTCACAAAGTCCATGGATATGTGCTCCCATTTCCATTCTGGCACCGGTAAGGGTGCGAGTAAGCCCGGGGGTTTCCGATGTTCTGCCTTGACCTGTTGGCAAGTTAGGCAACGAGCAACAAACTCTGCCACATCTTTCTTAAGTCCATGCCACCAATAGTGCCTCTTAAGATCATGACACATCTTGGTGCTGCCCAGGTGGATAGAGAGTTTGGTTTGGTGTGCTTCAATCAACAACTCTCTTCTGCAATTCTTAGGCACGTATGTCCTGCCTCAGAACATAAGACCCTGTCCTGGTCGTAATTCCCACCCCGGTACAACCTCACCGGTAGACATCTTAGTCCAAATTTCCTCCACCTCTGGATCTGTCCATTGCTCCCATTCAATCTTGGAGACCATGTTGGATCGTATGATCAGATTATATATGGTCCCATGATTATTGAGGTAGAGTTTAAATTCTCTGGTGGTATTCAGTACCTCCATTCCGTCCTGATCAAGCTGGCTACTGTCGCATGTGACATGCGGCTGAGGGTGTCCGCCACTTTGTTCGCCTTGCCAGGGTGGTACCAAAGTGCGAACTCATAATCCGCCAGATATTCCATCCATCTGCACTGTCTCATGTTGAGTTCTTTCTGATCAAATAAGTATTTCAGACTCTTGTGATCCGAGAACACCTCAAAATTTTCACCATAGAGGTAATGTCTCCACCTCTTGAGAGCGAAGACCACTGCTGCTAGCTCCAGATCATGTGTGGGGTAATGGCGTTCATGAATTTTCAATTGTCTTGATCCGTACGCCACTGCACGATTACCTTGACTGAGTGTACACCCCAGTCCCTCACCGGAGGCATCACAGTACACTTCATAATTTCTGCCTCTTTCTGGCAAGATCAGAATAGGAGCGGTCGTAAACCTCTCCTTTAGTTCCTCAAATCTCTGGTTGCATAGATCTGACCACTGAAATTTGACTCCTTTCTGAGTGAGTCGGGTAAGTGGAGCTACAATCTTGGAAAAGTCCATGATGAATTTCCGGTAGTAACCGGCTAATCCCAGAAAACTGCGGATCTCGGTCACATTCGTCGGCGCTTTCCACTCCTTTACTGCCGCTACTTTAGCCGGGTCCATGGCTATACCTTCCTCTGATATAATGTACCCCAAGAAGTTGACTTCAGATAGCCAAAATTCACACTTGCTAGCTTTGGCATATAATTGGTTCTTCCTCAAGGTGTCTAACACTATCCGCAGATGTTCAGCATGTTCCTTCTGACTTTTGGAGTAGATCAGGATATCATCAATGAATACAATTACAAACCGATCCAAGTAAGGACGGAATATCCTATTCATTAGGTCCATGAACACAACCGGTGCATTTCTAAGTCCAAACGGCATGATCACATATTCATATAAGCCATACCGTGTCCTGAAAGCTGTCTTCTCTATGTCCTCCTCCCTAACCTGAATTTGATGGTATCCGGACATCAGATCAATCTTGGAGAAATGAGAGGAACCCCTAAGTTGATCAAATAGATCGTCAATCCGAGGTAGGGGATACTTATTTCTGACAGTTAGCTGGTTCAGCTTCCTATAATCCACACACATTTGTAGGGTACCGTCTTTCTTCTTCACAAATAATACCGGGGTTCCCCATGCAGACGTGCTGTTCCGAATAAAACCCAGCCTGAGCAGTTCATCAATCTGCTTCTTCAACTCAGTCATCTCAGCTGGTGCCATCCTATAATGGGGTAATGATACTGGAGCGGCGCCGGGGTATAACTTGACCTCTAAGTCTATCTCCCTCTTGGGTGGTAAACAAGGGAGCTCTATTTGGAATACCTCGGCATAATCTGTTACTACTGCCGGAAGTTCAGTTATTGGTGCTCTATCTAATCTGAAACTGTTCAAGGCAAGATGGTTCAATTCTTCCTGTAGCCTTCTAGGAATGCCCTACCTGTCAGCGTGTACCACGTACCACTTTCCCTCGGGTGACCAAAATATCACCCTACTAAGGTGGCAATCAATTTGGGCCTGATATGTAGTTAACCAGTCCATGCCAAATATAACATCTTATTCGGCCATATCAATTACTAAGTAGTTGAACTCGAATCTGAATCCCGCGAGTTCAGTGTTCAATGTCGTACATATAAGTCCTAATGATGTGTCTCCGAGAGGGGATACAATGGTAAGTGATGTGGACAGGTTTTGTACTAATGTGCCCGTAGCAGATATGAATGCAGTAGATATAAATGAATGTGAAGCTCCAGAGTCAAATAACGTAACAGCATAGGAACTACCAATTACAGCCATACCTTGCATCACCGAGCGATCCACTGCTATTGGAGTCGGTATGGTGAAAAGTCGTCCAAATCCGGTAGGGGTTGGCGCCTGTCCTGCTTGATTGTATGTTCTACCTCCTCGCGACTGAGTTGGTCTGGATGGAGGGCGGAAGGTACCCCTGGAGTTGGAGGGTCGGCTGATCTGGGGACATTCTCTCTTGTAATGGCCCTGTTGGCCACACTGATAACATGTGTTCCCACCCCAGGGAACCTGTGTGACTGATGTTGATGAGGAGGGCTGATTGGGGCGAAAGCCCCCCGTAGATCCTGTGGAGAATGAGGGTCTGCTAGAATTTGGGCGGAACTTCTTGTTGGGTTGAAATGCACCCCGCCCACTTTGCCCTTGGCGGTTGTCAAACCGCACCATTTCGTTCAACTCTCGTTCTGCTATGGTGGCCCTGCTGACCACCCCTGCCAATGTGGGTTCCTTGAAGATTGTCACCCTGTTTCTGATGTTTGGTCGAAGGCCCCGTTCAAACTTACGGGCCCTTCGGTGCTCAGTATCCACCATGTAGAATGCATAGACGGACAGCTTAAGGAATTCTCTGTGGTATTCTGCCACCGTCATGCTGCCTTGTATTAATGAGATGAAGGCTTGCTTCTAGTTCTCTCTTTCCTCCTCTGGAAAATATTGCTCTAGGAAGGTGGTTGAGAACCATTCCCATGTCATGATGGTCCTTTCCCCTTCTGGCACCAGTGCTTGTTGCTTTTCCACAATTTCCCACCAACTACTGGCATCCTCGATCAGTTGGGAAGTGGCCAACAAGATTTTATCAGCAGGATTGGAAATTTGGAGCAGATTAAAGATCTGATTGATCCTTTTTAACCAATGTTCCGCTCCGACAACCCCTTCTGTTCCCCTGAAGTAGGGAGGGTGCTGTTGTTGAAAATCCTTGGCCATCTTCCGTTTACTGGAGTCGCTGGCGGTCGCATTTCCGCCTGAGTGTTGTTGAAGAGCAGAAGCGACTGCCGCTTGAACTACGTCTCTTAGCTCGGGAGGTACACCTTGTATGTTTATATTATTCTGTCCCTCGGCTGGATGAGGTGGTGGCACCTCCTCTTGATGCGGTGGGGGTACTTCCTCTTGATGAGGTGGTGTCACCTTCTCTTCTACCTGTGGGTTTTTGTGAGTCCTTCTTCTTGGCGGCATTTCCTAAGTCATTGAAAACATTTATTGACTTAGTTCCTTCATAATATTGGTGTGTTCACATTTTGGGGAAAGAATTTTCCTACGGATCAAATAATTTCTTCTATTTGGGGAAAAATTATCAAATAACTATACTTAGTTTTCGGGGGTTTTTATGTATAATAAAATGTAGCTTTGTTGGGGAAGTTGCCAAATAAGCACACTTGGTTTTCGTAAGACTCTCTAGTTGTCATGCATTTCTTACCAATTTGGGGAAAATTTCTTAAGAATCAATGTTTGTTTCGTTTGGTGAAATCGGGGAAACCTTTCCTATGTTTAATAAATCCATCAATGTTATAATGTTTGTACTTCCCTTGCTATCATTTCCTTACGTCAAACGTGGCTCTCAGATTGGATGTTTCAGTCTGAGTCAATCGAAGTAGATTAACCCGACCCCCGTGCAGCGGACTCCGAAGAGTCGGTCAATTGGGATTCTTATCCGTCAGTGAGACGTGAAACCGTCTTAATCATACTTCGAGAGATTCATTCTTCCGATTTCGCTCTGATACCAACTGTAACGCCCGCCCCATTTTCACCGAAATCAGAGTCTATTTTTTTTTTTGAAATAAAAGTGACAACGGCGCGGACGTTATGACGCGAGTTAAGTCCGAGCTTCTCAAGCCCGGCCCTTAACTGGCCAACCCCACACGTGAGCGGAACGAAGTCCACGAGTACGGTTCACGCGTAGGAAGTAAGCTCGCGGAATGTAACCACATGCGGAATATTATAATAGATACTATCCTACCAGTTTTAGATAGAAGGGAAGATACATCATTAAACTACTAAGATACTCCAATGTTCATGATCATGTCTCAAAATGATAACGTACGGAGTATAATCCAGACCATAGCAAGAAATCCAAAATTATTACAATTTGACAAGCTAAGCTACTTAAGTTACAACTTTTCCAAAATAAAACTTTGATAAACAACGTAGCCGCTTCCCCCAGCTCCTAAGCTTGACTCCCGTCGCGTCCACCATTTCCTCCGTTTCCTGCATCATCAGCTAGGGTAGAAGTAGGGCGTTAGACAACGTGCCCAGTAGGACTCCGAGTAGGGCTAGCACATGGATTAGTGATAACAAGCATACTGATAGCAATATAATAAAACCATATGATGAATGCCATGCCATGGGTGTCTATGTCATGTGTCCCACCCATCATCTATATCATCATAAAATGTCACATCCCCCTTGACGGCAAAACCTCGTCAAGGTGCCCCCATGTTTGCTTCTCGGTCGCTCCGATGGAGCATGGACTCCAGTTATAGCCTATCAGGCTATCCCCTGTCTGTTCTCGGTCGCCTCGACGGAGTATGGACTCCGGTTATAGCCTATCAGACTATCCCCATGTCTGTTCTCGGTCGCCCCGACGGAGCATGGACTCCGGTTCCTTTATTTTCCCGCCCATGCCATGCATGAGATGTAAGTGCATTATGCTATGTAATCCATATATATAAAGTCCATAGGATAGGAATATAATCCATATTCATAATATAAAATCCATAGGATAGGAATATAATCCATATTCATAGTATAAAATCCATAGGATAGGAATATAATCCATATTCATAATATAAAATCCATAGGATAGGAATATAATCCCTAGCATTTAAGATACCATCCATAGCATTTAAATATAATCCATAGCATTTAAATATCATCCATAAAATGAACCATAAAATTATTGAAATAAAATACGGAAAACATCACATATACGTAATCCTCGGCTTACAAAAAGGTAGGAATCCTACCAAATACTGATAACGTCCTTTTCCATTTTCGTCCGATAATTCCGGTAGCCGATCGTGTACCGTTTGCGATGTCTCGATACCTTATTATACATTTTCCAAGTTAGTCTATATCTTGTCTATGATTAAGTCTCTAGCTGATCATAAACCTAGGTTCATTAATGCTCTTTAACCATGTTACAAGATTACCATAAATCAACCCTTATCTTAGCCTCTTTTTCCATTGATTAAAACACATACATAACTCAATCTATAACTGATCCATACACTTGGGTCCATTAATGACTTACCAATCATTCCGTAGGATTATTAAAATCAGTCCCTTCAATTTAACATAACCCTCATTTATCCTTCCGGATTAATAGTAACCTCTGAAATTACTCAAAACTGTATACTTCAATTCAGTCGACTGAATTAGGAGTTCAGTCGACTGAATCAGGAGTTCATTCGACTGAATCAGGAGTTTAGTCGACTGAATGACAGATTCGGTCGGCTGACTTCGAATCAGATTGTCTGTTTTTCTTGCCAGTTCAGTTTCAGTCGACTGAAATATACATTCAGTCGGCTGAAACATGGTTCGTACCCTTTTCAGTCGACTGAATCACAGATTCAGTCGGCTGACTTTGTATCAGATTATCTGTTTGTTCTGCCAGTTTATTTTCAGTCGACTGAATCACAGATTCAGTCGGCTGAACTACTAACCAACCATTTCCGTGTTCAATAAGCATCCATTCAGTCGACTGAATCATATATTCAGTCGGCTGAAATTTCCAGAACCCTTTCTTATCCGAGACGTTTGTGTTCAGTCGACTGAATCATCAGATTCAGTCGGCTGAAACTCCCAGAAACTCTTTCTATTATCAGCCACCATTAGTTCAGTCGACTGAATCACTTATTCAGTCGGCTGAAACTCCCAGAAACTCGTTTCTGATTTGTCCATTATCAGTTCAGTCGACTGACTGTTTTGTCAGTCCTTTCCGTTGAGTATTTCGTACATCCTTCATTCGTGATTTCCCTTAGAAAAATAACATCTTGTTTGGAGATACTTACAACTCCGTGGCTCTCCTGGTTGTCTCTTGCTCCTCTTGTTTCCTTAGCCTTTTTTTTTCTTCTTCTTTGTCCTTGATACTCGGCCAATGGTGAGTTTGATCAAGATGAGATCACCGAGGTTTGGTTCGGCCCAGGTGTAGTATGTTTGAGAGGGAAAAAGGAGGAGAGAATGGAAAAATATCTCAAGTCTTGGGACTTAGGAGTATTGTCAGCCAAGCTTGGGTTCTCTTCTTCCCTTCTAAGTCTTTTTATCTTATTTTTTCTTTGGTGTTTTCTTTGGAATAGGGGGGGGGGGGGGGGAGGACGGTTTTGGAAGAGACGGAGAGATAGAGAGAGTGTGATGATTGGTTTTGACTCCATCTACCAACTAAGCATGGAGGGGGGGGGGGGTATGGCCTTGCATGCCCCCAATCTTAGGGCCATTGTCCCCTTAGTGGGGGTGGTTGGAATGAGTTTGAACCACCACTCATTCCAACGAGTTTGGTGATTCAACTAAGATGGAAATCATCTTGACTCACCCCCTCTCCTATGTGACTCACTCCATTATTTAATTTATTACTTAACTTAGCCCCTTTAATTTTATAATTTAATTTCTATTTATTTCCTTTCAATTCCTTCACGAATCCACCCATGGTTGACCAAGTCAACCATGGTGGTGGTCCCCACCAATTCTTAGTCATCCGCCACCTCACTTGATGAGGTGGAGGTGGGCCCCACTTGGTTATGTTAGCTTAATCATCTCATCATTAACTTAGGGGGGTTTAATTCCAATTAATTGGGTCACTATTGGGCCCATGGCCCAATTAAATTATTTTCTACTATTTACCTTAGAGTTTGAATCAAATTTGATTCATTGGGTCCCACATGGTTATCGGGCCCACTTGACCATTATTGACCCTTCAAATGAGTTCTATCAAATCCATGGTCCAGTGGACCATACTTGGGCCTTTGCCCCAAAATTTGATCCATTTAACATCCATAATATCAAATTTCCAATTTTTCCATTATTAAAATAAATAAATACCATATATATATTGATTTAAAAATTCGGGCTACTACACATCCAAGGCATCCCTTGGCACTCCCAAGGGACCCTTTGGCACTCGCATGCATCTCATCCAATTCCCATTCATTTCATTTAAAACTATGCATGGGAAACCCACTCCACAAGTCCCCAACGTGTGGGACTTGTCTTGGGTGGCTTGAGACCAAAGCACTCTTTCATCTCCCATTTGACTCAATGAATTTACAAGACCCCTTTGGTTTCCATTTCAACTCAACCAACTCATAAGCCCAACTCACCACAATAAATGACACTCATTTAATGCACTTGAGTCAACTCCATTTCTTAATTTAAACCCAATTCAATCCAGTCCCAACTCAACCTGATTTAACTCACAATTGAGCTCACTTGAGGGTCCACACGGTCAACCATGGTCCACATGGTCAACACGACCCATTGGGTCCCCATTTAGCTTATTGACCCAATTAACGCCTAGACGCAATTATGAGTGGTTTAGCCCCTTTGAATGTGGTTTACCCATTTGTATCAAGCCTACCCATTTATATTCCACTTAATTTACAATCAATTCAGCTTAACCCCATTAAATTTGGGCTCACCCAATGGTCAAACAAGTCCATTATGACCCATTGGGTCCCAATTGGGTCCTTTTACCCGATTAACCATATTGACCCAATTTGATGTTCATTACCCACTCATGATAAATTGACCCTTATAATATGTTCATATGGTCTTAATTTGAACAATGGGCCCCACCATTTTCTCGTTTACAATCACATTTATTAAATTCACCAATCTAGTGGCATTTTCATAACTATTCATATTATTGAGAAATTGGGGTGTTACAGATGATGAGCATTCCATCAGGAGGATACTATATATCCGGAAACCCACACTCCGTTGGGGCATCCGTAAAATACTCGTGGAAGGATACCTTGATGATGACAATCCCATCAAGAGGATACTATGATTTTGTGATGGGTGGGATTCATTGCATATGATAGCATGGCATGGCATTAAATCGGCATGATTATGATCTTTATTATCATACAAGGTTTATGGTTTTTATCGGTATGATTGGATCGCTATTATCATACACTGTTTTGGATACAATGCTTTGAAAGTATGGAATGATTTATCATAACTGGTTTTGATATATATTATATCTGGATTTTTGGTACTAACCCATGTGTTAACCGTAATTGGAATACCTACTGGGCGCGTTGTACTAACGCCCTACTTCTACCCTAGTTGATGATACAGGAAACGAAGGGAACGATGAGCGCCAAACGGTTCAAGCATAGGAGCTTGGATACTTTTAATTTATATTTGTTTAAAGATACTCATGGGCTTATATTTTGAGTATCTAGAGTTCGGATGTAATAACTTAGAGATGATTTGCTATGGTTCGGTGTTTTATTGGATAATTACATTATGATAATGATGATTAATGACTTGACGTACTTTGCTATCTGAATGGAATAAAACTGTGTTCTATTATGTTTCCGCATGTTATCATTTTTATTCCACATGTTTATATTGTTATGTGTGAACCGTTTTCATGGACTGAGTCCATGCACACATAGGGTTGGCCAGTTAAGGGTCGGACTTTAGAAGTTCGGACTTAGCTCGCGTCGTGATGTCCCGCGCTCTACCACCCTACTCTGTAATAAAAAAAAAAAAAATAGACTTTGATTTTACAGGAAGAAGCGAGTGAAAAAGGGCGGGGTGTTACACTAACACCACAAGCACAAGGACACAACATATATAGTGGTTCGGTTCGCCAACCTACATCCACTGTTAGGACTCACTCAACCTTGATCTATCCACAAGTTCACTAAGTGGGACTTATACCCTAACAATTAGAGTAGGAATTCCACCTCACTCAATCGGCTGGGACTTCCACCCACCACTGTACCAGAGACGACGCTCTAGAGTTTTTTTATAGTGGTTCCGGAATACCTCTCCTTTATCCACTTCGGGTTACATGTTTTTAAAAAGAAATTAAAAAACCAAAAAGTACTTGCCTTAAAGACCTTTCTCGCTGATATGTGCTTCTTGAAGATCCCACCCAAGTTGTGTCGACGCTTATTCTTCCACTCGTCGTTTAATAATCAAAATCTTGTGAGCGACAAATAAACTTGGTTTAACCAAGGCTTTCCTAGTTTATAACTCTCTCACTTGCAAACTCAATCCGAAGATTGGTTGTTTATGATCTTTCTCTCAGAAGTGTTGATCGTTCGTTAAAGTGTATAACTCTTTTAAGCTCAAGGAAGATAGTAAAACGATCACACAATACTCATATTTATAGAGGACTTTTAACGATCATATTGATTGTCCAGGACCGACAGGTCAGTGGCACCAATGGACCAGTGTTCATATTTATTACCGTTCAACCACCCAACCGTTGTGCATTAAATGCACCCTCAATGGCATTGTAACTTCTGGCCGACATGTCGTTGTCGCCGATGGGTCGACACTTATGGCACCGAGGGGTCGGTCCATACGCGAGGCTCGTATTGGTGCAAAAATATGCTTGACAGTAGTCTCCTCTTTGGAAACCTGTTACCCTGAACGACTTGTCGTCCTTTGCTGAGGTCTCGGTCTTGTATCTCTCAATCGGTCTTTGTTTGCTGATATGTCTGTTTTATCGAGAACCCTTATAGGTTCCCAGTCCGAAACTTATAAGTTTTATACAGACGAGTCGTTGACCACGAGGAGTCGTTCAATTTCATCACCGATGGGTCGGTGCATACGAGACTCTTGGTCAAAGGTATTTCTAGAATGATAGTTCTATTTGTAGAACCAATGTCAATCTGGCCGACCACTCTTTGACCATGATGGTTCGTTCCTGACTACACCAAGAGGTCGGTGAGATAGAGTGGTCATGCTGACAGTGAACATAATTCTCTAATTCATTGTTCAATATCCTCTCTAGGCATTTTCTGTAACATCCCAGATTTTCAATGTAATTATTATGTTGGACATTATCAATTTTAATTGTTAAATTTACGATTTATAGATGGAATGAATGTTAGATGGATAAGACTTGGGACTATGGCCCAATTATGATCCAACGGATCATGGACAAAGTTTGATTCTAATCAATTGGGTAAATGTAGTCAATTGGGTCAAATACCCAATTGGGACCCAATGGGTCAAGATGAATTGATGTTTAAGGTAAATGGGTAAGGAATTGATTTAATCGGGTCATGTACCCTGTAAACGTCCGCCCATTTTCACCATATTTCAGAGTCTATTTTTTTTTTTTGGAATTAAATCAAAGTGATAACGGCGCGGACGTCACGACGCGAGTTAAGTCCGGACTCATAAAGTCCGGCCCTTAACTGGCCAACCCTACGCGTACGCGGAACGAAGTCCACGAGTACGGTTCACGCGTAGGAAGTAAGCTCACGGAACATAGTTACATGCGGAACATTATAATAGATACTATCCTACCGGTTTTAGATAGAAGGGAAGATACAACATTAAATTACCAAAATACCTCCATGTTCATGATTATATCTCAAAATGTTAACATACAGAGTTTAATCCAGACCATAGTAATAAATCCAAAATTATTACAATTCAACAAGCTATACTACTTGAGTTACAACATTTCCAAAATAAAACTTGATAAACAAAATAGCCGCTTCCCCACGTCCCTAAGCCTGACTTCCGTCACGTCCACTGTTTCCTCCGTCGCCTATATCACCAGCTAGGGTGGAAGTAGGGCGTTAGTCAACGCGCCCAGTAGGACTCCGAGTAGGGCTAGCACATGGATTAGTAATAATACACATACCGATAAAATAACATATAACAAAATAAGCATGTGATAAATGCTATGTCATGGGTGCTTATGTCATGTGTACCACCCATCATCTACATCATCACGACATATCTTATCCCCCTTGACGGCAAATCCTCGTCAAGGTGTCCCCATGCTTGCTTCTTGGTCGCCCCGACGGAGCATGGACTCCGGTGATACCATATCAATGTCCCCATGTCTGTTCTTGGTCGCCCCGACGGAGCATGGACTCCGGTGATACCATATCAATGTCCCCATGTCTGTTCTCGGTCGCCCCAACGGAGCATGGACTCCGGTGATACCATATCAATGTCCCCATGTCCGTTCTCGGTCGCCCCGACGAAGCATGGACTCCGGTGATACCATATCAATGTCCCCATGTCTGTTCTCGGTCGTCCCGACGGAGCATGGACTCCGGTGATACCATATCAATGTCCCCATGTCTGTTCTCGGTCGCCCCGACGGAGCATGGACTCCGGTTTGTTTATTTTTTTCGGCTCATGCCATGCATGAGATGTAGTGCATTATGCTATGTAGTATATATAGATAAACCATAATTTTGATATACCATACATAGCCATATAATGCATAATGTTAAAATATAGTCCATGTAATTCATAACTTAAAACTCATCATAAGATAAATCATAATCATAAATCCATCATAAGCCACACCAAAATAATTTAAAATACTATCATATATCCATCGATTACAAAAAGGTAGGAATCCTACCAAATAATGATAACGTCCTTTTCTGTTCTCGTCCGACAATCCCGGTCGCCGTTCGCGTACCGTTGCGATGTGCCAATACCTTATTATGCATTTCCGAGTTAGTCTATATCTTATCCACGATTAAGTCTCTAACTGATCGTAAACCTATGTTCATTAGTGGTCTTTAACCACGTTACAAGCTTAACATAATCATCCCTCAACTTATACTCTCTTCCCATTGACTAAAATTACACACATAACTTAATCCATAACTGTTCCATACACTTAGGTCCGTTAATAACTTACCAAATCGTGTTGTAGGATCATTAAAATCAGTCACTTTAATTTAACATAATTTTCCATTTCTTCTACCGGATTAATAGCGATCACTTAAAATACTCAAAACCGTACCCTTCAATTCAGTCGACTGAATCAGGAGTTCAGTCGACTGAAACACAGATTCAGTCGGCTCACTTTGAATCAGATTGTCTGTCTGTTCTTCCAGTTTGGTTTCAGTCGACTGAAATATACATTCAGTCGGCTGAAACACGGTTCCTACTCTTTCAGTCGACTGAATCATAGATTCAGTCGGCTGACTTTGCCTTAGGTTATCTGTTCATTTTGCCAGTTCATTTTCAGTCGACTGAATCATAGATTCAGTCGGCTGAAATATCACTAACCACTTACGTGTTCAATAAGTATTCATTCAGTCGACTGAATCACAAATTCAGTCGGCTGAAACTTCCATAATCCTCTTTCTCTCCTGGACGTTTATGTTCAGTCGACTGAATCCATGATTCAGTCGGCTGAAACCTCCAGAAACTCCTTCTGTAGTGTATCATCCTTAGTTCAGTCGACTGAATACCTTATTCAGTCGGCTGAAACTCCCAGAAACTCGTTTATGATTCGTCCATTATCAGTTCAGTCGACTGAATCCCTGATTCAGTCGGCTGAAACTCCCAGAACTTCGTTTCTGGTTCATTTATTGTCAGTTCAGTCGACTGAATCACAGATTCAGTCGACTGACTATTTGTCACTCTTCTCCATTGCATATTTTTGTACTTCCTTCCTTCGCGATTCTCTTAAAAGAGCCATAACGGCATGTTTGGAAATACTTACAATCCTTGGTTTTCCCGATTGTCTCTTGCTCCTCTTGTTCCTTCCCTTTCTCCTTCTTCTTCCTCCTTGATACTCGGAATGGTGAGCTTGGTCAAAGTAAGGTCACCAAGGTTTGGTTCGGCCAAGGTGTAGCAGCTTTGAGAGGGAAAAACAGAGAAGGAAATGGGAAAATATCTCAAGTCTTGGGTCTTAGGAGTGATCGGCCAACACTTAGCTTCTTCTTCCCTTTCTTCTAAGTCTCTTTCTCTTCTTTTCTATTAGTGTATTTCTTGGTCTTGCAAGAGGGAGGATGATTTGGAGAGGAGAGTAAGAGAGGGAGAGAGTGAGATGGGATGGGTGTGATGATTGGTTTGACTCCCTTCACCAACCAAGCATGGAGGGAGGTATGGGCTTGCACGCCCCCATTTTTAGGGTCATTGTCTCTCTAGTGGAGGTGGTTGGGGATGAGTTTGAGTTACAACTCATTCCAAATGAGTTTGGTGAGTCAAGTAAGATGGAACCATCTTGACTCACCCCATTTCCTATGTGACTCACTTAATTATTTAATTTATTATTTAACTTAGCCCCTTTTATTTTATAATTTAATTACTATTTAATTCCCTTCAATTCCTTCATGAATCCACCCATGGTTGACCAAGTCAACCATGGTGGTCGGCCCCACCAATTTCTTGGTCCATTGGGTCCCATATGGCTCCTTGACCCAAATTGGCTATCTTTGACCCAATTACTTACCATTGACCAATTAAATGTATTAATTTCAATTCATGGTTTATTGGGTAAACATTGGGTCCATGGCCCAATTAAATTTATTTCCTTACCATTTACCTTGAAGTTTGAATCAATTTGATCCGTTGGGTCCCACATGGTTATTGGGCCCACTTTGTCCATCATTGGTCCTTTTGATGGATCCCATTCAAACCCATGGTCCATTGGACCATACTTGGGCCCTTGCCCAAATTTTGATCTATTCAATATCCATGATATCAAAATTCCCACTTTTCCATTATTAAAACAAATAAATGCCATATATATATATATATTGATTTAAAAATTCGGGCTATTACATACCAATTAAGACCTAAGGCATGGGATCCACCTCATCAAGTGAGGTGGCAAGTGTATGAGGTGACATGTAAGTGGCATAGCCAAGTGGGACCCAAATCCATCTCATCAAGTGAGGTGGCGAGTGGTCTAGGGTCACATGCAGGGTCGCTGCCATGGTTGACTTGGTCAACCATGGGTCAGTTCATGGGTGAGTTCAAGAGGGTTAAGCGAAGTAAGTTGAGTTAAGGAATTATTTAATTAAGAAATAAATTCAAGTCTTGAGTTGCATGGATGAGTTCAAGTGCTTGAGTTAGGGGAATGAGTTTCATTTAAACTGAGTTGAGTTGAAAGGGATGTGAAGAGACTCTCATTTGAGACGAGTCAACGGGAGGTGGAGGGTTTCCATCTCATGGGAGAGGAAACCCTAGACAAAACAGTTGGGAGTGGGGAGAAGGCTCCAAGTGTAAGCCATGTGTCTCCTTGGTTAACCAAGGGACACATGGGAAAGACCACACCTTAATGTGGGTGGTTGGGAGGTTAGGGCAAGACAAAGGGCTCACACCAAAACACCTTGGCCGATCCTCTCTTGGAGACCAAAGAGATAGAGTTTCATCTCATCCTCTCCCTCCCTCTTGAGCAAAAGAATCCTATCTCTCATCTCTCTCCCTCTCTCTACACTCCTTGGCCGATTGCACCTCTAAGAAACTTAGAGATCTTCTTCTCTTCTCTCTCTCTTTTCCTCTCCATTGCTACACCTAGAGCACTAAGGAAAGATTGGTCTTTCACATATAAGATATTAGCTCAAGGGACACTCCACAATTGTGGCCGAGATCCATCACTTACATTCAAGAGATTGGCATCGTCTCTCTCTCTCTCTCTCCCATTTCGGCTCTAGAGGAAGAACAAGGACTAAGGAAGGAGAAGGACGGAGGAGCAAGATCAGACCTAAAGAAATGGAGGAGACGCGGGAAAGGTACGTAATACTTAACGAGGGTTATTGATTAAAAAGAAGCTAAGGGAATCATCGTTTCGGCTATGGAATGGCCGAAACCATGGGGTTCCATATTGAATTGAAAAGATTGGCCAAATTGTTATGAGCCATAGAATGTAAAAGAAAAATTCATCCAAGAAGCTGGTTAAGCGTTTGGAATAAAAGGAAAAGACCCTAACCTTGTTGGTGGGTAAGATAAGTTGTACAAATGAAGTTGTGATGATAAGGACTATGTTTATACATGATTTACAGATGACCTTATGTATGTTTAATATACAAAATAAATTTCATAAGGAAAGGACAAGCCAAACATAAAATAAAATGAGGACCGATTTCGGATGACACAGTTGGCGAACGAGTATCACCGTCCGCGGACGGGTCTTTATCGTCAGTGGGACGGGTTTCGACCGTCCGCGGATGGATAACGAACTAGACATGGTTTCTGTGGATGAGTAATAAAATGGACAAGAGTTGTCTATGGACGGCTATCACCATCCGCGGACGGGTCTTTATCATCCGTGGGACGGGTTTATTCCGTCCGCGGACGGATGATGAACTAAGACATGGGTTTCTGCGGAAGGGTTGAATGGCTGAAGGACGGGTGTCTACCGTCAACGGGGTTGGTTTTTATCGTCCATAGAGGGGTGTGGACTATCTGCAGGACGAGTAACGGATAATGAACTGGACAACGGGTATCAGACCTTGACTGTGCGCTGTCTACGGACTGGTATCACCATCTACGGACGGGTATCACAGTTGGCGGACGGGTTTCTATCGTCCGCAGGACGGGTTTCGACCGTCCCCAGACGGGTGTATGGTGATGTCTGCGGACGGGTTCACTGTCTGTAGGACGGGTTTCTACCGTCTACGGACGAGTTTCTGCCATCCGCAGGATCGGCTGAGGACGGGTGACCGACTGATTTTTAAAAGTAAAATTTTTATATGATTTTCCTTTTCCAAATGGTTAAATTTAAATGGAAGGATGTAGGGTATGATGTAAATTAAATTGGATAATTAATTTGACCATTTTATATGATGGAATTAATTTAAGGTAACGGGATTTCACAAATGGGTGTACGATCGGCTTGATGTGATCGGTGATTGATTTCGCCGAAAACGCAATGATACAGTACTTGGACGTGGGTAGGATTCCTACCTTGTTGTAACACTTGGATTATGTACATGCAATGATTTTTATTTCCATAATTGATGATCTATTTTTGGTATCAAAATGCTTATGTTTTGAGAATGGAATTTCAAGGCTATTATGTAATTTAATATGAAATAGAATGTTTGCACTCACATCTCATGCATGGCATGGGAGGGAACATATGAGAAGAGTCCACACTCCATTCGGGGTTTCCAATAAAGAACCGTGGGGAGGAAACCACACTGATTCCAATGGACACACGGGAAGAGATACATGATGTTGAATTGTAAGAGGAGTCCACGCTCCATTCGGTGGGACCGATAAGGCATACGTGGGGAGGGATATATTATGTTTGAAATGTAAAAGGAGTCCATGCTCCATTCGGTAGGACCGATAAGGCATACGTGGGGAGGCATGACAATGAATACCTTGATGTGGTTTGTTCATCAAGAGGATTATCTATGCGTTTTGAGATATAGTTGATGGGTGGGAAATCATGCATATGACACTCATGGCATGGCATTGATTTAGCATGATTTGATATTATGTACTTATTCTGGCTTTTATACGAATCCATGTATTTGACCCTACTCGGAATACCTATTGGGCGCGTTGACTAACGCCCTACTTCTACCTTAGATGATGATACAGGGAATGAACGGAATGATGGACATGAAAGGAACCAAGCTTAGGAGCTTGGATAATTTAGGCTTACTTTATTTAAGCTTTATTTCGGACAATGTAATTTGAGTTATTCACATTTTGGGACTGTAATAACTTAGAATTATCTTGTTATGGTTTGGTTATTTTTGGACATTTAAACTTAAGGTAGATTTATGTGATGGACTTCCTTGCTTAAAAATGGTTAGGGATAGTAACTCTAATATTATATTATTTCCGCAATGTGTTTATTCTGTAAGTATAGCCTTAATGCGTGTGAACCGTTTTAGTAGACTCGGTCCACACGCACGTATGGTTGGCCAGTTAAGGGCCGGGATTTGGAAGCTCGGACTTAGCTCGCGTCGTGGCGTCCTGCTCTCTCTCACTATTTATTTCAAAAAAAAAAATAGACTCTGATTTCGGCGAGTGAAAAAGGGCGGGGCGTTACAGTTGGTATCAGAGTGAAATCAGAAGTACGAATCTTTCAAAGTAAGATTAAGACGGTATCATGTCTCACTGACAAGATAAGAATCCAAACAGACCGACTCTTCGGAGTCCGCTGCACGGGGACCAGATTAATTTAATTTGTTAAGACACAGACTGAAGCATTTAATCTGAGTGCAACACTTGATGAAAAAGGAATGACAACAAGGGAAGGACAATCACTATAAAAATGGATTTATCAAACATACCGAAATAAGATATATTTCCCCGAAACAAGAAAACATCAAGATTTCCCCAAAATTGAGAAACAATACTTGATACATAGAAATGTTCCCAAAAAACAAGAAATTCAAGATGCTGATTTGGCAATTCCCCAAACTATGCAAACACAAAACTTTACGAGAAAGCTAAGTCAAACAATGTTTCAATGACTTAGGAAAATCCCTCCGAGAAGAAGAACTAGACAAAACCCGCATGTGGAGGAAGAGGTGCAGCAACTGCACCAGGTAGAGGAACAGAATAGCGAAAATATTCCTATGGTACCCCTCGAGCTGCAGAACTTAGTGCAGGTTGTGGTCACTTCCGCTCTACAGCAACATATGAACGGCAATGGAAGTGCGACCACCAATGAGGCACATGATCGAAGCATGGTTCGAGACTTCCAACAATAGCGTCCCCCTCATTTCAAAGGGAAAGAATGACCTGTCGGAGCGGAGAATTAGCTGAGGAACATCACCAAGATCTTGGCATTACTGAAGATCACCAGCAATGAAGATAGAATATTGTTGGCTACTTCGCAGTTGATCGATGATGCCGGCAAGTGGTGGGAAGTGATTGAACGACAACGGGCACAGATTCCAGTAGGGAAAGGACTGAGATGACTTGGGACCAATTCTCTGCAATGTTCCTAGATCACTATTTCCAGAAGAGGAGAAGGAGCGCTAGACACAAGCTTTCATATCTTTGGTACAGGGCACCATGACTGTGGTTGAGTATCATCAGTAGTTTCTCCGTCTATCATGTTATACCTTATACATGGTGGACACAAAATACAGGAAGGCTCGTAAATTTGAGCGGGGCCTTCGACCAAGCATCAGGGTCAACTGACTATCTTCAAGTCACCTACATTGGCGGAAGTTGTCAATCGAGCTAGCATAGTTGAGCAAGAGTTGACAGAGACAGTTCGATTTGTGGATAACCGCCAAGGCCAAAGCGGGGGAAGTGCTTTTCACCCAAACAAGAGATTCCAACCCAACTTTGGGAGACCATCACATTTTACTGGGTCAACTGGAGGCTTTCATCCCAATAAGCCCTCCACATCAGTATCCGTCTCTCAGGTTCCTCGAGGTGTGAGAACCTGTTTTCAGTGTGGCCAGCAGGGCCATTTCAATAGCGAGTGTCTGCAAAACAGTAGACCTTCACATTTCAGGGCTTCATTTCATCCTCCAGCTCGAGCAGCTCATTCACAAGTATCTAGAGCATATGACCAGACTGGACAGGCACCTAATCCGACGGGGTCTGGACGACTTGTATCCCCCATTGGAGACACATCACTAGGACTTATATGCACAGCGAAAAACACTGAACTTGCTGGATTTAGATTCGAGTTCAATTATCTGGTACTCGAGATGACTGAGTATGACATCATTTTTGGCATGGATTGGTTGGCTAACTTCCAGGCCAGCATTGACTGTCATCTCCGCAGGGTAATATTTTTGTCACCCGAGGGAAAACGATACATGGTACACGCCGACAAACAGAGCATCCCTATGACAAGGAGACTACATGAAGAATTGAACCACCTTGTATTGAACAACATCAGACTAGACAAGGAACTGGTGGCTGAACTACATACGGTAGTGAAACACTACGCAGAGGTATTCCCGACAGAACTCCCTGGCTTGCCACCAAAGAGGGAGATTTGAGATCAAGTTGTATCCTGGCACTACTCCAGTGTCATTACCGCATTACCGGATGGTCCCAGCTGAGATGTCAGAGTTAAAGAAGCAAATTGATGAACTGCTCATACTAGGATGCATTCGAAACAGCACATCATCTTGGGGAGCCCCGGTATTACTTGTGAAGAAGAAGAATGGTACGCTTCGGATGTCCGTAGATTATAGGAAATTGAACCAGCTGACAGTCAGAAACAAGTACCCTCTACCCAGGATTGATGATCAATTCGATCAACTCAGGGGTTCCAATCACTTCTCGAAGATTGATCTGATGTCAGGCTACCATCAAATCCTGGTGAGGGATGAAGACATAGAGAAGACTGGCTTTCAGAATGCGGTATGGACTATATAAGTATGTGGTCATGCCATTTGGACTTACCAATGCACCAGCTGTGTTCATGGATCTGATGAACAGGATCTTTCGTCCTTACTTGGACAAGTTTGTAATTGTTTTCATTGATGACATCCTGATTTATTCTAAAACTCGGGAGGAGTATGCTGAGCATTTGCGGATAGTTCTAGACACCCTGAAGAAGAATCAGTTGTATGCCAAAGCAAGTAAGTACGAATTTTGGCTATCTGAGGTTAACTTCTTAGGACATGTCATATCAGCGGAAGGTATAGCCGTGGACCAGGCTAAAGTGGGGGCAGTTAGAGAATGGAAAGCCCCAAGGAATGTGACCGAAATCCGCAGCTTTCTGGGATTGGCAGGTTATTATAGGAAATTTATTATGGACTTCTCCAAGATTGCATCTCCACTTACTCGACTCATTCAGAAAGGAGTCAAATTTGAATGGTCTAATATATGCAACCGAAGATTCGAAGAACTGAAGGAGAGGCTTACGATTACTCCTATCCTGATTTTGTCGGAAAGCGGCAAGGGCTATGAAGTATATTATGATGCTTCAGGAGAAGGACTTGGGTGTTCTCTCACTCAAAGTCAACACGTAGTGGCTTATGGCTCAAGGCAGTTAAAAATTCATGAACGCCACTATCCCACGCATGATCTGGAATTAACCGCAGTGGTCTTCGCTTTCAAAAGCTGGAAACACTATCTTTATGGCGAGAAGTTTGAGGTATTTTCGAATCACAAAAGTTTAAAGTACTTATTTGATCAAAAGGAACTCAACAGGAGGCAGCGCAGATGGATGAAATATCTGCAAGATTATGAGTTTGTGCTTCGATATCATCCTGGCAAGGTGAACAAAGTGGCAGATGCCCTCAGTAGCATGTCGCATGTAACAGTGGCCAGTTTGATTTTGAAGGAATAGGAAATGCTGAATACCATTCAAGAGTTCAATTTGTACATCAAGAACCATGGGAGTATGTATAATCTGATCATACGGTCCAACATGGTTTCCAAGTTTGAACAGGAACAACGGACAAATCCGGAAGTGGAAGAGATATGGTCTAAAATGTCTACTGATGAGGTTATACCGGAATGGGAGTTACGACCAGGATAGGGTCTTTTATTCCGATGTAGGACATATGTGCCTGAAAGCTGCAGAAGAGAGTTATTGCTCGAGGCACACCAAACCAAACTCTCTATTCATCCGGGTAGTACCAAGATGTATCATGATCTGAAGAGAGACACTATTGGTGGCATTGACTTGAATGAGATGTGGCAGAGTTTGTTGCTCACTGCCTGACTTGTCAACACATCAAGACTGAACATCAGAAGGCACTAGGATTACTCAAACCCTTACCAATGTTGGGGTGGAAATGGGAACATATTTCCATGGATTTTCTGACAGGGTTACCAAGGTCATCAAAGGGCAACGATGCAATATGGGTCGTGGTATAGACCAAGTTTGTACACTTCCTTCCCATCAAGATGACAGATTCATCTGAGACTTTCGGACCACGATACATCAAGGATATCATCAGACTGCATGGTATCCCCAGGACTATTGTGTTCGATAGAGATGGCCAATTCACAGACAGGGTGTGGCAGAGCATGCATACGACTATGGAGACAAATTTATTGATTAACATAGCTTTCCATCCACAGACTGATGGTCAGTCAGAGAGGACAATACAGACATTGGAGGATATGCTGAGAACATGTATGTTAGACTTCAAGGGTGGATGGGAGGACCACTTACCACTGGTTGAGTTCTCTTACAAGAACAGTTACCAGGCAAGCCTCTAGATGGCTCCATTCGAGGCGTTGTATGGTAGACCCTGTAGATCACCAGTGTGTTGGACAGAGGCCAGTGAGCCTGCATTTATTGGACCCGAGCTAGTTGCTGAGATCACGTAACAGATTAAGTTAATATGACGTCTACTCACTACACAGAGTCGTCAGAAGAGCTACGATGACAAGATGAGGAGGTTCCTTGAGTTTGAAGCGGGAGACTTAGTATTTTTGAAAGTCTCGCCACGAAAGGGACACATGCAATTTGGGAAGAAAGGGAAACTGTTGCCTAGATTTGTGGGACCGTTTCCAATCCAAAAGAGGGAGGGGGAGGTGGCTTATCAATTGGCACTTCATCCACAACTGTTATCTTTGTACGATGTATTCCACGTTTCTATGTTGAGGAAATGCAATCCTGATCCTTCCCACATGCTGAATGTGCAAGATGTTGATGTGCAAAACGACGTGACTTATGTTGAAATGCCGGTCAGAATGATCGGGAAAGAACAGAGGGTGTTACGGAACCGAGCCATTCAGTTCGTCAAGGTGGTATGGGATCGACATGGTAATGAGGAAGCCACCTAGGAACTTGAATCAGAAATGAGAGCAACTCATCCTGAGGTTTTTGTATAAGTTGTTTGAAACCCTACTTCGCTCGATTTTGGGGACGAAAATTTCAAATGTGGGTAATATTGTAACATCCCGGATTTTCAATGCAACTATTATATTGGATATTATCTATTTTAGTTGTTAAATTTAAGATTTATAGATGGAATGAATGATAGATGGATAAGAATTGGGGCAATGGCCCAATTATGATCCAACGGATCATGGACAAAGTTCGATTCTAATCAATTGGGTAAATGTAGTCAATTGGGCCAAATACCCAATTGGGACCTAATGGGTCAAGATGAATTGATGTTTAAGGTAAATGGGTAAGGAATTGATTTAATCGGGCCATGTACCCAATACTCTTCTTGTTAAGGTTGTCTTTCCTCCTCATTTTGAGGGTGTTCTACCTCATCTTCACCCCCATTTGGGTTTTGTTGGGTCCTTCTCTTTGGAGCCATTTTTCCCTAAGCCATTGAAAAATATCATGACTTAGCTTTCATTGTAAAGTTTGTATTTTCCTGTTTTTGGGGAAGTTTCCAAATAAGCACTCTTGATTTTTCTTTGTTTTCGGGGAATATATCCTATTTTGTTATGTTTGATAAATCCAATTATTTTGACTGTACTAACTTTGCTATCATTCATTGACTCTAACGAAGTAAATTAATGCACTAGGGCTGGATTAATTTACTCTGAAAGATTCTATCTTTCTGGTTCGCTCTGATACCAACTGTAACGTCCCGGCCTTTTTCACTCGCTTTCCTTTTCGAAAATCAGAGTCTTTTTTTTTTATATATAAACAAAGAGTGATAGAGAGCGGGACGTCACGACGCGAGCTAAGTCCGAACTTCTAAAGTCCGACCCTTAGCTGGCCAACCCTATGTGTGCATGGACTAAGTCCATGAAAACGGTTCACACATAACAATATAAACATGCAGAATTAAAATCATAACATGCAGAATCATAATAGAACCTAGTTCTATTCCATTTCAGATAGCAAAGTACGTCAAGTCTTTATCCATAATTAAAATATCATAAGTATCCAAATAAAACATCCAACCATGGCAAATCATCTAAGTTATTACATGTCCGAAGTCTAGTTACTCAAATACAAGTCCATAAGTAACTTAATCAAAATATAAATTAAAAGCATCCAGGCTCCTATGCCTGGCCCGTTTCGCGTTCATCGTTTCCCTTGTTTCCTGTATCATCCACTAGGGTAGAAGTAGGGCGTTAGAACAACGCACCCAGTAGGTATTCCAATTAGGGCTAACACATGGTTAATACAAAACATATATAATAATATCGTAATGTCAAAAACCATATAAACCATGTCATGTCATGATGTCAAATGCAATGAGTCCCACCCATCACAAGTACATATAAGTACCCCCACATAGGTCTTTCGGACGCCCCGGCGGAGTGTGGACCCTCCGGTTTCTTCTTGATAGAAAAGCACATCAATGGTACCCCACATAGGTTTTTCGGACACCCCGACGGAGTGTGGCCCCTCCGGTTGCATATCTTTCACCCCATGCCATGCATGAGATGCTAATGAAACACATGCTATTTTATATAATAAACATAGCACTAAAACTCACATTTAAAACATATCTTTTTCAACATAGAATCATCAAATTAGATAAGAAACATTGTACATAAACCCATGGTTTCAAAGAGGTGGAATCCTACCAATAATCACTAACGTGTCCTTGTGCTTCCGTCCTATAACCGCTCATGATCGTACATACCTTTGTGAGGTCCCGTTACCTTATTACACAACAATTAATTAACCCATGTTCCAATTGATTTCTTATCTTAACTAAGTCCAAAAGCACCTTAGTCCATAAAACATAACCTCATAGGGTTCGGCCATACACCATGGCCGAACCCATGATCCATCACTTTCACCCTTTATTACAACTTTGCCATCCATGGCTATCATTCCAGTAACCTAACCCTTCATTCATTAAAACCATAAATCATTCCCCATGGGGTTCGGCCATACACCATGGCCGAACCCATGGTCTATCATTTTTCACCTATTTACATCCTTGCCATTGCTTCCATCACCTCATGTTTAGGTTTCCAAAACATAAGTCCATTCATTTATTTACTCATGCATAAGTCCATGTTTTAATCCACAAACCTACCTCATTGAGTTCGGCCATACATCATGGCCGAACCCATGATCTTTCATCTCTTTATTTCTAGGTCCAACAACATAAACAAAAGCCCATAATCCAATAATATAATCCGTAAGCATATATTTACATTCTCCAATTAGTCCACCATTCATTTAAAATATTTATAAACATAACATCTATAAAAATTGTTTCATGGGGTTCGGCCATGTGATGTCTAAATTCCAATTTTAGCAATTACCATCCTTGAATCCATAAATCAAGGTTCCTTCCTTTTTTGATCCAAAACTCCATAATTAGAAACTTTCTAATTTAATAACCATCCTCCATGGGGTTTGGCCATACACCATGGCCGAACCCTATGGTTTATAATCTTCTCTTTGACAATTATTAATCCTTGATCTTCCATGTAATCAATCACCATATTAAATCCATCTATATATTTTTCCATCGGGTTCGGCCATACACCATGGCCGAACCCATGATCCATGATTCTTATCCATTTCAAACCCTTAACATCATCACAATATTCCATGGTTTTCATCACTCAAAAACCCATAAATTAAACCATGTCTTTCCATGGTTTTCATCCCTTAAAAATAACCAATAACCTTCTGTTAAAAATCACCAAAGTCCTTCCATGGGGTTCGGCCATACAACATGGCCGAAACCTATGGTTCATCCTTTTCATTAAAATTATCATGATCACCTCTCAATTCTCTTCCATGGGGTTCGGTCATACACCATGGCCAAAGCCTATGGTTCCTTATCTTAACAAAAATGTCAAACTACTTACCGCTTCCGCGACTCCTCCGGTTTTCCTGCGGTTGTTCTTGCTCTTCCAATCCTTGTCCTTCTTTAGCCTCCTCTCCTCCTTGATCTTTCACTTGCTGGCTGCCCTCTCCTTCTCTTGTTATGCCGTGCTCCCCTCTCTTAATTTTGGGTGTGCCGTGCGCCCCTTGTTCTCTCCTTTTATTACTTCCAATTGGTCCCAATTTAGAAGGTGTTATGCGCCCTTCTTCCTTTATTAATCTCCAATTGGTCCCAATTTAGAAGGTGCCATACGCCCCTTCTTTTAGTCATTGTCGTGCGCCCTTGTGTCTTTCTAATACTTCCAGTCGGCCAATCTTAGAAGGTGGTGTGCACCCCTTCTTTCTTAGCAATTGCCTTAGTGCCATTCTTAATCAAGGAAAGACCCCTTTTTAAATGATCTTATGCGCCTAACCTTGGATATGGAAATCCCTATACACGACCATGCATCTTTATTTAATTTTAGACATCTTATTTATTTAGCAATCCCCTTTTTAAAAATATTCTAGCACATCATCATGGATATGGATATCTAAAATTCGGCCATGCACAATTATCCCAAGTTCCTTTATTTATATATATTGCATTACTAAATTAATTTCAGCCCCATTTAATTCTATTGAAACCATTTACCAAAACCGTTGGGTCTTATTTGGGCAATGACCCAGCACTTTACCCATCTAAGGTCCATATCTAATAATTCACAAATTAAATGGGCAATTTTCATATATAATAATAACTTGAAAATCCGGGGTGTTACAATATTATTATGTGTGAACCGTTTTCATGGACTTAGTCCATGCACACATAGGGTTGGCAAGTTAAGGGTTGGACTTTAGAAGTTCGGACTTAGCTCGCGTCGTGACGTCCCTCTTTTTATCTCACTCTTATTTAAAAAAAAAAATAGACTCTGATTTTTGAAAAGCATAGTGAAAAAGGGTGGGGCATTACAAAATGGGAACACATTTCCATGGATTTTGTGACAGGGTTACCAAGGTCACCAGAGGGCAACGATGCGATATGTGTCGTGGTAGACCGATTGACCAAGTCTGCACACTTTCTTCCCATCAAGATGACAGATTCATCTGAGACTTTGGGTCGACGGTATATCAAGGATATCATCAGACTACATGGTATTCCCCAGACTATTGTGTCTGACAGAGATGGCCGATTCACAGGCAAAGTGTGGCAGAGCATGCAGTCGGCCATGAGAACAGATCTACTGACTAGTATAGCATTCCATCTATAACGCCCCGCCCTTTTTCACTATAAATCAGAGTCTTTTTTTTTTTTTTAAATAAATAAACAAGTGATAAGAGCGGGAGTGTCACGACACGAGTTAAGTCCGGACTTCTAAAGTCCGACCCTTAACTGGCCAAACCTATGTGAGCATGGACTAAGTCCATGAGAATGGTTCTCACATAATAAAGTATAAACATTGCGGAATAATACTTAAACTAACTGTGGATTATAATGGAACCTAAATCTACTCCATTTTATTAGATAGCAAAGTACATTGTCATTTTTCCAAGGTTATCTTAACTTAATCAATCATTCCAAACCATACCAAACCATAGCAAATATTACTAAGTTATTACATGCCAATATCTAACTAACTAATTACATGTCCTTGTAACTTAAACAAAATAACTATAAATAAAACCATTCAATTGCCCAAGCTCCTATGCTTGGTTTCCTTCGCGATCCTCTACCTTTCCCTTTCCTGTGTTATCCACTAAGGATAGAAATAGGGCGTTAGATCAACGAGCCCAGTAGGTGTTTCCGATTAGGGCTACCACAAGGTTAGTATAAAACATGCATATATCATAATAATACATGATCATCAAAAACTCACAAAAACAATGCTATGTATGTATGCAAATGTAATGAGTCCAACCCATCACAAATATATATAGCCATCACCAAAGTACCCCACAGTGGTCTTTCGGATGCCCCGACGGAGTGTGGCCTCCGGATTCCCCTTGATGGGATTCTCATCATCAAGGTACCCCACATGGTCCTTCGGACGCCCCGACGGAGTGTGGCCTTCGGTTACAAATCATCACCCCATGCCATGCATGAGATGTCTATGAATACATGCCATTTGTAAATAAATCTTAACATTCAAATCCACATTGAAACATAATAGTTGAGCACATATCTTATAAAAATCAAGATAAAACAACAAATATAAATTGTGGTTACAAAAATGTAGGAAATCTATAGAAAGTTACTTAAGTTGTCCTTTGTTCTCAATCCGTCACCCGTTCACGATTGCGTACCGTTCAAGGAGTCCCGATACCTTGTTTATATAACAGCAAGTCAAGATACTAAACAATTGATTTCCATTTAAATCTAAGTCCCAAAAACCACCTTGTGGGGTTCGGCCATACCCCATGGCCGAACCTCACCCACTTTGAATTTCTCCTTTCTTTTTATTTAATCACATTAAACCACCTCACACTTCAAACACACTTTGGTAGGGTTCGGCCATACATCATGGCCGAACCTTACCACTTTGGTTTGGGATCCCTCTTTTCAAGTCCTTTGATCAATCCATTCATATTTACAATTTGACTTGTATTTACGGTTTTGCCATTGGTCTAACCAATGTTTAATTTTGCTAACTACCATCATCCAAAACAAATCCATCTTAGTGGGGTTCGGCCATACAACATGGCCGAACCTCACTATCTCAAACTTGGTCCTTTAATCCCTCATACATAAGGCTAGTTACCAATCTATTCATGTAATTAACTAGCCCTTAATCTTCCATCATTTTCTTGGTTCCAACATTACTTAAACCCATCAAAATCACTCCATGGGATTCGGCCATACATATGGCCGAAGTTTAAGGTTCTTTATTTCCATCTATTTACATACTAAGAATCCATTTAAGACATTCGTGCTCTTTCATGATCAATACCTCTTTCTATGGGGTTCGGCCATACCCATGGCCGAACCCTATAGATCAGCCTTGGTTCTTTTATTCATTAAAGAGATTAGGGTTCGACCATGCAATGGCCGAACCATGCTTTACCCATATAGTCATAACTTAGACCCTTTTAAAACATTATAAAACCAACAATAATTTCTAATCATATACCTAAATCCAAATACCCATACAAGGGTCCATGGGGTTCTCTTGACTCAAACATTCCATCTCTTGTGCATGGTTCATACCCCATATTTTAGCCATAATCATAGTATGGTTCAGCCATCCCATGGCCAACCCAAAACATACATCTTATCTCTAATTAAAACATCTAAAAATCTCCATAATATTGCATGGTTTTTAACTTTCAAAAACCATCAAAATAACCCAATCTCTTCATGGGGTTTGGCCATTCAAAGTGGCCGAACCCTATGATCCATGTTTCTACCCTTTTAAACCTCATCATCCATAATTTAAACCTTTGGTAGATTCGGCCATATACATAGCCGAACCATGTCGTAACCACTTCTTATTTACAAAGACTTAGTAGAGTAGTTACTAATTCCGCGGCTCCTCCAATTTGTTCTTCACTCCTGCTTGTTTCTTTCCTTCCTTAGCTTCTCCTTCTTTTCTTGATCTTTTGGCCGACTTTGAGCTTGATCATATAACTCCTCCAAAAATGGTTCGGTCAAGAGGGTATAGGTTTGAGAGAGAATCGGTTTGAGTGGGATGTAAACTCTAAGCTCTTTTTCTTTCTTGTCTTTGAAAGTGATCGGCTAAGAGAGAGTGTGAGGGAGAGATAGCCAAGAGGGATTATCTTCCCTATCTCCACATGAGATAGAATTCTCAAGACTCCAACGTGTATGCCATTTGAAATTTGAATATTTTTAAATGTAAAACTATCTCCATTATCTTTCCATGTGCATCCTTGTTTTGATTTTGAAATAAGCCAATCCACCTCCAATATCTCTCCATCGTGTGCCTTTGAATTTAAAATAAACCCATACTCCTCTCTTTGTTTGAATTTGAACACTAAGCCATATCCATCTCCATTATCTCTCCATCGTGTGCCTTGCCTTTGTATTTTGAAATAAACCAATATTCCTTCATCTCTCCAACGTGTATCATTATTTTGAATTTGAATTAAACATAGCTTCCTCCATCTTATTTGTTTGAATTTCAAACATAAAACCGTCCACCCCATTATTTTGAATTTGAATTTTAAACCACCTTCATCTCTCCTACGTTTAAATTTTGAAACAAACCAACCTTGTAACGCCCGCCCCTTTTCACCGTAAAATCAGAGTACATTTTTTTTTTTAAAAGTGACAAAGGGCGCGGACGTCACGACGCGAGTTAAGTTCCGAGCTTCTAAAGCCCGGCCCTTAACTGGCCAACCCTACGCGTGCGTGGAATATAAGTCCACGAGTACGGTTCACGCGTAGCAAGTAAGCTCACGGAACATGAAAATAAATGAGGATGATCATAGAACTATCCTACCAGTTCTTCAGATAGCAGGGAAGAAATACCCAATTAATTACGAAAATGCCATTATACTGTATTATCCAAAATAATACCTAAACATAGTAAACTACCTAAATTATTACATTTCCGACAAGCTAACTATACAAATACATCTTTTCCAAAATAAAGTACAACAAAATAATTAATCCGCCTCCCCAAGCTCCTAAGCTTGGCTTCCGTCTCGCCCTTCCGGTCCGCCATCTCCTGCATTGTCAGCTAGGGTAGAAGTAGGGCGTTAGAACAACGCGCCCAGTAGGATCCCGAGTAGGGCTAGCACATGGGTTAGTAATAACCATATACAGATAATAACACAATGAAAACTATAAACCACCATATACTAAAATATAAGTAAATGATATGCCATGGGTGTCAATGTTATGAATCCCACCCATCCTTCCTGCCATATACTGTCATATCCCTCTTGACGGAAAAACCTCGTCAAGATCTGTCCAATCGTAAAATATCCCCCTTGACGACAAAGCCTCGTCAAGGTGTCCCCATGCCTGTTCTCGGTCGCCCCGACGGAGCATGGACTCCGGTTTGTTTAATTTTTTTCTGCCCATGCCATGCATGAGATGTAATGCATTATGCTATGTAATATTATATTCCATAGTCATAATATAGCCTTCATAACTTAGCATATAACTCATAATCTTGCATTATGCCATATAAGATACATAAACCATGATTTAAAACTCATCATAAAATAAACCATAAAATTCCTAAAATAAATCAATGAAACCATTACACAATCCATGGCTTACAAAAAGGTAGGAATCCTACCGAATACCGACTCGCGTCCTTTTTCGTTTTCGTCCGACAATCCGGCTACCGACTCGCGTTATCCGGTACCTTATTAAATTACCAAATCAATCCAAGTTTTAATCATTTCCAAGCCCATAAATCATAACTTAGTGAGTTTTCTTCATTTTAGCCAATAATTACGGTTTTGCCACTACCTCTCCTATGTTTAATCATTCATTTAATCCATGTATAATTAAGTCCATACTTGATCTATAACCTACATCCATTAGTGACCCATCAACCATATAATAGAATTATTAAAATCAGCCACTTAATTGACTTCATCCCCATTCATTTAATCATTTACATAAACCCTAATCTTGGACCATAAAATGGTTCTCATATGAATCATGGGTTCGGCCATACACCATGGTCGAACCCATGATGTCTTTTCCTTATCTTTCATTGGACCTATTTACATTACTTAGGCCCAAAATGAATCCTCCCATGAGGGATTTTACATCATGCTTTTAAAACTATCATTCTTCACCATAATTGAGTCCATTAACTTAGCCCTTATTCCATTCATTCTTCATGGTTCCAAAATACTTGATCCATCATTCATAGGTGACATTCAAAACATAAAAACATTCACCTTCATCCACCACTTTTGAGGCCATTAAAATATTCACATTCATCCATGGATTCCATCATAAAACTTTTTTCAAAAATTAGCTACATTTAATCATTAAAATCTTAAAACCCTAATTCATTCTCCATGCTTCCATTTTTACATAATTAAATTACACAATGTCCTCCATACCTTAAAACCCTAAGAAAATCACACATTACCTTCCAATTCCATGCTTAATAATTTAATTACACAATACACACAATATATTTTTTTCCAATTTCTTACCCTAACCCTAATTCACCCATTTAGGGTTTTCTCCATCTTCCACCCTTCCATTTAATATATCTAAATTCCATAGTATAAAATCACCTATCCACCATTAATTTCACAAAAATAAATTCCATTTCTTAAACCCTAAAATCCAAAATTCTTTTAGTTAAGAAATACTCACTATCCGACGTCTCCTCCGATTTCCGCCGCTCCCGTCGGTCTCCGTAGCCTCCTCTCTCTTTCTTCTTGATCTTTTATAGGTCAAGATCTTTGATCAAGGGTGGCAACTCCCAACCTTAAAATCAGCCATGTTAGGTTTGAATTGAGAGAGGGAAGAGGATGGAGATGGAAAAATGTCTCAAGATCTTTACCTTGAGATGGTGGTCCAACCTTTTCTTCCTCTCCTTGAGCTCTTCTCTTTTCTTCCTTAATTTCCTTCTTCTCTTCTCCCTTTTTTTTTTTCTTAGAGTGGAACGGCCATGGGAGAGTGCAAGAGATGGAGTTAGTGAAAATGAGAATGGGAAAACAAGATAAGGCTTATCTCATGTGGTGGTGTAACTTACACTCCACATTTAATGTCCACCAACCTCATGGGATTTTTTTTTTTTTTTGCTTTATGGTGAGCCAACGTTTTTTGATGCCTTAAGATAAGATGGCATTTGGTTTTCCACTTTTTGACCATTTGACCCTCATTTGATTATTTTAATCATTTAATAAATTAACTAATTACCTTAGGTTAATTAGTTCCCACCTAATTTAATTCCATTTCTTAACTTCCTTCTATGAATCCACCCATGGTTGACTAATTCAACCATGGTGGTCGGCCCCACCAAACCTTGGCCCACATGCCACCTCACTTGATGAGGTGGAGGTGGGTCCCACTTGGCCACACCACCATTGTTTAATTCCAAATTACTTAGGGTGATTGAATTTCATTAAGCCCACTCTAAATGGATCACCATTGGGCCCATGGCCCAATTACATTTCCCACTAGCCCATTTACCTTAGAGCTTAACCATCTTGACCCATTGGGTCCCAAATGGGTATTCGACCCAATTTGACCATTCTTGACCCATTTAAATAAATTTAAATCCAAACATAGTCTATTGGGCCACACTTGGGCCTTTATCCAATTTTTGGCCCATTTACCATTTACTCCACCAATTTTCTAATTTCCATCATTAAAATAAATAATATTCACATTTATATTAATTCCAAAATTCCGAGACCTTACAATACAATCCTCTTTTATAAATTTTCGTCCCGAAAATTCGAGCGAAGTAGAGGTTCAAAACATCTTACACAAAGAGTTCCGGATGAGAGGCTCTCATCTCCGACTCAAGTTCCCAGGTGGTTTCTTCATTACCATGTCGTTCCCATACCACCTTGACGAACTGAATGGCCCGGTTCCGCAACACCCTTTGCTCGGTCCCGACTATTCTGACCGGCTTTTCCACATATGTCACATCGCTTTGGACATCGATGTCTTGAATATTCAATACATGTGAAGGATCAGGGTTGTACTTCCTTAACATAGACACATGGAATACATCATGTAATGATGATAACTGCGGAGGGAGCGCCAACTGATAAGCTACCCCCCCCACCCTCTTCAAGATTGGAAACGGTCCCACAAATCTAGGTGACAGTTTCCCCTTCTTTCCAAATCTCATGTGTCCCTTCCGTGGTGAGACTTTCAAAAACACCAAGTCCCCCACCTCAAATTCGAGGAACCTTCTCCTTTTGTCGGCGTAACTCTTCTGTCGGCTTTGTGCAGTGAGTAGATGTTGCCGTATCAATTTAATCTGCGCTGTAGTTTCTGCAACCAACTCCGGTCCAATCAGCGCAGGCTCACCGACTTCTGTCCAACACACTGGTGATCTACATGGCCTACCATATAAGGCCTCAAACGGAGCCATTTGTAGGCTTGACTGATAGCTGTTATTGTAGGAAAACTCCACCAGTGGTAAATGATCCTCCCATCCACCCTTAAAGTCTAGCATGCATGCTCTCAGCATATCCTCCAATGTCTGTATTGTCCTCTCCGACTGTCCATCAGTCTGTGGATGAAATGCTGTGCTAGTTAATACATCGGTCCCCATAGCCGACTGCAAGCCCTGCCATACTCTGCCGGTGAATCGGCCATCCCTGTCGGACACAATAGACCGGGGAATGCCATGTAACCTGATGATCTCCCGGATGTACCGTCGACCCAAAGTGTCTGATGAATCCGTCATCTTGATGGGAAGGAAATGTGCAGACTTGGTCAACCGGTCCACTATGACCCATATTGCATCGTTGCCCTTGGATGACCTTGGCAACCCTGTTACAAAGTCCATGGATATGTGTTCCCATTTCCATTCTGGCACCGGTAAGGGTGCGAGTAAGCCCGGTGGCTTCCGATGTTCTGCCTTAACCTGCTGACAGGTTAAGCAACAAGCAACAAACTCTGCCACGTCTTTCTTAAGTCCATGCCACCAATAGTGCCTCTTAAGATCATGGTACATCTTGGTGCTGCCCGGGTGAATAGAGAGTTTTGTTTGGTGTGCTTCAATCAGCAACTCTCTTCTGCAATTCTTAGGCACATATGTCCTACCTCGGAACATAAGACCCTGTCCCGGTCGTAATTCCCATTCCGGTACAACTTTACCGGTAGACATCTTAGCCCATATCTCTTCCACCTCTGGATCTGTTCGTTGTTCCCGTTCAATCTCGGAGACCATGTGGGATCGTATGATCAGATTATATATGGTTCCATGATTATCCAGATAGAGTTTAAACTCTCTGATGGTATTCAACACCTCCCATTCTGTTCTGATCATACTGGCTACTGTTGCAGGTGATATGCGGCTGAGAGCATCCGCCACTTTGTTCGCCTTGCCAGGATGATACCGGAGTGCGAACTCATAATCTGCCAAGTATTCCATCCATCTACGTTGTCTCATGTTAAGTTCCTTCTGATCAAATAGGTACTTTAGACTCTTATGGTCTGAGAATACTTCAAACTTCTCACCATAAAGGTAGTGTCTCCAGCTTTTAAGAGCGAAGACCACTGCTGCCAGTTCCAGATCATGTGTGGGATAATTGCGCTCATGAATTTTCAACTGTCTTGACCCGTACGCCACCGCCCTATTACCTTGACTGAGCGTACACCCCAATCCCTCTCCTGAGGCATCACAGTACACCTCATAGTTTCTGCCTCTTTCCGGCAATATCAAAATAGGAGCGGTTGTAAGCTTCTCCTTTAGCTCCTCAAATCTCCGGTTGCACAGATCTGACCATTCAAATTTGACTCCTTTCTGAGTGAGTCGGGTAAGTGGGGCTGCAATCTTGGAGAAATCCATAATAAATTTCCTGTAGTAACCGGCCAATCCCAGAAAACTGCGGATCTCGGTCACATTCGTCGGTGCTTTCCACTCCCTCACTGCCGCTACCTTAGTCGGGTCTACAGCTATGCCTTCCTCCGATATAACGTGCCCCAAGAAATTGACCTTTGATAGCCAAAATTCACACTTGCTGGCTTTGGCATACAATTGGTTCCTCTTCAGGGTGTTCAGAACTATCCGCAGGTGTTCAGCATGTTCCTCCTGACTCTTGGAATAGATCAGGATGTCATCAATAAATACAATTACAAACTGATCCAAGTAAGGACGGAATATCCTATTCATCAGGTCCATGAACACCGCTGGTGCATTAGTAAGCCCAAACGGCATGACTACATACTCATATAATCCATATCGTGTCCTGAAGGCTGTCTTCTCAATGTCTTCCTCTCTAACCCGGATTTGATGGTATCCGGACATCAGATCAATCTTGGAAAAGTGAGAGGAACCCCTAAGCTGATCAAACAGATCATCAATCCTGGGTAGGGGATATTTATTCCTGACAGTCAACTGGTTCAATTTTCTATAATCCACACACATCCGAAGGGTACCGTCCTTCTTCTTAACAAACAATACCGGGGCTCCCCATGCGGATGTGCTGTTCCGAATAAAGCCCAGCCTGAGCAGTTCATCAATCTGCTTTTTCAACTCAGTCATCTCAGCCGGTGCCATCCTGTAATGAGGTAACGATACTGGAGCTGCGCCGGGGTACAATTTAATCTCAAAGTCTATCTCCCTCTTAGGTGGCAGACCAGGGAGCTCTGTTGGAAATACCTCGGCATAATCTACTACCACTGCCGGAAGTTCAGCTATTGGTGCCTTATCTAATCTGAGGGTGTTCAAGGCAAGATGATTCAATTCTTCCTGCAGCCTTCTAGGAATGCCCTGTCGGTCAGCGGGCACTATATACCGCCTTCCTTCGGGTGACCAAAATATCACTCTACGAAGATGGCAATCAATATGGGCCTGATACGTAGCCAACCAGTCCATGCCAAATATAACATCGTACTCAGCCATATCGATTACTAAATAATTGAACTCGAATCTGAATCCAGCGAGTTCAGTGTTCAGTGCCGTGCATATGAGCCCCAAAGATGTGTCTCCGACAGGGGATACAATAGTAAGTGAGGTGGACAGATTCTGTACTAATGTGCCCGTAGCAGATATGAATGCAGCAGATATAAATGAATGGGAAGCTCCAGAATCAAATAATGTAATTGCATAAGAACTACCAACTACGGCCATACCTTGAATCACCGAGCGGTCCACTGCTACTGGGGAAGGTATAGCAAAAAGTCGTCCTGATCCCGTAGGGTTTGGCGCCCGTCCTGCCTGATTGTATGTTCTGCCCCCTCGCGGCGGAGCTGATCTAACTGGAGGGCGGGAGGAACCCTTGAAGTTAGAGGGTCTGCTGAGCTGCGGACACTCCCTCTTGAAGTGACCCTGTTGGCCACACTGATAGCAAGTGTTCCCACCTCTAGGAACCTGGGTAACTGATGCTGACTGGGAGGGCTGATTGGGGCGAAAGCCCCCTGTAGATCCAGTAGCGGATGAGGGTCTGCCGAAACTCGGGCGGGACCTTTTATTGGGTTGAAATGCACCCCGCCCACTTTGCCATCGGCGGTTGTCACGCCGCGCTTCCTCATTCAATTCCCGCTCCACTATAGTGGCCCTGCCAACCACCCCTGCCAATGTAGGTTCCTTGAATACTGTCACCCTAGTTTTGATGCTCGGCCGAAGGCCCCGTTCAAACTTACGGGCCCTCCGGTGCTCAGTGTCCACCATGTAGAACGCGTAGACAGATAGTCGAAGGAACTCCCGGTGGTACTCTGCCACTGTCATATTGCCTTGTACTAATGATATAAAAGCTTCAGTCTGACTCTCCCTTTCTTCTTCCGGGAAAAACTGCTCTAGAAAAGTGGCTGAGAACCATTCCCAAGTCATGGCAATTCTTTCCCTTTCCGGCACCAGTGATTGTTGTTTTTCTACCACTTCCCACCAATTACCGGCATCCTCAATCAGTTGAGATGTTGCCAGTAAGATTCTGTCAGCCGGACTGGAAACCTGAAGCAGATTTAAGATCTGAGTGATCTTCTTTAACCAGTAATCTGCTCCTACAGCCCCTTCTTTTCCTCTAAAGTAGGGAGGACGCTGTTGCTGGAAGTCTTTAACCATCTTCCGCTTACTAGTGTCACTAGTAGTAGCATTTCCGTCGCTAGTAGTCGCATTTCCACTCAAATGTTGCTGAAGAGCAGCAGTGACTGCCGCTTGAACTACATCTTTTAGCTCGGGAGGTACACCTTGTATGTTTATATTATTCTGTTCCTCTTCCCGATGGGGTACCTCCTCTTCCTGGCGAGGTGGTGATACCTCTTTCTGGTTGCGACGAGTCCTTCTCTTCGGAGCCATTTCCTAGTCATCGAAAACACTGACTTAGTTCCTTTTCAAATGGAGGAAAAAGAAAAGAAAAAAAATACTAAACAATATACTTTGTTTCTCATTTTTGGGGAAGATTGCCAAATAAGCACACTTGGTTTGGGGAAAACTTCCCAAGTATCTATGTTTCGTTCCATTTGTGAAATAGGGGAATTTTCTCCTATGTTCAATAAGCCTACCATTATTCTGTCAAATTTGGGGAAGACCTAAACTTGTTTTCTCATGTCGGGAAAATGTAACCCTACTTGCTATGTTTGATAATTCCGACTTACATTGATTTTTTTTTTTTTTTTTTCTTCCCTTGCTATCATCCCTTTCCGTCAAATGTTGTTCTCAGATTAAACCCTTCAGTTTGAGTCAATCGAAGTAATTTAACCCGGCCCCCGTGCAGCGGTCTCCGAAGAGTCGGTCGGTTGGGATTCTTAGCCGTCAGTGAGACGTGCAACCGTCTTAATCTTACTTCGAGAGATTCATTCTTCCGAATTCGCTCTGATACCAACTGTAACGCCCGCCCCTTTTCACCGTAAAATCAGAGTACATTTTTTTTTTTTAAAAGTGACAAAGGGCGCGGACGTCACGACGCGAGTTAAGTTCCGAGCTTCTAAAGCCCGGCCCTTAACTGGCCAACCCTACGCGTGCGTGGAATATAAGTCCACGAGTACGGTTCACGCGTAGCAAGTAAGCTCACGGAACATGAAAATAAATGAGGATGATCATAGAACTATCCTACCAGTTCTTCAGATAGCAGGGAAGAAATACTCAATTAATTACGAAAATGCCATTATACTGTATTATCCAAAATAATACCTAAACATAGTAAACTACCTAAATTATTACATTTCCGACAAGCTAACTATACAAATACATCTTTTCCAAAATAAAGTACAACAAAATAATTAATCCGCCTCCCCAAGCTCCTAAGCTTGGCTTCCGTCTCGCCCTTCCGGTCCGCCATCTCCTGCATTGTCAGCTAGGGTAGAAGTAGGGCGTTAGAACAACGCGCCCAGTAGGATCCCGAGTAGGGCTAGCACATGGGTTAGTAATAACCATATACAGATAATAACACAATGAAAACTATAAACCACCATATACTAAAATATAAGTAAATGATATGCTATGGGTGTCAATGTTATGAATCCCACCCATCCTTCCTGCCATATACTGTCATATCCCTCTTGACGGAAAAACCTCGTCAAGATCTGTCCAATCGTAAAATATCCCCCTTGACGACAAAGCCTCGTCAAGGTGTCCCCATGCCTGTTCTCGGTCGCCCCGACGGAGCATGGACTCCGGTTTGTTTAATTTTTTTCTGCCCATGCCATGCATGAGATGTAATGCATTATGCTATGTAATATGTATATTCCATAGTCATAATATAGCCTTCATAACTTAGCATATAACTCATAATCTTGCATTATGCCATATAAGATACATAAACCATGATTTAAAACTCATCATAAAATAAACCATAAAATTCCCAAAATAAATCAATGAAACCATTACACAATCCATGGCTTACAAAAAGGTAGGAATCCTACCGAATACCGACTCGCGTCCTTTTTCGTTTTCGTCCGACAATCCGGCTACCGACTCGCGTACCGCTCGCGCTATCCGGTACCTTATTAAATTACCAAATCAATCCAAGTTTTAATCATTTCCAAGCCCATAAATCATAACTTAGTGAGTTTCTTCATTTTAGCCAACAATTACGGTTTTGCCACTACCTCTCCTATGTTTAATCATTCATTTAATCCATGTATAATTAAGTCCATACTTGATCTATAACCTACATCCATTAGTGACCCATCAACCATATAATAGAATTATTAAAATCAGCCACTTAATTGACTTCATCCCCATTCATTTAATCATTTACATAAACCCTAATCTTGGACCATAAAATGGTTCTCATATGAATCATGGGTTCGGCCATACACCATGGTCGAACCCATGATGTCTTTTCCTTATCTTTCATTGGACCTATTTACATTACTTAGGCCCAAAATGAATCCTCCCATGAGGGATTTTACATCATGCTTTTAAAACTATCATTCTTCACCATAATTGAGTCCATTAACTTAGCCCTTATTCCATTCATTCTTCATGGTTCCAAAATACTTGATCCATCATTCATAGGTGACATTCAAAACATAAAAACATTCACCTTCATCCACCACTTTTGAGGCCATTAAAATATTCACATTCATCCATGGATTCCATCATAAAATTTTTTTTTCAAAAATTAGCTACATTTAATCATTAAAATCTTAAAACCCTAATTCATTCTCCATGCTTCCATTTTTACATAATTAAATTACACAATGTCCTCCATACCTTAAAACCCTAAGAAAATCACACATTACCTTCCAATTCCACATAATTCCATGCTTAATAATTTAATTACACAATGCACACAATATATTTTTTTCCAATTTCTTACCCTAACCCTAATTCACCCATTTAGGGTTTTCTCCATCTTCCACCCTTCCATTTAATATATCTAAATTCCATAGTATAAAATCACCTATCCACCATTAATTTCACAAAAATAAATTCCATTTCTTAAACCCTAAAATCCAAAATTCTTTTAGTTAAGAAATACTCACTATCCGACGTCTCCTCCGATTTCCGCCGCTCCCGTCGGTCTCCGTAGCCTCCTCTCTCTTTCTTCTTGATCTTTTATAGGTCAAGATCTTTGATCAAGGGTGGCAACTCCCAACCTTAAAATCAGCCATGTTAGGTTTGAATTGAGAGAGGGAAGAGGATGGAGATGGAAAAATGTCTCAAGATCTTTACCTTGAGATGGTGGTCCAACCTTTTCTTCCTCTCCTTGAGCTCTTCTCTTTTCTTCCTTAATTTCCTTCTTCTCTTCTCCCTTTTTTTTTTTCTTAGAGTGGAACGGCCATGGGAGAGTGCAAGAGATGGAGTTAGTGAAAATGAGAATGGGAAAACAAGATAAGGCTTATCTCATGTGGTGGTGTAACTTACACTCCACATTTAATGTCCACCAACCTCATGGGATTTTTTTTTTTTTTTGCTTTATGGTGAGCCAACGTTTTTTGATGCCTTAAGATAAGATGGCATTTGGTTTTCCACTTTTTGACCATTTGACCCTCATTTGATTATTTTAATCATTTAATAAATTAACTAATTACCTTAGGTTAATTAGTTCCCACCTAATTTAATTCCATTTCTTAACTTCCTTCTATGAATCCACCCATGGTTGACTAATTCAACCATGGTGGTCGGCCCCACCAAACCTTGGCCCACATGCCACCTCACTTGATGAGGTGGAGGTGGGTCCCACTTGGCCACACCACCATTGTTTAATTCCAAATTACTTAGGGTGATTGAATTTCATTAAGCCCACTCTAAATGGATCACCATTGGGCCCATGGCCCAATTACATTTCCCACTAGCCCATTTACCTTAGAGCTTAACCATCTTGACCCATTGGGTCCCAAATGGGTATTCGACCCAATTTGACCATTCTTGACCCATTTAAATAAATTTAAATCCAAACATAGTCTATTGGGCCACACTTGGGCCTTTATCCAATTTTTGGCCCATTTACCATTTACTCCACCAATTTTCTAATTTCCATCATTAAAATAAATAATATTCACATTTATATTAATTCCAAAATTCCGAGACCTTACAGTATCAACGGGACGAGGAGGAATATGACTCGTCATATCGACCAGAGGAGGAAGAGAACAGTAACCTGACTGTACCCTATGTGCCTCTTGAACTGCACAACTTGGTACAAGCTGTAGTAACATATGTCCTCCAACAACACATGAACGGAGGAGGAAGCACGAGTGAATATAAAGACCGTAACATGGTCAGAGATTTTCAACAGCAACGCCCACCTTACTTCAAGGGCAGACAAGGGCCAGTCAGAGCCGAAAACTGGTTGGAGAAGATTGAACATCAAGAGTGATGCTCATAAAATACTATTGGCCACGTCACAGCTGGTAGATGACGCTGCCAAATGGTGGAAGGTGGTGGAGAAACAGCAGACACTTGTGCCAAGAAGAGAAAGAGTTGCTATGACCTGGGAGAAATTCTCAGCGACATTCCTAGAGTGATACTTTCCGGAGGAAGAAAGAGAACCTCAAATTCAGGCCTTTATGACGTTAGTACAAGGTTCAATGACGGTGGCTGAGTATCACCAAGAGTTTCTCAGCCTGTCAATCTATGTATTTTATGTGGTGGACACGGAATATCGGAGGGCTCGCAAGTTCGAGCGTGGGTTACAGCCAAACATAAGGGCCAGGGTAACCGTGTTCAAAGCAGCCACACTAGCGGAAGTGGTCAGCAGGGCAACCATTGTGGAACAGGAAATGGCGGAATTTACAAAAGTGGACAACCGCCGAGCTCCGAGTGGGAGGGGTGCGTACCAACCCAACAAGAGGTTCATATCGAACTTCGGCAGACCTTGGCCGTCTGTTGGATCTAGTGGGGGCTTCGCCCCAACCAGCCCACTCAATCTGTAGCAGTCACTCAAGCTTCTCGAGGAGTGAACACCTGTTTTCACTGTGATCAATCAGGTCACTACAAGAAGGACTGCCCAAAACTTAATAGGCTGTCATATTCCAGAGGATCATTTCGTCCGCCAGCTAGACCGGGAAACTCCAGAGGAGGCAGAATGCAAAGTCGGGGAGGTCGAAGGTCTGACCCTGCTAGTTCTGGACGACTGTTTACTCTAACTTCTCCAGAAGAAGAGGAGCATGCTGTGATACAAGGTATGGCGGTAGTGAGTAGCTCATATGCATATGCACTATTTGATTCTGGAGCATCACACTCATTTATAGCTGCATCATTTATTACTGCTACTGGTACTCTAGTTCAAAGAGTAGCCACAACACTTACTATTGTATCCCCTGTCGGAGATTCGGCATTGGGACTTATATGTACGGCGGTTAACACTGAGTTAGCTGGACTCAGATTTGAGTTCAATTATCTAGTGCTGGACATGTCTGAATATGATATTATATTCGGTATGGATTGGTTGGCGAAGTTTCAAGCCAACATCGACTGTTATTGTTGAAGAGTGACATTTAAGTCACCCGAGGGCAAGCAATATGTAGTCCGTGCAGATAAACAAAGTGGATTGCATGAAGGGTTAAACCATGTGGTATTGAATAATATCACCATAAACAAAGCTCCAGTTACTGAACTTCCGGCAATTGTGCAAGAATTTGCGGATGTATTTCCAAAGGAACTCCCTGGTTTACCACCTATGAGGGAGATAAATTTCGAGATCAAATTGTACCCTGGCACAGTACCTGTGTTGTTACCACACTATTGGATGGCATCGGCAGAGATATCGGAGCTAAAGAAGCAAATAGATGAACTGCTTAGGCTGGGTTGCATCTGGAACAGTACATCATCATGGGGAGCACCAGTGCTGTTTGTGAAGAAGAAGGACGGTTCACTACGGATGTGCATGGACTGCCGGAAGCTGAATCAGCAAACAGTCCGGAACAAGTACCCTCTACCCAGGATCGATGATTTATTTGATCAATTGAGGGGTTTTAGTCATTTTTCAAGATCAATTTGATGTCTGGTTATCATCAAATCCGAGTTAGGGAGGAAGTATAGAAAAGACAGCTTCTCAGACGCGATATGGACTGTTTGAGTTCGTAGTCATGCCATTTGGACTCACAAATGCGCCGGCTGTGTTCATGGATTTAATGAATAGAATCTTCCGTCCCTATCTAGATCAGTTTGTAATCATATTCATTGATGATATCCTGATCTATTCTAAGAGTCAAGAGGAACATGCAGAGCATTTACGTATAGTCTTGAATACTTTGAGGCAAAATAAGCTGTATGCCAAGGCCAGTAAATGTGAATTCTGGTTATCCGAGGTCAATTTCTTGGGACATGTCATAACAGAAAATGGTATAGCTGTGGATCCAGCTAAAGTGGCGGCAGTAAGTGAATGGAAAGCGCCAAAGAATGTGACCGAGATCCGCAGTTTCTTAGGATTGGCGGGTTATTATCGGAAATTTATTATGGATTTTTCCAAAATTGCATCTCCATTGACTCGACTCACTCAGAAGGGAGTCAAATATGATTGGACAGATATGTACAATTGGAGGTTTGAGGAATTGAAAAGTAGACTTACCACTGCTCCTATCTTAATTTTGCCGGAAAGAGGCAAAGGTTATGAAGTACAATGTGATGCTTCAGGAGAGGGACTAGGGTGTTCACTCATGCAACATCATCGTGTGGTGGCTTATGGATCAAGGCAGTTGAAGGTGCATGAACGTCTCTATCCCACACATGATTTGGAGCTAGCTGCAGTGGTCTTCGCTCTTAAAAGTTGGAGACACTATCTCTACGGCGAGAACTTTGAGGTATTTTCTGATCATAAGAGCTTAAAATATCTTTTTGATCAGAAGGAGCTCAACCTCAGGCAGCGAAGATGGATGGAATATCTGGCAGATTATGAGTTTGCGCTTCGATACCATGCAGGCAAGGCGTACAAGGTGGCGGATGCTTTCAACCGCCTATCTCATTCGTCGGTCGCATGCTTGATCAGAACAGAATGGGAGATGCTGCACACCATTCGAGAGTTCAATCTTCATATCAACAACTATGGGAGTATGTATAATTTATTCATACGGTCCAATATAGTCACCAAGATTGAACAAGAACAAAGAACAGACCCGGAAATGGAGGACATATAGGCCAAGATGTCCACTGACGTAGACATACCGGAATGGGAATTACGACCGGGGCAAGGTCTTTTATTCCGGGGAAGGACATATGTGCCAAAGAGTTGCAGGAAAGAGCTACTGATTGAGGCACATCAGTCCAAGCTTTCTATCCATTCGGGCAACACCAAAATGTACCATGATTTAAAGAGGCATTATTGGTGGCATGGACTAAAAAAGGAGGTGGCAGAATTCGTGGCACATTGTCTAACCTGTCAGTAAGTTAAGACTGACCACCGAAAGCCACCGGGGTTACTCAAACCCTTAGCAGTGCCAGAATGGAAATGGGAACACATTTCCGTGGACTTTGTATCGGGTTACCGAGGTCCTCAAAGGGCAATGACGCCATATGGGTCGTAATAGACCGACTGACCAAGTCCACACATTTCATTCCTATCAAGATGACAAATTCATCTGAAACGTTGGGTCGGCGGTATATTAAAGAAATCATTCGACTACATGGCATTCCCCGAACGATAGTATCGGACAGAGATGGCCGTTTTACAGGCAGAGTATGGCAAAGCATGCAGTCAGCCATGGGGTCAGACTTATTGACTAGCACCGCTTTCCATCCACAGACTGATGGACAGTCTGAAAGAACAATACAAACCTTGGAAGACATGCTGAGAGCATGTATGTTAGATTTCAAGGGTGGATGGGAGGACCACTTACTACTGGTGGAGTTCTCCTATAACAATAGCTATCAGGCAAGCCTTCAGATGGCTCCATACGAGGAGTTATATGGTAGACCGTGTAGGTCACCGGTATGTTGGACAGAGGTTGGAGAGCCTACATTGATTGGACCAGAACTAGTCGCAGAGACTACTGCACAAATTAAGTTGATACGTCAACACTTATTGACTGCACAGAGTCGACAGAAGAGTTATGCTGATAAAAGGAGACGGTTTCTAGAATTTGAAGTGGGAGACATGGTATTTTTAAAGGTCTCGGCACGGAAAGGGCACATAAGGTTTGGCAAGAAAGGAAAACTATCGCCAAGATATGTGGGTCCATTTTCCATCATAAGAAGGATGGGGGATGTAGCTTATCAGATAGCACTCCCATCGCAATTAGCAGCCCTACACGATGTGTTTCATGTGTCGATGCTAAGGAAATACAATCCGGATCCGTCCCATGTTTTGAATGTTCAGGATATTGAAGTACAAAGCGACGTAACGTACGTCGAGAAGCCGATTAGAATAGTGGCGACCGAACAAAGGGTGTTGCGAAACAGAGCGATTCAGTTTGTAAAAGTGGTATGGGACGGTCATGGTGATGAAGAGGCCACATGGGAACTTGAATCGGAGATGAGAACAGCTCACCCCGAATTATTTGTGTAATTAAATTTGAGAATCCTACTTCACTCGATTTTCGAGACGAAAATTTTAAAAAGAGGGTTATATTGTAACACCCCAGTTTCTCAATGAAGTGGAAAATTATGAAAATGGCCCTGAGTTGTTAAATTAATTATTTTGTGATGTTAAGTAAGGAAATAGTGGGGCCCATTGCTCAAATTAAAATCATATGAGCACATTATGAATGTTAAGTTTGATTGGTTGGGTAATTTACATCAATTTTGTCAAAAATGGCTAAATGGGTCAAAGGGCCCAAATGGGACCCATCAGGTCAAAATGGATGATTTGAACGTTTTATGAACTTAAATTAAATGGGGTTAGGCTGATTTGATTGGAAATCAAGTGGAGGAAAAATGGGTAGGCCTGATCCATATGTAAAAAACAATTACAAATGACCAAAATATCATAATTGGGTCATGGAGTCAAAAACGGGTCAAGTAGCTAAAAGTGGACCCAACGGGTCGAGTTGACTATGGTTGACAGTGTGGACCCTCAAGGGAGCTAAAATATGAATTAAATCAGTTGAGTGGGACTGAAGTGAGTTGGAATTAAATCAAGTAGTGAGTCAACACATGTGCATTAAATGAAATGCATTAAGTATGTGAGTTGGGTGAGTTGAGATGGAAATCTAAATAGCCTTGAGTTCAAGTGAGTCAAAAGGGAAATTGAAGGGGCTGTAAATCAGTGAGTTGAGTGGAAACTTGAAGAGGTTGGCTGGTCTCAAACCAACCGAAACAAGTCCCACACGTTGGGGACTTGTTTTGGTGAGTTCCATGTTGAATGATAAATGCAAATGATGGGTTTGAAATGAGTTACATGGAAATCGAATGGCTGCATGGGAAGGTGCCAAGGGGTGCCTTGGATGGCACCCAATGCCCATCAATTTTATTAAGAAGTTATGAGGGAATTGAGAGGTCATGGTAGTTGAAATACAAAAACAATGAACCCCAAGGTTAGCCGGTTTTTATCATTGCAAACCCAAGTTTTTCCCATCTCTTTCTCCCTCTCTCCAATTCGTGTTCTTGGCTGGAGCAGCAGAGGTTTTTGGCACCAGTTATTCAAGCTTAAACCAGCAAGGTATTAAGGAAGAAAGGAAGAAATAAAAGGAAGAAGGCAAGGAGCAAAGGCAATAGGAAGAAAAGGCTGAAGTTTTTATGGTCTAAATCAGTGGATTAAAAGATGGAAATGGACCATTGGGTTCGGCCACTTTGCATGGCCGAACCCCATGGAAACAAGTGGTTGATGTTGATGGTTTTTGGAAATTAAAACCATATAAAATTGGGACTGTTATTAGATGTTAGTGTTAGTTTTAAAATCATGTTTTAAGAAGGTTAAAACATGAATATGGATGATTGATTCAGACCTAAGATAAATGATTGATTGTTTCAAAACCAAAGGTCATAGTGTTCGGCCAATGAGCATGGCCGAACCCTATGAAATTGGGTTGGTTTTTAGATGAATTTTTAAAGGGTTGAACTCGGTAATAATATGTTGTTTATTACATGATGATTGGAGGTTTAAAAATAGTGAAAATAATCATTGGGTTCGGCCACCATGGAGGGCCGAACCCCATGTAAAATGTTGTGAAACATGGAAACCATGGACTTTTATGGACTGTTTGGATGAATTTAATCAGATGGTCTCTAAGCGGTTTAAAGGCAGCAATATGATACTGATATTGCATGTTTAAATAACGCCTAAAGCATGTGTGAAAGATCAAAACATGGACATAGGGTTCGGCCACCTTGGATGGCCGAACCCCATGTAAGTAAGTAATGGGTTTTGGTGAAGTTTAAATGACTGTTTTGGTGGTTGGTTATGTGGCTGAACCATGTGTAATTCATGGTTGGGTTACACATGATTAAATCATGAATAATCATGGGAAGTTGAGGGATCAATCAGATCAAGTGAACCCCATGGATTGCTTTAGGGCTTTTATTTGATTTACGTGGAGTAGTGTTGGTAGATAAAAATGAGGATTGGAACCAAGTGATTTGAATGGTTGTGAAGGGATTAAGAAATACAAATTGGATTGGTAGGGTTCGGGCAAGTAGTATGGCCAAACCCCACTTAGGTAGATTACTTTGATGAACTTTGATTATGAGCAAGATTAGACATTGGTTAGACCAATGGCAAATCTGTGAATACAAGCCAAATGAAAAGATTGATCAAAGGACTTATAAGATGTTTTAGGTCTCATATGTGAATGGACATTTAAGTGACAATACGATTTACTGATTATTGTATCACAAGGTGACGAGAGTTGAACGACGAACGAGTCGTGACCGGGAGAAGCTCAAAAAGGAACGGATACTTAAACAAAGCTTCAGTAGGTTTCCTACCTATTTGTAACCACAGTTTTACCCCAGTTTTCTTATGAGACTCTTGTTTTATATTTTATGTGTTTCAAACGATATATTGTGCATTAACAAATGGCATACAAGCAATGGCATCTCATGCATAGACATGGGATTATGAATGAGGTTCTACAATGTTGCAATTTATGGGTTACGTCCTTCCTCGGTGGTGCAAGTCACGCCAGGGGGTGTAACATGATGATCATAGTCACATTGGTCTCCTTAGGCGATGAGAGTCCCGCCAGGAGGACTCATACGTGATATGAATCAGTCAATGATGAGGAGATAATAGTGTGTTGTAATTTACCTTGTCGGTGCAAGGCACGTCAATTGATGGCTATGAATGTACATGATGGGGGATGCTCATTGCATGTGCATACTTCATAGCATTGTTTTACCTGCTTTGATGATCATGTATTATGATATATATATGCATGTTTTATATGCTAACATGTGGTAGCCCTGATTCGGGAACCTACTGGGCGCGTTGATCTAACGCCCTAATTCTATCCTCAGAGGAGAATACAGGTACAAGTAAAGGGAAAAGGAAGGTCGATGACCGGGAGGGGAGCCAAGCCTAAGCGCTTGAATGATGGACTGGACTACTTTATATTACTGTCATTTGAATACTTTTGTTGGACATGTAATAATTCATTACTTGCTATGGTTTGATTAGGTTAATAACCTTTGGATCGTTGATTTATCTTAATTAATCGTTGAGACTGTTACTTGCTATCTATTCTTTCTATTCCGCAATTAATCTAGGTTATTCCGCATGTTGATGTTAGTTCCATGTGTGATTCATAATCATGGTCTATTTCATGTACACATGGGTGGCCAGTTAATGTTCAGACTTGGGTAGTCTGAACTTAACTCGCGTCGTGATGCCGCCCGCTCTCTTTCGATGTTTTATTATTACTTTAAAAAAAAAATTAGACTCTGAAATTCTCGGAAAGGGCGGGGCGTTACATGAATTGATATGGTTGGATGTTCTTATTGGATAATTGCGTTATGATAATGATGATTAATGACTTGACGTAGTTTGCTATCTAAATGGAATGGAACTTGGTTCCATTATGATTCCGCAAAAATTGATGTTATGATTCCGCAGGTTATGATTGTTTATTCCGCAAGATGATATTGCTATGTGTGAACCATTTTCGTGGACTTGGAAGTTCGGACTTTGGAAGTTCGGACTTAGCTCGCGTCGTGACGTCCCGCGCTCTATCACTCTACTCTGTTATAAAAAAAAAAGTAGACTTTGAATTTATGGGAAGAAGCGAGTGAAAAAGGGCGGGGCGTTACAGATCTTATCCATCCATTCAATCCCAAGTCCTATAAATAGTCCAGTAAACACACCAAACTCGAATTTGACCTAGAATTCAAGAGGACTAAAGGTTGCAGCAAAAGACAAGAAGACAGGAGCATCATTCGAATTTACAAGTGAGAGTTGTAGATTTTTATTTTTATGTTGTCTTTCTTGTATTTAATTTATAAAAGCTTTGTACTTTAATTTTTCTATTTAATAAAGTGAAGCATTCGTTTAGAAACCTAGAACATCTAATTTCTAAAATACTATTATGATTATTTTATTTTTAATTTCAAGAGCACAACTTTTATTTATTTGAACGAATATGAGCTTATACAATAGTTAGGATCTTGATTGTAAGACATCAATAATGATTGCTAATGTAATACCCCGGATTTTCAATTTGTTATTTTATATGAAAATTGTCCATTTTTAATTATGAACTTCAGATTGGATCTTATGTGGATAAAGAATTGGGCTATGACCCAATTAGGACCCAACGAATTGGGGGATTGGTTCCAATGAAAATTAAATGGGTTTGAATTAACTTAGTGATGCATTTAATAAAAATAAATTGCATGGCCGAATTTTAGATATAAAATCTAGGATTATGCGCATGAGATAATTAAAGAGGGAATATGGACCCATAGTACATTCTAAATAGGGATTAAGGAAGGATTTAATTAAGGAGAGCAAGGGAGCTCAGCAATTGCTAATCCAAGCAAGAGGCCACACGGCATTGCCATCTAAGGCAAGGGAGGGGCGCATGGTACCTTCCCCATTTGGATTAATTGGAGTTCATATAAGGAGATAACCCTTAGGCTGATTTCTTTCTCTCTCTCTCTCCCAATTGATTATTTTCGTCTACACCAAGATCAAGAAGAAGGTAATCAACAAGAGGTGGTTCAGCCAACAAAGGGAAAAGAGAAGAAGATTGGAAGAGAAAGATTAAGCTAGGGAAAAACAAGAAATCAATCGGAAAGAGGTTAGTATCTTGATTGAATAATGTTATTTATGAAACCAAAGAACCATAGGGTTCGGCCATGGTGTTCGGCCGAACCCCATGGAAGAAGTTTGGATGATGTTTTAATAATTTAAATGGAAAAGAAAGAGCCATAGGGTTTGGCCATAGTGTATGGCCGAACCCCATGGAAAGCAGTGTTTAATTCATGGGCTTTGGAGGATTGAAAACCATGGAAGGAAATTGTATAGCAATTGGGTTTATGTTCTTAGATTTTTAGATCATGGAAAGACATGGTGATTTAATGATAAAAACCATGGGAATGTATGGTTTAGATTTATAAATTTGAATGATGAAAAACCCATGGGAGAGTTTGATAAATTTAAAGGGAGATATGGATAGGGATGTAGGTCGGGCATGGCATGGCCGAACCATGTTTGCTTTATGGCTAAGTTGATTGGATCAATAGTAATGAAAAGAAGGGGTGAGGTTTGGCCATGGTGTATGGCCGAACCCCACCAAATATTTAATGGATTGGTGATTAATTCTAATGGATCATCATGAACCATAGGGTTCGGCCATGGTGTATGGCCGAACCCCATGGGGTAGTTTTTGGATTGGTAATTGTATCTTGGTTGCATAAAATGGAAAACTTCCAAATATGGAAGGAGTTGCTAAACTTGGAAGGCATCCAATAATGGAAAGATAGTTTCTAATTTAGGAAACTATCTATCTATAGAAGTTTGACTAATATAGTAAAATGTCTATTCTTGGAAAGTGGATATTGAAATTAGAAAATATCTAATTATAGACCATGAAGATTAATTATGGAAACTATCCAAGAATGGAAGGTGGAGATTAATTATGGAACTTAGATCAAATGAATGGATTGGTTGCCATGAGTGAGGTTCGGCCATGGTGTATGGCCGAACCCCACTAGGGTTTAATTTTTGGGAAACCTTTTTAATTATGGAATATGATATCTAATTATGGAATCTATATTTGGAAAGCATTCAATTAAGGAAAGGTGGTTTCTAATCTAGGAAACTATCTAAGTATGGAGAATGGTTATTAATTGGGAAGTTTCTATTTTGGAAGGAGTTGGCTAAATTAGAAAGCTTCTAATTTTGGATGGTAAATATGGAAACCTTCTAATAATAGAAGGTGGAGTCTAATTAAGGAAACCTTCCAACTATGGAAAGGTGGAGTTTAATTTGGAAACTATACACCATAGGGTTCGGCCAAGGTGTATGGCCGAACCCCATGGTCCAAATTAAGGGATCAAATGGCATTTTAATTCATAGTTAAGGGCTGATTGATGAATCGAATTATGAACCTATTTTATAAGTTATGTTTTGTATATTTTTAAATAAAGGGAAGGATACAAACATGTGTTATGAATTATTGATGAAGGTAGTGGCAAAATGGTAATTACATGCCAAAGTGGAGGATCATGGGTTCGGCCATGGCGCATGGCCGAACTCCATGAGTTGTGTTTGATGGATTTGTTTCGTTAAGGAAATTTATAGGGTCTAGTTATTGTAGTTTTAAAGGAATGAGGGAATCAATGGCATTTTGGTAATTAATGGGATAAATGAACAAAAAGGGTGAGGCTCGGCCATGGGTATGGCCGAACCCCACAAGTTTGGTTAATGGACTATAAATGTGGTAATTCAAGTGGGACTTGGTTTTGATTTATTATTATATTATAAGGTAACGGGATCTCACAAGCGGTGCACGATCGGTGATCGAATCTTGGATGGAAACGCAAGGACTCGTGAACGGTCTTTGGTAGGATTCCATCTTTTTGAAACCATGGTTTATGTACTTTGTTTTATTTTATGTTTGATGAAAATATGTTTCAAAAGGATATGCTTTATTATTGATTTTCGAATGCTATGTTTAAGTTGTTTAAATAGCATGAATTGTTTATGCTCCAAAAGGTGATTTTAAATGCTATGTTTATGTTATTAAAATAGCATGTGTTTCATTGGCATCTTATGCATGGCATGGGGTGGAGGAATTATAACCGGAGGGGTCACACTCTGTCGGGGTATCCGAAAAACCTATGTGCGGTACCTTGATGTGTTTTTCCATCAGGAGGAATCCGGAGGGTCCACACTCCGTCGGGGCGTCCAAAAGACCTACGTGGTGGGTACTTCTATGTACATGTGATGGGTGGGACTCATTGCATTTGTCATCATTGCAAGGCATGGATTTATATGGTTTTTGACATTACGATATTATTATATATGTTTTGTACTAACCATGTGTTAGCCGTAACTGGAATACCTACTGGGCGCGTTGTTCTAACGCCCTACTTCTACCCTAGTTGATGATACAGGTAATCAGGGGAACGATGAACCTAAGACGGACCAGGCATAGGAGCTTGGAAGACTTATTTTACTAATTTTGAATAAAGTTACTCATGAACTTGTATTTGAGTATTGGATTTCGGAATGCAATAACTTAGATGGTCGAATGATTTATTTGATATTTTAATTATGGACAAGGACTTGACGTATTTCGCTATCTGATTGGAATAGAACTTGGTTCTATTATGGCTCCGCATTTTGATGTTATGATTCCGCAGATTATGATTTTTATTCTGCATCTTGATATTGCTATGTGTGAACCATTTTATTGGACTGAGTCCATACACACATAGGGTTGGCCAGTTAAGGGTCGGACTTTGGAAGTTCGGACTTAGCTCGCGTCGTGAAGTCCCGTGCTCTATCACTCTACTCTGTTATAAAAAAAAATATTCTGAATTTACGAGAAAAAGCAAGTGAAAAAGGGCGGGGCGTTACAATTGGTATCAGAGCAAACCCGAAACTTGAATCTCTCGGAGTAAATTAATCTGGACTCGTGCATTAATTTACTTCGTTAGACTCAAACGGATGATAGCAAAGGAAGTACTATCAAAATAATCGGATTATCAAACATAGCGACATAGGATGTATTTCCCCATAAACAAAACAAAATCAAGAGTGCATATTTGGAGATTTTCCCCAACAGGTAGGAATTACAAATTTTGTTTATGGAAACTAAGTCTTGATGTTTTCAATGGCTTAGGGAAAAATGGCTCCAAGGGGAAGGCCAAGGAAAAATACCCGACAAAACTCAAAAGGGGGTGAAGAGCAAGAACGACATTCTCACCATGAGGAGGAACAACATTCTCGTCATGAGGAGGAACAACATTCTCATCATGAAGAGGAAGAACATCAATCCCACCAAGAGGAGGAGCAACAAAGCAACGTAAACATACCATTGGTGCCTCCTGAATTACAGAATCTAGTTCAAGCGGTGGTCACTTCAGTGCTTCAACAACATCTGACTGAGAATGGAACCACCAAGGAAAACAATGACAGGAGCATGGTCAGGGATTTCCAGCAACAGCGCCCTCCTTACTTCAAAGGGAGAGAAGGGGCTGTTGGAGCAGAAAACTGGCTGAAGAAGATTTCACATATTCTGACTCTATTGAACATCACGAGTCATGCTCATAAGATTTTACTGGCCACATCACAGCTGATTAATGATGCTGGTAAATGGTGGGAGGTGATAGAGAAGCAGCGATCACTCCTTCCGGAATGAGAGAGGACTGCCATGACTTGGGAACAGTTCTCATCCACCTTCCTGGAACATTATTTTCCTGAGGAGGAGAAGGAGCGCCAGACACAGGCTTTTTTATCTTTGCTACAGGGTACCATGACGGTGGCAGAATACCACCAAGAGTTTCTCAGTTTATCTGTGTATGCATTCTATATGGTGGATACTGAGCATTGAAGGGCACGGAAGTTTGGCCTAGCATAAGTGCCAAGGTAACTATATTTAGGGCACCCACATTGGCAGAAGTGGTCAGCAGGGCCACTATAGCAGAGCAGGAATTGGCTGCGTTGACGCGGTTTGACAATCGCCGAGCTCAGAGTGGGAGGGGTACGTTCCAGCCCAACAAGAGGTTCCGACCGAACTCTAGCAGACCCTCACCATCCACTGGGTCAACAGGGGGCTTTCGTCCCAACCATCCCTCCCCATCTGCATCAGTCACTCAAGCTCCCAGAGGGGTGAACAACTGCTTCCATTGTGATCAGCCTGGTCATTTTAAGAGGGAATGTCCACAACTCAACAAACCCTCATATTCCAAAGGTTCATCTCGACCACTAGTTAGGCCAACTAATTCACGTGGAGGCAGAGCAGTTAATCAGGCAGGGCGGCCACCTATAGGATCTGGATGGGTATTTACCTTAGCACCACCAGCAACGGAGGATCATTCTGTGATTCAAGGTATGACAGTAGTCAGTAGTTCCTACGCCTTTGCATTATTTGATTCGGGAGCATCACATTCTTTCATATCTGCTGCATTTATAACTGCTACTGGTACATTGGTACAAAAACTGTCCACATCATTCACTATTGTATCCCCCGTCGGAGAGACATCATTGGGACTTATATGCACAACAGTGAATACGGAACTTGCTGGACTCAGATTTGAATTCAATTATTTGGTGCTCGATATGTCAGAATATGATATTATTTTCGGCATGGATTGGTTGGCCAGATTTAAGGCCAACATTGATTGTTATCGTCGTAGGGTGACATTTTTGTCGCCCGAGGGAAAACAACATGTGGTGCATGCTGATAAACAAAGCAGACTGCATGAAGGGTTGAATCATCAGGTGTTGAACATTATCAGAATCAATAAGACACCAGTGGTTGAACTTCCGGAAATAGTAAAGGACTATACGGACGTCTTTCCAAAGGAACTCCCTGGTTTGCCTCCCATGAGGGAGATCAATTTTGAAATCAAGTTGTATCCTAGCACTGCACCAGTGTCATTACCACATTACCGGATGGCACCAGCAGAGATGTCCGAGTTAAAAAAGCAGATTGATGAACTACTTAGAGTGGGGTGCATTCGGAACAGTACATCGGCTTGGGGAGCTCCAGTTTTATTTGTGATGAAAAAGGATGGTTCACTCCGTATGTGTGTGGATTATCGAAAACTGAACCAGCTGACGGTTAGAAACAAGTACCCTCTACCCAGGATCGATGATTTATTTGATCAACTTAAAGGTTCCAGTCATTTTTCTAAGATTGACTTGATGTCCGGATATCACCAAATCCGGGTTAGGGAGGAGGACATAGAGAAGACATCTTTCAGAACGCGGTATGGGCTATATGAATTTATAGTCATGCCATTTGGACTCACCAATGTACCGGTTGTGTTCATGGATTTAATGAACAGGATCTTCCGTCCTTATTTGGATCAATTTGTTATTGTGTTTATTGACGACATTTTGATTTATTCCAAGACTCAGGAAGAGCATGTTGAGCACCTGCGAATAGTTTTGGACACTTTGAGGAATAACAAACTATGTGCTAAAGCCAATAAATGTGACTTTTAGCTATATGAGGTCAACTTTTTGGGACATGTTATATCAAAAGAAGGCATAGCCGTGGACCCAGCTAAGATAGCGGCAGTAAGAGACTGGAAAGCGCCAACGAATGTAACCAAGATCCGTAGTTTCTTGGGATTGGCGGGTTATTACAGGAAATTTATCATGGACTTCTCTAAAATTGCATCTCCATTGACTCGACTCACTCAGAAAGGAGTCAAATATGAATGGTCAGATTTGTGCAACCAGAGATTTGAAGAGCTGAAGAAGAGACTTACCACTGCTCCTATCCTAATTTTGCCTGAAAGAGGCAAGTGTTATGAGGTACAATACGATGCTTCAGGAGAGGGACTGGGGTGTACACTCAGTCAAAGTAATCATGTGGTGGCTTATGGCTCAAGACAGTTAAAAATTCATGAACATCTCTATCTTACACACAATCTGGAACTAGCCGCAGTGGTCTTCTCTTTCAAAAGCTGGAGACATTATCTTTATGGCGAGAAATTTGAAGTGTTTTCAGATCATAAGAGCCTCAAATATTTGTTTGATGAGAAAGAGCTCAATTTGAGGCAAGCGCAGATGGATGGAATATCTGGCAGATTATGAGTACGCACTTTGTTATCATCCTGGCAAGGCGAACAAGGTGGCAGTTGCCCTCAGCCGTTTATCACATGCATCAGTGGCATGTTTGATCAGGACAGAATGGGAGATGCTGAATACCATTCGAGAATTTAAACTTTACCTCAATAACCATGGGACTATTTATAATTTGATCATATGGTCCAACATGGTTACCAAGATTGAACAGGAACAGCGGACAGACCCGAAGGTGGAAGAGATTTGGGCTAAAATGTCTACTGGTGAAGTCGTACTGGATGGGAGTTACGACTAGGACAGGGTTTTTTATTCAGAGGAAGGATTTATGTACCTAAGAGCTGCAGAAAAGAGTTATTGGTTGAGGCACATCAGACTAAACTCTCTATTCATCCGGGCAGCACTAAGATGTATCACGACCTGAAGAGACACTATTGGTGGCACGGACTCAAAATAGATGTGGCAGAATTTGTGGCTCATTGCTTAACTTGTCAGCAGGTTAAGACGGAACATCAGAAGCCACCAGGGTTACTCAAACCCTTACCAGTGCCGGAATGGAAATGGGAACATATTTCTATGGATTTTGTAACAGGGTTGCCAAGGTCATCAAAGGGCAATGATGCGTTATGGGTCGTGGTAGACAGACTGACCAAGTCAGCACATTTCATTCCTATTAAGATGACAGACTCATCTGAGACTTTGGGTCGGCAGTATATTAAGGATATCATTAGATTGCATGGTATACCTCGGACTATTGTGTCTAACAGAGATGGACGACTCGTAGGCAGAATATGGCAGAGCATGCAAGCAGCCATGGGAACGAACTTATTGATTAGTACGGCATTTCATCCACAGACTGATGGACAGTCTGAGAGGACAATACAACATTGGAGGATATGCTGAGAGCATGCATGCTAGATTTCAAGGGTGGATGGGAGGATCACTTGTCATTGGTAGAGTTCTCATACAATAACAGTTACCAGGCAAGCCTCCAGATGGCACCATTTGAGGCATTATATGGTAGACCATGTAGGTCACCAGTGTGCTGGACAGAGGCCGGTGAGCTTGCATTGATTGGACCTGAGTTGGTTGCAAAGACTACGGCGCAGATACAATTGATACGACAACATTTATTAACTGCGCAGAGTCGTCAGAAGAACTATACTGACAAGAGAAGGAGGTTCCTTGAATTTGAGGTGGGAGACATGGTGTTCTTGAAAGTCTCGCCACGAAAAGGACACATGCGATTTGGAAAGAAAGGAAAATTATCGCCAAGATATGTGGGACCATTTACAATCATAAGAAGGATGGGGGACGTGGCTTATCAATTGGCACTCCAATCACAGTTGGCATCTTTACACGATGTGTTCCATATATCGATGTTGAGAAAATATAATCCTGATCCTTCTCACGTACTGAACGTACAAAATATAGAGGTCCAGAGCGACGTGACATACGTCGAGAAGCCTGTCCGAGTGGTGGACACAGAACAAAGGGTATTACGGAACCGAGCGATCTAGTTTGTCAAGATAGTATGGGATCGACATGGCATTGAGGAAGCTACATGGGAACTCGAGTCGGAAATGAGGAAAGCTCATCCTGAGCTATTTAGGTAAATGTTTGAAACCCTACTTCACTCTATTTTTGGGATGAAAATTTTAAAAAGAGGATTGTATTGTAATACCCCGGATTTTCAATTTGTTATTTTATATGAAAATTATCCATTTTTAATTATGAACTTAAGATTGGATCTTATGTGGATAAAGAATTGGGCCATGACCCAATTAGGACCCAACGAATTGGGGGATTGGTTCCAATGAAAATTAAATGGGTTTGAATTAATTTAGTGATGCATTTAATAAAAATAAATTGCATGGCCGAATTTTAGATATAAAATCTAGGATTATGCGCATGAGATAATTAAAGAAGGGAATATGGGCGCATAGTACATTCTAAATAGGGATTAAGGAAGGATTTAATTAAGGAGAGCAAGGGAGCTCGGCAATTGCTAATCCAAGCAAAAGGCCACACGGCATTGCCATCTAAGGCAAGGGAGGGGCGCATGGCACCTTCCCCATTTGGATTAATTGGAGTTCAAATAAGGAGATAACCCTTAGGCCGATTTCTTTCTCTCTCTCTCTCCCAATTGATTATTTTCATCTACACCAAGATCAAGAAGAAGGTAATCAACAAGAGGTGGTTCGGCCAGCAAAGGGAAATGAGAAGAAGATTGGAAGAGAAAGATTAAGCTAGGGAAGAACAAGAAATCAATCGGAAAGAGGTTAGTATCTTGATTGAATAATGTTATTTATGAAACCAAAGAACCATAGGGTTCAGCCATGGTGTTTGGCCGAACCCCATGGAAGAAGTTTGGATGATGTTTTAATAATTTAAATGGAAAAGAAAGAACCATGGGGTTCGGCCATAGTGCATGGCCGAACCCCATGGAAAGAAGTGTCTAATTCATGGGCTTTGGAGGATTGAAAACCATGGAAAGAAATTGTATAGCAATTGGGTTTATGTTCTTAGATTTTTAGATCATGGAAAGACATGGTGATTTAATGATAAAAACCATGGGAATGTATGGTTTAGACTTATAAATTTGAATGATGAAAAACCCATGGGAGAGTTTGATAATTTTAAAGGGAGATATGGATAGGGATGTGGGTCAGCCATGGCATGGCCGAACCATGTTTGCTTTATGACTAAGTTGATTGGATCAATAGTAATGAAAAGAAGGGTTGAGGTTCGGCCATGGTGTATGGCCGAACCCCACCAAATATTTAATGGATTGGTGATTAATTCTAATGGATCTAAACCAATGGTCAAGATCATGAACCATAGGGTTCGGCCATGGTGTATGGCCGAACTTGTAACACCCCGCCCTCTCCGAGAAATCAGAGTCTAAGTTGTTTTTTTATAATAATATAATAACACCGGAAGAGAGCGGGCGGCGTCACGACTCGAGCTAAGTCCGGACTACCCAAGTCCGACCCTTAACTGGCCACCCATGTGTGCATGGACTAAACCCATGAAAGACAAACCACACATGGAACTAATCAAGTCATGCGGAATAAACTAAACCAATTGCTGAAATAAACTGATGCGGAATATAATCAATCTTATGTTAACCATACATTCTCTGATAGCAAAGTACAAGTCAAGTTTACTTTAAACTAACCATTTCAAACCATGTCAAATTAATCATTATCATAACTGTAATCAAACCATAACAAGATTACTAACTATTACATATCCATAAAATGTAGTTCAAATGACAGTAATATAGTTCCATTCCAGTAATCAAGCGCTTAGGCTTGGCTCCCCTCCAGGTCCACGACCTTCTCTTTCCCTTTTCTTTTTCCTGTATTATCCTCTAAGGATAGAATTAGGGCGTTCGGTCAACGCGCCCAGTAGGATTTCCGATTAAGGCTACCACATGGTTAGTATATAAAACATGCATATATCATAGTATATATGGTCATCAAAAACAGATAAATCAATGTTATGTATGTATGCACATGTAATGAGTCTCTCCTATCACGCATATACATAGCCATCACTTGACGAGACTCTCATCGTCAAGGTAAATCACAATGCTCTTTCATTTCATGTTGATGATATCCCTCCTGGTGGGACCCTCATTGCCTAAGGAGGCTGATGTGGCTCTCATCATCATAATATTTCTCCTGGCGGGACCCTCATCGCCTAAGGAGACCAATGTGATTCTCATCATTATAACATTCCTCCTGGCGGAACCCTCATCGCCTAAGGAGACCAATGTATTTCTCATTACTATAACATTCCTCCTGGCAGGACCCTCATCGCCTAAGGAGACTAATCTATTTCTCATTACTATAACATTCCTCCTGGCGGGACCCTCATCGACAAAGGAGGCCAATGTGATTCTTATCATCATGATTCTACTCATGGCGGGACCCTCATCACCTAAGGAGGTTTTTCATAATCATCATCCCATGTCCATGCATGAGATGCCAATGAATATATGAAGCATGTAAATAAATCTCGTGATTAAAAAAAAAACAATTGAAACATAATAGTAATAACAACATATCTTATCAAATCATGATAAAACCAATCATCATAGTGGTTACAAGTAGGTAGGAAACCTACTGAAGATTAGCTTCGGTGTTTGTTCTTTTTCACTTGATCACGACTCGCATGCCGTTCACGTTCTGTTACCTTGTTATATAACAGCAAATCAATATTTAATCTACTTGATTTCTAATCAAGTTTAGGTCTCATATACCATCTTGTGGGGTTCGTATATCCAATCCTATGATCATTTCATCTTTGATCATTTCATCCATAATTACCTTTATGCCATTTAGGCTAACCTTTTGTTTAATTTTTTTAAAACCAATAACCATAACTATTCCACCTTGGTGGGGTTCGGCTATACAACATGGCCGAACCTCACCACTTAATTTGGTCTTTAAATCATTCTTACATATATATAAATTAACCACTAAGTCCATCCATCAACATTAGTAACTACACACTAGGGTTACCAATGACCATTAGTGGGGCTCGGCCATACTTCATGGCCGAACCTCACCAATCTGATTTTTGTCCTACTTTCCATCATTATCATGGTTGATCAAATTAATATTAGATCCATAACTAAGCATAGGTGTTTCTTAGAACAAAAGCATAAACAAACCTTAGCTTCCAACATGATTTTAATCTGAATCTCCCCTCAAAACAGTCCATGGGGTTCGGCCATTCACATGGCCGAACCCCATGGTTCTCTTGATTCAATTAGTCCATCATCTATCCATGATTTAGATCAGGAACTTAACCATAACATTAACATGGTTCAGCCATGCCATAGCTACTCCAAAACAGTAATCTTATCTTCATTTAAATCACATAAAAACTCTCCACCATTGGTATGGTTTTTATCTATCCAAAAGCCATACTAAAATATCAAACACATTCATGGGGTTCGGCCATCCAAGGTGGCCGAACCCTATGCCTGTAACACCCCAATTTCTCAATGAAGTGGAAAATTACTAAAATGCCCCTGAGTTGTTAAATTAATTATTTTGTTATGTCAAATAAGGAAATGGTGGGGCCCATTGCTCAAATTAAGGTCATATGAGCACATTATAAATATCAAATTTGATTGGTTGGGTAATGAACATCAATTGGGTCGAAAATGGTTAAATGGGTCAAATGGCTCAATTGGACCCAATGGGTCAAATTGGATGATTTGACCATTGTGTAAGCTCAAATTAAATGAGGTCAGGCTAAACTGATAGGAAATCAGCAATAGCAAAAATGGGTAGGCTTGACCCATATGTAAAAATCAATTGCAAATGACCAAAATACCATAATTGGGTCATGGAGTCAAAAAATGGGTCAAGGAGCTAAAAGTGGACCCAACGGGTCGAGTTGACTATGGTTGACCGTGTGGACCCTCAAGGGAGCTAAAACACGAGTTAAATCAGTTGAGTGGGACTGAAGTGAGTTGGAATTAAATCAAGTGGTGAGTTAACTCATATGCATTAAATGAAATGCATTAAGTATGGTGAGTTGGTGAGTTGAGATGGAAATCTAAATGACCTTGAGTTCAAGTGAGTCAAAATGGAAATTAAAGGGACTGCAACTCAGTGAGCTAAGTGGGAATTGGAAGAGGTTGGCTCAGCTTTAACCACCAAAACAAGTCCCACACGTTGGGGACTTGTTTGGGGTGATTTCCATGATGAATGGTAAATGAAATGCATGGGTTTGAGATGAGTTGCATGGAAAGCTGAATGGCTGCATGGGTAGTTGCCAAGGGGTGCCTTGGATAGCACCCAAGACCCATTGTTTTATGCAAAAATTGATGAGGAAGTGGAGGGATTTTGGGGGCTGAAATACAAAAGCAAACAACACCCATGTTTGGCCGAATTTCACATGCAAAAACCTTAGAATTCATTTCTCTCTCCCTCTCTCAAGAACACACTCTCTTGGCCGAGTTTTACCTTGGTGATTTCACCATTGGTTCATGCTTGTAACCAGCTGAGACAAAGGAAGAAAGAGGGAAGAAGGCAAGGAGCAAAGGCATAAGAAAAGCTTGGAATTTGGTAAGTATTTCCATGGAGGTTTATGGACTGATTTTTAGGTTTTATTTAAGAATCAAATACATGTTATAGAAAGGATTATAAACCTGGATCTGAATGACAAAAAGGCTGAAGTTAACATGGTCTAAAAAGGATTGGAAATGGACCATTGGGTTCGGCCACTTTGGATGGCCGAACCCCATGGAAACAAGTGGTTGATTTTTATGGTTTTTGGAAATTAAAACCATATAAGTTGGGACTGTTATTAGATGTTTGTGTTAGTTTTAAAATGCATGTTTTAAGAAGGTTAAAACATGGATTTGGATGTTTGGTTCAGACCCAAGATAAATGGTTAAATGTTTCAAAACCAAAGGTCATGGTGTTCGGCCAATGAGCATGGCCGAACCCTATGAAATTGGGTTAATTATTGGATGATGTTTGATTAGTAAAACTCGGTAATAATATGTTGTTTATTACATGATGATTGGAGGTTTAAAAATTGTAAGAATAACCATTGGGTTCGGCCACCATGGAGGGCCGAACCCCATGTAAAAGATTGTTGGTTTTCATGTTGTGAAACATGGAAACCATGGACTCTTATGGACTGTTAGGATGAATTTAATTAGATGGTTTCTAAGAGTATAAAGACAGCAATATGATACTGATATGGCATGTTTAATTAACGCCTAAAGCATGTTTGAAAGACCAAAACTTGGACATTGGGTTCGGCCACCTTGAATGGCCGAACCCCATGTAAGTAATTGGCATGATTTGGTGAGGTTAATTTACTGTTTTGGTTGATGTTTATGCGGCTGAACCATATGTAATTCATGGCTGGGTTAACATGGTTAAATCATGAATAATCATGGGAAGTTGAGGGATTAATCAGATCAAGAGAACTATTGGGTTCGGCCATGTGCATGGCCGAACCCCATGGGTCTAGTTTTGGGATGAATGGACCAAGAATTATGGGTTTTCTTATGTATATTAAATAAAATAAGCTTGTTGATTTGGGTTGACCATGGGATGGCTGAACCTTGTATTTAACATGGCTAAATGGTAGAGCCTAACTTGTAAACAAATGACGGGATCATTGAGTAGGAGGATCATAGGGTTCGGCCATATGAATGGCCGAACCCCATAGATTGTTTTATTGGAGATTATGAATTGGTTATATGAGTTGGATTAAGTAAACACATGGAGTTATCTTTGGACTTAGTGATATGTAAATAACCAGCCACTAAGATAGATTACTTTTATGATTTTTGTTTATGAGCAAGATTAGACATTGGTTAGACCAATGGCAAATCTGTGAATACAAGTCAAATGAAGGGATTGATCAAAGGACTTACAAGATGTTTTGAATCTTATATGTGAATGGACATTTAAGTAACAATGTGACTTACTGATTATTGTATCACAAGGTGACGAGAGTTGAACGATTAGCGAGTCGTGACCGGGTGAAGCTCAAAAAGGAACGGACACTTAAACAAAGCTTCAGTAGGTTTCCTACCTACTTGTAACCACATTTTTACCTCAGTTTTCTTATGAAACTCTTTTTTTATTATATGTGTTTCAAATGATATATTATGCATTAACAAATGGCATACAGGCATTGGCATCTCATGCATAGACAGGGGATTATGAATGAGGTTCTACAGTGTTTCAAGTTATGAGTTACGTCCTCTTTCGGCGGTGCAAGTCACGCCAAGAGGAGTAACATGATGATCATAGTCACAATGGTCTCCTTAGGCGATGAGAGTCCCGCCAGGAGGACTCATACGTGATATGAATCAGTCAATGATGAAGAGATGAAAGTGTGTTGTAATTTACCTTGTTGGTGCAAGGCACGTCAAGTGATGGCTATGAATGTACATGATGGGGGAGGCTCATTGCATGTGCATACTTCATAGCATTGTTTTACCTGTTTTTGATGTTCATGTAATATGATATATATGCATGTTTTATATGCTAACATGTGGTAGCCCTGATTTGGGAACCTACTGGGCGCGTTGATCTAACGCCTTAATTCTATCCTCAGAGGAGAATGCAGATACAAGTAAAGGGAAAGGAAAGGTCGTTGACAGGGAGGGGAGCCAAGCCTAAGTGCTTGAATGTTGGACGGGATTTCTTTATATTACTGTCATTCGAACTATATTTTGTTGGGCATGTAATAAGTTATTACTTGCTATGGTTTGATTAGGTTAATAACGTTGGATGGATGATTTATGTTAATTAATGTTTGAGACTGTTACTTGCTATCTAGTCTTTCTATTCCGCAGTTAATCTAAGTTAGTCGGCATGATGATGTTAGTTCCATGTGTGATTCATTATCATGGTCTAATCCATGTGCACATGGGTGGCCAGTTAAGGTTCAGACTTGAGTAGTCTGAACTTAACTCGCGTCGTGATGCCACCCGCTCTCTTCCGATGTTTTATTATTACTTTAAAAAAAAAATTAGACTCTGAAATTCTCAGAAAGGGCAGGGCGTTACAATGCCCATGATTTGGACCTTTTTAGCTTACATCTTATGTCCATTAAAACATGTATAATCTCCACGGTTTTTGCATGGCTTTTAGCCTTCAAAACCATCAATCTAACCAAATAATTTCATAGGGTTCGGCCATCCAAGGTGGCCGAACCCAATGATCCATTTTATCATTTTTAAACCACCATTACCCAAGGTTTAAACCTTGATGCATTCGGCCATACCTATGGCCCAAAACATGTTCCATTTGTCCCATCTTATTAAACAAAATTCAATGAAAATACTTACCCAAATTCCTTTGTTTCTCTCTTGCCTTTGATCTTTACTTCCTTCCCTTTTGTTTCCTTTCTTCTTCCTTAGTCCCTAGCCGGATGTATGCTTGATCAATTGGTGAAGACACCACTAGCTGGTTCGGCCAAGTAGGGTTGTTCTTGAGAGAGGGGGCGAGATAAGAATTCTAAGGTTTCCTTGGGATGAAAATCGGCCAAGTATGGTGGTGTATGCCTTTTGTTAATCAGCCCCATTTCTTCTCATTAATCTCCATCAATTCTTGCTTAAACCAATGAGACACTTGCTGCCAACCAATGCACCCATTGGCATCCCAACGTTGGAGGCTGGGTTTCCATATGAGATGGAAACCCCTCCATATTCCCATGAGATTTTTATCTCATTCCCTTGGTTTCCATGCACCAAAATTTAATTCCAACCCACCAACGTGTGGGACTTCACTTGATGGTGTTTAAGGTTATGGCAACTCCTCATCTTCCCTTTGACTCAATGAGAATACAAGACCCCTTTGATTTCCATTTCAACTCAACCAACTCACAAGCCCAACTCACCACATTAAATGACATTCATTTAATGCACTTGAGTCAACTCATTTCTTAATTCAAAAGCAACTCAATTCAGTCCCACTCAACCTGATTTAACTCACAATTGAGCTCACTCAAGGGCCCACACAGTCAACCCTATTCAACATGGTCAACCCGACCCATTGGGTCCCCATTTAGCCCATTGACCCAATTGGCGCCATGACCCAATTATGGGTGATTTAGCCATCTTAAGTGTGGTTTTCATGTGTGTATCAAGCCTACCCATTTATGCTCCACTTAATCTCAAATCAAATCAGCTTAACCCCATTAAATTTGGGCTCACCCAATGGTCAATTAAGTCCACCATGACCCATTGGGTCTCAACTGGGTCCTTTGACCCAATTAACTATTTTAACCCAATTTGATGTTCATTACCCATTCAATCAAATTTGACACTTATAATATGCTCATAGGGTCTTAATTTGAGAAATGGACCCCACCATTTCCTTATTTATAAACACATTTATTAAATTCACCAATCCAGTGGCATTTTCGTAAATATTCCGATTATTGAGAAATTGGGGTGTTACAGAACCCCATGGGGTAGTTTTTGGATTGGTAATTGTATCTTGGTTGCTTAAAATGGAAACCTTCCAAATATGGAAGGAGTTGCTAAACTTGGAAGGCATCCAATAATGGAAAGATAGTTTCTAATTTAGGAAACTATCTATCTATAGAAGTTTGTTTAATATAGGAAACTGTCTATTCTTGGAAAGTGGATATTGAAATTAGAAAATATCTAATTATAGACCATGAAGATTAATTATGGAAACTATCCAAGAATGGAAGGTGGAGATTAATTATGGAACTTAGATCAAATGAATGGATTGGTTGCCATGAGTGAGGTTCGGCCATGGTGTATGGCCGAACCCCACTAGGGTTTAATTTTTGGGAAACCTTTTTAATTATGGAATATGATATCTAATTATGGAATCTATATTTGGAAAGCATTCAATTAAGGAAAGGTGGTTTCTAATCTAGGAAACTATCTAAGTGTGGAGAATGGTTATTAATTGGGAAGTTTCTATTTTGGAAGGAGTTTGCAAAATTAGAAAGCTTCTAATTTTGGATGGTAAATATGGAAACCTTCTAATAATAGAAGGTGGAGTCTAATTAAGGAAACCTTCCAATTATGGAAAGGTGGAGTTTAATTTGGAAACTATACACCATAGGGTTCGGCGAAGGTGTATGGCTGAACCCCATGGTCCAAATTAAGGGATGAAATGGCATTTTAATTCATAGTTAAGGGCTGATTGATGAATCGAATTATGAACCTATTTTATGAGTTATGTTTTGTATATTTTTAAATAAAGGGAATGATACAAACATGTGTTATGAATTATTGATGAAGGTAGTGGCAAAATGGTAATTACATGCCAAAGTGGAGGATCATGGGTTCGGCCATGGTGTATGGCCGAACCCCATGAGCTGTGTTTGATGGACTTGTTTCGTTAAGGAAATTTATAGGGTCTAGTTATTATAGTTTTAAAGGAATGAAGGAGTCAATGGCATTTTGGTAATTAATGGGATAAATGAACAAAAAGGGTGAGGCTCGGCCATGGGTATGGCCGAACCCCACAAGTTTGGTTAATGGACTATAAATGTGGAAAATCAAGTGGGACTTGGTTTTGATTTATTATTATATTATAAGGTAACGGGATCTCGCAAGTGGTGCGCGATCGGTGATCGAATCTTGGACGGAAACGCAAGGACTCGTGAACGGTCTTTGGTAGGATTCCACCTCTTTGAAACCATGGTTTATGTACTTTGTTTTATTTTATGTTTGATGAAAATATGTTTCAAAAGGATATGCTTTATTATTGATTTTCCAATGCTATGTTTAAGTTGTTTAAATAGCATGAATTGTTTATATTCCAAAAGGTGATTTTAAATGCTATGTTTATGTTATTAAAATAGCATATGTTTCATTGGCATCTCATGCATGGCATGGGGTGGAGGAATTATAACCGAAGGGGTCACACTCAGTCGGGGCGTCCGAAAAACCTATGTGCGGTACCTTGATGTGATTTCCATCAGGAAGAAACCGGAGGGTCCACACTCCACCGGGGCGTCCGGAAGACCTATGTGGTGGGTACTTTTATGTACATGTGATGGGTGGGACTCATTGCATTTGTCATCATTGCATGGCATGGATTTATATGGTTTAGACATTACGATATCATTATATATGTTTTGTACTAACCATATGTTAGCCGTAACTGGAATATCTACTGGGCGCGTTGTTCTAACGCCCTACTTCTACCCTAGTTGATGATACAGGTAATCAAGGGAACGATGAACGTAAGACGGACCAGGCATAGGAGCTTGGAAGACTTATTTTACTAATTTTGAATAAAGTTACTCATGAACTTGTATTTGACTATTTGGATTTCGGAATGTAATAACTTAGATGGTCGAATGATTTATTTGATGTTTTAATTATCGACAAGGACTTGACGTACTTTGCTATCTGATTGGAATAGAACTTGGTTCTATTATGACTCCGCATTTTGATGTTATGATTCCGCAGATTATGATTTTTATTCCGTATGTTGATATTGCTATGTGTGAACCATTTTATTGGACTGAGTCCATACACACGTAGGGTTGGCCAGTTAAGGGTCGAACTTTGTAAGTTCGGACTTAGCTCGTGTCGTGACGTCCAGCGCTCTATCACTCTACTCTGTTATAAAAAAAAATAAACTCTGAATTTACAGGAAAAAGCGAGTGAAAAAGGGCGGGGCGTTACAACTAAGGTTTTGATTAATTAAATTAAAAAGTTGTGAATTTTGTTTTTTTAATAAATATGAATTGTATTTTGCATCTTTACGTGAATTTCTGATCTAGACCTTTACTTTATTTATATTGTAACGCCCCACCCTTTTCACTTATTTCTTTTTGTAAAATCAGAGTTTATTTTTTTTATGAACGAAGAGTGATAGACAGCGGGACGTCACGACGCGAGATAAGTCCGAATTTCTAAAGTCCGACCTTAACTGGCCAACCCTATGTGTGCATGGACTCAATCCATGAAAACGGTTCACACATAGCAATATAAACATGCGGAATAAAAATCATAACATGAGGAATAAAAATCATAACATGCGGAAACATAATAGAACACAGTTCTATTCCATTCAGATAACAAAGTACGTCAAGTCCTTAATCATCATTATCATAATGCAATTATCAAATAAAACATCCAACCATAGCAAATTAATCTAAGTTATTACAATCCGATTTGTAGATACTCAAAATTACAAGCCCATGAGTATCTTAAACAAAATATAAAACTATAACCCTCCAAGCTCCTATGCCTGGCCCGTTTTGCGTTCATCGTTCCCCTCGTTTCCTGTATCATCCACTAGGGTAGAAGTAGGGCGTTAGAACAACGCGCCCAGTAGGTATTCCAAGTAAGGCTAACACATGGGTTAGTACCAAAAATCCAGGTATAATATATATATATATATATATATATATATATATATCAAAACCAGTTATATTATATATCATACCATACTTATAAAGCATCGTATCCAAAACAGTGTATGATAATAGAGATCCAATCATATAAATAAAAACTAGAAACATTGCATGATAATAAAGATCATAATCATGCCGATTCAATGCCATGCCATGCTATCATATGCAATGAGTCCCATCCATCACAAACACATGTATCCCCTTGATGGAATTCTCATCATCAAGGTACCCCCACATAGGTCTTCCGGACGCCCCGACGGAGTGTGGCCCCTTCGGTTTCTTCTTGATGGGATTCTCACCATCAAGGTATCCCCCACGAGTGTCTTACGGACTCCCCGACGGAGTGTGGATCTCCAGTTACATTTCATCCCTCCCATGCCATGCATGAGATGCAAATGTCCACATGCTATGCAATTATACAAATCATAGCATTTAAAAGCTCATATTTGAAACATATACAGCACATGCTATTTTATCATATAAATAGTATTTAAAACTCATATTTTGAAACATATCCTTTGCAATATAAATTCATAAAATCAAGGTAAAAACAATGTACATAAAACCCATGGTTTCAAAGAGGTGGAATCCTACCAAAGACCGCTAACGTGTCCTTGCATCTTTCGTCCTGTAACCGCTCACGATCGTACACACCTTGTGAGGTCCCGTTATCTTATAATATAAAATCAATCAAAACCAGGTCCCACTTGATTTACAATATTTTAAGTCCATAAACCAATCCCCATGGGGTTCGCCGTACACCATGGCCGAACCCATGGCCTACCATTCTCACACTTATTTACCAAATTGCCATTGGTCTAATCCTTAGTTAATATTTCATTTTAATATGCCAAACACAGTCCCTATGTCCACCAAACAATTCCCATGGGGTTCGGCCATACACCATGGCCGAACCCATGGTCCATTAATTCAATTAATTACCATAATGTAACACCCTGGATTTTCAAGTTATAAATTTTTATGGAAAATTACACATTTAATTTGTGAATTTTAGATATAGACCATAGAGGGGTAAAGTGTTGGGTCTGTGCCCAATTATGACCCAACAGATTATGGAAAGGGTTTTAATAAAATTAAATGGGGCTGAATTTAATTAGTAATGCAATATATATAAATAAGGGATTTGGATTAATTGCATGCGCATGAAAGATTTTGGGATGGTCCTAAAATGGGCCATACGTTGGGATAAGTTGGATTAGGTAATGGCATTCGATTATCTAAATTCAAATGAGGAAGTTATCTAATCTAAATAAAGATAGATTACTATGGTCGAGTATAAAGTTTTGAATATCTATGGTTATGCGCATAAAGGAAATTTGGAAGATATGGATGACTAGATTTTAGGAGTTTTAATTTAACAAGGATTGCCAAATAATAAGATGCTTAAAATTAAATAATTATGCATGGCCGTGTATGGGATATTGATTGGCCGAATATGGAAGATTTGCACATTCATGAGGATGCGCATAAGATCTCTAGAAAAGGGTCCTTGCCTTGTTGAAAGTAGTATTTAGGCAACTACTAAATGGAAGGGCGGCAACATCTAAATAAGGCACAAGGAAGGGGTGCATGGCATATTTTAAAGGGACTCTCCAAAGAGGGAAGCATGGCACGACAATTACTATCTATGTAACGCCCCGCCCTTTTTCACTCGCTTCTTCCCGTAAATCAGAGTCTATTTTTTTTTTTATAACAGAGTAGAGTGATAGAGCACGGGACTTCACGACGCGAGCTAAGTCCGAACTTCCAAAGTCCGACCCTTAACTGGCCAACCCTATGTGTGCATGGACTAAGTCCACGAAAATGGTTCACACATAGCAATATAAAACTGCGGAATATTAACATCAAAATTGCGAAAACATAATAGAACCAAGTTCTATTCCATTCAGATAGCAAACTATGTCAAGTCCCTAATCATCATTCAAATACCATAATTATCAAAATTAATATCTGTAATGACCCGACCCGACAACTAGGCTTAGGGCTTGACTCAGTGTGATATTGTCTGCTTTGGGCCTCGCACACAGCTCAAACCCGAACGGTTTTGTTTCTGGGCCCGGGCCCACGTGGCCTGGCCCAAAAGGCCTCACACATAGTCAACATGGGGTAGCCACTTAAATCCCCTTTTAAATTCCTCCTCCCAACCGATGTGGGACTTCCCACATCTAGTTGGGAGGGGTGGGTATCACAATATCCATCCATCTAAGTTATTACATTCCGAAATCTAGATACTCAAATACAAGTCCATGACTAACTTTTATTAAAAATAATAAACTTAATCATCCAAGATCCTATGCCTGGCCCGTCTTGCATTCGTAGTTCCCCTGATTTCCTGTATCATCAACTAGGGTAGAAGTAGGACGTTAGAACAACGCGCCCAGTAGGTATTCCAATTACGACTAACACATGGTCAGTACAAAACATATATAATAATATCGTAATGTCAAAAACCATATAAATCCATGCCATGCAATGATGACAAATGCAATGAGTCTCACCCATCACATGTACATAGAAGTACCCACCATATAGGTCTTTCGGACGCCCCAACGGATTGTGGACCCTCCGGATTCCTCCTGATGGAAAAGCACATCAAAGTACCGCACATAGGTCTTTCGGACGCCCCGACGGAGTGTGGACCCTCCGGATTCCTCCTGATGGAAAAGCACATCAAGGTACCGTACATAGGTTTTTCGGACGCCCCGACGGAGTGTGACCCCACCGGTTACAAATCCTCCACCCCATGCCATGCATGAGATGCCAATGAAACAAATGCTATTTTATAATATAAACATAACATTTAAAATCATATTTAAAACACATGCTCTTTCCTCATATAGATATAGCATTTAAAGTTCAATATAAAGCATATCCTGTGAAACATAAATTCATCAAAAATAAGATAAACACAAAGTACATAAAGCATGGTTTCAAAGAGGTGGAATCCTACCAAAGACCACTAACTTGCGTCTTTCGTCCGGTAACCGCTCGCGATCGTAAACGCCTTGTGAGATCCCATTACCTTATAATACAATAATAAATCAAAACCAAGTCCCACTTGATTTACAACTTTTAAAGTCCATTAACCAATCCCCATATTTACAAGATTGCCATTCATGGCCAACCTTCCATCTTAGCATGTACTCACAACTTTGCCTTTGGTTTAATCATTTCAACCCTTCTACTCCTTAACACATAAACACAATAGACCCATAACTGATTCATAGACATCTAAGTTCACCAAACAATTCCCATGGGGTTCGGCCATACCACATGGCCGAACCCATGGTCCCTTATTATCCTTTAATTACGAAAATGCCATTCATGGCTATCATTATCCCTTATTCTCATTCATAATGTACATAGACTAATAATTAACCCAATAATCCGAGTTCATAAAATAAACCTCTTGGGGTTTGGCCATACCTCTTGGCCGAACCCATGATCCTCCACTTTATTTAAAATACACAAGACATAATCCACAAATTTGATTCATGGGGTTCATGGCATTTCTTTGTTTCCAAATTTCACTAATGATCCACAATTAGGAAGTTTCCAAATTAATAATCCATCTTTCCATAATAAGAAGGTTTCCAAATTTATCTCCACCTTCTATATTTAGAAGGTTTCCAAAATAACATTCCATAATTAGAAGGTTCCTAAATTAAAACTTTCTAATTTAGTCTTCACCTTCCAAACATAGAAACTTTCCAAATAAATCAACTTCCATAAATAAATGCTTCCTAATTTGGCAACCTCCTTCCATAATTAGAAGGTTTCTAAATTTAATACACCATTTCCATAATTAAAAACCTAGTGGGGTTCGGCCATACACCATGGCCGAACCTCACCCAGGGAAACAAATCTAACCTTTTCCATTATTTTCCAAATTAATAACATCCTTCCCTTTTAATCAATCAAACATTAAAGAAATATACCAATCCAACTTCATGGGGTTCGGCCATACACCATGGCCAAACCATATGGTTCATATTCCTTAGAGATCACACATAATTATTCCATTTTAATCAATTAAAATCCTCAAATATAGTTGGTGGGGTTCGGCCATGCGCCGTGGCCGAACCTCACCCTTTCTTTTCCATTCTTTTGATCCAACATCTTAGCCATAATACAATCATGATTCGGCCATGCAATGGCCGACCCACATCCCTAACCATATCTCCATTTAAAGTCCTCTTAAAACATAAGTATAATTCCATTATCTTCATGCTTGAAACCCCATAAATTTATTAACAACTTCCATGGTTTTTGTCATTCAAACATCATTAAATAAACCATGTGCTTCCATTAATCAATCATCACCCAATCTTCTTTTCCATGGGGTTCGGCCAAACACCTTGGCCGAACCCTATGGTTCTTTATTTCAAAATAAATTTATCAATTAGATACTAACCTCTTCCGATTCCTTGCTCTTCCAATCCTCCTCCTTTCTTCTTAATTTTTCCCAAGCCAAGAACACCTCTTGCTGGCTGCCTTCTCTTCTCCTTGTTCTTTCACAAAACCGAACTGATCTTGAAATTGAATGTATTACCGTGAATTAGACTTGCAAGAGAGAAAGTAATTTCGGCTACGGTGTGTAAACCATGCGCCCCTCGCTACCTCTCCTTTTTAACATATTCCAATCGGCCAATCTTAGAAGGTGCTAAGATTGTAATGTGAGTTCCGTGTGCCCTCTTGAGATAGCCATTGCCGAGTTTAGACTTCCCACTTTGGGAATGTCACACATGGCCATGCAATGTCTATTTAATTAGACACCTTCCTTATTCAATTTTTAGACCATATGCATACCCTTTTAAATTATCTTATGCGCCTAACATAGATATGGAATATCTTAATACACGGCCTAGGTATCATTCTTGGATATGCACCTCTAAAATTCGGCCATGCAATATTTATTTAATATTGCATTATTAACTAAATTCAACCCCGTTTAATTTTTATTGAAACCAATTTACACAATTCATTGGGTCCCAATTGGGCTAATGACGCAACTCCTTGTCCAATTAAAATCCATAACTAATGTTCACAAATTAAATGGATTATTTTCATACAAAATAATAAATTGAAAATCCGGGGTGTTACAATACAACCCTCTTTTTAAAATTTTCGTCCCGAAAATCTAGTGAAGTAGGGTTTCAAACATTTACCTAAATAGCTCAGGATGAGCTTTCCTCATTTTCGACTCGAGTTCCCATGTAGCTTCCTCAATACCATGTCGATCCCATACCACTTTGACAAATTGAATCGCTCGGTTCCGTAACACCCTTTGTTCTGTGTTCACCACTCGGACAGGCTTCTTGACTTATGTCACGTCGCTCTGAACCTCTATGTCTTGTACGTTTAGTACGTGAGAAGGATCAGGATTATATTTCCTCAACATCGATATATGGAACACATCGTGTAAAGATGATAACTGTGATGGGAGTGCCAATTGATAGGCCACGTCCCCCATCCTTCTTATGATTGAAAATGGTCCCACATATCTTGGCGACAATTTCCCTTTCTTTCCAAACCTCATATGTCCTTTTCGTGGCTAGACTTTCAAGAACACCATGTCTCCCACTTCAAATTCAAGGAACCTCCTCTTCTTGTCCGTATAGCTCTTTTGACGACTCTGCGCAGTTAATAGGTGCTTCTGTATCAACTGTATCTGCGTTGTAGTCTCTGCAACTAACTCGAGTCCAATCAGTTCAGGCTCACCGGCCTCTGTCCAGCACACTGGTGACCTACAAGGTCGACCATATAATGCCTCAAATGGTGACATCTGGACACTTGCCTGGTAACTGTTGTTGTACAAGAATTCTACCAACGGCAAGTGATCCTCCCATCCACCCTTAAAATCTAGCATACAAGCTCTCAGCATATCCTCCAGTGTCTGTATTGTCCTCTCAGACTGTCCATTAGTCTGAGGATGAAATGCTGTACTAATTAGTAGATTTGTTCCCATGGCCGCTTGCATGCTCTGCCATACTCTGCCTGTGAATCGACCATCTCTGTCAGACACAATAGTCCGAGGTATACCATGCAATCTGATGATATCCCTAATATACCGCCGACCCAAAGTCTCCGATGAGTCTGTCATCTTAATAGGAATGAAATGTGCTGACTTGGTCAGTCGGTCTACCATGACCCATATTGCATCGTTGCCCTTTGATGACCTTGGCAACCCTGTAACAAAATCCATGGAAATGTGCTCCCATTTCCATTCCGGCACTGGTAAGGGTTTGAGTAACCCTGGTGGCTTCTGATGTTCCGTTTTAACCTGCTGACAAGTTAAGCAATGTGCTACATATTCTGTCACATCTCTTTTGAGTCCGTGCCACCAATAATGTCTCTTCAGGTCGTGATACATCTTGGTACTGCCCAGATGAATAGAGAGTTTGGTCTGATGTGCCTCAACCAATAACTCTTTTCTACAACTCTTAAGTACATAAGTCCTTCCTCGGAATAGAAGACCCTATCCTGGTCATAACTCCCATTCCGGTATGACTTCACCAGTAGACATCTTGCCCCAAATCTCCTCCACCTCTGGGTCTGTCCACTATTCCTGTTCAATTTTAGTAACCATGTTGGACCGTATGATCAAATTGTATATAGTCCCATGGTTATTAAGGTAAAGTTTAAACTCACGAATGGTATTCAACATCTCCCATTCTGTCCTAATCAAACATGCCACTGATGCATGTGATAAATGGCTGAGGGCATCTGCCACCTTGTTCCCCTTGCTAGGGTGATAACGAAGTGCGAACTCATAATCTGCCAATATTCCATCCATCTGCGCTGCCTCAAGTTGAGCTCTTTCTGATCAAACAAGTACTTCAAGATCTTATGATCTGAAAACACTTCAAATTTCTCCCCATAAAGATAATGTCTCCAGCTTTTGAGAGCGAAGACCACTGCGGCTAGTTCCAGATCATGCGTAGGATAGAGACGTTCATGTATTTTCAACTGTCTTGATCCGTATACCACCACACGATTACTTTGACTGAGTGTACACCCCAGTCCCTCTCCTGAAGCATCGCATTGTACCTCATAACACTTGCCTCTTTCCGGCAAAACTAAGATAGGAGTCGTTGTAAGTCTATTTTTCAGCTCTTTAAATCTCTGGTTACACAGATCTGACCACTCATATTTGACTCCTTTCTGAGTGAGACGAGTCAATGGAGATGCAATTTTAGAGAAGTTCATGATAAACTTCCTGTAATAACCAGCCAATCCCAAAAAGCTACAGATCTCGGTTACATTCTTTGGCGCTTTCCAATCTCTTACTGCCGCTATCTTAGCCGGGTCCACGGCTATATCTTCTTCGGAGAAACATGTCCCAAAAAGTTGACCTCAGATAGCCAAAATTCACATTTACTTGCTTTAGCATATAGTTTGTTCTTTCTCAAAGTGTCCAGAACTATTCTCAGGTGCCAGCATGTTCTTCCTGAGTTTTGGAGTAAATCAAAATATTATCAATAAATACAATAACAAATTGGTCCAAGTAAGGACGGAAGATTCTGTTCATTAAATCCATGAACACAGCCGGTGCATTGGTGAGTCCAAACGGCATGACTACAAATTCATATAGTCCATATCGCGTTCTGAAGGCTGTATTTTCTATGTCCTCCTCCCTAACCCTGATTTGGTGATATCCGGACATCAGGTCAATCTTAGAAAAATGACTGTAACGTTTAAGTTGATCAAATAAATCATCGATCTTAGGTAGAGGGCACTTGTTTTTTACCGTCAATTGATTCAGTTTTCGGTAATCCACACACATACAGAGTGAACCATCCTTCTTCTTTACAAATAAAACTGGAGCTCTCCAAGCCGATGTACTGTTCCGAATGCACCCCAGTCTGAGCAGTTCATCAATCTGCTTCTTTAATTCGGACATCTCTGCTGGTGCCATCCGGTAATGTGGTAATGACACTGGTGCAGTGCCAGGGTACAGCTTGATTTCAAAATTGATCTCCCTCATGGGAGGCAACCCAGGGAGTTCCTTTGGAAAAACGTCCGCATAGTCCCTTACTATTTCTGGAAGTTCAACCAACTGTGCCTTCTTGATTCTGATAGTGTTCAATACCAGATGATTCAACCCTTCATGCAGTCTGCTTTGTTTATCAGCACACACCACATGTTGTTTTCTTTCGGGCAACCAAAATGTCACCCTACGACGATAGCAATCAATGTTGGCCTTAAAGCTAGCCAACCAATCCATGCCGAAAATAATATCATATTCTGACATATCGAGCACCAAATAATTGAACTCAAATTTGAGTCCGACAAGTTCATTATTCATTGTTGTGCATATAAGTCCCAATGATGTGTCTCCGACGGGGGATACAATGGTGAGTGATGTCGACAATTTTTGTACCAATGTACCAGTAGCAGTTATAAATGTAGCAGATTTGAAAGAGTGAGATGCTCCCAAATCAAATAATGCAAAGACGTAGGAACTACTGACTACTGCCATACCTTGAATCACTGAATGATCCTCTGCTGCTGGAGGTGCTAAGGTGAATACTCGTCCATATCCTATAGGTGGCCGTCCCGCCTGATTAAATGTCATGTCTCCACATGAATTAGCTGGCCTAACTGGTGGACAAGATGAACCCCTGGTATTAGAGGGTTTGTTGAGTTGTGGACATTCCCTCTTAGAACTGCTCCCACTTCTAGGAGCTTGAGTGACTGATGCAAATGGGGAGGGATGATTGGGACGAAAGCCCCCTGTTGACCCAGTAGATGGTGAGGGTTTGCTAGAGTTCGGTCGGAACCTCTTGTTGTGCTAGAATGTACCCCTCCCACTCTGAGCTCGGCGATTGTCAAAACGCGTCAACTCAGCCATCTCTTGCTCTGCTATAGTGGCCCTGCTGACCACCTCTGCCAGTGTGGCTTTTTTGAATATAGTTACTTTCGTCCTTATGCTTGGCCGAAGGCCCTGCTCAAACTTGCGTGCCCTCCAATACTCTGTATCCACCATATAGAACGCATATACAGATAGACTAAGAAGCTCCTGGTGGTACTCTGCCACCGTCATGGTACCTTGTACCACCTTGTACCAAAGATAGAAAAGCCTGTGTCTGGCGTTCCTTCTCCTCATCAGGAAAATAATGTTCCAGAAAGGTAGCTGAGAACTGCTCCCAAGTCATGGCAGTCCTCTCCCCTTCCGGAATAAGTGCTCGCTGCTTCTCTATCACCTCTCACCATTTACCAGCATCATCAATCAGCTGTGATGTGGCTAGTAAAATCTTGTGAGCATGACTCGTAATATTCAATAAAGTCAGAATCTGTGAAATCTTCTTCTGCCAGTTTTCCGCTCCGACAGCCCCTTCTCTCCCTTTGAAGTAAGGAGGGCACTGTTGCTGGAAGTCCCTAACCATGCTCCTGTCATTGTTTTCCTTGGTGGTTCCATTCTCATTCAAGTGTTGTTGGAGCACTGAAGTGACCACCTCTTGAACCAAATTCTGCAATTCAGGAGGCACCACCGGCATGTTTACGCTACTTGTTTCCTCCTCATGGAGGGATAGTTGTTCTTCCTCACGGTGAGATTGTCGTTCCTCCTCATGGTGAGATGGTTGCTCCTCCTCATTTCGAGGATGGTCTACCTCATCTTCACCCCCACTTGGGTTTTGTCGAGTATTTCTCTTTGGCCTTCCCCTTGGAGCCATTTTCCCTAAGCCATTAAAAATATCAAGACTTAGTTTCCATAACAAAAAAAATTGTATTTCCTACCTGTTGGGGAAAGTTTCCAAATAAGCACCCTTGATTTTTGCTTTGTTTTCTGGGGAAATACATCCTATGTTGCTATGTTTCATAATCCGATTATTTTGACTGTACTTCCTTTGTTATCATCCGTCTGAGTCTAACGAAGTAAATTAATGTTCGAAAACTGGATTAATTTACCCCGAGAGATTCAATGTTTCAGGTTCGCTCTGATACCAACTGTAACGCCCCGCCCTTCTTCACTCACTTCTTCCCTTAAATCAGAGTCTATTTTTTTTTTTATAACAGAGTAGAGTGATAAGCGCGGGACGTCACGACGCGAGCTAAGTCCAAACTTCCAAAGTCCGACCCTTAACTGGCCAACCCTATGTGTGCATGGACTAAATCCACGAAAATGGTTCACACATAGCAATATAAACCTGCGGAATATTAACATCAAAATTGCGGAAACATAATAGAACCAAATTCTATTCCATTCAGATAGCAAAGTACGTCAAGTCCCTAATCATCATTCAAATACCATAATTATCAAAATTAACATCCATCCATCTAAGTTATTACATTCCGAAATCTAGATACTCAAATACAAGTCCATGAGTAACTTTTATTAAAAATAATAAACTAAATCATCCAAGCTCTTATGCCTGGCTCGTCTTGCTGTAATACCCCGAATTCTCAAGTTATAAATATTTACAGAAATTACCTATTTAAATTGGGAGATTTTAGATTTAGATTTTAGATGGATAAAGTGATTGGGTCTTTGCCCAATTAAGACCCAACGATTTTGATAAGTGGTTTCAAATAAATTTAAATGGGTTGAATTATTTTAGTAATGTAAAATTAAATAGATAAAAGATTGCATGGCCGAATATAAGATTTTATATCACAAAAATCAAGGGGATTATATGCGCATAATATTTTGGATGAGATGAGATATTTAAGATTAAGTGGAAAGATTTTAGGATGGTCCTAAAATAGGTCACACGTTGGGTTTAGGCAATGATATCTTATTGCCAAACAATAAGATGTCTATAATTAATTATATGCGCATGATGTGGATGGATTTAAGTTAAGGCAATGGCTAAATTTGGAAAGTGCCTAAATATGGAAACATTGAAGCTAAATTTGGAAAGTGTCTAAATATGGAGAATGGTTATTAAGTTAGTAAGTTTCTAAGTTTAGAAGTTGGAAATTAAAATGGGAAGTGTAATTAAAGGGAAGGTTTTATAAGAGACAAACAAGTGCACACGCATGAGATAATTAAAGAAGGGTGCAAGGGCACATAGCACATTCTAAATAGGGATTAAGGAAAAAGAAAGAAAATAAGAAAGGGAGAAAAATAAGGAAGGTTTGATATATGTTCAGTATTTTGGTTATAAAGTTCCACTCCAATGTCAGATTTCTTTGATTCTTTTTGTTTTGGAAAGCAGGCTTCAAGGGCTACAACGTTGTAGTTTACCACTTTTCCTGATTCGGAAGTTAACAAGGTCAAAACTGAGTTACAATATGGTATATGTGTAAAAAACGGGGAACACAAGGGCTCACGGCATTACTATATTTATTTTTAGCATTGGCCGATTGGGAGGTTACTAGATTAAGCAAGGGAGGTCGGCAATTGCTAATCTAAGGCAAGGGAGGGGCGCATGGTACCTTCCCCAATTGGATTAATTGGAGCTTATATAGGGAGATAACCCCGTAGGCTCTCTTTCTCTCACAAGTTCTTATTCTCGACTACATCAAAGAGAAGGAAAGGACAACCAGCAAGTGAGAAAGACCAAAGAAGAGAAGAGGCTAAGGAAGAAAAGGATTGGAAGAACAAGATCAACAGACGAAAAACCGGAGGAGTCGCAAAACCGGTAAGTGGTTTAAATGTTTTTGTTTTAATGAATTATGGAACCATAGGGTTCGGCCAAGGTGTATGGCCGAATCCCATGGAAGAAGATTGATGGATGAATTTGATGATTATAATAGAAAGGATGGACCATAGGGTTCGGCCATGGTGTATGGCCGAATCCCATGGAAAAGCATGGTTTAATTATGGAATTTTAATGATGAAAATCATGGACTGATTATGCAAGTTTTAAAAGGGATTTAAAATGGTTTAAGAAGATGTTGATAAACCATAGGGTTGGCCATGGTGAAGGGCCGAACCCCATGAAAGATTGTTGGTTATTTTATGGAAGAAAATTGGGAAGGATCATGGTTATTGTATGGTTTTAATGAAGGGTTGTTGATTATATGTTTATGGTTGGAAACCATGAAACGACTTTGGTGAATCTATTATGGAGTTAAGAATGATGAAAACCATAGGGTTTGGCCATGGTGTATGGCCAAATCCCATGAGGTTTATTTATGGAACAATAAATGGATCTATGTGTTGGAACCTAAGCCTAAGTTGTTGGAGGCAATGGCAATTTGGTAAATAAATGTGAAAATGGTAGGTCATGGGCTATGTTAACCATGGATGGCATTGTTGTAAATACTTGTTAAAAATGGGAGGTTAGCCTTGTGTGGCAATATGGTAATTATATGTGGATTAATGGACCTAGGGTTATGTATGTTGGGTTAAATGAACAAATTGTTAATTAAATACTAGACCAATGGCAATTTGGTAATATCGGCTGAAAAGTAAGGATTGGTTTATGGGTTTAAAATATTATAAAACAAGTGGGACTTGGCTTTGATTGATTGTTATATTATAAGGTAACGGGACCTCACAAAGGTGTTTACGATCATGAGCGGTTACCGAACGAAAGACGAAAGGATACGTAGCGGTCTTTGGTAGGATTCCACCTCTTTGAAACCATGGGTTTATGTACATTGTCTTTATCTTATTTTTTGATGAATTTATATTGCAAAGGATATGTTTCAAACGATGATTTTATATGCTATGTTTACTTGATAAAATAGCATGTGTTTTAAATATGATCTTTTAAATGCTATAATTTTGTATAATTGCATAGCATGTGGCATTTGCATCTCATGCATGGCATGGGAGGGATGACAGGTACCCGGGGATCCACACTCCGTCGGGGCGTCCGTAAAGCACTAGTGGGGGATACCTTGATGATGAGAATCCCATTAAGAGGACATTATGTATGAAGGCCCTGGTGATGAGCATTCCATCAGGGGATACCTTGATGATGAGAATTCCATCAAGAGGATACTAAGTAACCGGAGCTCATACTCCGTCGGAATGTCCGTAAGGCAACTATGAGAAATACCTTGATGAGGAGAATTCCATCAAGAGTATACCTTATGTTTTGTGATGGGTAGGGACTCATTGCATATGATAGCATGGCATGGCATTGAATCGGCATGATTATGACTTTTATTATCATGTAAGGTTTTGGTTTTTATCGGTATGATTGGATCTTTATTATCATACACTGTTTTGGACACGATGTTTTATAAGTATGGCATGATTTATTATAACTGGTTTTGATATATATTATATCTGGATTTTTGGCACTAACCCATGTGTTAACCCTAACTGGAATACCTACTGGATGCGTTGTACTAACGCCCTACGTCTACCCTTTAGTGGATGATACAGGAAACGAGGAAAACGCTAAACGCGGAAAGGGACAAGCATAGGAGCTCTGAACGCTTTTAGTTTTATATTTTGTTTAAGATACTCAGGGATTTGTATTTAGAGTATCCAGATTTCGGAATGTAATAACATAGATGAATTGCTATGGTTGGATGTTCTTATTGGATAATGGCGTTATGATAATGATGATTAATGACTTGACGTACTTTTCTATCTAAAGGGAAAAGAACTTGGTTCTATTATGATTCCGCAAATTGATGTTATGATTCCGCAGGTTATGATTTTTATTCTGCAATATGATATTGCTATGTGTGAACCATTTTCGTGGACTTGATCCATACACACTTAGTGTAATGGCCCAAAATTTTTAAATCAATAAATATGGGAATATTATTTATTTTAATGATGAAAATTGGAAATTGGTGGAATAAATGGTAAATGGGCCAAAACTTGGACAAAGGCCCAAGTGTGGCCCAATAGACTATGGTTTGGATTTAAATTTATTTAAATGGGTCAAGAATGGTTAAATTGGGTCAAATACCCATTTGGGACCCAATGGGTCAAGAGGGTTATGCTCTAAGGTAAATGGGCTAGATAGAAATGTAATTGGGCCATAGGCCCAATGGTAATCCACTTAGAGTGAATTCAATGATTTTAAATCACCTAAGTTATTTGGAATTAAACAATGGTGATGTGGCCAAGTGTGGACCCAAGGTTTGGTGGGGCCGACCACCATGGTTGATTTAGTCAACCATGGGTGGAATAATGGAAATTAGGTTAAGTATAATGAATTCACCTAAGGTGATTTAAATAAGTAAATGGGAATTAAAGTAACTAAGTAATTAAATAATTAAATTATTTAAAATGGTAGTTAAGAGTGGTCAAACGGGGCCCATGAGGTGAAGACTCACCTCATCCCAAACTCAAAAAAAAAATAGAACACGTTGGGACTTAGATGGGTGGAGTTATAAGCCATAACGCAACTTAAATATCTCAAAATATCTTAAGGTTGGTGAAGGTAATTAATGTAAAGTAAAAAAAAAATGGGGATAAGCCTTGATGTCTTTTCCCATTCTCTTTTCATTCAACTCTCTCCATTTCCACTCTCCCATGGTCGTCCCCTACATCCAAGTGAAGGAGAGAAAGAGAGTTAAGGAAAAGAGAAGAGAAGGAGAGAAGAAAGAAGTGGAATTTTGAGAGAAATCACTCTAAGGTAAAGGGTTATCATCTTCCCTCTCATAATTTTCCCCTCTCCCTCTCTCACACAAAACTTACCTTGGCTGATTCTAGGGTTGGGGATTGCCACCCTTGATCAAAGATCTTAACCTACCAAAGATTAAAAGGAAGGAGAGAGGAGGCTACGGAGACCGACGGGAGCGGCGGAAATCGGAGGAGACGTCGGATAGTGAGTATTTCTTAAACAAGAAATTTTGGATTTTAGGGTTTAAGATTTGGGTTTTATTTTGTGAATTTAATGGTAGTCAAGTAAATTTATGCTATGGATTTTAAATCCATCAAATGGAATGAATGGAAAAGTGGGCAAAAACCCTAAGTGGAAAAATTAGGGTTAGGGAAAAGAAATAAATACTTGGATTATGTGCATTGGGTAATTTATGAAATTAAGCATAGAATTGGATGATTGGAAGAAAATCATGGGCCATAGGGTTCGGCCATGTGGTATGGCCGAACCCCATGGTGGGTGATTTGGTATTGGATTTAAATAATTAGGGTTTCAAAAAGATGGAAGACAATGAGGGTTTTATCTAATGAAAATTAGGGTTGTAGATGAATGAATGGGAGTAAGTTGTAAAATGGTTTTATGATGAAAATGCAAAGGGGTTTATGGCATTGAAATGCATGGAGGAAGTGAACCTTGAGCCATGGGTTCGGCCACGGTGTATGGCCGAACCCTATGGTGATCAAATGGTGGAATGAAGGGTTGTGAATAATGGAAAGTAAATGGGAATGTTGGTGGTGTTGATCGACCCGAAAATGGTTTTAGCATTGATATTTGTAATGGACTCTAATGTAGCTAAGGATGATGGTTTTAAGTGTATGAATTAAACCCTTCATGGAGGGATTTGTGATAAACCCAAATGTGTAACAATGGACCCAAGAAAAATAGGGAAAGGACACCATGGGTTCGGCCTTGGTGCATGGCCGAACCCATGGCCCAATTGTGATCCATTTTGGTGGGTTAAATTGGAGGATGAGTGATGTTCATGGTCTCCAAAGAGTATGAATGGGTAACGGATTCATTGTAGTTTAAATGTATGAGCTAAATCCCATGGGAAGAGTTGATGAATGAGGTATTTTGAAACCATGATTCATTACCCATCTAAAGGGTTAAGTGTGGGATTATGTATGGGTTTAAATGAATGAGGGGTAGGTTAATAAAATGGTTAATTTTAATGGCTATGTGACATGGGTCAATGGGTAATTAATGGACCTAAGTTGGGGATCTAAGTTTATGATCAATTATGGACTTAATCATGCATGGATAAATGAGTGATTAAGCATGAAAAAAGGGGTAGTGGCCAAACCGTAATTAGTGGCCAAATTCAAGAATTCCATGGAAATTGATCATGGACTTAGGGGAGCTAATGTAATAACCTTATAAGTGATTGATAAAGCCTAGGGTGGCCGAATTTTAAGACTTATGGGAGTAAAAGGTTTAATAGATGATATGGGACCCACAAAACCTAAATAGTGACCGGTTTTTTCATATGGGCTTAGAAATGGTTAAAACATGGACTAATGATGAATGTGTAATAAGGTACTGGACATCGCAGGCGGTGCGCGATCGGCGACCGGGTTTATCGAACGGAAAGCGTAAAAGGACGCCGGTCGGTATTCGGTAGGATTCCTACCTTTTTGTAAGCCATGGATGTGGGTGATGTTTTCTTTAATCTATTTTGGAAATCATGTGGTTGTCTTTAAGATAAGTTTTGGATTATGTATCATGTGATGTTTTACTCTAAATTATTTTGGAAATTATGTGAATGCTTATGATGGGTTTTGGATGAAATATTGTGGGATGGTTTCCCTTGGATTTAGTTGGTAATCTTGTAATTGTTTTAAGATGGGTTTTATTACTATTGAATTTCATATATTACATGGCAAATGGCATCTACATCTCGTGCATGGCATGGGAGGCATATGACAGGGGAAGGATGAAATGAAACCGGAGTCCATGCTCCGTCGGGGAGACCGATAAACAAGCATGGGGACATTTCACATATGTATTATTGTACCTTGACGAGGCCTTACCGTCAAGGGGGATGTTGTATTTATTGTTATACCTTGATGATGGTTCTTCCATCAAGGGGGATATTGTATTTGTGGTTACACCTTGATGAGGCCTTACCGTCAAGGGGGATGTTGTATTTATTGTTATACCTTGATGATGGTTCTTCCATCAAGGGGGATATTGTATTTGTGGTTACACCTTGACGAGGCCTTACCGTCAAGGGGGATATGGCATCGGGATAGTAAGGATGATGGGTGGGATTCATAACACAAACACCCATGGCATGACATTCATTCTATGGCTTTTCGTCATGTATTATCTATCTGCTTTGTTATCACTAATCCATGTGTTAGCCCTACTCGGAGTCCTACTGGGCGCGTGGTCTAACGCCCTACTTCTACCCTAGCTGATGACGCAGGAAATGCCGGAGCAGAAGGACGGGACGGGAGCCAAGCTTAAGAGCTTGGGAAGGCGGACTAATTATTTTATTTAAGTTATTTTGAGAAATGTGTATTTGAAGTAGTTTAATTTGTCAGAAATGTAATAATTGAGATTACTTACTATATTTTGGACATTATGGTTTTAAGGATGTTTGGTGATTGAATGAATGTAACTTCCCTGCTATCTAAGAATTTGTAGGTTAGGCTTTTTTATAATTTTCCGCAATTGGTTTAAATGTTCCCCGATGCTTACTTCTACGTGTGAACCATTCTCCGTGGACTTCATTCCACGCACACGTAGGATTGGCCAGTTAAGGGCCGGTCTTTAGAAGTTCGGACTTAACTCGCGTCGTGACGTCCGCGCCCTTTGTCACTTTTCCTTTTTTAAAAAAAAAAATTAGACTCTGATTTTCGGTGAAAAGGGGCGGGCATAACACTTAGGGTTGGCCAGTTAAGGGTCGGACTTTGGAAGTTCGGACTTAGCTCCCATCGTGACATCCCGCGCTCTATCACTCTACTTTGTTATAAAAAAAAAAAAAATACTCTGAATTTACGGGAAAAAAACGAGTGAAAAAGGGCGAGGTGTTACACTTGCGTTCATCGTTCCCCCGATTTCCTGTATCATCAACTAGGGTAGAAGTAGCGCGTTAGAACAACGTGCCCAGTAGGTATTCCAATTACGGCTAACACATGGTCAGTACAAAACATATATAATAATATCGTAATGTCAAAAACCATATAAATCCATGCCATGCAATGATGACAAATGCAATGAGTCCCACCCATCACATGTACATAGAAGTACCCACCACATAGGTCTTTCGGACACCTCGACGGAGTGTGGACCCTCCGGATTCCTCCTGATGGAAAAGCACATCAAGGTACCGCACATAGGTTTTTCGAACGCCCCGACGAGTGTGACCCCTCCGGTTAGAAATCCTCCACCCCATGCCATGCATGAGATGCCAATGAAACACATGTTATTTTATAACATAAACATAGCATTTAAAATCATATTTAAAACACATGCACTTTCCTCATATAGACATAGCATTTGAAATTCAATATAAAGCATATCCTTTGAAACATAAATTCATCAAAAATAAAATAAACACAAAGTACATAAACCATGGTTTCAAAGAGGTTGAATTCTACCAAAGATCGCTAATGAGTGCTTGCGTCTTTCGTCCGGTAACCGCTCACGATCGTAAACGCCTTGTGAGATCCCGTTACCTTATAATACAATAATAAATCAAAACCAAGTCTCACTTGATTTACAACTTTTAAAGTCCATTAACAAATCCCCATATTTACAAGATTGGCATTCATGGCCAACCTTCCATCTTAGCATGTATTCACAACTTTGCCCATGGTTTAATCATTTCAACCCTTCCACTCCTTAACACATAAACACAATAGACCCATAACTGATTCATAGACATCTAAGTTCACCAAACAATTCCCATGTATGGCCGAACCCATGGTCCCCTATTTTCCTTTAATTATGAAAATGCCATTCATGGCTATCATTATCCCTTATTCTCATTCATAATGTACATAGACTAATAATTAACCCAATAATCTGAGTTCATAAAATAAACCTCATGGGGTTCGGCCATACCCCTTGGCCGAACCCATGATCCTCTACTTTATTTAAAATACACAATACATAATACACAAATTTGATTCATGGGGTCCCATGATGTCTTTGTTTCCAATTTTCACTAATGATCCACAATTAGGAACTTTCCAAATTAATCATCCATCCTTCCATAATAAGAAGGTTTCCAAATTTATCTCCACCTTCTATATTTAGAAGGTTTCCAAAATAACATTCCATAATTAGAAGGTTCCTAAATTAAAATTTTCTAATTTAGTCTTCACCTTCCAAAAATAAAAACTTTCCAAATAAACCAACTTCCATAAATAAATGCTTCCTAATTTGGCAACCTCCTTCCATAATTAGAAGGTTTCTAAATTTAATACACAATTTTCATAATTAAAAACCTAGTGAGGTTCGGCCATACACCGTGGCCGAACCTCACCCATGGAAACAAATCTAACCTTTTCCATTATTTTCCAAATTAATAACATCCTTCCCTTTTAATCAATCAAACATTAACAAAATATACCAATCCAACTTCATGGGGTTCGGCCATACACCATGACCGAACCTCACCTTTTCTTTTCCATTCTTTTGATCCAACATCTTAGCCATAATACAATCATGGTTCGGCCATGCAATGGCCGACCCACATCCCTAACCATATCTCCATTTAAAATCCTCTTAAAACATAAGTATAATTCCATTATCTTCATGCTTGAAACCCCATAAATTTATTAACAACTTCCATGGTTTTTATCATTCAAACATCATTAAATAAACCATGTGCTTCCATTAATCAATCATCACCCAATCTTCTTTTCCATGGGGTTCGACCAAACACCATGGCCGAACCCTATGGTTCTTTATTTCAAAATAAATTTATCAATTAGATACTAACCTTTTCCTATTCCTTGCTCTTCCAATCCTCCTTTCTTCTTAATTTTTCCCAAGCCAAGAACACCTCTTGCTGGTTGCCATCTCTTCTCCTTGTTCTTTCACAAAACCAAACTGATCTTGAAATTGAATGTATTGCCATGAATTAGACTTGCAAGAGAGAAAGTAATTTCGGCTATATTGTGTAAACCATGCACCCCTCGCTACCTCTCCTTTTTAACATATTCCAATCGGCCAATCTTAGAAGGTGCTAAGATTGTAATGTGAGTGCCGTGTGCCCTCTTGAGATAGCCATTGCCGAGTTTAGACTTCCCACTTTGGGAATGTCACACACGGCCATGCAATGTCTATTTAATTAGACACCTTCCTTATTTAATTTTTAGACCATATGCATATCCTTTTAAATTATCTTATGCGCCTAACATAGATATGGAATATCTTTATACACGGCCTAAGTATCATTCTTGGATATGCACCTCTAAAATTTGGCCATGCAATATTTATTTAATATTGCATTATTAACTAAATTCAACCCCATTTAATTTTTATTGAAACCAATTTACATAATTCATTGGGTCCCAATTGGGCCAATGACGCAACTCTTTGTCCAATTAAAATCCATAACTAATGTTCATAAATTAAATGGATTATTTTCATACAAAATAATAAATTGAAAATCCAGGGTGTTACAATCTAAGAGAGGCAACAAGAGGCGCCTAGGCACTTTCTTAATATGGAACCATGTGGAGTTTTATTAAAAAGAAAGAACCACAAGGAAACACAAAATTGTCTAAGATGGGATTAATTAAGAAAAGAGAGGGCAACCGACCAAAGGAAATGAGCATTAGCAATTGCTATCTTGATACCTTCTAAATTGGGACAAGTTGTAAGTAATATAAGGAGAGAAGGAGAGGGGCGCACGGCATTCACATTGCATTCAAAGAGAGGCAGCAACAAACACAAGAGCAGCAAACCGAGTGAAAGATCTAGGAGGAGAAAAGGCTAAGGAAAGAAGAAGATTGGAAGAACAAGATCAACCGATGGAAAACCGGAGGAGTCGCGGAACCGGTAAGTGGTTTAGATGTTTTTGTTTAAGAAAAGAACCATAGGGTTTGGCCATGGTGTATGGCCGAACCCCATGGAAGAGAATTGGGAAGGATTATGGTTTAATTTAATGGAAAGTAAGAAACATAGGGTTTGGCCATAATGCATGGCCGAACCCCATGGAAGGTTATTGGTAAATTTTAAATGGGAGTTTGATGGTTTTAGATGCAATTAGATCATGAAAACCATGGAGGGTTATGTAATCTTGATTGCATGTAAAAAGAGGGAAAAATGGAAACATAGGGTTCGGCTATGGGTATGGCCGAACCCCATGGAAAGGAAATTAATATGGTGATTAGATCATGGAGGATCAAGGATAGATAATTTTAAAAAGGGGATTATGAACCATAGGGTTCGGCTATGGTGTATGGCCGAACCCCATGGAAGATGTTTTATTAGATTTACAAAATTTCTAATTATTGGACATATTTTGGTGATTGATTAAATGAAGATCATGGAGGATGGATGACAAATTTGGAAACTATCTAATTATGGAAGGATGCATGCTAAATTTGGAAACTATCTAAATATGGAAGGAACCTTGAATTATGATTTAATTATGGAAGGTGGAGATGAAATAAGAAGGTTTCTAATTATGGAAGGTGGAGATTAAATTAGAAAGTTTTTAATTATGGAAGGTGGAGACTAAATTTGGAAAGTTTCTATAATTGGAAGTTAGACATCATAGGGTTCGGCCATAGTGCTTGGCCGAACCCCATGAACCAATTATGGATTTATTATGAATGGACTTATGTTTTGGAACCTAAACCTAAAGTGATGAAGGTGACGGCAAAATTGTTAATATGTGAAATTAATGGACATAGGATTCGGCCATGGTGTTTGGCCGAACCCCATGAACCAAATTTATGGGTCATGTATGGACTTAGTATCTTAAATGAATGGTGGACCAATTGGAAAATGCAAATAAATGATTTATGGATCATGTTATGGGATTAGGGTTTTATTTTATGAACCATGACTTATATGATGGATCATGTGTTGGAATATTTTTAAGGGACACTTAGAGTGGTTATGCATGTTTAAGATAATGAGGGATTTAATTACATATAGACCTATGTTCATGGTTTATGTAATTGGTTATGTTATTAGGTATAATGGCATTTTGGTTAGGCCAAATCCCATAGGGATTGTTTTGATGAACATAGGGTTACGTATGTTGGATTAGATGAATGAATTGTTAATTAAAGATTAGACCAATGGCAATTTGGTAATATCGGCTGAAAATGATAAACCATGGGGATTTTATATTATAAGGTAACGGGACCTCACAAGGTGTGTACGATCGTGAGCGGTTACCGGACGAAAGACGCAAGGACACGTTAGCGGTTTTTGGTAGGATTCCACCTCTTTGAAACCATGGGTTTATGTACATTGTTTTTATCTTGATTTGATGAATTTATATTGCAAAGGATACGTTTCAAAATGTGAGTTTTAAATGCTATGTTTATATGATAAAATAACATGTGTTTTATATGTTTCAAGTATGAGCTTTTAAATGCTATGATTTGTATAATTGCATAGCATATGGACATTTGCATCTCAAGCATGATATGGGAGGGATGAACGGTAACCGGAGACCCACACTCCGTCGGGGCGTCCGTAAAATATTCGGGGGGGGAGGGGATACCTTGATGAGGAGCATTCCATCAAGAGTATACTATGTGAGAAATGTAACCGGAGATCCACACTCCGTCGGGGCGTCCGTAAAAGAATCATGGCGGATACCTTGATAAGGAGCATTCCATCAAGATGATACTATATATGAAATGTAACCGGAGGGTCTACACTCCGTCGGGGTGTCCGAAAGACCTATGTGGTGGGTACTATTATGTACATGTGATGGGTGGGACTCATTGCATATGATAGCATGGCATGGCATTGAATCGGCATGATTATGATCTTTATTACCATGCAAGGCTTCTGGTTTTATCGGTATGATTGGACCTCTATTATCATACACTGTTTTGGATACGATACTTTACAAGTATGGTATGATTTATTATAATTGGATTTGATATATATTATATCTGGATTTTTTGTACTAACCCATGTGTTAACCCTAATTGGAATACCTACTGGGCGCGTTGTTCTAACTGCCCTACTTCTACCTAGTGGATGATACAGGAAACGAGGGGAACGAGGAACGAGATACGGGCCAAGCATAGGAGTTTGGATGCTTTTAATTTATATTTTGTTTAAGATACTCATAGTCTTGTATTTTGAGTATCTGGAATTCGGATTGTAATAACTTAGATGAATTTACTATGGTTGGATGTTTTATTGGATAATTGTATTATGATAATGACGATTAAGGACTTGACGTACTTTGCTATCTGAATGGAATAGAACTGTGTTCTATTATGTTTCTGCATGTTATGATTTGTATTCCGCATGTTTGTATTGCTATGTGTGAACCGTTTTCATGCACTAAGTCCATGCACACATAGGGTTGGCCAGTTAAGGGTTGGATTTTAGAAATTCGGACTTAGCTCGCGTCGTGACGTCCCGCACTCTATCACTCTTCGTTTATAAAAAAAAATAGACTCTAATTACGGGAAGAAACGAGTGAAAAAGGGCGGGGTGTTACACATAATGCCATTATTCCTTCCATGGTTAGTCACCTTCATTTATTCACCCATGTTTAGATTCAAACATAGATCCGTAAACATCTAAGTCCAGCAAACCTTCCCCATGTATGGCCGAACCCATGGTCCTTTATTTTCACTTAATTACCAAAATGCCATCCATAGCTATCATTCCATTATTCTCACACTTCATCCCTTGGGTTGGTAAACCATTCATTCATTTACATTATACAAAGGCTAATAATTAACCCACTAATCATAAGTTCATGGGGTTCGGCCATACACCATAGCCGAACCCATGATCTTTCATTTTCAGCCGATATTACCAAATTGCCATTATAACTAATAACATAACCAATTACATAAACCATGAACATAGGTCTATATGTAATTAAATCCCTCATTATCTTAAACATGCATAACCACTCGAAGAGTACCTTAAAAATATTCCAGCACATGATCCATCATATAATTCATGGTTCATAAAATAAAATCCTAATCCCATAACAAAATCCATAAATCATTTATTTGCATTCTCCAATTGGTCCTCCATTCATTTAAATATTAAGTCCATATATGACCCATAAAAATTGGTTCATGGGGTTCGACCTTATCCCATGGCCGAACCCATGATATTATGGTTCCATCCTCCTTCTAGATTTATTTAATAATAATGAATCCATAAAAACATTCATCATGGGGTTCGGCCATACACCATGGCCGAACCCATGATTCTTCATCTTAGACCATATTTACATTTTTTCATTCCTTTAATCGTATAATGTTTATGTCCAAAACCGATCCATAAAACCCATATGGTCCCTTAGTTGGTTCATGGGGTTCGGCCATACACCTTGGCCGAACCCTATGATGCATAACTTCCCAATTATAGAAACTTTCCAAATTTAGTCTCCACCTTCCATATTTAGAGACTTTCCAATTTAATCTCCACCTTCCATAATTAGATACTTTCCAATTTAAAATTAAAATATAAATAACCTTTCCCATCCTTTTAAATCCATTAAAATTTATTAATATCCTTTCCATGGGATTCGGCCATGCCACGTGGCCGAACCCTATGGTCCATCTTATTCCAGGTTCTCCAACCCAAGAACCCATAATTTAAACCATGTCTTTCCATGGTTTCTATCTTTCAAACTTTCTTTAAAATACCATAGTCCTTCTATATTTTTCCATCAAACGGTTCCCTAAAAACAACATAATTGTCCATTCCCTTTCTTCCATGGGGTTTGGCCATACTTCATGGCCAAACCCTATGGTTCCATACTTCCTTTTGAACATCATTTAAACCCTTTTTAAAACCATATAATTATTCCATGGTTTTCATTTAATCCCTTCAAAAATCATATACCATTAACATCAAAGTCCCTTTAATTAACCAATAACCTTCCGTGGGGTTCGGCCATGCAACTTGGCCGAACCCTATGGTTCCTTTCTTTTTAATCAAAAACATCAAATCACTTACCGGTTCCACGACTCCTTCGGTTTTCCTTCGGTTGTTCTTGATCTTCCAATTCTTTTCTTCCTTGGCCTCCTTGATCCTTCACAAAGCTGAGAACACCTCTTGCTAAGGTGCAAACCAGCGTCAAGACCTTTGTTTAATAGTGTAATGCCGTGTGCCTCTCCTTCTCTTATAAAAACTCCCAATTGGTTCTATCTTAGAAGCTACCAAGACCCCCTTAAATTAGCCATTGCCATTTGCTCCTTTGTCTCTCTAAAATAGTAAGTGCCATGCACCCCATTGTCTTGTGAGATAACAATTTCCATGTGCACCTTTGTTTTATAGAAATTCCAATTGATCCCAATATTAGAAGGTGCCATGCGCCCTTCTTTTGTTGCCTCTTTATAAAACCTCCACTTAATCAAAAATAGAAAATGCCATGCGCCCCTTGTTGTCTCTTATAAAACCTCCACTTAATCAAAAATAGAAAGTGCCATGCGCCCCATGTTTAGCTATTGCCTTAGAGCCATTCTTAATCAAGGGAAATACCCCTTTTTAAAATGATATTATGCGCATTAACATAGATATGGAAATCCCTCATGCGGCCTATGCAACTCCTAAAATCCTTCCATGTCCACCTCACATACACGCCCCAAGCAATCCATATTTAATTTTTAGACATATTGCATTATTATTTAATTCAGCCCTATTTAATTTAAATTGAACTAACTTGGTGGTCATCCAAGTTAACCATGACCCATTGGGTCCCAATTGGGCATTTGACCCAAATATACAACCTTGTCCAAATGAAACAAATCTTTCCCAATTTATTTTAAATTGAGCCTATAACATATCCGTTGGATCTTAATTGGGCAATGACCCATCACTTTACCCATCTAAGGTCCATATCTAAAATTCACAAATTAAATGGGTAATTTCCATAAATATTTATAACTTGAAAATCCTGGGTGTTACAATACAACCCTCTTTTTAAAATTTTTGTCCCGAAAATCGAGTGAAGTAGGGTTTCAAATATTTACATAAATAGCTCAGGATGAGCTGTCCTCATTTCCGACTTGAGTTCCCATGTGGCTTCCTCAATGCCATGTCGATCCCATACCACTTTGACAAACTGGATCGCTCGGTTCTGTAATACCCTTTGTTCTGTGTTGTCCTCTCAGATTGCCCATCAGTCTGCGGATGGAATGCTATGCTCGTCAATAAGTCTGTTCCCATGGCCGCCTGCATGCTCTGCCATACTCTGCTGGTAAATCGACCATCTCTGTCAGACACAATAGTCCAAGGAATACCATGCAATCTGATGATATCCCTGATATACTGCCGACCTAAAGTTTCAGATGAGTCTGTCATCTTAATGGGAATGAAATGTACAGACTTGGTCAGTCGGTCTACCACGACCCATATCGTATCGTTGCCCTTTGAAGACCTTGGCAACCCTGTCACAAAATCCATGGAGATGTGTTCCCATTTCCATTCCGGTACTGGTCAAGGTTTGAGTAACCCTGGTGGCTTTTGATGTTCCATCTTAACCTGTTGACACATGAAGCAATGAGCCACAAATTCTGCCACATCCTTCTTGAGTCCGTGCCACCACTAATATCTTTTCAGGTCGTGATACATCTTGGTGCTGCCCTGATGAATTGAAAGTTTGGTCTGATGTGCCTCAATCAGTAACTCTTTTCTGCAGCTCTTAGGCACATATATCCTTCCTCGGAATACAAGACCCTGTCCTGGTCGTAACTCCCATTCCGGTATGACTTCACCAGTAGACATCTTGGTCCATATCTCCTCCATTTCCGGGTCTGTCCGCTGTTCCTGTTCAATCTTGTCAAGTACCACTTAATTACATCAAAGTCACTCATATCAACCTATGAGTTTCATTCTCACAGAATTTACTCTGTCTCATGTTATCTCTTCTTCTCGTGAACCCATTTACAATTCTTATGTAGATCAATTTACTCTGTTTAACTTTTCCTTCTACTAAAATATTTTTCCATACGTACTCGCTCAATACGTTCATTCGTTTACTCTCTGTGTGAGGTAGCCTGCCAATACAAGTCTATGCTCAAGTCTTTTGCTGATTCCATTTTAACTAGGTTTCTATCTGCACTCTCCTGGAACTCCATCGGCCAACTACAGAGGCAGGTGGCCAGTCTCACTCGGCAGTCGCCCATAGCTTCCCATTTGAGTTTCACTAGACTTTTAACTTTTCCCTTAAGTACATCTCCAAAAGTAAGCATATCTTCATTTGTACATAAGTCACTCTGTGACTAACACCTTCTGTTCAAATCTTCTATGATGCCGAGTATCTCTCTACACTAACTTTCCTGTGATATAAGTCGTATTACGGCTAACACCTTTTTCTTATAACGTGAGATGTAAATTGAAACATGTCCTAATCATTAGATCTATATGTCCTCTATGAGACCAACATGTCCATCATACTATCGACACGTCTACCATGGTACCGATACCTGACATTAATCCAAACCACCACGGGAATCACCATCCGCGGTTATACACATTCATCTCTGGTACCACTAAATCAATGAGTATCATCTACCCCTGGTTAATAACCATCCATGAATATAACCCCCTTCTGGGTATAATCCATTCATGGGCATAATTAATCCAGGGTACATCCTTTACCATGAGATATTTTATCCATAGAAACAACACTCGAATGAGTCAGTACCCGACTGTGGCAACCATATCAACTCACAAATATACCCCGACCCCTAGCAAGACTTATGTCCCATGACTTACTAGGCAGAAGACCTACGTCCAACGTGGTCATGTCTACCCCGCCCTGCATCCCTTCACCCCAAGGGTGATTCAGTCAAGCTCTAAGGCAGTTGGACCGCGTCTAACGAAGCTAGCACCACCCCCACGGGGTAAAATGGTACTAGCTCTGTGCATCCACGCACATCAAGTGTGCGAAATAATCGTGAGAGTACCCTTCAGTGCGTAGCATGCGAGGGATCCACTCCTCAACGGTAACCCTACGGGACCAAGTCTCCGTATTTTGCATCGAGGTTCCCACAGTCTTATAGCTACTCTAAGCCATACTCATAGAATCTACATACTTATCTCATCAATATCATGCATGGGACGTACCCATGCCATATCTCAATAGACTCAAGTGACCTCGTCACATGCATCTCAGTATCAAAATCCTCATAAACTCTTAATTTTGCATACTTTATTGAAAATATTCAAACTTTCCTCACAATACAAGGGTTGGTAGGGTTAGAACAACCCTCCAAAACATAACCACAACCCTTACAAAATCTCCCTTTCCCCGACATTCTTTTACCACTCCTTAGCCTAACCTTCCGAAGAAAACCCTGCATCATCATAAAAATCGAAGAAGTTGTCAGGGCATGTCGTCGACGTGTGCCCCAACACTCCACAAGTCAGACAGGGTATTATTCCTGGTCCCCCAATGTATGGACAATTAGTCCTCTCCTTCCCGTTCCCGTGAATTCCACAAACAGGGCAAATAACCTCAACAGGATGGGGGCAATAAATACCGTTGTGTCAACTCATCCGAAGTAGGAGTAGCCGGAGTATACTCGGGCGAGCCTATCTCCCCTACGGATTCCTCTAAACTTGGGACATCTTCTTTGTCCTCTTCCGGTACAAAGGCTGGATCAACCCCAACGTTGTACTCGGGCGATTCTACTTCCATGTCCTGACTGATTTCAATTTCATTGTTGAAGTTTGGTACGCTGGAATCATTGGAAGAAACCAGATCTATCGGACAGCTAGGTGTCCCTCTGTCCCACAACTCTGTATACTCTGTGTTGCCTGACATATCTGTATCACAACAACCGAAGTATCTCAATGACAACCACAATTCAAATCAAACTAGTCTTTGTTTTGAGGAGTTTCCCTATGTATCACATACTGTCTCTTGTTTGGGGAAATTGCCAAATAAACATCTTGTCTTTCTTGTCCTTGGGAAAATTGCCAAATAAGCACTCTTTGTATTTCTTTGTTTCCGGGGAATACATCCTATTTTACTAGGTTGGATAATTCCAATTATTTTGACTGTACTTCCTTTGCTATCATCCATCTGAGTCTAACGAAGTAAATTAATGCACGGAGGCTGGATTAATTTACTCCAAAAGATTCAATGTTTCGGGTTCGCTTTGATACCAACTGCAATGCCTCGCCCTTTTTCACTTGCTTCTTTCTGTAAAACCAGAGTCTATTTTTTTTTTTTTATAAACGAAAAGTGATAGAGAGCGGGACGTCACGATGAGAGCTAAGTCTGAACTTCCAAAGTCCGACCCTTAACTGGCCAACCCTATGTGTGTATGGACTCAGTCCATGAAAACGGTTCACACATAGCAATATAAACATGCGGAATAAAAATCATAACATGCGTAAACATAATAGAACACAGTTCTATTCCATTCAGATAGCAAAGTACGTCAAGTCCTTAATCATCATTATCATAACGCAATTATCCAATAAAACATCCAACCATAGCAAATTCATCTAAGTTATTACAATCCGATTTCTAGATACTCAAAATTACAAGCCCATGAGTATCTTAAACAAAATATAAAACTATAACCCTCCAAGCTCCTATGCTTGGCCCGTTTCGCATTCATCGTTCCCCTCGTTTCCTGTATCATCCACTAAGGTAGAAGTAGGGCATTAGAACAACGCGCCCAGTAGGGTATTCCAAGTAAGGCTAACACATGGTTAGTACCAAAAATCCAGATATAATATATATATATATATATATATATATATATATATACCAAAACCAGTTATAATAAATCATACTATACTGATAAAGCATCGTATCCAAAACAGTGTATGATAATAAAGATCCAATCATACCAATAAAAACCAAAAACATTGCATGATAATAAAGATCATAATCATGCCGATTCAATGCCATGCCATGCCATACTATCATATGCAATGAGTCCCACCCATCACAAACACATGTACCCTCTTGATGGAATTCTCATCATCAAGGTACCCCCACATAGGTCTTTCGGACGCCTCGACGGAGTGTGGTCCCTCCGGTTTCTTCTTGATGGGATTCTCACCATCAAGGTATCCCCCACGAGTGTTTTACGGACGCCCCGACGGAGTGTGGATCTCCGGTTACATTTCATCCCTCCCATGCCATGCATGAGATGCAAATGTCCACATGCTATGCAATTATACAAATCATAGCATTTAAAAGCTGATATTTGAAACATGTACAACACATGCTATTTTATCATATAAACATAGCATTTAAAACTCATATTTTCAAACATATCCTTTGCAATATAAATTCATCAAATCAAGGTAAAAACAATATACATAAAACCCATAGTTTCAAAGAGGTGGAATCCTACCAAAGACCGCTAACGTGTCCTTGCGTCTTTCGTCCGGTAACCGCTCACGATCGTACACACCTTGTGAGGTCCCGTTACCTTATAATATAAAATCAATCAAAACCAAGTCCCACTTGATTTACAATATTTTAAGTCCATAAACCAATCCCCATGGGGTGCGGCCGTACACCATGGCCGAACCCATGGCCTACAATTTTTACACTTATTTATCAAATTGCCATTGGTCTAATCTTCAGTTAATATGCCAAACACAGTCCCTATGTCCACCAAACAATTCCCATGGGGTTCGGCCATACACCATGGCCGAACCCATGGTCCATTAATTCAATTAATTACCATAATGCCATTATTCCTTCCATGGTTAGTCACCTTTATTTATTCACCCATGTTTAGATTCAAACATAGATCCGTAAACATCTAAGTCCAGCAAACCTTGCCCATGGGGTTCGGCCATACACCATGGCCGAACCCATGGTCCTTTATTTTCACTTAATGCCATCCATGGCTATCATTCCATTATTCTCACCCTTCATCCCTTGGTTTGGTAAACCATTCATTTACATTATACAAAGGCTAATAATTAACCCACTAATCAAAGTTCATGGGGTTCGGCCATACACCATAGCCGAACCCATGATCTTTCATTTTCAACCGATATTACCAAATTGCCATTATACCTAATAACATAACCAATTACATAAACCATGAACATAGGTCTATATCTAATTAAATCCCTCATTATCTTAAGCATGCATAACCACTCTAAGTGTCCCTTAAAAATATTCCTGCACATGATCCATCATATAATTCATGGTTCATAAAATAAAATCCAAATCCCATAACATAATCCATAAATCATTTACTCCAATTGGTCCCCCATTCATTTAAATATTAAGTCTATACATGACCCATAAAAATTGGTTCATGGGGTTCGGCCTTATCCCATGGCCGAACCCATGATATTATCGTTCCATCCTCCTTCTAAATTTTTTTAATAATAATGAATCCAAAAAAACATTCATCATGGGGTTCGGCCATACACCATGGCCGAACCCATGATTCTTCATCTTAGACCATATTTACATTTTTGTCATTCCTTTAATCATATTATGTTTATGTCCAAAACCAATCCATAAAACCCATATGGTCCCTTAGTTGGTTCATGGGGTTCGGCCATACACCTTGGCCAAACCCTATGATGCATAACTTCCCAATTATAGAAACTTTCCAAATTTAGTCTCCACCTTCCATATTTAGAGACTTTCCAATTTAAAATTAAAATATAAATAACCTTTCCCATCATTGTAAATCCATTAAAATTTATTAATATCCTTTCCATAGGGTTCGGCCATGCCACTTGGCCGAACCCTATGGTTCATCTTATTCCATGGTCTCCAACCCAAGAACCCATAATTTAAACTATGTCTTTCCATGGTTTCTATCTTTCAAACTTTCATTAAAATACCATAGTCCTTCTATATTTCTCCATCAAATGGTTCATTAAAAACAACATAATGGTCCATTCCCGTTCTTCCATGGGGTTCGGCCATACTTCACGGCCGAACCCTATGGTTCCATACTTCCTCTTGAACACCATTTAAACCCTTTTTAAAACCATATAATTATTCCATGGTTTTCATTTAATCCCTTCAAAAATCATATACCATTAACATCAAACTCCCTTTTAAAATTAACCAATAACCTTCCATGGGGTTCGGCCATGCACTATGGCCGAACCCTATGGTTCTTTCTTTCCATTAAATTAAACCATAATCCTTCCCAATTCTCTTCCATGGGGTTCAGCCATACAACTTGGCTGAACCCTATGGTTCCTTTCTTTTTAATCAAAAAATCAAATCACTTACCGGTTCCGTGACTCCTTCGATTTTCCTTCGGTTGTTCTTGATCTTCCAATTCTTTTCTTCCTTGGCCTCCTTGATCCTTCACAAAGCTGAGAACACCTCTTGTTAAGGTGCAAACTAGCGTCAAGACCTTTGTTTAATAATGTGATGCCGTGTGCCTCTCCTTCTCTTATAAAAATTCCCAATTGGTTCTATCTTAAAGGCTACCAAGACCCCCTTAAATTAGCCATTGCCGTGTGCTCCTTTGTCTCTCTAAAATAGCAAGTGCCATGCGCCCCATTGTCTTGTGAGATAACAATTACCGTTTGCACCTTTGTTTTATAGAAATTCCAATTGATCCCAATATTAAAAGGTGCCATGCGCCCCTCTTGTGTTGCCTCTTTATAAAACCTCCACTTAATCAAAAATAGAAAATGCCATGCACCCCTTGTTGCCTCTTATAAAACCTCCACTTAATAAAAAATAGAAAGTGTCATGCACCCCTTGTTGCCTCTTATAAAACCTCCACTTAATAAAAAATAGAAAGTGTCATGCGCCCCATGTTTAGCTATTGCCTTAGAGCCATTCTTAATCAAGGGAAATACCCCTTTTTAAAATGATATTATGCGCATTAACATAGATATGGAAATCCCTCATGCGGCCTATGCAACTCTTAAAATCCTTCCATGTCCACCTCACATACACGCCCAAGCAATCCATATTTAATTTTTAGACATATTGCATTATTATTTAATTCAGCCCTATTTAATTTAAATTGAACTAACTTGGTGGTCATCCAAGTTAACCATGACCCATTGGGTCCCAATTGGGCATTTGACCCAAATAAACAACCTTGTCCAAATTAAACACATCTTTCCCAATTTATTTTAAATTGAGCCTATAACATATCCGTTGGATCTTAATTGGGGAATGACCCAACGCTTTACCCATCTAAGGTCCATATCTAAAATTCACAAATTAAATGGGTAATTTCCGTAAATATTTATAACTTGAAAATCCGGGGTGTTACATATACATCTTGGGGGTGATGAACGGTCTATTCCAAACAACCACGTTTTACGTTACTACATTTTTTATTTCTGTCATTTATTTTCCTTGGCGATTTACTTTTCATGCTTATTTTATTTCACTTGAATGTTGTAGTTTAGTTTTTCTTTTTAATTCTTTAATTCTTTTAAAGTGTATTTATTGCATGCATTTAGAACCTCCCTAACAACTTGATTAACTAGTTAGGATTAAATTTAATTAGAACTAGATTTTGTGAATTAGGATGTGTGGTGAGATTGTTTATAAACTCTTAATTAAAAGATTATTTTAATTAGTTTTAATCAATGCTCTAAAATTGTAGATCTATTTCTTTGAATAAAGACTTACTTAACTTGGAGATAAACTTTTCAAGATTAAAATTGATTTTCTATCCTAGATTTAGTTATGAATCTTGGCTTTCTAAGAAACATAAAAGTTGAGGAATGTGTATTTTGAATGTTTCCTTTTAGGTTCGACCTCACACTCAATTGTTGTATTATGAATGGTTCGTGCGCTTGCGAGATTTACAAATTTAAAACACACCAACATCATGCCATTGACATACAATTGTCATTGTTATACCACTGACACACCACTGTCATACCACTGCCATACCACTGCCGTACCACTGCCACATGGTTTCAGCATATCATTTATCATACTTGAAATCATAATTGGTCCACTATACCAATATTTCAAGTCATCTGTGATACAGCCATGCCAACGTAACACCAAAGCACTACACTGATTATAAATGCATTAAGTCTTGACACGGTCAAAACGCAGCATCTTGCAAGAACATCTTCGACACACCTAGGCTGGTACCAGTAACTGACACACCTGGGCCAGCAACTGACACACCTGGGCCAGTAGATGCAAATCGACACACCTGAGCCTGTAATCGACACACCTGGGCCGGTAATCGACACACCTGAGCCTGTAATCGACAGACCTGGGTCGGTAATAGTTCAGCAGTTGAGGGTGTAACGCCCCTCCCTTTTTCACTCGCTTTTTCCCTTAAATTCAGAGGTCTATTTTTTTTTTATAACAGAGTAGAGTGATAGAGCGCAGGACATCATGACGCGAGCTAAGTCCGAACTTCCAAAGTCCGACCCTTAACTGGCCAACCCTATGTGTGCATGGACTCAGTCCACTAAAATGTTCACACATTGCAATATCAACTTGCAGAATAAATATCATAACTTACGGAATCATAACATCAACTTGCAGGAACATAACAGAACCAAGTTCTATTCCATTCAGATAGCAAAGTACGTCAAGCCCTTAATCATCATTCAAATACCATAATTATCAAATTTAACATCCATCCATCTAAGTTATTACATTCCAAAATCTAAATACTCGAATACAAGTTCATGAGTAATTTTATTCAAAATGTATAAAATAAGTCTTCCAAGCTCTTATGCCTGGCCCGTCCTACGTTCATCGTTCCCCTGATTACCTGTATCATCAACTAGGGTAGAGTAGGGCGTTAGAACAACGCGCCCAATAGGTATTCCAGTTACGGCTAACACATGGTTAGTACATGACATATATAATAATATCGTAATATCAAAACCTTATAAATCCATGCCATGCAATGATGACAAATGCAATGAGTCCCACCCATCACATGTACATAAAAGTACCCACCACATAGGTCTTCTGGACGCCCCGGTGGAGTGTGGACCCTCCGGTTTCTTCCTGATGGAAAAGCACATCAAGGTACTGCACATAGGTTTTTCGGACGCCCCGACGGAGTGTGACCCCTCCGGTTACAAATCCTCCACCCCATGCCATGCATGAGATGCCAATGAAACACATGCTATTTTATAACATAAACATAGCATTTAAAATCATCTTTAAAACATATGCTCTTTCCTCATATAAACATAGCATATAAAATCAACCTTTGAAACACATTCAACACATGTTATTTATAACATAAACATAGCATTTAAAATTCACTTTAAAACATGTCATTGGAAACATAATTTCATCAAACATAAGATAAAACAAGTGTACATATGTAATGGCCCGGAAATTGTAAATCAATATATAAGTGGATATTATTTATTTTAATGGTGAAAATTTGGAAATTTGATGGAATAAATGGTGAATGGATCAAAATATGGACAAAGGCCCAAGTATGGCCCAATGGACCGTGGATTGGACTTAAATTCATTTAAAGGGTCAATGATGGTCAATTGGGCTAAGGATGGTCAAATTGGGCCCAATACCCATTTGGGACCCAATGGATCAAAATGATGTAAGCTCTAAGGTAAATGGATAGGCGGTGAATGTAGTTGGGCCATGGGTCCAATGGTGATCCAACTAGTTGGAATGGAATTAGTTAAATTTAAATCACCTAAGTTGGTGATGGAATTGATTAAGGTGACATGGCCGAGTGGGACCCACCTCCACCTCACCAAGTGGCATATGGACCAAGGATTGGTGGGGCCGGCCACCATGGTTTCATTGGTCAACCATGGGTGGAATAATGGGATTAGGTTAAGTAGGAAATAATTAACCTAAGTTAATTATCTAGTTAATTAATTAAATAAACTAAACAAATGGTGGTCAAAGGGGCCAAAAGGTGGAAGACCAAAACACCTCATTCCAAGCTCAAAAGAAAAACGTTGGCTTGGTGGTGGTTATCCCAACCACCACCATAAAGCATGAAAAATATCTTATGTATGGTAGGTGGAGGAATTAGTTACTCAACCAAATGAGATAAGCCTTATCTATTTTCCCCGTCTCTTATTCCATTCTCATTTTACTCTTCCCATCTTTCACTCTCCCATTGCCGTCCCACACCCAAGGGAGAAGAAGAAGAAAGCTAAGGAGAAAAGAAGAGAAGAAGAGAAGAAGAGAAGAAAGAAGTGCAATTTTTGGCCCATCATCCCAAGATCAAGCCATACTATCTTCTTCCTCACCATCCTCTTCTCCTCCTCTCCCTCTCTCAAACACACCCATGATGGCCGAACCCCAGCTTGGAGGGTTTTATCATTGATCAAGCATCTTGGCCTACCAAAGATCAAGAAGAAGGAGAAAGGAGGCTAAGGAAATCAAGAGGAGAAAGAAAAGCCGGAGGACACATCGGATTGTAAGTAATTCCTAAACAAGAGATTTGAATTTTTAGGGTTTAAGATTTGGGATCCATTCTTATTAGATTTGATGGTGGCCAAATGATCATAGGCGTTGGATCTCAAATTCATCCAATGGAAGGATGGAAAGTGGACAAAACCCTAATGGGTAAATTAGGGTTAAGAAAAAAAATGGATTAAGGATAGTATGTAATTAAGTTAATTAAGCATAGATATGTGTGGATTTTGAAGGGATTAATGGACCATAGGGTTCGGCCATGTAGTATGGCCGAACCCCATGGTAGATGATTGATTTAAGTATTAGGGTTTATAAGAATGGAAGACAATGAGGGTGGTTAATGACTTTAGGGTTTTAAATGATTAAAGGTGGGTAATTTTAAAGGGGTTTTTAAATGAGGAAAAACCATGGAGAGGTTTTATGGATGGAATGATTTTGAACCCTAGGATGATAGGGGTAAAATATGGAAGAATGGTGGGGAAGATTGGTAATGTTGATGAACTCCAAATGATGAACCTAATGTTGAAAAGAAAAGGGAATTATGGCTAAGATTGATGGACCCTAAATGTATCAAATAATGATTAAGGAATGATGAATCAAATGTATGGTTTGGATTCTCTCAATGGAGGGACTTGTGATGGAGTCAAATGATGTAAATGGACCAAGAAAAATGGAGAAAGAGACATCATGGGTTCGGCCATCGTGTATGGCCGAACCCATGACCCAATTGTAGATCATTTTTTGGTCTAAGATTAATGTGTATGTATATGCTTAAATTAATGGAATTACGTTAATTAGATAGTTGAGGTAGGTGGTCTTGTGATATGGTTGCTGGATCAATTATGGACTCAAGATGTGGCTAAGAATGATGATTCAATTATAAGTCATTTTTATGGGCTAAGAAAGGGTTTATATATGTGGTTAATTAATGTAGATTAAGTTAAGAAAAAGGGTTGTTTTAATGATATTATGGCATGATTAAATGGGTCACTAATGGACTTGAGTGTATGGATCAATTATGAATAAAGGTGTACATGGTTAAGTGAATGATTAACCATGGAAAAAGAGGTAGTGACAAAACCGTAAATAATGGCCAAATTCAAGAACTCCATGAGAAATGATCATGGACTTAAGTGCAATTATGGTAACCTTAAGTATGTGATTAATAAAGCCCAGGGTGGCTGATTTTTAAGACTTATGGGATTAAAAGGTTTAATAGATTAAATGGAACCCACAAAACCTAGTTAGTGAGGTTCGGCCAAGGTGTATGGCCGAACCCCGCTAAGGTGTGATTAATGGACTTAAAAGGTTAAAAACATGGACTAATTATTAATGTATAATAAGGTACTGGACATCGCATACGGTGCGCGATCGGTAACCAGGTCTATCGGATGGAAATGAAAGAAAGGACGTTAGTCGGTATTTGGTAGGATTCCTACCTTTTTATAAGCCATGGATTATGTGTTATGTATGGGTTTTTCCTTGATTTATTTTGGTAATCAGGTGATTGTTTTAAGATGGGTTTTGGATTAAATATTATGTGATGGTTTTCCTTTGATTTATTTTGGTAGTCATGTGATTGTTTTAAGATGGATTTTATGACTATGATGTACACATATTACATGGCATACGGCATCTACATCTCATGCATGACATGGGAGGGATATGGCATGGGAAGGATGAAAATAAAGAAACCGGAGTCCATGCTCCGTTGGGGCGACCGAGAAGCAAGCATGGGGATATCTTGATATGTTTCATCCATCAAGAGGGGTATTATGAGATATAGCCGGAGTCCATGCTCCGTTGGGGCAACCGAGAAGCAAGCATGGGGATATCTTGATGTGTTTCATCCATCAAGAGGGGTATTATGAGATATAACCGGAGTCCATGCTCCGTCGGGGAGACCAAGAAACAAGCATGGGGATACCTTGATGAGGCTTTTCCAATCAAGGGGGACTTTATGTATGATGGTAAGGATGATGGGTGGGACTCATGACATAAGACACCCATGGCATAGCATTGATTTCATGGTGTTTGTTATCTTATTTTCTATTATGCTTTGTTAGCACTAATCCATATGTTAGCCCTACTCGGAGTCCTACTGGGGGCGTTGTCTAACGCCCTACTTCTACCCTAGCTGATGACACAGGAGATGGCGGAAGCGAAGGATGAGACGGAAGCCAAGCTTAGGAGCTTGGGTAGCGAGCTACTTAGTTACTTAGTTTATTTTGGAAAAATGTAATTTGAGTAGCTTTGCTTGTCGGAATGTAATAATTTAAATTACTTACTATGTTTTGGATTTTATTTTGGACATTGTCATTTTGAGATAATTTAGAAATTTAAATGATATAATCTTCCCTGCTATCTAAAAATTGGTAGGATAGGCTCTATTATATTTCCACACTTAATTTAGTTTCCGCAACCTTACTTTCTACGTGTGAACCATTCTCCGTAAACTTCGTTCCATGCACACGTAGGGTTGGCCAGTTAAGGGCCGGGCTTCAGAAGCTCGGACTTAACTCGCGTCGTGACGTCCGCGCCCTTTGTCACTCTTTAATTTTTTTTAAAAAATAGACTCTGATTTTAGTGTGAAAAGGGGCGGGCGTTATAACATAAACCCATGGTTTCAAAGAGGTGGAATCCTACCAAAGACCGTTCACGAGTCCTTGTGTCTTTCGTCCAAGATTCGTTCACCGATCGCACACTGTTTACGAGATCCCGCTACCTTATAATATAATAGTAGATCAACAACAAGTCCCACTTGATTTACAAAGTTCTAAGTCCATAAACAAAACCCCATGGGGTTCGGCCATACACCATGGCCGAACCCATGGCTTACTATTCTCACACCTATTTACAGAAATGCCATTGTTTCCCTCATTCATTTAAATCTACCATAACTAGACCCTATAAACTTTCCATAACCAAAACAAGTCCATCAAACACTCCTCATGGGGTTCGGCCATACATCATGGCCGAACCCATGATTCTCCACTTTGGCATGTAATTACAACTTTGCCATTGGCCTAATTATTTCCAACCTTTTGTTCATTAATACACCAATCTAAACTCATAAAATAGGTTCATAATTCGGTCCATAAATCAGCCATTAATCAGCCATTAACCATGACTTAAAATGTCATATGATCCCTTAGTTTGGTCCATGGGGTTCTGCCATACACCTTATGGGGGGTGTAGGCCCTATGTAGGGCCATGAAGAACCCATGTCGATCTGAAAGCTACGATCGTAGCTTGCATGATCCATCGCTCATCAGCTACTCGTCACCTGCTGCGCAAGTGATTTAAGATTTTTGGGTATTTGCAGTTTAGTCCCTCAAAAGTCATTTGCATATAAGCCTAGTTTCATTTATTTTCAATATTTAACTAATTAAAAGATTTGTTTAATTTAATCCATCTTACCCAGAATGTTGGGTTTTAAAAACTCTACATATCATAAAATTTTGGAGAATTATAATTTATTAAAATAAATTGATTTAAACAAAAATCACATTTTAACATTATTCCCTTAACTTAAATTGTATTTATTTAAAGGGTTTAAAACCTTTATTTTTAAAAATATGAAAACATAAAGCAATGAATTAAAGTATAATTTAATAACACATATTTTCTTAGAATTTTCTTATTTCTAAAATTACTTAAAATAATTATTTCCTAGCTTTCGAGATCTTTTCGTGTAGTTTTTAATAATATTTTTTGAAATTTAAAATATAATAAAAATAGTTATAAATTTCAGAATTTTAATCCCTAATAAGACAATCAATTTCACTCAATCAACAATCATTTAAATAATAAAATAATACTGTCAATGGTAAATTACCATTTTGCCCTTCCAACCTAGACGAGTTGGATCAACGAGCTATCGAGCTCTGATTGGGCCAAACATGGACTTTTTACAAGGCCCTAACTGTAATAATCATGATTCACAGATGAAAACACAACTAATTAATACAAATAACACAATTAACGATAATTTTGAGTCAGGGTATTACATCCTATCCCCCTTGAAGAAATTTCCTCCCAAAATTTAAAATAAATCTCGTACCTTGTACCAGTGAGAAGATTTAGGACATAGTCTTTTGCATCAGCGATTTATGTGGGGTTCTAAACTCCACGATGATGTCACAGCACTTTGAATCCTAGGTATATGTTTTTCTTAAAATACTCGATTCCAAGAATTGTGTATTTTCATGGTACCTACTCAAAAGGTAGATCTTCAGCGATATCAGTTCCTTTCAAGACTCTTTTCCTCAGAATAGTGTAGTATCTTGTCAGTGTGTTCTCCATTCGGCACTCACTATCACTTTCCACCTACACTTGTTCCTCTGGATAAATAGATTTCTGAGTTTCACCATCTTAGTCAAATTTCTCACGTGAAATCTTTTTCACTAGCCATTGATCCTTCATTGGTAGTCTGTTAGACGATGCCATCAGTATATCATAGAAATTGCACATAGATAACCCAATGTGGCCTATCTCATCTGGCTTCACATCGTGGCTTATCCTGTAGAACACAACAATTGGCATCTCATATACAGATCTATTTTTTACAAACGGTTAAATTTATTTCCAAAATTACCCACATGGTTTATAATGCCGAAACAATGCAAAACAATACACATTCCTCTCTTGAGATATCCATGTATTTAGATCAGTTAGCCCTTTGTTTTGTGTGTTTTAGAATATATTTAATGGGATTTTGGACGTTTTGCAGGATTTATAGGGAAATACAAGATATGAGAATTCAAAAGGTGAATTTTACAATTTATGGGCATAAATTGATATTTTTGGAAAGTTGGAATTTTTAATAATTATTTTACCACAATTTTAGGGGTTTTATTTGTAAACTAATTAATTCAAATCCATTTATGAGAGTTTGGATTAATTTATTCATTTTAAGAATTGATTGTAAGTGATAAAATTATTTATTAGATTTTCCATACTTTGAAAAACCCATTTATTAAGCCCATTAAGAAAAGCTCATGAAAAAATCCACATGTGTGAAGACTATTTTCATCATTTCAGGAAATTTGAAATTTACATGTCAATATAAGAGGATTTTCGAATTTGGCAAGTGGATTAAGGAAAAAGAAACAAAATACAAAGGGGAGAAAAAGAAGGAAGACTCAATACATCTTTTGTATTTTGGCCATAACGTTTAACTCCAATGTCCAATTGCTTTGATTCTTTTCTGGTTGAAAAGAAGACTTCAAGGGCTACAACTTTGTAGTTTACGACTTTTCGTGATTCCGATGTTAACTATGTCAAAACTGAGCTGCAAGATGGTTGATGTGTAAAAAATGGGATTTTGCACCCACTTTCTTTACACGAATTTTACTATTTTTTCTACCTCCTTGCCTTTTTTAAGTCATTCCATGTTTAGAATAAACTATATCAGTCTTCCATGTGTCCCTTGCTTTATTTAAATCTTTAAATCCAAGCCATTCATTCTACCTCCTTTTATCTATAAATACTAGCCCTCTCCCATTGAGAAAATTGAACTTGGGCATTGAAGAAAAGACAGTGCAAAGGAGAGGAGAGGAAGAAGAGAAGGAGAAAGATTGTGGGATTTTCAATCCACATTGGGTTCTAAGGTTGGTGGATTTTGATTTCCATTTTATTTTTCTTATGTCTTTATTCCAAAATTTCTTTGATTTTTAATTTTTAATTCAATGTTTTAATTAATAAAAGAAGGTGAGATTATTGGAACTATGGTTTTCCAAATTTTGATTTTTATTATGATGGTTTGAATCATTTTAGTTCTTGACTCCTCCCTTGGTAATTAATTTGGACATATGAAATAATTAGATCTTTGATTAACATTACTATTCTAGGTCTAAGGTTCTTTGGAACGAATGAAATAGTTAGATCGGAAAATTGCATGATTAATATAGATCTAAGGTTTAGATTAATTAGAGAACTAATTTGATGAAAGACTTAAATCAGATTGAAATTTTACGTGAGCTCCATGTTCTAGGCCATTATTTTATTATTAAAATTTGGATGATAATGCCTCCTTATTCTTTGATCTAATTTCATTGTAAATATGTACATAGGTAATTTTTTGTGTTATTTTTATTTTTGTTTTTAAAACTCAAAAACTCGTCAAATTGGAGAACTAGGTTGGTAATTAAGCAATTGCATCTTAATTCTGTTTTCTAAGTTAGTTAAGATTGTTTATATTTTTAGATTAAATCCGCCATCTTAATTTGATTCACGTAAACATTGATTTTCCATTTTATTTTCTATTTTTAAAAGGTTTCTAAATTTAAATTAAATTATCTAGATTCGATAAATAATTCCATATTTATGATTTATCTCCATATTTTCTAAATTTCTTAACTTACGTAATTCAGTGGTGTATTATTCACGAATATATTTTCCTAAGTTCCGATGGATTCGACCTCACACTCAATCGCTATACTATCTAATGGTTCGTGTGCTTACGAGTTATAAATTTCAAATTTGCACAACAAGTTTTTGGCGCCGTTTCCGTGGAACTTAGAAAATCGCCATTGAATTAATTATTTTTAGAAAAAATGTTATTTTTATAAAATTTCTATTTTTGGCAACTCTTTAAAATTGGAAGTTCCTAATTTTTTTAAGAAACCCTAATTTTAGAAGGTTACTTAGATTAGAAAGTACTGGAAATAACAAAAATCTAGAGATAATCTAAATTTGGAATGACTGCTAAAATTAGAAACTTGTCATTTTTGGAAACTTCTATTTTAGAAATTTTCAACAATAGCTAGTTTCTATTTTTAGAATTTTCTCATCTTAGACTTTTAATTTAATTTAGTCATATTCTATTTTTAGAAAATAGACCTAAATTTGGGAAGTCAGAATTTTGGAACTTCTGTCTATGTAAAGTCCCAAATTTGTCTTATTTTGGAAATTTGTTATTTTTAGAAGGTGTTTAATTTTAGATTATATCTAAATTTAGACAGTTTCTAAACTTAGAAATTTCTAATTTTTAAGACTCTCATCTAAATTTAGAAAGTTCTCGTTACGGTGTCTTAATAAAAATCATGGAACAAGTTTGGACTTACTTGAAAATTTAATTTGGATTAATTTGGTGGATGTTAATTTAGAATTTTTCATGGTCTTAATTTAATTTAGAATTCTTAATTAGGTTCTAATCATTTAATTTCCTTTACTAGATATAACATTAGGAAGTCTGCATTAGTTTAGGAATCATGCATTTTTTTATGAGTTTAGAATCTTCACCAAATTTTGTGGTGTTTTATTTTGTAGGGATTTTAATCGCGCGCTCTAAAATTTCTGGAAGTAAGCACTACAAGCCAAGGTAAGTGTCTGAGCTCATTTTTTCTGATTTTTTTTTCTTGAATTCATATAGCTTTTCTTATGGTGTTTGCATTTATTTTGCATAAAAAAAAATTACATATTTAATTTGATCATGCATATTAGGGTGTTAGTCTCATGCATTATCTTAGTTGTTTGATTATTATCTGCATATTTACTTCGAGTATTGCATTATTAGATTAGGTTGTATAAAAATAAAACTTGTGTGAGTATTTGATAAGTAGATTAGGATATGATTGTTCGTGTTTGTGAGTTTGTTTGTCAGTCTATCTAGGTTAGGTTTTTGAATTTTGTGTGAATCTGTGTGTGTGTGTAACACCCCAGATTTTTAATTTATTAATATATATATATGAAAATTATCCATTTAATTTGTGAATTTTTAGATATGGATCCTATATGGGTAACGTATTGGGTCATTGGCCCAATTAGGACCCAACGGTTTTGGAAAGGGTTCCAATAAAATTTAAATGGGTTGAATTAAAAGAGTATGCTTTATGTCTAAATTAAATAAATGATTGTGCATGGCCGATTATTAGGTTGCATATCTATGATTATGCGCATGACATATTTTATCTAGGACTATCTAAAGTGGGTAGCCAAGGTCGGCAATTGCTATCTTAATTGGATCAATGGGAAATAATAAAGGAAAGGCAAGGAAGGGCGAATGGCACCTTCCTAGTTAGGAACCAATGGAAGATTAATTAAGGCAATGGCTAAAAAGAAACAAGGGGCTCACGGCATTGTCTAAAAGATGGAACCAATTGGAGTGTTTATATAAGAAAGACACAGGGGGACGCACGGCAATGAGGTAAGTATTATCTTAAGCACCTTCTAAATTTGGGACCAAGGAGAAATTATAAAAGAGAGGAACAAGGAGGGGCACACGGTTTACACCCATCATAGCCGAATTTTATTTCTCTCTCTCCCTCTCTCAAGTTCTCACTCACGGCAAGAACAAGGAGAAGGAGAAGGCAGCCAGCAAGAGGGAAAAATCAAAGAAGAAAGGAGAAAGATTGGAAGAACAGAAATCAATCGCGGAACCGGTTAATATTTTAATAATTTTGTTTTAAAATTAAAAAACCCCATGGAAAAGAATTGGGAGATGATCATGGTGTTTTAATGGAAGCATGAACCATAGGCTTTGGCCACAATGCATGGCCGAACCCCATGAAAGAAAATATGATTAATGTATGGATTGTTAATGAGGAAAAAACCATGGGTGTTGGTTAATAAATTCATGTTGTTTTAATGGATGTTTTTGGTGGTTTTTAATGGAAGGTTATATATTATATTTGAAGGAATGAAAACCATGGAAAGTCATGGTTTAAGTCATGGGTTCTTTGGTTGGAAAACCATGGAATAAGATGAACCATAGGGTTCGGCCATGTGGCATGGCCAAACCCCATGGAAAGGATATTGATAAAAATTTAATGGATTTAAATTAATGGTCAAGATCATGAACCATAGGGTTCGGCCATGGAGTATGGTCGAACCATAGGGTTCGACCATGCCCATGGAGGATGTTATTAATTTAGAAAATAATGGAAAGGGTTAGATTTGTTTCTATGGGTGAGGTTCAGCTATGGTGTATGGCCGAACCCCACTAAAGTTTATTTATGGAAGTTTGTTATTTTAGAAAGTTTCTAAATATAGAAGGTGGAGATAAACTTGGAAACCTTCTAAATACAGAAGGTGGAGATAAATTTGGAAACCTTCTTATTATGGAAGGATGGATGATTAATTTGGAAACTTTCTAATTGTGGATCATTAGTGAAAATTGGAAACTTGGACATCATGGGTTCGGCCATGTGTATGGCCGAACCCCATGAACAAAATTTATGGGTTATGTTTTTGTGTATTTTAAATAAAGGGAGGGTGCAAGTATAGACTTAGGTTGTTGGACCTAAGATGGAATTAAGACATCATAGGGTTCGGCCATGGTGTGTGGCCGAACCCCATGAATCAAGTTGAATGGATTTTATGGATTTAATATGATGATTGGATTAATGGGGAGATATAGACCTAAGCTAGTGGTAAAATTGTAAATATCACCTAAATTGAAAGGATTGGATTATGGAATGATAGCCGTGGATGGCATTTTGGGTAATTAAATGAAATTTAGGAAGGTAAATGACTATGGGTATGTATAATGGCATTATTGTAATTAAGTGAATTAAGGGACCATGGGTGCGGCCATGGTGTGTGGCCGAACCCCATGGGGAATGTTTGGTGAACATAGGGTTATGTATGTTGGATTAAATGATATGATTTGAACAATGGCAATTTGGTAAATAAGTGTGAAAATGATAAACCATGGAGATTGGTTTATGGACTTAAAAATATTGTGAATCAAATGGGACTTGGTTTTGATTGAATGTTATATTATAAGGTAACGGGACTTCACAAGGTGTTTACGATCATGAGCAGTTACCGGACGAAAGACGCAAGGACACGTTAGCGGTCTTTGGTAGGATTCCATCTCTTTGAAACCATGGGTTTATGTACATTTGTTTTATCTTATTTTTGATGAAATTATGTTGCAAGGGATATGCTTTAATATTGTGATTTTAAAGGCTATGTTTATATGATAAAATAGCATGCGTTGGATATGTTTCAAAATGTGATTTGAATGCTATGTTTATGTTATAAAATAGCATGTGTTTCATTGGCATCTCATGCATGGCATGGGGTGAAGGATTTGCAACCGGAGGGTCCACACTCCGTCGAGGCGTCCGAAAAACCTATGTGGGGTACCTTGATGTGTTTTTCCATCAGGAAGAAACCAGAGGGTCCACATTCCGTAGGGGTTTCAGAAAGACCTATGTGGTGGGTACTTTTATGTACATGTGATGGGTGGGACTCATTGCATGGCATGGATTTATATGGTTTTTGACTTTACATTATTATATATGTTTTGTACTAACCATGTGTTAGCCCTAATTGGAATACCTACTGGGCGCGTTGTTCTAACGCCCTACTTCTACCCTAGTTGATGATACAGGAAACAAGGGGAACGATGAACGCAAAGAGAGCCAGGCATAGGAGCTTGGATGATTTAGTTTTATTTTGAATAAAGTTACTTATAGACATGTATTTGAGTAACTAGTTTCCGGGCATGTAATAATTTAGATGATTGGATGTTTGATGGACAATTATGTTACGTTAATTATTGATGAAAGACTCAACGTACTTTGCTATCTGAAATGGAATAGAACTTAGTTCTATCATGATTCCGCAGTTATGATTTTATTATTCCGCATGTTGATGTTGTTATGTGTGAACCGTTTTCATGGACTTAGTCCATGCACACATTGGATTGGCCAGTTAAGGGTCAGACTTTGGAAGTTCGGACTTAGCTCGCGTCGTGACGTCCCGCTCTCTATCACTCTACTCTGTTATAAAAAAAAATAGACTCTGATTTACGGGATGAAGCGAGTGAAAAAGGGCGGGGCGTTACAGTTGGTATCAGAGCGAACCCGAAACATTGAATCTTTCGGAGTAAATTAATCCGGTCTCGTGCATTAATTTACTTCGTTAGACTCAGACGGATGATAGTAAAGGAAGTACAGTAAAAATAATCAGATTATCAAACATAGCAACATAGGATGTATTTCCCCAGAAACAAAGCAAAGATCAAGAGTGTTTATTTGGAAATTTTTCCCCCAAAGTAGAAAATACACATTTTATGATGGAAACTAAGTCATGATATATATATATATTTTAATGGCTTAGGGAAAAATGGCTCCAAGGGGAAGGCCAAGGAGAAATACCCGACAAAACCCAAATGGGGGTGAAGATGAGGTAGAACATCCTCGAAATGAGGAGGAACAACAATCTCATTAGGAAGAGGAACATCATCCATCCCACCAGGAGGAGGAGGAAGCAAGTAGCGTGAACATACCGATGGTGCCTCCTGAATTGCAAAATTTGGTTCAAGCGGTGGTCACTTCGGTGCTTCAACAGCACCTGAATGAGAATGGAACCACCAAGGAAAACAATGACAGGAGTATGGTCAGGGACTTCTAGCAATAGCGCCCTCCTTACTTCAAGGGGAGAGAAGGGGCTGTCGGAGCGGAAAACTGGCTGAAGAAGATTTCACAGATTCTGACTTTATTGAATATCAGGAGTCATGCTCACAAGATTTTACTGGCCACATCACAGCTGATTTATGATGCTGGTAAATGGTGGGAGGTGGTAGAGAAGCAGCGGGCACTTCTTCCAGAAGGAGAAAGGACTGCCATGACTTGGGAGCAGTTCTCAGCTACCTTCCTGGAACATTATTTTCCTAAGGAGGAGAAGGAACGCCAGACTCAGGCTTTTCTATCTTTGGTACAGGGTACCATGACGGTGGCAGAGTACCACCAGGAGTTTCTTAGTTTATCTGTATATGCATTTTATATGGTGGATACTGAGTATCGAAGGGCACGCAAGTTTGAGCGAGGCCTTCGGCCTAGCATAAGGGCCAAGGTAACTATATTCAAGGCAGCCACATTGGCAGAGGTGGTCAGTAGGGCCACAATAGCAGAGCAAGACATGGTTGAGTTGAGGCGTTTTGACAATCGCCGAGCTCAGAGTGGGAGGGGTACATTTCAACCCAACAAGAGGTTCCGACCGAACTCTAGCAGACCCTCACCATCCACTTGGCCAACAGGGGGCTTTCGTCCCAATCATCCCTCCCCATCTGCATCAGTCACTCAGGCTCCCAGAGGTGTGAGCAACTGCTTTCATTGTGATCAGCCTGGCCATTTTAAGAGGGAATGTCCACAACTCAACAAACCCTCATATTCCAGAGGTTCATCTCGTCCACCAGTTAGGCCAGCTAACGCACGGGGAGGCAAAACATTTAATCAGACGAGACGGCCGCCTACAGGATCTGGAAGGTTATTCACCTTAGCACCTCTAGCAGCAGAGGATCATTGTGTGATTCAAGGTATGGCGGTAGTCAGTAGTTCCTACGCCTTTGTATTATTTGATTCGGGAGCATCTCACTCTTTCATATCTGCAACTGGAACTTTAGTACAACAACTGTCCACATCACTTATCATTGTATCCCCCGTCGGAGACACATCATTGGGGCTTATATGCACAGCAGTGAATACTGAACTTGTTGGACTCAGATTTGAGTTCAATTATTTGGTACTCGATATGTCAGAATATGATATTATTTTCGGCATGGATTGTTTGGCTAGCTTTAAGGCCAACATTGATTGTTATCGTCGCAGGGTGACATTTTGATCGCCCGAGGGAAAACAACATGTGGTACGTACTGATAAACAAAGTAGACTGCATGACGGGTTGAGTCACCTAGTATTGAACAGTATCCAAATTAACAAGGCACCGGTGACTGAACTTCCGGAAATAGTAAGGGACTATGCAGACATCTATCCAGAGGAACTCCTTAGTTTGCCTCCCATGAGGGAGATCAATTTTGAAATCAAGCTGTACCTTGGCACTACACCAGTGTCATTACCACATTACCAGATGGCACCAGTGGAGATGTCCGAGTTAAAGAAACAGATTGATGAACTGCTTAGACTGAGGTACATTCGAACAGTACATCGGCTTGGGGAGCTCCGGTTTTATTTGTGAAGAAAAAGGATGGTTCACTCCGTATGTGTGTGGACTACCGAAAACTGAACCAGTTGTTAGTCAGAAACAAGTACACTCTACCCAGTTATTTCTCTAAGATTGACCTGATGTCCGGATACCATCAAATCCGGGTTATGTAACGCCTCGCCCTTTTTCACTCGCTTCTTCCTGTAAATTCAGAGTCTATTTTTTCTTATAACAGAGTAAAGTGATAGAGCGCGGGACGTCACGACGCGAACTAAGTCCTAACTTCCAAAGTCCGACCCTTAACTGGCCAACCCTATGTGTGCATGGACTAAGTCCACGAAAATGGTTCACACATAGCAATATCAACTTGCGGAATAAAAATCATAACCTGTGAAATCATAACATCAATTTGCGGAATCATAATAGAACCAAGTTCTATTCCATTCAGATAGCAAAGTACGTCAAGTCCTTAATCATTATTAAAATGTCATAATCATCAAACTAACATCTGACCATCTAAGTTATTAAATTCCGAAACTAGTTACTCAATTATAAGTCCATAAGTAGCTTTATTCAAAACATATAAAATAAATCATCCAAGCTCCTAAGCCTGGCCCGTCCTGCGTTCCTCATTTCCTTGATTACTTGTATCATCAACTAGGGTAGAAGTAGGGCGTTAGAACAACGCGCCCAGTAGGTATTCCAGTTACGGCTAACACATGGTTAGTACAAATCATATATAATAATATAGTGATGTCAAAACCATATAAAATCCATGCCATGCAATGATGACAAATGCAATGAGTCCCACCCATCACATGTACATAAATGTACCCACCACATAGGTCTTCCGGACGCCCCGGCGGAGTGTGGACCCTCCGGAATCTTCTTGATGGAAATCGCATCAAGGTACCGTACATAGGTTTTTCGGACGCCCCGACGGAGTGTGACCCCTCCGGTTACCAATCCTCCACCCCATGCCATGCATGAGATGCCAATGAAACCCATGCTATTTTATAACATAAACATTGCATTGAAAATCACCTTTTGAAACATATCCAATACACATGCTATTTAAACAAATAAACATAGCATTTAAAATTCATATAAAGCATATCCTTTGAAACATAATTTTCATCAAACATAGGATAAAAACAAGTGTACATAAACCCATGGTTTCAAAGAGGTGGAATCCTACCAAAGACCGCTAATGTATGCTTGCGTCTTTCGTCCAAGAATCAATCATCGATCGCGCACCGCTTGCGAGATCCCGTTACCTTATATTATAATAATAAATCAACACCAAGTCCCACTTGATTTACAAGGTTCTAAGTCTATAAACAAAACCCCATGGGGTTCGGCCATTCACCATGGCCTAACCCATGGTCTAATCTTTAGTTAATTACAATTATGCCATTGTTCATAATCATAGCCCTTTTTCCTTGCTTAGGTTCCAAATAATACATACTTCTTGAATCCAATCACATAGTCCAATAATTAAATCATGGGTTCGGCCATACACCATGGCCGAAACCTATATCCAATATTTCCATACATTTACAAAATTGCCATTGTTTCCCTCATTCATTTAAATCTACCTTAACTAGACCCTATAAAATTTCCTTAACCAAAACAAGTCCATCAAATACTCCTCATGGGGTTCGGTCATACACCATGGCCGAACCCATGATCCCTCACTTTGGCATGTAATTACAACTTTGCCATTGGCCTAATTATTTCCAACCTTTTGTTCATTAATACATCAATCTAAACTCATAAAATAGGTTCATGATTCGATTCATAAATCAGCCATTAAGCATGACTTAAAATGCCATATGATCCCTTAATTTGGTCCATGGGGTTCGGCCATACACCTTGGCCGAACCCTATGGTGTATAACATTAATAATCTATACTTAGAAAGTTTCCTATTTTAACATCCAACTTCCATAATTACAAAATTGCCATTCATGGCCAACCTTCCATAAATAGAAGGTTTCCAAATTTAGAATCACCTTCCATTTAATCTAAGTTCCATAATTAGTTAGTTACTAATTTAATCTCCACCTTAGATCCTTTCTAAATTAATAACCATCCTTGTATTTTAATAAATTTACTTACATTAAAATACCAATCCAACTCCAAGGGATTCGGCCATACCCATGGCCGAACCCTATGGTTTCCAAAATCCTTATTTAGAAATCATCTTCCATAATTAAAAAGTCCACAATTAAAAGGTCCATATTTAGAAAGTTTCTTAATTAGTCATCCACCCTTCCATAATTAGAAGGTTTCCATATTTACCATAAGTCCTTCCATACTTAGAAGGTTTCCAAGATAATCATCCAAAATTAGAAGCTTTCTAATTTAACCAACTCCTTCCAAAAATAGAAACTTCCCAAATTAGTAACCATTTTCCATAATTAGATAGTTTCCTAGATTAGAAACCATCTTTCCATAATTGGAATGCTTTCCAAACTTAGCAACCAAAATTCATCTATCATTCCAAAACCACCCCATGGGGTTCGGCCATACACCATGGCCGAACCCTATGGTTCATGATCTTGACCATTAATTTAAATCCATTAAAAATTCAATAATAACATCTTCACAACTCCATGGGGTGCGGCCATACACCATGGCCAAACTCTATGGTTCAAGGTCCTCTTTTTAAATCCAAACCACTTAACCATCATAGGTTTCCATGATCTAAAATCCAAGAACATAAACCCAATGGCCATCCAATTTCCTTCCATGGTTTTCAATATTCATAACCCAACAAAAATAAACCATAACTTTCCATTCAAATCATTAAACCCATCTCCAATCTTCTTCCATGGGGTTCGGCCATACACCATGGCCGAACCCTATGGTTCTTTTATTTCAAAATAATTTTATCAAATAAGATACTAACAGTTTTTCGATTTCCTGCTCTTCCAGTCCTTCTTCTTTCTTCTTCTTCTTGATCTTTCTCAAGTCGTGATCACCTTCTTATTGCTGCCCTTTTTCTTCTCCTTGCTCTTTGGCGTGAGAGAGAACTTGAGAGAGGGAGAGAGAGAAATAAACTCGGCAATGAAGAGTGTAAAAACCGTGTACCCTTGCCCTCCTCTCCTTTTATAGTCTTCCTTGGTCCATATTTAGGAAGTGCTTAAGATAGCTACTCCCCCCTTTAGGCCGTGCGCTCCTTGTGTTATCTTTAGTTAGAAAATAACATGCGCCCCTTGTTATTAATTTTTAGTAAGTATTATGAGCCCCTTGCTTTTATCTTAAATGGTAATGGCCGACCTTCCCACTTTGGTATGTCATACACGGCCAAAGAAATCCTTATTTGATTTTTAAACATCTCCTTGGATATTCAAATCCAATGTTCGGCCATGTCCTAATCTTTTAATTAATTCTTGGGCATAATACATTACTAAGATAATTCAACCCATTTAAATTTTTATTGGAACTCTTTCCAAAATCGTTGGGTTCTAATTGGGCCAATGACCCAACTCTTTGCCCAATTAGAAATCCATAACCAATAATCACAAATTAAACGGATAATTTTCATACAAGATAATAATTGAAAATTCGGGGTATTACAGGTTAGGGAGGAGGACATAGAAAAGACAGCCTTTAGAACGCAGTATGGACTATTTGAGTTTGTAGTCATGCCGTTTGGACTCACCAATGCACCAGTTGTGTTCATGGATTTAATGAACAGGATCTTCCGTCCTTACTTGGACCAATTTGTTATTGTGTTTATTGATGACATCCTTATTTATTCTAAAAGTAAGGAAGAACACGCGGAGCACCTGAGGATAGTTCTGGATACTTTGAGGAAGAACAAACTATATGCCAAAGCCAGTAAATGTGAATTTTGGTTGTCTGAGGTCAACTTTTTGGGGCATGTTATATCAGCAGAAGGTATAGCTGTGGATCAGGGCAAGGTGGTGGCGTAAAAGATTGGAAAGGACAGAAAAATGTAACCGAGATCCGTAGTTTATTGGGATTGGCTGGTTATTACAAAAAGTTTATTATGGACTTCTCCAAGATTGCATCTCCACTGACCCGACTCACTCAGAAAGGAGTCAAATTTGAGTGGTCAAATTTGTGCAACCAGAGATTTGAAGAGCTGAAAAATAGACTTACAACTGTACCTATCTTAATTTTGCCGGAAAGAGCCAAGGGTTATGAGGTATATTGCGATGCTTTAGGAGAGGGACTGGGGCGTTTACTCAGTCAAAGTCATCGTGTGGTGGCTTATGGTTCAAGACAATTGAAAATACATGAACGTCTTTATCCTACCCACGATCTTGAACTAGCCACAGTGGTCTTCGCTCTCAAAAGATGGAGACATTATTTATATGGCGAGAAATTTGAAGTGTTTTCAGACCATAAGAGTTTGAAATACTCGTTTGATCAGAAAGAGGTCAACCTGAGGCAGCACAGATGGATGGAATATCTGGCAGATTATGAGTTCGCACTTCGTTATCACCCTGGAAATGGGAACAAGGTGGCGGATGCCCTCAACCGCATATTACATGCATCAGTAGCATGTTTAATCAGGATAGAATGGGAGATGCTAAATACCATTCGAGAGTTTAATCTTTACATTAACAACCATGGGAGTATGTACAATTTGAGCATACGGTCTGACATGGTTACCAAGATTGAATAGGAACAGAGGACAGACCCGTAAGTGGAAGAGATATGGGCTAAGATGTCTACTGGTGAAGGCATACCGGAATGGGAGTTACGACCAGGACAGGGTCTTGTATTCTGAGGAAGGATTTATGTACCTAAGAGCTGTAGAAAAGAGTTATTGGTTGAGGCACATTAGACCAAACTCTCTATTCATCCGGGCAGCACTAAGATGTATCTCGACCTGAAGAGACATTCCTGGTGGCACGCACTCAACAAGGATGTGATAGATTTTGTGGCTCATTGTTTAATGTGTCAGCAGGTTAAGATGGAACATCAGAAGCCACCAGGGTTACTCAAACCCTTACCAGTGCCGGAATGGAAATGGGAACACATTTCCATGGATTTTGTTACAGGGTTGCCAAGGTCCTCAAAGGGCAACGATGCGATATGGGTCATGGTAGACCGACTGACCAAGTTTGCACATTTCATTCCCATTAAGATGACAGACTCATCTGAGACTTTGGGTCGGCGTTATATCAGGGACATTATCAGATTGCATGGTATTCCTCGGAGCATTGTGTCTGACAGAGATGGTCGATTCACTGGCAGAGTATGGCAGAGCATGCAGGCAGCCATGGGAATAGATTTATTGATTAGTACAGCATTCCATCCACAGACTGATGGACAGTCTGAGAGGACAATACAGACACTGGAGGATATGCTGAGAGCATGTATGCTGGATTTCAATGGTGGATGGGAGGATCACTTGCCGTTGGTAGAATTCTCATACAACAACAGTTACTAGGCAAGCCTCCAAATGGCACCATTTGAGGCATTACATGGTAGACCATGTAGGTCACCAGTGTGCTGGACATGTAATACCCCGGATTTTCAATTTATTATTTTATATGAAAATTATCCATTTTTAATTATGAACTTAAGATTGGATCATGCGTGGATAAAGAATTGGGCCATGACCCAATTAGGACCCAACGAATTGGGGGATTGGTTCCAATGAAAATTAAATGGGTTTGAATTAATTTAGTGATGCATTTAATTAAAAGATTATGCATGGCCAAATTTTAGATAATAAATATATAGGTTATGCGCATGGATTAGTATCAAGGAAACTATCTAATTTAAATAGAGATAGGATTAAGGGAAGGTTCTTAAATAAGGAAGGGAGGTCGGCACTCACTAAACAAGGAAAGGTGCACACGGCATGGGCGAAATAAGTCTTAGCCATGTGGAGTTTTATTAAAAGGGAAAGACAAGGGGCGCATGACTTAAGAGAGGGAGTAGCTATCTTAAGCACTTCCTAAATTTGGATTAAGAGGAATACTATAAAAGGGAGAGAGGGACAAGGCTCACGGTTTTACCAACCTTAGCCGAATTTATTTCATCTCTATCAATTGCCATTCTCGACAAGATCAAGAGCAAGGAGAAGAAGAAGTTTGTTCAGCCTGCAAAGGGAAATGAAGAAGATTGAAAGAGAAAAGAGGTCAGTATCTTAATGGTATAATTTTATATTTGAAACAAAAAGAACCATAGGGTTCGGCCATGGTGTTTGGCCGAACCCCATGGAAGAAATTTGGTTGATGATTCAATAATTTAAATGGAAAAGAAAGAACCATAGGGTTAGGCCATAGTGGATGGCCGAACCCCATGGAAAGAAGTGTTTAATTCATGGGTTTTGGAAGATTGAAAACCATGGAGGGATTTGATTTATTTCATTGGGTTTATGTTCTTAGATTTTAGATCATGGAAACCTTTGATGGTTATTGGTTTTAGATTCAAGAAGAAAATGAAAGAAAGTGGGTCGGCTATGGTATGGCCGAACCATGATTGTTTCATGGCCAAGTTGTTGGATCTAAAGAATGAAAAGAAGGGGTGAGGTTCGGCCATGATGTATGTCCGAACCCCACCAAATATTTTAATGGATTGGTGATTGATTCTAATTGATCTAAACCATTGATGAAGATCATGAACCATAGGGTCGGCCATGGTGCTTGGCCGAACCCCATGGGGTTGTTTTGGAATGGAGATAGATTTTTGGTTGTTAATTATGGAAAGCATCCAAGTATGGAAAGATGGTTTCTAATCTTGGAAACATCTAATTATGGAAGGAGGTTACTAAAACTTGAAACTATCTAAATATGGACCATAGATTAAAATGGAAGGAGGAGTTTATTTATGGAAACCTTTTAATTAAGGAAATGGTATGTTAAATTTAGAAAGTTCCTAAATTTGGAAAGCTTCCAATTATGGAAGGAGTTGCTAAAAAATTAGATTTGTTTCTATAGGTGAGGTTCGGCCATGGTGTATGGCCGAAGCCCACTAAAGTCCATTTATGGAAGTTTGTCTAATATTTGAATGTTTCTATTCTTGGAAAGTGGACATTGAAATTAGAAAGTATCTAATTATAGACCATGAGGATTATTTATGGAAACTATCCAAGAATGGAAGGTGGAGATTAATTATGGAACTTAGATTAAATGGAAGGTGATTCTAAGTTTGGAAACCTTCTATTTATAGAAGGTTGGCCATGAATGGCAATTTTGGTAATTATGGAAGTTGGATGCTAAAATAGGAAACTTTCTAAGTATGGATTATTAATGTTATTTTGGAAACATAGAAGGTGGACATAATTGGAAATTATACACCATAGGGTTCGGCCAAAGTGTATGGCCGAACCCCATGGACCAAATTAAGGGATTTTATGGATCGGTTTTGAACATAAATATGAGGTAATGGAGACCAATGGCAAGGTTGTAAATACTTGCAAAATATAGAAGGTTAGCCATGAGTGGCAATCTTGTAAATATAGGAAATATTGGACATTGGGTTTGGCCATGGTGTATGGCCGAACCCCATGAATTATTTTATGGACTATGTGTTTTGGATTAAAAGAAACATGTATGGATGATTTGGAACCTAAGCAAAGAAAAAGGGCAATGGTTATGAACAATGGCATTTTCGTAAATAGGTGTGAAAATGGTAAGCCGTGGGTTCGGCCGTGGTGTATGGTCAAACCCCATGGGGTTTTGTTTATGGACTTAGAACCTTGTAATCAAGTCGGATTTGGTGTTGATTTATTATTATATTATAAGGTAACGGGATCTTGCAAGCGGTACGCGATCTATGATCGAATCTTGGATGGAAACTCAGAGACTCGTGAACAGTCTTTGGTAGGATTCCACCTCTTTGAAACCATGGTTTATGTACTTTATTTTATCTTATGTTTGATGAAAATATGTTTCAAAAGGATATGCTTTATTATTGATTTTCAAATGCTATGTTTAAGTTGTTTGAATAGCATGGATTCTTTATGTTTCAAAAGGTGATTTTAAGTGTTATTTTTATGTTACTAAAATAGCATGTGTTACATTGGCATCTCATGCATGGCATGGGGTGGAGGAATTATAACCGGAGGGGTCACACTCCGTCGGGGCATCTGAAAAACCTATGTGCGGTACCTTGATGTGATTTCCATCAAGAAGAATCTGGAGGGTCCACACTCCGCCGGGGTATCCCGAAGACCTATGTGGTGGGTATATTTATGTACATGTGATGGGTGGGACTCATTGCATATTTGTCATCATTACATGGCATGGATTTTACATGGATTTGGATATTATGTTATAATATATGTTTTGTACTAACCATGTGTTAGCCGTAACTGGAATACCTATTGGGCGCGTTGTCCTAACACCCTACTTCTACCCTGGTTGATGATACAGGTAAACAAGGGAACGATGAACGTAAGACGGACCAGGCATAGGAGCTTAGAAGACTTATTCTACTAATTTTGAATAAAGTTACTCATGAACTTGTATTTGAGTATTTGGATTTCAGAATGTAATAACTTAGATGGTCGAATGATTTATTTGATGTTTTAATTATGGACAAGGAATTGACGTACTTTGCTATCTGATTGGAATAGAACTTGGTTCTATTATGATTCCGCATTTTGATGTTGTGATTCCGCAGATTATGATTTTTATTCCACATCTTGATATTGCTATGTGTGAACCATTTTTTTGGACTGAGTCCATACTCACATAGGGTTGGCCAGTTAAGGGTCGAACTTTGGAAGTTCGGACTTAGCTCGCGTTGTGACGTCCCGCGCTCTATCACTCTACTATGTTAAAAAAAAATATACTCTGAATTTACAGGAAAAAACGAGTGAAAAAGGGCAAGGCGTTACAGTTGGTATTAGAGCGAACCCGAAACTTGAATATCTCGGAGTAAATTAATCCGGTTTCGTACATTAATTTACTTCGTTAGACTCAGACGGATGATAGCAAAGGAAGTACAGTCAAAATAATCGGATTATCAAACGTAGCAACATAGGATTTATTTCCCCAGAAAACAAAGAAAAAATCAAGAGTGCTTATTTGGAAATTTTCTCCAACAGGTAGGAATTACAAATTTTGTTTATGGAAACTAAGTCTTGATGGTTTCAATGGCTTAGGGAAAAATGGCTCCAAGGGGGACCAAGGAAAAATACCCGACAAAACTCAAAAGGGGGTGAAGAGGAGGAACGACGTTCTCATCATGGGGAGGAACGACGTTCTCATCATGAGGAGGAACAACATTCTCATCATGAAGAGAAAGAACATCAATCCCACCAAGAGGAGGAGCAACAAAGCAAATTAAACATACCGTTGGTGCCTCCTGAATTGCAGAATCTGGTTCAAGCGGTGGTCACTTCAGTGCTTCAACAACACCTGACTGAGAACAGAACCACCAAGGAAAACAATCGCAGGAGCATGGTCAGGGATTTCCAGCAACAGCGCCCTCCTTACTTCAAAGGGAGAGAAGGGGCTGTCGGAGCGGAAAACTGGCTGAAGAAGATTTCACAGATTCTGACTCTATTGAACATCACGAGTCATGCTCATAAGATTTTACTGGCCACATCTCAGCTGATTGATGATGCTGGTAAATGGTGGGAGGTGATAGAGAAGCAGCGAACACTCCTTCCGGAAGGAGAGAGGACTGCCATGACTTGGGAACAGTTCTCAACCACTTTCTTAGAACATTATTTTCCTGAGGAGGAGTAGGAGCGCCAGACATAGGCTTTTCTATCTTTGGTACAGGGTACCGGTGGCAGAATACCACCAAGAGTTTCTCAGTTTATCTGTGTATGCATTCTATATGGTGGATACTGAGCATCGAAGGGTACGGAAGTTTGAGCGGGGCCTTCGGCCTAGCGTAAGGGCCAAGGTAACTATATTCAAGGCACCCACATTGGCAGAAATGGTCAACAGGGCCACTATAGCAGAGTATGAATTGGCTGAGTTGACGCGGTTTGACAATCATCGAGCTCAGAGTGGGAGGGGTACATTCCAGCCCGACAAGAGGTTCCGACTGAACTCTAGTAGACCCTCACCATCCACTGGGTCAACATGGGCCTTTCGTCCCAACCATCCCTCCCCATCTGCATCAGTCACTCAGGCTCCTCGAGGGGTGAACAACTGCTTCCATTGTGATCAGCCTGGTCATTTTAAGAGGGAATGTCCACAACTCAACAAACCCTCATATTCCAGAGGTTCATCTCGACCACCAGTTAGGCCAGCTAATTCACGTGGAGGCAGGGCTGTTAATGAGGCGGGGCGGCCACCTACAAGATCTGGGCGGGTATTTACCTTAGCACCACCAGTAGCGGAGGATCATTCTGTGATTCAAGGTGTGGCAGTAGTCAGTAGTTCCTACGCCTTTGCATTATTTGATTCGGGAGCATCTCACTCTTTTATATCTGTTGCATTTGTAACCGCTACTAGTACATTGGTACAAAAGCTGTCCACATCATTCACTATTGTATCCCCCGTCAGAGACACATCATTGGGACTTATATGCACAGCAGTGAATACGGAACTTGCTGGACTCAGATTTGAGTTCAATTATTTGGTGCTCGATATGTCAGAATATGATATTATTTTCGGCATGGATTGGTTGGCTAGCTTCAAGGCCAACATTGATTGTTATTGTCGCAGAGTGACATTTTCATCGCTCGAGGGAAAGCAACATGTGATGCGTGCTGATAACAAAGCAGACTGCATGAAGGGTTGAATCATCTGGTATTGAACATTATCACAATCAACAAGGCACCGGTGGTTGAACTTCCGAAAATAGTAAAGGACTATGCGGACGTCTTTCCAAAGGAACTCCCTTGTTTGCCTCCCATGAGGGAGATTAATTTTGAAATCAAATTGTACCCTGGCACTGCACCAGTGTCATTACCACATTACTGGATGGCACCAGGAGAGATGTCCGAGTTAAAGAAGCAGATTGATGAACTGCTCAGATTGGGGTGCATTCGGAACAGTATATCGGCTTGGGGACCTCTAGTATTATTTGTGAAGAAAAAGGATGGTTCACTCCGTATGTGTGTGGATTATCGAAAACTGAACCAGCTGACGATCAGAAACAAGTACCCTCTACCTAGGATCGATGACTTATTTGATCAACTTAAAGGTTCCAGTCACTTTTCTATGATTTATTTGATGTCCGGATATCACCAAATCCGGGTTACGGAGGAGGACATAGAGAAGACAGCTTTCAGAACGCGGTATGGGCTATATGAGTTTGTAGTCATGCCGTTTGGACTCACCAATGCACCGGCTGTGTTCATGGATTTAATGAACGGGATTTTATGTCCTTATTTGGACCAGTTTGTTGTTGTATTCATCGATGATATTTTGATTTATTCCAAGACTCAGGAAGAACATGCTGAACATCTGAGAATAGTTTTGGACACTTTGAGGAATAACAAACTATATGCTAAAGCTAGTAAATGTGAATTTCGGCTATCTGAGGGTCAACTTTTTGGGACATGTTATATCAAAAGAAGGCATAGCCGTGGACCCGGCTAAGATAGCTACAGTAAGGGACTGGAAAGCGCCAAAGAATGTAACCGAGATCCGTAGTTTCTTGGGATTGGCGGGTTATTACAGGAAATTTATCATGGACTTCTCTAAAATTGCATCTCCATTGACTTGACTCACTCAAAAAGGAGTCAAATATGAATGGTCAGATTTGTGCAACCAGAGATTTGAAGAGCTGAAGAAGAGACTTACCACTGCTCCTATCCTAATTTTTTCGGAAAGAGGCAAGTGTTATGAGGTACAATGTGATGCTTCAGGAGAGGGACTGGGTTGTACACTCAGTCAAAGTAATTGTGTGGTGGCATATGGATCAAGACAGTTGAAAATACATGAACGTCTCTATCCTATGCATGATCTGGAACTAGCCGCAGTGGTCTTCGCTCTCAAAAGCTGGAGACATTATTTATATGGCGAGAAATTTGAAATGTTTTCAGATCATAAGAGCTTGAAATATTTGTTTGATCAGAAAGAGCTCAACTTGAGGCAATGCAGATGGATGGAATATCTGGAGGATTATGAGTTTGCACTTCGTTATCACCCTGGCAAGGTGAACAAAGTGGCAGATGCCCTTAGCTGTTTATCACATGTATCAGTGGCATGTTTGATCAGGACAGAATGGGAGATGTTGAATACCATTCGAGAGTTTAAACGTTACCTCAATAACCATGGGACTATCTACAATTTGATTATACAGTCCAACATGGTTACCAAGACTGAACAGGAACAGCGGACAGACCCGGAGGTGGAGGAGATTTGGGCCAAGATGTCTACTGGTGAAGTCATACCGGAATGGGAATTACGACCGGGACAGGGTCTTCTATTCCAAGGAAGGATTTATGTACCTAAGAGCTGCAGAAAATAGTTATTAGTTGAGACACATTAGACCAAACTGTCTATTCATCCGGGAAGCACTAAGATGTATCACGACCTGAAGAGACATTACTGGTGGCACGGACTCAAAAGAGATGTGGCAGAATTTGTAGCACATTGCTTAACTTGCCAGCAGGTTAAGACGGAACATCAAAAGCCACCGGGGTTACGCAAACCCTTACCAGTGCCAAAATGGAAATGGGAGCACATTTCCGTGGATTTTGTTGCAGGGTTGCCAAGGTCATCAAAGGGCAACGATGCGATATGGGTCGTGGTAGATCGACTGACCAAGTCTGCACATTTCATTCCCATTAAGATGACAGACTCATCTGAGATTTTGGGTCGACGGTATATTAAGGATATCATCAGATTGCATGGTATACCTCGGACTATTGTGTCTAACAGAGATGGTCGATTCACAGGCAGAGTATGGTAGAGCATGCAGTCGGCCATGGGAATAGACTTATCGATTAGTACGGCATTTCATCCACAGATTGATGGACAGTCTGAAAGGACAATATAGACATTGGAAGACATGCTGAGAGCATGTATGCTAGATTTCAATGGTGGATGGGAGGATCACTTGCCGTTGGTAGAATTTTCATACAACAACAGTTAACAGGAAAGCCTCCAGATGACACCATTTGAGGCATTATATGGTAGACCATGTAGGTCACCAGTGTGCTGGACAAAGCCGGTGAGCCTGCATTGATTGGACCTGAATTAGTTGCAGAGACTACAGCGCAGATACAATTGATACGACAACACTTGTTGACTGCACAGAGCCGTCAAAAGGGCTATGCTGAAAAAAGGCGGAGGTTCCTTGAATTTGAGGTGGGAGACATGGTGTTCTTGAAAGTCTCGCCACGAAAGGGAAACATGAGGTTTGGAAAGAAAGGGAAATTATCGCCAAGATATGTGGGACCATTTTCTATCATAAGACGGATGGGGGATGTGGCTTATCAATTGGCACTCCCATCACAGTTGGCATCTTTACACGATGTGTTCCATATATCAATGTTGAGAAAGTACAATCCTGATCCTTCTCATGTACTGAACGTACAAGACATAGAAGTCCAGAGTGACGTGACGTACATCGAGACGCCTGTCCGAGTGGTGGACACAGAACAAAGGGTGTTACGAAACCGAGCGATCCAGTTTGTCAAGATAGTATGGGATCGACACAGCATTGAGGAAGCTACATGGGAACTCGAATCGGAAATGAGGAAGGCTCATCCTGAGCTATTTAGGTAAATGTTTAAAACCCTACTTCACTAGATTTTCGGAACGAAAATTTTAAAAAAAGGGTTGTATTGTAATACCCCGGATTTTCAATTTGTTATTTTATATGAAAATTATCCATTTTTAGTTATGAACTTAATATTGGATCTTACGTGGATAAAGAATTGGGCCATGACCCAATTAGGACCCAACGAATTGGGGGATTGGTTCCAATGAAAATTAAATGGGTTTGAATTAATTTAGTGATGCATTTAATTAAAAGATTATGCATGGCCAAATTTTAGATAATAAATATATAGGTTATGCGCATGGATTAGTATCCAAGGAAACTATCTAATTTAAATAGAGATAGGATTAAGGGAATGTTCTTAAATAAGGAAGGGAGGTCGGCACTCACTAAATAAGTCTCAGCCATGTGGGGTTTTATTAAAAGGGAAAGACAAGGGGCGCATGTCTTAAGGGAGGGAGTAGCTATCTTAAGCACTTCCTAAATTTGGATTAAGAGGAAGATTATAAAAGGGAGAGAGGGACAAGGTTCACGGTTTTCCCAACCTTAGCCGAGTTTTATTTCATCTCTATCAATTGCTTGCTGGCCAAGATCAAGAGCAAGGAGAAGAAGAAGTTTGTTTAGCCAGCAAAGGGAAAGGAAAAAGAAGATTGAAAGAGCAAAGAGGTTAGTATCTTAATGGTATAATTTTATGCTTGAAACAAAAAGAACCATAGGGTTCGGCCATGGTGTTTGGCCGAACCCCATGGAAGAAGTTTGGTTGATGATTCAATAATTTAAATGGAAAAGAAAGAACCATAGGGTTAGGCCATAGTGCATGGCCGAACCCCATGGAAAGAAGTGTTTAATTCATGGGTTTTGGAAGATTGAAAACCATGGAGGGATTTGATTTATTTCATTGGATTTATGTTCTTAGATTTTAGATCATGGAAACCTTTGATGGTTATTGGTTTTAGATTCAAGAAGAAAATGAAAGAAAATGGGTCGGCTATGGTATGGCCGAACCATGATTGTTTCATGGCCAAGTTGTTGGATCTAAAGAATGAAAAGAAGGGGTGAGGTTCGGCAATGATGTATGTCCGAACCCCACCAAATATTTTAATGGATTGGTGATTGATTCTAATTGATCTAAACCATTGATGAAGATCATGAACCATAGGGTCGGCCATGGTGCTTGGCCGAACCCCATAGGGTTGTTTTGGAATGGAGATAGATTTTTGGTTGTTAATTATGGAAAGCATCCAAGTATGGACAGATGGTTTCTAATCTTGGAAACATCTAATTATGGAAGGAGGTTACTAAAATTAGAAACTAATCTAAATATGGACCATAGATTAAAATGGAAGGAGGAGTTTATTTATGGAAACCTTTTAATTAAGGAAATGGTATGTTAAATTTAGAAAGTTCCTAAATTTGGAAAGCTTCCAATTATGGAAGGAGTTGCTAAAAAATTAGATTTGTTTCTATAGGTGAGGTTCGGCCATGGTGTATGGCCGAAGCCCACTAAAGTCCATTTATGGAAGTTTGTCTAATATTGGAAAGTTTCTATTCTTGGAAAGTGGACATTGAAATTAGAAAGTATCTAATTATAGACCATGAAGATTGTTTATGGAAACTATCCAAGAATGGAAGGTGGAGATTAATTATGGAACTTAGATTAAATGGAAGGTGATTCTAAGTTTGGAAACCTTCTATATATGGAAGGTTGGCCATGAATGGCAATTTTGGTAATTATGGAAGTTGGATGATAAAATAGGACACTTTCTAAGTATGGATTATTAATGTTATTTTGGAAACATAGAAGGTGGAGATAATTGGAAATTATACACCATAGGGTTCGGCCAAGGTGTATGGCCGAACCCCATGGACCAAATTAAGGGATTTTATGGATCGGTTTTGAACATAAATATGAGGTAATGGAGACCAATGGCAAGGTTGTAAATACTTGCAAAATATAGAAGGTTAGCCATGAGTGGCAATCTTGTAAATATAGGAAATATTGGACATTGGGTTCGGCCATGGTGTATGGCCGAACCCCATGAATTATTTTATGGACTATGTGTTTTGGATTAAAAGAAACATGTATGGATAATTTGGAACCTAAGCAAAGAAAAAGGGCAATGGTTATGAACAATGGCATTTTTGTAAATAGGTGCGAAAATGGTAAGCCATAGGTTCGGCCATGGTGTATGGCCGAACCCCATGGGGTTTTGTTTATGGACTTAGAGCCTTATAATCAAGTGGGACTTGGTGTTGATTTATTATTATATTATAAGGTAACGGGATCTTGTAAGCAGTGCGCGATCGGTGATGGAATATTGGGTGGAAACGCAAGGACTCGTGAATGGTCTTTGGTAGGATTCCACCTCTTTGAAACCATGGTTTATGTACTTTGTTTTAATATTGTGATTTAAAGGCTATGTTTATATGATAAAATAGCATGCGTTGGATATGTTTCAAAATGTGATTTTAATGCTATGTTTATGTTATAAAATAGCATGTGTTTCATTGGCATCTCATGCATGGCATGGGGTGAAGGATTTGTAACCGGAGGGTCCACACTTCGTCGGGGCATCCGAAAAACCTATGTGGGGTACCTTGATGTGCTTTTCCATCAGGAAGAAACCGGAGGGTCCACACTCCGTCGGGGCGTCAGAAAGACCTATGTGGTGGGTACTTTTATGTACATGTGAAGGGTGGGACTCATTGCATTTGTCATCATTGCATGGCATGGATTTATATGGTTTTTGACTTTACGTTATTATATATGTTTTGTACTAACCATGTGTTAGCCCTAATTGGAATACCTACTAGGCGTGTTGTTCTAACCCCCTACTTCTACCCTAGTTGATGATACAGGAAACAAGGGGAATGATGAACGCAAGGAGGGCCAGGCATAGGAGCTTGGATGATTTAGTTTTATTTTGAATAAAGTTACTTATGGACATGTATTTGAGTAACTAGTTTCCGGGCATGTAATAATTTAGATGATTGGATGTTTGATGGATAATTATGTTACGTTAATTATTGATGAAAGACTTGACATACTTTGCTATCTGAAATGGAATAGAACTTGGTTACATTATGATTCCGCAGTTATGATTTTATTATTCCGCATGTTGATGTTGTTATGTGTGATCCGTTTTCATGGATTTAGTCCATGCACACATTGGATTGGCCAATTAAGGGTCGGACTTTGGAAGTTCGGACTTAGCTCGCGATGTGACGTCCCGCTCTCTATCACTCTACTCTGTTATAACAAAAATAGACTCTGATTTACGGGAAGAAGCGAGTGAAAAAAGGCGGGGCGTTACAGTGTGTGTGTGTGTGTGTGTGTGTGTGTTTTAATGTTTGCCTGTGTTTGTGTTGCCAGTGTCTAGTTTAGGTTTCATTTTCATTGAGTTAATTTTTATATTTTTGTGTTAGTCTAGAGTCCTTGTTGTCTGTGTGTGTTTTTGTTGTCTATTTGTTTTTGCAGGTTTGAAATAATAAAGTCATCTCAGGTACTCTTAAACCTGAATTGTTCTTGTTTCTGATATTTTCTTCTAATTTGCAGGCGCACATGTAGATTAGGGAATATTGAGGACAATGTTCAATTCCAGTTTGGGAGTGTTGAGGGGTTACACTATGTCAGTTTTGTGAGTTTTGTCTTTTTGAGTCCCAAAAAAAAATTTATTTTAGCATTAATATATGGATGAAATTTTTCATATCTTACTTTACCAATTGAATTTATGAAGTTTATGCTTGGAAACAATTTACATAGCCATGTTAATGTTAGCATGAAAAAGAAGAATATTCATGACTTGAGTAATCACCGGAGGAATACCAATGGAGACTTGTGACCCAGTGAGCTTTGGAGCCATTCTATTTTTCTGAGGGTTATAAGTAAATTCTTCATTTTCTTTGACGTACGAAATATTTTTGTTATAAGATCTCATTATTCTTTGATTTTTTGTCATATACTGAGAATAAAATAAAATTTTGAGTTATTACACTAGAAGTTTTTCTTAATTTATTTAAAGCAATGAAACATCCATATGAAGCTTAGAAAGTGATATAAGCCATTATTTTGGATCGTTTGAGCATTTGAAGCCCACCTATTTTGAACATATTATCCTGTTAGTTCCATTTTTTAACCTTGAATAAGATTTTAGCCTATTTTTATTTATTAGTCTGTTATCCATACCCAACTCCAGTTGTGGAGTTTGAGCCTTCATTGAAATATCCGTGACCTATTTTAAGGACCCAAGAAAGGTTAGAGATGATTGTTATTGGGATGGTACTATGAGAAAAATATGACATTTGAAAAAAAACAAAAAGGAAAAAAAAAAGAGGGAGAGAAAAAAGAATTGAGAATGGAACATCCGTACATGAAAAGAAGGATGTGAAAAAAAATATTGAAAAAAAAAAGGGAGAGAAAAAAAAATGATGTGAAAGTTATGAACAAGAAAAATAGATGAAGAATATCCCATTTTAAAATTTTGAAGACCTCTAACTTTTCTGTTCAAATTATTATTTTTTAGTCTTTTTATACTTCTTTGATATGATCCGGTCCTAAGCCTCGTTTCGTCCTACAGGAAGCCCTATTGATCCTCAGTTATATGGTATTTAAAGTGGAGAATAAAGGAGGAAAAACAATAGTGTATTATTTCAAAGTTCTCAGGAAAATGAGATCCATTCATGGGATCTGTTTTTTTCTTTGATATTGTTCGTTCTTTGTTAATAAATATATGAGATATTTGTATTTGAGAAATTATTCTACTCACATATACTTTTTAGTGAAATTTAACTCAATCTCTGAGCGAAAGTCTTTCTGAGAGATATATTTGGTGAGATTTGGAGTCGAAGCGTATTTTCAGCTGGTGATTGCAAAACTTATATATATTTCGAAAAAGAAGGATATGTTAATATTGGCTATCACACAATACACATCGGACATAATTTTTGTAAAATAATTTTGGAGCTGTATGATGTTTAAATTTTAGTTTAGATATGTTTGCTGAAATTTGATGTTTGTGGGTATCAAAACTGGAAGCCCTCAAGAGACTATAACTCTTCTACTAGTGGTGAACTAGGGGTTTAAAGCCTTGTCGCATACGCTAAATGCAATCGAGAGTGCCAGCGAAAGTGGTGTATTTTAAGGAATTTTATTTTTATTTTTATTTTTTTAGTTTTTGTTTTGCTTGAGGACTAGCAAAATCTAACTGTGAGGGTATTTGATGAGCACAGAAAAATGACTATTTTACCCTTATATTTGGATCAGTTAGCCCATTGTTTTGTGTGTTTTAGAATATACTTAATGGGATTTTAGACGTTTTGGAGGATTTATAGGGAAATACAAGATATGAGAGTTCAAAAGGTGAATTTTGTAATTTATGGGCATAAATTGATATTTTTGGAAAGTTGAAAATTTTAATAATTATTTTACCCCAATTTTAAGGGTTTTATTTGTAAACTAATTAATTCAAATCCATTTATGAGAGTTTGGATTAATTTAGTCATTTTTAGAATTTATTGTAAGTGGTAAAATTATTTATTAGATTTGCCATACTTTAAAAAACTCATTTATTAAGCCCATGAAGAAATCCACATGTGTGAAGACTATTTTCATCATCTCAAGATATATATGAGGAAATTTGAAATTTACAAGCGAATATAAGAGGATTTTCGAATTTAGAAAGTGGATTAAGGAAAAATAAACAAAATAAGAAAGGGAGAAAACGAAAGAAGGTTTGACATATTTTCAATATTTTGGCCATAACATTCCACTCCAATGTCCAATTGCTTTGATTCTTTTTGGTTGAAAAGAAGACTTCAAGCGCTACACCTTTGTAGTTTATGATTTTTCATGATTCGGACGTTAGCTATGTCAAAATGGAGCTGTAAGATAGTTGATGTGTAAAAAATGAGATTTTTCACCCACTTTCTTTACACGAATTTTACTATTTTTCTACCTCCTTGCCTCCTTTAAGCCATTCCATGTTTAACACAAACCATATCAACCTTCCATGTTTCCCTTGCTTTATTTAAATCTTTAACTCCAACTCAGTCATTCCACCTCCTTTCATTTATAAATACTAGCCCTCTCCCATTGAGAAAATTGAACTTGGGTGTTAAAGAAAAGGCTGTGTAAAAGGGAGGAAAGGAAGAAGAGAAGGAGAAAGACTATGACATTGGGTTCTAAAGTTGTGTAGATTTTGATTTCCATTGTATTTTTCTTATGCCTTTATTCCAAAATTTCATTGATTTGTAATTTTTAATTCCATGTTAATAAAAGAAGGTAAGATTATTAAATTATGATTTTCCAAATTTTGATTTTTATTATGATGGTTTGAATCATTTTAGTTCTTGACTCCTCCCTTTGTAATTAATTTGGACATATGAAATAGTTAGATCTTTGATTAACATTACTATTTTAAGTCTAAGGTTCTTTGGAACAAATGAAATAGTTAAATCTTTGATTAACATTACTATTCTAGGTCTAAGGTTCTTTGGAATGAATGAAATAGTTAGATCGGAGAATGGCATGATTAATCTAGATCTAAGGTTCAAATTAATTAGAGAACTAATTTGATGAAAGACTTGAAATTTTATGTGAGCTCCATGTTCCAAGCCATTATTTTATTACTAAAATTTGGATGATAATGTCTCCTTATTCTTTGATCCAATTCTATTGTAAATATGTACAGAAGTAATTTTAGGTGTTATTTTTATGTTTTGTTTTTACAATTCAAAAACTCATCAAATTGGAGAACTAGGTTGGTAGTTAAGTAAGTGCATCTTAATTTGGTTTTCTAAGTTAGATTAAGATTGTTTATATTTTTAGATTAAATCCACTATCTTAATTTGATTCAGGTGAAAATTGATTTTCCATTTTATTTTCTATCTTTAGAAGGTTTCTAAATTAAAATTAAATTTCCTAGATTAGATAAATAATTCCATATTTATGATTTATCTCCATGTTTTCTAAATTTCTTAAATTACGTAATTCAGTGGTGTATTTTTCACGGATATATTTTTCTAAGTTTCGAGGGATTCGACCTCGCACTCAATCGTTATACTATCTAATAGTTCATGCGCTTGCGAGTTATAAATTTAAAATTTGTACAATAAGTTTTTGTGTACAAGTTAATAAATGCAGTCTAATTGTAATAACAATAATGTTCTACTCATACCATTTTAAAATCACAGTTATCCACTCATGAATGGTCTACTTTTCCATACTTACCAATTTACCGTAAATGATCTCATGTACCAATTATCTTACCTGAATTCATAATTGGTCTACTATACCAATTCATCAAGTTACCATCACTGTCATCTCACTGTCATACTACTGTCATATCACTGCCATACTACTGTTTACCGTTGTCATGCCACTGCCATACCACTGCCATACCGTTGTCATACCACTGACATACCATTGCCATACCACTATCAAATGGTTTCGCATATCATTTATCATACTTAAAATCATAATTGGTCTAATATACCAATATTTCAAGTTATTCGTGATATTGCCATGCCACCGTAACACCAAAGCACTACACTGACTATAAATGCATTAAATCCCAACACGGTCAAAATGCAGCATCTTGCAAGAACATCTCTGACACACCTGGGCCAGTAATGTTGATGTGTTTTAAATTTGTAAATCTCGAAAGTGCACGAACCATTCATAGTACAACGATTGAGTGCAAGGTCAAACCCAAATGAAACATTCAAAATATATGAAATTCAAAATACACATGCCTCAACTTTTATGTTTCTTAGAAAACCAAGATTCATAACTAAATCTAGGATAGAAAATCAATTTTAATCTTTAAAAGTATATCTCCAAGTTAAGTAAGTCTTTATTCAAATAAATAGATCTACAATATTAGAGCATTAATTAAAAGTAATTAAAATAATATTTTAATTAAGAGTTTGTAAACAATCTCACCACACATCCTAATTCACAAAATCTAGTTCTAATTAAATTCAATCCTAACTAGTTAATCAAGTTGTTAGGGAGGTTTTACATACATGAAATAAATACACTTTAAAAGAATTAAAGAATTAAAAAGAAACACTAAAATACAACATTCAAGTGAAATAAAATAAGCATGAAAAGTAAATCGGTAAGGAAAATAAATGACAGAAATAAAAAATGTAGTAACGTAAAAGGTGGTTGTTTGGAATAGACCGTTCATCACCCCCAAGATGTATAAATAAAGTAAAGGCCTAGATCTGAAATTCAAGTAAACATCTAAAATACAATTCATATTTACTAATAAGACAAGATCCACAACTTTTTAATTTAATTAATCAAACCTTAGTAATCATGATTCAAGTCTTACAATCAAGATCCTAAACTGTTGCATACGCTCATGTTCAATCAAATAAACAAAGGTTGTGTTCTTGAAATTAAAAGTAAAATAATCATCAAAGAATTTTATAAATTGGATGTTCCAAGGTTCATGAATGCTTTACTTTATTAAATGGAAGAATTAAAGTACAAGGCTTTTATAAATTGAATACAAAAAAAGACAACATAAAACTCAAAATCTTCAACTCTCACTTGTAAATTCGAATGGTGCTCTTGTCTTCTTGTCTTTTGCTCCAGCCTTTAATCCTCTTTAATTTCAGGTCAAATTCGAGTTTGGTGTGTGGGTTACTGGGCTATTTATAGGACTTGGGATTGAATGTATGGCTAAGATCAAATCTAGGTTTAAGTTGGTGGATGAAAGGTTGGGATTAGATCTAACTTAAGTTAGATCGCTGGGATTAAAACCTAGAAAACTAGGGATTCTCTATAGGTGTACACGAATTCGGTGTGATGGGTTGCCTTGAAGTGTAGTGTAAGCAAGGAAGGAGGGAAAATTGGTATTGGGATTTACTGTGTGATTTTCGAATTTGACTTTGTGTTCTAGGGTTTTGGGTTGTACAATGATATGAACGGCTTAGGATCAAATGGATGGATGAGATGATGAGGTGGAGGGTTGACAATGAAATTTGAATGAAATAGAAAGGAAATAGGAAAAAATCGTGTGTGACAAGGTGGATTGGGATGATGAGGTGTGTAGGGATCTTAGGAGTGTATTTGGATGGATTTTTGTCTAAGTGCATGGAGAGATTTTGGTGTTAAAATCGTGTGGACTATGTGTTGGATGGATAGAGTAGTGACAATGTATGGGCGCATGGAGGCTAGCTTGAGCTTCAAGTTGTTTAACTTAGGGTTTTGTGAACGGATGGCTAATATTGGTTTGGGTTAAATCTAATGGTTCTAGGTTTTATTGGTTAAAATAAATTATAAAAATGGTAATGTGTAATGCCCGGCCCTTTTTCACTCGCTTTTTCCCTTAAATTCAGAGTATATTTTTTTTTTATAACAAAGTAGAGTGATAGAGCGCGGGACGTCACGACGCGAGCTAAGTCCGAACTCCCAAAGTCCGACCCTTAACTGGCCAACCCTATGTGTGTAACACCCGCCCCTTTTCATCGAAAATCAGCGTCTAACTTTTTCTTTTTTTTCCAAGTGACAAAGGGCGCGGACGTCACGACGCGAGTTAAGTCCGAACTTCTAAAGCTCGTCCCTTAACTGGCCAACCCTACGGGTGCGTGGAACGGGTCCACGAAGAATGGTTCACCCGTAGAAGTAAACTCGAGGAAAAAATACATTAAAAGCAGAATGATAATAGATACTATCCTACCCATTTTTTCTAGATAGCAGGGAAGATTTCATCATTTAATTACTAAGAAGCCATAACATCATGTGTCTACAATAAGATCCAAATCATAGCAATAAGTCTAAAATATTACATTTCCGACAAGCTAAACTATACAAATACACATTTCCCAAAATAAGCTTAAACAAAATAATTGGTCCGCCTTCCCAAGCTCCTAAGCTTGGCTCCCGTCCCGTCCTTCTGCTCCGGCATTTCCTGCGTCATCAACTAGGGTAGAAGTAGGGCGTTAGACCACGCGCCCAGTAGGACTCCGAGTAGGGCTAGCACATGGATTAGTGATAACAAGCATACCGATAACAATATAATAAAACCATATGATGAATGCCATGCCATGGGTGCCTATGTCATGTGTCCCACCCATCATCTGTATCATCATAAAATGTCATATCCCCCTTGACGGCAAGACCTCGTCAAGATATCCCCATGCCTGTTCTCGGTCGCCCCGACGGAGCATGGACTCCAGTTATAGCCTATCAGGTTATCCCCATGCCTGTTCTCGGTCGCCCCGACGGAGCATGGACTCCGATTTGTTTATTTTTTTCTGCCCATGCCATGCATGAGATGTAATGCATTATGCTATATAATATATTTGGGTCATAGTCTTTACATATTACTCATATCACTAACATATAATTCATAGGTTAACCATATGCCATAAGTACATATAAACCATAATTTCATAAACCATCATATAACCAAACATATAATTTCCAAAAATAAAGTAATAACCATTCACATAGCACCTAATCCATGGCTTACAAGTAGGTAGGAATCCTACCGAATACCGACTCACGTTCTTCTCTTTCGTTTTCGTCCGATAGTCCGGCTACCGACACGCGTACCGCTCGCAATATCCAATACCTTATTACATACACATAATTAGTCCATGTTTTTAACCTTTTAAATCCATTAATCACATACTTAAGGTTACCATAATTGCACTTATGTCCATGATCATTTCTCATGGAGTTCTTGAATTTGGCCATTATTTACAATTTTGCCACTACTCCTTTACATGATTAATTACTAATTTTTATTTCTCCATTCTTAGACCCATGATAGATCCAAAATCTTGGATCCATCAATGATTCATTAACATGTCACAAGATCACTAAAATTCCACCATCTAATTAGCCTAATCCTTATTAATTTAAGCACCCATATAGTCCCATACTTAACCCATCAATTGTCTCATAAAATTGGGTCATGGGTTCAAAATACCCCATTCCTCAAATCTTCCCATGGAGTTTACTTCATGCATTTAACCCACATTAAGTCCATTATCCATTCATGCCCTTTGAAGGCCATAAACATCATTCACATTTCAATCTAACCCATCACAAGGCTCACCAATGGGCCATGGGTTCGGCCATACACCATGGCCGAACCCATGGTGTCCTTTTCCCATTTTTTTCCTTGGTCAACATATATCACTTAATTCCATCACAAGTCCCTCCATGTAGGGATTTTATCATACATTTTAGATCACCCCTTTGATCAACATTAGGTCTCTTTTTGGTTCATCTACATTACCAACACTCCCATTTATTTTCCATTATTCATAACCATTATCACACCATCATAAAACCCTCATCTTTAACTACATTGGAGTCCATTACAAATATCAACACTAGGTTCATTTTGGTACAACAAAACCACCAACATTCATCACCATAGGGTTCCACAACATTCCATCCATAAAATCTTTCCATAGTTTTTGTTTTTGAAATCCCATTTACAATGCTTAAGGTCCATTTAAAAAAAATTGTTAATCTTCTCCATCATTTTTCTTATAAACACCCCTTTAAACTTAACCACATTTAATCAATAAGCCCTTAAAACCCTAAACCATCCTCCATGGTTTCCATTCTTCTTAAATCCTAATAAATCATTAAAATGCCCAAATTACTTTCCATGTCCTCCATTCCTTAAAACCCTAAAAATTTTACACATAAATTACATAACCCTAATTAGATTCATCAACCCTTTTTACCATGCTTAATTAACACCTAATTATACAACGTCCTTCATTCCTTAAAACCCTAAAAAAATTCACATATTAATTACATAACCCTTAATCCATTTATATATATATATATATATATATATATATTTCTTTCTTTAACCCTAATTTATCCATTAGAGTTTCCTCTACTTTCCATCTTTCAAATTGATGGATTTAAAATCCATGGTATAAAATCATTTGACCACCATTAAATTTACAAAATGAATCCCAAATCTTAAACCCTAAAAGTCCAAAATTTCTTGTTTAAGAAATACTCACAATCCGTCGTCTCCTCCGATTTCCGCCACTCCCGTCGGCTTCTTTAGGCTCCTTTCTCCTTCCTCTTGATCTTTCGTAGGCCAAGATGCTTGATCAATGGTGAAACCCTCCTAACTTAGTATTGGGCAAGGTAGGGTTTGCTTGAGAGAGGGAGAGGAAAAGATGGAGATGAGAAAATAGGATTCTATAGTTTGATCTTAAAGGGATAACCCAACTTACAACTTCCTCCTCTCTTTTCTTCCAAGCTTTTCTTCTTCTTCTTCCTTAATTTTTTTCTTCTTCTATACCTTGGGTATGAGGGACAGCTAGGAGAGTGTGAAAGATGAGGAGAGTGAAATGAGAGTAAAGAATGAAAAGGAAAGAGATAAGATTAATCTCCTTTGGTGCCTTTAATTCCCCCGCCAACCAAATGGGATTTTTTTCTTACTTTATGGTGGTGGTTGGGATAACCACCACCCACGTTTTTTTTCTTTGTGTTTAAAAATGAGATGGCTTTTGTTCTTTTATTTGACCATTTGACCATCTCATTTGATTATTTTATAATCATTTAATAAATTAACTAATTACCTTAGTTTAATTAATTCCCACCTAATTTAATTCCATTTCTTAACTTCCCTTTATGTATCCATCCATGGTTGACCAAGTCAACCATGGTGGCCGGCCCCACCAACTCTTGGTCCACACACCACCTCACTTGGTGAGGTGGAGGTGGGTCCCATTTGGTCACACCACCTTAGCCTAATCCAAATTAACTTAGGTGACTTAAATTTCATTAAGCCCACTCCAACCAATTGGATCATCATTGGGCCCATGGCCCAATTACATTCATCCTTACCCATTTATCTTAGGGCTTACATTATCTTAATCCATTGGGTCCCAAGTGGGTATTGGGCCCAATTTGACCACCCTTGGCCCAATTGGCCATCATTGACCACTTAAATGATTTTAAAATCCAATCCATGGTCTATTGGGCCATACTTGGGCCTTTGTCCAAGTTTTGGCCCATTTACCATTTATTCCATCAATTTCCCAAATTTCATCCTTAAAATAAATAATATTCACATATTCATTGATTTACAATTTCCGAGCCATTACAATACAATCCTCTTTTGAAATTTTCGTCCCGAAAATTCGAACGAAGTAGAGGTTCAAAACATCTCATACAAAGAGTTCTAGATGAGAGGTTCTCATTTCTGACCAAGTTCCCAGGTGGCTTGCTCATTGCCATGGTGTTCCCATACCACCTTGACCAGATGAATAGTGCGGTTTCGCAGCACTCTTTGTTCTCTCTCAATCACCCTGATCGGCTTCTCCACATACGTCACGTCGCTTTGCACATATGCTTCTTGTACACTCAGGACATGTGAAGGATCGGGGTTGTACTTCCTCAACATGGACACATGGAATACATCGTGTAATGATGATAACTGTGGAGGGAGTACCAACTGCTAAGCTACCCCACCCACCCTCTTCAGGATTGGAAACGGTCCCACAAATCTAGGCGACAGTTTCCCCTTCTTCCTGAATCTCATGTGTCCCTTCCGTGGTGAGACTTTTAAGAACACCAAGTCTCCCACCTCAAATTCGAGGAACCTTCTCCTCTTGTCGGCGTAACTCTTCTGACGGCTCTGTGCAGTGAGTAGATGTTGCCGTATCAATTTGATCTGCGCCGTGGTCTCTGCAACCAACTCCGGTCCAATCAGCGCAGGCTCACTGGCCTCTGTCCAACACACTGGCGATCTACATGGCCTACCATACAAGGCCTCAAATGGAGCCATCTGGAGGGTTGCCTGGTAACTGTTATTGTAAGAAAACTCCACCAGTGGTAAATGATTTTCCCATCCACCCTTGAAGTCTAGCATGCATGCAATCAGCATATCCTCCAGTGTCTGTATCGTCCTCTCCGATTGTCCATCAGTTTGTGGATGAAATGCTGTGCTAGTCAATATGTCGGTCCCCATAGCCGACTGCATGCCCTGCCATACTCTGCCGGTGAATCGGCCATCTCTGTCGGACACAATAGTCTGAGGAATACCATGTAGTCTGATAATATCCCGGATGTACCTGTCGACCCAATGTCTCCGATGAATCGGTCATCTTGATGGGAAGGAAATGCGCAGATTTAGTCAACTGGTCCACTACTACCCATATTGCATCGTTGCCCTTTGATGACCGTGGCAACCCTAATACGAAATCCATAGATATATGCTCCCATTTCCACTCCGACACTGGTAAGGGTCCGAGTAAACCCGGTGGTTTCTGATGTTCCACCTTAACCTGCTGGCAAGTTAGGCAAATGGTAACAAAATCCGCCACATCTCTCTTGAGTCCCCGCCACCAATAGTGCCTCTTAAGATCATGATACATCTTGGTGCTGCCCGGATGGATAGAGAGCTTGGTTTGCTGTGCTTCAATCAACAACTCTCTTCTGCAGCTCTTAGGCACATATGTTCTGCCTCGGAACACAAGACCCTATCCTGGTCGTAGTTCCCACTCCGGTACAACCTCACCGGTAGACATCTTAGCCCATATCCCCTGTACCTCTGGATCTGTCCATTGTTCCCGTTCAATCTCGGAGACCACGTTAGATCGTATGATCATATTATATATGGTCCCATGATTATTGAGGTAGAGTTTAAACTCTCTAATGGTATTCAATACTTCCCATTCCGTCCTGATCAAGCTAGCTACTGTCGCATGTGACATGCGACTGAGTGCATCAGCCACTTAATTCGCCTTGCCGGGATGATATCAGAGTGCAAAGTCATAATCTGCCAGATATTCCATCCATCGGCGTTGTCTCATGTTGAGTTCCTTATGATCAAATAAATATTTCAAACTTTTGTGTCGGAAAACACCTCAAATTTCTCACAATACAGGTAGTGTCTCCAGCTTTTGAGAGCGAAGACCACTGCTGCTAGCTCCAGATCATGAGTGGGATAGTGGCGTTCATGGATTTTCAGCTGCCTTGATCCGTACGCTACTGCCCGATTACCTTGACTGAGTGTACACCCCAGTCCCTCTCCTGAGGCATCACAGTACACCTCATAATTTCTGCCTCTTTCCAGCAAAATCAGAATAGGAGCGGTTGTAAGCTTCTCCTTCAGCTCCTCAAATCTCCGGTTGCACAAATCAGACCACTCAAATTTGACTCCTTTCTAAGTGAGTCGGGTAAGTCGAGCTGCAATCTTGGAGAAGTCCATGATGAATTTCCTGTAGTAACCGGCCAATCCCAGAAAATTGCGGATCTCAGTCACATTTGTCGGCACTTTCCACTCCTTCACTGCCACTACCTTAGCCGGGTCCACGGCTATACCTTCCTCCGATATGACATGCCCCAAGAAGTTGACCTTGGATAGCCAAAATTCACGCTTACTTGCTTTGGCATATAATTTATTCTTCCCCAAGGTGTCCAGGACTATCCGCAGGTGTTCGGCATGTTCCTCCTGACTTTTGGAATAGATCAGGATGTCGTCAATATATACAATCACAAACTGATCCAAGTAAGGACGGAATATCCTATTCATCAGGTCCATGAACACAGCCGGTGCATTAGTAAGTCCAAATGGCATGACCACATAATCATATTAGCCATACCGTGTCCTGAAGGCTGTGTTCTCTATGTCCTCCTCTCTGACCCGGATTTGATGATATCCGGACATCAGATCAATCTTGGAGAAGTGAGAGGAACCCCTAAGTTGATCAAATAGATCATCAATCCTGGGTAGGAGATACTTGATCCTGACAGTCGATTGGTTCAATTTCCTGTAATCCACACACATCCGTAGGGTACCATCTTTCTTTTTCACAAATAATACTGGGGCTCCCCATGCTGATGTGCTGTTCCGAATAAAACCCAATCTGAGCAGTTCGTCAATCTGCTCCTTCAACTCAGTCATCTCAGTCGATGCCATCCGGTAATGAGGCAATGATCTGGAGCAGTGCCGGGATATAACTTGATCTCAAAGTTTATCTCCCTCTTGGGTGGCAAACCAGGGAGCTTTGTTGGAAATACCTCGGCAAACTCTGCTACTACCGCCAGAAGTTGAGCCCCTGGTGCCCTGTCTAACTTAATGCTGCTCAAGACAAGGTGGTTCAATTCTTCCTGCAGTCTTCTAGGAATACCTTGTCTATCAGCGGGCACTATATACCGCTTTCCCTCAGGTGACCAAAATATCACCCTACGAAGATGGCAATCAATATGGGCCTGATATGTAGCCAACCAGTCCATACCAAATATAACATCGTACTCAGCCATATCGATTACTAAATAGTTGAACTCGAATCGGAATCCAGCAAGTTCAGTGTTTAATCCAGTGCAGATGAGTCCCAAGGATGTGTCTCCGATGGGGGATACAATGGTATGTGATGTGGACAGGTTTTGTACTAATGTGCCCGTATCAAATATGAATGCAGCAGATATAAATGAATGGGAAACTCTAGAATCAAATAATGTAACAGCATAGGAACTACCAACTACGGCCATACCTTGCATCACCGAGCGATCCACCGCTACTGGAGAAGGTATGGCAAAAATCCATCCAGATCCTGTAGGGTTTGTCGCCCGCCCCGCTTGGTTATGAGTCCTGCCTCCTCGTGAGTCTTGCCTCCTCGTGACTGAGCTGGCCTAGCTGGAGGGCGGGAAGAACCTCGGAAGTTAGAGGGTCTGCTGAGCTGTGGACATTCCCTCTTAAAGTGGCCCTGTTGGCCACACTGATAGCAAGTGCTCCCACCCCGTGGGACCTGGGTGACTGATGCTGACGGGGAGGGATGATTGGGGCGAAAGCCCCCTGTAGATCCAGTAGAAGGTGAGGGTCTGTTGAAATTCGGGCGGAACCTCTTGTTGGGTTGAAATGCTCCCCGCCCACCCTGCCCTCGGCGGTTGTCAAACCGCACTATCTCATTCAATTCCCGCTCCACTATAGTGGCCCTGCTGACCACCCCTGCCAATGTAGGTTCCTTGAATACTGTCACCCTAGCCTTGATGCTCGGCCGAAGGCCCCGCTCAAATTTACGGGCCCTCCGGTGTTCAGTATCCACCATGTAGAAAGCATAGATAGACAGACGAAGGAATTCCCGGTGATATTCTACCATTGTCATATTGCCTTGTACTAATGATATAAAAGCTTGAGTCTGACTCTCCCTTTCCTCCTCCGGAAAATATTGCTCTAGAAAGGTGGCTGAGAACCCTTCCCATGTCATAGCAATCCTTAGCCCTTCCGGCACGAGTGTTTACTGTTTTTCCACCACTTCCCACCAATTGCCGGCATCCTCAATCAGTTGAGATGTTGCCAGTAAGATTCTGTCAGCCGGACTGGAAATCTGAAGCAGATTCAAGATCTGAGTGATCTTCTTTAACCAATGATTTGCTCCTACAGCCCCTTCTTTTCCTCTGAAGTAGGGAGGGCGCTGTTGCTGGAAGTCTTTGACCATCTTCCGTTTACTGGTGTCGCTAGTAGTCGCATTTCCGCTCAAATGTTGTTGAAGAGCAGCAGCGATTGCCGCTTGAACTACGTCTTTTAGTTTGGGAGGTACACCTTGTATGTTCACACTATTCTGCCCCTCTGCTTGATGAGGTGGTTGTACCCCCTCTTGATGCGGTGGTTGTACCCCCTCTTCCTGATGAGGTGGTGACACCTCTTCCTCTACCCGGGGGTTTCGTCGGGTCCTTCTCCTTGGAGGCATTTCCTAAACCATCAAAATATTTATTGATTTAGTTCCTTCGTAGAATTGTTGTATTCACATATTTTGAGAAAAAAAAATTTCCTAAGTATCAAATGTTTTTGTTTCCATTTGAGGGAAATTACCAAATATGCACACTTGGTTTTCTTTTGTTTCTGGGGGAAATCTCTAAATTCCTATTGTTTGTTGTTCAAATTTGGGGGAAAAATCCTAAGTATCAAATTACCATGTTCTCCTTTCCGGGGAAATTCAACCCTAACTTGCTATGTTTTGATAAATGTCTCCTAGAATGAATCTTTCTTCCCTTGCTATCATTCCTGTTTGTCAAACGTTGTTCTCAGATTGAATACTTCAGTTTGAGTCAATCGAAGTAAATTAACCCGGCCCCCGTGGAGCGGACTCCGAAGAGTCGGTCGGTTGGGATTCTTAGCTGCCAGTGAGACATGCAACTGTCTTAATCTTACTTCGAGAGATTCATTCTTCCGAGTTCGCTCTGATACCAACTGTAACACCCTCCCCTTTTCACAGAAAATCAGCGTCTAATTTTTTTTTTTTTCAAGTGACAAAGGGCGAGAACGTCACGACGCGAGTTAACCCGAGCTTCTAAAGCCCGGCCCTTAACTGGCCAACCCTACGGGTGCGTGGAACGGGTCCACGGAGGATGGTTCACCCGTAGAAGTAAACTCGAGGAAAAAATACATTAAAAGCAGAATGATAATAGATACTATCCTACCCATTTTTTCTAGATAGCAGGGAAGATTTCATCATTTAATTACTAAGAAGCCATAACATCATGTGTCTACAATAAGATCCAAATCATAGCAATAAGTCTAAAATATTACATTTCCGACAAGCTAAACTACACAAATACACATTTCCCAAAATAAACTTAAACAAAATAATTGGTCTGCCTTCCCAAGCTCCTAAGCTTGGCTCCCGTCCCGTCCTTCTGCTCCGGCATTTCCTGCGTCATCAGCTAGGGTAGAAGTAGGGCGTTAGACCACGCGCCCAGTAGGACTCCGAGTAGGGTTAGCACATGGATTAGTGATAACAAGCATACCGATAACAATATAATAAAACCATATGATGAATGCCATGCCATGGGTGCCTATGTCATGTGTCCCACCCATCATCTGTATCATCATAAAATGTCATATCCCCCTTGACGGCAAGACCTCGTCAAGGTATCCCCATGTCTGTTCTCGGTCGTCCCGACGGAGCATGGACTCCGGTTATAGCCTATCATGTTATCCCCATGCCTGTTCTCGGTCGCCCCGACGGAGCATGGTCTCCGGTTTGTTTATTTTTTTCGGCCCATGCCATGCATGAGATGTAATGCATTATGCTATGTAATATATTTGGGTCACAGTCTTTACATATTACTCATATCACTAACATATAATTCATAAGTTAACCATATGCCATAAGTACATATAAACCATAATTTCATAAACCATCATATAACCAAACATATAATTTCCAAAAATAAAGTAATAACCATTCACATAGCACCTAATCCATGGCTTACAAGTAGGTAGGAATCCTACCGAATACCGACTCGCGTTCTTCTCCTTCATTTTCATCCGATAGTCCGGCTACCGACACACGTACCGCTCGCGATATCCAATACCTTATTACATACACATAATTAGTCCATGTTTTTAACCTTTTAAATCCATTAATCACATACTTAAGGTTACCATAATTGCATTTATGTCCATGATCATTTTTCATGGAGTTCTTGAATTTGGCCATTATTTACAATTTTGCCACTACTCCTTTACATGATTAATTACTCATTTTTATTTCTCCATTCTTAGACCCATGATAGATCCAAAATCTTGGATCCATCAATGATTCATTAACATGTCACAAGATCACTAAAATTCCACCATCTAATTAGCCTAATCCTTATTAATTTACACACCCATATAGTCCCATACTTAACCCATCAATTGTCTCATAAAATTGGGTCATGGGTTCAAAATACCCCATTCCTCAAATCTTCCCATGGAGTTTACTTCATGCATTTAACCCACATTAAGTCCATTATCCATTCATGCCCTTTGAAGGCCATAAACATCATTCACATTTCAATCTAACCCATCACAAGGCTCACCAATGGGCTATGGATTCAGCCATACACCATGGCCGAACCCATGGTGTCCTTTTCCCATTTTTTTCCTTGGTCAACATATATCACTTAATTCCATCACAAGTCCCTCCATGTGGGGATTTTATCATACATTTTAGATCACCCCTTTGATCAACATTAGGTCTCCTTTTGGTTCATCTACATTACCAACACTCCCATTTATTTTCCATTATTCATAACCATTATCACACCATCATAAAACCCTCATCTTTAACTACATTAGAGTCCATTACAAATATCAACACTAGGTTCATTTTGGTACAACAAAACCACCAACATTCATCACCATAGGGTTCCACAACATTCCATCCATAAAATCTTTCCATAGTTTTTGTTTTTGAAATCCCATTTACAATGCTTAAGGTCCATTTAAAAAAATTGTTAATCTTCTCCATCATTTTTCTTATAAACACCCCTTTAAACTTAACCACATTTAATCAATAAGCCCTTAAAACCCTAAACCATCCTCCATGGTTTCCATTCTTCTTAAATCCTAATAAATCATTAAAATGCCCAAATTACTTTCCATGTCCTCCATTCCTTAAAACCCTAAAAATTTTACACATAAATTACATAACCCTAATTAGATTCATCAACCCTTTTTACCATGCTTAATTAACACCTAATTATACAACGTCCTTCATTCCTTAAAACCCTAAAAAAATTCACATATTAATTACATAACCCTTAATCCATTTATATATATATATATATATATATATATATTTCTTTCTTTAACCCTAATTTATCCATTAGAGTTTCCTCTACTTTCCATCTTTCAAATTGATGGATTTAAAATCCATGGTATAAAATCATTTGACCACCATTAAATTTACAAAATGAATCCCAAATCTTAAACCCTAAAAGTCCAAAATTTCTTGTTTAAGAAATACTCACAATCCGTCGTCTCCTCCGATTTCCGCCACTCCCGTCGGCTTCTTTAGGCTCCTTTCTCCTTCCTCTTGATCTTTCGTAGGCCAAGATGCTTGATCAATGGTGAAACCCTCCTAACTTAGTATTGGCCAAGGTAGGGTTTGCTTGAGAGAGGGAGAGGAAAAGATGGAGATGAGAAAATAGGATTCTATAGTTTGATCTTAAAGGGATAACCCAACTTACAACTTCCTCCTCTCTTTTCTTCCAAGCTTTTCTTCTTCTTCTTCCTTAATTTTTTTCTTCTTCTATACCTTGGGTATGAGGGACAGCTAGGAGAGTGTGAAAGATGAGGAGAGTGAAATGAGAGTAAAGATGAAAAGGAAAGAGATAAGATTAATCTCCTTTGGTGCCTTTAATTCCCCCGCCAACCAAATGGGATTTTTTTCTTACTTTATGGTGGTGGTTGGGATAACCACCACCCAACTTTTTTTTCTTTGTGTTTAAAAATGAGATGGCTTTTGGTCTTTTATTTGACCATTTGACCATCTCATTTGATTATTTTAATCATTTAATAAATTAACTAATTACCTTAGTTTAATTAATTCCCACCTAATTTAATTCCATTTCTTAACTTCCCTCTATGTATCCACCCATGGTTGACCAAGTCAACCATGGTGGCCGGCCCCACCAACTCTTGGTCCACACACCACCTCACTTGGTGAGGTGGAGGTGGGTCCCATTTGGTCACACCACCTTAGCCTAATCCAAATTAACTTAGGTGATTTAAATTTCATTAAGCCCACTCCAACCAATTGGATCATCATTGGGCCCATGGCCAATTACATTCATCCTTACCCATTTATCTTAGGGCTTACATTATCTTAATCCATTGGGTCCCAAGTGGGTATTGGGCCCAATTTGACCACCCTTGGCCCAATTGGCCATCATTGACCACTTAAATGATTTTAAAATCCAATCCATGGTCTATTGGGCCATACTTGGGCCTTTGTCCAAGTTTTGGCCCATTTACCATTTATTCCATCAATTTCCCAATTTTCATCCTTAAAATAAATAATATTCACATATTCATTAATTTACAATTTCTGGGCCATTACAATGTGTGTATGGACTCAGTCCAATAAAATGGTTTACACATAGCAATATCAAGATGCGGAATGAAAATCATCATCTGCGGAATCATAACATCAAATGCGGAATCATAATAGAACCAAGTTCTATTCCAATCAGATAGCAAAGTATCTGAAGTCCTTAATCATCATTCAAATACCATAATTATCAAAATTAGACATCCGACCATCTAAGTTATTACATTCCGAGACTAGTTGCTCAATTACAAGTCCCTAAGTAACCTTATTCAAAACATATAAAAATAAATCATCCAATCTCCTATGCTTGGTCCGTCACGTTCATCGCTCCCCTGATTACCTACATCATCAACTAGTGTAGAAGTAGGGCGTTAGAACAACGCGCCCAGTAGGTATTCCAGTTACGGCTAACACATGGTTAGTACAAAGCATATATTATAACATAATATATAAAACCGGGTAAAATCCATGCCATGCAATGATGAAAAATATGCAATGAGTCCCACCCATCATATGTATATAAATGTACCCACCACATAGGTCTTCCGGATGCCCCGGCGGAGTGTGGACCCTCTGGAATCTTCTTGATGGAAATCACATTAAGGTACCACACATAGGTTTTTCGGACGGCCCGACGGAGTGTGACCCCTTCGGTTATAAATCCTCCACCCCATGCCATGCATGAGATGCTAATGAAACACATGCTATTTTAATAACATAAACATAACATTTAAAATCACCTTTTGAAACATATCAATCCAGTCTATTTAAACAAGTTAAAACATAGCATTTGAAATTCAATAATAAAGCATATTCTTTGAAACATATTTTCATCAAACATAGGATAAAACAAAGTACATAAGCCATGGTTTCAAAGAGGTGGAATCCTACCAAAGACCATTCACAAGTCCTTGCGTTCCCGTCCAAGATTCGATCACCGTTCGCGCATCGCTTGTGAGATCCTGTTACCTTATAATATAATAATAAATCAAAACCAAGTCCCACTTGATTTACCACATTTAAGTCCATAAACCATACTTGTGGGGTTCGGCCATACCTATAGCCGAGCCTCACACCTTTTGTTCATTTATCCCATTAATTACCAAAATGCCATTGTCTATAACCATAGCCCTTTTTCTTTGCTTAGGTTTCAAATAATCCATTCATACTTCCAAAGCACATAGTCCCATAAATAAATCATGGGGTTCGGCCATACACCAAGGCCGAACCCAATGTTCCATATTTTTCACATATTTACAAAAATGTCAACCATGGCTTACATAACCAATAATCCGATCATTGCAACATTAAAAATCATAATTGATTAAACATAGACCATAATTTGATTCATGGGGTTCGGCAATACACATGGCTGAACCCATGATGTCTAAGTGTCCATAAATAATGTCCACCCTTTCATATTTGGAAGGTTTCCATAATCATCTTCCATGGTCTATAAATAGGTACATTCTTATTCCAAGTTTAATCTCCATTCCAAAAACAACCCCATGGGGTTCCGCCAAGCACCATGGCCGAACCATATGGTTCATGACCTTCATCAATGGTTTAGATCCATTAAACTCAAACACCAATCCATTAAAATATTTGGTGCGGTTCGGCCATACACCATGGCCGAACCTCACCCCTTTTTTTTTCATTACTATTGATCCAATCACTTAGCCATAAAACAATCATGGTTCGACCCATATTCTTTCATTGTCTTCTTGAATCTAGAACCAACAACCATTAAAGGTTTCTATGATCTAAAATCTAAGAACATAAACCCAATGAAATAAATCAAATCTCTCCATGGTTTTCAATCTTCCACAACCCATGAATTAAACACTTCTTTCCATGGGGTTCGGCCATGCACTATGGCCGAACCCTATGGTTCTTTCTTTTCCATTTAAATCATTAAATCATCACCAATCTTCCTCCATGGGGTTCGGCCAAACACCATGGCCGAACCCTATGGATCTTTATTTTCAAAATAAAATTATTAATCAAGATACTAACTTTTCCAATTCCGGGCTCTTCCAAATCTTTCTCCTTTCTTCTTAAATTTCCTCCAACCAAGACGCCTCTTGCTGGCCGAGCAACCTTCTTCTTCTTCTTTGTGTATGCCGTGAGTAAGACTTGAAAGAGAGAGAGGGAGAGATAAAATTCAGCTATGGTGTGTAAACTAAGCCCCCTTATCCTTCTCTCCTTTATATAACCTTCCCTTGATCCAACATTAGAAAGTTCTTAAGATAATTTCATCCCCTCCTTTAGCCGTGCGCCCCATCCTAACCTTAGATGGCAATTGCCGACCTCCCTTCCTTATTTAGTGGTTGCCGACCTCCACTTCTTAATTTAAAACCTTTCCTTAATTCCATTTTTATTTAGATTAGATAGTTTCCCTGGTTACCATCTTATGCTCATAACATATAGATTTAATATCTAAAATTCGGCCATGCATAATCTCATTTGATTTTTGAACATTTTCTTAAGATATGCAAATCCAATTTAATTAAAAAAGTCTCTCTTCAAATATTCTAGCATATCATTGTGGATTTAAAAATCCGACATATCTCTCTTGCCCATAATCTATGGATTTCACATTCAAAATTTGGCCATAAAATCTTTTATTTAAAATTAGATATAATTCATCACTAAATTAATTCAACCCATTTAAATTTTTATAAGACCAATTCCACCATTGGTTGGGTCCTAATTGGGTCATGGCCCAATTCTTTATCCAAATCAGATCCAATCTAAAATTCACAATTAGGATTGTATTGTAACACCTTGTATTTTCAATTTATTATTTTTATGAAATTTATCCATTTTCAATTCTTTAGTACGGCATCTCATCCACAGACTGATGGACAGTCTAAGAGGACAATTTAAACATTGGAGGACATGCTGAGAGCATGTATGCTAGATTTCAAGGGTGGATGGGAGGATCAGTTGCCGTTGGTAGAATTCTCATACAACAACAGTTACCAGGCAAGCCTCCAGATGGCACCATTTGATATGGTAGACCATGTAGGTCACCAGTGTGCTGGATAGAGGCCGGTGAGCCTGCACTGATTGGACCTGAGTTGGTTGCAGAGACTACAGCGCAGATACAGTTGATACGGAAGCACTTATTGACTACGCAGAGTCGTCAGAGAGAGAAGGAGGTTCCTTGAATTTGAAGTGGGAGACATGGTGTTCTTGAAAGTCTCGCCACGAAAGGGACACATGAGATTTGGAAAGAAAGGGAAATTGTCGCCAAGATATGTGGGACCAATTTCAATCATAAGACGGATGGGGGACGTGGCTTATCAATTGGCACTCCCATCACAGTTGGCATCTTTACACGATGTGTTCCATATATCGATGTTGAGAAAGTACAATCCTGATCCTTTTCACGAACTGAACATACAAGACATAGAGGTCTAGAGTGACGTGACGTACGTCGAGAAGCCTGTCCGAGTGGTGGACACAGAACAAAGGGTGTTACGAAACCGAGAGATCCAGTTTGTCAAGATAGTATGGGATCGACACGACATTGAGTAAGCTACATGGGAACTCGAGTCGGAAATGAGGAAAGCTCATCCTGAGCTATTTAGGTAAATGTTTGAAACCCCACTTCACTCGATTTAAGGGACAAAAATTTTAAAAAGAGGATTGTATTGTAACACCTTGTATTTTCAATTTATTATTTTTATGAAATTTATCCATTTTTAATTGTGAATTTTAGATGGGATCTTATTTGGATAAAGAATTGGGCCATGACCCAATTAGGACCCAACCAAAGGTGGAATTGGTCTTATAAAAATTTAAATGGGTTTAATTAATTTAGTGATGAATTATATCTAATTTTAAATAAAAGATTTTATGGCCGAATTTTGAATGTGAAATCCATAGATTATGCGCAAGAGAGAGATGTGGGATTTTTAAATCCACAATGATATGCTAGAATATTTGAAGAGGGACTTTCTTAATTAAATTGGATTTGCATATCTTAAGAAAATGTTCAAAAATCAAATGAGATTATGCTTGGCCGAATTTTAGATATTAAATCTATATGTTATGCGCATAAGATGGTAACCAAGGAAACTATCTAATCTAAATAAAAATGGAATTAAGGAAAGGTTTTAAATTAAGGAGGGGAGGTCGGCAACCACTAAATAAGGAAGGGAGGTCGGCAATTGCCATCTAAGGCAAGGATGGGGCGCACGGCCAAAGGAGGGGATGAGATTATCTTAAGAACTTTCTAATGTTGGATCAAAGGAAGGTTATATAAAGGAGAGAAGGACAAGGGGGCTTGGTTTACACACCATAGCCGAATTTTATCTCTCCCTCTCTCTCTTTCAAGTCTTGCTCACGGTATACACAAAGAAGAAGAAGAAGAAGGTTGCTCAGCCAGCAAGAGGTGTCTTGGTTGGAGGAAAATTAAGAAGAAAGGAGAAAGATTTGGAAGAGCCCGGAATTGGAAAAGGTTAGTGTCTTGATTAATAATTTTATTTTGAAAATGAAGAACCAAAGGGTTCGGCCATGGTGTTTGGCCGAACCCCATGGAGGAAGATTGGTGATGAATGAATGATTTAAATGGAAAAGAAAGAACCATAGGGTTCGGCCATAGTGCATGGCCGAACCCCATGGAAAGAAGTGTTTAATTCATGGGTTGTGGAAGATTGAAAACCATGGAGAGATTTGATTTATTTCATTGGGTTTATGTTCTTAGATTTTAGATCATAGAAACCTTTGATGGTTGTTGGTTCTAGATTCAAGAAGAGAATGAAAGAATATGGGTCGAACCATGATTGTTTTATGGCTAAGTGATTGGATTAATAGTAATGAAAAAAAAAAGGGGTGAGGTTCGGCCATGGTGTATGGCCGCACCGCACCAAATATTTTAATGCATTGTTGTTTGACTGTAACACCCCGCCCTCTCCGAGAATTCAGAGTCTAATTTTTTTTTAAATAATAATAATAAAACATCGAAAGAGAGCGGGCGGCGTCACGACGCGAGTTAGGTTCAGACTACTCAAGTCTGAACCTTAACTGGCCACCCATGTGTACATGGACTAGACCATGATAATGAATCACACATGGAACTAACAACAACATGCAGAATAAACTAGATTAACTGCGGAAATAATATGAAAAGATAGCAAGTAACAGTTCCAAATGATAATTAAGATAAACAACCATCCATAGTTAATAGTCTAATCAAACCATAGCAAGTATTAACTTATTACATTTCCATTAAAATATAATTCAAATGACAATAGATAAGTAATCATGTTCATCATTCAAGCACTTAGGCTTGGCTCCCCTCCCGGTCATCGACTTTCTCTTTCCCTTTCCTTGTACCTGCATTCTCCTCTGAGGATAGAATTAGGGCGTTAGATCAACGCGCCCAGTAGGTTCCCGATCAGGACTACCACATGATTAGCATATAAAACATGCATATATATCATAATACATGATTAGTAAAAACAGGTAAAACAATGCTATGAAGTATGCACATGCAATGAGACTCTCCCATCATGTACATTCATAGCCATCACTTGACGTGCCTCGCACAGACAAGGTAAATCACAATACACTTCCATCTCTTCATCATTGACTTGATTCATATCACGTATTAGCCCTCCTGGCGGGACTCTCATCGCCTAAGGAGACCATTGTGACTATGATCATCATGTTACTCCTCCTGGCGGGACTCTCATCGCCTAAGGAGGACGTAACTCATAATTGCAATACTGTAGAACCTCAATCATCATCCCATGTCGATGCATGAGATGCCAATACTTTATATGCCATTTGTAAATGCATAATATTTCATTCGAAACCACATAAAATAAACAAAAGTCTCATAAAGAAAACTAGATAAAACTGTGGTTACAAGTAGGTAGGAAACCTACTGAAGATTCACTTCAGTACTTGATCTTTCTTTAGCGTCACCCGATCACGACTCGCACGTCGTTCAACTTCCGGTACCTTATCCATATATCAATCAGTAAATCATAACATCATTTACTTATTCAATCACATCTAAGACCCATCCACATCATGTGGGGTTCGGCCATGCCCATGGCCGAACATCATCAACTTAGAATTTGTCATTTTATGGGGTTCGGCCCTATACTTGGCCGAACCTTGTATTCCCACTCTTCCATCATCAAATGGTTCTCCATTACAATACTTTAAACCCTTTATAAAATCATGGGAATAATATCAAACACAACCTATAAACTTAGTCCATTTATTCCAAAAACACCCCATGGGGTTCGGCCACGCACATGGCCGAACCCAATGGTTCTCTTGATCTGATTGATCCATCAATTACCCATAATTTGAACCGGTAACTTAACCCTAATATTGACATGGTTCAGTCCTACATTGGCCAACCAATAACAGCAAATTAAACTTCACCAAATCACATCAAACACCATATTTTATATGGTTTTAACCCTCTTTAAAGCATGCATTTGTATCACAAAGAAACCTTAAAAGCAGTCCACCAACTTCATGGTTTATATATGTTTCAAACACCTCAAAACCAAACCATCATTTGCATGGGGTTCGGCCCTCCATGGTGGCCGAACCCTATGACCTTTGGTTTTGAATTTCTTAATCATTCATCTAGGTCTAAAAACAGTCCATAAAACTCCATGGTTTCCATGTTTCAAAACATGAAAACCAACCAATCTTTTACATGGGGGCCCTCCATGGTGGCTGAACCCAATGGTTACTTTTACCATTATTAAACCTCTATTAATCAAGGTTAAAACCTTGGTGTATTCGGCCATAACCATGGCCCAATACAAGCCCCATTTGCTCCATGTTATTAAACCAAAATAACATATAAATACTTACCAAACTTCCAATCTTTCTCTTTGCCTTTGGTCCTTGGTTTCTGTAACACCCTGGATTTCAAAGTTATCAATTTATATGAATTTATTCATATCTACGAAATTGCCATTGTGATATATTTGAGTTGAATTTAAATGGGTCAATGGTTCAAACAAGACCCAATGGTTAGTAGTTTTGATTACAAAACAAAGAAATGGATAAGATGAACTTAAACGGGTCAAGAATCATAATTGGGTCAAATTTAGTTAAATGGGTTAAAATGGCTAAATGGGACCCAATGGGTTGAAATGGGCATGATTAATCATGAGTGAGCTCAAAGCTTAAGTGGTTTGAGTTTATTAAATATTTGAGTTTTTTGAGTTGAAATAAATGTTGGAGTTTAGTTGAGTGGAAATTATTAGTTGAGTCACATTAAATAAATGAGTTGAGTTTGGGTAAGTTAAATACATGAGGTAGATGGAATAATTATTTTAGTGAGTAAGTGTGTGTAAGATGGTGGTGTGGGCTGGTGGTAGGTTTTAACACAATAAACGTTGGCTGCATGGGAGGTATTACCATGCATGTAACTCCCATTTAAGTGATAAAGGAAATGAGAGTTACATTTTGAAAGTACATGGGAGACGTTGGAGGAGGGAAAGAGTTTCATCTTATGATGAAACTCCAATTTGAATTGTTTAATGGGAGATGAATGAGGAGAAGACTTAAAAAGACAATCATAGGGTCGTTGGAATATGATGGGTTTCATCTTAAAAGAAACAGCCAATGGGAGACGGTGAAGCACATGGGGTTTCATTTGAAACTCCCATGTAAGATATGAATAAAGGTGGGCTGTTACAAAGACTAGCCGTTGGTGTGGGAGTTTCGTTTCCATATGAAACTCTCACCCCTAAAGGTAATAGAGATGTTGGATGCTAGGGGGGGGTTTCATTTCATAGATGAAACCCCAAGGAGCTTAAAGGATTTTAATTATGGATAGGTGAGTTACACAAGGGCTGAATTATCCTTGGGCTGATTTTGGTTAAACAAAGGGCTTTTTCATTTTACTCTCTCTATCTCTCTTTTCCTTGGACTGTTATCATCTCACCAAATACCAAGAACAGCAGCTGGTTGTTTAATCAGTCCTTGACCATCAAGGAATCAAGAAGAAGGAGAGGCTAAGAAAGGGAAAGGAACAAGTCGGAGTGAAGATCAATTGGAGGAGTCGCGGAAACGGTAGGTTTTCGATCAACTAATTTTAAATCATGATCCGGCCATTGGATGGCCGAATCTAACAAGGGTTAGATATTAGTTGGAAGTGCATGAATAAGATGAAAAAATGGTTATAGGGTTCGGCCACATGGGATGGCCGAACCCCATGAAAAGAATGGATTAATTTGGATGCTAAGTTAAATTGATTGCATGCTTTGAAAAGTTCTAAAATTATGGTTTTGAGTGTCATGTGTTGGGCTATGGATTGGCCGAACACATCAAGGAATTTAATCTAGAATTATGATGTTTAAATGATAAAAATATGGACCATAGGGTTCAGCCCCATTGGATGGCCGAACCCCATGGAAAAACTTGGTAATTCTTAATGGAGTTTGAGGGATAAAATCCATAGTAGTTAATGAAGATTTTAAAGGATTTAAAGTGAAGATAAGCTTACTGTTTTTTGGGTAACTATGGCTTGGCTGAACCATACTAATGCTATGGTTAAATTGTGGATTAAAACCTTGGACAAAGGTTGGAATAATTACACCAAGAGAACCATAGGGTTCGGCCATATGTATGGCCGAACCCCATGGACTGTTTTGTGGATATTTGGATTGAGTTTTACAAAATTGAAATCATACAAAGTGATGGACTTATTGGATGGTTTTGAAGGGTAAAAACATGGTAACATTATACAGTTATCCTATGTCTAAATGAGACCAAAAACATGTGAAAAAGGACCAAAACATGACATAGGGTTCGGCTACCTTGGATGGCCGAACCCCATGTAAGTATTTGATTGTTTGGTTTGGCTTTCAAGAAGGTGGAAATCACATCAATTATGGACTTAGTATTAAGGTGGTTTGCTGATGGGCTTTGTTTTCTAAGACAAAATTAAACAAAGGGTTAGTATATTGGCGTTATCGTAAATATGGATGAAAAAAATGAAATGATCAAATGAATGGACTTATGAGCCAAAACCTAAGGTGGTAAGGTTCAGCCATGTAGTATGGCCGAACCCTACCAAGGTTCATTTGAAAGTTTGGGATACTTAGATGGTATTAATTAAATAAAAGAGTTACCAAGGTTTAAATGGGTGAGGTTCGGCCATGGGGTATGGCTGAACCCCACAAAGTGGATTTTTGGGTTTTAGATCAAATTAGAATCATATGGTCAAATGATTAACTTGCTGCCATGTACATAGGGTATTCAGATTTCTAGAACGGTGAACAAGCCGTGATCGGAAGACGGTTCAAAGGAAAGGTCAAACAAAGTAATCTAGTGTAGGTTTCCTACCTTTATTGTAACCACAATTTCATATGCTGTTTTATGTTGATTTCTATAACTTATATGATTGTAAAGTTATGTTTCTAAATGACATGTTGCATAGACATCTCATGCATGGCATGGGATGATGGTGTTGTAACCGGAGGCCACACTCCGTCGGGGCGTCCGAAAGACTACTGTGGGTTACCTTAACGATGAGAATCCCGTCAAGTGATGGCTATGTTGAATGGTGATGGGTGGGACTCATTACATGTTCATTTCATACATAGCATGTTTTTTATGGAATTTTGTCTCACATGTATTATTATTATATTATTTGCATGTTTTTGACTAACCATGTGGTAGCCCTATTCGGAAACACTACTGGGCGCGATGATCTAACGCCCTATCTATATCCTTAGTGGATGATGCAGGGAAAGGGAAAAACGTGGATCGAGAAGAGGACCAAGTACGGAAACTTGGGCAGTTTGAATGATTTTGAATGTACTTGAATGGACTATTCATGGATTTGTTATTTGAATTATTTGGACAATGTAATTTGGTAACTAGATTTGTTGGCATGTAATAAGTAGATAAGTAGATGCTGTGGATTGGTTTATTTTGGATGGTTGGATTGAATGGTAGATTAATATTATTTAGTAATTTTGGAGAATAAAATTATGTACTTTGCTATCTAAGAATGGAAAATTGGAATAGTCATAGGTTCTATTATAACCTCAGTTAGATTAAAACTAAGTTAATTCCTCAAGTTATATATGTACCATGTGCGGATCAGTTTTATGGTCTTAGTTCATACGCACATGGGCTTGGCCAGTTAAGGGTCGGATTTAGAGATCCGAACTTAACTCGCGTCGTGACACTCCGCCCCGATCACATGATTATTATATTTAAAAAAAAAATAAACTCTGAATATTGGAGTGAAAAGGGCGGGGTGTTACAGTTTCTCCCATTTATTTCTTCCTTTCTTTTGCTGTTTTGTGCTTGATCTACTGGTGCAAACACCTCTGATGTTCCAACTAAGAAAAACGAATTGGAGAGAGGGAGAGAGAGATGGGAAAATCTTGGGTTTGCAATGACAAAAATCGGCCAACCTTGGTGATTGTTTCCTTTAGTACTTCAGCCCCCAAGACCCCTCCATTCCCTCATCAATTCTTACCAAAAACGATGGGTCTTGGGTGCTATCCAAGGCACCCCTTGGTACCTGCCTATGCACCCTTTCAACTCCCCAAGCATCACCTCCCATTTCCATGTATTTTCATTTAAAAACCCATCATGAAAATCACCCCAACAAGTCCCCAACGTGTGGGACTTGTTTTGGTGGTTAAGACTGAGCCAACCTATTCATATTCCCTCTAAACTCACTGATTTACAGTCCCATTGACTTCCATTTTGACTCACCCAACTCACATGTCCAACTCACATGTCCAACTCACCTCATTAATTGACAATCATTTAATGCATTTGAGTCAACTCATTCTTAATTCAAATTAAATAAAATCAGTTCCACTTAACCTGATTTAACTCACCATTGAACTCATTTGTGGGCCCACATGGTCGGCTGTGGTCAACTAAGTCAACCCGACCCGTTGGGTCCCCCTTTAGCTCCTTGACCCGTTTTTGACTCCATGACCCAATTATGGGTATTTTGGTCATTTGTAGTTGGTTTCCACATGTGCATTAGGCCTACCCATTTTTTTCTCCACGTGATTTCCAATCAAATCAGCTTAACCCCATTTAATTTAAGTTCACAAAACGGTCAAATAATCCAGTAAGACCCGTTGGGTCCCATTTGGGCCCTTTGACCCATTTAGCCATTTTTGACCCAATTGATGTACATTACCCATCCAATCAAACTTGACATTCATAATGTGCTCATATGATCTTAATTTGAGCAATGGGCCCCACCATTTCCTTACTTAACATCACAAAATAATTAATTTAATACATCAGGGGCATTTTCATAATTATCCACTTCATTGAGAAATTGGGGTGTTACATTGAGTTTAATGGATCTAAACCATTGATGAAGGTCATGAACCATAGGGTTCGGCCATGGTGCTTGGCCGAACCCCATGGGGTTGTTTTTGGAATGGAGATTAAACTTGGAATAAGAATGTACCTATTTATAGACCATGGAAGATGATTATGGAAACCTTCCAAATATGAAAGGGTGGACATTATTTATGGAAACTTAGACATCATGGGTTCAACCATGTGTATTGCCAAACCCCATGAATCAAATTATGGTCTATGTTTAATCAATTATGATTTTTAATGTTGCAATGATCGGATTATTGGTTATGTAAGCCATGGATGGCATTTTTGTAAATATGTGAAAAATATGGAACATTGGGTTCGGCCATGGTGTATGGCCGAACCCCATGATTTATTTATGGGACTATGTGCTTTGGAAGAATGAATGGATTATTTGAAACCTATGCAAAGAAAAAGGGCTATGGTTATAGACAATGGCATTTTGGTAATTAATGGGATAAATGAACAAAAGGGGTGAGGCTCGGCCATAGGTATGGCCGAACCCCACAAGTATGGTTTATGGACTGAAATGTGGTAAATCAAGTGGGACTTGGTTTTGATTTATTATTATATTATAAGGTAACGGGATCTCGCAAGCGATGCGCAATCAGTGATCGAATCTTGGACGGGAACGCAAGGACTTGTGAACGGTCTTTGGTAGGATTCCACCTCTTTGAAACCATGGCTTATGTACTTTGTTTTTATCCTATGTTTGATGAAAATATGTTTCAAAGAATATGCTTTATTATTGAATTTCAAATGCTATGTTTTAACTTGTTTAAATAGCATGGATTGATATGTTTCAAAAGGTGATTTTAAATGCTATGTTTATGTTATTAAAATAGCATGTGTTTCATTAGCATCTCATGCATGGAATGGGGTGGAGGATTTATAACCGAAGGGATCACACTCCGTCGAGGCGTCCGAAGAACCTATGTGCCGTACCTTGATGTGATTTCCATCAAGAAGATTCCGGAGGGTCCACACTCCGCCAGGGCGTCCGGAAGACCTATGTGGTGGGTACATTTATGTACATGTGATGGGTGGGACTCATTGCATATTTGTCATCATTGCATGGAATGGATTTTACCCGGCTTTATATATTATGTTATAATATATGCTTTGTACTAACCATGTGTTAGCCGTAACTAGAATACCTACTGCGCACATTGTTCTAACGCCTTACTTCTACCCTAGTTGATGATGCAGGTAATCAAGGGAACGATGAACGTAAGATTGACCAGGCATAGGAGCTTGGATGATTTATTTTTATATGTTTTGAATAAGGTTACTTAGGGACTTGTAATTGAGTAACTAGTGTCGGAATGTAATAACTTAGATGGTCGGATGTCTAATTTTGATAATTATGGTATTTGAATGATGATTAAGGACTTGACGTACTTTGCTATCTGATTGGAATAGAACTTGGTTCTATTATGATTCCGCATTTGATGTTATGATTCCGTAGATGATGATTTTCATTCTGCATCTTGTTATTGCTATGTGTGAACCATTTTATTGGACTGAGTCCATACACACATAGGTTGGCCAGTTAAGGGTCGGACTTTGGAAGTTCGGATTTAGCTCGCGTCATGACGTCTCGCGCTCTATCACTCTACTCTGTTATAAAAAATATATATATACTCTGAATTTACGGGAAAAAGCCAGTGAAAAAGGGCGGGGCGTTACATAATGTGTCTAATGGAGGGTTTGGATTAAAAGGTGGAGATGAATAAATGATATGATGAATGTCCTAGATCTAGTGCAAATTATGTATGTGATGGATGAATGTGGAGGCTCTAGGGTTTTCCTAATGATGTGGATGGTTATGATGAATTGTCCTAAGATCATATGGCTATGATGCATGATGGATGATCTAAGTTGATGGATGGGTAGATAATGCATGGATGGCCCTATTCCAAAGGTTAATCTATATGATGAATGGTTTGGATGTCCTAAATCTAATCATGATGCATGAATGGGTTGGATTGACTAATTGATCTAGGGTTTGATAATATGAAATGCATGGTATAAATGAGATGCATGAAGTGAATGGTTTGGATTGGTGGATTGGGTTAATTGATGGTGTGGATTGGAGGTTGGAAATTGGATTGTTAAGTTTGGATGGGTAAGATGGGTCATGGACATGGGTTTTTGGGTTTAGACATAAAATTGGATTTGGGGCTTAGGGTTGTAAATTTGGATTTGAACCTGGAGCATTGAATCTTTAAATTGGACTTGGACTTAAGCTTGTTGGGCTTGAATTCACTCTGGTCTGGCCCACATTGGGAAATGCACCTGAAGTGCTTGGCCTGGCCCAATGTCTGGCATTTGGAGCAAAGCTTGACCCAATTGCAGTGGTTCTCTGGCCCATGGATATTCTTCTCAGACTCTTGGCCTCTTAATTGCAGACTTTGATTTTAAAATTAGATAATGAATCAATACCACTATATTCTAAATATTAAACAAATCTAGACTCTCATAAATAGATCCAGATTATTCAACTTACATCAAAAACCCTAAAGTGGAATGAATTAATTATGAAATTCTAAAATTTACATTTTAAGCTCTCTTCCGACAACTATCCATTGTTTAATGCATGAATCTTGTTTTTCTTCTTTTTACCTACAAAACTAGAAAAACATATCTTTTATATACAAAATCAAAGCTAACTTAATCATAATTAAAAGGTAAAAATGTAAGATTTTTAGACTCAACAGGTACTGACACGTCTGAGCTAACTACTAACACACCTGGGCCAGTAGATGCAAATCGACACACCTAGGTCGGTAATTGACACACATGGACCGATAATAGTTTAGCAGTTGAGGGTACGTGGATGCAGTATCAATATCATAAATGCTCGAGTTCTCACATCGGAGTATCTTATCAATAGTATCAACTTCATACTTCAGTCTCTCATCATAACATGATGCTCAAGTTCTCACACCAGAGAATATCATTATGAATATCAACTTCATACTTCATTCTCTCATCATAACATGATTCTCAAGTTCTCACGTAGGATAATATCATCATCAATATCAATACCATGCATGATAAACATCATTAGTAATAATATGAACATATCTTAGCAATATATATCAAGTCTAGGCATATAAGTGGGTTCATTTTTCGTTTATAGACTAGTAGACCTTGACTCCTTGACACCGTGTTATACTTCCGTTCTAACAGTTAGAACAAATTTTCATACCTCACATGGAAGCAGTGTCAAATCTCGTATTCTGGCCTATTCGGTCTTTTCTACATCATGTATAATCCATAAAACCACTCATTGCACTAAATTTAGGTTTACAAAACATGATTTATCGATCTGGTATTATTAAGTCTCCTCACCGTAAAACGTAGAGTATCGCGATTATCTATTATACAAATAGAAATATAATAAATATACACTCATAATCAATCACAATACACATTCATAGTACTTCAAATCTTTCTACTCATTTTTTAGAAAAACTCCAAGGGAAATGGATATGAGTCTCCTTAATGGGTTACTATCCATTTTTAATTACAATAATCATCAACATAATAAGGTGCTCAGGCCACTACACATATTGTCTTCTGGAAATGACCATGGAGACATATTGAGTTAGGCCTAGAGATATAAGATGCTCAGGCCACTACTCATATATTGAGTTAGGCCTAGAGATCACTCAGTGTCCGAACCCTTCTTTTCTACCGAGCGGCGAAGTTAATCGCTCAGCTACTGATAGCTACCGAGCTGCGTTTCTGCTGCTCCACAGATAGAGAGTATCGGCCTGTAAGTGAATACATAATATAGGTTTACATAATAATAAAAATGAAAGAGTTAGTATCATTTTTAATTATCAAATTAGTATAAACATCACATCAAAACCTAGAGTCTAAACTTAACATGGAATCCTAACTTAGACTAAATTTCAAAAACCTGGCATGGGTTCCTCGGAACATGCCTCGGAACCAGGTATTATGGCTTCGGAACATCCGAGCCACTACGTATACTCTTCGTCTTTACACTTCCTTTAGAACTTGGGTTCAGTCCCTTGGAACTTCCGAAGTTCAGGTCTCAGAACGTTTGAGCCTGCTTCCTAATTAGAAAAATAGAAAATTAGAAATCATAAGTCTCGGTTTGCCTCGGAACCTGCCGACGTCTTCTCGGAACTTCCGAGCAGTTCGGAACGTCCGATGAGGTCTCAGAACATCAGGGTTTGAACAGCAGAAGCAGAAAGAATATTTGGCCTCTGAACGCTTCGGAATCCAGAACAGAAGTACAAAATTTCTGAAGTCTCACCTTCGAAACTTTCGTAGGCCGATTCTCAGAACTTCTGAGAGTCGTCTTCTTCCTCTATCACCTATAACGGAGCATTGACGAGAAAGTCAACATGAAATACAAATTAAAAAACAGTGGGTTTTCTTAGTTCTTTTTTCACATCTCTCTAGTCAGATGTGTCCCTCTAACCGTCTAGATTAATTTCAAAATAAATTAAACAATTAAAAACTATGAAAACCATCAGATTTTAAGTGGAAAATAAGTAAAACACATGAAAATCCATATTTTCCATTAAACTTCAAAATTGATTTTGACACTCAAATCTCAACTAAATCAACTTTTGTTTGATCCTAAACAGGCTAGAAGCCACATGGAACTAGCAAAATATATGCAAATGAATTTATATGGTTTAAGAAATTATAAAACCTCAGAATAAAATCTAAATAATTTCTGAACTTAGAAATAAATCACAAATCAAGACTTATTCTAAAAATAGAAAATCAATGCTAACAATAGAAACACTATCTAAATTCAGAAATTAAGTATTAAGAACATAAAATTCACAAAAAATCAGATTTCAGGAATTCATTTAAATTGGTGGAACTAATTTAGAAAATTGTAAACAACCCTATTTCAACATAGGATTGCAAAATTAAGAACCCACATAAAAATTCCAACCTAATTCCAAGTTTCATAAAAATTAGATTTTATAAAAAAATAAAAATGAAAATAACTAATCTAATTATATAAATATTTACATTTGGATTGAGACAAGAAGTTAAGTTGGCATCAAATCCCATATTCTAAGCAAAATAAAGTCAAGGCCTAAACCATGGAGCTCTCTTAATTTCTCAAACATATATTCTTTCTTTTCACTCATTAAAACTCTAATTATGTAAATTATGGATTACATTAAACAAGAATTTTTAATTCAAGCCTTAGACCTAGGAAAAAATTTCACTTATAATTTCAAATCTAACTATTTCAGACACTCTTAAATAAAAGTCTTGACTGAAAAAAATCAAGTTTTACCAATCCTAACTATTTCAATGCTTTCCTTGAAAATCTTAAAATAATTTCCAACATAAAATTCAAAAAATAAAAAATAAAGAATAAATTCAAACAATCACCATATACAATTTGAAAATTTGAAAACCATGAGTCTAAAAGTACACCTTAAATTTTACTCGATGATCGGAAAAAATAGAGAATTACAATATAAAGGATGTGACTTAAAAATACAAGAATACAAGAAATTAAAATCAAAACTACAAAACTTGAATTCCATTGCACAATCGAATTCTCCTCCTTGCGAAGACCATGATCTTCTCCTCTTCTCATTTCAATGCAGTGCGAAGCCTCTTGCTCAAGTCGATTTTTCCATTGGGTATGGCACTCTATTTATAATACTAAGAGGAGGTGAATGAAATAAGCAGAACCAATGTGGGATTGTGCCATGGGCGAATTTTGGAGTTATTTTCTCCGTGGTGAGAATGACCGCAGACAAGCACGGACGACAAAACCGCAACAGAGAAGATGGAAATTGTAACGCCCCGCCCTCTCCGAGACAAATTCAGAGTCTATTTTTTTTTTAAACTTAAACACCGGACAAGGGCGGAGGGACGTCACGACGCGAGTTAAGTTTAGACTACTCAAGTCTGAACCTTAACTGGCCACCCATGTGTACATGGACTAGACCATGATAAATAATCCACACATGGAACTAAACAATAACTTGCGGAATAAACTAGACTAACTGCGGAAATAGAATGAATAGATAGCAAGTAACAATCTCAATTAATGATTAACATAAAACAACCAACCATAGTTAATAACCTAATCAAACCATAGCAAAGTATTAACTTATTACATGTCCATCAAATATAACTCAAATGACAATACATAAGAAGTCATGTTCATCAATCAAGTGCTTAGGCTTGGCTCCCCTCGCGGTCATCGACCTTCTCTTTCCCTTTCCTTGTTCCTGTATTATCCTCTAAGGATAGAATTAGGGCGCTAGATCAACGCGCCCAATAGGTTCCCGATCAGGGCTACCACATGGTTAGCATATAAAACATGCATATATATCATAGTACATGATTATCAAAAACATATAAAACCATGCTATGTATGTATGCAAATGTAATGAGCCCCACCCCATCACACATACATAGCCTTCACTTGACGGGACTCTCACCGTCAAGGTAAATCACAGTACACTTTCATCTGGAACTCACACAATAAGGTAATCCACAGTAATCCTCGTTACCTGTGGAAAGACACTTCATCATTGAGTTGTTTCATATCACATATTAGTCCTCCTGGGGGGACTCTCATCGCCTAAGGAGACCAATGTGACTCTTATCATCATGTTACTCGTCCTGGCGGGACTCTCATCGCCTAAGGAGGACGGTAACTCATAATTACAACATAGCATATCCTCAATCATCATCCCATGTCCATGCATGAGATGCCAATGCATTGTATGTCATTTGTAAATACATAACTCATCATTCAAAATATGATACATAATTGTAAGACAATATCTCATAAAAACCATCATGAAAACAAGTGTAAATGTGATTACAAGTAGGTAGGAAACCTACTGGAGATTCACTTCAGTGTTCGATCTTTCTGAATCGTCACCCGTTCACGACTCGTACGCCGTATACGTAAGTCTGGATACCCTATTTAAATAGCAGCAAACCAAACATTTAACATGTAATTCCAACTTGTCAATGTCCCAAAAATGCACCATGTGGGGTTCGGCCATGCCCATGGCCGAACCTCACCTATTTATCCTTTTGGTCTCTCATTCGTTTAATCCCTATTAAACATCAAATTGTACAAAAATACCTTGGTACGGTTCGGCCATACAGCATGGCCGAACCATACCCCTTTGATTTGGGTCCATACAACCATACCTATGATCATTCCACCTTTGATTATCTCACCCATATTTACCATTATGCCATTGGTTCCAATACTCAATTATATCCCATTTTAACCTTTAAAACTACCTATCAATTCCATGAAATGGATCCACACCAAAACTTATTGTCATGGTCCATGATCTTTACATTGAAACCTTTTAATTCAATAAAAACATTCCACATAAAATAATCCATATGAAGTGTTCCATGGGGTTCGGCCCTATACATGGCCGAACCCAATGGCTCCCTTGGTCCAATAACTTTAACCTAGGTATTTAACATAGGCTACACCCTTTTTCCAAGGTTATTATATGGCTCAGCCATCCATAGGCTGAGCCAAATCAATAACCATACCCCAAGTAAAACCCATACAAACAACCCATAAGGCAGCCCATGGGGTTCGGCCAGGGGGTTCACTTGGTCCAATATTCACCATGATTACTCATGGTTTTAACATGCTAATTCAACCATGAATAATACATGGTTCAGCCGCATATTAACCAACCAAAAACAGTAAACATGTATTCCATTAATTGCCATAAGAACACCATAACTTTATATGGTTTTTATCTCACAAAATCATCAAATACTTTCATGGGGAAAATGGGATAAGGCTTATCTTATTTGATTACTTTAACTTACACTTTAGCATTAAAGCTCCCAACCACCCCACATGAGATATTTCTCATGCTTTATGGTGGTGGTTGGAACCCCACCACTAGCCAACGTTGGTGTTAAAAAAATAAGATGGTTTTTGGTCTTCTTTGACCATTTGACCACCTTTTGTTTATTTTATTTAATTAATCAACTAGATAATTACTTAGGTTTATTTATTTCCTACTTAATTTAATTCCATTAAATTCCCTCTAAGAAATCCACCCATGGTTGACCAAGTCAACCATGGTGGCCGACCCCACCAACTCTTGGTCCACACGCCACCTCACTTGGTGAGGTGGAGGTGGGTCCCAATTGGCCACATCACCTTGGTCTAATTCCATCACCAACTTAGGTGATTTAGCTTTAACTAAGTCCATTCCAACCAATTGGATCCTCATTGGGCCCATGGCCCAAGTACATTTATCCATCCCCATTTATCTTAGGGCTTACATTATCTTAATCCATTGGGTCCCAAGTGGGTATTGGCCCAATTTGACCATCCTTGGCCCAATTGACCATCATTGACCCCTTAAATGAATTTAAATCCAATCCATAATCCATTGGGCCCGAGTTGGGCCTTTGTCCAAATTTTGGTCCATTTACCATTTATTCCATCAAATTTCCCATTTCCACCATTAAAATAAATAATAACCACATATTTATTGATTTAAAAATTTCGGGCCATTACAATCCGGTCTACCTTGCCCTGCATCCCTTCACCTCATAGGTGATTCAGTCAAGCTCTAAGGCGGTCGATCCGCGTCTGATGAGACTAGTACCACCCCCACGGGGTAAAATAGTACCTAGCTCTGCGCATCCAGGCACATCCAGTGTGCAAAATAGCCGTGAGAGCGCCCTCCAGCGCGTAGCATGCGAGGGACCCACTCCTCAACGGTAACCCTACGAGACCAAGTCTCCGTATTTCAATCAAGGTTCCCACAGTCTCATAGCTACTCTAAGCCATACTCATGAAGTCTATATTCTTATCTCATCAATACCATGTGAGGAACGCACCCATACCACATCTCAATCATCAACATCATGTGAGGGACGCACCCATACCACGTCTCAATCATCAACATCATGTGAGGGACGCACCCATACCACGTCTCAATGTAAACAAGTGACCTTGTCATCTTTACCATGGAATTACTGTATCTTTCGTGGGGTCGATATACCCACCAATTGTAGTCATCGACCCATTGATCGACTTAGTTTCACGTCAGAATCTATGTTCACATACTTGGGGAAATTCCCTGATCATCATCTTGTATTTCTTGTTTTGGGGAGTTTTCCTATGTATCACGTAATATCTCCTATTTGGGAAGATTGCCAAATGAGCACTCTTTATATTTCTTTGTTTTTGAGAAAACTTCCTAAATATCGAGTATCATTTCTCAATTTGGGGAAATCCTGATGTTCTGTTGTCCTCAGGGAAAACCTCCCTAAGTATTTGTATCACTTCTCAGTTTGGGGATATTACCAAATCATCACTCTTTGTTTCTTTTGTTTCTGGGGAAAATCTCTAAATTCCTGTTGTTTGTTTCTCAATGGGGGATATCAGGGGAGTACATCCTACTTTGCTATGTTTGATATGTCTAGTTATGATGACTGTACTTTACTTTGCTATCTTTCATTGTCGTTCTCAGATTGATTGTTTAGTCTGAGTCACTCGAAGTAAATTAATCCGGCCCCCAGTCAGCGGACTCCGAAGAGTCGGTCAGTTGGGATTCTTATCTGTCAGTGAGACATGAAACCGTCTTAATCTTACTTTGATGATTCAACTTCCCGTTTCGCTCTGATACCAACTGTAACGCCCCGCCCTCTCCGAGACAAATTCAGAGTCTATTTTTTTTTAAACTTAAACACCGGACAAGGGCAGAGGGACGTCACGAAGCGAGTTAAGTTCAGACTATTCAAGTCTGAACCTTAACTGGCCACCCATGTGTACATGAACTAGACCATGATAAATAATCCACACATGGAACTAAACAATAACTTGCGGAATAAACTAGACTAACTGCGGAAATAGAATGAATAGATAGCAACTAACAATCTCAATTAATGATTAACATAAAACAACCAACCATAGTTAATAACCTAATCAAACCATAGCAAAGTATTAACTTATTACATGTCCATCAAATATAACTCAAACGACAATAAATAAGAAGTCATGTTCATCAATCAAGTGCTTAGGCTTGGCTCCCCTCCCGAACCTCACCTATTTATCCTTTTCGACTCTCATTCGTTTAATCCCTATTAAACATCAAATTGTACAAAAATACCTTGGTACGGTTCGGCCATACAGCATGGCCGAACCATACCCCTTTGATTTGGGTCCATACAACCATACCTATGATCCTTCCACCTTTGATCATTTCACCCATATTTACCATTATGCCATTGGTTCCAATACTCAATTATATCCCATTTTAACCTTTAAAACTACCTATCAATTCCATGAAATGGATCCACACCAAAACTTATTGTCATGGTCCATGATCTTTACATTGAAACCTTTTAATTCAATAAAAACATTCCACATAAAATAATCCATATGAAGTGGTCCAAGGGGTTCGGCCCTATACATGGCCGACCCCATTGGCTCCCTTGGTCCAATAACTTTAACCTAGGTATTTAACTTAGGCTACACCCTTTTTACAAGGTTATTATATCGTTCAGCCATCCATAGGCTGAGCCAAATCAATAATCATAACCCCAAGTAAAACCCATACAAACAACCCATAAGGCAGCCCATGGGGTTCGGCCATGGGGGTTCACTTGGTCCAATATTCACCATGATTACTCATGGTTTTAACATGCTAATTCAACCATGAATAATACATGTTTCAGCCATATATTAACCAACCAAAAACAGTAAACATGTATTCCATTAATTGCCATAAGAACACCACAACTTTATATGGCTTTTATCTCACAAAATCATCAAATACTTTCATGGGGTTCGGCCATCCAAGGTGGCCGAACCCTTATGTCCATGTCTAGGTCCTTATGAACATGTTTTAGGTCTCATTTAAACATGTACTAATCAGTATAACATTACCGGATTTTTACCTCTCAAAACCATCCAAATAAGTCCATCACTTTGCATGGTTTCCACTTAATAAAAACTCAATCCAAATGACCATAATACTTCATGGAATTCGGCCATCCAAAATGGCCGAGCCCAATGGTCCATTTCATCAATTTAAATCCATGATTTAGACCCATGATACCTTCAGTCCTTCATGACATTCAAGTCCATGTTTTAACCCTCTTTAAAACATGCATTTTAAGTCTTAAAGAAACATCAAAAACAGTCCACAAAACTTCATGATTTCTATATTTCAAAGACATCAAAACCAACCAATCATTTACATGGGGTTCGGCCCTCCATGGTGGCCGAACCCAATGATCACTTTTACCATCTTAAAACCTTTATTACTCAAGGTTAAAACCTTGGTGCATTCGGCCATAACCATGGCCCAATACATACCCTTTTCTTATAACTTGTTTAACTTGAACACTTAAGAAAATCTTACCAATTTCCTTTGCTCCTTCCCTCTTGCTTCCTTCCTTTCTTCCTTAATCCTTTGCTGGTTTATGCTTGATTAATTGGTGCCAACACCTCTGCTGTTCAGCCAAGAAAAACGAGTTTGGAGAGTGGGAGAGAGATGAGGATTTCCTTAGAATTTCTTTAAGGTAAATTTGGCCAAATGGTGGTTGTTTATCCTTTTGTTAAATCAGCCAAGCCTCCCTCTTTAATCCTCATTAACCCTTGTCAAAAACGATGGAATATTGGGTGCCATCCAAGACACCCCTTCATTCCAAACGTTGCATCCTTTCATGTTTAACACATGCATCTCATGAGATGCATGATGCCGCCCAACTTTGGTGTCCCTTGGCTTTGCCAAGGCACCTCTTCATTCCAACGGCTAGGATTGGTTTGATTAGGTGTTGTGTGAGATTAGAACTCCTTTCCATATCCTCTTGACTCACTTAACTCATGGCCTTTTTATTCCAACTCAACTCATCCAACTCAACACATTTAATGCACCATATTTGAGTCAACTCTATTCTTAATTAAAACTTACTCCAAATCAGTCCAACTCAAGCTGAACTAACTCATACTTGAGTTCATCTGAGGGCCCACATGGTCAGCCATGGTCAACTTGGTCAACCCGACCCATTGGGTCCCCAATCAGCCCCTTGACCCGTTTTGACAACATGACCCATTAATGGGCTGATTTTGCCATTTCTAATTGGTTTTCACTTGTGCATCAAGTCTACCCATTTTTGCTCCACTTGATTTCCAATCCATTTAGCTTATCCCCATTAAATTTGGGCTCACCTAATGGTCTAATAAGTCCCTTATGACCCATTGGGTCCAATTGGGCCCTTTGACCCATTTAGCCATTTTCGACCCAATTGATGTACATTACCCATCCAATCAAATTTGACATTTATATTGTGCTCATATGATCGTAATTTGAGCAATGGACCCCACCATTTCCTTATTTAACATCACAAACATTTCATTTAACAAACCAGGGGCATTCTCGTAATTATCTATTTCATTGAAAAATTGGGGTGTTACAGAAATAAGAGAGGGTGATGGAGCTGAGAGGGAACGGAGAGGAGGAGATGGTGGAAAAAACCTAGAAGAGAAAAGGGGATCTTGCGATTGGAGAGAAGAAAATCAAAAGAGAGAAAAGAAAAAAAAATAAAGAAATACCACAGCCATAAACGCTTGATAGGTCGACCACGCTTGATCTGTTGAGCACTTCTAGATGGGTCGAGCAGTATCGACCTGACGAGGCACTTATCTTATACCTTATACCACAAGCTCCCACACTAAAGGCAATATCGGGTTTACTGGCGAAAAGGTATAAGAGACTCCTGATCATGCTTCTAGATAGACTTGGGTCCACAGCTTGTCCACCCTCATCTTTAAACAATTTTAAAGTAGTGCTCATAGGGGTGTTTGAATGTTTACAACCCTCAAGTCCAAACTATTTAACAAGTTCTTTAGAATACCTAGACTGAGATATAAAGAGATCATCGTTGAGTTGTTTTACTCAATATGTTAAAACCTGACCTATGGAGCAACCTGTCTTAGAGGAAGGGTGGGTTAAATAAGGTTCAGCCGGGTAGACCCGTAGTCAAACCCGGTCAAACCCTTGTCATTAATATAATATTATAAATAATATTAAATTATTAACTAAGGTTTAATTAATGGATTGAAATAAAATTTTATGTAAAAAAAATAGTTTATCAGCATAATATTTTGTCAATATACATTTTAGTGGTTGAGAGAAATGTTTTAAAAACTAACCCGTCTACCTAATCGTTTCACAGGGAAGTTGGGTTAATTAAACTCGGTCGAAACCCGTACCAGTCAATATAATATGATAAATAATTAAACTATTAACTATTAAATAAGTATGAAATAAATTAATAGATAATAAAATATAAATAACTATAAAAAATAAAATATAAATTATAATACACATAATAAAAGAAAAGATTATATTCAGTCAAACATGTGCCATGAAAATTATATTATAAATAATATTAAATTATTAATTAATCTATTTTCTATTTAATAAAACTCTTCTAAGAGTAATTTTTTTTTTAAAATGATACTCAATTATTTGAGAAAATTCAACATTCACCATTTCTTTTAAAACAACATGATTTTCAATTATTAATACTCAGTAGTTATTACTTTACAAAGTATAAAGCGATAGACTAATCTTTTCTAAATATAAATTTATGAGTGGTCAATTATATATTACCATCGATTGAATCTTGTATATTCATTTTAGCTTTCAAATTCATTCTAATTTAACAATGTAATTAATTATTTTATATTTTATTTTTTAAAGCCAAAGCAAAAAATCTACTAACAATAAAAGATTGACATTCTAAATTTTGAACTCCAAAATGAAATTTTGTATGATGATGATGTTTTATTATTTGAGAAGAGAAATTTTATTTTTCATCCATAATAATTAGATAAACAAAATTATTGGATAAAATTATGAGCTATAATTAATTATATTATATTGATATAATAAAAATAAAAAAGAGCTTTTAATAATGATGATGATGGCAAAAAAGTAGATGATAAATATAATATCAAATTTTTGCAATAAGATAAATAAAAGAGAAGATTATAACTTTTACTTTCAATGAAATTAAATATTATATACATTTTAAATAAAATATTTTTCATATTATAACTTTCACCCCAAGTAATAAAAATTTGAATAAAAATGTAAACCTTTGAGTGCTCACGTTTCATTAATAAATCCCTAAGAAGGGTGTTGACACCATCACATGTTAAGAAACCCTAATATTTTAATTTTCCGCCATTCTCTTCACAACCAAACCATAGCCGCCGCTCCTTTTTTTTTCTTTTTTTCCCATGGAATGCAGTAGCACACATGAATGAATGAGCAGTGGCACCAGGAAGAAATCCAAGCAGAAGTGTCTTTCTCTTCTCAACTAAACCCTCGCGCCACTTCTTTTTTTTCCTTTTCTTCCGGTGGAATGCAGTAGAACACATCAATGAGTAGCGGCGCCAGGAAGAAATCAAAGCACAAGTGAGAAGACCACTATTCCGATTCCATTGTTTAATTTTTTTTATATATATTTTATAAACGGGTTTTATTGTAAACAGGTCATGGGTTTATGTAAACATTGATCTTCATCTTCATTTTCTTCATTTAAAAAATTTAAGGGTCACGGGTTGTGGGATTATTAGATAAACCCCTGGTTGACCGCCGGTCACAGAGGGTTTTTAAGGTTTTTTAATTCAGAAGGGTTTTAAAGTGACCCAACCTGTGTTTCAACCGAGTCGGGTTTGATAACATTGGCTTTACTTGTAATCCAAAAAAAAATAGTTGAGTTCACCAACCATACTAATTTGAAACTCAAACTTCATGAGGTTGGAAAACTGCAAGGTGAATTTTACACAAGTAGACCCAAACACAATATCATCGACATAGATCTGAGCAATCAAAATGGTTTCATTAGATTTCTGAATAAAGAGAGTTTTGTCCACACTCCCCCTTTGAAAATCATTATTGATAAAAAATTGTGGCCTTTCATACCAAGCTCTGGGGGCTTGCTTAAGACCACACAATGCTTTCTCTAGTTTAAATACATAGTGTGGAAATTGTGGATCTATGAAACCTTTTGGTTGCTCCACATAAACTTCTTCGTTTAAATAACCAATTAAAAAAGCACTCTTAACATCCATATGAAACAATTTAAAATTTAGGTGACATGCCATAGATAAAAATATACGAATTGATTCTAAACGAGCAACACGAACAAATGTTTCATCAAAATCAATGCCTTCAATTTGGGTGTAGCCTTGAGCTACTAATCTAGCTTTTTTTCTCACAATAGTCCATGTTCATCTAGCTTGTCTTTGAATATCCTCTTGGTGCCAATAACATTTGTGTCTTTAGGTCTCGACACCAAGTCCCATACATCATTTCTACCAAACTGGCCAAGATCTTCTTGCATAGCATTGATCCAGTTTTCATCTTGTAAACTTCATCTATATTTTTAGGCTCTATTTGAGAAGTGAAGCACGAGAAACTAGAGATGCTTTCTAGTCGCTTCCTAATTTTTACATCTATCATTGGGTCTCCCAAATTTGTGGCATAGGATGATCCTTGACTGGTTTCAACTCTTTACTAGGAAGAGAGGAAAAAGAGGGTTTTGATGAGGTTTCATTGTTTTCAATTTGATTAGAGTCCTCATCTTCATTGATGTTTGAGCTGGACTTTTTCATTTGATCATCTACAATAACATCTGATGACTCTCGAATTGTGCCCATCGTAAGTTTCAAGACTCTATAAGCACTACTTGTATAAGAATAGCGAAGAAATATACCTTCGTCGCTTTTAGAGTCGAATTTTCCCAGAGTTTCACGGTCTTTAAGGATATAACATTTACTTCCAAAGACCCTAAAATATTTGACATTGGGCTTTCTTCCAGTCCACAACTCAAACGTGGTTTTGTTCAATCCTACTCTTAAATAAAATTTATTAATAATAAAGCAGGCAGTGTTCACTACTTCGGCCCACAACTTTTTTTGGAAGTTGGTTGTGATAGTTCCCAAGTGCTTGAACAAGATTGTCCCAAGAGGAAGGGTGAATAGGATAATGCCCAATTTTTATGGTCTTAACAAATTTATTGATTAATTAAAATAAATGCAACGGAATAAACAAGATTAATCAAGAGATATATGTTGTGTGATAAGAGAGTGTACAAATATTAAAGCAATCACACAAGCAAACCAAACACCCGATATATAGTGGCTCAAAGTAAACCCCTCCTACATCCACTGTTGGACTCACCCACTCTTGGATTAGCCCAAATTCACTAGGTAAGGGAATTACACCCTCACAACTAGAGTAGGAATTCCACCTAAACAATACTAGCTTTTGAAAGGTTCGACCTACCTCGGTCTACTTCCTTGTCCCTCTTTTTTTATAATGGTTCAAGCACCTTACCTTAATCCATTTTACAAGATGATGTTTAAAATGTAAAGAAGAAGAAGCTCTTTCCTTTGTAACTCACTTGATGTAGATGTGCTTCTTTGAAGTTCTCTTCCAACTTGATGTCCTTGATGACGAAGATGTGCCAATGTATGAGCAATCACAAACTTTGGGAGAGGTTTCTAGGATAATAGATTTGCAAGTTGAATCCTAGAGGTTTTCTTTCTCTCTTAATCTCAATCAAAGGTTTGATTGGATCTCATATAATTCACCAGTGTGTAGTTCATAGAGAGAGTTGGGAGAGGTTGGCATATTTGGGAATGCTTTAAGATTTTCCTATGTGAAGGTTCCAACCAAACTCATCAAAGTTCGGAGTTTAAATAGGCGTATAGAATTTTTTGGAACTGTAAGTTCACGATGGGTCGTGGCACCACGATGGGTCGTGACACAATGATGGGTCATGGGGTTTGAAAGTGACCTCCCAACAATAAGACCGTTGCACATTAAATGCACCTCAATGGATAGATAACGGTCACCCACGATAGGTCGTCCCTGTCTCTGACTATTGGTCATCATTTCACGATTGTATCGTCCTGAGAGAAACCCAAAAAAATAGTGTTTTTCCAACCAGAACATGTCTTTTTCCAGAGGATAGGTCGTCATTTCATGATAGGTCGTCCCTGTCTCTGACAATGGGTCATCCCAACAGTTTTCAGCAAAAATACTCTCTAGTAAAATGGCCAAATCTTGGGTTCCCGAACTCATAATTGAGTGTTCTTGAGCTCTATGAAAAGCTCTTTCAATACTCTATTCAACCATAGTAGTTTTACCAGTTTATTACCTCATTTTATAGATTGAAAGAACCTCACAAGTCATGAAATTTTGACAGTCCAGATTTTTCCAAGATAAGTCCATAGGCTTCAAGGCTTTGGTCCATTTTCTCTAGGCTTCGTCTAATTTTACCAATATGAGTTCTAAGCCTAGACAAGGTCTTCCTAGGTGTGTTGGGTCCACCCTAGACTCTTTTATGGCCAATTTACCTTTGTGATTGCCATACACTTGGTGATGCTTGAATCTTCAACTTGATCTTCCATCTTGAGCTTAGATTCAACCTTCACACCACTTGAGTCGTGATTCATTGTCTTCATTTTTTCCAAGGCAATGCTTCTCTTGAGTCACAAAATTGACAAATAGGTGACTCGGTCAAGCCGGGACACTAACAGTTTACTTTAAAGAAACACAATGGCCATGCCTTGGAGAACACGGCTCGTTCTTTCAGCCACCCCATTTTGTTGGGGTGTTTTGAGAGCTGAAAATCCATGGTGCATCTCATGTTTATCACAATAATTTTTGAAGGTATGATTTTCAAACTCCCCTCCTTAATCACTTTTGATTCTATTAATGGTTGCTTCTTTTTCATTTTTGATGCGTTTAGCAATAATTTTGAATTCTTCAAATGCATCAGACTTTTCTCTAAGGAAGGCTACCCATGTGAATCTAGAGTAGTCATCCACAACAACCAAGAAATATTTTTTCCCACCTCTACTTTGTGTTTGAAAAGGACCTACAAGGTTCATGTGTAAAAGATCTAGAGGTATAGTGGTCCCAAGTTTATTAACCCGCTTATGAGAAACTCTAACTTGTTTGCCTTTTTTACAATCACCACATATTGATCTGTCTTTCCTACTAATTTTTGGCAAACCAGTGAGGTGCTCATTAAGACAGGAAAAATCTTTGAAGTTAACATGCCCAAGACCTTTATGCAAAATTCAAATTCATTGGTTAGGGCTATGGTACAAGATATGCTTGCTTTTAGAGGGTCATTTTCAAGAGCATAACAGTCATTAGAGATTTTGAGACCTTTTAAAATGATATCGTCTTCTTTAGTGACAACCTCACAACTCTGACGTCTGAAAGTAACAGAGTTGCCATCTTCACAAAATTGAGATATACTTGGTAAACTGTGGTTTAGGCCATCTACAAGTAACACATCTTTTATGGTCATGGAGTTTGGCAAGGTCAAAGTCCCTCTACCTATGATTTTGGCAGAATTACCACCTCCAAAGGTCACAGATCCTCCATTGAATTCAACAATGTCAAAGATGTAGGATCTGTCTATAGTCATGTGTCTGAAGCACCCACCATTAAGGTACCATCTGGATTTGTTTGTAGCTTTTAAAGCAGTATGAACAACCAAACTTTTCATTTTAGGTACCCAGCGAGAAGAGATAGAAGGATTTGAGGCATTTTATTGAAATTTGGGCATATTTTTCTTATATTTAACCCTAGATCTTTGTCTTTTTTAACTCATTCAAAATATCGATCAATTTTTGAGTTTGAGAGATGGTGATTTCCTTTAAATTTTTCTCTAAAATCTTTATTTTTAGACATTTTAGGCATATTTTCAAATATATTTTTCTTTAAGATGTTTCTTATGCAAATTACATTCGAACCTAAGGTGTCTAGTTTTTCCCCAATAGTAACATACAACATTTGAATTTTTGGTGGAGTAAGACTGGGCTTTAACAAATACAATTTGGGTGTTGGGTCTTTTCTTATTGTGATTGTTGAAACTTAGACCCGATCTATCACCATGAAGTTTACCCATGTTAAGTTTTTTTTACAATTTTTACCTTGAGTAAACTTATATTCGAATTTCACTTCAAGGTTTCTAAGATTTTTTAAATCATAATTAATTTTTTTATTTTCTTCAGAAAGTGTGATTTGAATTTCCTTCAATTTTTATATATAGTTTTCATACATTTTTATTGTGCCTTGAAGGAAATTTTCATTTTTTCTCAATTTAAGTATTTCCTCATTCAAAGTTTTTAAATTTGATGAGAGTTTTTCTTTTTTAGAGATTTCAATTTCCTACTAGCTAGATAATCTGACATTTTCACCTTTAGCTTTATTTAATTTTCTGGCCAAGTTTTTACTTTCCAAAAACAATGAATCATAAGCTTCCTGAAGATCATCTACTTTATCTTCTTCATCTGAATTTTCATTAATGGTTGCAACAATGGGTGTATCTTGATTAAGGTGTAGATGCTATAAAACTTTTTAAGCTTTCATATTTTTCTTTCATAGACTCATCACTTTTTTATTGAGATGAGTTTTTCCAAATGGTTGTCATAGCCTTTTTCTTGGACTCCTATTAGATGAACAATTAATAGCAAGATGCCCATAACTGTTGGAATTATAGCATTTTTTATCTTTTGCTCTGTCTCTAAAGGAACTAGATTTTCCTCTGTATTTATCTTTAGAATCATCCCTTTTGTTATTTTTAAAGCTCTTCTTTTTATTGAATTTTTTTAGAAATTTCTTGGCTAGCATGACCATATTCTCATTTGAGTCACTACCAGACTCAGATTTTTCAACTTCTTTGGTTTCAGATTTCATTGATGAATTTAGGACAATTGGTTTATTCTTAGATTTACCAAAGTGGAGTTCAAATGTTTGTAATGATCCCACAAGGTCATTTACTACTATTTTGGCCACATCCCTAAATTCTTCAATTGCTACAACCTTAGGATTAAACCTATCGGGCAAGGATCTTAAAATTTAAGTACATATGATGTTATTTGGTCTCCCTTCTCCAAGAGCCCATATAGTCTCTACAATGTCATTCAATTTAGAATAGAACTCCATGAATGTTTCATTTTCTTGCATACGGATACTTTCAAATTCCGAGCTCAATATTTGGAGCTTTGATCTTTTGACCAAATTAGTCCCTTCGTGGGTTCTCTCGAGAATATCCCAGGCTTCTTTTGCTGTTTCACATGTCATAATTCTCTTAAATTCGTCTGGTAAAACAACACGGTTTATAGCATTTAATGCTTTACCATTTGCACTATATAATGAATTTTCAGTGTCAATCCAAGAAAAGAAGTCTTTAGATTTGGTCAATTTTGTACTGGTTGAAGATTCAGATTTTTCTTTTGCAGTTATATCAGATATTTTTTCAACTGGATGAACCCTACTTCTTAGAACAAATTCCCAGACAGCTACATAAATGGATACAAGAAACATTTTCATGCACGCCTTCCAGTAATGTAAACGCCCCACCCTTTTTCACTCACTTTCCCTTCCGAAATTCAGAGTAATTTTTTTTTTTATAAACAAAAAGTGATAGAAAGCGGGACGTTACGACGCGAGCTAAGTCCGAACTTCTAAAGTTCGACCCTCAACTGGCCAACCCTATGTGTGCATGGACTAAGCCCATAAAAATAGTTCACACATAACAATATCAACACGCGGAATAACATCATAACTGCGGAATCATAACATGCAGAATAATAATAGAACCAAGTTCTATTCCATTCAGATAGCAAAGTACGTCAAGTCCTTAATCATAATTAAAATATCATAATTATCCAAATAAACATCCAACCATCTAAGTTATTACATGCCCGGAAACTAGTTACTCAAATACATGTCCATAAGTAAATTTATTCAAAATAAAACTAAATCATCCAAGCTCCTATGCCTGGCCCTCCTTGCGTTCATCGTTCCCCTGATTTCCTGTGTCATCCACTAGCGTAGAAGTAGGGCGTTAGAACAATGCACCCAGTAGGTATTCCAATTAGGGCTAACACATGGTTAGTACAAAACATATATAATATCATAATGTCCAAAACCATATAAACGATGCCATGCAATGATGACAAATGCAATGAGTCCCACCCATCACATGTATATAAAAGTACCCACCACATAGGTCTTTCGGACGCCCCGACGGAGTGTGGACCCTCCGATTTTTTCCTGATGGAAAAGCACATCAAGGTACCCCACATAGGTTTTTCGGACGCCCCGACGGAGTGTGGACCCTCCGGTTACAAATCCTTCACCCCATGCCATGCATGAGATGCCAATGAAACGCATGCTATTTTATCATATAAACATAGCATTAAAATCACATTTTGAAACATATCGAACATATGCTATTTTGTCATATAAACATAACATTTAAAGTCACATTTTGAAACATATCCAACACATGTTATTTTATCATATAAACATAGCATTTAAAATCACATTTTGAAACCTATCCTTTGCAATATAAATTCATCAAAATAAGATAAAAACATTGTACATCAAATCCATGGTTTCAAAGAGGTGGAATCCTACCAAAGACCTCTAACGTGTCCTTTGCGTCGTTTGTTCGGTAACCGTTCACGATCGTAAACAGCTTGTGAGGTCTCGTTACCTTATAACATATTAATCAATTAAAGCGTGTCCCATTTGATTCACAACATTGTTTAAGTCCATAAACACAATCCTTATGGGGTTCGGCCATACACCATGGCCGAACCCATGGTCTTTCATTTTTTACCATATTTACAATACTGCCATTCTTACCATTTTTATGCATTAATCTGATGATAACCCAATTAATCATCTAAGATACACGAAACATTAAGTTCAGCAAACATTCCCCATGGGGTTCGGCCATTCACCATGGCCGAACCCATGGTCCCTTATTTTCACTTAATTACCAAAATGCCATTACCTCTATCATTGTCTCTCCATTAATCCAATCACTATCTCAAGTTCATAAAATCCATTCAACTTATGTTTGAGTTCTAAAACATAGGTCCATAAACCATAAGTCTATACTTGCATCCTCCCTTTATTTAAAATACACATAAACATAAACCCATAAAATTGATTCATGGGGTTCGGCCATGTGTGATGTCTAAGTTTCCATTTTCATCAATAATCCATAATTAGAAAGTTTCCAAATTTAGCAATTGCATTCTTGAATCCATAATTCTAGGTTCCTTCCATAATTAGAAACTTTCCAAATTAATAATAATCTTTCATGATCTTCATTTAATCAATCACCAAAATAAGTTCAAAACCGATCCATACATTGATTCATAAAACAATACATTAACTGTACCAATACAACTCTATGGGGTTCGGCCATACACCTTGGCCGAACCCTATGGTTCATAATGTTTTCCTTTCTAAAAATTAATAAACATTGATCTTCCATTAAATCAATCACCAAATTAAATCCATCTATATTTTCCCATGGTCTCCATTTAATCCCTTCAAAACATTGATATTCTTTCCATAGTTTCCAACCAATAACCATGTCTTTCCATTAAAAATTACCAAAGCTCTTCCACGGGGTTCGGCCATACAACATGGCCGAACCCTATGGTTCATCCTTTTTTATTAAAAATACTCATTCATCTCCCAATTTTCTTCCATGGGGTTCGGCCATGATGTATGGCCGAACCCTATGGTTCTTTTCCTTAAACAAAATTTATAAACTACTAACCGGTTCTACGACTCCTCCTGTTTTCCCTCGGTTGTTCTTGTTCTTCCAATCCTTCTCTTCCTTCTTGATCTTTCACTTGTTGGCTGCCTTCTCTTCCTTTCATAATGCCGAGAATGAGAATTGAGAGAGAGAGAGAGAATTCAGCTATGGTGTGTGTAAACCGTGCGCCCCTCTATGTCTCTCTTTTTATTACTTCCAATTAATCCTATCTTAGAAGGTTCTTGAGATAGCAATTGCCGACCTTCCAATCTTATGTGCCTCCCTTCCCTCTTTCTTTAATAAAATTCCAGTCGGCTAGCCGTGCGCCCCTTCCTTGTGCCTCTTTTAGAAGGTGCCATGCGCATAACCCTTGTGTCTATAATTAGTAGTTGCCGACCCTTCAATTAGTAATTCCCCTAGTGCCGATTTTAATCAAGGCAAAAAACCTTTTTAGATATATTCTAACACCTCATGCGCATATCTCATTAGATGTGCAAATCCCATTCACTTAATAATTCCCCTAGTACCGATTTTAATCAAGGGAAAGAACCCTTTTTAGATATATTCTAACACCTCATGCGCATATCTCATTAGATGTGCAAACCCCATTCACACGGCCATAAACAATCTATCTCATTCCTAAAATCTTTATGCGCCTAATCATGGATATGCAAATTTAATATTTAGCCATGCACAATTATCCCATTGCTTATTTATATAATATTGCATTACTAACTAAATTCAGCCCCATTTAATTTATTGAAACCATTTACACAATTCGTTGGGTCCCAATTGGGCAATGACCCAACACTTTACCCATCTAAGTTCCATATTTAATAATTCACAAATTAAATGGGTAATTTTCATATATATTAATAACTTGAAAATCTGGGGTGTTACAAGTAGACATAGTTTGTACCACAAAATATGGAGGTTTGGTAACCGCCTGACTATCTCCCATGTGCATTGTTCTCGCGCATATAGTGTCCCACCCTTTTTCACTCACCGAAAATCAGAGTCTATTTTTTTTTTTTTTGAAATAAAGAGTGAGAAAGAGCAGGACGCCACGACACGAGCTAAGTCCGATCTTCCAAAGCCCGGCCCTTAACTGGCCAACCATACATGTGAGTGGACTAAGTCCACTAAAATGGTTCACACGCAATAAGGCTATATTTGCGGAATAAACGTAATGCGGAATTAATATAAGATTAGAGTTACTATCCCTATCCATTTTTAAGCAAGGAAGTCCATCACATAAATTAACTTAAATTCAATTGTTGTTGTGCAAATTTTAAATTTATAACTCGCAAGCGCACGAACCATTTAGATAGTATAGCGATTAAGTGCGAGGTCGAACCCATCGGAACTTAGGAAAATATATCCATGAAAATACACCATTGAATTACGTATTTTAAGAACTTTGAGAAATATGGAGAAAAATCATAAATATGGAGTTATTTATCTAATCTATGAGTTTTAATCTTAATTTAGAAACATTCTAGATTTAAACATAGAATCTAACAATTTAACTAATTTTAATTAAGATGGTGGAATTAATATAAAAATATAAACAATCTCAATCTAATTTAAAATACAAAATTAAGATGCAATTAAATTATTTCCAACCTACTTCATCAATTTCACGAGTTTTTGGATTTATAAACAAAAATAAAATTAAAGACACCTAAATTACCTCTGTACATATTTACATTGGAACTAGGTCAAAGAATTATGGAGGCTTTATTTTCCATATTTTAAAAATAATATCAAGGCCTAGAATACGGAGCTCACATTTATTATTTATCATGCACTCAAATTCTTCACCTATTAACATCCTCATTATGAAATTTATGAAATCAATTAAAATAAGAAAATTCAGATCCGGCCTCAGGCTAAATAAATTTTCAACTTGCAATTTTGAATCTAAAAGTTTTTCTGCTCTGAAAAAGAGCCTTAGACTGAAAAAATCAAGTTCTATTCAGTCTAAAATATTTTTCTGCCTTCATTGAATATCTTAGAATAATCTCTAACATAAATCCATAAAAGGAATTAAATAAAATCAAATTTTCATCATACAAAAATAAATAAGTGGAAAACCATAATTCTAAGGGTTTTTCTGCCTTTTAATTATTAATAAAATTTGGAATTAAGAATCACAATGCATTGGATTTTGGACTTAAATAAAAACAAAACGAAATTATACTATTATTAATGAAATTGAATTACAAGACATGAATTAAAATAAAAGAAACTAATTACAAAAGAATAAAATAAAATAAAATAAAATAAACACTAAACAAAAACTCCTAAATCCTTCAATGCTCCAAATCTTCTAAGCCAGGTTCAGTTTTCTCAATGAGAGAGGGCTAGTATTTATAGATGAAAGGAGGTGGAATGAATGGATTGGATTTAAGGATTTAAATAAAGCAAGGGACACATGGAGGGCGGATTTGATTTGTGCTAAATATGGAATGACTTAAAGGAGGCAAGGAGATAAAATTAGTACAAGGAAAGTAGGTGCAAAATCCCGTTCTTTACACATATATCGTCTTGCAGCTCCGTTTTGACCTTGTTAACCGCCGAATCAGGAAAAGTCATAAACTACAAAGTTGTAGCATTTGAAGTCTTCTTTCCAATGCGAAACGAATCAAAGCAATCGGACATTAGAGTGGAAATTTATGACCAAAATACTGAACATGTGTCAAACCTTCCTTATTTTTCTCACTTTCTTATTTTGTTTCTCTTTCCTTAATCCACTTGCCAAATTCGAAAATCCTCTTATATTGACTTCTAAATTTCGAATTTCCTCTTCAGATAATGAAAATAGTATTCACACGTGTGGATTTCTTTATGGGCTTTTCTTAATGGGCTTAATAATTGGGCTTGAGGTCCAAAATAACTCATAATGGGCCCAGGCTTTATATTTAAGCATTTTTTCTATCATCCTCACTTTTAAACCTGCAAAACACAAAATTATACTAATTAGATAAAATTAAATAAAATGAGGTACTAACAATAATAAATTAAGAGTAACATATGTATTTATTTTGCACTCATCAACTGTCCAAAAATAAAACCAAACCATAGCAAGATAGTTCTAAGTTATTGCAGTCCCAAAATGCGAATAACTCAAATTACATTATCTGAAATAAAAATTAAATAAAGTAAGTCTAAATTATCCAAGCTCCTAAGCTTGGCTCCTTTCGCGTCCTTTTTTCCGTCCCTTCCCTATATCGTCATCTAAAGTAGAAGTAGGGTTTTAGTCAACACGCCCAGTAGGTATTCCGAGTAGGGTCAAACACATGGATTAGTATAAAAAAAAATAGAATAGATACATAATATCAAAATCATGCTAAGTCAATGCCATGCCATGGGTGTCATATGTAACACTTTGGAATTCCATGTTATCAATATTTATGGAATTTGCCATTTTAATTGTGAATTAACGGATATGAACCTTAGATGGGTAAGGTGTTGGGTCAATGGCCCAATTAAGACCCAACGGTTGTGGTATAAGGTTCAATTTAAAGTAAATGGGTAAGGTGCATTTAATTGGGTCAAGGTTGTTATTTGGGTCAAAATACAGAATTGGGACCCAATGGGTCGTGGTTGACTTGGCTGACCACCAAGTGAGTTCAAGCCTAACTTAATTGGGGCTGAATTAAAATGGGAAGGCAACCAAGTGAGTGAGTTGACTTTAAAGTGATGAGTTAAGTGAGTTGAGTTGATTTGAATTAAATTATATGAGTTAGGTGAGTTGGAATGAGAGTTTCATCTCATGGATGAAACCCCCACTTGAGTCATTAATGGAGAGGTGGGGAGTTTTGTTTATTTCAAATACAAACAAAAGGATACACGTTGGAGGGAAGGGGGGGAAGTTTCATCTCATAGATGAAACCCCCAAATGGAGCATTAATGGGGGATGAATGGTGTTTGTGGAAGTTACACAAGGTCACACAAAAGGGTTACAGTCGTTGGAGACATGGGGTTTCACCTCATGGATGAAACCCCCAAATGTAACTTAAAGGAGGGAGGAAAAAAGGGGTGGGGAGTTACAAAGGGGTGCCACCAAGGGACACCACCTTTGGTCGACCCTCATTAACCAAGGAAAGGGTTTTGTTTCCATTAACTCTCTCCCTCTCTCTCCCTCTCTCTCCCTCTTGGCTATTTTCTCTCCCTCAAACCATCTCTTGGCCGATCACTCCTCAAGACCAAAGACTTAGAGTTTCATCTCAAAGTTCTATCACTCTCACACAAGGCCAAACTCTCCCTCTCTCTTAAGTCACAATCTCGGACAAAAAAGTAAGAAGGAAGGAGGAAGAGGCTAAGGAAATAAAGGATTGAAAGAACAAGTCGGAGCGAAAGAAACCGAAGGAGTCACGAAACCGGTATGTATTTTCATAAATTTTGTTTAAAGTAAGGAACCATAGGGTTCAACCATAGTGTATGGCCGAACCCCATGGAAGAAAAATTAGGGGATGAATATGGTATTTTAATGGAAGGATGAACCATAGGATTCGGCCATAGTGCATGGCCGAACCCCATGGAAAGACATTGGTTATTTTTATGGGTTTTTGAGGAATGAAAACCATGCAAGGTTATGAGTGTTTTAAAAGGGTTTAAAATGGATATATTGTTAAGGACATCAACTATGTTTAATGGATATAAAGAATGGAAAAGAAGGGCACAAAACCAAAGGGTGAGGTTCGGCCATGTTGTATGGCCGAACCCCACCAAGTAATATTTACGGATTTAGGGTTTGCTTAGATATTGAATTGATGTGGATTGTTTAAATAGTTTTAATGGGTTCAAAACATGAAAATGGTAGATGCATGTTAAAGATTTTTAAAGGGCTTTAAAAGGAGGAATACTAATCATTTTACGTGGTGGTAAAATGTAATTGGTGAAAGAAACATGAACCATCGGTTCGGCCATGGTGTATGACCGAATACCATGGAAGGAATATCAATGATTTTGAAGGGATTAAATGGAAGGTGGTTGATGTTTTTAAAAGGTTTAAGATGGAAAACATGTGGACGGACTTGGGGTAGTAGATGATGACCTAAGGGTATGAATAAACCCCCATGAAAGGACTTGTTTGTGGACTTAAAAATGTTAATGAATTCAATGGAGAAATGGGATTTAGACATCATAGGGTTCGGCCATGGTGTATGACCAAACCCCATTAACCATTTTGTGGATCAAAATGTGGACTTATGCATGCTTAGATGAATGGAATGTTAGCCATGGATAGAAGAATGGCAATGTTGTAATTACGTGGAAATAATGGACCATGGGTTCGGCCATGGTGTATGGCCGAACCCCATGGGAAATGTTTGGTGGAATTAGGGTTTATGTATGCTAGATTTAATGAATTAAAGGGGTATGATCTTAGACTTAAGTTAAAAGATCAAAGGACTCAAAGATGGACTAAAAACCAAGTGGGTGAGGTTCGGCCATATTGTATGGCCGAACCCCACCAAGACAAAGTTATGGACTTAAATATTGTAAATAAAAGGGGACTTGGTTTTAATTGATTGGTTGACATGTTATAAGGTGACGGGACCTCACAAATGGTGCACGATCGTGAGCAGTTACCGGATTAAGAAGCAAGGACAACTTAGTGGTCTTTGGTAGGATTCTACCTCTTCGAAACCATGGTTTTGTGTATGACAGTTTTAATCTTATTTTGATGAAGTTATGTTGTAAATGATATGTTCCAAATGTGAGTTTTAATACTATGTTTATAATATAAAATAGCATGTGTTTCATTAGCATCTCATGCATGGCATGGGGTGAAGGATTGGTAACCGGAGGCCACACTCCGACGGGGCGTCCGTAAGACCACTATGGGGGATACCTTGACGTGTATTATCCCATCAAGAGGTAACCGGAGGCCACACTCCGACGGGGCGTCCGTAAGACCACTGTGGGGATACCTTGATGAGGAGTATTCCATCAAGAGGATATATTTGATTGTGATGGGTGGGACTCATTGCATAAGACATATGGCATGGCATTGTTTTTACATGGTTTTATGATTATGTTATATATATGGTTTTTGTACTCACCATGTGTTAGCCTTAATTGAAATTCCTACTGGGCGCGTTGTTCTAACGCCCTACTTCTACCCTAGTGAGTGACACAGGAAATGGAGGAAACGATGAGCGAGATAGGAGCCAAGCATAAGAGCTTGGATGTCTTTTATTATATTTTATTTAAGTTACTCATGGACTTGCAATTTGAGTAGCTAGAATTCGCCATGTAATAACTTAGATAATTTTGTTATGGTTTGAATGGTTTATTTTGGATATTTAATTTAAGGTAATTTGGTTAAGTGACGAAGTACTTTGCTATCTAAAATGGACTAGATTTAGGTTCTATTATAATCTGCAGTTTATGATTTAATCCGCATGTAGATATTATTATGTGTGAACCGTATTCATGGACTTAGTCCATGCACACATAGGGTTGGCCAGTTAAGGGTCGGATTTTAGAAGTTCAGGCTTAACTCGCGTCGTGACGTCCCGCTCTCTCACTTTTCTATTCATTTAAAAAAAAATAGACTCTGATTTTCGGAAAGTGAGTGACAAAGGGCGGGGCGTTACATCATATGCCATGATTTCCCACCCATTAACCATATCTCAAACACATAGATAATCCTCTTGATGAACAAGCCACATCAAGGTATTCATTGTTAGGACTCCCCACGTATGCCTTATCGGTCCCACCGAACGGAGCATGGACTCCTCTTTCATTTCAAACATCATAAACCATTTCTCAATCGAAATCAGTGCGGATCCCTCCCCACGTCTGTTTATCAGATACCCGAATTGAGCGTGGACTCCCCTCATTTGTTCCCTCCCATGCCATGAGATGTGAGTGCAAACATGCTATTTCGTATTAAACATTATAGCATTGAAATTAAATCCTTAAAACATAAGCATTTGATACCAAAATAGCTCATCAAACATGGGATTAAAAACCATTACATATACATAGTCCAAGTGTTTCAACAAGGTAGGAATCCTACCAACGTCCAAGATAATATCCTTGTTGTTTTCGTGCAAGCCACGTTCAATGATCACGTCGAAACCGAATTGCAAACCCCTTTGCGAATCTTCTTTCCTTAATACATTTAGCACATATATAAATCAATTTGGTGATCCATTTGATTTCCATCAGCCCCTACATCATCCCATGTTCATTTCCATTTACACATCATAGTCTTTAAACCGGTTAAGACCCCCAATGGGGTTCGGCCATACTACATGGCTGAAATGTGTTCATGTCCACAAAAAAACCCTTCAATGGGGTTCAACCATACAAGATGGCCGAACCACATTCTTTGGTTTTTGACCCTCTTTTTAATCCTTGTTTTACTTTAAACAATATGAGTCAATCATCATTCATTTTTTATTTATTTCTTAATCTAGTAATCCCTAGTTAGCCATTTAACTTTTTAAACATACCTAGATCCATAAAATCATCCATGGGGTTCTGCCATACAACATGGCCGAACCCATGGTTCTTCCTTTTCATCTTCTTTCCATCTTATATCACCTTGAGGATAGGTTTTTCTTAAAACTTTACATCCAATATGTTTTAGGTCACTTGATGTCGGCCATACAACATGGCCGAACCTCATCTAGTCTCTCTTTAAGTCCTCAAATGATCCCCATAAAAAAAATAGGGTTCGGCCATGCAAGAGGCCGAACCTTGTTCTTTGATTATTTTCTCCTAATCTTAGTATTACAACATAATTTTGAATATCCTTCCACATTTATTTCAACCATTTAACCATTCCTTGAATGGATTTCAAATCCATGGCCTTATAACCATTTGGCCTTTCTTTATGAAATTTATTCCTTATATTTAACATATATGTTGTCATCCATTAATGATGTATAACCATAGTCCTCATCATCGTAACTCATTTGTACAACTTATCTTACCCACCAGCAAGGTTAGGGTCTTGTCCATTTTTCAATCTCTAAAACCATATTTCGGATTTGAACAATACCTTACTTTTATGTTCATCTCATTGCTATTCCTTGCATGGATTTTTACATTCTATGGCCCATAATACTTTGGCCATTCTTTTCAATCCGATATGGAACCCCATGGTTTCGGCCATTCCATAGCCGAAACCATGGTTCTTTTAGCTTCTTTTAACCATTAAACTCTCGTTGAATATTACATACCTTTCCTGCGTCTCCTCCATGTCTTTAGGTCTGATTTTTCTCATTTGTCCTTCTCCTTCCTTAGTCCTTGTGTAACGCCCCACCCTTTTTCACTCGCTTTTTCCCGTAAAATTCAGTGTATATTTTTTTTTTTTGTAACAGAGTAGAGTGATAGAGCGCGGGATGTCACGACTCAAGCTAAGTCTGAACTTGTAAAGTCCGACCCTTAACTGGCCAACCCTATGTGTGTATGGACTCAGTCCAATAAAATAGTTCACACATAGCAATACCGACTTGTGGAATAAAATCATAAACTGCGGAATGATAATCATCAAAATGCGAAATCATATTAGAACTAAGTTCTAATCCGTTCAGATAGCAAAGTACGTCATAATCATCAAACCAAATCATTCAACCATCTAAGTTATTACATTCCGAAGTCCAAATACTCAAATACAAATTCATGAGTAATTTTATTCAAAACATATAAACTAGATCTTCCAAGCTCCTATGCCTAGTCCGTCTTACGCTCATCATTCCCCTAATTACCTGTATCATCAACTAGGGTAGAAGTAGGGCGTTAGAACAACGCGCCCAGTAGGTATTCCAGTTATGGCTAACACATGGTTAGTACAAAAATATCATATAACATAGTGATATCAAAACCATATAAATCCATGCCATGCAATGATGACAAATATGCAATGAGTCCCACCCATCACCTGTACATAAATGTGCCTACCACATAAGTCTTTCGGTCGTCCCGACGGAGTGTGGACCCTCCGGAAATCTTCTTGATGGAAATCACATCAAGGTGTTGCACATAGGTTTTTCGGACGCCCCGACGGAGTGTGACCCCTCCAGTTATAAATCCTTCACCCCATTGCATGCATGAGATGCCAATGAAAACACATGCTATTTTATAACATAAACATAGCATTTACAAATCATGCTTAAAAACACATGCTCTTTCCTCATATAAACAAAGCATATAAAATCAACCTTTGAAATATAATCAATACATGCTATTTACAACATGAACATAGCATTTAAAATCCATAATAAAACATATCCTTTGAAACATATTTTCATCAAACATAAGATAAAACGAAGTACATAATCCATGGTTTCAAAAAGGTAGAATCCTACCTAAGACCGTTCACAAGTCCTTGCGTTTCCGTCCAAGATTCTATCACCGATCACGCACCGCTTGCGAGATCCCGTTACCTTATAATATAATGATAAATCAACACCAAGTCTCACCTAATTTCAATGTTCTAAGTCCATAAACAAAACCCCATGGGGTTCGGCCGTGGTTTACCATTTTTTTATACATATTTACAAAAATGCCACTGTTGGTAATCCTAGCCCCTTCTCTTTGCTTAGGTTCCAAGTTATTCACTCATGCTTCCAAAATACATAATACCATACAATAACTCATGGGGTTCGGCTATACACCATGGCCGAACCCAATGTCCAACATTTTTCTTATATTTACCAAAATGCCATTGACTTCCTCTTCCCTTTAAATCTTTCATAATTAGACCTTAAAAATTTCTCTAATCAAATAAGTTCATCAATCACATCTCATGGGGTTCGTCCATACATCATGGCCGAGCCCATGGTTCTCCTACTTTGGTATTTTAATTACATTTTTGCCATTACTTTCTCTATCAATTCATATCATACATTGTACCCTTTATTTTTTTTAAAACTAACATAACCTAACTCATAATATAGGTTCATAATCTGATTCATAAATCAGCCCTTAAACCATAATTTAAAGACACCTTTAATCCCTTAATTTAGAACATGGGGTTCGACCATACTCCATGGCCGAACCCTATGGTGTATAATTTCCAATTAATCTCCACCTTTCTATAATTGGAAGGTCTCCAAATTTAGATTTCACCTTCCAAGAATAGAACTTCCCTTTATTAATCTCTCCTACTATCATTAGAAGGTTTCCCTATTTAACTTACCAAAAATATAAACCTCCTTCCATAAATGGAAAGTTTTCTAAAAATAACTCTACCTTCCATTTTTAACCTAAGGTACATTTAGAGGCTTCTTAATTAAACAACAACCCTTCTATGATTGAATATCTTATTCCAAAATTCACAAGGTTTCCAAAAACTAATCCTAGTGGGGTTCGGCCATAACTATGGCCGAACCTCACTCATTGTAACACCCTGGAATTTCAAAGATATCAATTTACATGAATTTATCCATATTTATGGAATTGCCATTGTGATTATTTGATATGGATTTAAATGGGTAAGGTGTTGGGCCAATGGTCCAATCAAGACCCAATGGATGGTAGATTTGTTTACAAGACAAATAAATGGTTGAGATGTACTCAAACGGGTCAAGATTTGTATTTGGGTCAAATTTTGTTAAATGGGTCGTGTATGTCATGATTAATCAATTTGAGAGTTCAAAACTTAATTGGGTTAAGTTTAATTAATGTTTGAGTGGGATTGAGATAAATTAAATGATGGAGATGAGTTGAGTTGAATTTATGGGTTGAGTTGCATTAAAATGAATGAGTTGAGTTGGGGAGTTAAATAAATGAGTTGGATGAAATGTTTATTTCAAATAAGTGAGGTGTGTAAATGAGAATGTAGTGTTTTAAATTCCAATTGTTAAACTAAGAAAACGTTGGCTGCATGGGAGGCTTTACATGCATGTAACTCCTACCTAAGGGATGAATGAAATGGCGTTACATGGGAGTTACTTGGGTGAGAGTTGTATTTCAAATCAATATGCACGTTGGAAATGGCAAAGGGTTTATGCTATGCTTGAGTATTCAAAGGGACAGCCAATAGATGGTTGGGTTAGATTAAAGGTTTGAGTAGGGATTAAATGTAGAGTTGCATTAAAAGGTTGAGTTGAGTAAGTGATGAGTTAAATTAAGTGTGAATGGAGTGTTTGTAATTCCAAGTTTTAAAACAATAAAAACGTTGGCTACATGATTATCCCATGCATGTAACTCCTAAGATAGAGATGAATGATAATGGTATTATATGGGAGTTACATAGGTGAGAAAGGTATTTCAAATTCAAGTGTGATGCCCGTTGGAGTTGCATGGGATTGTTATTCCATGCATGTAACTCCTACAAAAGAGATGAATGGGGTGGCTGTTTGGGAGTTACAAATAGGAGAAGTTATGTTTTAAAATTCAAACATTTCTACACGTTGGTTGCATGGGGGTGTACCTCATGCATGAAACTCCAAGTTAGGTGATAAATGGAAGATGCCGTTTCATGGAGTTACATTTTGGAGAGGTGGTGGTTAACTTAAGCCAAACAATGGCCACACATTGGAATACATGGGAGTGGTATTATTTGCATGTAACTCCAAGGATGGAGAGTGAATGGAGCTGATGTTATGTGGAGTTTCAAAAGGGGTTTTTGACATTTTAAATTCAAAATACAAGACTACACGTTGGAGGAGGGTGAAAGGTTTCATCTTAAGATGAAACCCCCATTTGAATTGTTAATGAGAGAGGATCTAAGGAGAGGGTTACACAAATACAGTCCAAAGGAGACGTTGGAAGCTTGGGGAGGTTTCATTTCATAGATAAAACCCCCAAGTAAGCATAAAGGGCATTAGTTAATATAGGAGTTACATGTGAGGTCAACTTGAGGCTGAAGTGCATTAGCCGAAGAAGTTTCATTTTACTCTCTCTATCTCTCTCTCCCTTGATCGTCCTTCATCTTTCCAAAAGCAAGAACAGCAGCTGGTTAGTGATTTGCAATCAGTCCTTGGGTGATCCTTTCATCAAGACAAAAATCAGCAAAAGAGTTTGGCACCAAGGTTTAAGATCAAATATCTATCTCTCTCTTCCTCTCAAATTCATATCACCTGGCTGAAGTGTTCCAAGGAGGTTGCAGCAAGGTTTGTCTCAGCCAAAAGAACAAGAAGAAATAATGATAAGGCTAGGGAAGTAAAGGACCAAGGAAGGAGTCAAAGAACCGAAGGAGACGCGATATTGGTAAGTGCACTAGGAACCTTGTCAAATAAGTTGGTTAAGGGATGTGATCCGGCCATTGTGTGGCCAGATCCATCAATGGTTTAGATTAGGTAGTATGCTGTCTTTAAATAACAAAATATGGACCATAGGGTTTGGCCCCTTTGGATGGCCGAACCCCATGAGAAAACTTGGTGATTTTTATGGTGTTTGAAAGACAAAATCCATATTATGAAATGGAGGTTTTAAAGGATTTTAAATGGAGATAAGCTTGTTGTTTTGGACCAGTTATGGGATGGCTGAATGATGTGGCTTTCATGGTTAAAGTATGGAGTCTCATATGTATATAATTGATGGAAGTATTGTGTTAAGAGAACCATGGCCGAACCCCATGGACTGTTTTTGATGGCATGTTTGGGTTAAATCATATTGGAAATCTAAAATGTGTTTAATACTTTTGATTAAGGAATTACCTAGGCTTAGTTATGGAGTTAATATTAAGTTGATCAACCATGATATTAGATGGAAGGTGGGGATACAAATCAGTTTGGTGAGGTTCGGCCATGTAGTATGGCCGAACCCCACTAATGGTGATTGATGGACTTAGTGATTAATTTGTATGGATGAGTGAAGGATTTAAAAGGACCTAATTAAGATGGTGAGGTTTGGCCATGTAGTATGGCCGAACCCCACTAAGATGGTTTTATTTTAGGCGATGGAAGTTAGCAAAAATAAGCATTGGTTAGACCAATGGCAAAACTGTAAATACAAGATAAATTGTATATGTGAATGGATTGATCAAAAGACTTGAAAAGAGGGGTCCAAAATCAAGTGGTAAGGTTCGGCCATGTTGTATGGCCGAACCCTACCAAAGTATGTTTGAGGTTTGAGGTGGATTAGTTATGATTATTGGTGTTTAAGGAAAATTAAACAAAAGATTAGTCTAAATGGCATAATGGTAATTATAGATGAAATAATCAAAGATGAAATGATCATAGGATTGGTTGTATGGACCAAAACCAAAGTGGTAAGGTTCAGCCATAATGTATGGCCGAACCCTACCAAGGATCATTTGGAGGATTTGGTTATTTGGATGCTTATGGGTTAAATAAAAGAGACCAAAGTTTTAAATGGGTGAGGTTCGGCCATGGGTATGGCCGAACCCCACATAATGGATTTTTGGGACTTAGACTAGGTTGGAATCTTATGGTTAAAAGCTTGACTTGCTGTTATATAAATAGGGCCACGGGATTTGCTTGAACAGCGTACAAGTTGTAAACAAGAGAAGGTTCAAAAGAAGAGCCAAATTAAGCGATCATTGTGTAGGTTTCCTACATTTATTGTAACCACATTTCTATTTGTTGTTTTATGTTGATTTCGATCAGTTATATGAATGTAAAGTTATGTTTCTAAATGGCATGTTTGCATAGGACATCTCATGCATGGCATGGGATGATATTGTTGTAACCGGAGGCCACACTCCGTCGGGGCGTCCGAAAGACCACTGTGGGGTACCTTGATGATGAGAATCCCATCAAGAGGAATCCGGAGGCCACACTCCGTCGGGGCGTCCGAAAGACCACTGTGGGGTACCTTGACGATGAGAATCCCATCAAGAGGAGGCTATGTAGAATGGTGATGGGTGGGACTCATTACATGTTCATTTCATACATAGCATGTTTTTATGGAATTTCGTCACACATGTATTATTATATTATTTGCATGTTTTTATACTAACCTTGTGGTAGCCCTATTCGGAAGCACTACTGGGCGCGTTGATCTAACGCCCTATCTCTACCTTAGTGGATGACGCAGGAAAGACAAGGAATGAGGATCGAGAAGGAAACCAAGCATAGGAGCTTGGGCAATTTGAATGGATTTGAATGGACTTTGAATGGACTGTTTATGGACTTTTTAATTAAGTTATTTGGACAATGTAATTTGATAATTAGATGTGTTGGCATGTAATAATGTAGTTAAGTAGCTACTATGGTTTGGTTTATTTGGATGGTTTGGAATGAATGGTAGACTAAGGTTATTTAGTAATATTGGAGAATATGATCATGTACTTGCTATCTTAAGTTATAAATGGAGTAGTCTTAGGATCTATTATAACCTCAGTTAGATTAAGACTAAGTATATTCCGCAAGTTTATTGTACCATATGTGGATTGATTCTTATGGACTTAATCCATACGCACATGGGCTTGGCCAGTTAAGGGTCGGATTTTAGAAGTCCGAACTTAACTCGCGTCATAACACTCCGCCCCGATCACTTGAGTATTATTATTTATAAAAAATAAAAAATAAACTCTGATTATTAAGCGTGAAAAAGGGCAGGGTGTTACACTCATGGCAACCAATCCCTTCATTTAAATTAGGTTCCATAATCAAGCTTTACCTTCCATTCTTGGTATGGTTTCCATAAATAACTTTTATGGTCTTTAAGTAGATACTTTCTAATTTTAATATCCACTTCCAAGAATGGAAACTTTCCTTAATAAGTAACCTCCTTTCCATATTTGGAAACACCTTCCAAAATTAGATTGTTTTTTTCATAATTAACCACTCCTTCCATATGTGGATTGCTTCCCAAATTAGCAATACTTTCCATAATAAGGTTTCCAAAAATAACTCTAGTGGGGTTCGGCAATGCACTATGGCCGAACCTCACCCTTTTAGATCTAGGTCCATCTTTTACATTTTCTTTCCAATTTTAACCATGGGGTTCGGCCAAGCACCATGGCCGAACCCTATGGTTCATGATCTTGGCCCTTGGTTTAGATCTAATCCAAAATTAATCATCAATCCATATAATGTTTGGTGGGGTTCGGCCATACACCATGGCCGAACTCACTCCTCCTTTTTATTATTTTAGATCCACTCCATTAGCCAAAAGATAGCCATGGTTCGGCCATGCCATGGCCGACCCATACTCCATATTGTTTCATTGATTTTCTTGAATCTAAAACATACAATCACCAAAGGTTTCTATGACTTAAGATCAAGGAACATAAACCCAATTAATAAATCAACACTCTCCATGGTTTCCAATCTTTAAAACCAATTAATTAAGCAAATCTTTCCATGGCCGAACCCTATGGTTCTTTCTTCTCTTTTAAAACCATTTACCCATCTCTAATTTTCTCTTCATGGGGTTCGGCCAACCACCATAGCCGAACCCTATGGTTCTTTTGATTTCATAAATAAAATTATAATATTAATACTTAGATACTAACCTCTTCCTTGCCCTTCTAATCTTTCTCTTCCTTTCTCTTTGATTTTCTCCAAACAAGAACTCCTTCTAGTTGCTGCCCTTTCTTCTCTTGCTCTTGCCGTGTAAGAGAGGACTTGAGAGAGGGAGAGAGAGAGGAATATAACTTGGTAATGGGGTTGTAAAAACCGTGCACCCCTATGGATCTCTCCTTTTATTAAGCTCTCCTTAATCCCATATTAGAATGTTCTTAATAGAATCTTGCCCTCTTGTGTTTCCCGTTTTTTTTTTACACGTATACTATATTGTAGCACAGTTTTAACCTTGTTAACTGCCAAATCAGAAAAAGTGGCAAACTACAAAGTTCTAGCTCTTGAAATCTTCTTTCCAACGCAAAAAGAATCAAAGCAATCGCATATGAAAATGAAAAGTTATAACCAAAACACTGGACATATATCAAACCTTCCTTATTTAACCATGGCCGACTTTCCCTCTTTAATTAGCCATATCCGACTTTCCCTTGCCTTATTAAGACTTCCTTTAATTCTTATTAGCAAGTACTATGAGCATAACCTAATCATAATCCAAATAATCTTTTAATTTAATTCATAGATATTTCATCCCTTTTTAAACATCTAGCATATCATTGTGGATTTAAAAATCCCACATCTCTCTCATGTGCATAATATGTAAATCACTATCTAAAATTCGGCCAAGATAATCTTTATTTGATTTTTTTAACATCTACTTGGATATTTCAAATCCATTACTCGGCCATAATATCCTTTATTCAAAATTGGGTATGATTCACCACTAATTTAATCCTACCCATTTAAATTTTAGTAAAACCAATTCCAACATTGGTTGGGTCCTAACTGGGTCATGGCCCAATTCCTTATCCATATAAGATTTAATTCCAAAATTCATAATCAAAATTAAATAAATAATAAACTGAAAACCCGAGGTGTTACACCTTGTTCTTCCTCTAGAGCCGAAATGGGAGAGAGAGAGAGAGAGAGAGAGAGAGAGAGAGAGAGAGAGATGACGCCAATCTCTTGAATGTAAGGCATGGATTTCGCTCACAATTGTGGAGTGTCCCTTGAACTAATATCTTTTATGCGAAAGACCAACATTTCCTTAGTGTTGTTGTAAGTGTAGCAATGGAGAGGAAGAGAGATAGAGAAGAGAAGAAGATCTCTAAGTTTCTTAGAGGTGTAATCGGCCAAGAAGTGTAGAGAGAGGGAGAGAGATGAGAGATAGGATTCTTTTGCTCAAAAGGGAGGGAGAGGATGAGATGAGGGTTTGGTGTGTGTCTTCTGTAAGCCCTAACCTCCCAACCACCCTCTTTACATCTTGGTCTTTCCCATGTGTCCCTTGGTTAGCCAAGGAGACACATGGCTTACACTTGGAGCCTTCTCCCCACTCCTAACGGTTTTATCTAGGGTTTCCTCTCCCATGAGATGGAAACCCTCCTCCCTTTGACTCATTTCAAATGGGAGTCTCTTCACATCGCTTTCAACTCAACTCACTTTAAATGAAACTCATTCTCCTAACTCAAGCACTTGAACTCATCCATACAACGTAAGACTTAAATTTATTTCTTAATTCAACTCACTTCACTTAACCCTCGTGAACTCATCCATGAACTCACCCATGGTTGACCAAGTCAACCATGGTAGCCGACCCTACATGTGACCTTAGACCACTCGCCACCTTACTTGATGAGGTGGATTTGGGTCCCTCTTTGCTATGCCACCTCCATCTCACCTCATATACGTGCCACCTCACTTGATGAGGTGGATCACATGCCTTAGATCTTAATTGGGACATGACCCGATTAAATCAATTCCTTACCCATTTACCTTAAACACCAATTCATCTTGACCCATTGGGTCCCAATCAGGTATTTGGCCCAATTAACTACATTTACCCAATTAATTAGAATCAACTCTATCCATGATCCCTTGGATCATAATTGGGCCATTACCCCAATTCTTATCCATCTAACATTCATTCCATCTATAAATCTTAAATTTAACAATTAAAATAGATAATATCCAATATAATAATTGCATTGAAAATCCGGGATGTTACAATATTACCCTCTTTTGAAATTTTCATCCCGAAATAGAGCGAAGTAGGTTTTCAAACAACTCATACAAAAAGCTCAGGATGAGCTACACTCATTTCTGATTCAAGTTCCCAGGTGGCTTCCTCATTACCAAGTCGATCCCATACCACCTTGACGAACTGAATGGCTCGGTTCCGTAACACCCTCTGTTCTTTCCTGATCACTCTGACCGACCTTTCAACATAAGTCACGTCACTTTGCACATCAACATCTTGCACATTCAACACGTGTGAAGGAACTGGATTGTATTTCCTCAACATAGAAATATGGAATACATCGTGCAAAGATGACAACTGTGGAGGAAGTGCCAATTGATAAGCCACCTCCCCCACCCTTTTTTGGATTGGAAACGGTCCCACAAATCTAGGCGACAGTTTCCCTTTCTTCCCAAATCGCATGTGTCCCTTTCGTGGTGAGACTTTCAAGAACACTAAGTCTTCCACTTCAAACTCAAAGAACCTCCTTCTCTTGTCAACGTAGCTCTTCTGACGACTCTGTGCAGTAAGTAGATGTTGTCGTATCAACTTAATCTATTCCGTGGTCTCTGCAACTAGCTCGGATCCAATAAGTGCAAGTTCATCGGCCTCTATCCAACACACTGGTGATCTACATGGTCTACCATACAACGCCTCGAATGGAGCCATCTGGAGGCTTGCCAGGTAACTGTTGTTGTAAGAGAACTCAACCAGCGGTAAGTGATCCTCCCATCCACCCTTGAAGTCTAACATACATGCTCTCAGCATATCCTCCAATGTCTGTATTGTCCTCTCTGACTGTCCATCAGTCTGTGGATGGAACGCTGTACTAATCAATAAATCTGTCCCCATAGCAGATTGCATGCTCTGCCACACCCTGCCGGTGAATCAGCCATCCCTGTCGAACACAATAGTCCTTGGGATACCATGTAGTCCGATGATATCCTTGATGTACCTTCATCCCAAAGTCTCAGATGAATCTATCATCTTGATGGGAAGAAAGTGTACAGACTTGGTCGATCGATCTGCCACGACCCATATTGCATCGTTGCCCTTTGATGACCTTGGCAACCCTGTCACAAAATCCATGGAAATATGCTCCCATTTCCACTCCGGCACTGGTAAGGGTTTGAGCAATCCTGGTGGCTTCTGATATTCAGTCTTAACTTACTGACAAGTCAGGCAGTGCGCAACAAACTCTGCCACATCTCTTTTAAGTCCATGCCACCAATAGTGACTCTTCAGATCATGATACATCTTGGTGCTGCCCGGATGAATAGAGAGTTTGTTTTGGTGTGCCTCGATCAATAACTCTCTTCTGCAGCTCTGAGGCACATATGTCCTGCCTCGAAATAAAAGACCATGTCCCGGTCGTAACTCCCATTCCGGTATAACCTCACCAGTAGACATTTTAGCCCATATCTTTTCCACTTCCGGATCTGTCCGTTGTTCCTGTTCAATCTTGGAAACGATGTTGGACCGTACGATCAGATTATACATATTCCCATGGTTCTTGATGTACAAATTGAACTCTCGAATGGTATTCAGTATTTCCCATTCCTTCCTAATCAAACTGGCCACTGTTGCATGTGACATGTGACTAAGGGCATCCGGCACTTTGTTTGCCTTACCAGGATGATATCGAAACACAAACTCATAATCTTATAGATATTCCATCCATCTGCGCTGCCTCATGTTGAGTTCCTTCTGATCAAACAAATATTTCAAACTTTTGTGATCTGAAAATACCTCAAATTTCTCACCATAAAAATAGTGTCTCCAGCTTTTGAGGGCGAAGACCACTGCGGCTAATTCCAGATCATGCGTGGGATAGTGGCGTTCATTAATTTTCAACTGCCTTAAACCATAAGCCACTATGTGTTGACTTTGAGTAAGAGAACACCCAAGTCCTTTTCCTGAAGCATCACAATATACTTCATAGCCCTTTCCTCTTTCCGGCAAGATCAGAATGGAGCAGTCGTAAGCCTCTTCTTCAGTTCTTCGATTCTTCGGTTGCATACATCAGACCATTCAAATTTGACTCCTTTTTGAGTGAGTCGAGTAAGTGGAGATGCAATCTTGGAGACGTCCATAATAAAATTCCTATAATAACCTGCCAATTCCAGAAAGCTACGGATTTCGGTCACATTCTTTGAAGCTTTCCAGTCTCTAACTGCTACCACTTTAGCCGGGTCCACGGCTATTCATTCCGCTGATATGACATGCCTTAAGAAGTTAACCTCAGATAGCCAGAATTCGCACTTGCTTGCTTTGGCATACAACTGATTCCTCTTCAGGATGTCCAAAACTATCTGCAAATGTACATCATGTTCCTCCCGGCTTTTAGAATAAATCAGGATGTCATCAATGAAACTGATTACAAACTTGTCCAAGTAAGGACGGAAGATCTTGTTCATCAGATCCATGAACACAGCTGGTGCATTGGTAAGTGTAAATGGCATGAGCACGTACTCATATAGTCCATATCGCGTTCTGAAAGCTGTCTTCATCCCTAACCCGGATTTGATGGTAGCCTGACATCAGATCAATCTTGGAGAAGTGACTGGAACCCCTGAGTTGATCGAATAGATCATCAATTCTGGGTAAAGGGTACTTGTTTTTTACTGTCAGCTGATTCAACTTCCGATAATCCACACACATTCGAAGCATACCATCCTTCTTCTTTACAAATAATATCGGTGCTCCCCAAGATGATGTGTTGTTCCGGATGCATCCTAGTCTGAGCAGTTCATCAATTTGCTTCTTTAACTCTGACATTTCAGTTGGGACCATCCGGTAATGCGGCGATGACACTGGAGTAGTGCCAGGATACAGCTTGATCTCAAAATCAATCTCCCTCTTTGGTGGCAAGCCAAGGACTTTTGTCGGGAATACCTCTGCGTAGTCTTTCACTACCGCAGGTAGTTCAGCCACCGGTGCCTTGTCTAGTCTGATGCTATTCAATACAAGGTGGTTCGATTCTTCATGTAGTCTCCTGGTCATAGGAATGCTATATTTGTCGGCATGTACCGCGTATCGCTTTCGCTCGGGTGACCAAAATATCACCCTGCGGAGATGGCAGTCAATGCTAGTCTGGAAGTTAGCCAACCAATCCATGCCAAAAATGATGTCGTATTCAATTATCTCGAGTACCAGATAATTGAACTCAAATCTGAATCCAGCAAATTCAGTATTTACCGCTATGCATATCAGTCCCAGTGATGTGTCTCCAACGGGGGATACAATAGTAAGTGCGGTGGACAATTGTTGTACTAAAGTGCCAGTAGCAGATATAAATGCAGTAGATACAAAAGAGTGGGATGCTCCGGAATCAAATAATGTTAAAGCATAGGAACTACCAACTACTGCCATACCTTGAATCACTGAGTGATCCACCGTCTCTGGATGAGGCACCAAAGTATACAGTCGTCCAGATCCTGTTGGATTAGGTCTTGTCTGGTTATATGCCCTGGATACTTGTGAATGAGCTGATCGAGCTAGAGGATGAAATGAACCCCTAGAGTGAGAAGGTCTACTGTTCTGCAGACATTCCCTCTTGAAATGGCCCTGCTGGCCACACTGAAAACAGATGCTCACACCTCGAGGAACCTGAGAGACAAATACTAATGTGGAGGGCTGATTGGGACGAAAGCCTGCAGTTGACCCAGTAGAAGGTGATGGTCTCCCAAAGTTGGGTCGGAGTCTCTTGTTCGGACGAAAAACACTTCCCCCGCTTTGGCCTCGACGGTTGTCCACAAACCGTACTGTCTCTGCCAGCTCTTGCTCAGCTATGGTAGCTTGACTGACCACTTCCTCCATTGTAGGTGACTTGAAGATAGTCACTTTGACCCTGATGCTTGGTCAAAGGCCCCGCTCAAATTTACGAGCCTTCTTGTATTATGTGTCCACCATGTATAAAGCATAACATGATAGACGAAGAAACTCCTGATGATACTCAGCCACCGTCATGGTGCCCTGCACCAAAGATATGAATGCTTGTGTCTGCCGTTCCTTCTCCTCTTCTGGAAAATAGTGATCCAGGAACATTGCAGAGAACTGGTCCCATGTCATCTCAGTCCTTTCCCCTGCTGGAATCTGTGCCAACTGTCGTTCAATCACTTCCCACCACTTGCCGGCATCATCGATCAACTGCAAAGTAGCCAGCAATATTCTATCTTCATTACTGGTGATCTTCAGTAATGTCAAGATCTTGGTGATGTTCCTCAGCCAATTCTCCGCTCCGGCAGGTCTTTCTTTCCCTTTGAAGTGAGGGGGACGCTGCTGTTGGAAGTCTCTAACCATGCTTCGATCATGTGCTTCGTTGGTGGTCGCACTTCCATTGTTGTTCATTATGTTGCTATAGAACGGAAGTGACCACAACTTGTACTAAGTTCTGCAGCTCGGGAGGTACCACGGGAATATTAACGCTATTCTGCTCCTCGTCTTGGTGTGGTTGCTGTACCTCTTCCTCCACATGCGAGTTTTGTCGAGTTCTTCTTCTCGGAGGCATTTTCCTAAGTCATTGAAACATCGTTTGACTTAGCTTTCTCGTAAAGTTTTGTGTTTTACATATTTTGGGGAAATTAGCAAATCAGCATCTTGTATTTCTTGTTTTTGAGAACTTTCCTAAGTGTCAAGTATTGTTTCTCAATTTGGAGAAAACCTGATGTTTTCTTGTTTCAAGGAAATATGTCTTATTTTGCTATGTTTGATAAATCCATTTTTATAGTGATTGTCCTTCCCTTGTTATCATTCCTTTTTCGTCAAGTGTTGCTCTCAAATTGAATGCTTCAGTCTGAGTATTAACAAAGTAAATTAATCCGGCCCCCGTGCAGCAGACTCCGAAGAGTCGGTCAGTTGGGATTCTTATCTTGTCAGTGAGACATGATACCGTCTTAATCTTACTTCGAAAGATTCATACTTCCGGTTTCGCTCTGATACCAACTGTAACACCCCGCCCTTTTTCACTCGCTGAAAATCAGAGTCTATTTTTTTTTTTTAAATAAAGAGTGAGAGAGAGTGGGACACCACGACGAGAGCTAAATCCGAGAAAGCAAAGCCCGGCCCTTAACTAGCCAACCATACATGTGAGTGGACTAAGTCCACTAAAATGGTTCACAAGCAATAAGGTTATACCTGCGGAATAAATATAAGATTAGAGTTACTATCCCTATCCATTTTTAAGCAAAGAAGTCCATCACATAAATTAACTTAAGTTCAACTGTCCAAAAATAAAACCAAACCATAGCAAGATAGTACTAAGTTATTACAGTCCCAAAATGCGAATAACTCAAATTACATTGTCCGAAATAAAACTTAAATAAAGTAAGTCTAAATTATCCAACCTCCTAAGCTTGGCTCCTTTCGCGTCCTTCATTCCATCCCTTCCCTATATCATCATCTAAGGTAGAAGTAGGACTTTAGTCAACGCGCCCAGTAGGTATTCCGAGTAGGGTCAAACACATGGATTAGTATAAAAAAAAAAAACAATATAGATACACAATATCAAAATCATGCTAAGTTAATGCCATACCATGGGTGTCATATGCCATGATTTCCCACCCATCAACCATATCTCAAACACATAGATAATCCTCTTGATAAACAAGCCACATCAAGGTATTCATTGTCATGACTCCCCACTCATGCCTTATCGGTCCCACCGAACGAAGCGTGGACTCCTCTTTCATTTCAAACATCATAAACCATCATAAACATCATAAACCATCATGAACGAATCGGTGCAGATCCCTCCCCATGTTTGTTTATCGGATACCCGAATGGAGCGTGGACTCCCCTCATTTGTTCCCTCCCATGACATGCATGAGATGTGAGTGCAAACATGCTATTTCATATTAAACATAATAGCATTGAAATTACATCCTTAAAACATAAGCATTTGATACCAAAATAGCTCATCAAACATGGGATTAAAAACCATTTCATATACATAGCCCAGGTGTTTCAACAAGGTAGGAATCCTACCAACGTCCAAGATAATATCCTTGTTGTTTTCGTGCAGGTCACGTTCAATGATCACGTCGAAACCGAATTGCAAACCTCTTTGCGAATCTTCTTTCGTTATTACATTTAGCACATATATAAATCAATTTGGTGATCCATTTGATTTCCATCAGCCCCTATGTCATCCCATGTTCATTTCGATTTACACATCATAGTCCTTAAATCGGTTAAGACCCCCAATGGGGTTCGGCCATACTACATGACTGAAATGTGTTCATGTCCACAAAAAAACCATCAATGGGGTTCGGCCATACAAGATGGCCGAACCACATTCTTTGGTTTTTGACCCTCTTTTTTAATCCTTGTTTTATTTTAAACAATGCGAGTCAATCATCATTCATTTTTTTTTATTTCTTAATCTAATAATCCCTAGTTAGTCATTCAACTTTTTAAAACTACCTAGTTCCATAAAATCATCTACGGGGTTCGGCCATGTTGGTTATTCCTTTTCATCTTCTTTCCATCTTATATCACCTTGAGGATAGATTTTTCTTAAAAATTTACATCCAACATGTTTTAGGTCACTTGATGGGATTCGGCCATACAACATGGCCGAACCTCATCTAGTCTCTCTTTGAGTCCTCAAATGATCCCCATAAAAAAAATAGGGTTCGGCCATGCAAGAGGCCGAATCTTGTTCTTTGATTATTTTCTCCTAATCTTAGTACTACAACATAATTTTGAATATCCTTCCACATTTGTTTCAACCATTTAACCATTCCTTGAATGGATTTCAAATCCATGGCCTAATAACCATTTGGCATTTCTTTATGAAATTTATTCCTTATATTTAACATATATGTTGTCATCCATTAATCATGTATAACCATAGTCCTCATCATCGCTACTCATTTGTACAACTTATCTTACCCACCAGCAAGGTTAGGGTCTTGTCCATTTTTCAATCTCTAAGACCATATTTCGGATTTGAACAATACCTTACTTTTATGTTCATCTCATTGCTATTCCTTGCATGGATTTTTACATTCTATCGCCCATAATAGTTTGACCATCCTTTTCAATCCGATATGGAACCCCATGGTTTCGGCCATTCCATAGCCGAAACCATGGTTCCCTTTGCTTCTTTTAACCATTAAACTGTCGTTGAATATTACATACCTTTCCCGCGTCTCCTCCTTGTCTTTAGGTCTGATTTTGCTCCTCCGTCCTTCTTCTTCCTTAGCCCTTGTTCTTCCTCTAGAGCTGAAATGGGAGAGAGAGAGAGAGAGAGAGAGAGAAAGAGAGATGATGCCAATCTCTTGACTGTAAGGGATGGATTTTGGCCACAATTGTGGAGTGTCCCTTGAGCTAATATCTTTTATGTGAAAGACTAACCTTTCCTTAGAGCTCTAGGTGTAGCAATGGAGAGGAAGAGAGACAGAGAAGAGAAGAAGATCTCTAAGTTTCTTAGAGGTGTAATCGGCGAAGAAGTGTAGAGAGAGGGACAGAGATGAGAGATAGAATTCTTTTGCTCAAGAGGGAGAGAGATTATGAGATGAAACCCTATCTTTTCTTTGTCTCAAAGAGAGGATCGGCCAAGGAGGGTTTGGTGTGTGTCTTGTGTAAGCCCTAACCTCCCAACCACCCTCTTTACATCTTGGTCTTTCCCATGTGTCCCTTGGTTAACCAAGGAGACACATGGCTTACACTTGGAGCCTTCTCCCCACTCCCAACGGTTTTGTCTAGGGTTTCCTCTCCCATGAGATGGAAACCCTCCACCTCCCTTTGACTCATTTCAAATGGGAGTCTCTTCACATCCCTTTCAACTTAACTCACTTTAAATGAAACTCATTCCCCTAACTCAAGCACTTGAACTCATCCATGCAACTCAAGACTTAAATTTATTTCTTAATTAAATAGTTCCTTAATTCAACTCACTTCACTTAACCTTCTTGGACTCACCCATGAACTCACCCATGGTTGACCAATTGTAACACCTTGGAATTTCAAAGTTATCAATTTATATGAATTTATTCATATTTACGTAATTGCCATTGTGATATATTTGAGTTGAATTTAAATGGGTCAATGGTCCAATCAGGACCCAAGGTTAGTAGTTTTGATTACAAAACAAATAAATGGATAAGATGAACTTAAACGGGTCAAGAATCATAATTGGGTCAAATTTCGTTAAATGGGTCAAAATTGCCAAATTGGACCCAATGGGTCGGGTTTGACTTGGTTGACCATCAAATGAGTCCAAGGTTGATTAAGTTGGGGCTGATTGGATTTTGAAAATGGAATTAATAGTTGAGTTAAATGAGTGAGTTGGTTGGAAATAAATTATGAGTGACTGAGTTGATTTGAAATAAGTTATGAGTAAGTGAGTTGTTTTAAATTATAAATGAGTGGAATATGAAGTTGAAGGGCTGGTTTTCATATTCAAATAAGATGGTCCACACGTTGGATACATGGGTGGGCATCCCATGCATGAAACCCCAAGATGGGAAATAAATGGAAGGTACCGTTTTATGGAGTTACAAGATGTGTTCACACTTGAAGGGGGGGAGTTTTATTTGAAAAATGAAACTCTCACATGGACGTTAAAGAGGGTCAAAGGGAGCTGAATGGTTTGGTACTCAAATACAATACAAAACCGTTGGATGAGGGGAGTTTCATCTCATGGATGAAACCCCCACAAGGGTTAAGTAAATGGGGAATGGTGGTTATGGATTTCAAACCCATACATGCTGTTGGGGCTCATGGGTGTTTCACATTTTGGTTGAAACTTCAAGATGGAAGATGAATGGGGTTTGTGGGGGTTACTCAAGACTTTGCATGGGAGACGTTGGTTGCTTGGGGTGTTTCATTTCATAGATGAAACCCCCAAGTAACATAAAGAACTTTGATTAAGGTGAGGTGAGTTACACAAGGTTAACCTTGGGCTGGTTTTGGTTAAACAAAGGGTTCTCATTTTACTCTCTCTATCTCTCTCTTCCTTGGACTGTTATCATCTCTCTAAGATCAAGAACAGCAGCTGGTTACTTATATGAAATCAGTCCTTGATTGATTTATTTCACAAAGACAAAAGCATACATTGAGCAAAGGAGTTGGCATCAAGGTTTCCCATCCAAAGCCAAAATTCTTTCTCTCTCTCTCTCTCTCTCTCAATCCTTGTCATCTGGTTGAATTATCTCAAGGAGCTTGCAACAAGATCAGTCTCAGTCCAAAGAACAGTAAGAGAGAAGGAGAGGTCAAGGAAATAAAGGATCAAAGAAGGAATCAAAAGAACCAAAGGAGACGCGGTATTAGTAAGTGCATTTTGAACCCTTATTTAATAAATTGGTTAAGAAAATGAGATCTGGCCATTGTATGGCCAGATCCATCAATGGTTTAGATCTAGGATTATGATGTTTAAAATGATAAAATATGGACCATAGGGTTCGGCCCCATTGGATGGCCAAACCCCATGGAAAAGATTGGTTGTTTTTGATGTTTTTGAAACATAGAAACTATGAATTTTGTGGACTGTTTTTAATGTTTCTTTAAGACTCAAATGCATGTTTTAAAGAGGGTTAAAAACATGGATTTGAATGACATAAGGACTGAAGGTATCATGGGTCTAAATCATAGATTTAAATTGATGAAATGGACCATTGGGATCGGCCATCTTGAATGGCCGAATTCCATGAAGTATTATGGTTATTTGGATTGAGTTTTTCAAAATGGAAATCATACAAAGTGATGGACTTATTGGATGGTTTTGAAGGGTAAAAATATGGTAACATTATACAGTTACCATATGTCTAAATGAGACCTAAAACATGTTTAAGAGGACCAAAACATGGACATAGGGTTCGGCCACCTTGGATGGCCGAACCCCATGTAAGTAACTGATTGTTTGGTTTGGCTTTCAAGAAGATGGAAATCATATCAATTATGGATTTAGTATTAAGGTGATTAAACATGAAGGATGATGGAACATAGGATTAAAATCTCTAGGGTGAGGTTCGGCCATGTTGTGTGGCCGAACCCCACCAATTGTCATTTGATGGACTTGGTGATTCATTCATAATGAATTTGGGCAAATGAGATACATGATTAAAGGATTTAAATGACCAAAGTAAATGGTGAGGTTCGGCCATGTTGTATGGCCGAACCCCACTAAGATGGTTTGGTGATGGACTTTATTTTCTAAGGAAAAATTAAGCAAAGGGTAGTATAGTGGCGTTATTGTAAATTTGGATGAAAAGATGAAATGATCAAAAGAATGGACATATGAGCCAAAACCCAAGGTGGTAAGGTTCGGCCATGAAGTATGGCCGAACCCTACCAAGGTTCATTTGAAAGTTTGGGATACTTAGATGGTTTTAATTAAATAAAAGAGTGACTAAGGTTTAAATGGGTGAGGTTCGGCCATGGGGTATGGCCGAATCCCACATAGTGGATTTTTAGGACATAGACCAAGTTGGAATGATAGGGATGAATGTTTGACTTGCTGCTATGTAAATAAGGTATCGGACTTGCTTGAACGGTGTACAAGTTGTAAACGGGAGACGGTTCAAGAGAAGGGTCAAACAAAGTAATCTAGGGTAGGTTTCCTACCTTTATTGTAACCACACTCCTATTTACTGTTTTAAGTTGATTTTGATAAGTTTTGGTGAATGTAAAGTTATATTTCGAAATGTAATGTTTGTATAGACATCTCATGCATCGCATGGGATAATGGTGTTATAACCGGAGGCCACACTCCGTCGGGGCGTCCGAACGACCACTGTGGGGTACCCTGATGATGAGAATCCCATCAGGAGGAATCCGGAGGCCACACTCCGTCGGGGAGTCCGAAAGACCACTGTGGGTTACCTTGATGATGAGAATCCCGTCAAGTGATGACTACGTTGAATGGTGATGGGTGGGACTCATTACATGTTCATTTCATACATAGCATGTTTTCATGGAATTTTGTCACACTTGTATTATTATTATACTATTTGCATGTTTTTGACTAACCATGTGGTAGCCCTATTCGGAAACACGACTGGGCGCGTTGATCTAACGCCCTATCTATATCCTTAGTAGATGACGCAGGAAAGTCAAAGATTGAGGATCGAGAAGGGAACCAAGCAAGGAAACTTGGGCGGCTTGAATGATTTGGAATGAACTTTGAATGGACTATTTATGGACTTGTTATTTGATTTATTCGGACAATGTAATTTGGTAATTAGATGTGTTGGCATGTAATAAGTAGTTAGGTAGATGCTATGGTTTACTTTATTTTGGATGGTTTGGAATGAATGGTAGACTAAGGTTATTTGGTAATGTTGGAAAATAAATCTTGTACTTTGCTATCTTAAGTTAAAAATGGATTAGTCTTAGGATCTATTATAACCTCAGTTAGTTTAAGACTAAGTTAATTCCGCAAGTTGTATTTGTACCATGTGCGGATCAGTTTTATGGACTTAGTTCATACGCACATGGGCTTGGCCAGTTAAGGGTCGGATTTAGAGATCCGAACTTAACTCGCGTCATGACACTCCACCCCGATCACAAGATTATTATATTTTAAAAAAAAAAAAAAAATAAACTCTGAAAATTAGAGTGAAAAGGGCGGGGTGTTACAGACCAAGTCAACCATGGTAGCCGACCCTACATGTGACCTTAGACCACTAGCCACCTCACTTGATGAGGTGGATTTGGGTCCCTCTTGGCTATGCCACCTCCATGTCACCTCATACACTTGCCACCTCACTTGATGAGGTGGATCCCATGCCTTAGATCTTAATTGGGTACATGACCCAATTAAATCAATTCCTTACCCATTTACATTAAACATCAATTCATCTTGACCCATTGGGTCCCAATCGGGTTTTTGAACCAATTGACTACATTTACCCAATTAATTAGAATCAACTCTATGCATGATCCGTTGGATCATAATTGGGCCATTGCCCCAATTCTTATCCATCTAACATTTATTCCATCTATAAATCTTAAATTTAACAATTAAAATAGATAATATCCAATATAATAATTGCATTGAAAATCCGAGATGTTACAGTGCAGGGATGACCTCTAGACGTTTAAGTCTTAAAAAGAGGTACCTTGCTCTTTATGCCACTTAAAAGTCCATAGTAGACCAATTGCACAGCCCTCGTGGTGGTTGGGGGGTGGGAATAGGAACTTTTTAAAAAAATTAATTTAATTTTCTTTATTTCCTTTTATTAACACATTCATATTAGATAAAAGGTACACAACACAATCAATTCAGATGAAGCAGTTACCACAGTATAAGAAGATTATAATAATCAAATAAATCTACTTAGCAGATGTCAAATCTGAACTCATCAATATCAAACCATAAAAGCACCACTCAAACATTCACACATTGAAGCAGCACTATAGTGGTTCAGTTCAAAGAACCTACATCCACTCTTAGAATCACCCAACTTATGGCAATCCGGGACAAACAAAAAATAGGGTAAAATACCCTAAAATTACAATCCTAATTTTAAAGGAGGTTCGACCACCGAGGTTTAATCCTTGACACCTATTTTTTTATGGTGGTTCGACCCACAGAGATCTAATCCACCTTACAATATTCAATGAAATAAAAAAAAAAAAAAAGAAGAACATTTGCCTTGGGTATTTTGACGATCTTATGTTGTGTTCATTAGACAACAGGGTGCATGCTCTAGTAGTGTACTTTGATCTTCCTCATATATGAGCAACCTTTTGTATGCTACTATAGTCTCCCCATTAATCCCCTTTTGATATTATTGTTTCAAAGGTGAGGTTGATGCATCTTATTTGAGGAAAAAAAATTCTCAGATCTAGGGTTTTCCGTATATGGTCTCTCTCTAAATCACTATGGTTTTTCTTCTTAATCTCACTCCTTAATCTTTCTGCTAAACAATTATCTGTATTTATAACAAAAATTACAACGGCTAATCAACGAATCAAATGAACCATGCTCTTCAATATACCGAGGCACTGAGAGTGAATTTTTTATATGTCGAAAACACCTGGAATGACAATGTGTTTAAAAACAGGTGACCTCGACTAGTCGATCCGAGAGCGACACAAACAAAAGAAGAACTGAAAAATAAATAGGTCTCTCGACCAATCGAAATGTGTTCGACTGGTCGAACCCATGCAGCTTAGGTCCTTCGACCAGTCGACAGGCCAACTACCATGGCACCAAAAATATAAAATGAATAAAAATGATAAGTTGTTCAATTAGTTGAAGACAGGTAATGTTACTATATGCATAAGCTTTGGATTTTTTGGCCATTCAACATATGGTCTTCAGATTTGGGCCTAAATTAATTATAACAAATAGTTTATGTAACCAACCTAAGGTCATTAGTGACTGATTTACCTGTTCGGTTGCCACAACACTAGAGAGATCCCTAGTCCGCTTCATATCTTCATGTCTTCAAGCAATCCTCTAATAAGAAATCCAAGGAAAGGTCTTTGATATGTTCACGGAATTGACAATGAGGAGACACGGATAAACCGGGGCTCTAACAAGCACTGCCCCGTAGAGAATTCTCTATATTACTGTTGCTGGTATCCACTGCTGCCACCATTGAGGCTCTGTCAATCACTGCCTCTAAAGTGGCAAAATCCAACCCAACTACCTTCTGCTAAAGAAAAGAACGAAGTCCATTCACAAAATGTTGGATCTTCTCTTCTTCATCCTCCAAAGTCCTTGGAGCATACTAGCAAAGGTCAACGAACTTTGATGCATACTGGGCCACATAATCAGACCCCTACTTCAGATCAATAATCTGTTTTCTCTTGGCATTTCTCGCCACCTTAGGGTAGTAGCGAGCAAGAAAAATAGTTTAGAATGTTACCCACGTCATCGGTTCCCAATTTCTGGTGATATGTTTAACTTCCCACCATTTATAGGCATTCCCTTCAAACTGGTAGGTTACCAAAGTCACCTTTAGGTCATTAGCTATGGCTAGGGTGTCAAACATCCTACAATCTGGTGAATCCAAGTCTCAACATCCATCTGGTCTGCTGTCGAGTAAACAGGTCAGTCGCTTAAACTCCATCAAAGTTGTCGCGACTATTTCCCCCTGGTTTCTAGCCCTAGGTCATCAACGTTCATTAGCAACTAACTGGAATACCTCTAGAGCTTACGTGCTGCGTCAACATGCTCGTTTTGATTTTCAAAGGGAGAAGTTACACTTTCCCCCTGACTTCCAAAATTTCTTTGCAACTCTAACATCTCTTGACGATTACAATTAGTATTAATGCAAACCATGCACATAACAACCCATCAAGTCACATAAGAAACAAACATCCTTTTAATAATCACATATCTTTGAGTTTTACATATTCTTCATACATTAAGTTACAAAAGTTTATATACATATTTCCTCGATTTTTCCCCATATATATACAAAAAAATTCTTTCCATATCACAAAAACTTTTCCACCTATTTACATATCTACAACTCTTCCTTTCCCAGCCATACCATGTCCCATTCTCCCTCTAGTACCCATCCGAAGGAGATGACACATCGAAACTGGTGTCAAAGTTATATGGAACTGCTGCATAAAAGTGGTTATGTCTTTGCAAAAATTGCATTGAACAAGGATGTCATATCGCATGTAACAACAACCTCCTTCATCATGCTCGATAATTCCACATATTGGACACGGACGGTCATGTGGATACGAACAAAAGGTAACAATTTGTCCAAACTGGTGACAGTTATTGCACACATGGACTGGTTTCATGGCAACTAGTAACTCATACGCAAACAATGGTACTTACCATCCAAGGTACGGAACATATGGTACTGGTTCAGCTTCTAGAATATTTACCGGTTCTGGATTGACTACAGGTTCCTGTTCAACTGTGGACTCTGGGTCAATTACAGGCTCGGGATTACCTGCTGGAGATGGAGCAAGTGACCGATAAGATGATGGGGTTGTTGGTTCACTTGAAGATGAAATTTCTATAATTTACATAGGCTTGGACTCCACTTCTGCTGGTGATGAATTTGGGGTCTATATTTGCGTACTCGAGTCATTGGTTGACGAATACAAGGTCAATGGGCTCCCTGGTTTCTCCTTTCCAACTACTTGTAATGGTATTTTATTCTTAGACATCTCTGTCCAAAATAAAACAACAATTAGTAATAGAATAAATAACCAGATAATAAGGTTCTACCCAAAAACTCACACCCACACTAAGTTCTAAGCATGCATGTCCGATCACAGTCCGAGAGCTTGAACCTAAGCTCTGATATCACACTATCACGCCCCGAACCCGGATGTGGGCCCGAAACACATTATTTTTTTTAAACTAATCATAAAAGTTCATGTCTCTTAGCGAGCTTAACCAAGCCCATAAAAAATGTCATACATGCTCACATGGACATTGCGTATAACTTGTTATATCAATGAGCAATCCTAAACAAAAAAATTCCAGTTTGCCCATCAAAACCTTAAACCCTCCTTCGCCTAGCCATTAGATGAGCTTAACCATGGTCTGAAAGAGGTAAAAGTCACTCACACCAATGTTAGAGGAGTTCAAACATGTACCCTAAGTCTCCTTCCATCAAATCCATCCATCAAAAATCCCAAGAAATAAGCAACAGCTCACAATATTGCATTTCCAAGTTTTCAGTCTACTAAATTCTCCAATTTAGTAGACTGAAAACATTTCAATCGACTGAATTGTAGACTGTTCAACCAGAATCCCATCAGATAAGAATTCAGTCGACTGAATTGTATTAAAAAAATTCCTCTAGACGTCTAAATGGGTCTCATATTGCGTTTTAGACCACTAGGCCTCGGCTTTCTAACACATTTTCACGCTAAAGTTCTAACAGATAGAACAGAAATAACGTCCTTTACATGTAAGCGATGTCATTCTCGTTTTCTAGTCCCACTTAGTCATTTCCATCTTATAATTTCCATGGGTCCCATTTTTGTCCTAGAGTCTAATAGATTCCAGAATAACAAAAAATATAGGTCAAGTTGAGTCTCCTCTCCTTCTCCAGCTTATGTTATCATGAGAATCTGTGAAAACCTGTAAATATCCGTTTAAACTCAAATACATGTAATAATATCCCAAAAAACCCTTTATTCATTTTGCACATGACAACGGGGTAATGTCCATGAGTCCCCTAAGCTCTTGCTACTTCATTTACTTATGTCAGTATAGTCAGCCATCCAAAACACACGATAAATAGAAAATGAAAAGTACTCAGTGTCCAGTCTCGTATTTTTCCGACGCCTGAAAAGTATTGAGACTTTGCCCAGAGAGTGCAGTACTGAAAGTAAAAAAATTACTCAGTGATCAATCCATTACTACCAGGCGACCGTGGCCACCTCAGATGGCCCACCGAGCGGCAAAAATCGCTGCGCTACAAATGGAGAATTTTGACCCAAGGGGTACAGTGCAGGAATTTAAACACTCAATGCATAAAATAAACATACAAGGAGTTAGATGGGGTTAATCTTTTCCCCTTTTTAACTTTAAAAAGAGAAATCAAAGTTTTGACAGAATAGAAAACAGATTTTAAAGGTGTAATTCAAGAATTAAGAGAGAAGGTCATTTTTCCCTACTTTTCTAAAAATCCATTTTTAGAACTCATGAGTCCCTATTTTCATTTTTAATCGAACCTAGAGTTAATAAAATCAAGAAAAAATAAATTTTGATACCTTGTTTGTGAAAATACGCTGAGTTTTGACTACGTTTGAAAACCCACGAAAAGTTCCAAAACCAGTTACAGCAAGAACGGTTGAAGTGGAAGAAGAAAAGAGAGAAAAGGATGGGGGGAGAGAAACTTTTTTTCTTTCCGCCTGCCGATCCATCGCATTTTATAAACGGATAGTGTGTTTGCCAAGGAAAACACATTTCCTGGCTACATATGTAGCTTGTAGCCTCTCAAGTTGGGTATTGTAGAAGTCCTACTAACTCAAATCCACCGGTCCGATAGGTTGGGTCTTAAAAACTAGGTGGACCACAAAAATCTAGAGAGAAAAACACGTCTAATACCCGGTGATTTAATCAAAAGTCACATTTTGTCAAAATTTCATAAATTTAAAAAAATCTCTTGGAAAAAATTTATCTTCACAATCAAGTTGGGTAAATTTGTATGATAAAAACATTCTAAAGCTCAAAAATGTTTTGGCTCTCCTAAATACTTAAAAATTAAGATTTTATAAATTAGAGATCCCTCCAAGAACTGAGAAACTACACTTCCAAAAATCAAAGGAATAAACAAAATATTTCGTTGGACTCGAAATTTATAACTTAGTGAACATGTGAAATTTAAGAATTTAAATATCTCAAATGAGGGGTTTTCCAATTAAAAATATCTTTAGGGTCATAGTCGGAGAAAGTTCGAGCAATTACAACTTTACCATCACACTTCAACAAGTCGGATCAATAGGCTTCCGAACTCAGATCAAGTCAAACTTGTACTCTACAGAAAGACAATCCGTAATCTTTCAGATTAACAGATCACAAAACACAATTAACGGCTAATAATCATATAATTAATCACTAATTAGGATCAAGGTATTTCACACCTACTATTTCCATCTACTTTTCCATCTCCTTTCTCCACCTACTCATTGCACCTACTTTAATTGTCAAATCCTATCATTTCCAAGCATTTGGAGTACAATCTCATGTGTAAAGGTTTTATGAAGGTTTAGGGTAGTAAAACAAGCAAATTGGAGCTGATTTAGGTAAATTTGACCCGTAGGACCCATATGTAACGATCTTAGGGAAATTTTGGCTCAATTGGGTTTTTTTTGTCCTTGTGGATGCGGGTCTTGGGCACCAATTGATTTATTATGTTCAATTAGGGTTAATTGGGCTTCATGGAGCTTATTAGAATTTGGGTCAGGCCTGATAATATTTGGGCTTGGGCGTACATGCTTAACTGGGTCATTGGGGACTATTAGGTAATTGGGCTCAGGTTAACTAAGTGTTTCAATTTATTAGATGGAGTCCACTAATGAATACCTTTGGAAATTTTCGCCATGAAAGCCAAGTTAAATTTACCATTGGTCCATTAGGCTTGATGCCTCAATCAGGTACAGTGGTGTATTCTTTAAAAATATGGCGGCATTATCTGTATAGGGAATGATTTGAAGTGTTTTCTGATCACCAAACTCTAGAATACTTGTTCAGACAGAGGGACTTAAATCTGAGGCAACTACAGTGTATGGAGCTTTTGGGGGATTACGACCTCCAACTCTCCTACCATCACGGCAAAGTGAATGTAGTAGCGGATGCCTTAAGCCGGAATTCCTAAAGTATATTGGCCACTATGGCAATGTGTCATTAGCGGATAATGGAGATTGCGGCTGAACTTGACCTACATTTAATCGAAGACGGTGGGGCAATTTCGGTTCATAGTAATGTCACAACCCACCTTATGGTTGACAGAGTATTATTAGTACAGCAAGGTGATGCTAAGGTTGTGGGGCTTAGAGAATAGATTGTCAGTGGACAATATCTAGATGGATGGGTAGTGACAGCAAAAGATGGACTGGCTTTCCAAGGTCGATTATTTGTAGCTTTGCCGCATCAGTGTAGGAAATAGGTACTCCACCACTTTCATCATTATTCTTGATTGCGTTGCACCCTGGTTGCACCAAGATGTACCGTGACTTGCGGCATCAGTATTTGTGGAGTGGTAGAATTTGTAACACAGTGCCTCACGTGCTAGGAAGTGAACGTCGAACATGAACGACTTGGTGGAAAACTGCAACCCCTTCCCTTATTCGAATGGAAATGGGAATACATCGCGATGGATTTTGTGATGGGTCTACCCAGGTCACCTAACGGAAAGGACCTGCTGTGGGTGATTGTCAACAGGCTCATGAAGTCAGCCCACTTCCTAGCTATGAGAACTACTGACTCCTTAGAATCGTTGAGCTGATTGTATATAAAGGAAGTTGTCAAGCAACATGGAGTGTCTGCTTTGATTGTTTCAGATTGCGACACTCGATTTGTATCACAACTTTGGCAGAGTTTGTAGGGAGAGCTGCGAATCCAATTACTTTTCTAGGATGGCGTTCCACCCACATACAGATGGTCAATTAGAGAAAACCATTCAAATCCTAGAAGATATGCTTTGCACCAGTGTGCTATACTTCAATGGAAGTTGGGAGGACCACCTGCCCCTAGTCAAGTTTGTATATAATAATAGCTACCAATCCAGCATACAGATTGCTACATATGACGGTTTGTATGGGAGACCGTGCATATCACTTCTGTGTTGGACAGAGGTAGGAGAAAATGCATTATTGGGACCCAACGAGGTCAGACAGACGATAGAGAAAGTTGGGGTGATAAGAGAGTGGTTAATTACAGCCCAAAGCCACCAGAAAATCCATTCCAACAGGAGGTGGAGACCTTTAGATTTCACAGTGGGTGACCATGTATTCCTCCGGGTGACACCACAGCATAGCATTAGGAGATTTGGACCAAGGGGGAAAGCTCACACCCCTCTATATTGGGTCATTTGAGGTCTAGATCAGATTGGCGAGGTAGCCTATAGGTTGGTACTACCTCCACGGCTTGCTCGAGTCCACGATGTTCTCCACGTCTCTATGCTCTGGAAGTATCATCCGGATCCGTCTCATGTGTTGAATTAGGAAGATGTGGACATTTCTAAAGACTTGGCGTACAAGGAAAGGCCTGTCAAAATCTTGGACTCACGGGAGAAAGTGTAACGTGGCAAGACTATACCATTGGTGAAAGTGTAACACCCTGGAATTTCAAAATTATCAATTTATATGAATTTATTCATATTTACGGAATTGCCATTGTGATATATTTGAGTTGAATTTAAATGGGTCAATGGTTCAATCAAGACCCAATGGTTAGTAGTTTTGATTACAAAACAAATAGATGGATAAGATGAACTTAAACGGGTCAAGAATCATAATTGGGTCAAATTTCGTTAAATGGGTCAAAATGGCCAAATTGGACCCAATGGGGCGGGTTTGACTTTGTTGATCACTAAGTAAGTCCAAGATTGATTAAATTGGGACTGTTTGGAGTTTGAAATAAAATTATACAATTGAGTTAAAAAAATGGGCTGATTTAGAATAATTATAGTGAGTGAGTTGATTGAAATAAATTTAAGTAGGTGAGTTGTTAAATAAGTTTTAATTAAGTGGTGGGTGAAGTGAAAGAGTTGATGATTCAAACTCACCTCACTCCACACGTTGAAGGGCAGCTAGAGGGGGTGGGGAAGTTTCATCTCAAAGATGAAACCCCCACTCATAGTCTTTAATGAGAAGTTATTCAAATTCAAATCATGGGACGTTGGTTGCATGAGACATTGCATGCATGTAACGTCTACTAGGGAGTTAAGTTGGTGAGAGTTATTTTTCAAGGGTTAATCCATATGCACGTTGAATAATATGTAGGCTTTATTCCATGTATGAAACCCCCACATGGGGTATTGGTGAGAATCAAGGGAGGTGGAGTTACATAAGGGTTATGGCATTTCAAATTCAAAAAAATATAGGCTACAACGTTGGGGCTCATGGGTGTTTCACATTTTTGGATGAAACTTCTAGATGGGAAATGAATGGGATTTGAGGAGGTTACTCAAAGACTTTGCATGGGAGACGTTGGTTGCTTGGGGTGTTTCATTTCATAGATGAAACCCCCAAGTAACATAAAGAACTTTGATTAAGGTGAGGTGAGTTACACAAGGTTAACCTTGGGCTGGTTTTGGTTACGCAAAGGGTTCTCATTTTACTCTCTCTATCTCTCTCTCTTCCTTGGACTGTTATCACCTCTCTAAGATCAAGAACAGCAGCTGGTTACTAATATGAAATCAGTCTTTGATTGATTTATTTCACCAAGACAAAAGCATACATTGAGCAAAGGAGTTGGCATCAAGGTTTCCCATCCAAAGCCAAAATTCTCTCTCTCTCTCTCTCTCTCTCTCTCTCTCTCTCTCTCTCTCTCTTTCTCTCTCTCAATCCTTGTCATCTGGTTGAATTATCTCAAGGAGCTTACAACAAGATCAGTCTCAGTCCAAAGAACAGTCAGAGAGAAAGAGAGGTCAAGGAAATAAAGGGTCACAGAAGGAGTCAAAAGAACCGAAGGAGACGCAGTATTCGTAAGTGCATTTTGAACCCTTGCTTAATAGATTGGTTAAGAAAATGAGATCTGGCCATCGTATGGCCAGATCCATCAATGGTTTAAATATGGGATTATGATGTTTAAAAGTGATAAAATATGGACCATAGGGTTCAGCCCTTTGGATGGCCGAACCCCATGGGAAAACTTGGTGATTTTTATGGTGTTTGAGAGATGAAATTCATATTATGTATTGAAGTTCTTTTAAAGGATTTTAAAGGGAGATAAGGTCATTGATTTTGACCAGTTATTACATGGCTGAATTATGTGTTTATTAAGCTAAGTGCTGATCAAAAATTATGGACAAATATTGGAGGGTTTACATCAAGGAAACCTTGGGGTTCGGCCATGTGTATGGCCTAACCCCATGGACTGGTTTTGATGGTTATTTGGGTTAAATATAGGATGGATATTATGTAATCATTATGTGCTTTGATTTAAGAATAAGATTGGTTTATCTATGGACTTAATATAAGAAATTAATTAGCCATCAAAGATGATGGAAAGATGGACAAATCAGTTTGGTGAGGTTCGGCCATGTAGTATGGCCGAACCCCACTAAAGGGTCACTTGGTGGACTTAGTGCTAAGTTTATAATTCGAATTGGATTAATGAAAGATTAGCGGATTGAAAATTAAGAGGTGAGGTTCGGCCATACACTAATATGGTTTTATGTTAGGCGATGGTAGTTAGCTAATTTAAAGCCAAGGTTGGTCTCAATGGCACAATCGTAATTATGGCTGAAATGATCAAAAATAAAATGGTCATATGATTGGATAAATGGGCTAAAACCAAAGTGGTAAGGTTCAGCCATAATGTATGGCCGAACCCTACCAAGGTTCATTTGAAAGTTTGGGATACTTAGATGGTTTTAATTAAATAAAAGAGTGACTAAGGTTTAAACTGGTGAGGTCCGGCCATGGGGTATGGCCGAACCCCACATAGTGGATTTTTAGGACTTAGACCAAGTTGGAATGATAGGGATGAATGTTTGACTTGCTGCTATATAAATAAGGTATTGGACTTGCTTGAACGGTGTACAAGTTGTAAACGGGAGACGGTTCAAGAGAAGGGTCAAACAAAGTAATCTAGGGTAGGTTTCCTACCTTTATTGTAACCACACTCCTATTTACTGTTTTAAGTTGATTTTGATAAGTTTTGGTAATGTAAAGTTATATTTCTAAATGTAATGTTTGCATAGACATCTCATGCATCGCATGGGATAATGGTGTTGTAACCGGAGGCCACACTCCGTCTGGGCGTCTGAAAGACCACTGTGGGGTACCCTGATGATGAGAATCCCATCAGGAGGAATCCGGAGGCCACACTCCGTCGAGGCGTCCGAAAGACCACTGTGGGTTACCTTGACGATGAGAATCCCGTCAAGTGATGACTATGTTGAATGGTGATGGGTGGGACTCATTACATGTTCATTTCATACATGGCATGTTTTTATGGAATTTTGTCACACTTGTATTATTATTATACTATTTGCATGTTTTTGACTAACCATGTGGTAGCCCTATTCGGAAACACGACTGGGCGCGTTGATCTAACGCCCTATCTATATCCTTAGTGGATGACGCAGGAAAGTCAAAGATTGAGGACCGGGAAGGGGATCAAGCAAGGAAACTTGGGCGATTTGAATGATTTGGAATGAACTTTGAATGGACTAGTTATGGACTTGTTAGTTGATTTATTCGGACAATGTAATTTGGTAATTAGATGTGTTGGCATGTAATAAGTAGTTAGGTAGATGCTATGGTTTGCTTTATTTTGGATGGTTTGGAATGAATGGTAGACTAAGGTTATTTGGTAATTTTGGAAAATAAATCTTGTACTTTGCTATCTTAAGTTAAAAATGGATTGGTCTTAGGATCTATTATAACCTCAGTGAGTTTAAGACTAAGTTAATTCCGCAAGTTGTATTTGTACCATGTGCGGATCAGTTTTATGGACTTAGTTCATACGCACATGGGCTTGGCCAGTTAAGGGTCGGACTTAGAGATCCGAACTTAACTCGCGTCGTGACACTCCGCCCCGATTACATGATTATTATATTTTAAAAAAAAAAATAAACCCTGAAAATTAGAGTGAAAAGGGCGGGGTGTTACAAAAAGTGTTATAGCAGCAACGGGAAGTAGAGGAAGCCACCTAGGAGTGAAAATCTTCGATGCGGGAGTTATATCCGAATCTAGTTGCCCCACAAGTCATGTGTTTACTTTTCAATTTCTTGGACAAAATTTCTTTAAGGGGGGGGATTGTAGTGACCCGACCCTAAATTAAATCAATTTTGGAAATTATTGATTTCATACATGTGTGATTGAGATACACGTGGGTAGAGATGCGTGTGTGAACGACCTGGGTGACCTAAAGACTACTCATGAATGAGAATGGCAGTTTAAAAGGGAAATTGGGTTAAAACCCAAAAGGGGCTCGGACCACCGAGGCTTGGCTCGGAGGACCAAGAGCATCCCTAGACCGATTTACAGAAAACTATAAATTGTCAGCCTCAGATCTGGAGGTCCGACCATTGGGTAGGAGAGCCGAGCTCAGTAGACCAAGACCATACTCAAAGGGCCAAGAAATTTATTAGAGAACAGCAGATTTTACAGTAAAAATGGTCTCGGGTCTAGAGGACCGAGTAGATAATTGGAGGATCGAGCTCAAAGGGTCGAGCGTACCCTCGGACATCCGAGAATGTAGAAAAATAACAATATAAATAGCCCGACTATTTTAAAACAACAATATTTTCTTCTCATTCCCAAACCCCCAACACCATCAACACCTTCATTTTTCTTCTTTGCCCCTTGCATGCATTCGAGAAAGGTTTACAACACCTCTAAGCTTCAGATTTCTTGGGCTTTTCTCCCTCTATGGTAATCCCCATTACTTTACTTGATGTTTCCCAAAAAAAAACACTGAAAGTATTGGTTGAGATGTGAATGGAACTGGGTTTTTTTTTGGGTATTTACTGAAGGAAAGTAGAATGAGAAATAGGAGGAAGGATTTTGTGAAATTTTTGCGTATGAGGGGAAGGTTAGCTTATGCATGAAAATCAAACTTCATCGAGGAAGAATTTTTGGATAATGTACTTCGAAGAAAGGAGGTAAATGGGCCTTGACCATGATGATGGCTTTGGTTGTGAAAATAACCTAAAACATTTATTGAAATGGATTTTGAGTTAAAATTCGGGGTTAAGTTGGGAAAACATGGGATTTGGGATGACACGGGTTAACTATAGCTCCCTCTTATGCGCCACATTTAGCACTGCATCGACATGATGCCAAGCGTTGCCTTATCCAATAGGGTCATGTACAGGATGTCACCTGCAAAGAGTGTGGGGCTGAGTTAGTGGACCGAGGCTACGATAGAGAGAGCCTAAGTCCATGTTTAGTGCAAAACTACTAATGCCCAAAAAAGACCGTAGTTGGGGGAGGTGCATTGTAACAATACATCTTGCTAACACAATATTGTCTGTTTTGGGCCTAAATGGGCCCTCACGCTTTGCTTTGGATTGTGCCCCCATACACACACTCCAAAAGGCCTTGCGCTAGAAGGAGGAGTGTTCCATCTTATATCACATGGCCAACACTCCCACCTGGGAGGTATGGGACCTTCTCCACACCCTCATTGGCGATTTCTTCTCTCCCATACACGCACGGGGTATCACAATTCACCCCCCTTACATTAGAGTTGTCCTTGGCTCTAACCTACAATCAGAGAGTTGCATCGTTCTCTGATACCATATGTATCGCCCCGTCCCACCAACACAATGTTGTCCGCTTCACGAATTTGTTCTTGGAGCACAATCCCATACTAGCACCCCAAAAAGTCTTGTGCTAGAAAGATGTTGTTCCATAGTATATCCCATGGCCAACACTCCCGCCTAGACAATATGGGACCTTTTCCATGTCCTCACTGGTGATTTATTCTCTCACATACATGACCCTCAAACACACGGGGTGTCTCTGATACCACTCTGTCACACCCTGCCCCTCCGAAGATAAACGAAACGTGAGAATTTTATTGAGATACCCAGTGTTTAGAGGGTGTGGGTGGGAGAAAAGCGCCAGGATAGAGCGCTAAAAGTCCCACATCACCAGTGGGGATTTGAATGTTGTTATATATATATATATATAGGATGCCTCCCTCCTTCTACTATAAGGCCCTTTGATGAGGGCATCCAACCTATCCAGCCTATTGATCCACAGTCAGACTCCTCTTCAATTAACCTTAATACAGTGGAGCAAGATTGCTAGGGCTTATATGGAGCATTTTGATCGTGGACACCTTAGTTGGACTCGGTCTAATAAATCCACTCATTTATTTAGACGGGACCCAATTATGCAAAGTGGAAGGCCCAATCCACTCCTAAATAGGCCAACCCCATGTCCAAAGCCTCATTCTCCAAGGCTAAATTCGTCCAAGTCGAATTCCTTCCTCAATTGCCAAATGTCAACACTAGAGAGAGTTCTCCTAAGATCAAGTGGTGAGTAAAGCAAGTGGAGAAAGGAAAATTTTGACACAATCTTAGTATTGTGGCCATAACTTTTCAATTTCATGTCGAATTGACTTGCTTCTTTTTGCATTGGAAATAAGACTTCAATGGTTACAACTTTTTAGTCATGAAATTTTCATGATTTGGATGTTTACTATGCCAAAATCGAGATGCACTTGGACTCAAGTTTTAAATCCGAGAATAGAGAGGAGGTTGACGAATTTTGCCTCCTTTGTTTGCTTACTTTGTTTTTCCTACTTAGTTAGCCTACTTTGTTTGCCTACTTAGTTCACCCACTTAGTTTATTTATCTTTTAATCTTAGCCATAGGTTATTTTTAGATGATATATGTGGATTTAAGGTTAAATGGTCTAAATAAAACTACTTTCTATCTTAATTAATTGTTGTTTAGTCTTTTGCCAGTTTTTTCCCTATAAATACTAGCCCATGTAATTTAATTTACACACAATTGGAATAATATTTGAAGCTTATTTTGAGAGAGGATTTCTCTTGGACCCTTTGGAGTTGTTCTTGAAGATTGGTGGCCTCCAATTTTCACCCATAGAAAGTAAGTACCAGTGAATTATTGAATTCAATTAGTTTTTCATGGTTTTCTTGTTTAGGTTTGTGTTTATTTGACTTTACTATGCCTGGATCAATGAAAGCGGCAAGAGAAAGAAGGATGATGTGAATCGTAAAAGGCGGCACGTGTAGTTTCAGGGAGGTGATCTTGTGTGGTTTCATTTGAGGAAGTCAAGATTTCCAACCACCACCTATAGTAAGTTGATGAAGCGCAATATTGGGCCTTGTGAGATTTTGCACCGAATCAACGACAATGCATACAATGTGAACTTGCGGACAATCTTAACATTTCAGACACCTCCAAAGTGCGAGATCTCAAGTCTTACGACGGTGAGGAACCTCTTCAGAAAGGAGACGAGCCAAACTCAAAATCGAGTTCTTCTCAAGTGGGAGAAGATGATGAGAGTATCATGCCCAATAATTCAAACTCAGTGGATTCTTTTGTGGACCTTGATCGTGTGGAGAAGATCGCGTTGGCCTTCATGGACCATTTCGACCGAGGTAACCCCCATTGGATTCCGTCTAATAATGTCGTTCCTTTATTAGTTTAGGCCCAGTGACCCAACGTGCCCCGAGTGACCCAGTTAAGCCTGCCAAGCCGAAATCCAATCCTAAACAGGCCAGACCCAAACAAACTTACTCCAAAAAGCCCATATGCGTCCAAACCCCTAAACCTTCTCTAGTGTGTGATCCACAGGCAATGTTCCTAGCTTAGAATGGTGTGTGAGAGGATAGGGAGAGCAAGGTGGTGCATATCCCAAGGTGACAGGCAGGGTTGGCGCAAATTGCAGGATGATCCCTCCATATGGGATGCAACATCTTAGGGATAGGATTGCATTCTATTTTTTATTTGTGTGTTTCTAGAATAAAATCTGAGTCATCCATTGTTTAATGGTGGCAAGAGTGTTTCTATTGGTTGATATTTGTAAACAAGGATTGATCCCAAATGAGGCATTCAATCCTTATAAATTCTTCTCCTTTTTCATAGGTTTTAGAGAGGAAATAATCTCCAAAAAAACCCACACGGTGCGGTGGACCATGGGCAAGTATATTTTGGTTATTTGTCATTTTTTTTTTCCTATTTAAGCACATATAATTTTCGAAATTCAGCAATTCAATTAATATATTTTCTTTTCAGAAATTCGAACTCTCTAGAGTTATGTTTTAAGAGGCTTCTCAAGCCAAGACCGAACTGTAATTCAAACCCAAGTGAGTGCCAGCTGTTTTTATTCAATTATGTCTTAATAGTCTTCAGATGAAGAATTTCAATTTCAGTTTGCATTTCTCTCTTTTAATTTGCTTCCATAATTCTAATGATTTAATTAAGATCGAGATCTTAATTCTACTTAAACGTAATTGAATTCATGAAAAACTATCCTCTTGTATAGAATCGGATCTTGTTTGTCTCTTTCATTGTCATCTTTATCTTTGCTGGATGCATTTAGCCGTATGTACTAATGAACTTAGAACTCAACCATCCATTCTTTTAGAAAGCTACCCAAGACTTTAGATATTCAATAACAAAGTGATGTTCGTATTCTCTTCTTAAATTGAAGGTTAAACCTTTTAGTGCTTTTTCAAATCACAGATTGAAATCTAGAGTAAATAATAGAAATATACAGAGAAGATGTTTCTTAAATCTTATCTAAGTTGGTCCAAAATCAATTTCAAGTTTTATTTTTTTCATTCCTTATGTTACAGTGCCACATTTCAACCACTTACAAAGTTACAAAACAGTTTGTACAGAGCAATTCAACTCTTCCACGAACCCGGGACTATTAGTTAATATCGGCCTGATATTTCAGCTAATATTTCAATAGATTCCTCAATAGAAATTTAGTTATTGTTGGAGAACATCATAAGTTAATATCACAATATAGTGAGAAATTTAAATTCATTTACTGAAATAAATATTGGTATCAAACGATTATTTTAAAGATGCATGTGATTTTATAGCCAATATCCAATATGATCGAATATCATGCTTTTAAATTTCTAGCATGGCATTAAAGGATCAAGATATCAGTTAATTTTTTTTATAATATCAACTACCAAGCCCTAAATTAAGGGTGTTCATAGGTCACGTTTCACTAAAAAAACCTAATCGTCCAATTGAAAGCATTTATTTTACATTTAGTAGAGTCTGTTATTTTTAAAAAAAAAAATTATGTAAATTAAAAATATAAATAGCATATTTACATATCTATCATCAGTTAAAATTTCATAGTCAAATTCATTTTTTAATCATTTGATCTTAATAGTTCAAATTGACAAATGTTCTTAAAAAGATGACACTTGTTAATTTTGATCAATAAGATCCAGTAACTAAAAATTGATTTTTGAATTAAAAATTTATTTTTGAGTTAAAAATTTAATATATTTTCATTTTATAAATTTTCTTTCAATTTATAGGGTTAAGTTTTCAATTTATTAAACATAAAATTAAAAAATAAATAAGCCTTAATGCCCAATCAGATTTTAGATAAAAGTAAAAGAAAAAAAAACTTTATTCAAATTTATTTAAGTCCAATTTCAGCTGAATCCAAACAAAGAGAGGAGGAATGAAAACCTCCTGTCTTAAATAATTATTAAAACAAAAATAAAATTTAGATATCTCAGTACCCAAGACACCAAAAAGTGTAAGGAGGGAGTGGAACGATGATTTTAGGGCTGGCTGTTGAGATTACAAGTTTTACGGGACACATTTGATATGATTTTGATTTGATGTTAGGTGGAGATAGGCATAGGATTCGAATATTAAATTCATTTTCTTTCTCCTTTCTCCGGCCCTTTCCGGATACCATTTCTTCTACTTGCAGCTGTACTCTTCTCTAGTGTGTGCGTCACCGTGTTCCCTGCTGGGCCAGTCATACTCAAATAGAATTCTCTCTCTCTATATATAATCTATATACAGTCCAACTTTAAGAAAAAAAAAATTGATAAAAAAATTGAAAGGTTATAAATTTACCTTTTTTTAAAATTTACGTGTGAAAATATGTGGGATATGTAGTATAAAACCTCTATGGAAAAGTCTATTATTCTTAGGGCACACCAAGATTAGACCATGAGATCTCGAACTCGCAACCTCCCAACTTTCTGATACCGGAAGTAACCAGTTGACATACACTCATGTGGAGATAAATTTTTTTTTGAATTTACCTTTTTTTTGTGTAATAATTTTTTTTACTTCCATTTTCTTTCATTATGCATTACTTTAGAAGGAATTTTCAAATTTGCTCATATTTCACTTCTCCTCTCTTTTTTTGTCAAGACAAATTTAAAACTTCATGTTAAAGGAGTGCACTATTAGAGAAAATGGGAAGTGCAAAAATCACTACTGTTTCTTTTGTTTTAGAATGCTAAAATTAGTGTAGCAAGTTGGCCTCTTGGCTTAATATGATGTACAAATATTTTTCTATTTTAAATTGAAATCTATACAACCAAAATAGTGGCCATTATTTTTAACAAGCTCAAAGAGATGCAAAAACTTATACTCCATCTGTCCCATATGGATTTTGAAATTGTCTCAGAATAGTTGTCTCATTTATATTGGAGTAGCATAAAGTGTGTTGAAATTGATGAGAAGCACCTCTCAGTTGTATGGTGGTTTGAAGTCAAATTCAAGTTTCTTAAAAAATACAAATGTTTAAAATGAGATAACTAAAATGGGACAGAGGAAGTAGTATTTAAAATTTTAATATAAGATTTTGCTCTAAGATCGAAATATTTGTAAATTATTATACTTTTGGCTTCTTGAGCAATAAATATTGTGCGGATTGAAAGGCATTCATATATTTTAAAGGATTAGTTAGGTGAGACACTTGAAAAATCAAAAATAAAATATTGACTAATATTTCAAAGTTTGATTTTTTGTTTTCACAAAAAAAAAAAAACCTTATTCTGTAATTTTGAAATTTCAAATATATTGATTTTGAGACTACATTTGAAAGAAAATAATAGTTTTCTATCGTTGCATACCACCTCTTTAAATCCAACAAGTATTAATCAAAATTTCGGATTTCTGTCGACATTTAAAATTCAGGTCCAACTAATCTAGTTCTTGTGCAAATTTTAAATTTATAACTCGCAAGCGCACAAACCATTTAGATAGTATAGCGATTAAGTGCGAGGTCGAACTCATCGGAACTTAGAAAAATATATCCATGAAAATACACCATTGAATTAAGTATTTTAAGAACTTTGAGAAATATGGAAATAAATCATGAACATGGAATTATTTATCTAATCTATGTATTTTAATTTTAATTTAGAAACATTCTAAATTTAAACATAGAATCTAACAATTTAAACTAATTTTAATTAAGATGGTTGATTTAATCTAAAATATAAACAACCTTAATCTAATTTAGAACACAAAACTAAGATGCAATTAAATTATTTCCAAACTAGTTCATCAATTTCAAGAGTTTTTGAATTTACAAACTAAGAAAATAAAAAGAAACTAAGATTACTTATTTACATATTTACAGTGGACTTGGATCAAGTACAAAGATGGCATCATGTCCCATATCTCAAATCTAATGAAAACAAGACCTAGACCATGGAGCTCTCGTAAATTACCGAAATTTAATTCAAGTTTTTCATTCATAAACAATCCAATTAAAGACCACATGAATTTCATTAAACATAGATTAATCAAACCAAACCTTGGGCTTAGAGACTTAAATTTTAATTCTAAAATAAATCTCACACTCTAATAGAGTGCCTTAGAATAAAAAATTAAGTTTCAACTATCCCAACAAATCTCATTCAATTTGAAAAACCTTAGATAAATCCCGACATGAAAAATCAAACTTTCATCATCAAATTTTGAGAATTGGAAAACCATAATTCTACAACTCAACTTGATTTCATTAATTGAAAATACGAATTAAATTTACAATATAATGGAAATTGAAAATAAGAAATAACAAGAAAATAAAAAGAAAAATTGGAAAACACCAACCTCTACAAATCGACCCTTCTTAATCTCTTCAAATTCTACTTAGCCTCTCAATTCCTTGATTCAATTGAAATTTCTCAGTGGAAAGGGACTTTAATTTATAGAGTTTAACAAGGTTAAATTAGGCAATACATGAGTCCCACATAGATTCAGCCGACTCCCCTATATTTTTTATCCTATAGTTTCTACCTGCAACTTCTCTTGTGCATGCCAGAAACAGATTTCCTTCCTCTTTTGTTTCTTCATTCAGCCGCATGCTTTCCTGACTTGTCTTTTTATTTTTTTCCTCTTTATTTTCAGCCAGCCATCCCTTCTATTCCTTTTTTCTTCTTTATTTCTATTCTTTTCTTTCCATACGGAATTTGGTCAAGCCCACCTCTCTTTGGTTTCTTCTTTCTCAGCTGCAGCCATCGATTCAGCCAGCACTCTTCTTTATTTAGCTTGGTCGGCAACACAATGTTGGAACTTGTGGCTCAATTCTACTGAAATTAGGAGTCTAGTTACATGGGACTCCTAATTACATAGGACTCCTAATTAAATGGGATTCCTAATTACATTAGGACACTGCAATACTGCTATATATTAAGGATGTGGGTTTCATGGAAACCCTGCCGTTCGGCCGAGTGCCTTCCGAGGCCAGAAGGGGCCTCTTGCAGCAAAGGTGTAGTGAGGGAGATAGAGAGAGAGGGAAGATACCAAAAGAGATCTTGGGATCCAAATATTGTATCTGTATTCTTTTTATCTATAATGAAATCTACACTCTCCCGTGGACGTAGGCTAAGATTGGGCCGAACCACGTATATCCTGTGTTCTCTGTGTTTATGTGTGATTGAGTCTGTATTTTCTGTATGTGGGTATTGGGTCTATTCCCTAACAGTGGTATCAGAGCGAAGGTTCGATTCGGGCCAGATAAATCACACGTCGGAATCGTCTGCAAAAGGAGAGGGGCAGAAGCAACAATGCAATACCGCTGCAGATCTGATTTTTTCAGATCTGTGAGTGGCAGCCAGCAGAGGTGCGGCTGGAAGACAAATCCCCATTGGTAGTGCGCAGGCAGATCCGTTCCCCGTCGATTCTAAGAAAACCAGAGACAGGTTCGTCGGATCGGAAATCAGATCTCAGAGATCAGATCTGTAATTCGAGGGAAAAAAAAAAAGAGGGAAAAATTGGTGGTCTGGAGGACCACCACTGCAAGTTCACCTGCGGGACCACCATTTCAGGTACATCAGCGAGTCCACTCGGTTGTGAAGAACCACCGTTTTCGGTGCACCCGAGGGGCTAAGTGAGTCCACTCGGTTGTGAAGAACCACCGTTTTTCGGTGCACCCGATGGACTACAGGGACAGTTCTGCTGGACTATTGTACTGCGTAATGGGTGATCTGCAGATTTACAGTTTCAGATGATCCCGAAGGACCACAGATTCAGGTACTCCTTCAGCAGGGAAAAATCAACGGTCAGAATTGTTTTGCAATTTCTGGAGTCATCGGGACTCGGAATTGAGATCCGTCTTCGCCTATGTGATCGTAGCGAAGAGATCTACGCGGTGACCAGTGTGGATTTTGAAGAGGAGGAAGAATAGGGGAGTGGTCGACGGCGGTGCGTGGGATCACATCAAGGAAACACGGCAAGGTGTAGCCGTGAGAGGGTTGCTGCATTGTGAAGGACCTTAGACTTTTTGACGGTACGCGTGGAGATGGCACATTCGCCATATGCGTAGAGAGGCCGAGGTGATTGCAGCTAACATATTAGTGTGTGCAGGAACACACTATGAAGGAAACGCAACCTCACATTCGTGAAGCACGTCAGGATGTGCTCGTAGAACGTAGGAAGCGGAGTTGCAGATGCAACATAGGGTCTTGAACGGCCAAGATCGAGGTGGAGCCCGATTGGGCTATACAGTCTTACTCAAGACTGGTGGATCATCCTAAGGTATGGGATGCGCATCTCATACAGAGATGTAGAGGATTACAGCTGCAGGTGGAGCATGGCCGGGAGCGGTTAGTGTGCACAGAGGTGCATAGTTGCAGTGGAGGACGATGTCACAGTTGTCTCTGGAGGAGAATCAGTGGATTTTCGCCAAGGTGGAGATTGTTGGAACTTGTGGCTCAATTCTACTGAAATTAGGAGTCTAGTTACATGGGACTCCTAATTACATAGGACTCCTAATTAAATGGGATTCCTAATTACATTAGGACACTGCAATACTGCTATATATTAAGGATGTGGGTTTCATGGAAACCCTGCCGTTCGGCCGAGTGCCTTCCGAGGCCAGAAGGGGCCTCTTGCAGCAAAGGTGTAGTGAGGGAGATAGAGAGAGAGGGAAGATACCAAAAGAGATCTTGGGATCCAAATATTGTATCTGTATTCTTTTTATCTATAATGAAATCTACACTCTCCCGTGGACGTAGGCTAAGATTGGGCCGAACCACGTATATCCTGTGTTCTCTGTGTTTATGTGTGATTGAGTCTGTATTTTCTGTATGTGGGTATTGGGTCTATTCCCTAACACACAAGCATTGATGTTGCTCTGTTGCTTTGTTGTCCTTCTCTGCTTTGACATTGCAGTGGAACTTGTCAATTAGTCGCTGCTTGGTTTCTTTCTTGTTCCAGCTCTTTCTTACTGCTAGTAGCAATGGCCCACAAGATCTGCAATATCTTCCTTTGCAAACTGTTGCTTGAACAATGTTTCGCTCTGCTTCAAGGTCTCTTCCTCTGGTATTTTTTATTCATAAGGCCATTCTCTCTTGACTCTGTATCCTGCTCGATATTTTCTCTATTGTGCACAAGGCAACTGGGTTTTCATTGGCTGATACACGTTTTTATCCTCTGTTCCTGCTTGGGGCTTCTGTTATCAGTTCTCTCTATCTTGAGATTTGAATTATTGCTGATGTTTTCTTCTATTGTTTGGCTGCTACACCCATCAACCAATCTATTCATCTTCACTTTCCAAGTGCCACCTCTTTAAAATCAGCAAGTGGGTTCAGGGTTGCAGGCTTCAAATATCCAACATGATTTAAAATGGGTCAAAGTTCTTCATTTAAACACACTTTCTTTCATTTTCACTTTTAAACCTACAAAACACAAAATTATACTAATTAGATAAAATTAAATCAAATGAGATACTAACAATTATAAATTTAGAAATAAGATATGTAATTATTTTGCACTCATCACTAGTCTATAAGATCAGATTCAGAAAAGAGAATTTAAAATTTAGCATTTTAATCTGTTCAGAATTTTAAAGGGCTGAAATTTATAAATTACCAGAAATGAATTATATTTTATTGGATAATTAAAAGAATCGTCAATTTTAATTAAATATTTCTTATCTTCACCTAATTAGTATTTAAATGTTTTGGTATTTTGTTCTTGAATAAATATGATATCCGTCAAGCAATGTACACTGCCATTATGTGACACATGTTAGAGCTTTTATCATTTTTTTCCTATGTTTTTATTATCATATTAATGACAATTATTCTATATAATTTAAGGTTGAATTTAACAAATCATCCTTTGTAAGCCCATGGAAAAAATATATATTTATATATAATTAATAGGTATTTTTAACCTTTTAATTTTAATTAAATGAAGGATTAGAACTTTATCATCGATGATATTTTCAATGAAATAGTGCAAGCATGGAATGAATCACTATAGTAATTCGTATTCTTCAAATGTTAAGAGATGAATTTATAATTTTTAAGAACTTAAAAAATCTGTTTATTTAATAATAAATTTATATATATAAAATCTTATTTACATATTATCCTTAATATAATTGCTATGTGAGCCCATTGCTTCCACACTTAAAAATCGTAAAATAATGACTTCTATTAAAATCAAATTGAGACGTATTAATTAGACAACATTCCTTGCACATAAAAAAAAAAAAAAAAAAGTAAAGAGAAATAAATTGAGCTTAGACATATTTAAACTCTATCGTATATTTTACATTATGTAAATTGTTTGCAGTACATATATACGGAGTATAAATTTTAAAGAGAAATTGATTCAATCAAGAATTTTTATTAAAAGATAGAGTCTAAATATAAATAAATTATAAGTTCTTGAAATCAGGGGTCAAAAAATCGGCTCGGCCGATATATCGGCCGATATGCGATACGAACGATTTATCGGCCGATATGCGATACGGATTATTAATCGACCGATAATTTTATCTCTCATACCGATATCGGCATTTTCTCTCTCCTCCGATATTGGAACCGTGAAAAAACCGTGAAAAACCGTGATGAACCGTGACAAAACCGCAAAAAACCGCAAAAAACCGTAAAAAACCGTGAACACCCCTGAGAACTGTAAACCCTGAACCGCGGAAAACCGTGGAAAACCGCAGAAAACCACGAAAAACCGCGAAAACCGCAAAAAACCGTGAATACCCCTGAGAACCGTAAACCCTGGAAAACCGTGAAAAACCGCGAAAAACCGCGAAAAATTGCGAAAAACCGTGTAAAAACTGCAAAAAACCGTATCGGTGTTTTAAATTTTTTTTTTTTTAAAAATATTGATATTTATGAATATCGGCCGATATTATGACCGATATTTCGGACCGAATATCGGCCATATCGGCCGATATTCGGTATGTACGGCCGATACTTATCGTATCGGCCGATATTACTCGGTTTAAAAAAACTGATATATATCGACCGATACGATATATATCGGCCGATATTTAAACCTTAGCTTGAAATAAATTTTTAAGATAAAGGAATTTAAAAATAAATAATATAATCAGTACAATAATCTACATTAATATTCCTCTGCTCCCTCGAAAGGCCAAGGCTCTCACGCATAGCATGTCAAGAAACACATCACAGCCACTGACATCATGCCCTGACATGTAATGATTTAGTATTAAACAGGTTACGTGGTGTTAAGCTCCACGTAATTAAAATCTTAATCATTATTACACTCAAATAATCCAATCCTGTTCAATTTTCAATTGTTTTACCATTAAATGATATTCCTGAACTTTTTAAGATCCTCAAGTGAACCATACCACGGAAAGGATGGGGACTTCAGTGGTGATTTATTTCAGTGAAATTGATTATTTATAGTGAGCTGAGTTAATGATATTATTTTTATTCAGTGGCTCTAGGGAGACTATGATATCATTTTAAATGTGGAGACAAGGTAAATTTATTTGAAGATTTGTTGTATACATTAAATGAGATAGATAAAGAACTAATAATTGTAATATAAAAAAAAAATCTCCATTTAATTGTTATAATATTGTGAGATAAGTTATAAAAAATTAATGATCTAAAATTTTCTACATATTTTATCAAAAATTATATAATCTACCTCAATATTCACACATCATACGATAATTTTTCATTTTGATTTTAAGTTTGAGAAGTTCACTCTTAACAATAATTGAGGTTTACTCCAAGCAAAGTTTGCTCAAATTAAACCTCTTGTTAAATATTATATAATTGAATGAGATGAAACTAAAATAAATTTGATAAGGAAATTTAAGGAAAATTACTCTATTCAATTATCATTATTTTGTAAAATCGGATTATAAAAATCACTAATTTATACTCCCTTTGTCCCAAATTAGTTGTCTTATATGGATTTTGAAATTGTCCCAAAATAGTTGTCTCATTTAAACAAGAATAGTATAAAGTATGTTGAAAATGTATGAGATCACATGAAATACTAGCCTTATATGGAGAGTTCTTTAAAAAATACAAATTTTTCAAATGAGACGGAGAGAATGATAATTAATTTAATGTCCAACTTGGGTTGAATTTTACTTTGCCCATGTCATTTTTCTACATGATCCAACGAAAACATAACTTAATTAAAGTTTTAATAAACTATCTCTTAGCTTTTTGTATGCAGAAGTAGAGTAACTCCAAACGCCTAAACAAACTTTTCAAGGTGATATCCCTTTTCTTAGAGACTATTCAGATAAGGTTTATATCAAGGGGGATGGTGGGATGCTACGAAATTTTATAATTATCAAGGTCAAAATTTTATTTTAGTCAAATCATTCTATTTTAATATTAGAATTCTAAGTTGAAATGAAAATTTAAAATATACAAATATCAGTTAAATTTCAAATCATTTTTATATGAAAACTAATGAAATGTTTAAGATTCAAAACTCATATTAATTTTTTTCATAAGATCATATTTTAAATACTTTAATTTAATAAAAAAAAGTGGGGAAAAACAAAGAAAAAAAGAAGCAGCAAAGGCAACTCAAGTTGGGAATAAATCAACCTCTTAACTGTGTTGGATAGAATGATTGAAAGGAGAAAAAAAAAAAAAAAACACAATTAAGTATTTATAACTAAAAACAACCGACCTTAGAAACCTAAATGAGAAAATAAAAAATAAAAAATAAAAAAGATGGAAAACAAGGTGGCCGCACCAAATAGTAGGACTGAAATTCGGAGAGGTTGGGGCGAACTTTATAAAACTCAATTTAATATATATAAAAAATTATTAAATCCAATCTAACTCGATTTGACTTGAGTTGCTGGTTTAAATTGTTCAACGTAATTCAACTCAAGTTGGTGGCTCGACAATCTAATATGTTTTTAACTCAATTTTAGAAAAAAAATTATATTTTTTAAAACTCAGATTGGATTGGATCAATTCATGCTGGGTCAGATTGATTATAAATTTAAATTTTTGAATCCAATTTGATTTGAATTCTATACAAGTTTTTTTTTCAATTGGACTCAAATTTAAATTTATAAATATATAAATCAATCCATTAATTTCTTAAAGGCCCTGTGTTTACACACCCAGTTTTTCTGCCTTTACACACCCGTTTCCAGGTGCGGGCGGCTTTACCATTTTGCCCCTGCGTTTCCATTCGTTCGAACGAATTCGCAGTTCATTTCTCTATTCGTTCGAACGAATGGATGTATACCCCCTGTTGTGCAAATTTTAAATTTATAATTACTCTCAAGCGCACGAATCGAATTGGAGTATAAAGATATGCAAGTGCGATGTCGAACCCACAAGGACTTGATTTAGAATGAACGGGAAAACAAATTAAAAACCTTAATATTTTAACCTTAACCTAGTTAACAATTTTTCAAGAGAATGATTGAATTGAAATTGCAAAATTAATTAAAACAACTAAAAATGACGATTAAATCAAGTGAGAGAAATTACTAAGGTATCGGATTCCACCACCATTAAATCTATAATCTTCCAATTATTTATTTATTAATTCCCAATTTTAAGAGATTTAAACATTTAAGTTTATTAATATGGTGTTCAAAATTTAGATTATCCTTTCGCTTTTAAAGATATAATTCCTAAGCATTTAATGTATCCAATTTAAATTTAAAAGACAATTGATCAAAGTAAATAATCTAAGCATCCAATGTATCTAATTAAATTGAAAAACATTAAATCAAAGAAATCTTTCTTTTAATTAAAATGCCAAGCCCTTGATGAATCAAATATTAATATTAACTACCACAAATACATGATATTAGTGGTGAAAATAATTAACATCTAATTAATCTAATGAAGCACATATCATAAACAATTGAATACACATAATTAGAATTAAATAAATAAATAAAAGAACATCATTTCATTAATGGGATTTCATCCTCAACCTCAGTACAGAAATTTAGCCGAACATTATAAAAGAATTAAAACAAAAGAGATAGAAAAATAAAACCCAAGTCATGTCGAAGATCCCGAGCAAATGTCAAGATCCTTGTCTGCTATCGGCAGAGCCTTCTTCTCAATGTCACGTTCGTCTTTTGCAATGGAGAGGCCTCCAATTTAAAGAGTTTAGAGATAGTGAATTTAGCAAGCCTAGTGGGACCCATTAGCTTTAGCCAATTTTTCTTACTTGGCCGACTTCCTCTCTGTTGTTGCTGTATGGGAAACTTATGTTTTTATTGCTTTCTTTTCTCAGCTCCTTTCAAGCAACTTCTATTTTTCTTGTTTACTAAATCAGCCAACACCCATTCGATTCCTTAATCTTCTCTTCTATTTTTTATTCTCTTTCTTTTCTTTTATCTCTACAGTTGCTTGCTTGTGTAACGCCCGCCCCTTTTTCACCGAAAATCAGAGTCTATTTTTTTTTTTTCCATAAAAGTGACAAAGGGCGCGGACGTCACGACGCGAGTTAAGTCCGAGCTTCTAAAGCCCGGCCCTTAACTGGCCAACCCTACGCGTGCGTGGAGCCAAGTCCACGAGTACGGTTCACGCGTAGATGTAAGCTCAAGGAATATTACTTCTCAGTGCGGAATTAACAACAAAGACTATCCTACAGATTTGAGATAGCAAGGAAGATAACATTCATTTAAATTTCTATAACACCTCTAAACCATAATGTCCATAATAAAATCCCAAAACATAGCCAGTAATCTAATTTATTACATTCCGACAAGCTAAGCTACTCAAATTACATTTTTCCAACATAACTTAAACAACATAATGAATCCGCCTTCCCAAGCTCCTGAGCTTGACTCCCGTCCTGTCCTTCCGTGCCGCCATCTCCTGCATCGTCGGCTAGGGTAGAAGTAGGGCATTAGACCACGCGCCCAGTAGGACTCCGAGTAGGGCTAGCACATGGATTAGTAATAACAAAGCATATAGAAGATATTATCTCAAAATTATGCCATTTGGTACAATGTAATGCAATGGTGTTTTATGTCATGAATCCCACCCATCAATCTCATCCTCAACTCTAGAATGTCCCTTTTTCCAACCATCCATAGTATTCCAAATAGAATCCATACCATCATCGTACCATGACCCTCTTGATGCAAAAGCCTCATCAAGATGCGATCCACACTAGGCATCCCCCCCTTGATGGAAGAACCATCATCCAGGTACAATAATAAATACAACATCCCCCTTGATGGAAAAGCATCATCAAGGTATCATAATACATATGTGAAATGTCCCCATGCTGTTTATCGGTCGCCCCGACGGAGCATGGACTCCGGTTTCATTTCATCATTTCCCTGTCATATCCCTCCCATGCCAGCATGAGATGTAGATGCCATGTGCCATGTAAATATATGTAGTTCAATAGTAACACAAAAACCCATCTTAAAACAATTACTTGATTATCAAATAAATCAAAGGGAAAAACATCCCATAATATTTAATCCAAAATGCATCTTAAGACATTCACATGATTTCCAAAATAATTTAAAGGAAAACATCACAAGATACATAATCCAAAACTCATCTTAAAGGCAACCACATACTTTCCAAAATAAATTAAAGAAAACATCACCCAATCCATGGCTTACAAAAATGTAGGAATCCTACCTAATACCGACTTGCGTCCTTTTACATTTTTCCGCTCGACAAACCCGGTCGCCGATCGCGCACCGCCTGCGATGTCCAGTACCTTGTTACACACTAATCATTAGTCCATGTTTCAACCATTTATAAGCCCTTATGAAAAACCGGTCACCATTTAGGTTTTGTGGGTCCCACCTAATCCATTATATATTTTTAAGTACATATGTCTAAAATCAGCCACCCTAGGCTTTATTAACCACTTATAAGGTTATCACATTAGATCCCCTCATTCCATGATCAATCTCCATGGAATTCTTGAACTTGGCATTTAATTACGGTTTTGCCACTACCTCATTTTCCATGGTTAATCACCCATTTATGCATGCATGATTAAGTCCAAAATTGATTTTTAAACTTAGATCCCTAACTTAGGTTCATTTATGACCCACCAAACTATTAAAACTTGTCATCTAATTAATCCAATTCCCATTACTTAATCACATACATACACATTAACCTTAGACCTAAAAATGATCCACCATTTGGGTCATGGATTCAAAATACCTAATTCGTCAAATCCTCCGATGGGGTTTACCTTATGCATTTAACTTCAATGAGTGCATCACTCATTCATTCCCTTTGGAGGCCACAAACACCATCCATCATCCAATTTAACCCACTACAATGGTTTACAATTGGGCCATGGGTTCGGCCATACACCATGGCAGAACCCATGGTGTCCTTTCCCCATTTTCCATCCTTTTAACCCCATTTAAAATTTGTAAAACATTACCATAGGGTATCATTTCATACTTTGGGTCCATCAAAATTATCAACATTTTCCCATTTATTTCTCCATAAATCATAACCATTAAATCCACCATTATCACCATAGGGTTCGAGGTTCACTTCATCCATGCCTTTCAAGGCCATACACCTCTTTGCATTTTCATCATAACACCATTTTAAAACTTTCCCACATTCATTCATTTACTAAAATTCATTAGTTAGAAATCCTCATTGCCTTCCATTTTTCAAACCCTAATAAATCATACATTACTTACCATGCTCAATTTAATAAATTACACCATACATTTAATACTTTTACTTATTTCTTTTCCCTAACCCTAATTCATCCATTTAGGGTTTCCTCCACCTTCCATTCCTTCCATTTGATAGCTTTAAAATCCATAGCATAAAATTATCTAACCACCATTAAATTCACAAAAATAAATTCCAATTCTTAAACCCTAAAAATTCAAAATTTCCTTATTTAAGAAATACTTACAATCCGTCGTCTCCTCCGATCTCCGTCGCTCCCGTCGGTCTCCGTAGCCTCCTATCTCCTTCCTCTTGATCTTTGATAGGTCAAGATTCTTTATCAATGGTGGCAATCCCCAACCCTAGGATCGGCCATGTTAGGGTTTGTGTGAGAGAGGGAGAGAGAAAAAAACCATGAGAGGGAAGATGTTAACCCTCACCTTAGAGTGATTTCCCTCCAATTTCTACTTCTTTCTTCTCTCCTTCTCTTCTCTTTTCCTTAGCTCTCTTTCTCTCCTTTACTTGGATGTAGGGGACGACCATGGAGAATGAAAAATGGAGAGTGCACAAATGAATAGAGGATAAGAAATGAGAAAAGAATCAAGGCTTATCCCCATTTTTCTTCACATTAATGATCTCACCCACCCTAAGATATTTTTTAGATATTTAATTTGCTTTATGGTGGTGGTTATCTAAACCACCACCAAGCCCCAACGTATTTTATTTTGGGTTTGGGATGGGGTGATTTGGTTTTCACCCTTTGACCCCACTTTGACCACCTCATTTGTATAATTTTTAATCATTTTATATTTAGATATTTAAAATGCTTTATGGTGGTGGTTATCTAAACCACCACCAAGCCAACGTGTTTCACTTGAGTTTGAGATGAGGTGAGTCTTCACCTCATGGCCCCACTTTGACCACTCTTAACTACCATTTTAAATAATTTAATTATTTAATTAATTAGATAATTAACTTAGGTTAATCCATTGGTACTTAGCCTAAGTCCATTACTCCACCCATGGTTGACCAAATCAACCATGGTGGCCGGCCCCACCTAACCTTGGCCCACACGCCACCTCACTTGATGAGGTGGAGGTGGGTCCCACTTGGCCACATCACCATTGTTTAATTCCAAATAACTTAGGTGATTTAAAATCATTGAATTCACTCTAAGTGGATTACCATTGGGCCTATGGCCCAATTACATTTCCATCTAGCCCATTTACCTTAGAGCATAACCATCTTGACCCATTGGGTCCCAAATGGGTATTTGACCCAATTTGACCATTCTTGACCCATTTAAATAAATTTAAATCCAAACCATAGTCTATTGGGCCACACTTGGGCCTTTATCCAAATTTTGGCCCATTTACCATTTACTCCACCAATTTTCCAATTTTCATCCTTAAAATAAATAATATTCCCATTTATATTAATTTTAAAAATTCCGGGCCCTTACAGCTTGACTTCTTGTTTACAATTATTGCTGCCTTCAATTGTTTCTGTCAACACTACCAACTTTCGTTGGTTGTAAGTAGTCTGCAACTGGCATGCTTTTGATCCCTTTCTTCACACTTGTATTCTTGAGTCTTCATGGGCTTCCAATTGGACTTCAGGCCTGGACTTCTAGACTTTGAACATAGGCTCCACTTCTGCATTTTTCACAATTTTTAATCATCATATCGTGTATTCTTCTGAATTCCCTGTAAAACTTAAAAATGTCATCAAACATATCAAATTTATACAAAACAAGGACTAACTAGTCCACTATCTAGGAGTAAAATTATCAATTTTCAGTGTTCATCACCCCCTCTGTTTTCATTCATTCGAACGAATTCCTAGTTCATTTCGGATTCGTTCGAATGAATACATGCATCTCGCCGAGATTTTGACTCATTCGAACGAATGCCCATGTGTAAAATCCATTCATTCGAATGAACAATTCATTCGAATGAATTCCCCAGTGTAAATTCCATTCATTCGAATGAATGGGCAGAAGCTGTTCATTCGTTCAAATGAATCCATCCATTCATTCGAACGAATGAATCATAGGGGACTGGAAAATGACAGTCCTTCGATCGAATGTCATTCGTTCGAATGAATCAATCCATTCATTTGAACGAATGGCATATAGACGTGCATTCATTCGAATGAATGGCTTGATTCATTCGAAAGAATGTTCAGAGAGGAATGGAAAATGACAGTCATTCTCTCGAATGTTATTCGTTCGAATGAATCAACCCATTCATTCAAATGAATGTATGTCTATATGTCATTCGTTCGAATGAATGGATTGATTCATTCGAACAAATGACATATAAGGTGTCATTCATTCGAATGAATTGACTGATTCATTCGAACGAATGTATCAGAGAGGACTGGAAAATGACAGTCCTTCTCTCGAATATCATTCATTCGAATGAATCAACCAATTCATTCGAATAAATGCACGTCTATATACCATTCGTTCGAATGAATGGGTTGATTCATTCGAACGAATGACATATAAGGTGTCATTCATTGAAATGAATTGACTGATTTATTCGAACGAATGACAACTTATATATATAAGCCGCGACCATTCATTCGATCGAATCAAACCCTAACCTCTCCCCTTTCTTCGAAACCCTAAACCGAAGCTTTCCCTCCCTCTTCCTCTTCCTCTCCCTCTCCCGCTCCGGCTCCAGCTCCGGCTTCACATCCGGTTCCCTCATTCGTAGCTCCCTCTTCCTCTTCCTCTCCCTCTCCCTCTCCCTCTCCCTATCCCCCTCCCAATCGTTCAAAAATCCCCCATTCATTCGAACCTCTCCCCATTCATTCGAACCAATCACCCCCATTCATTCGAACCAATCACACCCATTCATTCGAACCAATCACCCTACACCCTTTCCATATTAATTTTTCCCTTTCCCTCTTTCTTCTTCTCTTTCTAAAAATACACCATGTAAATGGCATCTTCAAGTTTGAAAAGGAAAGCAAGCACAACAAGGGGAGGGAAGAAACAAAAGAAGGACACGGCATTCGACCCGACGCATTTCATATCTTCTGAAGCCGCGACCCTCTACAAAGACGATTTTTACGCACGATCATATATTTTTGGTAAAATCGTTGACCTTTCATTTTTCACACAATTTGGTTTGAAAATCCAATCTTATTTTGAAGAAATGGGTTGGGTTTCATTTTTGGCATTGAAATGTGATATGTACCCTAGTTTAGTAAAATAATTTTATGCGAATGTAGAAAGAATGGATGATGAGACGGTTAAGTCAACCGTCCGAGGCCAAGAAATTGTTATTACACGGGAAAGGTTTGACTACCTATATAATTTCCCAAAAGATGCCATTAGAAGGTATGACTGTCGTACATGGACCACTGATGTTGAAGGGTTGGATGTTTTGGTAGCCCTCAACGAGATGTGTGGGAAGACAGATGTCACAGAGAAGAAGACCCGCCCACTGACGAACCTAACATTAAAAACACGAATCATCCATAAGATAATTGTCAGTTGCCTTTTTCCTAAAAAAGGGGATACTAGTGTGACATGGTTCGATGTGTTTCTTATTTGGTACATCATGCATGGGAAACAAATCTCCCTCTCCCATATCATCATCAGTCACATGCGCGCCTGCTGGAAGACCAGAAGATGTAGTCTTCCATACGGTCTTTTTCTATGTTCATTTTTTGAAGAACGCGGAATCCCTCTTCCCCCCGATGATAAAGTATTTATAAATCGCTATGATTATTTTAATAAGTCAACATTGAAGAAGATGGGATTCCACCTCGACAGAGCTAGTAAGAAATGACTCTCCAAAGCTGTTGAGGCACCTCAAGTTCAGGTTCACAGTTCACCTAAGCCATCTGAGACGCGTGCGGCACTTGAGCCACCTGGGCCATCTGAGGGCCGTGAGGCACGCGATTCACGTGAGGCAGGGACTCCTCCGACTGTTGCAGCAGTTGATACGTAGCAGATTCTTGCTAGCATTTCTGCTCTAGAGGAGAAGATGGAGCAAAGATATGATCAATAGGTGCAGAGATATGATCAGCTTACCGCAAGGGTGGATGTTATGCAGAGCCAGATTTTAGATACTTTGCGGTTGACAATGCTTTTAGCACAAGAGAGGGGGATAACAGCATTCCTATCTGTAGAACCATATGGTACGGTACGAGCAAGGGTATCACCCGAGTTTAAAGGAGCAGTTCTTCTCCCTGTTCGTCCATCTGGAGGGGTAGCTGAATGAGTAGGAGCATCATCTGGCACCCCTACTCGTACTGAATGAGCAGGAGCATCATCTGGCACCCCTGCTAGTACTAAACGAGCAAGAGCAGCATCGGGGGAATCTGGTCGTGCTGGTCATTCAGGAACATCTCTTCAGTCGAGCGGATCAGCTGGTTCTGGGCCCCGTTCTGTGATGGTTGGATTTGTAACGCCCCGCCCTTTCCGAGAAGTCAGAGTCTAAATTTTTTTTTAAATAATAATAAATAAACATCGAAAAAGAGCGGGCGGCGTCACGACGCAAGTTAAGTTCAGACTACTCAAGTCTGAACCTTAACTGGCCACCCATGTGTACATGGACTAGACCATGATAATGAATCACACGTGGAACTAACAACAACATGCCGAATGAACTAGATTAACTGCGGAAATAATATGAAAAGATAGCAAGTAACAGTCCCAAATGATAATTAAGATCAACAACCATCCATAGTTAATAGTCTAATCAAACCATAGCAAGTATTAACTTATTACATGTCCATCAAAATATAATTCAAATGACACTAGATAAGTAATCCTATTCATCATTCAAGCACTTAGGCTTGGCTCCCCTCCCTGTCATCGACTTTCTCTTTCTCTTTCTTTGTACCTGCATTCTCCTCTGAGGATAGAATTAGGGCGTTAGATCAACGCGCCCAGTAGGTTCCCGATCAGGGCTACCACATGATTAGCATATAAAACATGCATATAGATCATAGTACATGATTAGTAAAAATAGGTAAAACAATGCTATGAAGTATGCACATGCAATGAGTCTCTCCCATCATGTACATTCATAGCCATCACTTGACGTGCCCCGCACCGTCAAGGTAAATCACAGTACACTTCCCTCTCTTCATCATTGAGTTGATTCATATCACCTATTAGTCCTCCTGGCGGGACTCTCATCGCCCAAGGAGACCAATGTGACTATGATCATCATGTTACTCCTCCTGGCAGGACTCTCATCGCCTAAGGAGGACGTAACTCATAATTGCAACACTGTAGAACCTCAGTCATCATCCCATGTCCATGCATGAGATGCCAATGCTTTGTATGGCATTTGTAAATACATAACATATCATTCGAAACCACATAAAAATAAACAAGAGTCTCATAAAGAAAACTAGGGTAAAACTGTGGTTACAAGTAGGTAGGAAACCTCCTGAAGATTCACTTCAGTACTTGATCTTTCTTTAGCGTCACCCGATCACGACTCGCACGTCGTTCAACTTCCGATACCTTATCCATATATGAATCAGTAAGTCATAACATCATTTACTTATTCAATCACATCTGCGACCCATCCACATCATGTGGGGTTCTTCATTCATCACCTTTAATCCCATTTATTACTTAACCCAATTCTATCAAATAATCATTGATGGGTTTCGGCCATACTACATGGCCGAACCACATCCTATGGTTTTTATCCCACTTTCCTTCATCAACTATGATTTTTTATTTGTTTACACTAAGTTCACTAAATTTCATAACTTAGAAACTTTTCAATCAAATAAAATGGTCCATGGGGTTCGGCCATACATATGGCCGAACCCAATGGTTACCTTGGTTCCATAACTCCAACATTCATGCATAATTTTTTGTTATGATTGCTACATGATTCAGCCCTCTATTGGCCAACCAAAATCAGCAAGCTTATCTCCATTTAAAACACATAGGAAAACCCATAAACATGGTCCATTCATCCCAAAAACAGCCCATGCATGGCCGAACCCAATGGTTCTCTTGATCTGATTGATCCATCAATTTCCCATGATTTGAATCATTAACTTAACCCTAATTTTGACATGATTCAGCCCTACATTGGCCAACCAATAACAGCAAGTAAAACTTCACCAAATCACATCAAACACCATATTTTATATGGTTTTAAACTCATCAAAATCATCAATTACTTACATGGGGTTCGGCCATCCAAGGTGGCCGAACGCTATGTCCATGTTTTGGTCCTCTTAAGCTTGTTTTAAGTGTCACTTATTCATATAAAAAATCAGTACATCATTGCTGTATTTTTACCTCTCAAAACCATCCAATAAATTCATCACTTTGTCCAAATGACCCTCATACTTCATGGGATTCGGCCATCCAAGATGGCCAATCCAAATGGTCCCTTTCATCGGTTTTAAACCACTGTTTTAGACCCATGGTACCTTCAGTCCTTATGTCATTCAAATCCATGTTTTTAACCCTCTTTAAAGCATGCATTTGTATCACAAAGAAACCTCAAAAACAGTCCACCAACTTCATGGTTTATATGTTTCAAACACCTCAAAACCAAACCATCATTTGCATGGGGTTCGGCCCTCCATGGTGGCCGAACCCTATGACCTTTGGTTTTGAATTTCTTAATCATTCATCAAGGTCTAAATCAAACTTCCTTATTTATGTTTTAACTTTTTTAAAACATACACTTTAAATCATCTAAAAACAGTCCATAAAACTCCATGGTTTCCAAGTTTCAAAACATGAAAACCAACCAATCTTTTACATGGGGTTCGGCCCTCCCTGGTGGCCGAACCCAATGGTTATTTTTACCATTTTTAAACCTCTATTAATCAAGGTTAAAACCTTGGTGTATTCGGCCATAACCATGGCCCAATACACACCCCATTTGCTCCATGTTATTAAACCAAAATAACATATAAATACTTACCAAACTTCCAATCTTTCTCTTTGCCTTTGGTCCTTGGTTTCTCCCTTTTATTTCTTCCTTTCTTTTGCTGTTTTGTGCTTGATCTACTGGTGCAGACACCTCTGATGTTCCAGCTAGGAAAAACGAATTGGAGAGAGGGAGAGAGAGATGGGAAAATCTTGTGTTTGCAATGACAAAAATCGACCAACCTTGGTGATTGTTTCCTTTAGTACTTCAGCCTCCAAGACCCCTCCATTCCCTCATCAATTCTTACCAAAAACGATGGGTCTTGGGTGCTATCCAAGGCACCCCTTGGTACCTGCCTATGCATCCTTTCAACTCCCAAAGCATCACCTCCCATTTCCATGTATTTTCATTTAAAAACCCATCATGAAAATCACCCCAACAAGTCCCCAACGTGTGGGACTTGTTTTGGTGGTTAAGACTGAGCCAACCTATTCATATTCCCTCTAAACTCACTGATTTACAGTTCCATTGACTTCCATTTTGACTCACCCAACTCACATGTCCAACTCACATGTCCAACTCACCTCATTAATTGACAATAATTTAATGCATTTGAGTCAACTCATTCTTAATTCAAATTAAATAAAATCAGTTCCACTTAACCTGATTTAACTCACCATTGAACTCATTTGTGGGCCCGGCTGTGGTCAACTAAGTCAACCCGACCCGTTGGGTCCCCTTTTAGCTCCTTGACCCGTTTTTGACTCCATGACCCAATTATGGGTATTTTGGTCATTTGTAGTTGGTTTCCACATGTGCATCAGGCCTACCCATTTTTTCTTCACTTGATTTCCAATCAAATCAGCTTAACCCCATTTAATTTAAGTTCACAAAACGGTCAAATAATCCAGTAAGACCCGTTGGGTCCCATTTGGGCCCTTTGACCCATTTAGCCATTTTTTACCCAATTGATGTACATTACCCATCCAATCAAACTTGACATTCATAATGTGCTCATATGATCTTAATTTGAGCAATGGGTCCCACCATTTCCTTACTTAACATCACAAAATAATTAATTTAATACATCAGGGGCATTTTCGTAATTATCCACTTCATTGAGAAATTGGGGTGTTACAATATAACCCTCTTTTTAAAATTTTCGTCCCGAAAATCGAGCGAAGTAGGGTTCTCAAAATAAATTACATAAATAATTCGGGGTGAGTTGTTCTCATCTCCGATTCAAGTTCCCATGTGGCCTCTTCATCACCATGACGGTCCCATACCACTTTTACGAACTGAATCACTCTATTTCGCAACACCCTTTGTTCGGTCTCCACTATCCTGACCGGCTTCTCGACGTACGTCACGTCGCTTTGTACTTCAATATCTTGAACATTCAAAACATGGGGCGGATCCGGATTATACTTTCTTAGCATTGACACATGAAACACATTATGTAGAGCTGCTAACTGCGAAGGAAGAGCTAACTAGTAAGCTACATCCCCCATCTTTTTTGTGATGGAAAATGGTCCCACATATCTTGACAACAGCGTCCCCTTCTTTCCGAACCTCATGTGTCCTTTCCGTGGCGAGACCTTTAAGAATACCATGTCTCCTACTTCAAATTCCAGAAACCGTCTCCTTTTATTAGCATAACTCTTCTGCCGACTCTGTGCAGTCAATAAGTGTTGACGTATCAACTTAATTTGTGCGGTAGTCTCTACGACCAGTTCCGATCCGATTAATGCAGGCTCTCCAGTCTCTGTCCAACATACCGGCGACCTACACGGTCTACCATATAATGCCTCGTATGGAGCCATCTGAAGGCTTGCCTGATAGCTGTTATTATAGGAGAGTTCTACCAGTGGTAAGTGGTCCTCCCATCCTCCTTTGAAATCTAACATACATGCTCTCAGCATGTCTTCCAAGGTCTGTATTGTCCTTTCAGACTGTCCATCAGTCTGTGGATGGAAAACGGTGCTAGTCAATAAGTTTGTCCCCATGGCTGACTGCATGCTTTGCCATACTCTGCCGGTAAAACGACCATCTCTGTCCGATACTATTGTTCGAGGAATGCCATGTAGCTGAATGATCTCTTTAATATACCGCCGACCCAACGTCTCAGATGAATCCGTCATCTTGATAGGTATGAAATGTGCGGACTTGGTCAGCCGGTCGACTACGACCCATATGGCGTCATTGCCTTTGAAGACCTTGGCAACCCCGATACAAAGTCCATGGAAATGTGTTCCCATTTCCATTCTGGCACTACTAAGGGTTTGAGTTACCCTGGTGGCTTTTGGTGTTCAGTCTTAACTTGCTGACAAGTTAGACAATGTGCCACGAATTCCGCCACATCCCTTTTTAGTCCATGCCACCAATAATGCCTCTTTAAATCATGGTACATTTTGGTGCTGCCCGGATGGATAGAGAGCTTGGATTGATGTGCCTCAATCAGTAGCTCTTTCCTGCAACTCTTTGGCACATATGTTCTTCCCCGGAATAAAAGACCTTGCCCCGGTCGTAATTCCCATTCCGGTATGTCTAAGCCAGTGGACATCTTGGCCTATATGTCCTCCACTTCCGGATCCATACGTTGTTCTTGTTCAATCTTGGTGACTATATTGGATTGTATAACCAGATTGTATATGGTCCCACGGTTGTTGTAGTAGAGTTTAAACTCTCGGATGGTATTCAACATCTCCCATTCCGATCTGATCAAACATGCCACGGATGTATGTGGTATACGGCTGAGGGCATCCGCTACCTTGTTTGCCTTGCCTGGATCATATCTAAGCGCAAACTCATAATCCGCCAGATATTCCATCCATCTTCGCTGCCTGAGGTTGAGTTCCTTCTAATCAAAAAGATATTTTAAGCTCTTATGATCAAAAAATACCTCAAATTTCTTGCCGTAGAGGTAGTGTCTCCAGCTCTTGAGGGCGAAAACCACTGCAGCTAATTCCAAATCATGTGTGGGGTAAAGATGTTCATGTATTTTTAACTGCCTTGAACCATACGCCACTACACAATTACTTTGACTGAGTGTACAACCCAGTCCCTCTCCCGAGGCATCGCAATATACCTCCTAACACTTGCCATTTACCGGCAAAACTAAAATAGGGTCAATGGTAGGTCTTGTCTTCATCTCTTCAAAACTTTGATTACATAGATCTGTCCACTCGTACTTGACTCCCTTCTGAGTGAGTTGAGTCAATGGAGATGCAATTTTGGAAAAATCCAAGATAAATCTTCTATAATAACTAGCCAATCCCAAGAAGCTACGAATTTCAGTTACATTCTTGGGCGCTTTCCAATCTTTCATTGCTGCCACCTTGGCCGGATCCACGGCTATACCTCCCTCAGATATAACATGTCCCAAGAAATTGACCTCGGATAGCCAGAATTCACATTTACTGGCCTTGGCATATAGCTTATTCTGCCTCAAAATATTCAAAACTATCCGTAAGTGGTCTGCATGTTCTTCTTGACTCTTGGAATATATCAGAATATCATCAATGAATACGATTACAAATTTATCCAAATAGGGACGGAAGATTCTGTTCATCAAATCCATGAACACCGCCGGTGCATTTGTGAGTCCAAATGGCATGACTACAAACTCGTATAGTCCATACCGCGTCCGAAAGGCCGTCTTCTCTATATCTTCCTCCCTAACCCGTATTTGATGATAACCAGACATCAAATCAATCTTTGAAAAATGGTTGGAACCTTGATCGAATAAATCATCGATCCTGGGTAGAGGGTATTTGTTCCGGACTGTTAGCTGATTCAGCTTCCGGTAGTCCACACACATCCGAAGTGAACTATCCTTCTTCTTCACAAACAGCACTGGTGCTCCCCATGATGATGTACTGTTCCGAATGCAACCCAGCCTAAGCAGTTCATCAATCTGCTTCTTTAGCTCCGACATCTCTGCTGGTGCCATCTGATAGTGTGGTAACGACACTGGTGCTGTGCCAGGGTACAACTTGATCTCGAAGTTAATCTCCCTCATAGGCGGTAAACCAGGGAGTTCCTTTGGAAATACATCCGCAAATTCTTGTACAATTGCCAGAAGTTCAGTAACTGGAGTTTTATTTATGGTGATATTATTCAATACCACATGGTTTAATCCTTCCTGCAATCCACTTTGTTTATCTACACGGACTACGTATTGCTTGCCCTCGGGTGACATAAATGTCACTCTTCGACGATAACAGTCGATGTTGGCATGAAACTTCGCCAACCAGTCCATACTGAATATAATATCATATTCGAACATGTCCAGCACTAGATAATTGAACTCAAATCTGAGTCCAGCTAACTCAGTGTTAATTGCCGTACATATAAGTCCCAATGCCGAATCTCCAATAGAGGATACAATAGTAAGTGTTGTGGCTAATCTTTGAACTAATGTACCGGTAGCAGTAATAAATGATGCAGCTATGAAGGAGTGTGATGCTCTAGAATCAAATAGTGCATATGCATAAGAACTACTCACTACCGCCATACCTTATATCACCGCATGGTCCTCTTCCTCTGGAGAAGTTAGAGTAAATAATCGTCCAGATCCAGCAGGGTTAGACCCTCGACCTCCCCGATGTTACATTCTACCTCCTCTGGAGTTTACCGGTCTAGCTGGAGGGCAAAATGATCCTCTGGAGTATGACAACCTGTTGAGCTTTGGGCAGTCCTTTTTGTAGTGACCTGGTTGATCACAGTGAAAACAGGTGTTCACTCATCGAGAAACTTGAGTGACTGCTACAGATTGAGTGGGCTGGTTGGGGCGAAAGCCCCCACTAGGTCCAACAGACGGCGAGGGTCTGCTGAAGTTCGATCTGAACCTCTTGTTGGGTTGATACGCACCCCTCCCACTCGGAGCTCGGCGGTTGTCCACTTTTGCAAATTCCGCCATTTCTTGTTCCACAATGGTTGCCCTGCTGACCACTTCCGCCAGCGTGGCTGCTTTGAACACGGTTACCCTAGCCCTTATGTTTGGCCGTAACCCACGCTCGAACTTGCGAGCCCTCCGATATTCCTTGTCCACCACATAAAATGCATAGATTGACAGGCTGAGAAACTCTTGGTGGTACTCAGCCACCGTCATCGAGCCTTGCACTAATGTCATAAAGGCCTAAATCTGACGTTCCCTCTCTTCCTCCGGGAAATAGCGCTCTAAGAATGTTGCTGAGAATTGCTCCCAGGTCAAGCAACTCTTTCTCTTCTTGGCACAAGTGCCTGCTGTTTCTCCACTACTTTCCACCATTTGGCAGCGTCATCTATCAGCTGTGACGTGGCCAATAGAATTTTGTGAGCATGACTCTTGATATTCAAAAGAGTCAGTATGTGAGAAATCTTCTCCAACCAGTTCTCGACTCCGACAGGCCCTTCTCTGCCCTTGAAGTAAGGTGGGCACTGTTGTTGAAAATCTCTGACCATGTTACGGTCATTATTTTCACTCGTGCTTCCACCTCCGTTCATATGTTGTTGGAGAACAGAGGTAACTACAGCTTGCACCAAGTTGTGTAGTTCAGGAGGCACATAGGGTACAGTCAGGTTGCTGTTCTCTTCCTTCTCTCGTCGATATGACGAGTCATATTCCTCCTCCTCGTCCCGTTGATACGTAGGGTCACTATCCTCCTCCTCTCGCCAAGAATGATGTGACTCTTCCTCATTGCGCGATCGTTAATGAACTGACCTCTCCTCGTCATGAATTGACCGCTCTCTGTCATGTACCGATGGCACCTTCTCATGTACCACCTTCTTGCGTTGAGGTACCACCCTCCCTTGTGGTGTGATTATTAACACCTCATCCTTCTTTTTACTGTCTTGTCGGGTCCTTCTCTTTGATGTCCCCTCACCTAATCCGATTTGTAAAACTTTTTCTTTTCCTTTCGGATCCTTTACAACCTTTTTCTGTGGCGCCATTTATTCCTAATTCATGGAAACATCATAGACTTAGTTTCCATTAACAGTATGCATTAAATGCCATAAATCCTCATAAAATCACATATTTATATAAATTCAAACTTCATCTTTGTACAAAAGTGGGTAGGGTGAAACAAAACCCTATATAGAACAAAATGTACCCTTACAAAATAACCCTCTTTTTAATACCCTTCATATTACTTCCTATCCTAGTCTTCCGTAGAAGACTCCGCATCATTAGCGAACTTGAAACGGTTATCAGGACACGTCATCGCCGTGTGCCCCAATACTTCACATGTCGTGCAGGGTATTAATCCAGGTCCTCCTATATAAGGACAATTAGTCCTCGCCTCTCCATGCCCATGCAGTCCACAGAACGGGCAGACAACACCTAAGGGTGAGGACAATACATACAGTTGTGCCCATCTTGATTGCACAACTCACATGTATCGTAGGGATCTATCTCCCCAAGCGATTCCAATATAATAGGAACATCTGCAATAGGATCCTCCAGAAAAGGTGCTAGATCCTCTTCTTCTTCCTCAGGAGGTTCCACCATCCCAGGAATGTCATCCATCAAATCCTCTGGAACAGGTGCTAAGTCCATATCATCTTCCTCAGGAGGTCCCTCCTGAAGGTCCACATTAACTTCCATGCTGATACTGTTGGAAGTCGATACCAAATCCACTGGACAACTAGGTGTCCCTTTATCCCACAACTATGTGTATTCCTCATTGCTTGACATATCTGTTCCACAACATTTAAAACATATAAATGTTCAACAATAATTCTAAATAAACCACTCTTGGTTTTCAGGGAATTTGATCATGCATAATGTCATGTACTTTGTTTGGGAAGATTGCCAAATCAACACTCTTTGTTTTCTTTTATTTCTGGGGAAATCTCTAAATTCCAGTTGTTTGTTTTTCAGTGTGGGAGTTTCAGGGGAGTGCATCCAACTTTGCTACGTTTGATATGTCCAGTTATGATGACTGTACTTTACTTTGCTATCTTTCATTGTCGTTCTCAGATTGATTGTTCAGTCTGAGTCACTCGAAGTGAATTAATCTGGCCCCCAGTCAGCGGACTCCGAAAAGTTGGTCAGCTGGGATTCTTATCCGTTAGTGAGACATGAAACCGTCTTAATCTTACTTTGATGATTCAACTTCCCTTTTCGCTCTGATACCAACTATAACGCCCCGCCCTCTCCGAGAAATCAGAGTCTAATTTTTTTTTAAAATAATAATAAATAAACATCGAAAGAGAGCGGGCGGCGTCACGACGCGAGTTAAGTTCAGACTACTCAAGTCTGAACCTTAACTGGACACCCATGTGTACATGGACTAGACCATGATAATGAATCACACATGAAACTAACAACAACATGCCGAATGAACTAGATTAACTGCGGAAATAATATGAAAAGATAGCAAGTAACAGTCCCAAATGATAATTAAGATAAACAACCATCCATAGTTAATAGTCTAATCAAACCATAGCAAGTATTAACTTATTACATGTCCATCAAAATATAATTCAAATGACACTAGATAAGTAATCCTATTCATCATTCAAGCACTTAGGCTTGGCTCCCCTCCCGGTCGTCGACCATCTCTTTCCCTTTCCTTGTACCTGCATTCTCCTTTGAGGATAGAATTAGGGCATTAGATCAACGCACCCAGTAGGTTCCCGATCAGGGCTACCACATGATTAGCATATAAAACATGCATATATATCATAGTACATGATTAGTAAAAACAGGTAAAACAATGCTATGAAGTATGCACATGCAATGAGTCTCTCCCATCATGTACATTCATAGCCATCACTTGACGTGCCCCGCACCGTCAAGGTAAATCACAGTACACTTCCCTCTCTTCATCATTGAGTTGATTCATATCACCTATTAGTCCTCCTGGCGGGACTCTCATCGCCGAAGGAGACCAATGTGACTATGATCATCATGTTACTCCTCCTGGCGGGACTCTCATCGCCTAAGGAGGACGTAACTCATAATTGCAACACGGTAGAACCTCATTCATCAGCCCATGTCCATGCATGAGATGTCAATGCTTTGTATGCCATTTGTAAATGCATAACATATCATTCGAAACCACATAAAAATAAACAAGAGTCTCATAAAGAAAACTAGGGTAAAACTATGGTTACAAGTAGGTAGGAAACCTACTGAATGTTCACTTCAGTACTTGACCTTTCTTTAGAATCACCCGATCACGACTCGCATGTCGTTCAACTTCCGGTACCTTATCCATATATGAATCAGTAAGTCATAACATCATTTACTTATTCAATCACATCTACGACCCATCCACATCATGTGGGGTTCTTCATTCATCACCTTTAATCCCATTTATTACTTAACCCAATTCTATCAAATAATCATTGATGGGGTTCTGCCATACTACATGGCTGAACCACATCCCTATGGTTTTTATCCCACTTTCCTTCATCAACTATGATTTGTTATTTGTTTACACTAAGTTCACTAAATTTCATAACTTAGAAACTTTTCAATCAAATAAAATGGTCCATGGGGTTCGGCCATACATATGGCCGAACCCAATGGTTACCTTGGTTCCATAACTCCAACATTCATGCATAATTTTTTGTTATGATTGCTACATGATTCAGCCCTCTATTGGCCAACCAAAATCAGCAAGCTTATCTCCATTTAAAACACATAAGAAAACCCATAAACATGGTCCATTCATCCCAAAAACAGCCCATGGGGTTCGGCCATGCACATGGCCGAACCCAATGGTTCTCTTGATCTGATTGACCCATCAATTTCCCATGATTTGAATCATTAACTTAACCCTAATTTTGACATGATTCAGCCCTACATTGGCCAACCAATAACAGCAAGTAAAACTTCACCAAGTCACATCAAACACCATATTTTATATGGTTTTAAACTCATCAAAATCATCAATTACTTACATGGGGTTCGGCCATCCAAGGTGGCCGAACCCTATGTCCATGTTTTGGTCCTCTTAAGCTTATTTTAAGTGTCACTTATTCATATAAAAAATCAGTACATCATTGCTGTATTTTTACCTCTCAAAACCATCCAATAAATTCATCACTTTGTCCAAATGACCCTCATACTTCATGGGATTCGGCCATCCAAGATGGCCGATCCAAATGGTCCCTTTCATCGGTTTTAAACCACTGTTTTAGACCCATGATACCTTCAGTCCTTATGTCATTCAAATCCATGTTTTTAACCCTCTTTAAAGCATGCATTTGTATCACAAAGAAACCTCAAAAACAGTCCACCAACTTCATGGTTTATATGTTTCAAACACCTCAAAACCAAACCATCATTTGCATGGGGTTCGGCCCTCCATGGTGGCCGAACCCTATGACCTTTGGTTTTGAATTTCTTAATCATTCATCAAGGTCTAAATCAAACTTCCTTATTTATGTTTTAACTTTTTTAAAACATACACTTTAAATCATCTAAAAACAGTCCATAAAACTCCATGGTTTCCATGTTTCAAAACATGAAAACCAACCAATCTTTTACATGGGGTTCGGCCCTCCCTGGTGGCCAAACCCAATGGTTATTTTTACCATTTTTAAACCTCTATTAATCAAGGTTAAAACCTTGGTGTATTCGGCCATAACCATGGCCCAATACACACCCCATTTGTTCCATGTTATTAAACCAAAATAACATATAAATACTTACCAAACTTCCAATCTTTCTCTTTGCCTTTGGTCCTTGGTTTCTCCCTTTTATTTCTTCCTTTCTTTTGCTGTTTTGTGCTTGATCTACTGGTGCAAACACCTCTGATGTTCCAGCTAGGAAAAACGAATTGGAGAGAGGGAGAGAGAGATGGGAAAATCTTGTGTTTGCAATGACAAAAATCGACCAACCTTGGTGATTGTTTCCTTTAGTACTTCAGCCTCCAAGACCCCTCCATTCCCTCATCAATTCTTACCAAAAACGATGGGTCTTGGGTGCTATCCAAGGCACCCCTTGGTACCTGCCTATGCATCCTTTCAACTCCCAAAGCATCACCTCCCATTTCCATGTATTTTCATTTAAAAACCCATCATGAAAATCACCCCAACAAGTCCCCAACGTGTGGGACTTGTTTTGGTGGTTAAGACTGAGCCAACCTATTCATATTCCCTCTAAACTCACTGATTTACAGTTCCATTGACTTCCATTTTGACTCACCCAACTCACATGTCCAACTCACATGTCCAACTCACCTCATTAATTGACAATAATTTAATGCATTTGAGTCAACTCATTCTTAATTCAAATTAAATAAAATCAGTTCCACTTAACCTGATTTAACTCACCATTGAACTCATTTGTGGGCCCACATGGTCGGCTGTGGTCAACTAAGTCAACCCGACCCGTTGGGTCCCCTTTTAGCTCCTTGACCCGTTTTTGACTCCATGACCCAATTATGGGTATTTTGGTCATTTGTAGTTGGTTTCCACATGTGCATCAGGCCTACCCATTTTTTCTCCACTTGATTTCCAATCAAATCAGCTTAACCCCATTTAATTTAAGTTCACAAAACGGTCAAATAATCCAGTAAGACCCGTTGGGTCCCATTTGGGCCCTTTGACCCATTTAGCCATTTTTTACCCAATTGATGTACATTACCCATCCAATCAAACTTGACATTCATAATGTGCTCATATGATCTTAATTTGAGCAATGGGACCCACCATTTCCTTACTTAACATCACAAAATAATTAATTTAATACATCAGGGGCATTTTCGTAATTATCCACTTCATTGAGAAATTGGGGTGTTACAGGATTAGCATCAGCTTCTGGTCCATTGCCTCTTACGACTGGAGTTACAGCAGCTTCTCGCCCCATTACTCTGTAGAGTGGATCAACTGGTACTGGCCCCCATTCTATGTTGACTAGAGTTGCAGCAGCTTCGCGCCCCCTTCCTCAGTTTGCACCTCCTGCTTCTGCACCTACCACCATAGCTCTGATTATTACACCAGTTCATGCACCTACTCCTTCTGCACCTGCCTCCACTGGTCCTCCTGTTGCACCTCCTTTTGCACCTCCTGCTTCATCACCTGCTGTATCTTCTACCTCTGATCCGGATAACTCTTGTATTTGATGTACTTTTGATTTTTTTTTTTTTATTGACATGTAAAAGAGATGTAAATTTCATATTTTGAATGAACATATTATATTATTTATCAGATTTTCATTGTAAATTGGATCGTTATTTTAAACATATTATTTTGAACTGAAGTAGCATTTAAATTTTGTATTTCATATGATTTTCATACTCTCCATAAATCAACTTCATTTTCCACTTAAAATGAATACATTGAAATTGACAAGAGCATTTAAGAGCATTCCTAACTTAAATATCAGAATAAATCTACTTCATTTTCCACTTAAAATGAATACATTGAAATTGACAAGAGCATTCAAGAGCATTTCTAACTTAAATATCAGAATAAATCTACTTCATTTTCCACTTAAAATGAATACATTGAAATTGATAATAGCATCCAAGAGCATTCCTAACTTAAAAATTATAATAAATCTACTTTAATCGGAAGCCGTTCAAGACCATGCTTAATATAAAAGATAGTACATTCAAGAGCATTCCTAATTTAAAATGAATAAATTTTTCACTTAAAATGAATACATTTTCCACTTAAAATGAATACATTGGCACTCCTATCTTCACTTCATTGATTCCACCATTGCATGAAATCGTCATTATCTCTAAGATCACCAGACTACTGTATAACATTTAAAAAAATCACATTAGAACATATGGAAAAGTTATATGTCGATTGGTAAATACATATAAGATCTTTAAGGAATGAACTTACTTCGGTCATATTTGTAGAGTTATATGTTGAATCGTCACCAAAGTTGTAAGATCCACTATCATGTGGAAAACTCGCTGTTTGTGATTCATGAAAATCACCCATATTATAATCAACATTTAAATCTACACTCGTAGATGCCTGTATAGCAATCCTATTCAGACAAGTTCTCCTCGTATGACCAGTATTTTTTTATAACCCACATCTTCTTCCATTTAGTTGATTCTCTACAATCTCAAATGCAGAAGGATCTCGATGTGTATATGTTTGGTCCTGTGAAGAATTCCTTAAACCTAGATGACGTCCTCTAGAATATTGCATAATAGGGTGACTGGTTGACTTATCATGGATGACAAGATTTTGGAGATGATTTAGGAGCACCTCCTAATCATACGAAGACAAATATCCATATTTGTTCTTAATACCTTCAAAGTGTATGTCTAACACAGCCCCAGGCCTCTGCCTTACAACATTTAAGCAATCCAATGTGATTAAGTCGATTCTCCATTGTGGGTGTATATCATCCAAATGTAATTTGTCCATCCATTGCATTTTGTGCGCACACGGTAGGCCCATTGAAGCTGTAAACTCTTCCATACAAATGGGTGAAAATGATCGGTTCATAAGCATATCATATTGGTTGTAAACCTCATTCATTGTGAAATGAGAAACTTTGCCGTTCAATTCATCAAAGAAAAGAATAGACATGCAAACCGAATCTTCTCATCCTCAAGTTGAATCTTAAACTCTTCAAATTGATTTTCAATGACATGTGCTATCTTTCTTCGGACAACATCTAGATCACATGTAGATGTAGATATATAACTTTTCAGAATATAATGTGCACCCTCAACCCTTGAAGTAGCTCGATTCTTAAAATGTAAACTCCATTCGATCCATGCCTTGACGAATTGTTTTCTATGTGGGATCCACGTCCTTGTTAAGTAGTTCACTGTCTACGAATCATCTTTAAAATTTTGTTTGAATGCCTCAAACGCTGTATTGAATGCTTCTTCGGTTGGAGACTCAATCAGGTCATTCCATTCGGTAAAAAATGCATTCCAATTTTCGATTTTCTTAAACATAGGTTTACAGCGAGCAACAATATTCTTGTTGATATACCAAGAACACAAAATATGTACAGCATTAGGGAACTCCAAATCAATGGCATTCTTTAACGTCAATTCCCTATCAGTCAAAAGAACTAGTCGATCATGCTCCACTCGAAAGACCTTTTTAAACATCTGTAATGCCCATACATAGTCTTCAAATTTCTCATTTCATAGAAATGCAAAGCATGAGCAGAAGTTCTTATTGAAATTTGTTACACCAACAATATGAAGGAACGGCATATGATATTTGTTGGTTTTGTACGTGCAATCCATTAGAAGGACATTATGGTAGCTCTTGGTAAGAAAAATGGACTTTAGATGTGCAAAAAATAGATGGGACAAATGACCATCATTGTCATGGTCAAGAAAATATTGGTAACCACCTTCTTAAAAATCATCTATCAAAGCTTGAATTGTAGTTCGACCCCTTAGTTGCTCTTTTCGAAGCGCAGAATAAAAGCTGTACAAATCACCCGCTGATATTGCAATATCTGAATTTTGCTTTCTAAGGGTTCATCAAAATTTACCGTGGTGGTATATTGCAACTCCTCATTTCAATGATCATTCTTTTCTCAGCATCTGAAAAACATCTTATACTTGGATGACCTAATAATACCTCCGATATATCATGATTGCGATCCAAATTTTTATGGTCAACTTTCATGACCCATCAACAATCTGTTTACCTTTCACTTGTTGCATTGGCGGGAGTATGTTTTCCTTTTTCTCACATCATCTTCCACGCTAATCGTACTGCGGTATTTACCTCCTCTATAGCAACCAATGACTACTTTCTTTTTCTTATTACATGACCTCTTTATGGTAGTTACAAATTGATGAGCATTGGAAAATGACTATTTTTCCCTTATATTTGGACTAGTTAGCCTCTTATTTTGCGTGTTTTAGAATATGTTTAATGAGATTTTGGATGTTTTGTAGGATTTATAGGGAAATGCAAAATATGATAATTCAAAAGGGGAATTTTGCAATTTATGGGCATGAGTTGATATTTTGGAAAGTTAGAATTTTTAATAATTATTTTACCACAATTTTAGGGGTTTTATTTGTAAACTAATTAATTCAAATCCATTTATGAGAGTTTGGATTAATTTAGTTAATTTTAGAATTGATTGTAAGTGGTAAAATTAATTATTAGATTTTCCATACTTTGAAAAGCCCAATTATTGAGCCCATTAAGAAAAGCCCATGAAGAAATCCACATGTGTGAATACTATATTCATTACCTCAAGAGGAAATTCGAAATTTACAAGCTAATATAAGAGGATTTTCGAATTTGGCAAGTGGATTAAGGAAAGAGAAACAAAATAAGAAAGGGAGAAAAATAAAGAAGGTTTGACACATGTTTGGTATTTTGGTCATAAATTTCCACTCCGATATCCGATTGCTTTGATTCTTTTTGAGTTGGAAAGAAAACTTCAAATGATACAATTTTGTAGTTTACGATTTTTCCTGATTCAGACATTAAGAAGGTCAAAACTGTGCTGAAAGATGGTATATGTGTAAAGAACGGGATTTTACACCCACTTTCCTTGTACGGATTTTATCTCCTTGCCTCCTTTAAGTCATTCCATATTTAGCACAAATCATATCAACCCTCCATGTGTCCCTTGCTTTATTTAAATCTTTAAATCCAATCCATTCATTCCACCTCTTTTCATCTATAAATACTAGCCCTCTCCCTTTGAAAAAATTGAACCTGGCTTAGAGGATTTGGAGCATTGAAGGATTTAGGAATTTTTGGTTAGTGTTTTTTTTATTTTATTCTTTTGTAATTAGTTTCTTTTATTTTAATTCATGTCTTGTAATTCAATTTCATTAATAATAGTATAATTTCGTTTTGTTTTTATCCAAAATCCAATGTATTGTAATTCTTAATTCAAATTTTTATTAATAATTAAAAGGCAGAAAAACCCTTAGAAATATGGTTTTCCACTTATTTATTTCTGTATGATGAAAGTTTGATTTTATTTTAAGTCTTTTTATGGATTTATGTTAGAGATTATTTTAAGTTGTTTAATGAAAGCAGAAAAAATCTTTAGGATAAATAGAACTTGATTTTTTCAGTTTAAGGCTCTTTTTAAGAGCAGAAAAACTTTTAAATTCGAAATTATAAGTTAAAAATTTATTTAGCCTAAGGCCGGATTTGAATTTTCTTATTTTAATTGATTTCATAAATTTCATAATGAGGATTTTAATAGATGAAGAATTTGAGTGCATGATAAATAATAAATGTGAGCTCCGTATTCTAGGCCTTGATATTATTTTTAAAATATGAAAAATAAGGCCTTCATAATTCTTTGACCCAGTTCCACTGTAAATATGTATAGAAGTAGTTTAGGTGTCTTTAATTTTATTTTTGTTTATAAAAACTCAAATCTTTGAAATTGATGAACTAGGTTGGAAATAATTTAATTGCATCTTAATTCTGTATTTTAAATTAGATTGAGATTGTTTATATTTTTATATTAATGCCACCATCTTAATTAAAATTAGTTAAATTATTAGATTCTATATTTAAATTTAGAATGTTTCTAAATTAAGATTAAAACTCATAGATTAGATAAATAACTCCATATTTATGATTTTTCTCCATATTTCTCAAAGTTCTTAAAATACTTAATTCAATTGTGTATTTTCATAGATATATTTTCCTAAGTTCCGATGGGTTCGATCTCGCACTTAATCGCTATACTATTTAATGGTTCGTGCGCTTGCGAGTTATAAATTTAAAATTTGCACAACACAAATCTTTTTCATAAGCGATATTCTTAACATAATTTATAAGATCCTCACAACTTTCAAAACATCCCTCAACAAACTCCATGCCACTTGAGGATTAAAAACTACCACTAAAACACTAATAATAATTAGATAAGAGAGAGAGTTACCTCCGATTTGAGATAAAAGATCCAGACAATAGCTTAAAAGAGAGAACTTCGAACCGAGATAAGAGAGAAAGGATTGAAAAGGGGGTTTAAGGGTTGAAAATTTAAATGTGTTTCAAGGGTTTGGGATTGAAATGGGGGTTAAAAAATGGGGTTTTTGAAGAAGGTGGTTCAAAATGGGGTTTATGGGTTTCGGATTGAAATGGAGTTCAAGGGTTTCAGATTAAAAATGGGGTTGAAAATGGAGTTTTAAGGAGAACTCTTTGAAGAAAGTGGTCTAAAATGGGGTTTGAGGGTTTGGGATAGAAATGGGGTTCAAGGGTTTGGGATTGAAAAATGGGTTGAAAATGGGTTTGAAAATGGGGTTTAAGGGGGAAGGGATTCAGAAAGGGGTTCAAGGGCGAAGGGAGAGGGAGAGAGAAACCACGGTGTAGGGTTTAGAATGGAATAAAACGAGTGGAATTTCGTAGATGATCACTTATATAAGTTGTCATTCGTTCGAATGAATCAGTCAATTCATTGAATGTCAACCTCATATGTCATTCGTTCGAATGAATCAACTCATTCATTCGAACGAATGGCATATAGACGTGCATTCATTCGAATGACTGGGTTGATTCATTCGAACGAATGACATTTGAGAGAATGACTGTCATTTTCCAGTTCTCTCTGATACATTCGTTCGAATGAATCAGTCAATTCATTCGAATGAATAACACCTTATATGTCATTCGTTCGAATGAATCAATCTATTCATTCGAACGAATGACATATAGATGTGCATTCGTTCGAATGAATGACATTTGAGAGAAGGACTGTCATTTTCCAGTCCTCTCTGATACATTCGTTCGAATGAATCAAGTCATTCATTCGAATGAATCAAGTCATTCTTTCGACGTCTATATGTCATTCGTTCGAATGAATGGATTGATTCATTCGAACGAATGACATTCGATCGAAGGACTGTCATTTTCCAGTCCCATCTGATTCATTTGTTCGAATGAATGGATGGATTCATTCGAACGAATGAACAGCTTCTGCCCATTCATTAGAATGAATAGAATTTACACTGGAGAATTCGTTTGAATGAATTGTTCATTCGAATGAATGGATTTTACACATGTGCATTCGTTCGAATGAGTCAAAATCTCGGCAGGATGCATGTATTCATTCGAACGAATCCGTAATGAACTGGGAATTCGTTCGAATGAATGAAAACAGAGGGGGTATGCGTCCATTCGTTCGAACGAATGGAGAAATGAACTGCAAATTCGTTTGAACGAATGGAAACACGGGGGCAAAATGGTAATTAGCCACCTGCACCCAGAAATAGGTGTATAGAGGCAGAAAAACTGAGTGTGTAAATGCGGGGCCTTTCTTAAATTAAATCATTCGAATCAGATTAAAATCCACCCAAGTTTCACCTCTACCAACCAACCAGCCACCAGCTGTAAAAGTCGATGCCAGAACTGCAATAGAGATTTTTAATTCAATAGTGTTCTTCGTTGTTGTCTCTCAAGATAGTAATGGCATGGTAGAGAGATTCTCTCTCCTTTCTAATTGTTCAACTTTATTCTTTTATCTCTTTTTTTTTATAGATTAAATATTATTATTTTAAAGTATTTGTTTAGATATTTTATCTCTAAGTTTAATTTTTTTCTCTACGAATATAGTAAGTTGTAGAGAAGATCGTGTGAAAGGAAATGGTCTCATTCGAGCGAGAAATTTTTTTGGAGTTTGTTCTTTAGAATCTCTTTTGAGAATTTTTAAAAAGAGATTTGATGAAAATTTATTTTCTATTTTATAAAGTTATTTGTACATAAAAGTTGCATCGAGAGTCTTGCTTAACACATTATAATCTTTACCTGTTTAATAATAATAAATAAAAGTTACAGGGTGTGAAAAGTTGAAGTAGGTAAACATCACCCTCCCATGAAAATGGTTTAGTTGTTTTTAAAATTGTAGTTACTCAACCTACTGAGAAATTTCAATATTAATAGCTATTCATGATGTTTTCATTTTTACTTTCATAATATTGGAAAAATACTATTTTTTATTAATATAAGAATTTTACCACTTCTCTTATCATTATTGTGAAACTTCAGTATTATCATGAAAATTCGATAATATCGCCATATTAACAATACCTTTTTAAAAAATTTAAATTATATCCCTTGATAATTTGATTTATTTTTTTATATAACTTCAATAGTGATATTTAGAAATGAACTTATATAGCATTGGATGATATTTTATGATTTAAAAAATATGAGATAATGAATAATATTTTGTTTTAGAGTTCCCATTTAGACATGGGATTTTTCTTTCATCATGGGATTTCAAATTTTCGTGTAAAATTACCATTTTGCCCTCTGCTTTCCACACCGTCCAAACATTCATTCAGAACCCTTTTTCCCCAATTCCATTTTCATTCTCATCTTTCCCTTTCCAAACCCTTTTCCCTCAAACCCCCTTTTCAAAATGTTCCACTCAACTCTCTCAATCTTCTATTTCGGCGGTTCGAAAGGTAACTCTCTCTCAAGCTAATCTCTCAGTCGCCTATCTCAAATTGAAGGTAATTCTCTCTCAAACCCAAGACTCTAAATCTCATACTGTCTCTATTTTTTAGAAATCAGTACCATGGGTTCTAGTGAGGGAGGTACATCCACATTTTATAAATCGTCAAGTGGCATGGAGTTTGTTGAAAATTATGAGATTTGTGAATGAGTTTTATAATGAAAATGAGTTTGTTGAGAGTTGTTTTTCAAGTCGAAAGGATCTGGTCAAATATGTTAAGGAGGTTGCTATTGCACAAGGATTTATAACTACCATCGGAAGATCAAGTACTAAGGACAAGACAATATTTCTTGGTTTCGATAAAGGAGGTACATATCGCACCATGGTTAATTTGAAAGATGATGAGAGGAAAAAGAAAGCATCATATCTCCTTCTCAATTGTCCATTTGAAGTGAGAGAGAAATAAATTATTGATGGGTCATGGAAGTTGACCATAAAAAATTTAGAGCACAATCATGATCTCTCGAATATATTATTAGGTCATTCAAGTACACGATGTTTTTCAGATGAAGAGAAAAAAAGGATCATTGAAATGAAGAGTATCAATATACCAACCTGCCAAAGTTTGACGACCCATAGAAATGAAAATCCAGGTATTGGAGTGACATCGACTGATTTGTACTATTTTTTGCATACGATTCGGAAAGAGCAACTAAGAGGTCATAATTCAATTCAAACTTTGATTGAAGATCTTCAAGAAGGTGGTTTTCAGTACTGGCTTGACTATGACAATAAAGGTCATTTGTCCTATCTTTTCTTTACACATCCATTATCAATTATACTTACTAAGAGCTATCATAATGTCTTTCTGATGGATTGCATATACAAAACCAACATATATCATATGACATTGCTTAATATGGTTGGTATTATAAGTTTTAATACTAATTTCTTCTCATGCTTTGCTTTTATAAGAAATGAGAAATTAAAAGATTATGTACGGGCATTGTTACAGATATTCAAAAGGATTTTAGGAGTTGATCATGATCGTCTAGTTTTTGTGAGTAATAAAAATTTGATATTAAAGAATGCGATTGATTCGAAGTTCTTTAATAGTATTACAATTGTGCTCTCAGTTAAGATCGTTAGAACGGCCTATTAGGAACATTCGAACGATCTTATAACTTATATAACGTGCGTTTAGACGGTAGACTATTACATTGAAATTAACGTTCGAACGGGCCAACCATCCAAACGCACGAACAATGTTCTGAATGGACATTCGGACAGTGTGGAAAGCGGAGGGAAAAACAGTAATTTTACAGGAAAATTTGAAATCCCGTGTCTAGTGTAAGAAAATGTCCATGTCTAAATGGGCACCCTTGTTTTATTAGTTAATTGATAAAGTAATTAATTTCTTATAATATATTTTTATAATCATAAATTATTAATGGTTACTTCAATTTTAACTTTTATTTATATTTATTACTATATTTTAAAAATTATATTTTCTCCTAGATGTTTTCGATAATACCTCGATAAAGAACTATAAAATTAAAAAATCTGATATTATCAATAGTCGATAATATTTCAAAAATAATATCAATGATATTACTGAGAATAAAAAAAGAAAAATAAATGAATAAATATGTCTGAATTTACCATGCTGTAAAACCCAAATCACCCAATCTGAAGAGCAGAGTATGACATGCGTTCAGCCTCTGTGAAAGCAAACTTTTACATATCTATTTATTTATCTATCTATACTAAATAGTCTGATGTATAAGAGAAGAAAGAAAGAATTGTACGGCTAGAAAAGAAACAAATGTATGACCAATGTCTGCGGTGAGAGTGGTGAATGGTTGGTTGACACTGGGGCAGTGGCAGTCGTCGGAAATAAATGTGAAGAAACTGGGATATTGTTAAGGTTCCGAAGCTCCATCTGAAATGAATGATGATGGGCCCATCATAAATGAAGGGAGTTGTATTTCTTCTTTTACCATTCATTTCTGAGAAGACAGGCTGCTACAACGTTCATATTTCTCATTCACTTCACCCTTATCTTCAACGGCCCATGTTTGCTCATTCGGAAAACTTAGTCTGACACAATAGCGTCATCATTTACGAGTACGACTTCAATTTTGACTCTATTTTAATTTTAAGAATATATTATTTTTTTAATTTAAATAAATTAGAATTTTTAATAATTTAATTAAAATAGATTTTATATAAAAATTATGTATTTTTATCATTATTAACGGTTCTCCTCAGTGTTAGAGCTAGAGACACTCAGTTGTCCCCCTTCATACAGAGTTAGATTCATGAACCTGACGCATCCTTATGGTACTTCCGCTCTGATACTATGTAAAATACATGAGTAGAATTTATCTTTAAAAATAGACTATTAAGGAGAGGGTGTCCATGCATTCATACACTATACATCTCAAAAGTACATAGGCGACGTGGGACTATACTAACACTCCCTTTTAATGCCAAGAAACATTCACCTCTGCCCCTCTATACATGAATGGAGTTTTGAACCCGACTCAATCCGATAATAATCCTCCTCTAATATCATATAAAACACATGAGTAGAACTCATTCTTACAAATCAATTACAAAAGAGAGAATACCTATATCTATATGTTTTTACATTATACATGTCGAAAGTGCCCAAGTGATATGAGACTATACTAACAAAATATATTAATCATATAACATGTTAAATAATATGAATAATTGAACCAATCAAACTATTAGCTGACAATTGAAATAAATATAAATGATATAAAAAATTTAAATTATATTATATTTTACAATCGAAATATTGAAATCTAATTGTAGGTTTCGTCATCTAAGATCAAATGGAACAAACTTGATTGAAATCGATTAAATGACTTTAAGCAAATGGAAAAGCTTCCATCGGACTCTTCATGTGAGATGGACCTTCAGCATGTGGCCCACCACTATGCATGCATCCAAGTCAGGTTGGATATGTTAGGATAAATGTGGCACTTGGTTGGCGTTTTGCTAATCATGCTCTAGCATTATCATCATTTGTGGTCCCAACACTACGCACTTCTCAATTCTCATCTTCTTTTCGTGCAGGCAGCTCTAAAGAAACTTATTTCTATTTTCAATCAAGAGACTCAACATTTATTGATGGATGAGCACCACATGGTTAGATGGGAGAAAAAATTATTCAATTCGATCATTATACTTTTATAAGATAGAGTCATAAATAATTTTGTAGTAATTAAAATTTTAAATTTTAAAATCACATGGTTAAGATGATCTGATGAGATTCAAATTTTACATTTTTTTCATCAGAAAATATGTGACATAATTCAATCTGCAAAGAAGAGTTCCTCTAAACTTATAATTTTATTTTAAGGTCATCAGAATATATATATTAAAGTTTTTTTTAAAAGGTTTAATATTGGATACTTCTTGTGCACATGTGATGGGGGGCAAGTGTTTATAGGAGTATATGATGAGTTAGTGGATCAGTTTATCATGAGCTAAGTAAAAGGATATATTTGTAATTCATCACATTATAGGCTAGTATTTTAATTCAATTTAGGGGCATACTTGTAAACTTGATTGAGTATTTTGTAATTTTGAGAGAGAGAGATCTTATGAATGATACTATGATTGGCTTCTTCCTTCGTTCATTTTCTCTTTAGTTTTGTATAAGAGATATGGAGAGAGGGAGGAGTAGAGAGAGACATTCATCTCCCTCGTTAAAACATTTGGCATTTTATTTTACAGTAAGTCTTTCTTTCATGCTAAATATAATTTTATTTTAATTGTTATTTGCTTCTTTGAGTTTTGAATTGAATTGCATTTTTTAATGAAAATGGGTGTTTGGATTTTGAAACCAACTCCCTACCAAAGAATTATCTAATTATTTTCATTATTTTTTAGGATTTCTTCATGCAGTGACTAATGTAGCAGCGTTAATGGCCGCCACCTCCTAGATGGTCAAATGTCAATTTACCATTAGAAGAAGTTTTAATGGGTTAATATGGATATATTCTAAGTGCAAGAGAATAATTGATTTTTAGATTAATGATAAGTGTTTATGTCATTTAAATCATGTAAATATTGACATATTTTCTTTTAATCTTTCGTGTGATATGGAATATAAAGTTAACTATACCTAAATTTATTGTATATTTTTATAAATTATCTCTAGCTTAAGCTCAAATTGAAGAATAGGACTTTTTTTATGAGTCCTGCTAGAAGGTAAGACCAGGGGTTCAAAAATCGGCTCGGCCGATACGCGATATGGACGATATATTGGCCGATAATTTTATCTCTCATACCGATATCGGTATTTTCTCTCTCCTCCGATATCGGAACCGTGAAAAAACCACAAAAAACCGTGACGAATCGTGAAAAATCGAAAAAAACTGTGAGCACCCGTGGGAACCGTAAACCCTGAACCGCGGAAAACCGCGAAAAACCGCGAAAAACCGTGTAAAAACCGCGAAAAACAGTATCGGTGTTTTTTTTTTAAAAAAATAAAATTAAATACCGATATTTGTGAATATCGGCCGATATTCGGTATGTACGGCCGATACTAATCGTATCGGCCGATATTACTCGGTTTAAAAAAACTGATATATATCGACCGATACGATATGTATCGGCCGATATTTGCACCTTAGGGTAAGACCCATTCTATGATTGAAACAATTTGATAATTGAATAAATCATCATAGGATTTGTCCGACTTTATAATATAGAGTTCATCAAATATAGTTGATTAGATGGTTTTCTAAGAGACTTGAACACCTTGGTTGAAAAAAAAAAAAAAAAAATCAACTCTGGCTATTAGGATTGTCTATGGTCTTTTGACTTACCTGCCTAAACCACCTAAAATGATTTTTTCTCAAATTGTCATCTATTGGAGTTATATTTTAAATTATCCATAATAAGATCATTATTAATTCTATCCTTTATGATTAATTCACTCGTCCAACATAACATCTACATATCTGCTGCCATATATTTATCTTTTCTTCATTATTCAACACTCCATTCCATAGAGTAATTACGGGATGTCAAGCAAAAAGGCCGATTTGTATGTTCACCTAGTTGTTGAATCCTTCTAAAGTTCAAATCTACTATTAATATTAATTAAAACTAAAATTACTTTTATTTGACATATCGTCCAACTCTACAAATTGAAATTTTGGTTTAAAATTAATATATAAACCCTATGGTTGGACATTTCTACGGAAAATGGAAATTTTCATTATTAATAATTTTTAGACCAAAATATGAAGATAATAGGAAGAAATATTAGTTAGTTTGATGCATGGAACCTAAATAAAATTCTAAATTTGAAGTTAGATATTAACGCATGCCCATTGGATAAATATAGCTTTGTTGATTGAGTAAAACATTAAAAATGATAACATTTTATTAAAAAAATAAGTTTAAAGTAAATTCAATTTTGCCCTATTGAGTTTTTCATGAATTTCATAAATTCCAATTTAACATTTATTGTAATATAACATCATCATCGTCTATCTATTTATCCCATTAATCTAGGATAGACTTTCATATTTAGATTTGAAAATTCTTTTCATGTACAGTTGCTTTGTCTCGCACCCATGAGACTTAAACTCAAGATCTTTAGACTACAATTATGAATCTGGACCAATTGTGATTGTTAAAGTTCTGATAATTGAATTAATTAACAAAAGAATACAAAATCATATATATACAAAACTTTAATGACTCTAATGAAAAGACTAAAATACCCCTAATACAAAATACAAGCAATACATCTCTAACAGCCGCCTTCAAACTCATGATGTTATAGCATTAAGTATCGAGAGTTTGTGAAGAAGATACTGGAAGCGTGTAATGGCGTGTGACTTCGTGAAGAAATCTACAAGTTGCATCGCAGAAAACAAATCGTGCCATGCTGTAGATGATGTCGCAGAAAGTGACAATCAAGCTCAATATGCTTGGTGCACTAATGAAAAACCGTGCTATGTGCAATTTGAATAACACTTTTATTATCACAATACACAGGAGTAGGGGTAGAAAGTGACTCTCATGTCGTCAAGTAACCAATGAAGCCAAACTATCTCAACAGTGGTAGAAACCATAGTACGATACTCATCGTTGACAGATGAGTGAGCAACAATAGTCCGCTTTTTGCTGCACCAGAAATGAAAGTCTCTCCTAGAAAAACACAAAATCCAGTATTAGACTTACGATTAGAAGGATCACCAGCCCAGATAGATTCAAAAAATGCTTGAAGATCCAAAGTAGAGGAAGAGGGAAGTAATATAATCTGATATAAAGTGCCAAGATATATCGTAAAATATGAAGGACAACTGCCTAGTGAACAGTAGTCGGTGAGGAAACAATCTGACTTACAATATGAAGTGTAAACGCAATGTTAGGCCGCATAATTAGGAGATCAGTAAAGCTTCCAACTATAGTACGATACAACATAGGCTTGGATAAATGCACACCATCAGAGGAAGTATAATGAACATTGAGCTCTAAAGGAGTCGCAACTGACCTAGTGTTAGTAATGTGAGCTCTCTGAAGAACATCTACAAAATATTTGGATTACGAGAGAAGATAGCCTTTGGGACAAACAAAATATCTTCTATCCCCAGAAAGTATCGCAAGTGCCCAAGTCCTTCATTTCAAATCATCAGTGCAATTGTAACTTCAACTGTGCTATGCCATCAAGAACATCAGCGGTCAAGATCATATCATCAACATATAAAAGTAGGAGAATATGATCAGCATAGGTAGAACGAATAAAGAGAGTTGAGTCATGAGCACTAGATTGAAAGCCAAGAGAACTAATCATTGTGGAGAAATTTTCAAACCAAGCACTAGGTGTCTGTTTGAATATATAACCTTTCTAAGTCTGCATACTTCTCCATAATTATGAAGAACACCTAGCAGAGGAATCATATTGACGTAGCATGTAGCATGATTTGAAGAGTCGAAGGGCCCGAGTACCTGTGTTGCTCATGATTGGGTTAACGCGGGTATGGAAGTATGGCCTGACGAGGGGTCATTGAGTGGGATAATGGGCACAACTGGCTTGTGAATGGGTTATAAACTTTGACCGGGTTAAGTGGTGGTTTAAAGGTGGTCAATGGAAGTAAAAGTGAGGTGTAAAGGTTACAAGACTGAACTACAATGGGAGGTGTAAAGGTTACAAGACTGAACTACAATGGGTGGGTTTGACAGGTGGGGATGGTTAGAGGTCAAGTACAAAGAGTATTGGGGACGTGGAGGATTGGGTTAGGCTACAAGAGGTTGTGTGATGGGCAATGGGTGTAACAGAGGGAGTTCTTCTAGGTATGGGTCAATGGCAATAAAGATGAAAGAGAACTGGGCTGTTGGATATGAAAGGAAGGTGATCTGGGTTGGTGTTTGGAGTATGTATTTTTGGGTGAATGGGAATAGGGAACAAGGAACGACTGGACTAAACTGTGGATTCAAACAGGGGACGATGGTGGGTGTTTTGTCATGCCCTGACCCTGAAAGGGCTCAGACCGCGACTAATTTTTTTTCCTAAACCATGTAATGCCCCGCCCTTTTTCACCCGTTTTCCAAAAATCAGAGTCTATTTTTTTTTTTTTTTTAAAATAGAAGAGTGAGAGAGGGCGCGGACGCCACGACGCGAGTTAAGTCCGAGCTCCGAGCTTCTAAAGCCTGGCCCTTAACTGGCCAACCCCACGCGTGCGCGGAGTTAAGTCCACGAGAACGGTTCACGCGTAGGAAGTAAGCTCGCGGATTATAGTTATTGCGGAACATGATAATAGAGTCTATCCTACCGGTTTTTAGATAGAAGGGAAGATACAACATTGAATTACCAAAATGCCCCTATGTTCATATTTATATCACAAAACATAATCGTCCATAAGTAACGTCCAAAACATCGCAAGAAATGTAAACTTATACAACCCGACAAGCTAAGTTACTTTAAAATTACATCTCCAAAATGTAAACGTAAATAAACTAAGACTGCACTGCCCAAGCCCCTAAGCTTGGCTCCTGTTCCATAGCTTCCGCCATCCCCTGCGTCATCAGCTAGGTAGAAGTAGGGCGTTAGTCAACGCGCCCAGTAGGACTCCGAGTAGGGCTAGCACATGGATTAGTGATAACACATATATCGATAAAATAACATATAACAAAATAAGCATGTGATGAATGTTATGCCATGGGTGCCTATGTCATGTGTCCCACCCATCATCCGTATGATCATACAATGTATTATCCCCATGTTTGCTTCTCGGTCGCCCCGACGGAGCATGGACTCCGGTTATAGCCCTCAGGCTATCCCCATGTCTGATTCTCGGTCGCCCCGACTGAGCATGGACTCCGGTTATGGCCCCTCAGATATCCCCATGTTTGCTTCTCGGTCGCCCCGACGGAGCATGGACTCCGGTTTGTTTATTTTTTTCCGCCCATGCCATGCATGAGATGAAGTGCATTATGCTATGTAATATATATATAATCCATATACTCAACATATCATACATAGCCATATAATGCATAATATTAAAATATAATCCATATGATTCATAACTTAAAACTCATCATAAGATAAATCATAATCATAAATCTATCATAAGCCAAATCAAAATAATTTAAAATACCATCACATATCCATCGCTTACAAAAAGGTAGGAATCCTACCGAATACAGTGTCGCGTTCCGTTACGCTTCCCGTTCGATAATCCGGTCGCCGATCGCGTATCGTTTGCGACGTCCGATACCTTATTACATTTACCGAATTAGTCCATACGTCATCCATGATTAAGTCCCTAACTTAGCCCATTATCCATTGGTTTTAGACTCATACATAAATCCGATTTTGGCCAATTAAAAAAAATTCCGACTTGTAAGCCTAAAACACAGCATCTATCCGTTTCATTTAATCATTCGTAATATCCGATTCCATGTCTAATCCCCATACATGGCCGAACCCATGGTTCTTCAATGTGGCACTTATTTACCGTTTTGCCACTCCTCTCTCATGGTTCAATCATCCATTCGTTTATGTATCTTCTAAGTCCAAACTTCATCCCTAATTTAGATCCATTAGGGTTTCATTGACCATGACCTAACATCCATAAAAACAGCCACCTAATTTAATTAAATTTGTAATCATCTAACTCCATATATGATTCAATAATTGGCCCATAATCATGACCTCCAAATGGGTCATGGGTTCGGCCATACACCATGGCCGAACCCATGGTGCCTATTTCCATTCCCTTGGGTCCATTTTACCTTCACCAAATGAAATTAAATCATTCATTTAAAATCCCATTTTTCATCTCATTTAAAACATCACATACCTACTCATAAATCCATTTAAATTTATCATCTCTTTCCATCATTTTCCATTCCTTTTACCTTCATTAAAAATCACTAAATCATCACCATAGGGTTCGGCCATACACCATGGCCGAACCCATGGTTCATGGCTCACTTTCATGGATGTTATTTTAAAGACTAAGTTTTGTCCCAAATTAATCCAATTTGAAATTACTAATCTTCGTTCATTTTGGCCCTTTAAAACAAACTCCTAAGCATTGATACATACATTAACCTTAGCCTAAAATTGATCCAAAATTGGGTCATGGGTTCGGCCATACATCATGGCCGAACCCATGATGTTTCTTTCTCCATTTTTCTTGGTTTCATTTACCCATTTTAACATACTTCCAAATGAAGATTAAATCATCTATCTAAATCTTCATTTCCATCAAAAGATTACTACATACCATACTTACTCATCTATTCAAATTCCTATTCCTCCATATTATTTTCCATGCCTAAAAGTCCCATAACCTTACTATAGGGTTCACCTTTATGGATGCCATTTTCAAAGACTCATGTTTTGTCCCAAAAAATAATCCATTTAAAATCACTAACCTTCATTCATTTTGGCCCTTTATAAAAAAAAGTTATATCATACACTTTGTAATCCATTTAAAACTATCATCTTCTCCATCATTTTCTATCTCTTCACTCTCATTAAAATAATTAATCATCACCATAGGGTTCGGCCATGGTAGTTCATGGTTTATCTCCTCCATGCTATTTTAGAAGCCATAATAATCATGTGCATTCCCCATGATTTTCTCATCTTAACAATCCTTTAAAATCACCCATTCTTAACCATTTGAAACCTAATTTTCATTAACCATTCTCCACCATTTTAAACCTTCACACCTTAATTAAAAATCATCCATATTTACGGTCGAACCCTATGGCCCATTAAACCATAAAAATCCAATTTTCCTATGCTTAATAAAGACTTAAAAATTCCATTAAAAATTCCATTCTTCCATTTCATCCATTTCTTAATCCATTCCTCCATTTTTATCCATTTCTTATCCTATCTTTTGATGGATCTTAGATCCATGGCCCACAACATTTTTGGCCATATTTGGTCTAAGAAATGGATTCCATATCCTATCTTTAAAAATATAAACTCTTGTTTAAGAAATTCTTACCGCACCGACGACTCCTCCGGTCCTTCTTTCTTCTTTGCTTTCCTTAGCCCTTTCTCCTTCTTTCTCTTCTTGATGATCGGCCAAGATGAGCTTGATCAATGGTGTGGCCCTCCAAGCTTAGGAATCGGCCAATATTGAGTGAGTTTGTTTGAGAGGGATAGAGAGGGGAAGGTGATGGAAAACAAGATCTTAGCCTTTGATCTTGAGGTGGTGATGGTTGATCAATGCTTGGTCTTCCCTTTTCTTCTCTTCTTTTCCTCTAAGTCTTCTTATTTTCTTCTTTTCTTCTCTTGATACATGGAGGGACGGTTTTTGGGTGTGAAGAGAGGGAGAGTGAAATGAGAGGGATGAGATGGAAAACCCATCTCATCTTTGGTCTTACTTGGACCATACCCCTCCATCATGTCTCCACCAACCAAAGTATGGGCTCTCTTGACCTTGGTGGTGGTGGTTGAGATCCAACCACCAAGCATGGCTCCCATGTCCTCTTTGACTTGTTTATGTTGACCCTAATTAATCAACTTAATTAATTAAGTTAAGTCCTCACTTAGGTTAATTAATTTCTATCCAATTTAATTCCATCAAATTATCTATCTAATAAATCCACCCATAGTTTGACCAAGTCAACCATGGTGGACGGTCCCCACCTATACCTACCCCACCCGCCACCTCACTTGGTGAGGTGGGGGTGGGCCCCACTTGGCCATGTCATTTTAATTCCATTGATTTTAACTTAGGGCATTTTACAATAATTTTAATCAATTTAATTTACCTTAATCCACCTTAGTCTTCTTAAATTAATCCATGGTTGACCAAGTCAACCATGATGGTTGGCCCCACTTTTTCCTTGGTCCATACGCCACCTCAATTGGTGAGGTGGAGGTGGGCCCCATTTGGCCATATCACTTAACTTTGATACATCTTAACTTAGATAATTTTATAATTATCTAATCCATTTAATTTATCTTAATTGGATCACCATTGACCAATTAAATGAATTAATTCTAATTCATGGTCTATTGGGTAATCATTGGGCCCATGGCCCAATTAGATTCCCTTTTTACCCACTTACCTTAGGGTTGGAACCGATTATTTTGATCCATTGGGCCCCACATGGCCATCAGGCCCCCTTTGACCATCGTTGACCCACTTGGTCCTCATTGACCCATTAAATGGATTTCATCCAATCCATGGCCCATTGGATCATTCTTGGACCCTTGTCCCAACTTTTGATCCATTTGGTATTCCATCATGTTAAAATTCAAATTAAAATCAATAAATGCCAAATATATATTGATTCGAAAATTCGGGCTATTACAAACCATCCTATCCATCAAAGGTCCATGGGCTTTTGGGTGAGCTTCGCTAGGGTCCAAAGGAAGGGGATTCATCGTGCCAGTCTTAGAGGGACTCAAACATGTACCATATGACCCCTCTCAAACCCATCTAAATCAATGGCTAAAATTTCCAAAGTTTTCAGAGTTGAGCCCCTCGACCTGAAACCAACTTTGTACTTTTGTTTTACCCCCAGGTCGAGCCCCTCGTGATTGTCGAGGCCCTCGAGTTGAGACAGTTCTGTACATTTGGTCTGCTATCAGGTAGAGCCCCTCGACCAACCTCGAGGCCCTCGAAACGGTCGAGTCCCTCGACCTGAGACATGTTTATCATTCTATATCACTCCCAGTCTCAGGCCCTCGACTAGGATTTCAAGGCCCTAAAAATGACAACAACTGATCTTCTTATTTTTCCATGTTTTGATCCATTTTTTCCAACTTTCTACACATAACACATTAACACGTAATATTATACATCAGAGAGGCATACAAAAGCATAGTGGTTCATACATGTATAGGTTCTTCATGCCACAGGAGGCATGTTTATTACAAATTCATGAAACTAGTAAAACAAACAAGTTGTCCATTCAGGGCCTAGTATACTGAAATCCAAGGATTCTGTTCCCTAGGGCAGCACTTCTGTTCCTTCCTCCAGCACATTACCTTCATTGTAAGCTACTTGACCTATGTTGAGCTCTGAAAATATTACATTTTCACCCCTAATTATTGGACCAGTTAGCTCTCATATATTATGTATGTTGGTGCATTTAATGTTATTTTCTAGATTTGTAGAATGAAAATGGAGAATTCAGGAAATCAAGCTAATTCAGTGGATAATTGCAAGTTTTGAGCCTAAACTAGGAGACCTAGAATTTTTTATGATTAATTTCACTCCACTTTAGGATTTTCATGTAAATTGGTTAGTGTAGATCCATCTATGAGAGTCTAGATTAAATCAATATTTTAGATTTTAAAGTGGTGAAGTTAATTATTTAATTCTTGAAGAGAAAACTTGCAATTTAAGAGGCAAAGGCTAAAATTCAAGATTAATGGGCGAAAGATCCACTTCAATTGGGCTAAGGTAAGTTCCACATGCTATCATTGGACTAGGCCACAGGCAGTCATTCGCATATCACAGATGGGCCAGACCAATGTGCACTCCAAAGTCCAACAAAGGCCCAAGTCCTCAAGCTCAAGTCCAAGGTCCACTAAAGGCCCTTGTGCTCATTTCTAGGTCCAAAACCTAGTCACACGCCCAAGCCTTGTCTATTTCCTTGTCAATCCACACCATCTAATCTCCTCTCCAATGCAATCTTAACCACTCATTTTCATCCTTTAATCCTAACCATTCATCTCATGCATCAAAATCAGGTCAAAACCTAAAGCCACCTATCAAATCCGACCCATACATTCATGACATCAAATCTAGGCCATCCAACCTACCCATCATCTAGATTAACTCTAGGACCATAACCATCCATACATCATCTCATCATCCATCCATTTAGATGAACCATCTCTCATTAAATCCATTAGATTTAGGACATTTCATCACAATCATCCATTTCATGCATACATTTTAGGTAAACCCTAGAGCCTCCATGCTAATCCAATGAATTCATAAATCATTTTAGATCTAGGATAGTAATCTCATCATCCCTCTTGATAAACCTTTGAATCTCAACCCTCCATTAGGAAACCTACCATTTATATAATCTATTTTAATCAACTTATCTTAGAGCTATTAGATCTAGGTCCCATTCAATCATAGTCATTCATTCATAAAAACCTTAGATATAGAATAACTTGGAACCCAAGCAATTAAAATCTCTCCATGCACTTGACCCAAAATCCCATCTAGGTTAATGCCACATCACCTACACCTCATAACCCCTCTAAGAAATCCAAATTTGCTCAAGGCAAGGAGTACACTTGTCAATTTCGAGAGAAGCCTTGTGGAGAAAGAAATGGAGAAAAAAATGGAATTTGGAAGACAAGTTTTGACACATCTTTGGTATTTTGACCATAACTTTCTATTCCGATATCCGATTGCACCGATTCTTGTTGCATTGGAAAGAATACTTCAAGGAGACAACTTCGTAGTTTACAAAATTTCATGATTCAGACATTTTCTAGGTCAAAATGGAGCTGTAAGATGATACATGTGTAGAAAAATAGGATTTGCACTCTACTTTCCAAACTAATCCTAAATCCCAATCTTTTCTCCACCATTGCTTAGCCACCAAGCCAAGCCACCCTAAATTCGTGTATACCTTGTTAAGCCTTAATTTCTCAACTTAAAATCTTATCCATCCAAATTCCATGAGATCTAATCCAAGCCATCAGTCCACCACTTAAACCAAGATTAAATCCTAGCCATCCATTCCAACTCTGAGACTATAAATAGAGCACTAAGCACACTATAGAATTCGAATTTGACTTAGAGCTCAAGAGGACCGAAAGACTGGAGATACACCAAGATACAGTGCCATCACTTGAATTTTACAAGTGAGGAATCAATTTTTGCAATTTTATTTTATTGTATTCATTGTATTTTCCAAGTCTTGTACTTGAATTCTTTCATTAATTAAATAAGAGACGTCCATTTTAGAATCTTGAAAAGTCCAATTATTCAATTTATCTTTTATGCTTCATTTTAATTTTTAATTTGCATTCTTTATTTAATTAAAGTCTTAGGTTGTGAATGTTGAACCTAAGATCCAAACTTTAATTAGATTAAGGAGTGTGAATTTTAATTAACAGGTGTAAATTAATTCTTGAATTCTATGCGTTGAATTTCAGATCTAGATTTCTCATTTTTTATTCATTTTGAATGATGAGAGAAAAATTTCATAACCACCTTTAAATTATGCATTTATTTATTCTGTCATTTACATTATTCGTCAATTTATTTCCTATCTTTAGTTACATTAGTTACTTTGTATGTTTGTTGTATAAAAGCTGTTCAATTTATGTTTTTCTTTTATTGCTTGTATGCTCATTCTTTCATTTTTTAATTCATTATCAAATCAATCTCCCTCTCCAAAAGATTCTTTAACTAGAGTTTGAGTGGTGATATTTTGGTCTTAAAACATTTGATTTTAAATTAAGATGAGACTACCATTATTCATGTTTCACCAATTTAATAAAAAGAAAATGGATTTGATTCTCAACTTGTTAAATTTATAAGTTAGATAATAATGTTGTCAATTTTGACTTTCTAAGATCTAAATTAAAATTGTAATTCCATGTATTTGATTTCTTAAGAATATATATTTTAAAAGGTATCAATTTAATTTAAGTATATATTTTGTAGATTTCCTCTGGGTTCGATCTCACACTCAATCGCTATACTATTACACGGTTCGTGCGCTTGCGAGATTATAAATGTAAAATTTTCACATCAACAAGTTAACAACTCAATGAAAAGAGCTCAATAAATCAATGTTTTCCATAAATAACAAAAAAAAGGAAAGTTATACAATGCAATTTTACAAGAACATTAGGTTACCATGACATTTTTTTTTTCCATTTGATCTTTTCTTTCTAACTAATATTGCCCAGTTGAGGTTCCCACTAGCCTCACTTCACATTGGGGTATTCCACTTGACCCCTCTAAGGTATCCCACTCAACCTCAATTATGTTAGGTCTCGAGGTATCCCACTCAGCCTCGTCGAGGTATCCCACTCAACCTCGAATGCATTTGGTTCCGACACGGACAAAATGCATCATTTTGCAAGAGCTTCACGGCCCACCGAACAAGTGTGTGTTAAGGCAGTTTACCACATCCCAATATTAAAAATTGCCCATACCTTGGGAACAGTTCACAATCCTACTTATACACTGCTCCATGTGCCCTCTTTCATAGGGTTTCACACTGGAGAATACTTACTGTCCACTGGTTTGCAATTCTGGTCACAAGACTCGGAATGTTTAAATTTCAATTCCAGCAGAAACTCTTTAATCACAGTATATAGCACATGCATAAATAACAATATTCAATCAGTTAATGACACCTCGCCTTAGTCCAATTAATTAAACCTATTAGCCTCCAAATGCTCAAATGGGTCCCATTTTGCATTGTAGACTACTGAGCTTTGACTCCTTGACACCTTTTCATGCTTATGTTCTAGCAGTTAGACAAAATACATCCCTTATAAGTAGAGGTATTAATACCGGCCGATACATATCGTATCGGCCGATATATATCGTATCGGCCGATATATATCGATTGCTTAAGGGCCGACATATATACATATCGTCCGATATGTATCGTTTATAATATCGGCCAATATATATAAATTCGGCTGTTATTCCACAATAATGTTAAAAACTAAAAACAAAAAAGGGCCGATATTTAATTTTTTTTTTCTAAAAAAGGGTTGATATTTCATTTTTTTTAAAATCAGTATTTACACACTGGTAGAACTATAAAAAAATTATATCAAGTAGATTAAAAAAACAGACCGATATTTATTTAATTATAAAATTTAAAGGGCCAGCAATATCTTTGGAAAAAACTCATTTATGGTGGGTACATAATCTTTAAATCCTCACAAATTAAAAGCCTTGTATTGGAATTTTTTACTTTGTTACCATATTTAAGACTTAAGAGTTTATTTTTGATAGATTAGATGACTTAGTATTTGACCGAGATTGTATAAAATTTTGTTATCATATTTTATATTTTGATAGGTCGTTGCCAAACTTCAGACCAAAGATGAAAAAAATTTTAGTCAAACTTTAGATTTAATTTTTAGCCAAAATTTTGGCCAAGAAATCCGACATTTCATTTAAACTTTAGCTTTAATTTTTAGACCAAATTTTTTAAAAATGTCACCAAAACTTAAGCCGATAATTCTTAATCAATTAAGATGAATTTTTTACCATAATGTCTTAAATTTTAATTGTTAAAAATTTCCAAATTTTACCACAAATTCAAGTCGAGACTTTCAACCAAAAGTTTTGAAAATTTCGGCTCAAAATTTTAACCAAATTTCAGCCAAAAAATCAGAGATTTGAGTCAAACTTTAGATTTAATTTTTACCCAAAACTTTTGCCAAGAAATCCGAAATTTTATTAAAACTTAAGCTTTAATTTTTAGACCAGAATTTCTGAAAATGTCACCAAAACCGAGGCTGATAATTCTCAATCAATTAAGCTGAATTCTTTACCATAATTTCTTAAATTGCAATTGTTAAAAATTTCCAAAATTTACCCCGAATTCAAGTCGAGAATTTCAACCAAAAGTTTTTAAATTTTCGGCTCAAAATTTTAGCGAAAATTTCAGCTAAAAATCAGAAATTTGAGTCAAACTTTGGATTTAATTTTTAGCCAAGAAATCCAAAATTTCATTCAAACTTTAGCTTTAATTTTTACACCAAAATTTGTAAAAATATCACCGAAACTTAGCCTGATAATTATCAATCAATTAAGCCAATTTTTTTACCATAATATATAAAATTTTAGTGGTTAAAAATTTCCAAAATTTACACCAAATTCAAGTCGAGATTTTCAACCAAAAGTTTCTAAATTGTCGGCTAAAACTTTTAGCCAAAATTTCAGCCAAAATTTCAGAAATTTGAGTCAAACTTTAGATTTAATTTTTAGACAAAAATTTCTTAATATTTCAAAAATGATAATGTTTATCACAAAATTTAAATTTTTTTATAATATAGGTGACTTTTAATTTTAAAAATGATAATAAACTATCAAAAACTTGGTCAATAAACTATCAAAATATTTCTTCAAAATTTTCTTAATTTTTCTACCTTTATTGTAATTTTTCATCATTTAATTATGAAGTTTTGAAGTTCTCGATTTCGCAACTTGAAAATAACATTTGCGCAATAAAATGACTGATATTTAATGAAAAACTTATATATTCATGAAGCCCATAATTTTCTGAGTTTTCTGTAATTTTTTTGATGTAAAAAAAAAAAAATGGCAAGAGAGAGAAACATATCGGGGTGAACAATTTTTTCACCCCTACTTACAAGAAAGCAGATTTTAGGTCTCGTTTTCTGGTCCCAATTAGTCATTTCCATCCTTATTATGTCCGAGGCTCCCACTTTTCATCTAGAGTTAATGGTTTTCACAATAAACTTGAAACAATCATTAAGTTAACTCTCCTCACCAAAATGTTCCCAAACCCAATGTTTATTTTCCCGAAGGACAACAAGGTAATAGCTGTGAGTCTGCTAAGTTCTTTCTACTCCAAATTGAGTTACGTCAGAGGGGTTAGCCATCCAAAACACCCATAAAGGGAAAATGGAAAGTACTCAGTGTTTGATCTTGTATTTCTCTGACGCTAGGAGAGTATTGAGAGTTTAGCCAAGAGAGGTATAGTACAGGAAAATAAATAAAATTACTTAGTGCCTAACTCCCATACCATTGAGCGACTAAGAATCACCACAGATGAATTGTGAGAATTGAGCCTAGAGGATACAGTGCAGAAATGTAAACACACAATATTAAAAATAACCAAACATGGAGTCAGAGGGACTAGTATTATGTCCCTTTTACTTCAGAAGAGAGAAATTAAAAATTTTCAGAGATTTTGAAAGTATAACTCAAAAATACACAAAAGGGCCATTTTTCCCCAAGTTTCCAAAATCCCATTTTTAGAGCATATTTTTCTCCCTTTTCAGTTCTAATCTTTTCTAGAGTTTATAAAATAAAGAAAAGAAAAGTTTTTATCCCTTCCCTCGTAGTTTTAGCGGAGTTTTGGCGTCTTTTTGGAAACCCACAAAAAGCTTTGGAAAGTTGTAGAAGAAAGGGATGGTGGAAGAGGAAGAGGAAGAGGAAAAAGAAGTATAGAAGAAGAAGATCAAGGAAAAGGAATAAGGAAATGAAGAGAAGAAGATTTGGGAACGGAAAGAGTTCCCTTCAATCCAATTTGTATTTCACGAGCGTAGGCATGTAGTAGAAGAGGTGCTCCCACTTCACCTACGACTATACCACCGTAGCTTTGATGACTAATGGGTTTTGTATTATTTTATTATTATTTCATTTATATTAATCATTTAATCCATTTTCACATGTTGGTAATAGTAGAGATCCTACTAAATCAATCTAAGTGGTCCGATAGGTTAAGAACTAAAAACTAGGAAGGCCATCAGAATCTGAGGAGAAATGTGCTTCGAAAACCTGATGATTTAGTTGAAACTGACATTTTTATCAAATTTTTATACATTTGAAGTATCTTTTGGGAAAATTCTGACTCTGTAGGTAGGTTGGGTAAATTCGTCTCATGAAAAAGTTCTAAAGTTCAGAAGAGTTTTGAAGTCAAAAGCTACTTGATCCGATTGAAAACTGTGTTGAAGTGTGCACGCTAAACAACTATCCACATTCAACCGTGTAGTTTGAATGTTTTACACTTCATTTTGAAAATACAAAAAAAATGGAATGATCCATTAAAACATTGATTGAACATAGACTATTTTTCTGTATATTTTTTACTTTCATAAGTACTCTAAAATTAAAGTTTTATAAATAGGGATCTTCTAAAAGATTAAGGAGGCTGTGCTTCTGGCTATCGAAAGAAAAAAAATGAAAAATTTGTTAAACTTAGAATTCAAAACTCATTGCATATGTACGATTTGGGAGTCCAAATACTTCAAATGGGAGGTTTTTCAAATAAAAATAGCTTTAGGATCACAAAAAGATAAAGTTCAGATATTTATAGTTTTGCTCTTCCAACTTTAACAAGTTGGATCAATGAGCTATCGAGTTTGGATTGGACCATTCTTGGACTTTTCGGAAAGCCCACTTGTAACCCTCATGATTAATGGATCATAAATCACACTTAACGACTCATAATCACACAATTATACCCTAATTAGGGTTGGGGTATTACATCTCATCCCCTTAAAGAAATTTCGTCTTGAAATTTCAAAAGAAAACCCATACCTTTAATCAACAAAAAGACTAGGGTATAACTTCTGCATCGTTGATTCTGTTTCCCATGTTACATTCTGAACTCCACGATGTTGCCACAGTACTTGGACCAGTGGTATAACTTTCCTCCGTAGCACTTGAGTTCTAAGTACCCTGAATTTCTATGGGTATTTATTTAAAAGTTAGATCTTCATAGATCTCTATATCCTCTCAATTTAGCACATGAGATGGATCCGGTCCATACTTCCTGACCATAGATACATGAAATGTGCTACGTACCTTTTCTAAGCTTGCAAGAAGTGCCAGCTGGTAAGCTACTTCTCCAATCTTCTTCAGGATTTCAAAGTGTCCAATGTATCGGGGTGATAGTTTCCCTTTGAGACTAAATCTTTGCACACCATGACGTGGAGCCACACGTAAAAACACAAAATCCCCAACTGTAAATTTCAAAGGTCTCCGTCTTTTGTTAGCATAACTTTTCTGTTAGCTTTGGGCGGCTTTGAGACGGTGTCTTATCATTTTGACTTCTTCAGACGTCTCGTGCACCATGCCTGGTCCTAAATGTGTTTTATTTCCCACTTTTGCCAACACAATGGTGATCTACAAGGTCTACCATACAAAGCTTCATATGGTGCCATTTGTATACTGAACTGATAACTGTTGTCGTATACAAATTCTATCAATGCTAGATGGTCTTCCCAGCTTCCCTGCATGTCCATGACACAAGCTCTTAACATATCTTCCAAGGTCTGGATGATTATTTCTGATTGACCATCTGCTGGAGAATGGAACGCCGTGCAAAAACATAGTCATGTACCCATTTCTTTCTGCAATCATTGCCAAAATCTGCACACAAAACGTGTATCCTTATCTGACACGATGGATACTGGTATCCCATGCAATATGACTATCTCCTTGATATATAATCTATTTAATGTAGTTAGAGTATCTTTCTACTTGATAGCCCTGATTCAGTCAACTGGTCTACAATCACCCATATTGAATCATATCCCTTAGTGGATTTCGAAAGTCATGTCACAAAATCCATGGTGATTGTAATACCCTGACACTGATTAGTACTTAATTATGTATTAATTAGCCATTAATTTTGATTAGTGAACTGTTAATCTGAGAGATTAACAGGTGGGCTGCATTTCGAGTCAATGTTTGACTCAATCCAAGATTGGTGTCTGTGAATCCAACTCATTAAGTATAGTGGCAGAGTTGAAATTGTCCGTACCTCTCTCCAGCTGAGATTTTAAAAAATATGTAATTAGAAAATTGTTATCAGAGATATTTAAATCTCTAAGTTTTGTTTAATTATTCGATTTTAAATTTGAATTTAGAGTGGAGTTTTTGACAAGGTATTGCTTTATATTTTGAAATTTGAAAGGCTATAATTTGATTTAAAATTTTAGATTTTAAAATGTAATTCTTTTTTTAGATTTTATGGTGTTTATTGTAATGCCCTGCTCTTTTTCACTCATCGAAAATCAGAGTCTATTTTTTTTTAAAAAAATGAGTGAGAGAGAGAGGGACGTCACGACGCGAGCTAAGTCCGAGCATCCAAAGCCCGGCCCTTAACTGGCCAACCATACGTGTACGTGGATTAAGTCCACCAAAACGGTTCACATGCGATAAAGCTAAGTTGGCAGAATTAAATATTGTAATAGTCCGGATTTTCAATACAATAATCATATTGGCTATTATCTATTTTAATTGTTAAAAATTAATAATTATAGATGGAATGGATGTTAGATGGATAAGAATTAGGGCAATGGCCCAAGTATGGTCCAATGGATCATGGCTAGGTAAATATGGTCAATTGGGTCAAATGCCCAATTGGGACCCAATGGGTCAAGATGAATTGATGATTAGGGTAAATGGGTAAGGAATGGATTTAATCAGGTCATGGACCCAATTAAGATCAAAGGCATGGGGTCCACCTCATCAAGTGAGGTGGCAAGTGTATGAGGTAATATCAAAGTGGCATAGCCAAGTGGGACCCAACTCCACCTCATCAAGTGAGGTGGCGTGTGGACTAAGGCACATGTGGGGCCGGCCACCATGGTTGACTTGGTCAACCATGGGTGAGTTCATGGGTGAATTGAAGAAGATCAAGTGAAGTGAGTTGAGTTAAATTATTTAATTAAAATCACCTAAGTTAGATGGAAATAAATTCAAATGCTTGAGTTAGGAGAATGTTCATTTAAGTGAGTTGAATGGGTGGTGAGTCACATGGAAGATGAAAAGATTGAGTGAGTCAAAGGGGAGGTGGAGGGTTTCCATCTCAATGGAAACCCTAGACACAAAAACGTTGGAGAGGGTGTGTGTGCCAAGTGTAAGGCATGTGTCCTCTTGGTTACCCAAGGGACACATGGGGAAGACTCCACATTGAATGAGGGTGGTTGGGAGGTGAGGTCTTATCCAAGAAACCCTAAGACAAGATGGAAAAGACTCATCTCAACCCTCCCTTGGCTGATCCTCCTTGAGACCAAAAGAAATAGAGAGTGTTCCATTTCATTCACTCTCTCCCTCTCACCAAAAACCCCAGGGCCGACCTCTCTCCTTGAGACAAAAGAACTTAGAGTTCTCTCCCATTCTCTCCTCCTCTTCCTCTCTCAAACCTTCACCTAGGTTGAACCCTCTCTTAGGGTTTTCATCTCAAACCCTCTCCCTCTCAAGCAACACTCTTTGGCTGAAGATCAAGGAGGAGAAAGAAAAGACTAAGGAAGGAGAAGAACGGAGAAGCAAGACGGAACGAAAGAAAATGAAGGAGTCGCGGAATCGGTATGTATGGTTTAACAAAGTTTGTTAATTAAAAGGAGGTTAAGGGAACCATGGTTTCGGCTATGGAATGGCCGAAACCATGGGATTCCATATGGATTGAAAAGGGTTGGCCAAATGATTATAGGCCATGGATTTAAAATCCATCCAAGAAACATCAATGTGATGAGTAAGTATTTGGAGTGACAAAACCCTAATCTTGTGAATGGGTAAGTTATATTATGCAAATAAAAATGGTGATGAGGAAGACTATGACATGCATGGTTAAACATGAGAAATGATCAAAGAACATGGTTCGGCCCTTGCATGGCCGAACCTTAATCTTGTTATGCATAAGGACCTCATGCATGTTCAATATGAGGAATGGAGAATGATCAAAGATCATGGTTTGGCCCTAGCATGGCCGAACCCTAGATTTTATGTATAAGGATCATTGAGGACAAAAGGGATTGGATGAGGTTCGGCCATGATGTATGGCCGAACCCCATCAAAGGATCTAATCATGGGTATGTAATCTTTAAGAGGAAATGATGAACGATAGGTTCAGCCATGTTGTATGGCCGAACCCCATGGAAGAATATTGGTGATTTTGAATGGGTTCTAAATAATGAAAATGATGGAAGGATGTTTATAGATTTTAATACATTTTTCATAATGAACCGGCTAATAGGGTAAGAATAAATGTAACCGGAGTCCACGCTCCGTTCGGTTGGACCGATAAGGCATTCGTGGGGAGATATTTACTGTGTTTGAAATGTAACTGGAGTCCACACTCCGTTCGGTGGGACCGATATGGCATTCCTGGGGAGTCATGACAATACCTTGATGTGGCTTGAACATCAAGAGGATACTATGTGATTGTGATATGATTGATGGGTGGGCTTCATGGCATATGACACCCATGGCATGGCTTTGACTTGCATGGTTTTGATATTATATGTATCTATGTGATTTTTATACTAACCCATGTGTTTGACCCTACTCGGAGTACCTACTGGGCTCGTTGTCTAACGCCCTACTTCTACCTTAGATGATGACATAGGGAATGGACGGAGCGAAGGACGCGATCGGAGCCAAGCTTAGGAGCTTGGATAACCTAGTTTCATTCATTTAAGTTTTGATTATGGACAATGTAATTTGAGTAATTAGTATTTGGGACTGTAATAACTTAGATTATTTGCTATGGTTTGGATTTTAATTTTTGGACACTTTAACTTAAAGATGATTAATATTAAGTGATGGACTTCCTTGCTATTTAAAATTGGGTATAACTCTCTTATAATTTCGCACTATATTTAATTTCGCATGTCTAGCCTTATTACTTGTGAACCATTTTAGTGGACTTAGTCCACGCACACGTATGATTGGCCAGTTAAGGGCCGGGCTTTGGAAGCTCGGACTTAGCTCACGTCGTGACATCCCGCTCTCTCTCACTCTTTCTTTTCAAAAAAAAAAAAAATATATATACTCTGATTTTCGGCGAGTGAAAAAGGGCAGGGCGTTACAGTTGGTATCAGAGCGAAATCGGAAGGATGAATCTTTCGAAGTAAGATTAAGATGGTATCATGTCTCACTGACATCATAAGAATCCCAATTGACCGACTCTTCGGAGTCCGCTACATGGGGGCCAGATTAATTTACTTTGTTAGACTTAGACTGAAGCATTCAATCTGAGAGCGACACTTGACGAAATAGGAATGATAGCAAAGGAAGGACCGTCGCTATAAATTGGATTTATCAAACATAGCAAAATATGACATATTTCCTCGAAAAAGAGAAACATCAATGATTTTTTTCCCCAAATTGAGGAACAACATTGATACTTAGGAAAGCTTCCCCAAAAACAAATATAAGGGTGCTTATTTGGAAATTTCCCCAAAAATACGTAAACATGAAACTTTACAAAGAAGCTAAGTCGATGATGTTTCAATGACTTAGGAAAATGCCTCCGAGAAGAAGAACCCGTCAGAACCCGCATGTGGATGAAGAGGTGCAGCAACCACACCAAGAGGAGGGGCAGAATAGCGTGAACATTCCCGTGGTGCCTCCCGAGCGACAGAACTTGGTGCAAGAGGTGGTCACTTCCGTTCTTCAACAACATATGAACGGAAACAGAAATGCGACCACCAACGAGGCAAATGATTGGAGGATGGTTAGAGACTTTCAACAGCAGCGTCCCCTTTACTTCAAAGGAAAAGAAGGACCTGCCGGAGCGGAGAACTGGCTGAGGAACATTACCCAGATTTGACACTACTGAAGATCTCCGGTAATGAAGATAGGATATTGCTGGCTACCTCACAATTGATTGATGATGCCGGCAAATGGTGGGAAGTGATAGGGCGACAACGGGCACTAACTCCGAAAGGGGAAAGGACTGCGATGACATGGGAGCAGTTCTAGACTATGTTTCTGGATCACTACTTTCCAGAAGAGGAGAAGGAACGCCACACCCAAGCGTTCATATCTTTGTTGCAAGGCACCATGACTGTGGCAGAGTACCATCAGGAGTTCCTCCGTCTATCATGTTATGCCTTATACATGGTGGACACGGAGTACAGAAGGGCTCGCAAATTTGAGCGGGGCCTTCGACCAAGCATCAGGGCCAAGGTGACTATCTTCAAGGTACCTACACTGGTGGAGGTGGTCAGTAGAGCTATCCTAGCGGAGCAGGAGATGACAGAGACAGTGCGGTTTGTGGACAACTGCCGAGGCCAGAGCGGGGGAAGTACCTTTCTTCCGAACAAGAAGTTCTGACCTAACTTTGGGAGACCCTCACCTTCCACTAGGTCAACAGGGGGCTTTCGTCCCAATCAGCATTCCCCATCAGTATCAGTCTCTCAGGTCCCTCAAGGTGTGAGCACCTGTTTTCAGTGTGGCCAGCAGGGCCATTTCAAGAGGAATGTCCACAGAACAACAGACCTTCTCACTCTAGGGGTTCCTTTCGCCCTCCAACCAGATCAACTCATTCACAAGGATCCAGGGCGTACAACTAGGCGGGACGGACACCTAACCCTACAGGATCTAGACGGCTGTATACCTTAGCTCCTCCCCCAGAGGCGGTGGATCACTCTGTGATTCAAGGTATGGCAGTAGTCGGTAGTTCCTATGCTTTCACATTATTTGATTCTGGAGCATCCCACTCATTTGTATCTGCTGCATTTATATCTGTTACTGGCACCTTAGTACAAAAATTGTCCACATCACTTACTATTGTATCCCCCATCGGAGACACATCACTGGGACTTATATGCATAGCGGTAAAACCGAACTCGCTGGATTCAGATTTGAGTTCAACTATCTGGTACTCGAGATGACTGAGTACAACATCATTTTTGGCATCGGTTGGTTGGCTAACTTCCAGGCCAGCATTGACTGCCATCTCTACCGGGTGATATTTTGGTCACTAGAGGGAAAGCGATACATGGTACATGCTGACAAACAGAGCATCCCTATGACCAGAAAACTGCATGAAAAATTGAACCACCTTGTATTGAACATCATCAGATTAGACAAGGCACCGTTGGACTGAACTTCCGGCGGTAGTGAAAGACTACGCGGAGCTATTCCCAACAGAACTCTTGGCTTGCCAGCCAAGAGGGAGATTGATTTTGAGATCAAGCTGTATCCTGGCACTACTCCAGTGTCGTTGCCACATTACCGGATGGCCCCAGCTGAGATGTCCGAGCTAAAGAAACAAATTGATGGACTAGGATGCATCAGGAACAACACATCATCTTGGGAGCCCCGGTATTATTTGTGAAGAAGAAGAACGGTACACTTGGGATCTGTGTAGACTACAGAAAATTAAACCAGCTGACTGTCAGAAACAAGTACCCTCTACCTAAGATTGATGATCTATTCGATCAACTCAGGGGTTCCAGTCACTTCTCTAAGATTGATTTGATGTCCGGCTACCATCAAATTAGGGTAAGGGATGAAAACATAGAGAAGACGACTTTTAGAATGCAGTATGGACTATATGAGTATGTGGTCATGCCGTTTGGACTTACCAATGCACCAGCTGTGTTCATGGATCGATGAATAGGATCTTCCGTCCTTTCTTGGACAAATTTGTAATTGTTTTTATTGATGACATCCTGATCTATTCCAAAAGTCAGGAGGAGCATGCTGTGCATTTGCGGATAATCCTGGACACCCTGAAGAAACACCAACTGTATGCCAAATCAAGCAAGTGTGAATTCTGGTTATCTGAGGTTAACTTTTTGGGGTATGTTATATCAGCGGAAGGTATAACCGTGGACCCGGCTAAGGTGGCAGCAATTAGAGAATGGAAAACACTGAAGAATGTGACCGAAATCCGCAACTTTCTGGGATTGGCAGGTTACTTTAGGAAGTTTATCATGGACTTCTCCAAGATTGCATCTCCACTTACCCGACTCACTCAGAAAGGAGTCAAATTTGAATGGTCGGATGTATGCAGCCGGAGGTTTGAGGAACTAAAGGAGAGGCTTACAACCGCTCCTATTCTGATTTTGCCGGAAAGAGGCAAGGGCTATGAAGTATATTGTGATGCTTCAGGAGAGGGACTTGGGTGTTCTCTCACTTAAAGTCAACGTGTGGTGGTTTATGGTTCAAGATAGTTGAAAATTCATGAACGCCACTATCCCACGCATGATTTGGAATTAGCCCCAGTGGTCTTCGCTATCAAAAGCTGGAGACACTATCTTTATGGCGAGAAGTTTGAGGTATTTTCAGATCATAAGAGCCTGAAATATTTGTTTGATCAGAAGGAACTCAACATGAGGCAGCGTAGATGGATGGAATATCTGCAAGATTATGAGTTTATGTTTCGATATCATCCTGGCAAGCCGAACAAAGTGGCGGATGCCCTCAGCTGCATGTCACATGCAATACTGGCCAGTTTGATCAGGAAGGAATGGGAGATGTTGAATACCATTCGAGAATTCAACTTGTATATCAAGAACCATGGGAGTATGTATAATCTGATCATACGGTCCAACATGGTCTCCAAGATTGAACAGGAATAACGGACAGATCCGGAAGTGGAAGAGATATGGGCAAGAATGTCTACTGGTAAGGTTATACTGGAATGGGAGTTACGACCGGGATAGCGTCTTGTATTCCGAGGTAGGACATATGTGCCTAAGAGCTGCAGAAGAGAGTTATTGATCGAGGCACACCAAACCAAACTCTCTATTCATCCGGGAAATACCAAGATGTATCATGATCTGAAGAGACGCTACTGGTGGCATGGACTCAAAAGAGATGTGGCAGAGTTTGTTGCTTACTACTTAACATGTCAGCATGTTAAGACTGAACATCAGAAGCCACCAGGGTTACTCAAACCCTTACCAGTGCCGGAGTGGAAATGGGAACATATCTCCATGGATTTTGTGACGGGGTTGCCAAGGTCATCAAAGGGCAACGATGCAATATGGGTCGTGGTGGATCGACTGACCAAGTCTGCACATTTTCTTCCCATCAAGATGACAGATTCATCTGAGACTTTGGGTCGACGGTACATCAAGGATATCATCAGACTACATGGTATTCCCGGACTATTATGTCCGACAGAGATGGCCGACTCACCGGCAGGGTGTGGTAGAGCATGCAGTCAACAATGGGGACAGATTTATTGATTAGCACAGCGTTCCATCCACAGACTGATGGACAGCCAGAGAGGACAATATAGACATTGGAGGATATACTGAGAGCATGTATGCTAGACTTCAAGGGTGGATAGGAGGATCACTTACCGTTGGTTGGGTTCTCTTACAACAACAGTTACCAGGCAAGCCTCCAGATGGCTCCATTCGAGGCCTTCTATGGTAGACCATGTAGATCACTAGTGTGTTGGACAGAGGCCGGTGAACCTGCACTTATTGGACCCGAGATAGTTGCAGAGACTACAGAGCTGATTAAGTTGATACGCCAACATCTACTTAGTGCACAGAGTCGTCAGAAGAGCTACACTGACAAGAAAAAGGAGGTTCCTTGAGTTTGAAGTGGGAGACTTAGTGTTCTTGAAAGTCTCGCCACGAAAGGGACACATACGATTTGGGAGGAAAGGTAAACTGTCGCCTAGATTTGTGGGGCTGTTTCCAATCCTAAAGAGGGTGGGGGAGGTGGCTTATCAATTGACACTTCCTCCACAGTTGTCTTCTTTGCACGATGTATTCTATGTTTCTATGTTGAGGAAAAACAACTTGATCCTTCACACGTGTTGAACGTGCAAGATGTTGATGTGCAAAGCGAAGTAACTTATGTGGAGAAGCCGGTCAGAGTGATTGGGAAGGAACAAAGAGTACTACGGAACTGAGCCATTCAGTTCATTAAGGAGGTATGGGATCGACATGGTAATGAGGAAGCCACCTGGGAACTTGAATCAGAAATGAGAGCAGCTCATCCTGAGCTTTTTGTGTAAGTTATTTGGAACCCTACTTCGCTCGATTTTCGGGATGAAAATTTCAAAAGAGGGTAATATTGTATTAGCCCGGATTTTCAATACAATAATCATATTGGCTATTATCTATTTTAATTGTTAAAAATTAATATTTATAGATGGAATGGATGTTAAATGGATAAGAATTGGGGCAATGGCCCAAGTATGGTCCTATGGATCATGGATAGGTAAATATGGTCAATTGGGTCAAATGCCCAATTGGGACCCAATGGGTCAAGATGAATTGATGATTAGGGTAAATGGGTAAGGAATGGATTTAATCAGGTCATGGACCCAATTAAGATCAAAGGCATGGGGTCCACCTTATCAAGTGAGGTGGCAAGTGTACGAGGTAATATCAAAGTGGCATAGCCAAGTGGGACCCAACTCCACCTCATCAAGTGAGGTGGCGTGTGGACTAAGGCACATGTGGGGCCAGCCACCATGGTTGACTTGGTCAACCATGGGTGAGTTCATGGGTGAATTCAAGAAGATCAAGTGAAATGAGTTGAGTTAAATTATTTAATTAAATCACCTAAGTTAGATGGAAATAAATTCAAATGCTTGAGTTAGGAGAATGTTCATTTAAGTGAGTTGAATGGGCGGTGAGTCACATGGAAGATGAAAAGATTGAGTGAGTCAAAGGGGAAGTGGAGGGTTTCCATCTCAATGGAAGCCCTAGACACAAAAACGTTGGAGAGGGTGTGTGTGCCAAGTGTAAGGCATGTGTTCTCTTGGTTACCCAAGGGACACATGGGGAAGACTCCACATTGAATGAGGATGGTTGGGAGGTGAGGTCTTATCCAAGAAACCCTAAGACAAGATGGAAAAGACTCATCTCAACCCTCCCTTGGCCGATCCTCCTTGAGACCAAAAGAAATAGAGAGTGTTCCATCTCATTCACTCTCCCCCTCTCACCAAAAACCCTAGGGCCGACCTCTCTCCTTGAGACAAAAGAACTTAGAGTTTTCTCCCATTCTCTCCTCTTCCTCTCTCAAACCTTCACCTAGCCCGAACCCTCTCTTAGGGTTTTAATCTCAAACCCTTTCCCTCTCAAGCAACACTCTTTGGCCGAAGATCAAGGAGGAGAAAGAAAAGACTAAGGAAGGAGAAGAACGGAGAAGCAAGACGGAACGAAAGAAAACGAAGGAGTTGCGAAATCGGTATGTATGGTTTAACAAAGTTTGTTAATTAAAAGGAGGTTAAGGGAACCATGGTTTCGGCTATGGAATGGCCGGAACCATGGTTTCGGCACTCCATATGGATTGAAAAGGGTTGGCCAAATGATTATAGGCCATGGATTTAAAATCCATCCAAGAAACATCAATGTGATGAGTAAGTATTTGGAGTACAAAACCCCAATCTTGTTAATGGGTAAGTTAGATTATGCAAATAAAAATGGTGATGAGGAAGACTATGCATGGTTAAACATGAGAAATGATCAAAGAACATGGTTCGGCCCTTGCACGGCCGAACCCTAATCTTGTTATGCATAAGGACCTCATGCATGTTCAATATGAGGAATGGAGAATGATCAAAGATCATGGTTTGGCCCTTGCATGACCGAACCCTAGATTTTATGTATAAGGATCATTGAGGACAAAAGGGATTGGATGAGGTTTGGCCATGATGTATGGCCGAACCCCATCAAAGGATTTAATCATGGGTATGTAATCTTTAAGAGGAAATGATGAACCATAGGGTTCGGCCATGTTGTATGGTCGAATCCCATGGAAGAATATTGGTGATTTTAAATGGGTTCTAAATAATGAACATGATGGAAGGATGTTTATGGATTTTAATACATTTTTCATGATGAACCATGGCTAATAAGCTAAGAAATAAATGGAGATGAAGAACCATGAGTTCGGCCATGTAACGTCCCGCCCTTTTTCACTCATTTTTTCCCATAAATACGGAGTCTATTTTTTCTTTTTTAATAACAGAATAGAGTGATAGAGCGCGGGACGTCATGACGTGAGCTAAGTCCGAACTTCCAAAGTCCGACCCTTAACTGGCCAACCCTATGTGTGTATGGACCAAGTCCACGAAAATGGTCACACATAACAATATCAACTTGCGGAATAAAAATCATAACCTGTGGAATCATAACATCAATTTGCGGAATCATAATAGAACCAAGTTCTATTCCATTCAGATAGCAAAATACGTCAAGTCCTTATCCATAATTAAAACATCATAATTATCCAATAAATCATCCAACCATCTAAGTTATTACATTCCAAAACCTAGTTACTCGAATACAAGTTCATGAGTAACTTTATTCAAAACATATAAAATAAGTCTTCCAAGCTCCTATGCCTGGCCCGTTTTGTGTTCATCGTTCCCTTGATTTCCTGTATCATCAACTAGGGTAGAAGTAGGGCGTTAGAACAACGCGCCCAGTAGGTATTCCAGTTACGGCTAACATATGATTAGTACAAAACATATATTATAACATAATATCCAAAACCATGTAAAACCATGCCATGCAATGATGACAAATACAATGAGTCCCACCCATCACATGTATATAAAAGTACCCACCACATAGGTCTTTCGGAGGCCCCGACGAAGTGTGGACCCTCCGGAATCTTCTTGATGGAAATCACATCAAGGTACCGCACATAGGTTTTTCAGACGCCCTGACGGAGTGTGACCCCTCCGGTTACAAATCCTCCACCCCATGCCATGCATGAGATGCCAATGAAATACATGCTATTTTATAACATAAATATAGCATTTAAAATCACCTTTGAAACATATCCAACACATGCTATTTATACAAATAAACATAGCATTTAAAATCAATATAAAACAGGTCTTTTAAAACATAATCTCATAAAAAATAAGATAAACCCAAAGTACATAAAACCATGGTTTCAAAGAGGTGGAATCCTACCAAAGACCGCTAACGTGTGCTTGCGTCTTTCGTCCGGTAACTGCTCACGATCGAAAACGCCTTGTGAGATCCCGTTACCTTATAATATAATAATAAATCAAAAGCAAGTCACACTTGATTTACAACATTTAAAGTCCATTAACCAAACTTGTGGGGTTCGGCCATACACTATGGTTGAGCCTCACCCTTTTTGTTCATTTATTCCATTAATTACCAAAATGCCATTGGTCTAAACCTTAGTTAATATTCTATTTATTTTAATCCAAAATGTATAACCCTAGGTCCGCCAAAAAATTCCCATGTTTAGATCCAAATACATAGATCATAAACATCTAAGTTCTCCAAATAATTCCTCATGGGGTTCGGCCATACACCATGGCCGAACCCATGGTCCCTTATTTTCCCTTAATTACGAAAATGGCATTCATGGCTATCATTATCCCTTATTCTCATTCATAATGTACTTAGACTAATAATTAAGCCATTAATCCGAGTTCACAAAATAAACCTCATGGGGTTCGGCCATACACCTTGGCCGAACCCATGATCCTCCAATTTATTTAAAATACACAAAACATAACCCACAAATTTGATTCATGGGGTTCGGCCATGTGATGTCCTTGTTTCCAATTTTCACTAATGATCCATAATTAGCAAGTTTCCAATTTATAATCCATCCTTCCATAATTTAGAAGGTTTCCATAATTAAAAGGTTTCCATAAATAATCTCCACCTTCCATTAATAGAAGGTTCCCATAAATAAACTCCACCTTCCATTATTAGAAGGTTTCCATAATTAAACTCCACCTTCCATTATTAGAAGGTTTCCATAATTAAACTCCTCCTTCCATTTTAATCTAAGGTCCATAATTAGATAGCTTCTAATTTAATAATCATTTCCATGGGGTTCGGCCATACACCATGGCCGAACCCTATGGTTCATAATCTTCCTCTAACAATTATTAAATAAAACATTCAACCCTTCAAAACATTGGCATTGCCTCCATGGTTTCCAAGATCTAATTAATATAACTTCCACGGGGTTCGGCCATACACCATGGCCGAACCCTATGGTTTAAAACCTTCTTTTAAAATTATCAATTCTTGATCCTTACTAACTTAAAATCCATACTTTGATTACTTTCTAAAATAATAATCCTCCTCCATGGGGTTCGGCCATGCCACATGGCCGAACCCTATGGTTCATCTTATTCCATTTATTCCCTTCAAACTTCATTTAAAAATTATCCAACACCTTCCATTTAATCATTTATTAAACCATATCTTTCCATGGTTTCTAATCCATATAAATAACCCAAAGTTCCTCCATTAAAATAACTAACATCCTTCATGGTTTTTAATCCTCAAACCCATGAATTAAAACATGTCTAAGAAACCTCAAATCTGTAAAAATATTTGGTGGGGTTCGGCCATGCACCATGGCCGAACCTCACCCCTTATTTTCTATTAATATTAAACACAATGGCCATCCAATTTCCTTCCATGGGGTTCGGCCATACACCATGGCCGAACCCTATGGTTCTTTTATTTCAAAACAAATTTATCAAATAAAAATACTAACCGTTTCCGATTTCTTGCTCTTCCAATCCTTCTCCTTTCTTCTTAATTTTTCCAAACCAAAAACACCTCTTGCTGGCTGCCTTCTTCTTCTCCTTGCTCTTTGGCGAGAATGAGAGATTGAGAGAGATAGAGAGAGAGTTCGGCTATGAAGGTGTAAAACCGTGAGGCCCTTTATGTCTCCCCTTTTATCACTTCCTCTTGATCCAAATTTAGAAGGTGCTAAGATAGCCAACCCCCTTAAAGCCGTGCGCCCCTTGCTATTTAATTGGGACTTGCCGACCTTGGCTTCCCATATTTAGAATGTGCTTAAGAAAAACCATGCCCCTTGCTATTTAATTGGGACTTGCCGTGTGCCCTTGTGTTTGAATTTAGACACTTCTTTTATTTAATTTAAGACTATATGCATACCCTTTTTAAAAGATCCCATGCGCCTATCTTAGATATGAAATATCTTTATACACGGCCTAAGTATCTTTCTTGGATATGCACATCTAAAATTCGGCCATGCAATATTTATTTAATATTGCATTATTAATTAAATTCAACCCCATTTAATTTTTTATTGAAACCAATTCCAGAAACCGTTGGGTCCTAATTGGACCAATGACCCAACTCTTTCTCCAATTAGAATCCATAACTAATATTCACAAATTAAATGGATAATTTTCATACAAATTAATAAATTGAAAATCCAGGGTGTTACAGGCCATGTTGTATGGCCGAACCCCATGGATCATGTTTGTGGGATCTAAGCATGGGTAAATGAACTAAGTGTATGATTAAACCCCATGGGGGGATTTTGTTTATGGACCTAATATTTGTAAATGATTTAAGAAAGGAGAGGATGAAAATGAGACATCATGGGTTTGGCCATGTTGTATGGCTGAACCCCATGAATCAATTTTATGGACATTTTGTGGACCCATGCATGTTTAAGAAATTAAATGATTAACTATGAGTGATCAAGCTAAGAAACAAAAGAAAAAGAAATGATGATGAAAATGAAAGACCATGGGTTCGGCCATGTTGTATGGTCGAACCCCATGGATGATATTTCATGGACCTTTGTGGATCTAGGTATGATTGGATTAATAAATCAAAGAAGGCATGATGTTGGACCCATTTTGTGTAAAATAAAACAAGGGTTAAAAAAGGGGTCAAAACCAAAGAGTGAGGTTCGATGGACAATGGACAGTGGGCAGTGGACAGTGGACAGTGGGTAGTGGACAGTAGACAGTGACAGTGGGTAGTGGATAGTGGGACAGTGGACAGTGGACAATGGACAGTGGGCAGTGGACAATGGGTAGTGGACAACGGGTAACAGGCTGATTTTAAAAATGAAATATTTATATGATTTTCCAAATGGTTAAGTTAAAGGGAATGGTTTAAATCAATTGGAATAATTAATTTGATTATTTTATGGAATTTATTTAAGGTAAAAAGATTCCACAACTAGGGGCACGATCGGTGAGCAGTTTTTGGACGAAAACACAAGGACACGATATTTGGTTGTCAGTAGGATTCCTATCTTATTGAAAATCATGGAATATGTACATGTGATGTTTTTACTTCTATGTTAATTTTGGTATCAAAGTACTATGTTTCAACTATGGGATTTTAATGCTATGATGTTTATTATTACATAGCATGTTTGCACTTGCATCTTTTGCATGGAATGGGAGGGATCAAATGAGGGGAGTCCACTCTCCATTCCGATCTCCAATAAACAACCGTTGGGAGGAATCCACACTAATTCCAATGGATGTATAATTGAATTGTAACAGGAGTCCACGCTCATTTGGTGGGACCGATAAGGCATTCGTGGGGAGAGATATACTGTGTTTGAAATGTAATCGGAGTCCACGCTCCGTTCGATAGGACCGATATGGCATTCGTGGGGAGTCATGACAATACCTTGTGAAATTCCGTTACTAGACGTATGCACGACCTAGAGGGGGGTGAATAGGTCGGTTTTCAATTTTAATTCCCTTTTAAAATTTTCTTACCAATTTATATGTTAAGTAAACAAAACAATCAATCCATGCATTCAATCACATATAACACAAATATTTTATAGTGGTTCGGTTTCATCAAACCTACATCCACTGTTAGACTTTCCAACTCTAGGGTCGTCCCAAATATACTATGTAAGGGTCTCACACCCAAATAGTACAACCTAGTTTTTTATAGAGGTTCAACCCAATTGGTCTAATCCTCTACACCTATTTTTTAGAGTGGTTCGAACACACTGTTCTAATCGGCTTTACAATGTTTAAAAATAAAACAAGAAGAAAACTTGCCTTGGGCCTTAACCGTTTTCCTTTTAGCTCTTTCTTCTTTACTGAATCTCTGTGCTCCTTTCCATCAACTCGGCATCAGCAGCGTATTTGTAGGCACAACAGTAGGACATGGGTATGACTGATTTTAGTCCTATGTAAACACCTTATTCTTCATCTTGATTACCGAATATCATTAAGAAGGATGATGAAGAATAATGTCTAGAGGGAAGGCCGAATACTCTCTCACTGATAATCTTATTCCTCTGTATTTTCTCTGTGGATTCGGTACCTTAAACAACCCCCTTATTGTTATTTTATAAACAGTTTCAAACAGTACTGTTAGTCACGCCTGCGAGGCCTCGCAGATTCTGATGAGGCCTCGCCAGCGTTAGAATCTGGAAAGACAGCACACGTATGTGCTGTGCAAGCTGACAAACACAATCCATATAGATACCAGTCAGCTCGTGTTTACTGTGCATGATTTGCAACACTTTCCTTAGCCATCAATCAAGGATTAGATGAAAGATTTTCGATATTTACTTTAGCTATCAATTAAGAATCAGATGGAAGTTTTTCAACATTTTCCTTAGACATGGAGGAGCCTTTCCATACTTGTCATGGACAGCTCCTCAAGGATATCCAAATTCAAATTTCAAACGAGGTGTCAATATCTCACAATGGGTTAATTTGTTTATCATAATAGATTTACCACAATTGGCTTCCAATAGATTTCCCATGATTTACCTCTTAATTAAACAGTCACAGATTAGACTGAGTCAGCTCAACATAGGATCAGCTGCACTCAACTCAGCATAGCTGGTTGCGAGGCCTCGGCAGATTACATGAGGCCTCGAGGCTGAAAGTCATTTATTTAATTTATTTTCCAATTGAATACTAGGTATATGACTTAGCCTAAGGTCTCCTACGGGTCACTTACCTGTGTGCCAATACTGTATTTGATATAGCCGCTTCAACTTCATAGTAGATCTTCTTATTCATCCAAGGCAAGTCCAACTGAGTCAAGTAATTGACAATAAGGGTGACTCGGACGAACTGGGGCACTTACACCCTGATGTGGCTTGAACATCAAGAGGATACTATGTGATTGTGATATGATTGATGGGTGAGATTCATGGCATATGACACCCATGGCATGGCATTGACTGTAATGTCCTGTCCTTTTTCACTCCACGCTTTCCGAAAATCAGAGTCTATTTTTTTTTTTAAATAACAGAGTGAGCAAGAGCGGGACGTCACGACTCGAGTTAAGTCCGAACTTCTAAAGTCCGACCCTTAACTGGCCAACCCTATGTGTGCATGGACTAAGTCCATGAAAACGGTTCACACATAACAATATAGACTTGTGGAATAAAATCATAACATGCGGAATTATAATAGAACCTAGTTCTATTCCATTTCAGATAGCAAAGTTTTGTAGTTTAGGAGGCACCACCGGTATATTCAAGCTGCTTTGTTCCTCCTCCTCTTGGTGGGATGGTTGTTCTTCCTCTTCGTGTTGAGATTGTCGTTCCTCTTCATTTCGAGGTTGTTCTACCTCATCTTCACCCCTATTTGGGTTTTGTCGGGTCCTTCTCTTTGGAGCCATTTTTCCCTAAGCCATTGAAAAATATCATGACTTAGTTTTCATTGTAAAGTTTGTATTTTCCTGTTTTTGGGGAAGTTTCCAAATAAGCACTCTTGATTTTGTTTTTGGGGAAATATATCCTATTTTGTTATGTTGGATAAATCCAATTATTTTGACTGTACTTCCTTTGCTATCATCCATTGAGTCTAACGAAGTAAATTAATGCACGACTGTAACGTCCCGTCCTTTTTCACTCCACGTTTTCTGAAAATCAAAGTCTATTTTTTTTTTTTAAATAACGGAGTGAGCAAGAGTGGGACGTCACGAGGGCCGGATTAATTTACTTCGAAAGATTCAATCTTTCTGGTTCGCTTTGATACCAACTGTAACGCCCTGTCCTTTTTCACTCCACGCTTTCCGAAAATCAGAGTCCATTTTTTTTTTTAAATAACAGAGTGAGCAAGAGCGGGACTGTAACGCCCGCCCCTTTTCACTTAATCACATTTAATCAAGAAATTTAAAACCCTAAATCATCCTCCATGGTTTTCCATTCTTCATAAACCCTAATAAATCATTAAAATGCCCAAATTACTTTGCATATCCTCCATTCCTTAAAACCCTAAAAAAAATCATACATTAATTATATAACCCTTAATCCATTTTTTTTTCCCTAACCCTAACCTATCCATTAGAGTTTCCTCCACTTTCCATCCTTCCATTTTGATGGATTTAAAATCCATGGCACAAAATTATTTAGCCACCATTAAATTTAACCAAAAAGAATTCCAATTCTTAAACCCTAAAAAAAATCCAAAACTCTTGTTTAAGAAATACTCACAATCCGTCGTCTCCTCCGACTTCCGCCGCTCCCGTCGGCTTCCTTAGCCTCCTTTCTCCTTCCTTTTAATCTTTGGTAGGTCAAGATGCTTGATCAATGGTGGAAACCTCCAAGCTTAGAATTGGCCAAGGTAGGGTTTACTTGAGAGAGGGAAAGGAGGAGATGATGAGAAGAAGATGGTAAGTCTTGACCTTAGAATGGTGAACCATGCTTGCACCTCTTCTCTTCTTTCTTCTCTTCTCCTCTTCCTTTCTTAATTTTTTTCTTCTCTTCTTGGAGTGTGGGACGGTGGTGGAGAGCAAAATGGGAAAAAAAATGAAATGAGAGAAAAGAGCATCGATGGAAGAAGATGGTTAAAAGAGATAAAGTTTATCTCAATTGGGTGGAGTAATCAATTCCTCCCACCAACCCCACATAGATATTTTCCATGCTTTTTTGACCCCAACAACACTTGCCAACGTTTTTTGATGCCTTAAGATAAGATGGCATTTGGTTTTCCACTTTTTGACCATTTGACCCTCATTTGATTGTTTTAATCATTTAATAAATTAACTAATTACCTTAGGTTAATTAGTTCCCACCTAATTTAATTCCAAAATTCCAAGACCTTACAGGGATGTCACGACGCAAGCTAAGTCCGAACTTCTAAAGTCCGACCCTTAACTGGCCAACCCTATGTGTGCATGGACTAAGTCCATGAAAACGGTTCACACATAACAATATAGACTTGCGGAATAAAATCATAACATGCGGAATTATAATAGAACCTAGTTCTATTCCATGTCAGATAGCAAAGTACGTCAAGTCCTTAATCATAATTAACGTTACACAATTATCCAAATAATCACCCAACCATAGCAAATCATCTAAATTATTACATGTCCAAAGTCTAGTTACTCAAATTACAAGTCCATAAGTAACTTAATCAAAATATAAAGTAAAAGCATCCAAGCTCCTATGCTTGGCCCGTTTCACTTTCATCATTCTCCTTGTTTCCTGTATCATCCACTAGGGTAGAAGTAGGGCGTTAGAACAACGCGCCCAGTAGGTATTCCAATTAGGGCTAACACATGGTTAGTACAAAACATATATAATAATATCATAATGTCAAAAACCATATAAACCATGCCATGTCATGATGTCGAATGCAATGAGTCCCACCCATCACAAGTACATATAAGTACCCCCACATAGGTCTTTCGGACGCCCCGATGGAGTGTGGACCATCTGGTTTCTTCTTGATGGAAAAGCACCACAAGGTACCCCACATAGGTTTTTCGGATGCCCTGACGGAGTGTGGCCCCTTCGGTTACATATCCTTCACCCCATGCTATGCATGAGATGCCAATGAAACACATGCTATTTTATATAATAAACATAGCATTAAAACTCATTTAAAACATATCTTTTTCAACATAAAATCATCAAATAAGATAAGAAACATTGTACATAAACCCATGGTTTCAAAGAGGTGGAATCCTACCAAAGACCACTAACTTGTCCTTGCGCTTTCGTCCGGTAACCGCTCACGATCGTACATACCTTGTGAGGTCCCGTTACCTTATAATATATCAATCAATTAAAACCATTTTCCATTTGATTTACAATAATGTCCAAGTCCATAAATCTTCCCCATGGGGTTCGACCATACACCATGGCCGAACCCATGGTCCATTAATTCACTTAATTACAATATTGCCATTATACTTATCCGTAACTAATAACGTAAACCATGAACATAAGTCTATATTAAATTCCTCATTTCCTTAAACATGTATAACCACTATAAGTGTCCCTTAAAATATTCCAATACATGGTCCATTAAATCATCCCTTTCCTCCTCTCAGATAAACTGGAGTTTTTAGAAAAAAATCACATAAACATCAACTTTTCAATTTAGTCGACTGAAACAGGAATTCAGTCGACTGAATCAGAGATTCAGTCGGCTGACTTTGGATCAGATTGACTGTACGTTAGGCCAGTATAGATTCAGTCGGCTGAATCCTCAATCAACAATTTTTGTGTTTTATAAGCAATCTTTCAGTCGACTGAATTATAGATTCAGTCGGCCGAAACTTCCAGAATCCTTTTCTTATCAGTTTACGTCTGTGTTCAGTCGACTGAATCACTAGATTCAGTAGGCTGAAACTTCCAGAAACCACTTTCTATTTCAGCCACCATTAGTTCAGTCGCCTGCATCCCATATTCAATTGGCTGAAACTCTCAGAAACTTATTTTTGATTCGTCTAATACCAGTTCAGTAGACTGAATCAAAGATTCAGTCGACTGACTGTTTTGTCAGTCTTCTCCATTGCATATTTTGTACATCCTTTCTTCATGAAATTCCCTCCTAACATTATTCCAACATATTTAACATCATCCACGTAATTCTTAAATGGATTTACTCTCCTCACTAGTCTCATAAAAATATTCCTATGGTTTTCATCCCTCAATTTTCTTCCATGGGGTTCGGCCATACACCATGGCCGAACCCTATGGTTCCTTTCTTTAAACAAGATTATCAAAATACTTACCGGTTACGCGACTCCTCTGGTTTTCCTTCGCTTGTTCTTGCTCTTCCAATCTTTCTCTTTCTTTAGCCTTTTCCTCCTTCTTCTTGGTCTTTCACACGGCTGAGAACACCCTCTTGACAGAGCACAATGCATCAATCCTTCCCTTGATTGTGTGTTGCCGTGCGCCCCTTATGTTGCCTTTCTTTTATAAATCCAATTGTCCTATCTTAGAAGGTACCAAGACCCTTTAAATTAGCCATTGCCTAATGCCGTGCACCCCTTGTTGAAATAGCCATTGTCATGTGCTCTTTTTGTCTTTCTTCCAATCGGTTCTATGTTTAGAAGGTGCCATGCGCCCCTTTCTGCCTTTCCTTTATCAACTTCTTTCACTCAGTCATGCCTTGCTTGAAATAGCCATTGTCGTGTATATGCTTCCCACTTTGGGAGAGTCTAATTAGAAGATGACATGCGCCCCTTGTAATTTAGCAATTGCCTTATTATTACTCCTAACAAGGAAAAGACTCCTTTTTAAAAAGATACTCTAACATATCTTATCTTGTATGCGAATATCTTATGGATATGCAATGTCACACATGGCCATGTAACTCCTAAAATCTTTCCATGTTCCTTCTATGCATATGTGTCATCCTCATCTAGACGTGTGGCCCATTTAGTTTTATTGAAACCAATTCCACACTCCGTTGGGTCTTAATTGGGCAATGACCCAACACTTTTACCCATATAAGGTCCATATCTAATAATTCACAAATTAAAATGGGTAATTTTCATATATATTAATAACTTGAAAATCTGAGGTGTTACATTGACTTGCTGGTTTTGATATTATATGTATCTATGTGATTTTTATACTAACCCATGTGTTTGACCCTACTTGGAGTACCTAGTGGGCGCGTTGTCTAGCGCCCTACTTCTACCTTAGATGATCACATAGGGAATGGACGGAGCGAAGGACGCGATCGGAGCCAACTTTAGGAGCTTGGATAATCTAGTTTCATTCATTTAAGTTTTTATTATGGACAATGTAATTTGAGTGATTAGTATTTGGGACTGTAATAACTTAGATTATTTGCTATGGTTTGGATTTTAATTTTTGGACACTTTAACTTAAGATGATTGATATTAAGTGATGGACTTCCTTGTTATTTAAAATTGGTTAGGATAGTAACTCTCTTATAACTCCGCACTATGCTTAATTCCGCATGTTTAGCCTTATTACGTGTGAACCGTTTTAGTGGACTTAGTCCAAGCACACGTATGATTGGCAAGTTAAGGGTCGGGCTTTGGAAGCTCGGACTTAGCTCACGTCATGACGTCCCGCTCTCTCTCACTCTTTCTTTTCAAAAAAAAATATATACTTTAATTTTCGGTGAGTGAAAAAGGGCGGGGCGTTACAAACATAGTGCGGAATTATAATAGAGTTACTATCCTATCCAATTTTAAATAGCAAGGAAGTCCATCACTAATAATAATCATCTTAAGTTAAAATGTCCAAAATTAAAATCCAAACCATAACAAATAGTCTAAGTTATTACAGTCCCAAATACTAATTACTCAAATTACATTGTCCATAATTAAAACTTAAATAAAATGAAACTAGATTATCCAAGCTCCTAAGCTTGGCTCCAATCGCGTCCTTCGCTCCGTCCATTCCCTGTGTCATAATCTAAGGTAGAAGTAGAGTGTTAGACAAAGCGCCCAGTAGGTACTCCGAGTAGGGTCAAACACATGGATTAGTATAAAAATCACATAGATAAATATATAATGTCAAAACCATGCAAGTCAATGCCATGCCATGGGTGTCATATGCCATGAATCCCACTCATCAATCATATCGCAATCACATAGTATTCCTCTTGATGTACAAGCCACATCAAGGTATTGTTATGACTCCCCACGTATGCCTTATCGGTCTCACCGAAAGGAGCATGGACTCCTCTTTTCCTTTCAAACATCATATCCAGAATCAGTGAGGATTCCTCCCCACGTTTGTTTATCGGCTATCAGAATGGAGCGTGGACTCCCCTCATGTGATCCCTCCCATGCCATGCATGAGATGTAAGTGTACACATGCCATTTCATAATAGAAATCCCATTATTAAAACATAGCACTTTGATACCAAAATATTTCATCAAAACATGAAGATAAAACAACCATTTATATACAAGATCCAAGTGTATAAATGAGGTAGGAATCCTACCAACGTCCAAATATCGTGTCCTTGTGTTTTCGTCCAAAAACCGATCACCGATCGCGACAAGTCGATCGTACGCCCGTTTGTGAAATCCCATTACCTTATTACACATAAATCGATTAAAACGATGACCCATTTGATTCCCATCATTCCATGTTCATTTCCACCTATGATTATAGTCCTTAGCCCGATTAAGACCCCCAAGGGGTTTCGGCCATACCTTAGGGCTGAAAATGTTTTTCAGTCCATAACAAACTCATTATTGGGGGTCGGCCATACAACATGACCGAACCTCACTCTCTTGATTTTTGACCACCTTTTTATCCTTGCTTATTTTAATCCATGCAAGTCAATCCTCATTCATTCTTTTATTTCTTAATCCTAGTTAATCATTTAACTTGATAAAAACAACCTAAGTCCATAAGATATTCTCCATGGGGTTCGGCCATACAACATGGCCGAACCCATGATCCTTTATTTTCACCATATTCCCATCTTAGCAATCAACTCTTTCCATAGATAATCACTTAATTTATTTACACATAACTTAGGTCCATAAATGATTCATGGGGTTTGGCCATACAACATGGCCGAACCCATGATGTCTCATTTTCATTTATTTCTTAGTTTGATATCCATGGTTCATCATGTAAAATGTATTAAAATCCATAAACATTCCTCCATCATTTTCATCATTTAAAACCCACTTAAAATCACCAACATTCTTTCATGGGGTTCGGCCATACATCATGGCCGAACCCTATGGTTCATCATTTTCTCTTAAAAATTACCTACCCATGATTAGATTATTTGATAGGGTTCGGCCATGCATCATGGCCGAACCTCATCCAATCCCTTTTGTCCTCAATGATCCTTATACATAAAATCTAGGGTTCGGCCATGCAAGGGCCAAACCATGATCTTTGATCATTCTCCATTCCTCATATTAAATCATGCATTATCATAGTCTCATTATCATCCATTAATCATGTTTAACTTATAGTCCTTAACAATTATCTTACCCATTAGGGTTTTGTCCATTTTTCCATCTCCAAAAACCATATTTCGGATTTTGAACCATACTTCACTTTTATGTCCATCTCATTGACATTTCTTGGATCGATTTTAAACCCATGGCCTATAACCATTTGGCCAACTTTCCAATCCGAAATGGAACCCCATAATTCAGCGACTCCTCTGTTTTCTTCGTTCCATCTTGCTCCTCCGTTCTTCTCCTTCCTTAGTCTTTTCTTCTTCCTCCTTGATCTTTGGCCAAAGAGTGTTGCTTGAGAGGGAGAGGGTTTAAGATGAAACCCTAAGAGAGGGTTCGGCCAAGGAGTGAAGGTTTGAGAGAGGGAGAGAGAAGAGAATGAGAGGGAAACTCTAAGTTATCTTTGTCTCAAAGAGAGGAGGGGTCGGCTTTAGGGTTTGAAGATTGAGAGAGGGAGAGGAGGAGATGACAAGATGGAAAGTTTTTTATCTTTTCCTCCAAAGTGTGGATAGGCCAAGAGTGTAGTGAGAGGGAGAGAGCGGATGAGATGAGAGCCCTAGGGTTTTGGTTGATACTAACCCTAATCTCCCCAACCACCCTCATCAAGATGGGGTCTTTCCCATGTGTCCCTTGTCTAACCAAGATGATACATGCCTTACACTTGTCCATTTCCCTCTACCCAATGGTTTCCTTGCCTAGGGTTTCCATGAGATGGAAACCCTCCACCTCCCCTTTGACTCACTTAAGTCCTTTCATCTTCCATGTGACTCACCACCCATTCAACTCACTTCATTTAAATGAAACTCATTCCCTTTAACTCAAGCACTTGAATTCATTTCCATCTAACTTAGGTGATTTTAATTAGATAATTTAACTCAACTCACTTCATTTGATCCACTTGGATTCACCCATGAACTCACCCATGGTTGACTAAGTCAACCATGGTGGCCGGCCCTACATGTGGCCTTAGACCACACACCACCTCACTTGATGAGGTGGAGTTGGGTCCCACCTGGCTATGCCACCTTTATGTCAACTACTACACTTGCCACCTCACTTGATGAGGTGGGTCCCATATCTTGGGTCCTAATTGGGTACATGACCCGATTAAATCAATTCTCCTTGACCCATTTACCCTAAACCTCAATTCATCTTGACCCATTGGGTCCCAATTGGGCATTTGACCCAATTGACCACATTTACCCAATTAATTAGAATTAACCCTATCCATGATCCATTGGACCATACTTGGGCCATTGCCCCAAATCTTATCCATCTAACATCCATTCCATTTATAAATCTTAATTTTTAACAATTAAAATAGATAATAGCCAATGTAATTATTGCATTAAAAATCCGGGCTATTACAATATTATCCTCTTTTGAAATTTTTGTCTCGAAAATCGACTGAAGTAGGGTTTCAAAGAACTTATACAAAAAGCTCCTGATCAGCTGCTCTCATTTCTGATTCAATTCCCAGGTGGCTTCCTCATTACCATGTCGATCCCATACCACCTTGACGAACTGAATGGCTTGGTTCCGTAGTAACCTTTGTTCTTTTCCGATTACTCTGACCGACTTCTCGACATAAGTCACATCGCTTTTCACATTAACATCTTTCACGTTCAACACCTATGAAGGATCAAGGTTGTATTTCCTCAACATGGAAACATGGAACACATCTTGCAAAGATGACAACTATGGAGGAAGTGCCAATTGATAAGCTACCTCCCCCACCCTCTTTAGGATTGGAAACGGCCCCACAAATCTAGGCGACAGTTTCCCTTTCTTCCCAAATCACATGTGTCCCTTTCGTGGTGAGACTTTTAAGAACACTAAGTCTCCCACCTCAAACTCAAGGAAACTCCATCTCTTGTCAGCGTAGCTCTTCTGACGACTCTGTGCAGTAAGTAGATGCTGTCGTATCAACTTAATCTGTTCCATAGTCTCTGCAACTAGCTCGGGTCCAATAAGTGCAGGTTCACCAGCCTTTGTCCAACACACTGGTGATTTACATTGTCTACCATACAACGCCTCGAATGGAGCCATCTGGAGGCTTGCCTGGTAACTGTTGTTGTAAGAGGACTCCACCAGCGGTAAGTGATCCTCCCATCCACCGTTGAAGTCTAACATACATGCTCTCAGCATATCTTCCAATGTCTGTGTTGTCCTCTCTGATTGTCCATCAGTCTGTGGATGGAACGTTGTGCTAATCAATAAATCTGTCCCCATGGCCGACTACATGCTCCTCCTGACTTTTGGAATAAATCAGGATGTCATCAATGAAGACAATTACAAACTTGTCTAAGAAAGAACGAAAGATCTTGTTCATCAGATCCATGAACACAGCTGGTGCATTGGTAAGTCCAAACGGCATGACCACATACTCATATAGTCCATACCACGTCCTGAAAGCCGTCTTCTCTATGTTTTCATCCCTAACCTGGATTTGATGGTCGCCTGACATCAGATCAATCTTGGAGAAGTGACTGGAACCCCTGAATTGATCGAATAGATCATCAATCCTGGGTAGAGGGTACTTGTTTCTGACGGTCAGCTGGTTCAATTTTCTATAATCTACGTACATCCAAAGTGTATCGTCCTTCTTCTTCACAAATAATACCGGGGCTCCCCAAGATGATGTGCTATTCCGGATGCACCCTAGTTTGAGCAGTTCATCAATTTGCTTCTTTAGCTCGGACATCTTAGCTAGGGCCATCCGGTAATGCGGCAATGACACTGGAGTAGTGCCAGGATACAGCTTGATCTCAAAATCAGTCTCCCTCTTGGGTGACAATCCAGGGAGTTCTGTCGGGAATACCTCCGCGTAGTCTTTCACTACCGCAGACAATTCAGTCACCGGTGCCTTATCTAGTCTGATGCTGTTCAAAACAAGGTGATTTAATTTTTCATGCAGTCTTCTGGTCATAGGGATGCTCTGTTTGTTAGCATGTACTACGTATCGCTTTCCCTCGGGTGACCAAAATATCACCCTGCGGAGATGGTAGTCAATGCTGGTCTGGAAGTTAGCCAACCAATCCATGCCAAAAATGATGTCGTACTCAGTCATCTCGAGTACCAGATAATTGAACTCAAATCTGAATCCAGCGAGTTCAGTGTTTACTGCTGTGCATATAAGTCCCAATGATGTGTCTTCGATGGGGGATACAATAATAAGTGATGTGGACAATTTTTGTACTAAGGTGCCAGTAGCAGATATAAATGCAGCAGCTACAAATGAGTGGGATGCTCCAGAATCAAATAATGCGAAAGCATAGGAACTACCGACTACTGCCATACTTGAATCACGGAGTGATCCATCGCCTCTGGATGAGGAGCTAAAGTGTACAGTCATCCAGATCGTGTCGGGCTAGGTGCCCGTCCCTTCTAGTTGTATGCCCTGGATCCTTGTGAACGAGTTGATCGGGCAAGAGGGCAAAATCAACCCCGGGAGTGAGAAGGTCTACTGTTCTGTGGACATTCCCTCTTGAAATGGCCCTGCTGGCCACACTGGAAACAGGTGCTCACACCTCGAGCGACCTGAGAGACTGTTACTGATGGGGAGGGCTGATTGGGACGAAAGCCCCCATTTGACCAAGTGGAAGGTGATGGTCTCCCAAAGTTAGGTCGGAACTTCTTGTTGGGACGAAAGGTACTTCCCCCGCTCTGGCCTCGGCAGCTGTCCACAAACCGTACTGTCTCTGTCATCTCTTGCTCCGCTATGGTAGCTCTACTGATCACCTCCGCCAATGTAGGTGAATTGAAGATAGTCACTTTTAAACCTCACTTGCAAAGCACCGATCCTCCTTCCCTTCCCTTTTACTTTTTCCTCTTTCCATTTCCTTTTTCTACTTCCCCCACCGTTTCAAACAAGTAGCATCTCTCTTTGGAGTTTTTCCCGCTTATCACTTGGGTGTTCAAACTTTGTTATTTCTTCATCGATTTTCACAAGTAAGATATGAAAAATTATCTATTCAAAATTTTAGGAACTCCGAGACTATTCTTTTTGTAAAATAATATGGTCTTAAGCTTCAAATTTGAGTTTTTAGAATTTAAGCAAAAATGGCTCATTCCTTTAATTTTGAAATTTATCTTGTAAATTGATTTTTGATGGAGTTAAAAACTTGATTTTTGTAAATCTAAGTTGAAAATGGGAAATTTTAACCCAAAGCTGACTTTGTGTGTTTAATTTCTACAATGTGTGTTTACTTTACTGTACTCTCTAGGCCTGTTTCAATACGTCTTCATGGTCATATCCAGAAGACACTATGAGAATAGCCTGAGCATTTTACTTTACTGCACTGTACCCTCTAGGCCTTTCTCAATATATCTTCATGGTCATTTCCAGAAGAAAATACGAGAGTAGGCGCTGAGTACTTTCCTTTTTATTTTATTGTGTGTTTTGGATTATTTACAGCTGACATTCTGACTTAATTAATGGAGTAGTAAGACTTTAGGAGACTCCATGACATTACCCAGTTTTCAGGTGGAAAATATGTTTAAAGAGTTCTTTGGAAATATTTTAAGTGTTTTTAGTGTATTTGCAATTAAATAAATATTTATGAAAAATTACTATGTTTTACAGATCATGGTGATATTTGCAAGCTAGAGAAGGTGAGAGGACTCAACTTTACACGTACATCAGTTAATGTGAAGTCTTTAGACTTAACCATGTTAATATACTAGACTTTAGATGGAAAATAGGAACCCATGTATTTTACAGATTGAAAAGACCAAATGGGACAAGAAAGCGAGACCTGACATCGCTTCTTTGTAAGGGATGGTATATATGTTCTGATTGTCATAAGGTGTCAGGGAGCCGATGCCTAGTGGTCTGAAATGCAGTATGGGGCCATTAGAAATCTAAATATTAATAGATGAATTGTGGGGCTGCTTGTAAATGTCCATTGTTAGACTGGTTATGTGATGGTGCATGTACTATGTTATATCTATTCATGCACGTGTTATATTGTGAATGAGATTCATGTGCTTACTATGCATGAGATTATACAACATGTGTTATTCCTGTGTTAACAGGGTTGTGTAGGTAATGTTTATTCTGGGTTGTTAAACCTAGATTAAACCAGTGGATGGTAAAGGTAATTCCATTGTAAACCCTCCTAAAAAGGGTATGTGGAGATTTATATTCCATGTTTATAAAAAAAAATGGTTAGTATGTGCATGTCTTTAACTGTACACTATCACACACCTGTTAAATGGGTCAAGCTCTTACAAGATGCTGCATTATTTCCGTGTCGGGACTTAATGCACTTGGGGTTGAGTGGGATTCCTCGACGGGGTTGAGTGGGATACCCTGGACCTGTACAGTTGAGGTTGAGTGAGATACCTCATGGAGTTGAGTGGTATATCCCAGTGTGTCAAGTAATAAATTGATACGCATTTAGTAGAAAAGAACAACTGCCACATGTTCATTATTGTTAACATGCATTGTAATTATGTTTAATTTATGCTTATGAATACTGTGTATTATTGAGCTCTCTTCACTGGGCTAGGAGCTCACATCCCTTACAATGCAGGACATGGATTGGTAGAGGGAGCTGAGGATCCCTCCATGATGAATTAGAAGTTGAATCTCAGAAGTGGCGGAAGTTAGGACTTAGAATAGTTTAATTCTAAGTTCAATGTTTTGAATATTCTTGGGCTTATGTGTATTTTAATTTTAGAGCCATGTATGTCCTTATGACTTTTAGAACAAGTGACTTGTATATATTATTGTGTGTTTATGCAAACATATTTAACCTTGGAGGTGTGTTTGTGAAATTCGTATGTAAAATCGGAACTTTCCAAAGTCTTGCAACTTATGTTTTTCTTGGAAGTTTGCTTTCCAAAATCTTGGATTTGGACGTTTAGTTAGGTTTGAAACACCTGTGTATAAGTCATAAATGTATATGGAAATGGCTAGGTATTAGATTTTAGGAGTTAAGATGTGTATTTTCAACTTTGAGAATCCAAACGGAGAAAAAGATCAAAAGTTGAGAAAAATCAGTTAAGTCACTGGCGATGGGTCGTCAGGTAGAACGGTAACAAGTCGCTAATCCACGATGGTATCATCTTGGTAGCAAAATGAAGCAATACAGAGTTTCGAGTCGATGACGGGTCGTCATCTGGTGATTGATCTCCGATAACCGATCGCTGTTTGGTGACCGATCGCGGGTCACTATTCACATCAAAAACATGCTTCACTAAAATGGCCATAACTTGAGCTCCTGACCTCGGATTTGGGTGTTCTTGGGCATTCTGAAAATATTTTTCAATTCTCTATCTAACCATGACCGAGTATCTCACTTAAATAACTTATTTTATAGGTGAAAATATTCCCTCAAAGTCATGGTGTCTATGACCAGCTCATAAGGGTACCTCGAGCTCACTTGTACTTGTGGGACTTATTTCTTGGACTTGAGTGAGCTTAGTAAAAAGCCCATGAACTATTGATGATAAGTTTGTTTAAAAAAAAAATAGTCGCGTTCCGGGCCTACATCCGGGTTCGGGGTGTGACAGTGATATTCCAACTTCCATTTAGCCACAGGAAAAGGTTGCATTGTGCCGCCAGGTCTTTGGTGTTCAGCCTTGACTTGTTGACAAGTCAAACACTTGGACATAAAATGCGCTACCTCACGCTTCATTCCTTTCCACCAAAACTGTCATCGTAAATCGTAATATATCTTTGTACTACCAGAATGTACTGCAAATTTAGAACGATGAAAGTGTCTATAATGGCCCAGGTCAACAGAATGGTTATGGGAATAAGAGGATATATGAATCGTACGATTTTACAATTTTCGATTCACGATTCACACCCCTAGAACAATTTCGATACGATCCATATATTCAAACCGTCCAAGGTACATTTGACTCTACACCTCCTACATCCTCCCATCCCATGCTAACCACCACATTACCCGAATACTCGTTCAGGCCAGAAAATTTTACTCTCAAGTCATCATAGGGCACCAATTTCTCCTCAAACCTTATTTTGGTTGGAGAAATCCGGTAGATTTTCCTCTGGGAACAGTCTATGAAAATCTGATGTGTGGTTAACCAATCCATGCCAAAGATAATACCAAGTTCTGTCATTTCTATCAATAGAAAATCATAAGACAGATCTAGGTCCCCTATCCTCAGAATGGATAACTTGCATTCCTGATTCACAAAAACTTTCCTTCCTAATGGCGAGACTACTGTTAGGGGCTCACTTGCAACTTCTGACCATACCTCTAACTTGTCAGAACATGAGTTGGAGATGAAAGAATGAGAGACACCTATATCAAACAGAACCCTTGCCATATAACTAAAGAGAGGTAGTGTACCTTCCATCACTGCGTGTAAGGACCCCCCTGTTCAACCTCAACAAACGGAGACTTATACGAATCGAACAAGATCCAAAGACGAGAACAATGAAAATCATGGCTCACTTTTTTTCAACAATTCAATAACATAATTTCTATATAGTCAGAGTGCAGAACATTTTAATGAATTTTCCATGACCAAGACTCATCATTCCCATAAATGATTAGTCCTCATCTTAGTATAGCATCAAGCCACAAATAATACTATCATATATAACATTAGGTGGTCCAATCTCACATCGCACCACTATAAATAAATCTAAATAAAAATTCAAAGCTTCCCCAACATACAGTTGGAAACAGAAACACCACTTCCCAAGGTAAGTATCAAATCATAACTAAGTCAAATGACATCTGTTGTGTCTTACAAACCTCAATCTCAAATAAATACTATAAAGCCCTAGGAAATAGTAGTGAAACTATAATCCTATCCAAAGCTCCAAACGAATCCAACACCTAAGGTTGAGCCTGACTGGTCTCGTTCTCTGAAGGATTTCCTGAAACGTAAGAGAATGAGCTCCATGCCTAAGGAAGAAAACAACTAAACAACTAACATTAAATATACAGTTAGGCATTAAGAGTTCAATCCAATAGCGAAACCAAAATGGCATTATAATATGTACGCTATGCAATAATGCAACGAATAATGCATGCTCCCATCCCATGCATCTCAACGAGTTATGCAAAGCTCAACTCAGCTAAGCATAACACATGTTCACTCAAATAGTCAAGAGCCCAAATGAATCTGTACAACGAATCTCCATAGGAGTGTGCAAGGAAAATGCGATAGTTCAGAAGCCCAAACGAGTCTACACATCAAGTTTCCCCAAAGGAGTGCAAAGCTAATGAACCAAATCAACAAATAAAGCTACATAGGATCCTTGAGTATACAAAGGAAATCAAAAGCACAAACGAATCTGCACACACGAGTCTCCCTAAAGAGATGTTCAAGGCCAATGATCCCAACAGACAACAAGACAATTACTCAACGGTCCTGTAATACCCCGACCGAAATTACCGCGAAATTTAGGGATTAACTATAGTTAATCGTGTTTAGTGGTCGGTTAATCTGGATGATTAACGAATGTGCTTTATTTTAAATCAAAAGTTTGACTCGATCTAAGTTCGGGATCTGTGCATCCAACTCGTTGAGTGTTGTGGCGAAGTTGATATTATCCGAACTTTTCTTCGCCTGAGGCGTTAAAGGTCACTTATTTTTGGTAAATAGTCATTTGAAAGATCTAAGTTTCAAATTTCACACATTTGTTCAGTTTTGAATTTGGAGTTCAACGATTTTTACGGTTTGTCATTTGGAGTTCTCGAAATGTGTTTTCGGCATAGCTGAGGGATACCCTTATTTGTAAAATACTACATTTTAAACGTTTGGGAGTGTCAAAAGACCTTAATGTATTAAAGTATTTTGATCAAGTTATTGTAATTAGTCCGGATATTCAATTTGAGAAATTTTGGAAATACATAGTGTTTAAAAAATAACTTTGAAGTTTTAAAGGAGATTTTATTATTCAAAACTATATCAATTATATAGTTTCATTTCTTTTAACTAATGCACTATGCATTACTGTAGCATCAGCCAATCGATCCATCCCTCTACGTGTAGAGTAGGTGATGGGAGGCCATCCCTCGTCATACCTTGGACATTTATAGAAGGACAAGAGATGAGGGAAACTTTCACTTCTCTTTACTTTATTCTTCTCTACTTCATTTTCTTTTTCTTTGTTCTTCTTCTTCTGTATCGTGCGGCTACTATGTAAAAGTTTTCAGAGAATTTTCGAGGGCTTTCAAACTTTGTCATTTCTTAGTAGATTTGGGCAAACGAGGTATCAAAACTTATCTATTCGAAATGTTAGGAACTCTAGAACCAACCCTTTCGAAAAACGGTCAAGTTTTGGGCTTCAAATTTCACCTTGAAAATCTGGAGGAAAAGTGAACTTTCTGTAAAAACTACCTTTTCACTTTTTACTTAAAAAAAATAGTTTTTTTAGCTATGATAAAACCTTGATTTGGAATCTAAGTTAAAAAGGGGAAAGATTAACCCCAAACTGACTTTGTGTGTTTAAATTTCTTCAAATGGGTGTTTACTTTACTGTACTCTCTAGGTCAGCCTCAATATGTCTCCATGGTCCTATCCAGGAGACAATATGGGAATGGCCTGAGCATTTTTACTTTACTACACTGTAACCTCTGGGCACGGTCTCAATACTCGACCTTGGCCAGGAAGAAATACGAGACTGGGCACTGAGTAAATTTCATTTCCTCTTTGTTGTGTGTTTTAGGTAACTGACAACTGACATTTGACATAAGTAATGAAGTAGAAAGGTTTAGGGAGACTCACTGACATTACCTAGTTTTCAGATGGAAAATGTATTTAAAGAGTTCTTTGGAAATGTTTTAAGTTACTTTAAGTGTATTGGAAATTAAATAAGTATTTATGAAAAATTATGATGTTTTACAAATCGTGGTGATTTTTGCATGCTGGAGAAGGTGAGGGGACTCAAATTTATACGTACATTAGTTAATGTGAAGTCTTTAGACTAAACCATGTTAATATGCTAGACTTTAGATGGAAAATGGGAACCCATGGTATTTTAAGGATGGAAAAGACCAAATGGGACCAAAAGCCAGACCTAACATTGCTTCCTTATAAGGGATGGTATATATGTTCTGACTGTTAGAACGCAAGCGTAAATAAGGTGTCAGGGAGCCGAGGCCTAGTGGTCTGAAACGCAGTACGGGGCTCATTAGAAATCTAATTATTAATAGATGAGTTGTGGGAGTGTTTGTAAATGTCCATTGTTAGACTGGTTATGTGGTTGTGCATGTACGATGTTATTCTTATTCATGCACGTGATTTAGATTGTTGTTGAAATGCATGTGATTACTATGCATAAGATTATACTGCATGTGGTATTCCTATACTAACAAGTTATGCAAGTGGTGACTATGAATATTCTGGGTTTGTTAAACCTGGATGATACCAGTGAATGGTAAAGGTAACTCTATTGTTAAATCCTAGTGAAAAGTTATATAGAGGTTCATATTTATTCCATGTTTATGGATTATGAATATTTAATATACATGTTAAAGTATATAAGCACACATTTGTGTAAAGCTCTTGCAAGACGCTGCATTTTGTCCAGCTACGGACCTAATGCATATGAGGTTGAGTGGGATACCTCATGGGGTGAGTGGGATACCCCCTAAGGTTGAGTGGGATACATTGGAAATTCACAATTGAGGTTGAGTGGGATACCTCAATGGAGTTGAGTGGGATACCCAAGTGCGATTAAGATTGTTAATCTTATTAAAGGAAAGAAATGAATAAATGGTAAAATGGTTACTTGTTTATCATTTTGTTACAGTTATGCATTGTATTTTGTGTTTAAGTTCATGTCTATGAATATTGTGTATTGATGAACTCTCTTCACTGGGCTAAGAGCTCACATCCCTTAAAATGCAGGGCATGGACTGGTAGAGGGAGCTGAGGATCCTTTCATGATGGAATAGAAGTAGAATTTCAGAGTTTACGGACGTTAAGACTTGGAATAGCTTAGTTCTAAGTTCCATACTTTGGATATTTTGGCATTTTGTATATTTTGGTTTTTGGATTCATGTATGGCCTTATGACCCTTGGAACAAGTCATATGTATGTATAATGTTATGTTTATAAAAATATTTCTTCAAAGTCATGGTGTCTAAGCCCTGCTCATAAGGGTACCTCGAGTTGACTCGTACTTGTGGGACTTATTTCTTGGGCTTGAGTGAGCTTGCTAAAAGCCCATGAACTATTGATATAGGTTCGTTTAAAAAAAAAAATTAACTCATTCCGGGGCCACATCGTGTTCGGGCATGACATAGTGGTATTAGAGTTTTAGGTTCAACTCTAGGACTGTGATGGGAACATGCATGCTTAGTTTAAGTTTGATGTGATTTGGCGTGAATTTGGGTGTAAGTTTTAGTGTAATCACTATATGTGATTATTTCATTTCCTTACTAACTGTTGTTTTGTTTTTTGGATAGAGATGTCTAAAAAGAAAATACCAGCTAGGGAAATAGGACAAGGAACTTAGGAAGACCCTGTGATTCTGTACTTCTCAACCAATGAGTCTAGTATGTTAGTTTGGACACCCAACTCATTGCTAGATGATGTTGAATCAAAATTAGTTGAGGTTATTAATATTTCATCCTCTTCTATAAATTCTACCACTTCTGTTGAAACTTTTGAAGAAGACTTTAGTATTGATGATACTAATGTGACTTCTTTTGAATCTGAATGTAGTCTAACCCTGGAAGCTCAAATGGGTCAAAACACCTGAACCAGAAGTAGCTTATTTTGGAACCCGAGATTACCCCAGGACAATTCTTGAACCATTACTTGAAGCAATGCAACATGTTTTTCTCCCTCGTTTACGTCGGCTTGAGCATGATTTATTCCACAGCCATGGAATTATTCCTCGGTATGCTTTTTGTGACTGCACTAGACATTCTAATAACTTTTGTCCTCGCCTTAAGTGCACCATTTGTGGAGTCTTTGGCCATCATGAAAGAGGATGTTATTACATGAGTCATGATATAACTATTCAATGCAAAATCTGTAAAGAACTAAATCACCTTGAAGCAGCCTGTCCATATTATAGTGACTCAAATGATGAGATTTAGAGCTTTTGGGTAGCCTTTTGGGAGAGCTTTTGGGGCAGTTATAGATGATCATCTTGTTGGGTGATTGGGGTAGAGTCAGAAGTATATAAGTTTCTGTATCTGACTCTTACTATTAGAACTGAAGACTATTGTACATAATCTTCTGTAACTAACTATCTGAAGCTTATGTATAGACCTCAGTAATACATGATATAAGTATGTTTGCTTATTGTTGTGTAATGATAAAATTGCATCATATATACATGTTTATGATTATGTTTGGTTTATTATTATTGTGATATGATGGATTATGGTAAATAGTTTTGTTTGTAGTAGAGTATTTTGATCTTAGATGTGTTTGTCAGGCGATGTCTAAAGCATCCCGACATTTTGTAAGACTAAGTGCGAGTGTAACTACACCCCTAAAAGATCAAAACGACCGTGTGGAACATAATGAAGTCATTAACGCTGATGAGTATTGTTATGAAAGCTTATCGAATGGTGGCATATGATTTCCGACGACTCCAGAATCGAAATCTCGAGGAAGGAGATGCAACAGCTACTAAAGATCCTAGACGGAATAAAAAGAGGAAGTTCAGAGGATCAATTTCCAAGAAAAGTCAGTCCCCGGCAGGACAAGCAAACAATGTGGGCTCTAAGCACGTGATCTGTTATAGGTGTAACTATCCAGGTCACAAAGCGAAGCAATGTCCTCAGCCTAAGTCAAAAGGTTGAGCTTGTTTCCATTGCAAGCAGAAGGTTCATTTTATCAATGACTGTCCATACGACGGTGGAAGTATTGTGTTGAGATCTAAGAAGTTGATTTGTTATTCATGTAAGCAGCTCGGTCACACTATTAGAGAATGCCTCCAATATAAGGCATTATAGCTTGGTGATCAAGTGTGCTTTCAGCACAAGCAAGCCCAACATTTCATCATAGATTGCCCTTACATTGGTAGTGGCAGTATTGCAGTGGGACTAACTCAGAGCATGAGGCCAACTCAATTTGTACTGCAACCTTCCAGGAACTTGGTGGTGCCGGGGAATGAGCCACACGGGACTGAACAAATGAGGGTACCAAGACGTCCTCAGATGGGGGTTCAATTGGCCAACCTATGGATGACGCAGGGAAAAAATGTATTTTACCTCTCTTTAGTTTCCCTGGCATGAGTATTGTTTGATACGAGTGTCTCTGATTCTTTTATCTCTAGAACTTGTCATGACAAGTTAGAATTGTAGGCTTTAATTGCCTGTAAACCTTTAACAGTAGTTTCACCGTTAGGAAGGAAGTTGAGAGTAGCACGAAAGTGCAAGTCGTGTATTATGAAAGTAGGTGATTTAAATCTACCACTTGGTTTCTAGTTGTGGAAATGACGGATTTAATGTTATTTTAGGCATGGATTGGTTATCCGTGCACCAGACTCTGATAAGTTGTTTTCAGTAAAAGTCTATGGGACCTCTCTGACAAGGATAATGTTTGTGGAAGTTAGTGCCCAATGATGATTTAAGAGTCAAGTTTTCCTGCCTGATGGCTTATTCGGGTAGTGTGGTGGCCAATATGGAAATAGAGGATGTAAAAAATGTAGAGTCAAATATTCCTCGGGTGGTTTGTGAAGTCATTGATATTTTTCCAGACTAGCTAAGTGAGCTATCTCCACGCCGAGAGTTAGAATTCTTGTTGATGATCTACAGCCTAGAGCATCTCCTATATCCATGGCACTCTACATGATGTCACCACCGGAACAAAGGGAGTTAGCTAAACAGATTGGTGAGCTGCTCTAGCTTGGTTTTATTCGCCTAAGTAGTTCGCATTGGGGAAATGCCAACTCTTTTGTGAAATAGAGAGATGAGTTTTCAAGGAAGTGTATAGATTACTGACCTTTGAGTCAGGTACCTATTACTTCGATGAGTTGTGAGTTAAGGAGGGAGTCATTCTCAAGACTGCATTTCGGATGCAGTATGGACTCTATGAGTTTCTTGTCGTTTTGTTTGATCAGATGAACGTGCTAGCTACTTCCATGGATCTGAAGATTAGGATCTTTTGGCCGTATCTAAGGGAGTTGTGGTAGTGGTAGGTGATGACATTTTGATATATTCACCATCGGAGGAGGAGCATGAGCACCATTTGGGTGAGGATTTACAAATTCCGATGAATTATTAGTTGTTCGTCAAGCTCAACGGGTGTAAGATTTGGTTAACTCAAGTTAAATTTCTTGGACACATGGTGTCAGTGGAGGGAAATTTCAGTGGATCTAACAAAAGTAAAGGTTGTGATAAATTGGGAAGACCCAAAAGTGTCTCTGAAGTTTGAAGTTATTTTGAATTGGTAGGTTGTTATTGTAAATTTATCCCCAATTTTTCTTAAGTTTCTGTACCCGTGACTCGTTTGACGTAAAATGATGTCAAATTTGAATAGGATGAAGCTTGTGAAACAGTATTTTAGGCTCTAAGATAGAAGTTAACCACCTCTCTGATGTTAACTAAGGTGTGCCCTGGTGAAAAGAGGGAAAGTTGTTGCTCATGGGTCTACATGGTGGAAAGGACATAAGCAAAACTATCTCACTTATAAGTTAGAAAGCGAAAAAGTCAGAACTATTGAAAGTTTGATGTTCCAGGGCATGTTGTACTCACCAGAATCTGTAAATGTAGAGGAAAATTGTTAATCGCTTTCACTATTCCAGAGTTGCAGCATAAGGATGTAAAGTGGGTGCGCCAGCAATATTGTTAAAATAGAATAAAATGTGAGGTAGAAGTGGAAAATAAAACTCTACTTGGACCAGAGAAGATACTTGAGTCAAGATGAGATTGTAACGCCCGCCCCTTTTCACCCGTCTTTCCGAAAATCAGAATATATATATATATATATATATATTTTTTTTTTGAAAATAGAAGAGTGAGAGAGGGTGCGGACGCCACGACGCGATTTAAGTCCGAGCTTCTAAGCCCGACCCTTAACTGGCCAACCCCACGCGTGCGCGGAGCTAAGTCCACGAGAACGGTTCACGCGTAGGAAGTAAGCTCGTGGATTATAGTTATTGCGGAACATGATAATAGAGTCTATCCTACCGATTTTTAGATAGAAGGGAAGATATAACATTGAATTACCAAAATGCCCCTATGTTCATAATTATATCTCAAAATGTATCGTCCATAAGTAATGTCCAAACCAACGTAAGAAATGTAAATTTATACAACCCGACAAGCTAAGTTACTTTAAAATTACATCTCCAAAATGTAAACATAATATAAACTAGGACTGCGCTTTCCAAGCTCCTAAGCTTGGCCTCCGGTATTTCCACCGCTTCCTGCCTCTCCTGCGTCATCAGCTAGGGTAGAAGTAGGGCGTTAGTCAACGCGCCCAGTAGGACTCCGAGTAGGGCTAGCACATGGATTAGTGATACACACATACCGATAACATAAAATACAACAAAATAAGTATGGGATGAATGCTATGTCATGGGTGCTTATGTCATGTGTCCCACCCATTATCCGTATGATCATACAATATCCTGTTCCCCATGTTTGCTTCTCGGTCGCCCCGACGGAGCATGGACTCCGGTTATAGCCCTCAAGCTATCCCCATGTCTGATTCTCGGTCGCCCCGACGGAGCATGGACTCCGGTTATAACCCTCAGGTAATCCCCATGTCTGATTCTCGGTCGCCCCGACGGAGCATGGACTCCGGTTTGTTTATTTTTTTCTGCCCATGCCATGCATGAGATGTAGTGCATTATGCTATGTAATATATATGTATCCCATATACTTGACATATCATACATAGCCATATAATGCATGATATTAAAACATAAACATATGCTTCATAATTTAAAATTCATCATAAGATAAATCATAATCATAAATCCATCGTAAGCCAAATCAAATAATTTAAAATACCATCACATATCCATCGCTTACAAAAAGGTAGGAATCCTACAGAATACCGTGTCGCGTTCCATTACGCTTCCCGTTCGATAATCCGGTCGCCGATCGCGTACCGTTTGCGACGCCCGATACCTTATTACATTTACCGAATTAGTCCATACATCATCCATGATTAAGTCCCTAACTTAGCCCATTATCCATTGGTTTTAGACTCATACATAAATCCAATTTTGGCCAAACTTAAAATTCCGATTTGCGAGCCTAAAACGCAGCAATTATCCGCTTCCTTTATTCATTCATAATATATCCATTTTCATGTCCAATCCCTATAGGGTTCGGCCATGTACCATGGCCGAACCCATGGTTCTTCAATGTGGCACTTATTTACCGTTTTTGCCACTCTTTTCCTCCATGGTTAATCATCCATTCATTTATGTGCATTCTAAGTCCAAGATTCATTCATACTTAGGTCCCTTCAATCATGACCTAGCATCATAAAATCAGCCACCTAATATTTAATTTTTGAAAAACATTTACTCCCACACCTAATTCCATATTTTGGCCTAAGGTGCGGCCCACATATCATTTTTATAAATCCATCAAAATCTAGTATTCTTCTACATTATTTTCCATTTATTAAATCCACTAATCACTACCCTAAGGTTCACCTTTATGGATACCATTTTCAAAGACTAGGTTTTGTCCCAAAATAATCCAATTTAAAATCACAAATCTTCATTCTTTTTGGCCCTTTAAAACCAACTCCTAGGCATTGATACATGCATTAATCTTAGCCTAAAATTGGTCAAAATTTGGGTCATGGATTCGGCCATACATCATGGCCGAACCCATGATGTTTCCTTCCCCATCCTTTTTGGTTTCAATTACCCATTTAAACATACCTCCAATCATCTATTTCAATCACTATCTTTATTCCATTTAAACATCACATATCATACTTGTAACATCCATTTAAATTTCATCATTAACTTAACTTAAGTTCCATGTCATTTAAGCACATACATAAACCATACTTAGCCCATGAATGACCTAAAACATGGGTCATGGGTTCGGCCATACACCATGGCCGAACCCATGATGCCTTTCCCTCATTTTTAACTTGGGTCCTTTAATCACATTTAAAGTCCATTAAAACCACCAACATTTCCTCATGATTTTCTCATTTTAACAATCCTTTAAAAACACCCATTTTTAATCATTTGAAAACTAATTTTCATTAACCATTCTCCATACTTCTAATCTTATAAAAAATCTAAAATATCATCCATGGATTCCATCATAAAACTTTTTTCCAAAAATTGCCTACATTTAACCCTTTAAATCCTTGGAACCCTAAACCATTCTCCAACTTTTTATTTTTATAAAAACCCTAATTAAAATGCATAATATTAAAATATAATCCAAATTAAAATCATCCTCATTTACCATGGGGTTCGGCCATGCTACATGGCCGAACCCTATGGTCCATCCATTCATAAAAAAAATTCTATATTCTCCATGCTTTACTACAACCTTAGAATTCCAAAAATTTTAAATCATAAATCACTAATGTTTACTCATTTAAAAACCTAAATCTCATTAGCCATTCTCCAAAATTTTAAACCTTAACATCTTAATAAATTCATCCCACATTGGCCATGGGGTTCGGCCATGCTACATGGCCGAACCCTAAGGTCCATTCAATCCATTAAAGCTTCCATCTTAATCCATTCATTTCATTTTTACCTTAGACCATTTCTTCCATTTCTTTGCCTTCCATTTGATGGATTTTAGATCCATTCCATAGCCTAAAATAATTTGGCCACCATCATATGGCAAGGATGGATTTCAAAATTAAAAACCTTAAATAATAAATTTCTTGTTTAGAACATACTTACTATCCGACGACTCCTCCGGTCTTTGTTGCTCCCGTCAACTTCCTTGGCCTCTTTTCTCCTTCTTCTTGATCTTTAATCGGCTAGATGTGCTTGATCAATGGTGGGACATGTTTGGATCGGCTAAGATAGGGCTAGGTTGAGAGAGGGGATGAGGGGAAGATGATGAAGATAGTAGCTCTTGATCTTCCAATGGTGAATCCAAGGTTTCACCTCTTTTTTTTTTTTTTTCTTTTCTTTTCCTTCTAAGTTTTTCCTCTAAGTTCTTTCTCCTCTCTTGCAAGGTGGGTGCCGTTTTTTTTTTCTTGGTGTATGAGGAATGCTAGAGAGAAAAGGGTTGGTTTGCAATGGAATGGAGGTGGTTGGAGTGGTCTTCACTCCACATTAATTTCTTCACCAACCAAGTATGGGTTGGCTTGACTTTGGTGGTGGTGGTTGAGACCCAACCACCATTCAAGCCCATGGTTTTAATTTGTGTTTTCTTGAGGTGGTTTGCGTTTGTTGGAGTGATTTTGACCATTTAACCATTTGACCATTTTAATCTTAGGTTAATTAACTTAGATCACCTTGATCCCTTGATTAATTTAATTAATCACTTTCTATTTAATTTAATCCCATTAATTTCCCTCCATGATCCACCCATGGTTGACCAAGTCAACCATGGTGGTCGGCCCCACTACTCTTGGATCCACACGCCACCTCAATGGGTGAGGTGGAGGTGGGCCCCATTGGCCATGTTGCCTTGGTCCATTTATCACCTACTTAGGTGATTTAAATTTTATTAATTGTATCCCTTTTATTGGATCATCATTGGGCCCATGGCCCAATTTGATTCTTGTCTTACCCATTTATCTTAGGGCTTAGTTACCTTGGCCCATTGGGTCCCACATGGCTCTTTGACCCAAATTGACCATCTTGACCCAATTACTTGCCATTGACCAATTACATGTATCAATTCCAATTCAAAGCCTATTGGGTAACCATTGGGCCCATGGCCCAATTAGATTCCCTCCTTTCCACTTACCTTAGGATTTGAACCAATTTTGATCCATTGGGCCCCACATGGCTATCGGGCCCACTTGACCATCGTTGACCCGATTAATCCTCATTGACCCATTAAATGGGTTTCATCCAATCCGTGGCCCAATTGGGCTATCCTTGGGCCATTGTCCCAAAATTTGGTCCATTTGGCATTTTATTATATCAAACTTCAAATTAAAATGAAAAAATGCCAATATATATATTTATCAAAAATTCGGGTTATTACAGAGATAGTCAAGCAATTGAATTATGTTATCAAGAGGCGGAGACCTCTATAGTTCAAGATTGAAATTTTGTGTTCTTGTGTATCACTCTGCGACATAGTGTACAACATGTGACGTGAGAGCCAGAGGCGACGGTGCGAAAGCTGTACCCCAGTGTGTTCGCTTAACAAGGTACGTACTTTATTTTTGAAAATTTCGGGACAAAATTTCTTTAAGTAGTGTGGGATGTAATACCGGGATCGAAATTACCGTTAAATTTAGTGATTAACTATAGTTAATCATGTTTAGTAGTCAGTTAATTTGGACAATTAATGGATGTGCTTTATTTTGAGTCAAAATTTTGACTCGATCTGAGTTCGGGATTTGTGCATCCAACTCATTGAGTGTTGTGGCGAAGTTGATATTATCTGAACTTCTCTCCGGCTGAGGCGTTAAAGGTCACCAATTTTTGGTAAATAGTCATTTGAAAGATCTAAGTTTTCAAATTTCACACATTTGTTCAGTTTTGAATTTGGAGTTCAACGATTTGTACGGTTTGTCGTTTGGACTTCAAGAAGTGTGTTTTCGGCACAAGTGAGAGATACCCTTATTTGTAAAATACTACGTTTTAAGCGTTTGGGAGTGTCAAAAGACCTTGAAGTCTTAAAGTATTTTTATCAGGATTATTGTAATTAGTCCGGAATATTCAATTTGAGAATGTTTGGAAATACATAGTGCTTAAAAAATAACATTGAAATTTTAAAGGAGATTTTTTTATTCAAAACTATAGCAATTATATAGTTTCATTTCTTTTAACTAATGCACTATGCATTACTGTAGCAACTGCCTACCGATCCATCCCTCTACGTGTAGAGTAGGTGATGGGAGGCCATCCCTCGCCATACCTTGGACATTTATAGAAGGAGAAGAGATGAGGGAAACTTTCATTTCTCGTTACTTTCTTCTTCTCTGCTTCATTTTCTTTTCTCTGTTCTTTTTCTTCTGCATCGTGCGGCTACGGTGTGAAAGTTTTCAGAAAATTTTTGAGGGCTTTCAAACTTTTTCATTTCTCAGTGGATTTGGGTAAACGAGCTGTCAAAACTTATCTATTCGAAATTTTAGGAATCCAGTGTAACACCCTGGCTTTTCAAAGATATTAATATTTACAAAAATGCCATTGGAATGGTAAATGAGAAAATGTGGGGCCCATTGTTCAAATTAAGACCCAATGTGCATATTATAAGGATCAAATTAAAGTACATGGGTAATGTACATCTAATTGGGTCAAGATGGTTATTTGGGTCAAAGGACCCAATTGGGACCCAATGGGTCATGATGGACTCATTTGACCATTGGGTGAGCCCAATCTTAATTGGGTTAGGCTGAATTGATTTGGAATTAAATGAAGGATAAATAGGTAGGCTGGATGTAAATATGTAAACCACATTTAAATGGTTAAACCACCCATAAATGGGTCAAGGCGCCAAATTGGATCAATAAGCTAAGTTGGGACCCAATGGGTTGAGTTGACCATGTTGACCACGTTGACCGTTTGGACCCTCAAGTGAGCTCAAAGGGTGAGTCAAATTAGATTGAGTTAGGACTGAAGTGAGTTGGATTTGAATTAAGCAATGGAGTTGACTCAAGTGCATTAAATGAATGGCATTAAATATGGTGAGTTGAGCTAATGAGTTGGGTGAGTTAAAATGGAAACCAAAGGGACCTTGAATTCAAGTGAGTCAAATGAGGAGGTGAGGAGTTGCCTTGGTCTTAAACATCACAAAGACAAGTCCCACACGTTGGTGGCATGAGGAGTAGTTTTCCATGCATGAAATTAAATGGAATGGGATAAGTTTTGAATTGGGAATATGGAGGGTTTCCATCTCATGATGGAAACCCAAAGCCCAACGTTGGGAGTACCAAGGGATGCCTTGGTTGGTATCAAAAGGCTCCTTGGTTAGACCAACATTTATGAGGGTTAATGAGAGGTTATGGTGGCTGATTAACAAAAGGGAGGCACACCATCATTTGGCCGATTTCCATCACAAAGGAACCTTAGAACTTCATCTCTCTCCCTCTCTCTCAAAGCCTACCTCCTTGGCCGAATCATCCTTTGGTGTTTTCACCATTGATCAAGCACATAATCAGCAAAAGTAGGGAGGCTAAGGAAGACAGGAAGCAAGGATCAAAGACAAAAAGAGAGGCTTAGAGAATTGGTAAGTACTCCATGAAATTTTGTTTAATAAGTTGGTTAAATGGAACATGATTCGGCCATGGTATGGCCGAATCTATCAAAGGTTAAACCCTGGATTTTGGTGTGTAAAAAGGGCAGGAAATGGATCATAGGGTTCAGTCACTTTGGATGGCTGAACCCCATGAAATGGTTTGGTTATTGTTGATGGTTTTTGAAAGTTAAAAACCATGCAATATTATGGAGATTTCTAGATGTTTTAATTAGACATAAGATGCAAATTAAAGGGTTTTAAATCATGGATTTGAATGTCATGATTTGGTCATGTTATGCCTGAATTTATCAATGGTTTAAATTATGATGATGAGTTTAAAAAGGATAGAAACTTGGATCATAGGGTTCGGCCACTTTGGATGGCCGAACCCCATGAAAGGATTTGATAATTTTGTATGGTTTTTGGAGAGATAAAACCATACCAATGTATGAGAGTTTTTAAGTGTTTTATTTGGAATAAAAAAATTGATGTTTTAGGTTGGCCATTGGATGGCTGAATCACATTAAGATTATGGTCAAAATGTTGAATATGAACCACACACAAAGGATGGAAGGATTGACTCAAGAGAACCATAGGGTCGGCCATGGGTCATTTATGGGTGTTTAAAGATAAGAACATACTTGGAAATTATAGATAGATTTGTAGTATGTAAATGGATATAAATAAAGAACCATAGGGTTCGGCCATATGTATGGCCGAACCCCATGGAATGATTTTGATGGACATAAGCATTTGTGGAACCATGAAGATGATTGTGGACTTAGAGTTTAAATAAAAGACCAAATCTAAGGTGGTGAGGTTCGGCCATGTTGTATGGCCGAACCCCACTAAGGTAGATTGGTTATATGACTTTGATTATTAAGCAAAAATTAAACAATGGTTAGTAGTGGCAAAACCGTAAATACAAGTTATAATGGAATGAAGGATCAAAGGAGTTGAAAAGAGGGGTCCAAAACCAAAGTGATAAGGTTCGGCCATGTTGTATGGCCGAACCCTACCAAGATATGTATGAAGTGTGAAGTGTTTAAGTGTCGATCAAATGAAAAGGAAGATTAAATCCAAAAGAGGTGAGGTTCGGCCATGGGTATGGCCGAACCCCACAAAGTGGTTTTGGGACTTACATGTAATTAGAAATCAAAAAGATATGTTATTAACTTGCTGTTGTATAAACAAGGTAACGGGACTTGAACGGCACGCGAGTCATGAACAGGTGACGCTTAAGAAGGAACGGACATTTAAGAGAACTTTCTGTAGGTTTCCTACCTACTTGTAACCACTTTTATATTTGGTTTTATCATGGTTTTTATAAGACATTTGTTATACTATTATTTATCATATTGGATTTGAATGATGAGATTTATTTACATGTTTCATATATTCAATGGCATCTCATGCATGGACATGGGATGATGGTTATGGAAACCGGAGCCCACACTCTGTCGGTATGCCCGTGACTCAACTGTGGGGCCTCCTTAGGCGATGAGGGTCCCGCCAGGAGGAATATTATGATGATGAGAGTCACATCAAGAAGAAATGAAAGAATACTGTGGTTTACCTTGATGATGAGAGTCTCGTCAAGTGATGGCTATGTATATGCGTGATGGGTGGGACTCATTAAATTTGCATACATACATAGCATTGATTTATATGTTTTTGATGACCATATATTATGATATATGCATGTTTTTATATACTAACCATGTGGTAGCCCTGATCGGAAAACCTACTGGGCGTGTTGATCTAACGCCTTATTTCTATCCTTAGAGGATGATGCACGAAAAGGAAAGGGAAAGGCAAAGGCTGAGGATCATCAGGAAAGCTAAGCATAGATGCTTGGGTGTTGGAATGGGTTTCTATTTACTGTCGTTTGGATACATTTTTATGGACATGTAATAGTCTAGTAACTTTGCTATGGTTTGTGACTAGTTTGATGATGGATAATTGGTTTAAGTAGTTTATAATGGATGACTTGTACTTACTATCTACTCAGTATAATTCTGCAATCAGTTAGTTCTGCAATTAGTTTAGTATTATTCCGCATGACTTATTTAGTTCCGTGTGTGTATTGTTTAAGATGGTTTAGTCCATGCACACATGGTTGGCCAGTTAAGGGTCGGATTTTGGAAGTCCGAACTTAGCTCGCGTCGTGACGCCTCCCGCTCTCTTCCACTTGACTTTATTTAAAAAAAAAAAAATAGACTCTGATTTTTGGAAGTCGGAAAAGGGCGGGGCGTTACATCCAGAACCAACCCTTTCGAAAAACGGTCAAGTTTTGGGCTTCAAATTTCACCTTGAAAATCTGGAGGAAAAGTGAACTTTCTGTAAAAACTACCTTTTCACTTTTTACTTTAAAAAAAAAATAGTTTTTTTAGCTATGATAAAACCTTTATTCGAAATCTATGTTAAAAAGGAGAAAGATTAACTCGAAACGGACTTTGTGTGTTTAAATTTCTGCAAATGAATGTTTACTTTACTGTACTCTCTAGGCTTGCCTCAAAACGTCTCCATGGTCCTATCCAGGAGACAATATGAGAATGGCCTTAGCATTTTCACTTTATTGCATTGTAACCACTGGGCACGGTCTTAATACTCGGCCCTGGCCAAGAAGAAATACGAGAATGGGCACTGAGTAAATTCCATTTCCTCTTTATTGTGTGTTTTGGGTGACAACAGTTAACATTTGACATAAGTAATGAAGTAGAAAGATTTAGGGAGACTCACTAACATTACCTCGTTTTCAGATGGAAAATGTATTTAAAGAGTTCTTTGGAAATGTTTTAAGTTACTTTTAGTGTATTTGAAATTAAATAAGTATTTATGAAAAATTATGATGTTTTACAGATCGTGGTGATTTTTGTAAGCTGGAAAAAGTGAGGGGACTCAACTTTACACGTACATTAGTTACTGTGAAGTCTTTAGACTTAACCATGTTAATATGCTAGACCTTAGATGGAAAATGGGAACCCATGATATTTTACGGATGGAAATGTAATAGCCCGAATTTTTAAATCAACATATATATGGCATTTATTTATTTTAATAATGGAAAAATAGGAATTTTCATGTTATGGATGTGAAATGGATCAAATTTTGGGGCAAAGGCCCAAGTATGGTCCAATGGACCATGGATTGGATGGAATTCATTTAATTGGTCAATGATGATTAATTAGGTCAAGAATGGTCAAATTGGGTCAAATACCCATTTGGGACCCAATGGGTCAAGATAGATAAGCCCTAAGGTAAATGGATAGGAGGGAATTTAATTGGGCCATGGGCCCAATGGTTATCCAATAAGAAGAATGGATTGCATTGGAAATTAAATCATCTAAGTTAATATTAATTGGACCTAAGTGACATGGCCAAATGGGACCCACCTCCACCTCACCAAGTGAGGTGGCGTGTGGACCAAGAATTGGTGGGGCCGACCACCATGGTTGACTTGGTCAACCATGGGTGGATTTCATGGAGGGAATTTAATGAAATTAATTTAAGTGGAAATTAATTAACTTAATTTAATGATCAAATTAATTAAGTTGACTAAGCTAATCTAGTCATGGTCAAATGGTCAAAACGACTCTAAGAAACACAAACCACCCAAACAAACACAAAATAAACCATGTGCTTAAAGGTGGTGGTTTTATCCCAACCACCACCATTAAACACATTAACCCATGTGTGGTAGGTGGGGGACCTAATGATGAGTTAGCAACCAAATGAGATGTTTTCATCTCATTCTTCAAACCTCTCCACCGTTTCACTCTCTTTCTTACTCTCAAAAAACGTCCCTTACCCAAGGAAAGAAAAGAGGAAAGCTAAGAAGAGAAGAAGAAAAGAAAAGAGAAGAAAGAAATCCAAGCAAACCAAAAGGGGAGGGAAAGGTCTAGGGTTCTCATCACTTGTCTCCATCCCTTTCTCATCTCATTCTCTCCCTCACTCCCTCTCCCAAAACCGTCCCCTCTCTTCCAAGGATAGCACAAGAAGAAGAAGAGAAAAAGACTTAGAGAAGAAGAAGGAGAAAGGCTACGGAGATCAAGAGGAGAAAGAAAGTCGGAGGAGCCGACCGGATTGTAAGTATTTCTTAAACAAGAGGTTACATTTTTTTAAGATTTAAAAAGAGATCATGAAATCCATTTTCCTTGGATTGGATGGTGGCCAAAAACATCTTGGGCCTTGGATTTAAAATCCATCCAAAAGATGTAGTGAAAAATGGATAAAATGGGAGAGATTGATTAAGAAAAATAAATGGACATAAAGGACATTATGTATTAAAATTTATTTAAGCATGGATATATGTGATGGAGGTAATTAAGTGATTTAATAAGATTATGAAGAATGGAAGCCATGGAGGATGATTTAGGGTTTTAAGTTTTTATTGATTTAATGTGGGTAATTTTAAAGGGATTTTTATGAAAAAAGAAAAAAAAGAAAAAAATCATGGGAAATATTGATGATTCTTAATGGCCTAAAAGGCATGGATGGAATGAACCATGAATCCTATGGTGGTGTAATGATGGTTGTAAATGGGTTTAAAAGGATGAAAAATATGGAGTAGGTGTTATTAAATTGGAGGCTTAAAAGGATCAAATGGTTGTAATTTTAAAGGGATCTTAGTGAAGAAAAGCATGGTAGGTTTTTAAATGATTTTTAATGGGGTTTTTAGTGAATGGAAACCATGGAATATGATTCATGATTTTTAAGATTTTCAATGATTAAATGTAAGTAATTTTTAAAGGGGTTTTTATGATGAAATTCATGGAAGAGGTAAATGGTTTGTATGGCCGAACCCTAGGGTGTTGTGTTGTAAATTTAGATGGAATTTTTTTTTTAGTATGGTATGTAATGTTTTAAAGGGGCCGATTTTTGATAATTTTGTAACATAGTTAATGGTCATTAATGGATCTAAGTAGATGGATCAATTATGGACTTAATTTTAAATGAATGATAATCATGGAAAGGAAGAGTGGCAAAATGGTAAATATTGGCCAAATTCAAGAACACCATGGGAGGATGACCATGGACTTGAGTATGTTCAAAAATGATCTTATGGTAATGGAATTAATGGACCTTAAGTATGGTTAATATTGAACCACTTGTAGGTCATGTTATGGGCTAAAATTAGAATTATGTAGGTAATTAGATAAATGGAAAATTAAATGAGTTAAGGACTGATTTGTTAAATGAATATATCATGGTCAATGGAACGTTAAGGGATCCAAGATTATGGATCAATCATGGGCTTAGTATGGGGCTTTACATGTGTTTAAATAAATAAGGATTAGCTTAATTAAATGGCTAATTTTAATGATCATATGACATGGTTAATGGGACATTAATGGATCTAAGTTTGTGATCAGTTAGGGACTTAATCATGGATAAAATATGGACTGATTTGGTAATGTATAATAAGGTATCGGGACATCGCAAACGGTGCGCGATCGGCGACCGGATTTATCGGACGAAAACGTAAAGGGACGCTAGTCGATATTCGGTAGGATTCCTACCTTTTTGTAAGCCGTGGATTATGTGTATGTGATGGTTTCCGTATTTTATTTCGGTAATTACATGGTTTATTTTATGGATGATATTTTAAATGCTATGGATTATATTTTAATGCTATGGATGATATTTTTAAGACTATGGATTATATTCCAATGCTATGGATTTTATATTAGTGATATGAATCATATATATACTACATAGCATAATGCACTTACATCTCACGCATGGCATGGGCGGGAAAATAAAGGAACCGGAGTCTATGCTCCGTCGGGGCAACTGAGAAGCAAACATGGGGATAGCCTGATGCCCTATAACCGGAGTCCATGCTCCGTCGGGGCGACCGAGAACAAACATGGGGATAACTTGATACGCTATAATTGGAGTCCATGCTCCTTCAGGGCGACCGAGAAGCAAACATGGGGACACCTTGACGAGACTTTGCCGTCAAGGGGGATATGGCATTTTATGATGATATAGATGATGGGTGGGACACATGACATAGGCACCCATGGCATGGCATTCATCATATATTGTTATCGGTATGCTTGTTATCACTAATCTATGTGCTAGCCCTATTCGGAGTCCTACTGGGCGCGTTGTCTAACGCCCTACTTCTACCCTAGCTGATGACGCAGGAGACGGCGGAAACGGTGGACGCGAAGGGAGCCAAGCTTAGGAGCTTGGGAAAGCGGATACTTAGTTTTATTTAAGTTTTATTTTGGAAATGTAATTTAAGTAGCTTAGCTTGTCGGTTTGTAATAATTACGGTTTCTTGCTATGGTTTGGACTGTACTCTGGACGTTATCATTTTGAGATATGACTATGAACATAGGGGTATTTTAGTAATTTAATGATGTAAATTCCCTTTTATCTAAAACTGGTAGGATAGTCTCTATTATAATGTTCCGCATATAATTACATTCCGCGAGCTTACTTCCTATGCGTGAACCGTTCTCGTGGACTTAGTTCTGCGCACGCGTAGGGTTGGCCAGTTAAGGGCCGGGCTTTAGAAGCTCAGACTTAACTCGCGTCATGACGTCTGCGCCCGTTGTCACTTCTTAATTCAAAAAAAAAAAAAAGACTCTGATATTGGTGAAAATGGGGCGGGCGTTACAGGAAATGACCAAATGGGACGAGAAAGCGAGACCTGACATCGTTTCCTTGTAAGGGATGGTATATATGTTCTGTCTGTCAGAATGGAAGCGTAAATAAGGTGTTAGGGAGCCCAGGCCTAGTGGTCTGAAACGCAATATGGGGCCATTAGAAAGCTAAAATTAATAGATGAGTTGTGGGAGTGTTTGTAAATGTCCATTGTTAGACTGGTTATGTGATTATGCATGTACGATGTTATTCTTATTCATGCACGTGATTTAGATTGTTGTTGAAATGCATGTGATTACTATGCATAAGATTTTACTGCATGTGGTATTCCTGTACTAACAAGTTATGCAGGTGGTGACTATGAATATTCTGGGTTTGTTAAACCTGGATGATACCAGTGAATGATAAAGGTAGCTCTATTATTAAATCCTGGTGAAAAGGTATATAGAGGTTCATATTTATTCCATGTTTATGGATTATGAATATTTAATATACATGTTAAAGTATATAAGCACACACTTGTGTAAAGCTCTTGCAAGACACTGCATTTTGTCCAGCTACGGACCTAATGCATATGAGGTTGAGTGGGATACCTCATGGGGTTGAGTGGGATACCCCCAAGGTTGAGTGGGATACCTTGGAAATACACAGTTGAGGTTGAGTGAGATACCCTAGTGTGATTAAGATTGTTAATCTTATTAAAGGAAAGAAATGAATAAAGGGTAAAATTGTTACTTGTTTATCATTTCGTTACAGTTATGCACTGTATTTTGTGTTTAAGTTCATGTTTATGAATATTGTGTATTGTTGAACTCTCTTCACTAAAGTAGGAGCTCACATCCCTTACAATGCTTGGCATGGACTGGTAGAGGGAGCTGAGGATCCCTTCATGATGGAATAGAAGTTGAATTTCAGAGTTTGCAGATGTTAAGACTTGGAATAACTTAGTTCTACATACTTTAGATATTTTGGAATTTTGTATATTTTAGTTTTTGGAGTCATGTATGGCCTTATGTGGAACAAGTCATATGTATGTATAATGTTATGTTTATAAAAATATTCCTTCAAAGTCATGGTGTCTAAGCCCAGCTCATAAGGGTACATCGAGTTGACTCATACTTGTGGGACTTATTTCTTTGGCTTTAGTGAGCTTACTAAAAGCCCATGAACTGTTGATATAGGTTCATTTAAAAAAAAAAAAAATTAGTGGCATTCCGGGCCCATATCTGGAATCTGGGCATGACAGGTCCATAGCCTCATACGAAACTCACACCCACCATAACGTGGATGCTCATGCATGAATAACCAACAAATATCTCATGCATGAATGCCATGTCATGTACAATAATAACATGCTCAAATTAGAAATTCAATAATTTCTTAAATAAATATAACATGTGCCAATAACAACGAATCCAATAAATACATGATTTCTAACAATGGCACAATAAATATTCATACTAAACCATCCAATAAATAAATTATAAAATCACGCCAAGTTCATAAATCAAGCATGAGTAATTTCCAACAAATACCACCAAAATTCCAAAACTTCAAATTCTAACTCTAGAATACTTAGTTTGGGTTTTTCAATGAAGTAGACGAGTAATAAAGCAATTATCCTGAGCAGATTGAGATGCTCATGACATTGAACATTTAGCCGAAATATTTCCCTTACATTCAAGAATTTCCATCAGAATTTACCCGTATCTCAGTCTTTCAATAAACCCAAACCCTTGCATTCCATTCAATCATCAAGAAGCACTCTAGAACAGTAGTTGGTATGTAATAAAGTAACACACAATAGGATTGTATCCCTCACCTAAAATTTGCAAAGCGGTATAACATCGAAAATCTAAGCTTTTAAACACCAAGCTTTAAACCAAACCTTTTGCAATTAATTTAAAGTTCCAAAACCTATTTAGGAATTTAATTCTTCATTATTTTAATTTAAATTAGTCCATCTCTTAAGATCAAGGGGTTCTAGTCCAACAGAAATCTGAGTTTTCCGTAATTTACATAATTTTCCAAGAAAACCAAAACAAAGTGAAAATTCCCTCATCTTGCAGAAATTTCTTGGAACAACATATTTATTGATAAATTCCGATGTTTTACCAGTATATAGGTCTCTGAATGCCATTTTGAAAATTTCTTATTTCGTCCAAGACGATATTCCTAGCCCAAGTTATAGCAAAATTACTCCGACAGTTACACTGCCAAAACAGATTGCAGTCTATCACTAACCTAGGGCTTACGGGCCAAATTTAACTTATGAAATTAATTTATTAAATTCTCAAAAAAATAATGGAGATAGGTTTCTCTGTTATCTTGAGTTTGAGTGGAAATTTCGCACCGTTTTGATTCCTAGAACTCAAGATAAAAATTCTACACGGAACTCCTTCAAAACTGCTTTCAATTCTAGACCTTTGAAATTTAACCGGCTTATAGATAAATTCTGAGTATCAAACGTCCTTCAACAAAATTCTCAAATTTTAACTAGAGATAGATCTCCATTTACTAGATTAGAATAGGCACAACAAATTGTAGCTCATATAAAGGACATAAATTTGGTCCGTCTTGCAGACTTAATTTGTGGTATGAAATCATCATATTTTGATCTAAATTTCAGAAAGAAACTAGATCTATCAGTCTAGTTTTCAACAAAAATATATTTCGTAGTAAATATCCATCGGGAACCCCGGATATTAATTTTCTCGCGACAACATGTATAAAATGAGACTACAGATGTGAGAGTTCATCTTGGAGCGTTTTTCAGTAATCAAACTATACTTCTAAAATTTGAATTTAATTTCTAAATTTACAGAATCAATCATGAAAAGGCTTGGGTGGTTTAGGAATCAACAATTTGATTTTAACATCCCCAAAAACCAATTTACAAAATTCAAACCCATGAAGATCAAATTTAGAAATCAAAATTTGATTTCCATGGTTTGTTTTCTCTAAAATCCCCGAACCAATTTTTAAATTGATCAATCTTTTGAGTTCAATCCTTCCTTCCCTTTCCTTTCTCTTTCTCTCATCCCATTGTTGTGCAAATTTTAAATTTATAACTCGCAAGCTCACGAATCAAATTGGAGTATAGAGATATGCAAGTGCGAGGTCAAACCCATCGGAACTTAGGAAAATATATCCTTGAAAAAATACACCATTGGATTATGTAAATTAAGAAATTTAGAATATATGGAAAAAAATCTTAAATATGGAATTATTTATCTAATCTAGGAAATCTATTTTTAATTTAGAATCCCTCTAAAGACAGAAAATAAAATAGAAAATCAATTTTTACCTAAATCAAATTAAGATGGTGGATGTAATCTAAAAATATAAACAATCTTAATCTAACTTAGAAAAAAAATTAAGGTGTAATTACTTAATTACCAATGTAGTTCTCCAATTTGATGAGTTTTTGAATTTTAAAAACAAAAATAAAAATAACACATAAAATTACATTTGTACATATTTACAATGGAATTGGATTAGAGATTTAAGGAGACATTATTATCCATATTTTAACAATAAAATAACAGCCTAGAACATGGAGCTCACGTAAATTGTTTAACACGCATTCAAATCTCAAATTTATTAAAATTCTAAATATGAAATCTAGGAAATCCATTTAAATAAGAAAATTCAATTCCGGCCTTAGGTTTAGGTAAAATTTTTACTTGTAATTCCTAATCTAAAATAATCTCACTCTTAAAAAGAGCTTTACAAGGGAAAAATCAAGTTCTACCAATCCTAAAATAATCTCATTTTCCTTGAATTTCTTAGAAAAATAAACAACATAAAATCATGCAAAGAATGGAAATAAAATTGAAATTTTCATTACACATAAAAGAACAATTGGAAAGCCATAATTCTAATTCTCACCTTCTCTTATTGATTAAAGCATTGGAATAAAAATTACAATACAATTGGAATTTTGGAATTTAAAAAGACAAGAAAATACAATGGAAAATTAAAATCACTAACCTCAAGAATCCAATGTGAAAATCAAAATTGCCAAATTCTTTTCTTCTCCTTTTCAAAATTCCTCATATATATCTTGAGATGATGAAAATAGTCTTCACACATGTGGAATTCTTCATGGGTTTTTCTTAATGGGTTTAATAATTGGACTTTTTAAAGTATGGAAAATCTAATAAATAATTTTACCACTTACATTCAATTCTAAAAATGACTAAATTAATCCAAACTCGCATAAATGGATTTGAATTAATTAGTTTGCAAATAAAACCTCTAAAATTGTGGTAAAACAATCATTAAAATTTCCAAGTTTCCAAGAATAATAATTTATGCCTATAAATTGTAAAATTCACCATTTGAATTTTCATATCTTGTATTTCCCTGTAAATCCTGCAAAACTTCCAAAATCCCATTAAACATATCATGAAACTCATAAAATAAGGGCTAACTAGTCCAAATAAAAGGGTAAAATAGTCATTTTCCTGTGCTCATCATCCATGGTTCAGATTTCACAAAAAATTCCATGGAGGCTTGGTCGAATTTTTTATAGAAAATTTCATAGAGAGAGGGATGGAAAACCAAGGAAAATCAAGGAAAACAATTGGTTTAGAAGATGGAATTTGTATTTGTTGGAGGAGATGAAAACCCAAGCGACACCTAGGAAAACCAAGAGAAAAATCCCAAAGAAAAGCTCCATAGTTCCAACGTAGGAGAGAAAGAGGCGCTCCAAGGAGAGAAACTTGACTATTTGTTTTTTGCAATGGCTTGTATGAATCCCATTATTTTATAATGGGTATGGTCGGCCATGGGGAAATCCTAATTGGATTTGGCCTCCTTTATTTTCTAAAAAAAATAAAATACCCTTTTTCTGATAAGAAATTTGGCCTCCATCGAATTTCACTAAATTCTTTCTTTCCAAGGAAATTGGACTTTTCTTTTTGGGTTTTCGTTCATTTTTTTTTTGAAACACTTTTCCAAATAAAATCATGTGGGACCATGTCCCACCAAAACTCCAACTTGGATTTCCAAAATTAATTGGATTTTTCAATAACTAAACTTTTGTTTCCAAAATAAATTTTATTTTCTCAATATTTGTTTTCAAATCAATCCCTCCAAATATAAAACAATTGGGTCCGATAGATGTAAATTTTGAGAAAGTTACCTAATTTGGATCCCAAAATAAAAAATTTGGATAATAATAATTCCTTCAATAGCTGTGGACTCCAAGATGAACCAATTTTAGAAATTTCTAAATTTAGAAAGTTTCCAAAATTAGACACCTGTTTTTTTAGATTATCGGGCCAATTTTAATTTTTAAAACAAATTATTAAATTTTAAGCAAGTTCAAACAATAAAACAAGCCAACAAACACAACACCCGATAAAAGTCTACTCGAAATTTCTAATCAGGTCAAAACCGATTAATTCGAGTCGGGTCGCTACAACCTACATTCCTAAAAGAAATTTCACCCCCGAAATTTACAGAGGTACAAACCTCTTTCAACAATCTCATACATGAAGACTCTGAACTTCCCCCAACCGATTGCTATCAAACGAGTTAGACAATTTTTTTCTCACTTTAGTTGATCTACCCAAGGGTGTTCTAATTTTAATAGGCTCACCTGGTTCTTCCATATGCAAATCTCACTCACCAACAAGTATAGATGATGTAAGAAGAACAATGTTCCATAGTCAAACCACACATCCACCCAAGTAGCAAAAATTAGGAGCATACTTTATATAATGGTTGGCTCTATTGTATCATTATCAATGGCAAAAACTCGACTCTAGGTGTTCTGATTTGGACGATCACGGCTTTTGTTCTGTCGGGTCTGGTTATTCTGTGAAAGTAGATTTCCAGCATTCTGTCTGATGGATTCAGGGCAGTTTTTAACCATATGTCCACTCTTTCCACAACTATAACAGTTGTTACTTCTAGGTAGAGTGCATTGGTTAGCCATGTGACCCTAATTTTTGCAGTTAAAGCTTTGCAACTGAATTGGCCCTGAGTCACCAGTCCTGTTAGGCCCATTTTTTTTAGGAGGAAATCTGCTAGTTCTTCTTTTCTTTTTCTAACTCTAAAAAGAATTTTGTTTCCCATAGTCTCACTTACCATCACCATACATTTTAGCAGTTGTTCCTTCAGCCAACTTTTCCCTCTAAACTACTTCAGCAAAAGTAGAAAGCCTCATCGGGATCACAGTATGCTGGATTACTTTGTTCAATCCTTGCTCAAACTTTCTAGCTTTTAGCACTTCATTCTTAATCAAGTCAGAACAATATTTAGCCAGTTCCACGAACTTAACCTCATACTTGGCCACTGAATCACTTCATTGCCTGATATTCATAAATTCAACCATCTTAGATTCTTGAACCACCTTTGGGAAGTGTTGAGACATGAAAAATGATATTTTTACCCCTGTTATTTGGACTAGTTAGCCTTCAATTTTGTATATGTCACATACATTTATTGTTGTTTGTTAGTTTTGTAGATAAAAATTGGAAAATACATGAAATCAATCAAATTTAGTGAAAAACTGTAAGTTTTGTGCTTAAATTGGAAGACCTAGATTTAATAATTTATTTCTTACCACTTTTAGTATTTTTAATGTAAATTGATTAATCCAGATCCAAGTATGAGAGTCTAGATTAAATCAATATTTTTAGATTTTAAGTGGTGGATTAATTATTAAATTCTGGAAGAAAAAAACTGCAATTCAAAGAGCCAGAGTCTGAATTTCAAATCCATGGGCCAAAAATCCACTTCAAATGGGCCAAGCTATGTTCCAAATGTCAAATATTGGGCCAAGCTATGCAAGTCCATGTGCATATCATAAAATGAGCCAGGCCAATATGCATATCCAAGTCCAGCAAGCCCAAGTCCATGTGGTCCAATCAAAGTCCAATTCCTCAAATCTAATTGCTCCAAAGCCCATATTCGAATTTTGTTGTGTAAACCTTAAGTCCACACGCCCAAAGCCTTGTCCATGTACCTATCATCCACACCATCCATTTATCATCCTTTAATCCAGACCATCCATTGCATTCATAAAATTAGGTAAACCCTAGAGCCACTTTTCCAAATCCATTGCATACATTCATCATCTTAGATCTAGGCCATCCAGTCCATCATCCATCTAGATTAACCATAGAATCTTAACCCTTCATGCATTATCATATCATTTATCAAATTCATCTCATCCATCTGTTAATAAGCCATTAGATTGAAACACATTCAATCACAACCATCCATTCATAAAACCCTAGATCTAGATTAACTTGGAACCCAAGCCACCTCCATCTATCTATTCAAATTTTACACATCACACACACCTCATCACCTATCGTTTCTCCACTCACACGGTTTTCTCATATCCTCTTACACCTCATTCGAATTTTCTACATAGGAAACCTTCCACATCCTCACCTCTCATCTTAACCATCCATTTAGATTTAGTTTAGTCTCATCCATTCATTGCATTGAACTGTAATGTTCCGAAATTTTTAAATCAATAAATATGTGAATATTATTTATTTTAATGATGAAAGTTGGGAAAATTGGTGGAATAAAGGGTAAATGGACCAAAATTTGGACAAAAGCCCAAGTATGGCCCAATAGACTATGGATTGGATTTAAATTCATTTAAGGGGTCAATAATGGTCAATTGGGCCAAGGATGGTCAAATTGGGCCCAATACCCATTTGGGACCCAATGGGTCAAGATAATGTAAACTCTAAGATAAATGGGTAAGGATGAATGTAATTGGGCCATGGGCCCAATGGTGGTCCAATTAGTTGGAATGGGTTGAATTTAATTTAAATCACCTAAGTTAATGTGAATTAAGCCAAGGTGATGTGGCCAATTGGGACCCACCTCCACCTCACCAAATGAGGTGGCATGTGGACCAAGGATTGGTGGGGCCGGCCACCATGGTTGAATTGGTCAACCATGGGTGGATGTATGAAGGCAATTTAAATAAATGGGAATTAAATTAACTTAATTATTTAATTAATTAAATGTTTAAGTTATCCAAAAAGGATGGTCAAATGGTCAAATAAGAAAACCAAACAATCCATTCCAAACATGTAAAAAACGTTGGGACTTGATGGGGGTTGGGGTCATAAAGCATAAAGCATGATAAAGATCTTAGGTGGGTGGGTGGGAATAATTAATGATAAAGTGTATTATAAGAAATAAAAAAAAAGAGGTTGTCTTCATCTCGTTCTCTACACTTCACTGTCATTTCATTCTCTTTCTCTCTTGCTCTCCCACACCACCGTCCCTCATCTCCAAGAAATAGAGAAGAAGGAAACTTAGAAGAGAAGAGAAGAAAAGTGCAAACTTGGGGCCACCTCTTCAAGACCAAAGCTTGAGGTAATTTTTCCATCCCATCCTCTCCCTCTCTCTCTCAAGTACACCCCATAGTAGATGTTTGATTTATTTAGTAGGGTTTATAAAAATGGAAGCATGGAGAATGATTTAGGGTTTTAAGTTTTTAAATGATTAAATGTGGGTAATTTTAAAGGGTTTTTAAAATGGAAGCCATGGTAAGTGAGGTATGATTTTTTTAGGGTTTAAAGAATGGAATACATGGAGGGTAGTTAATGATTTTAGGGTTTTAAATGAATGAATGTGAGAGAGTTTAAAGGAATTTAAATGAGGAATGCTTTTGAACCCTATGGTGATGTATGTGTAATGATGATGGGTGTAAAATTATGGAAATTGATGGAGAGTGATTGGTGAACTTAGAGGTATTTGGATCATAGTGATGATGAGGGAAACTTCACTTTAATTATTAGAATGATTAGTTTGCCTATTAGGTGTATGTGTAAATGCCTAAATGAATTATCATTATGATCATACATGACATGTGATCAATGAAATTGAATGAAATAGGTGTGGGGTGATGATGGATGAATAGTTTTTAGTATGTGGTTAATGAGATTTATAATTATTATATTGTGGATGAGATTATATGGTAGAACTTGTGTTTGATGTATGGTTTGAATCTAAATGAACGGCTCATGTACTTCGTTGAGAAAATGGTGCTCATATTAGATGAACATGTATTGATGAGGAATAGAGGGTGTGTACCTACCATACCAAGGGTGGAAAGAGTTGTTGGTGAGGACTTATCCCCTTTCTTTGGTTAAACTTGCTAACTTGGTTGAGTTTTCAAATGTTTGAAGCTTGAAATTAAAATGGATGATTGTTGTAGAAGGTGGAAAAATGTTTTATATGTTAGATATGGTGTAGTGATGATAGCCATGAAAATGGCATATGGTGCTCATAATAAATACCATCCTACAACTTTATCTCTTAGGAAGATTATGTAATGAAAATGTGAAGAGACTTGAGGTGGAATTGCATTTCATGTTGAGACCTTGGAAATGTATGTATACTAAACATTGGAGTGTAATAGGGTGTTGTATAGCCATGCAAATTGTGGTGAATTGAGAAATGCATGTAATATCAAGGTAATGCTTATATGGAGGGTGATATACACGTGAATGAGGTGTGGAGTATGTTATGGGAGTGTGAGAGCTCAACCCTTGTTGCTCTAAGATTGTGATTAGGGAATGGATGAATATTCTTTGTTGGAATGTTTTACCTTGTACTAAATTGCTACACCATTGTATGAAAAGTGTGGGTATGATTGTATCTATGCTGAAATTGGTATGTTTGGAAAAGAGGTAGTGGCAAAACCGTAATTAATGGCCAAAATGAAGAACTCCATGAGATAGGACCATGGACTTAGAGGCACTAAATAATAAGTTTATGTATGGTTAAATAAAGCCTAGGAGGCTGATTTTTAGACTCATGTAATTAAAATATGTAATGGATTAAATGGGACCCACAAAACCTAAATAGTGACCGATTTTTCATATGGACTTGGAAATGATTAATGGGCTTAGAAATAGTTAAAAACATGGACTAATTGTTAATATGTAATAAGGTACTGGACATCGCAAACGGTGCGCAATCAGCGACCGGGTCTATCGGACGGAAATGAAAAGAAAGGACGCGAGTCGGTATTCGGCAGGATTCCTACCTTTTTGTAAGCCATGGATTGAGTGATGGTTTCTTTGAATTAGTTTGGAAATTATATGGTTTGTTTTAAGATGGGTTTTGGATTTAGTATCATGTGATGTTTTCCTCTAATTTATTTTGGTAATCATGAGGTTGTTTTTAAGATGGGTTTTGGATTTTTGGTATTATGTGATGGGTTTCTTTTGATTTATTTTGATAGTCATGGCATTGTTTTTAAGATGGGTTTCATGACTATGAGTTACATATATCACATGGCATATGGCATCTACATCTCATGCATGGCATGGGAGGGATATGATAGGGGAATGATGGAATGAAACCGGAGTCCATGCTCCGTCGGGGCGACCGATAAGCAGCCATGGGGATGGCCTGATAGGCTATAACCGGAGACCATGCTCCGTCGGGGCGACCGAGAACCAAACATGGGGATATCTTGATGTGATTCATCCATCAAGGGGGGGTACCATAAGGTACAACCGGAATTCATGCTCCGTCGGGGCGACCGAGAAATAAGCATGGGAACACCTTGACGAGGCCTTGCCATCAAGGGGGATGATTTGTGATTGTTTATATCTGGACGAGGTTTTGCCATCCAGGGGGATGATTTGGGATTTGTTTATATCTTGACGAGGTTTTGCCGTCAAGGGGGATATGACAGCATGATAGTATGGATGATGGGTGGGATTCATAACATAGACACCCATGGCATAACATTCATTTGATGGTTTTTCGTTATAATATTATCTATATGTTTTGTTATTACTAATCCATGTGTTAGCCCTACTCGGAGTCCTATTGGGCCCGTTGTCTAACGCCCTACTTCTACCCTAGCTGATGACGCAGGAAATGCCGGAGCAGAAGGACGAGACGGGAGCCAAGCTTAGGAGCTTGGGAACGCGGACTAATTATTGTGTTTAAGTTTCTTTTGGGAAATGTGTATTTGTATAGTTTAGCTTGTTGAAAATGTAATATTTTAGACGTATTGCTATGATTTGGATTTTATTGTAGACATATGAGGTTATGGCATTTTAGTAATTAAACGATGAAATCTTCCCTGCTATCTAGAAAAATTGGTAGGATGGTATCTAATTGTCATTCTGCATTTAATGTATTATTCCTCGAGCTTACTTCTATGGGTGAACCATTCTCCGTGGACTCCGTTCCACGCGCCCGTATGGTTGGCCAATTAAGGGCGGGGCTTTAGAAGCTCGGACTTAACTCGCGTCGTGACGTCCACGCCTTTTGTCACTTCTTATGAAAAAAAAAAAAATAGACTCTGATTTTCGGTGAAAAGGGGCGGGCGTTACATGAACACACAAACCCTAATCCAATGTGCAAAATTCACCCAAGCCTACCCAATCCCATGATTTTTGAATTTCCCTGCTTAAGCCCCAAGCCAACTTCTTGCCCAAGACGCTAAAATCGTATATGCCTCGTGGCCCTAATCTTTTTCACTTTAAATCCCATCCATTCATGTTTAAGTTAGATTTAATCCTAGCCATTCATGCATCATCTAAAATTAGATTAAATCTCCACCCTTCATTCAGTCCCAAAGCCTATAAAAAGTCCATTCCACCATAAGAAAACTCGAATTTGATCAGGAGCCAAAAGGGACTGAAGATTGGAGAATACTCAAGAGAAAAGGATCCATACACGAATTTTACAAGTGAGCATCTCATATTGTAATTTAATTTTTATTGTCTTTGATGTATTTTTCCAATGATGTGTATTAATTCTTTCATTAAATAAATAAAAAATAAGCTCTTAGAACCCTGAAACATCCAATTTTTTAATTTCTTTTATGATTGTTTGATTTAATTTTAAGTCTATATTCCTTGTTTAAATAAAAGGACATAATGAAATAGTTAGAACTTAGGTTTCATTATATTCAGATCTAAAGTTCCTTTGGGACATAATGAAATAGTTAGATTTTGAATTTAATTAAATCTAAGATCTAATGTTCGATGAATTAAATTAAAGTTTATGAATTTTAATTTTAAAGAAAAGCACGAATTGAGATTTAAAGTTTTACGCGTATTCAGATCTAGATTTTTTATTTGTTTACACACTTTTAGGCTATGTTTGATCTATTCCATTACCACCTTTAAATTATGCATTGTTTTGCTATTTCATTTATTTAAATTGACAATTTATTTCCTTTGCTTGTTTTATTTTGTTATGTCATTTGTTGTATTTTCTTGAATTATTTTTGTTGTTCAAATTATTTCCATTGTTCACTTTGTTGTTCAATTGTATTTATTTCTTGTAACCACCTTCTCAAAGATGTATTCATTAGTTGGAGATTTAAATAAATTGGATCTTTAATTTTGCTTTCTTAAACCAGGATGTAAGATTATTTATAAATTCTACAATTAAAGCCACTGCAATTATCTTAATTGGATTTTAAAGTGGAATAATTTGTTAAGTTTTAGATTTAATTAATGTTTACATTATGGATCTATTTAACTAAAACTAGAAGATGATTAACTTAAAGATATAATTATAAGGATAGAATTTGATTTCTATGATGGGATTAATTTAAAGATCTATATTCTTTCATATAGCTTGTTTCTTGTGGGATCGACCTCATACTCTTAGCGCTATAATATACACAATTCTTGCACTTGCGAGTAATGAGTAATAAATTTGGAATCACAACAGGAAGTACTTCTCAAGTAATACCTTTGTGAAGCTTTTCCAAGTCACCACTTTTGTTTCAGGCCTAGCTTCTGACAGCTCATCCCACCACTGACCAGCTTCGCCGATCAACAAATAAGTTGCCAGAGTCACCCGAATACTATCATCAATGATAACCAAACTCTTGGAAATCTTTTCTAAACACCTGATCCAATCTTGGAAAACCATCGAATCTAGGTCACCCATGAAATCTAGAGGTGACTGCCTCTGAAACTCTCTTAGAGAAATCATCTCCTACGACTCACTAACAACTCTAGAAGATGCAAGCACCCTGATGACCTTCACCTACCCCTCTTGAAACAACTTGCTAGCCATTTTGATCGCCTGATATACTTCTTTAGTCTCAGGATTGATCAGATGAGGAGGCTGCACTGGAGAATGCAACGTAAAAATTAGAAGAGGGATTTTTAACCAAAATCTTCTGTGCACAGGCGATAAATCGTCCTGGTGATTGGTCGTCATGACAGCACAAATTTTTCCTTCTTAAATCCTTTTCAATTTGAAATCACCTTCTTGATTTTAAAAACATGTGGCATGAGATAAACATGATTTTCCAATAAAAGCATGTATTTCACACAAATATGTTGTACAAATTCAAACCACAAAACATATACCAATTAAGTAAATGGAATGAAAGCAAGATATCAATTAAGATTCCAAGTGTAACACCTTGAATTTTCAATTAATTAATTGTATGAAAATAATCTTTTTAAATTTGTGAATTATTAAATAAATGTGTATGGCCGAATTTTTAGATGTTAAATCTATGTTTACACTCATGGATGAGATGAGATATCTAAGAATTAAATAAAAGAGTGCATGGCCGATTATAGGGATTTCCCATATCTATGATATGCACATAAAATCATCTAAAGAAGGGCACACGGCATTGTTATATTTATTTTTAGCATTGGCCGATTGGGAGGTTACTAAATTAAGGAAGAGAGGTCGGCAATGGCTAAAAATGGACAAGGGGCGCATAGCCAAAGGGGGGAGCAGCTATCTTAAGCACTACCTAAATGTGGATCAAGGGAAAAATTATAAAATGAGAGACAAAGAGGGGTACACGGTTTTTACACCTTCATAGCCGAACCCTCTCTCTATCTCTCTCAATTTCCCATTCTCGCCAAGACCAAGAGCAAGAAGAAGAAGAAGGCAACCAGCAAGAGGTGTTCCTTGTTTGAAAGAAATTAAGAAGAAAGAAGAAGCATTAGATGAACAAGAAATCGGAAAAAGGTTAGTACTTTGTTTGATAAATTTATCTTGAAATAAAAGAACCATAGGGTTCGGCCATGGTGTTTGGCCGAACCCCATGGAAGAAGATTGGAGATGAGTTTTAATGATTTAAATGGAAAAGAAGGAACCATAGGGTTCGGCCATATTGCATGACCAAACCCCATGGAAAGACTTGATTTATTTTATTGGGTTTTTAAGAATGAAAACCATAGAAGTTATTAATAAGATTATGGGGTTTTCAAACATGAAGATAATGGATTTATACTTATGGTTTTTAAGAGGATTTTAAATGGAAGATCATTGATAATGTAATATGATGTTTGGAGGGGTGAGGTTCGGCCATGTGTATGGCCGAACCCCACCAAATAAATTTATGAAATTGGGGTTTTCTTAGGCATTGAATTATATGGACCTAAGGTTAATGATTTTGGTGGAAGTTTAAATGATGGATTCTTGGTTTAGAATAACATGAACCATAGGGTTCGGCTATGGGTATGGCCGAACCCCATGGAAAGGATATTGATAAAAAAAAGTATTGGATTTAAATGAATGGGTCAAGATCATGAACCATAGGGTTCGACCATGGTGTATGGCCGAACCCCATGGGGTTGTTTTGGAATGGTAGATGGATTTTTGGTTGCTAATTATGGAAACCTTCCAATTATGGAAAGGGGAGTTTATTTATGGAAACCTTCTAATAATGGAAGGTGGAGTTTAATTATGGAAACCTTCCAATTATGGAAAGGTGGAGTTTAATTAGAAAGCTCCCAATTATGGAAGGAGTTTGCTAAAATGGGAAGGTTTTTATTATTGGAAGGTGAAGACTAAATTAGAAAGTTTTAATTAGGACTTTCTAATTATGGAATTTTAAATTGGTAAGTTTTAATTATGAAAGGTTATTGGATAAATATGGACTTTCTAAATAAGGATTTTGGAAACCATAGGGTTCGGCCATGGGTATGGCCGAACCCCATGGAGTGGAATTGGTATTTTAATGTAAGTAAATTTATTAAAATACAAGGATGGTTATTAATTTAGAAAGGATCTAAGTTGGAGATTAAATTAGTAACTTACTAATTATGGAACTTAGATTAAATGGAAGGTGATTCTAAATTTGGAAACCTTCTATTTATGGAAGGTAAACCATGGATGGCAAAGTTGTAATTTCATGCCAAAATGGAGGATCATGGGTTCGGCCATGATGTACGGCCGAACCCCATGAGGTCTTGTATGGACTTAAGTTGTTAAGAAATTATTATGGATCATGTAAAGGGTGAATGATTTTAAAAGAAGTTTTGGGTTATGTAAGCCATGAGTGGAAAAGTTGTAATACTTGTTAAAGATGGAAGTTTAGCCTTGTATGGCAATAGGGTAATTAATGGAATAAATGAACAAAAAGGGTGAGGCTCGGCCATAGGTATGGGCGAACCCCATAAGTATGGTTTATGGACTTAAATATTGCAAATCAAGTGGGATTTGGTGTTGACTTATTATGATATTATAAGGTAACGGGATCTCGCAAGCGGTGCTCGATCGGTGATCGATTCTTGGACGAAAGACGTAAGCACACGTTAGCTGTCTTTGGTAGGATTCCACCTCTTTGAAGACCATGGATTTATTTACATTTGTTTTATCTTATGTTTGATGAAAATATGTTTCAAAGGATATCCTTATTATTGAATTTCAAATGCTATGTTTAATTGTATAAATAGCATGTGTTGATTATGTTTCAAAAGGTGATTTTAAATGCTATGTTTATGTTATAAAATAGCATGTGTTTCATTGGCATCTCATGCATGACATGGGGTGGAGGATTTGTAACCGGAGGGGTTACACTCCCTCGGGGCATCCGAAAAACCTATGTACGGTACCTTGATGTGATTTCCATCAAAAAGATTCCGGAGGGTCCACACTCCGCCGGGGCATCCGGAAGACCTATGTGGTGGGTACTTTATGTACATGTGATGGGTGGGACTCATTGCATTTGTCATCATTGCATGGCATGGATTTTATATGGTTTTGACATCACTATATTATTATGTATGATTTGCACTAACCATGTGTTAGCCGTAACTAGAATACCTTCTGGGCGCATTGTTCTAACGCCCTACTTCTACCCTGGTTGATGATACAGGTAATCAGGGGAACAAGGAACGCAAGAGGGGCCAGGCTTAGGAGCTTGGATGATTTATTTTATATGTTCTGAATAAAGTTACTTACGGACTTGTAATTGAGTAACTAGTTTCGGAATGTAATAACTTAGATGGTCGGATGTTTAGTTTGATGATTATGACATTTTAATACTGATTAAGGACCTGACGTACTTTGCTATCTGAATGGAATAGAACTTGGTTCGATTATGATTCTTCAATTTTGATGTTATGATTCCGCATGTTATGATTTTTATTCCGCATGTTGATATTGCTATGTGTGAACCATTTTCGTGGACTTAGTCCATGCACACATAGGGTTGGCCAGTTAAGGGTCGGACTTTGGAAGTTCAGACTTAGCTCGCGTCGTGACGTCTCACGTTCTATCACTCTACTCTGTTTAAAAAAAAAAAATAGATTCTGAATTTACGAGAAGAAGCTAGTGAAAAAGGGCGGGGCGTTACAGTTGCTATTAGTGCGAACCCGAAATGTTGAATCTTTCGGGGTAAATTAATCCGGCCACCATGCATTAATTTACTTCGTTAGACTCAGACGGATGATAGCGAAGGAAGTACAGTCAAAATAGTAGGATTATCAAACGTAGCAACATAGGATGTATGAATTGCATAATCTGGTTCAAGCGGTGGTTACTTCGGTGCTTCAACAGCACCTGAATGAGAATGGAACTGCCAACGGAAACAATGACAGGAGCATGGTCAGGGACTTCCAACAACAACGCCCTCCTTACTTCAAGGGAAGAGAAGGGGTTGTCGGAGTGGAAAACTGGCTGAAGAAGATTTCTCAGATCCTGACTTTATTGAATATCACGAGACATGCTCATAAGATTTTACTGGCCACATCACAGCTGATTGATGATGTTGGTAAATGGTGGGAGGTGATAGAGAAGCAGCGAGCACTTCTTCCAGAAGGAAAGAGGACTGCCATGACTTGGGAGCAGTTCTCAGCTACCTTCCTGGAATAGTATTTTCCTGAGGAGGAGAAGGAGCGCCAGACACAGGCTTTTCTATCTTTGGTACAGGGTACCATGATGGTGGCAGAGTACCACCAGGAGTTTCTCAGTATATCTATATATGCATTCTATATGATGGATACTGAGTATCGGAGGGCACGCAAGTTTGAGCGGGGCCTTCAGTCAAGCATAAGGGCCAAGGTAGCTATATTTAAGGCAGCCACATGGGCAGAAGTGGTCAGCAGGGCCACTGCAGCAGAGCAGGAGATGGCTGAGTTGACGCGTTTTGACAATCACCGAGCTTAGAGTGGGAGGGGGGTACATTCCAGCCCAACAAGAGGTTCCGACCGAACCCTAGCAGACCCGCACAATCCACTAGGTCAACAAGGGGCTTTCGTCCCAATCATCCCTCCCCATCTGCATCAATCACTCAGGTTCCCAGAGGTGGGAGCGACTGTTTTCATTGTGATCAGCCTGGCCATTTTAAGAGGAAATGTCCACAACTCAACAAACCCTCATATTCTAGGGTTCATCTCGTCCACCAGTTAGGCTAGCTAATTCACGTGGAGGCAGGACATTTAATCAGGCGGGACGGCCACCTACAGGATCTGGACGGGTATTCACTTTAGCACCTCCAGCAGCAGAGGATCATTCAGTGATAAAAGGTATGGCAGTAGTCAGTAGTTCCTACACCTTTGCATTATTTGATTCGGGAGCATCACACTTTTTCATATTTGCTACATTTGTAACTGCTACTGGTACATTGGTACAAAAACTGTCCACATCATTCATTATTGTATCCCCCGTCGGAGACACATCATTGGGACTTATATGCACAGCAGTGAATACTGACCTTGTTGGACTCAGATTTGAGTTTAATTATTTGGTGCTAGATATGTCAGAATATGATATTATTTTCGGTATGGATTGGTTGGCTAGCTTTAAGGCCAACATTGATTGTTATCGTCGCAGGGTGACATTTTGGTTGCCTGAGGGAAAACAACATGTGGTGCGTGCTGATAAACAAAGCAGGCTGCATGAAGGGTTGAATCATTTGGTATTGAACATTATCAAAATCAACAAAGCACCGGTGGTTGAACTTCCGGAAATAGTAAGGGACTATGCGGACGTATTTCCAAAGGAACTCCCTGGTTTGCCTCCCATGAAGGAGATTAATTTTGAATTCAAGTTATACCCTGGCACTGCACCAGTGTCATTACCACATTACTGGATGGCACCAACAGAGATGTTCGAGTTAAAGAAGCAGATTGATGAACTATTCAGACTGGGGTGCATTCGGAACAGTACATCGGCTTGGGAAGCTCCAGTTTTATTTGTAAAGAAGAAGGATGGTTCACTTCGTATATGTGTCGATTACCAAAAACTGAACCAGCTGACGGTCAGAAACAAGTATCCTTTACCCAGGATCGATGATTTATTTGATCAACTTAAAGGTTCCAGTCATTTTTCTAAGATTGATTTGATGTCTGGATATCACCAAATCTGGGTTAGGGAGGAGGACACAGAGAAGACAGCCTTTAGAACGCAGTATGGGCTATATGAATTTGTAGTCATGCCGTTTGGACTCACCAATGCACCGGTTGTGTTCATGGATTTAATGAACATGATCTTTGTCCTTATTTGGACCAATTTGTTATTGTATTCATTGATGATATTTTGATTTATTCCAAGACTTAGGAAGAACATGCTGAGCACCTAAGAATAGTTCTGGACACTTTGAGGAAGAACAAACTATACGCTAAAGCCAGTAAATGTGAATTTTGGCTATCTCAGGTCAACTTTTTGGGACATGTTATATCAGAAGAAGGTATAGCCGTGGATCCGGCTAAGATAGCGGCAGTAAGAGATTGGAAAGCGCCAAAGAATGTAACCGAGATACGTAGCTTTTTGGGATTGGCTGGTTATTACAGGAAATTTATCATGGACTTCTCAAAAATTGCGTCTCCACTTACTTGACTCACTCAGAAAGGAGTCAAATATGAATGGTCAGATTTGTGCAATCAAAGGTTTGAAGAGCTGAAGATGAGACTTACCACTGCTCCTATCCTAATTTTGCCGGAAAGAGGCAAGTGTTATGAGGTACAATGAGATGCTTCAAGAGAGGGACTGCGGTGTACACTCAGTCAAAGTAATCGTGTGGTGGCATATGGATCAAGACAGTTGAAAATACATGAACGTCTCTATCCTACACACGATCTAGAACTAGCCGCAGTGGTCTTCTCTCTCAAAAGCTGGAGACATTATCTTTATGGGGAGAAATTTGAAGTGTTTTCAGATCATAAGAGCTTGAAGTACTTGTTTGATCAAAAAGAGCTCAACTTGAGGCAGCGCAGATGGATGGAATATCTGGCAGATTATGAGTTCGCACTTCGTTATTACCTTGGCAAGGCGAACAAGGTGGCAGATGCCCTCAGCCGTCTATCACAGTGGCATGTTTGATCAGGATAGAATGGGAGATACTGAATACCATTCAAGAGTTTAAACTTTACCTCAACAACCATGGGACTATATACAATATGATCATGAGGTCCAACATGGTTACCAAGATTGAACAGGAACAGCGGACAGACCCGGAAGTGGAGGAGATTTGGTCTAAGATGTCTATTGGTGAAGTCATATCGGAATGGGAGTTACGACCAGGACAGGGTCTTCTATTCCGAAGGAGGATTTATGTACCTAAGAGCTACAGAAAAGAGTTATTAGTTGAGGCACATCAGACCAAACTCTCTATTCATCCGGGAAGTACTAAGATGTATCACGACCTGAAGAGACATTATTGGTGGCACGGACTCAAAAGAGATGTGGTAGAATTTGTGGCACATTGCTTAACTTGTCAGCAGGTTAAAACAGAACATCAGAAGCCACCAGGGTTACTCAAACCCTTACCAGTGCCGGAATGGAAATGGGAACACATTTCTATGGATTTTGTGACAGGGTTGCCAAGGTCTTCAAAAGGCAACGATGCGATATGGGTCGTGGTAAACCGACTGACCAAGTTTGCACATTTCATTCCTATTAAGATGACAGACTCATCTGAGACTTTGGGTCAGCGGTATATCAAGGATATCATCAGATTGCATGGTATTCCTTGGACTATTGTGTGCGACAGAGATGGTCGATTCACTGGCAGAGTATGGCAGAGCATGCAGGCAGCCATGGGAACCGATCTACTGATTAGTACGGCATTTCATCCACAGACTGATGGACAGTCTGAGAGGACAATAAAAACACTGAAGGATATGCTGAGAGCATGTATGCTAGATTTCATGTAACACCCCGATTTCTCAATGAAGTGGATAATTACGAAAATGCCCCTGGTTTGTTAAATTAATTATTTTGTGATGACAAATAAGGAAATGGTGGGGCCCATTGCTCAAATTAAGATCATATGAGCACATTATAAATGTCAAGTTTGATTGGATGGGTAATGTACATCAATTGGGTCGAAAATGGCTAAATGGGTCAAAGGGCCCAATTGGACCCAATGGGTCATAAAGGATGATTTGACCATTGTGTAAGCTCAAATTAAATGGGGTTAAGTTGAACTGATTGGAAATCAAGTATAGCAAAAATGGGTAGGCTTGATGCACAAGTGAAAACCATTTAAAAGTGGCAAAATCAGCCCATTAATGGGTCATGTTGTCAAAATGGGTCAAGGGGCTGATTGGGGACCCAATGGGTCGGGTTGACTAGGTTGACCATGGATGACCGTGTGAGCCCTCAATTGAACTCAACTTTGAGTTAGTTTAGCTTGAGTTGGACTGATTTGGAATGAGTTTGATTTAAGAAAAGAGTTAACTCAAACTTGGTGCATTAAATGTGTTGAGTTGGATGAGTTGGTTTGGAATAAAAAGATCATGAGTCAAGTGAGTCAAGAGGAGGTGGAAACGAGTTTTAATCTCACCCAACACTTAAGCAAACCCATCCCAACCGTTGGAATGAAGAGGTGCCTTGGCAAAGCCAAGGGACACCAAGGTTGGGCGGCATCATGCATCTCATGAGATGCATGTGTTGTGAATGAAAGGGTGCAACGTTTGGGTGAAGGGGTGTCTTGGATGACACCCAATATCCCATTGTTTTTGGCAAAATTTAATGAGGGAAAATGAATGGAAGATGGGGCTGAAATTACAAAAGGGAAAGGCCACCATTGTTGGCCGATTTTCATATTGAAAATCCAAAGAATTCCCATCTCTCTCTCCCTCTCTCCAAATTCGTTTTTCTTGGCTGAACAACAGAGGTGTTGGCACCAATTAATCAAGCATAAACCAGAAAAGGATTAAGGAAGAAAGGAAAGAAGCAAGAGGGAAGGAGCAAAGGAAATTGGTAAGATTTTCTTATGTGTTCAAGTTAAACAAGTTGTAAGAAAAGGGTATGTATTGGGCCATGGTTATGGCCGAAGGCACCAAGGTTTTAACCTTGAGTAATAGAGGTTTTAAGATGGTAAAAGTGATCATTGGGTTCGGCCACCATGGAGGGCCGAATCCCATGTAAATGATTGGTTGGTTTTGATGTCTTTGAAACATAGAAATCATGAAGTTTTGTGGACTGTTTTTGATGTTTCTTTAAGACTTAAAATGCATGTTTTAAAGAGGGTTAAAACATAGACTTGAATGTCATGAAGGACTGAAGGTATCATGGGTCTAAATCATGGATTTAAATTGATGAAATGGACCATTGGGCTCGGCCATTTTGGATGGCCGAATTCCATGAAGTATTATGGTCATTTGGATTGAGTTTTTATAAAGTGGAAACCATGCAAAGTGATGGACTTATTTGATGGTTTTGAGAGGTAAAAATCCGGTAATGTTATACTAATTAGTACATGTTTAAATGAGACCTAAAACATATTCATAAGGACCAAGATATGGACATAAGGGTTCGGCCACCTTGGATGGCCGAACCCCGTGAAAGTATTTGATGATTTTGTGAGATAAAAACCATATAAAGTTATGGTGTTCTTATGACAATTAATGGAATACATGTTTACTGTTTTTGGTTGGATGATATACGGCTGAACCATGTATTATTCATGGTTGAATTAGCATGTTAAAACCATGAGTAATCATGGTGAATATTGAACCAAGTGAACCCCATGGCCGAACCCCATGGGCTGCCTTATGGGCGGTTTGTATGGGTTTTACTTGGGGTTATGGTTATTGATTTGGCTCAGCCTATGGATGGCTGAACCATGTAATAACCTTGGAAAAAGGGTGTAGCCTAAGTTAAATACCGAGGTTAAAGTTATTGGACCAAGGAAGCCATTGGGTTCGGCCATGTATATGGCCGAACCCCATGGACCACTTCATATGGATTATTTTATGTGGAATGTTCTTATTGAATTAAAAGGTTTCAATGTAAAGATCATGGACCATGACAATAGGTTTTGGCGTGGATCCATTCCATGGAATTGATCGGTAGTTTTAAAGGTTAAAATGGGATATAATTGAGTATTGGAACCAATGGCATAATAGTAATGGGTTAAATGATCAAAGGTGGAATGATCATAAGTATGGTTGTATGGAACCCTACCAAGGTATTTTTGTAGAATTTGATGCTTAATAGAGATTAAACAAATGAGAGACCAAAGGATAAATAGGTGAGGTTCGGCCATGGGTATGGCCGAACCCCACAAAGTGCTTTTTTGGGACATTGACAAGTTGGAATTACATGATAAATGTTTGGTTTGCTGCTATTTAAGTAGGGTATCCAGACTTGCGTATACGGAGTACGAGTCATGAACGGCTGACGATTAAGAAAGATCAAATACTGAAGTGAATCTTCAATAGGTTTCCTACCTACTTGTAACCACATTTACACTTGTTTTCATGATGGTTTTTATGAGATATTGTCTTACAATTATGTATCATATTTTGAATGATGAGTTATGTATTTACAAATGACATACAATGCATGGACATGGGATGATGATTGAAGATATACGGTGTTGCAATTATGAGTTACCGTCCTCCTTAGGCGATGAGAGTCCCGCCAAGAGGAGTAACATGATGATAAGAGTCACATTGGTCTCCTTAAGCGATGAGAGTCCCGCCAAGAGGACTAATATGTGATATGAAACAACTCAATGATGAAGTGTATTGCCACAGGTAACGAGGATTACTGTGGATTACCTTATCGTGTGAGTTCCAGATGAAAGTGTACTGTGATTACCTTGACGGTGAGAGTTCCGTCTAGTGAAGGCTATGTATGTGTGATGGGGTGGGGCTAATTACATTTGCATACATACATAACATGGTTTTATATGTTTTTGATAATCATATACTATGATATATATGCATGTTTTATATGCTAACCATGTGGTAGCTCTGATCGGGAACCTACTGGGCGCATTGATCTAACGCCCTAATTCTATCCTTAGAGGATAATGCAGGAACAAGGAAAGGGAAAGAGAAGGTCGATGACTGGGAGGGGAGCCAAGCCTAAGCGCTTGATTGATGAACATGACTTCTTATTTATTGTCGTTTGAGTTATATTTGATGGACATGTAATAAGTTAATACTTTGCTATGGTTTGATTAGGTTATTAACTATGGTTTGTTGTTTTATGATAATAATTAATTGAGATTGTTACTTGCTATCTATTCATTCTATTTCCGCAATTAGTCTAGTTTATTCCGCAAGTTATTGTTTAGTTCCATGTGTGGATTATTTATCATGGTCTAGTCCATGTACACATGGGTGGCCAGTTAAGGTTCAGACTTGAGTACTCTGAACTTAACTCGCGTCGTGACGTCCCTCCGCCCTTGTCTGGTGTTCAAGTTTTTTTTTAAAAAAATTAGACTCTGAATTTGTCTCGGAGAGGGCGGGGCGTTACAGTTGGTATCAGAGCGAAACGGGAAGTTGAATCATCGAAGTAAGATTAAGACGGTTTCATGTCTCACTGACGGATAAGAATCCCAACTGACCGACTCTTCGGAGTCCGCTGACTGGGGGCCGGATTAATTTACTTCGAGTGACTCAGATTGAACAATCAATCTGAGAACGACAATGAAAGATAGCAAAATAAACTACAATCATCATAACTGGATATATCAAACATAGCAAAGTAGGATGCACTCCCCTGAAACTCCCACACTGAAAAACAAACAACAGGAATTTAGAGATTTCCCCAGAAACAAAAGAACACAAAGAGTGATGATTTGGTAATCTTCCCAAACAAAGTACATGATATTATGCATGATTAGATTCCCCTGAAAACCAAGAGTGGTTTATTTAGAATTGTTGTTGAATATTCTTGTGTTCTATTGATATGATACAAATATGTCGAGTAACATCGAGTACTCGGAGTGGTACAGTGGAACCCCTAGCAATCCCATAGATTTGGTGTCTGCTTCCAACAACACCAACATGGAAGCTGACGTGAACTTTCAGGAGGGACCTCCCGAGGAGGAGGAATGGAACCTAGCACCATTGGAGGAGGTGAACCTAGCACCATTACCGGAGTATCTTATGGAAGATATTCCTTGGTTAATGGAACCTTTCAAGGAAATTGAGGAGGATCCAGCATTCTTTCAGGATGATCCTATGGAAGACGTTCCTATAATATTGGAATCAGTTGGGGAGGTAGATCCCTACGATACATGTGAGTTGTGCAACCAGGACGAGCACAACTGTAGGTATTGTCCTCATCCTCTAGCATTGTTTGCCCGGTTTGTGGACTTCATGGGCATGGGGAGGCGAGGACTAATTGTCCATATATTGGAGGACCTGGGTTAATACCCTGCACGACATGTGAGGTATTGGGGCATACGGCGATGACATGTCCTGATAACCGTTTCAAGTTCACTGATGATGCAGAATCTTCTACGGAAGACTAGGCTAGGAAGTAGTAAGAAGGGATATTAAAAAAGGGTTATTTTGTAAGGGTGCATTTTGTTCTTTATAGGGTTTTGCTTAACCCTATCCCCCCTTGTACAAAGTTGAATTATGAATTTATATAAAGTATGCGATTTTATGATTTTATGAGGATGTATGGCATTTAATGTATATTGTTGATGGAAACTAAGTCTATGATGTTTCCATGAATTAGGAAGAAATGGCGCCACAGAAAAAAGGTTATAAAGAATCCGAAGGGAAAGGAAAAAGTTTTGCAAATCGGATTAGTCGAAGGGACTTCAAAAAGGAAGACTCGACAAGACGGTAAGAAGAAGGATGAGGTGTTCATAATCACACCACAAGGGAAAGTGGTACCTCAAAGCGAGAACGTTGTACATGAGAAGGTGCAATCGGTACATGACAGAGAGCAGTCAATTCATGATGAGGAGAGATCAGTTCATGAACGATCACGCAATGAGGAAGAATCTCTTCATTCTCGGCAGGAAGAGGAGGACAGTGATTCTACGTATCGACAGAACGAGGAGGAGGATAATGACTCATCATATCGACGAGAGGAAGAAGGGAACAACCATGTGACGGTACCCTACGTACCTCCTGAACTACACAGTTTGGTGCAAGCTGTAGTTACCTCTGTCCTCCAACAACATTTGAATGGAGGGGGAAGCACGAGTGAAACTAATGACCGTAACATGGTCAGAGATTTTCAACAACAGCGCCCACCTTACTTCAAGGGTAGAGAAGGGCTGTCGGAGCTGAGAACTGGTTGGAAAAGATTTCTCACATACTGACTCTTTTGAATATCAAGAGTCATGCTCACAAAATCCTATTGGCCACGTCACAGCTGATAGATGATGCTGCTAAATGGTGGAAAACAGTAGAGAAACAGCAGGTACTTGTGCCAGAAGGAGAAAGAATTGCTATGACCTGGGAGCAATTCTCAGCGACATTCTTAGAGCACTATTTCCCGGAAGAAGAGAGGGAACGTCAGATTCAGGCCTTTATGACATTAGTGCAAGGCTCGATGACGGTGGTTGAGTATAGCCAAGATATGTGGGACCGTTTTCAATCATAAGAAGGATGGAGGACGTGGCTTATCAATTGGCACTCCCATCACAGTTGGCATCTTTACACGATGTATTCCATATATCGATGTTGAGGAACTATAATCCTAATCTTTCTCACATATTGAACTACAAGATATAGAGGTTCAGAGCGATGTGACATACGTTGAGAAGCCTGTCCGAGTGGTGGACACAGAACAAAGGGTGTTACGGAACCGAGCAATCCAATTTGTCAAAGTAGTATGGGATCGACATGGCATTGAGGAAGCTACATGGGAACTCGAGTCGGAAATGAAGAAAGCTCAACCTGAGCTATTTAGGTAAACGTTTGAAACCCTACTTTACTCGATTTTCGGGACGAATTTTTTAAAAAGAGGGTTGTATTGTAACACCTCGAATTTTCAATTAATTAATTGTATGAAAATAATCCTTTTAAATTTGTGAATTATTAAATAAATGTGTATGGCTGAATTTTTAGATGTTAAATCTATGTTTACACGCATGGATGAGATGAGATATCTAAGAATTAAATAAAAGAGTGCATCGCCGATTATAGGGATTTCCCATATCTATGATATGCGTATAAAATCATCTAAAGAAGGGCACACGGCATTGTTTTATTTATTTTTAGCATTGGCCGATTGGGAGGTTACTAAATTAAGGAAGAGAGGTCGACAATGGCTAAAAATGGACAAGGGGTGCACGGCCAAAGGGGGGAGTAGCTATCTTAAACACTACCTAAATGTGGATCAAGGGAAAAATTATAAAAGGAGAGACAAAGAGGGGTACACGGTTTTTACACCTTCATAGCCGAACCCTCTCTTTATCTCTCTCAATTTCCCATTCTCGCCAAGACCAAGAACAAGAAGAAGAAGAAGGCAACCAGCAAGAGGTGTTCCTTGTTTGAAAGAAATTAAGAAGAAAGGAGAAGGATTAAAAGAACAAGAAATCGGAAAAAGGTTAGTACTTTGTTTGATAAATTTATCTTGAAATAAAAGAACCATAGGGTTCGGCCATGGTGTTTAGCCGAACCCCATGGAAGAAGATTGGAGATGAGTTTTAATGATTTAAATGGAAAAGAAGGAACCATAGGGTTCGGTCATATTGCATGGCCGAACCCCATGGAAAGACTTGATTTATTTTATTGGGTTTTTAAGAATGAAAACCATGGAAGTTATTAATAAGATTATGGGGTTTTCAAAAATGAAGATAATGGATTTATACTTATGGTTTTTAAGAGGATTTTAAATGGAAGATCATTGATAATGTAATATGATGTTTGGAGGGGTGAGGTTCGGCCATGGTGTTTGGCCAATCCCCACCAAATAAATTTATGAAATTGGGGTTTTCTTACGTATTGAATTATATGGACCTAAGGTTAATGATTTTGATGGAAGTTTAAATAATGGATTCTTGGTTTAGAATAACATGAACCATAGGGTTCGGCTATGGGTATGGCCGAACCCCATGGAAAGGATATTGATAAAAAAAAGTATTGGATTTAAATGAATGGGTCAAGATCATGAACCATAGGGTTCGACCATGGTGTATGGCCGAACCCCATGGGGTTGTTTTGGAATGGTAGATGGATTTTTGGTTGCTAATTATGGAAACCTTCCAATTATGGAAAGGGGAGTTTATTTATGGAAACCTTCTAATAATGGAAGGTGGAGTTTAATTATGGAAACCTTCCAATTATGGAAAGGTGGAGTTTAATTAGAAAGCTCCCAATTATGGAAGGAGTTTGCTAAAATGGGAAGGTTTTTATTATTGGAAGGTGAAGACTAAATTAGAAAGTTTTAATTAGGACTTTCTAATTATGGAATTTTAAATTGGTAAGTTTTAATTATGAAAGGTTATTGGATAAATATGGACTTTCTAAATAAGGATTTTGGAAACCATAGGGTTCGGCCATGGGTATGGCCGAACCCCATGGAGTGGAATTGGTATTTTAATGTAAGTAAATTTATTAAAATACAAGGATGGTTATTAATTTAGAAAGGATCTAAGTTGGAGATTAAATTAGTAACTTACTAATTATGGAACTTAGATTAAATGGAAGGTGATTCTAAATTTGGAAACCTTCTATTTATGGAAAGTAAACCATGGATGGCAAAGTTGTAATTTCATGCCAAAATTGAGGATCATGGGTTCGGCCATGATGTACGGCCGAACCCCATGAGGTCTTGTATGGACTTAAGTTGTTAAGAAATTATTATGGATCATGTAAAGGGTGAATGATTTTAAAAGAAGTTTTGGGTTATGTAAGCCATGAGTGGCAAAGTTGTAATACTTGTTAAAGATGGAAGTTTAGCCTTGTATGGCAATAGGGTAATTAATGGAATAAATGAACAAAAAGGGTGAGGCTCGGCCATAGGTATGGGCGAACCCCATAAGTATGGTTTATGGACTTAAATATTGCAAATCAAGTGGGATTTGATGTTGACTTATTATGATATTATAAGGTAACGGGATCTCGCGGTGCTCGATCGGTGATCGATTCTTGGACGAAAGAAGTAAGCACACGTTAGCGTCTTTGGTAGGATTCCACCTCTTTGAAAACCATGGATTTATGTACATTTGTTTTATCTTATGTTTGATGAAAATATGTTTCAAAGGATATGCTTTATTATTGAATTTCAAATGCTATGTTTAATTGTATAAATAACATGTTGATTATGTTTCAAAAGGTGATTTTAAAAGCTATGTTTATGTTATAAAATAGATGTGTTTCATTGGCATCTCATGCATGGCATGGGGTGGAGGATTTGTAACCGGAGGGGTCACACTCAGTAGGGGCGTCCGAAAAACCTATGTGCGGTACCTTGATGTGATTTCCATCAAGAAGATTCCGGAGGGTCCACAGTCCGCCGGGGGTTCCGGAAGACCTATGTGGTGGGTACTTTATGTATATGTGATGGGTAGGACTCATTGCATTTGTCATCATTGCGTGGCATGGATTTTATATGGTTTTGACATCACTATATTATCATTTATGATTTGTACTAATCATGTGTTAGCCGTAACTGGAATACCTACTGGGTGCGTTGTTCTAACGCCCTACTTCTACCCTAGTTGATGATACAGGTAATCAGGGGAACGAGGAATGCAAGACGGGCCAGGCTTAGGAGCTTGGATGATTTATTTTATATGTTTTGAATAAAGTTACCTATGGACTTGTAATTGAGTAACTAGTTTCGGAATGTAATAACTTAGATGGTCGGATGTTTAGTTTGATGATTATGACGTTTTAATACTGATTAAGGACTTGACGTACTTTGCTATCTGAATGGAATAAAACTTGGTTCTATTATGATTCCGCAATTTTGATGTTATGATTCCGCATGTTGATATTGCTATGTGTGAACCATTTTCGGTGGACTTAGTCCATGCACACATAGGGTTGGCCAGTTAAGGGTCGGACTTAGCTCTCGTCGTGACGTCCCGCGCTCTATCACTCTACTCTGTTATAAAAAACAAAAAATAGACTTGAATTTACGAGAAGAAGCAAGTGAAAAAGGGCGGGGCGTTACACCAAGCACGTGTTAAATGTGTTACATCAATGTTAAACCATAACACATCTAAGTTTACAAATTTAGGACTTGGAATCTAAGTCCAACACTTTATGACCCATCAAACATGATTAATACTATAGCCAGGAAAAGTATAATCAAGTGCTTAAGAGAGTCAAATGTGCCATGCCACAACACTTGGTTGTTAGAACTCACTTATACAAAGATGAGGTTTAACTACACTTGGTCCAGAGATACTCCAATAATGCATAATTCTTAGACCAATGTAGGGCATGAATAAGGTCCTATCCCTTAGGAATCCATATGAAATTTTGATCCGGACCTTTCCACTCAAATCCTTGGAATTTGGGCAATTTGATTCTACCAATTTGAACATTTGGCCCAATTCCGGAGGTTTGAAACAAGTCACTCCTTTTGATGTTCTTATTCATAGAATGATGAGTGTTGATGTTTTAAATGTAACGCCAGCCCTTTTTCACCAAAATCAGTCTACATTTTTTTTTCAAATGCAAAGTGACAAAGGGCGCGGACGTCACGACACGAGTTAAGTCCGAGCTTCTAAAGCCCGGCCCTTAACTGGCCAACCCTACGTGTGCGTGGAACGAAGTCCACGAAGAACGGTTCACACGTAGACGTAAGCTCAAGGAATATTACACTGAGTGCGGAAAAAATCATAATAAAGACTATCCTACCAAATTCAGATAGCAGGGAAGATAACATTCATAATATTACCAAAATATCACAACGTCTCAATGTCCAAAAATAAAACCAAAATATAACAAACAATCTAAATTATTACATTTCCGACAAGCTAGGCTACTCAAATACATTTCCAAAACAATACAAATAAACTAAGTAGCCACCTCCCCAAGCTCCTAAGCTTGGCTTCCATCTCGTCCTTCTACTCTGCCGTCTCCTGCGTCATCAGCTAGGGTAGAAGTAGGGCATTAGACAACACGCCCAGTAGGACTCCAAATAGGGCTAGCACATGGATTAGTAATAACAACCACATATGAAATCATATAAGGAAAACTATAAGATGAATGTCATGCCATGGGTGTCTGTGTTATGAATCCCACCTATCATCTTTACTATCACGATGCCATATCCCCCTTGATGGAAAAAAAACTCGTCAAGATATAACCAGTCACAAATTATCCCCTTGACGGCAGAAACCTCGTCAAGATATAAATAGTCACACATGATCCCCCTTGATGGAAGAACCATCATCAAGGTATAATAATCCATACAACATCCCCCTTGATGGAAGAACCATCATCAAGGTATAATAATCCATACAACATCCCTGATGAATCAAACACATCATAATGTCCCCATGCTTGTTTATCGGTCGCCCCGACGGAGCATCGACTCCGGTTTCATTTCATCCTTCCCCTACTATATCCCTCCCATGTCATGCATGAGACGTAGATGCCATATGCCATGTAATATATGTAACTCATAGTCATAAAACCCATCTTAAAACAATCTCATGATTATCAAAATAAATCAAAGGAAACCCATCACATAATACCAAAATCCAAAACCCATCTTAAAAACAACCACATGATTACCAAAATAAATTAAAGGAAAACATCACATAATACTAAATCTAAAACCCACTTAAAACAAACCATATAATTTCCAAAATAATTCAAAGAAACCATCACTCAATCCATGGCTTACAAAAAGGTAGGACTTCCGTCCGATGATCCGGTCACCGATCACGCACCGCTTGCACTGTCCGGTACCTTATTATACATTATCAATTAGTCTATGTTTTTAACCATTATTAAGTCCATTAATCATACCTTAGTGGGGTTCGGCCATACACCATGGCCGAACCTCACTATGTAGTTTTGTGGGTTCCGTTTAATCCATTAAATATTTTAATTATATGAGTCCAAAACTCAGTCACCCTAGGCTTTATTAATCACATATAAAGTTATTACTTAGAGTCCCTTAGTACATGATCATCTCCCATGGGTGTCTTCATTTTTGCCAATATTTACGGTTTTGCCACTACCCTTCCATGGTTACTCATTCACTTAATCCATGTACATTTTTTTGTTCATAATTGATCCATACACTAGATCCATTAATGTTCCATAACTTAGGTCCGTTAATGACCCCTCAACCATGTCATAAGATCATTGAAATCAACCATTTAATTTACTTAACCTTTATTCATTCAACACATATATAACCCCATACTTAGCCCATCAATTGATCCATAGACTTGGATCCCTTAATGACTCCTTAGCCATAACATCATCACAAATTAGCCACTTGATTTTCTAATCCCCATTAATTAATCCATGCGCATATACCTTAACCTTAGTCCATCAATTGGTTCACAAAATGGGCCCATTGATGTCTCATTAACCATGACACAACCACATTAGAAATCAACCATTTAATTAACCTAATCTCCATCCATTTAAACATACTCATAACCCTATACCTAGCCCATCAAGTGGCTCATAAAAATGGGTCAAGGGTTCATCATTCATTGGTGACATTTAAGACCATAAAATATTAACCTTCATCCATGGATTCCCTCATTTAAAGACCCCTTTAAAATTACTATTATTCTTTCATTCAAAACCTTCAAAATCATTAATAACTAGTCCATTAGTGACCCATTTAATCATGCCATAATATCATTAAAACAACCTTTTTTTCTTAACTTAATCCACATTAATTAACCACATGCATAAACCCTTTCTTAGCCCACAAAAATGACTTATAATCAAATCATCATTCTTAGCCACATCTTGGGTCCATAATTGACCCATCACCCATATCACAAGATCATTTACATCAGCGATTTAATTTAACCTAAACTCCATTCATTTAAGCATATACATACACATTAGTCTTAGGCCAAAAATGATCTACCATTGGGTTCATTAAAATCAGTCCCTTTTAACTTAACCAAATCCCCATTTTCCTTGGTCTTTGGTTACACATTAGATTCATCATAAGTCCCTCCATTGAGAGAACCTAAACCATACATTTGATTCATCATTCCTTAATCACATTTAAGTCCATTAACTTAACCACATTCCCATCCCAACTATCAACATTAGGTTCACATTAGTCCATCAACACCACCAACATTCTCCATTTATTTTTCCATAATTCATAACCATTAAATCCACCATTTGATCACCATAGGGTTCGGCCATACACTATGGCCGAACCCATGGTTCATGATCCATCATTTTCTATGCCTCTTGAAGCCACAAAAATCATTCACACACTCCATGATTTTTCCTCATTTAAACCCCTTTAAATTTTCCAACATTTAATCATTTATAACCCAAAAAATCATAATCATTCTCCATGGCTTTAAACCTTAAAACCCTAATTAAATTCATCAATCATTTACCATGGGGTTCGGCCATACTACATGGCCGAACCCTATGGCCCATAACTTCCTTCCAAATTTACATAATTCCATGCTTAAATAATTTAAATACATTACATCTTTAATCCATTTATTTTTCCTTTCCCTAACCCTAATTTACCCATTAGGGTTTGCCCATCTTTCCTCCTTCCATTTGATGGATTTGAGATGCAAGGCCATGACTTGGCCACCTCTAAATCCAAGAAATGGATTTTATAGCCTCTTAAACCCTATGAAAAATCCAAATCTCTTGTTTTAGAAAAATACTTACAATCTGTCGTCTCCTCCGACTTTCTTTGCTCCCGTCGGACTCCTTGGCCTCCTTTCTTCTTCCTCTCCTTGTTTGATCGACTAAGATGCTTGATCAAGATGCAAAACCTCTAAGCTTAGGTTCGACCATCATGGTGTGTTTGAGAGAGGGAGAGGAGGAGAGGATGGGAAGACTAACCCAAGGTCTTGGTTTTTGCACTTTTCCTCTCTTTTCTTCTCTTCTTCTCTTCCTTTCTTAATTTCCTTCTTCTCTTCTCCTTCTTCTTTTTTTTTTCTTAGAGTGGAACGGCCATGAGAGAGTGGGAGAGATGGAGAGAGTGAAAAAAATGAGGATGGGATAAGATGAAAACCCATCTTATCCCAAGGTTTTCTTAAGCTACACTTTACCATAAATTTCCCACCAACCACCCAAGATATTTTCCATGCTTTATGACCCAACCACCATTATCCAACGTTTTTTGATGCCTTAAGATAAGATGGCTTTTGGTTTTCCACCTTTTGACCACTTGACCCTCATTTGAATAATTTAATCATTTAATTAATTAAATAATTACCTTAGGTTAATTAACTAATTAATTAATTGGATCATTAGGTTAAGTTAATTAATTCCCACTTTAACTTAATTCCATTTACTTAAATTGCCTTCATACATCTACCCATGGTTGACCAATTCAACCATGGTGGCCGGCCCCACCAATCCTTGGTCCACACGCCACCTCACTTAGTGAGGTGGAGGTGGGTCCCAGTCGGCCACATCACCTTGATCTAATTCCAATTAACTTAGGTGATTTAAACCCATTCCATACATTCCCACTTATTGGATCACCACTGGGCCCATGGCCCAATTACATTTACGTCCTACCCATTTACATTAGGGCTTACACCAACTTGATCCATTGGGTCCCAAGTGGGTATTGGGCCCAATTTGACCATCTTTGGCCCAATTGACCATCATTGACCCTTTAAATGAATTAAAATCCAATTCATAGTCCATTGGGCCATACTTGGGCCTTTGCCCGTATCTTGATCCATTCACCATTTATTCCATCAAATTTCCAATTTCCACCATTAAAAATAAATAATAACACATATATATTGATTTACAAATTCCAGGCCATTACATTAAATTTGTAAATCTCGCAAGCGTATGAACTGTTAGTGCCCCGGTTTGGCCGAGTCCGTGTTTGTCAATTTCATGACTCGGGTAGAAGCACTTGCCAAAGAAGGTTGAAGACTCAAGATGATCAAGAAAGAAGACATGCTCCACCAAGCTCAAAGCTCATCGTCATGGCAATCACAAAATCGGCTATATGGCCATTGATGACCTTAGGTGGAACCCACACCTGAGAGAGGACTAATCCTAGGCTTAGTTGCATATTTTGGTAATAAACATAACTTGCATAGATAGGATGTTGAACAGTGAATTGGAAGTGAACTTGGAAACATGAATTATGTTCACTGTCAGCACGACTAGTCTATCTCACCGACCTCTCGGTGCAGTCAGAACCGACCCATCGTGGTCGAACACTGGTTGGCCAGTTTGACATAAGCTCTGGAACTTTGAACTATCATTCTGGATATGCCTCTGATTGAGAGTCTCGTATGCACTGACCCCTCGGTGATGAACTTGAATGACCCCTCGTGGTCGACGACTCGTTAGTATAAACTTATGAGTTCTGGACTGTGAACTCATAAGGGCTCTCGATAAAACAGACATCTCGGTATATCATGACCGATCGAGAGTAACAGGACCAACCCATCGGCAAATGGCAATAGGTCATTTTGGGTAACAGGTTTCCAAAGTGGAAACTACTGTCAAGTACATTTTTGCACCAGAACAAACCTCTCATATGTACCAACCCATCGGTGCCATAACTGTCGACCCATTGACAACACCAAAATGTTGGCCGGGAAGTAATTATGGTGTTGGGGTGCATTTAATGGCTATCGGGTGGTTGAACGGTATTAAACATGAACACCGACCCATCGGTGCCACTGACTTGTCGGTCCTAGATAGTCTAAATGACCGTTAAAGCTCCTCTATAAATACGAGTGTTGTATGACCATTTTACAATCTTCCTTGAGCTGAAAAGAGTTATACACTCTAAGGAACGATCAACACTCTTGTGGAAAGATCATAAACAACCAATCTATTGATTGTGTTTACAAGTGAGAAAGAGAGGAGGAGAGAAAGATCATAAGAACCAATTTTCGGATTGAGTTTGCAAGTGAGAAAGCCATAAACTAGGAAAGCTTTGGTTAAGTCAAGTTTCCTTGTCACCCAGAGATTGTGGTTGCATTACGACAGCTACAAGGAGAAGCGTCAACACAACTTAGGTGGGATCCTCAAGAAGCACACATCAGCGAGAAAGAGCTTTAAGGCAAATGCTTCTTGGTTTTAACTTTCTTTTTAAAACCTGTAACCAGAACGTGGATTAAGGAGAGGTACTCTGGAATCACTAAAAAAGACTCTAGAGCATCGTCTCTGGCATAGTGGTAGGTGGAATTCCCAACCAATTGAGTGAGGTGGAATTTCTACTCTAATTGTGAGGATGTAAGTCCCTACATAGTGAATTTGGGGATAGCTCATGGTTGAGCGAGTCCTAACAGTGGATGTAGGTTGGCGAACCGAACCACTATATATCTTGTGTCCTAGTGTTTGTGGTGTTAGAGCCAATTTCTTTTGTTGATTGTTTAATTACATTTACTAACACACACACACTCTTGATTGTTAAATCCGCTGCGCATAATTAATCAATCAAGTTAATTTCAAAAAGCACCAACGAATTTGAATTGACATATTAACCCCCCCCCCCCCCCCCCCCCCCCCCCTCCCCCTCCCTCCCTCCCTCTAGGGTCAATCATATTGTTCTAGCACCCTTATTAAGGGGACTTTCACGAACCATTTTGTAACACCCCAATTTCTCAATGAAGTGGATAATTACGAAAATGCCCCTGATGTGTTAAATTAATTATTTTGTGACGTTAAGTAAGGAAATGGTAGGGCCCATTGCTCAAATTAAGATCATATGAGCACATTATGAATGTCAAGTTTGATTGGATGGGTAATGTACATCAATTGGGTCAAAAATGGCTAAATGGGTCAAAGGGCCCAAATGGGACCCAACGGGTCTTACTGGATTATTTGACCATTTTGTGAACTTAAATTAAATGGGGTTAAGATGATTTGATTGGAATTCAAGTGGAGAAAAAATGGGTAGGCCTGATCCACATGTAAAACCAATTACAAATGACCAAAATACCCATCATTGGGTCATGGAGTCAAAAACGGGTCAAGGAGCTAAAGGGGGACCCAACGGGTCGGGTTGACTTTGTTGACCACAGCCGACCATGTGGGCCCACAAATGAGTTCAATGGTGAGTTAAATCAGGTTAAGTGGAACTGATTTTATTTAATTTGAATTAAAAATGAGTTGATTCAAATGCATTAAATGATTGTCAATTAATGAGGTGAGTTGGACATGTGAGTTGGGTGAGTCAAAGTGGAAGTCAATGGGACTGTAAATCAGTGAGTTCAGAGGGAATAGGAGTAGTTTGGCTCAGCCATAACCACCAAAACAAGTCCCACACGTTGGGGACTTGTTGGGGTGATTTCCATGCTAAATCTTAAATGAAATGCATGGGAATTGGAGGTGTTGCTTGGGAAGTTGAAAGGCTGCATAGGCAGGTACCAAGGGGTGCATTGGATAGCACCCAAGACCCATCATTTTTGATAAAGATTGATGAGGGAATGGAGGGGTCTTGGGGGCTGAAGTACTAAAGGAAACAATCACCAAGGTTGGCCGTTTTTCACCATTGGTAAGCCAAGAATTTCCATCTCTCTCTCCCTCTCTCCAATTCATTTTTCCTAGCTGGATTAGCAGAGGCGTTGCACCAGTAGATCAAGCACAAAACAGCAAAAGAAAGGAAGAAATAAAAGGGAGAAACCAAAGACCAAAGGCAAGAAGAAAGATTGGAAGTTTGGTAAGTAATTATATGTTATTTTGGTTTAATAACATGGAACAAATGGGGTGTGTATTGGGCCATGGTTATGGCCGAATACACCAAGGTTTTAACCTTGATTAAGAGAGGTTTTAAAATGGTAAAGATGATCATTGGGTTCGGCCACCATGGATGGCCGAACCCCATGTAAAAGATTGGTTGGTTTTCATGTTTTGAAACATGGAAACCATGGAGTTTTATGGACTGTTTTTAGATGATTTAAAGTGTATGTTTTAAAAAGGTTAAAATATAAATAAGGAAGTTTGATTTAGACCTAGATGAATGATTAAGAAATTCAAAACCAAAGGTCATAGGGTTCAGCCACCATGGAGGGCCGAACCCCATGCAAATGATGGTTTGGTTTTGATGTGTTTGAAACATATAAACCATGAAGTTTGGTGGACTGTTTTTGATGTTTCATTAAGACTAAATTGCATGATTTGAAGGGGGTAAAAAACATGGATCTGAATGACATAAGGACTGAAGGTATCATGGGTCTAAAACAGTGGTTTAAAACTGATGAAATGGACCATTTGGAATGGCCATCTTAGATGGCCGAATCCCATGAAGTATGAGGGTCATCTAGACAAAGAGATGAACTTATTTGGATGGTTTCTAAGAGGTATAAATGCAGCAATGTTATACTGATATTGTATGTTTAAATAACACCTAAAACATGTTTGAAAGACCAAAACATGGACATAGGGTTCGGCCACCTTGGATGGCCGAACCCCATGTAAGTAATTGATGTGATTTGGTGAAGTTTAATTTACTGTTTTGGTGAATGTTTATGCGGCTGAACCATGTATAATTCATGGTTGAATTAGCATGATTAAACCATGAATAATCATGGGTAATTGATGGATCAATCAGATCAAGAGAACCATTGGGTTCGGCCATGCGCATGGCCGAACCCCATGGGGCTATTTTTGGGATGAATGGACCAAGTTTATGGGTTTTCTTATGTGTGTTTAATGGAAATAAGCTTGCTGATTTTGGTGGGCCAATAGAGGGCTGAATCATGTAGCAAACATAACCAAAAATTATGCATGAATGTTGGAGTTATGGAACCAAGGTAACCATTGGGTTCGGCCATATGTATGGCCGAACCCCATGGACCATTTTATTTGATTGAAAAGTTTCTAAGTTATGACATTTAGTGAACTTAGTGTAAACAAATAACAAAACATGGCTGATGAAGGAAAGTGGGATAAAAACCCATAGGATGTGGTTCGGCCATGTAGTATGGCCGAACCCCATCAATGATTATTTGATAAAATTGGGTTAAGTAATAAATGGGATTAAAGGTGATGAATGAAGAACCCAAATTAAAAGGTGAGGTTCGGCCAAGTTGTACGGCCGAACCCCACTAAGTTGGTTTAGATATGGTTAATCTAAAAGGTTAGCCTAAATGGCATAAAAGTAATTATATATGGAATGATCAATGATGGAAATGATCATAGGGTTGGATGTACAGACACGAACCCCACATGATGTGGATGGGTCTTAGATGTGATTAAATAAGTAAATGATGTTATGACTTACTGATTGATATATGGATAAGGTACCGGAAGTTGAATGACGAGCGAGTCATGATCGAGTGACGCTAAAGAAAGATCAAGTACTGAAGTAAATCTTCAGTAGGTTTCCTACCTACTTGTAACCACAGTTTTATCCTAGTTTTCTTTATGAGACTCTTGTATATTTTTATGTGGTTTCGAATGATATGTTATGCATTTACAAATGGCATACAAAGCATTGGTATCTTATGCATGGACATGGGATGATGACTGAGGTTCAACAGTGTTGCAATTATGAGTTACGTCCTCCTTAGGCAATGAGAGTCCTGCCAGGAGGGGTAACATGATGATCATAGTCACATCGGTCTCCTTAGGCGATGAGAGTCCCGCCAGGAGGACTAATATGTGATATGAATCAACTCAATGATGAAGAGATGGAAGTGTATTGTGATATACCTTGACGGTGCGAGGCACGTCAAGTGATGGCTATGAATGTACATGATGGGAGAGACTCATTGCATGTGCATACTTCATAGCATTGTTTTACCTGTTTTTACTAATCATGTACTATGATATATATGCATGCTTTATATGCTAATCATGTGGTAGCCCTGATCGGGAACCTACTGGGCGCGTTGATCTAACGCCCTAATTCTATCCTCAGAGGAGAATGCAAGTACAAGGAAAGGGAAAGAGAAGGTCGATGACCGGGAGGGGAGCCAAGCCTAAGTGCTTGAATGATGAACAAGATTACTTATCTATTGTCATTTGATTTATATTTTGATGGACATGTAATAAATTAATACTTGCTATGGTTTGATTAGTCTATTAACTATGGATGGTTGTTTATCTTAATTATCATTTGGGACTGTTACTTGCTATCTTTTCATATTATTTCTGCAGTTAATCTAGTTCATTTCGCATGTTGTTGTTAGTTCCATGTGTGATTCATTATCATGTTCTAGTCCATGTATACATGGGTGGCCAATTAAGGTTCAGACTTGAGTAGTCTGAACTTAACTCGCGTCGTGACGCCGCCCGCTCTCTCTTCTGATGTTTTATTATTATTATATTAAAAAAAACAATTAGACTCTGATATTTCTCGGAGAGGGCGGGGCGTTACACATTTGTTAGTATAAAAGATGAGTGCGAGGTCGAACGTTGTGCAAATTTTAAATTTCTAACTCGCAAGCTCACGAACTATTTAATAATATAGCGTTAAGAGTGCGAGATCCATGCCAAAAGGAAACAACAAAATATATGCAAAAATAAAGTATATGAAATTGAAACATTATGATTAAAAAAAATCTAGATCTTTAGAAATAACTTAAATATGAAAATCAAATTCTAATTTTTACAAATATGACTTTAAATTAGTGGCATTCTAGTTGTAAGAATCAAATCTAAAAGTAAGAGTTTCATCATCTAAATCTAAAATCTAACAAACAAATCCAATTTAATTAAAGTAATGGTATGGATCTAGAATTTGTAAATAATCTCAAACCAGTTTAAGAACAAAATTAAAATGCAATTAAATCAATCTCAACCTACTTCAAAATAATTTGAGAGAATAAGAAAAGAATAAAAAATAATAAAAATAATGAAATAGTCAAGTAATGTACAATGGAATTGAGACAAGTATTTGTGGAGGCATTTTATCCCATTTAATGATAAAATCACGACTTAGCCTACGAAATCTTCAAGAATTATCAAATACATATTTAAATTTGCCTTTTGATTAAAACTCCAATTAAAAATATTATGGCTTCCATTAAATAAGAAATTCCCAATTCAAGCCTTAGGCTTGGGTAGAAATTTATACTTGCCTTTCCAAATCTAAAAAAAATTGTTCTTAAAAGGAACCTTAGACTAAGAAGATCAAGTTCTACCGATCCTACAAGGGGTTCTGCTTTTCCTTGAAAATTCTCAAAATAATTTCTAACATAACATTTATAAGAGAAATAAAAATAAAAATTCAAACTATCATTACACGATATCCAATAATTGGAAAACCGTACATCTAAAAGAAGCTACCATGAATTTTATTCAAATAAATCAAAATATGGAATTACAATGCTTTTAAATCTTTTGCATCAAAGACATGAAATAAAAATAAAATACAAGAACTCACAGACATGATTCAAATATTCCTTCCTCTTCCAGTCTTCTGGACCTCCAATCTTCAGTGCTTCTTCAATCCTTGTTCAAATTCGAATTTCAATGGACTCCATAGGCTCTATTTATAGACTCAGGGTTGGAATGGACAGTTGGGATTAAATCTGGGTTAAGTTGTGAATTGATTGCTTGGATTGGATCTCCTTTAGAAGTAGATGGAGGAGATTTTAAGTTGAAAAGGCTAGGCATACACGAATTGGGATTTAGTGCAAATCTCGATTTTTCTACACATGTACCATCTTGAAGCTCCATTTTGACCTAGTAAACTTTCGAATATTGAAAGTTTGTAAACTCTAAAGTTGTAGCCCTTGAAGTCTTCTTTCACAATCAATAAGAATGAATGCAATCTTATATCGGAGTGTAAAGTTATGGTCAAAACACCAAAGCTGTGTCAAAATTTGTCTTCCAAATCCCATTTTTTTCTCCATTTCTTGTTTCACACGAATTTGGATTGCTTGGGATTGGGTGATGAGGTGTAGGTGATGTGGCATGAACCTAGATGGGATTTTGGCTTTATTCTCAATCTTAGTGTTTTAAATGAATGGATGGCTATGATTACTTTGGGTTAAGATCTAATGGCTCTAAGGTTATTTGGATGAAATTGTAATACCCTGACCCAGATTAGGCGTAGTTTAGCTTAATAAATCTTGTTTAATAGGTTAATCTTAAAGATTACGGTTAAGGCTTTGAGAAAAGCCCAGGTGTGGCCCAATCCAAGCTCGTGAGCTAAGTGATCCATCTCGTCCAGCTGGAGGGGCATTTTGGTAATTTACCGCTTACAGTTACTATTTTATAAATTATGTTATTATGTGATTATTATTGGATGATAATGTTCTCCTTAATAAAGGATTTGTATTTTTTATTTTAAAATAATTTTATTTTCAGAAAATGGTATTTAAATCCGCTCGTCAAAAACCCCGAAGGGAGTAATAATTATTTTAAATGATTTTGGAAATGAGATAAAATTCAAAACTAGTATTTTGTGTTAAACCATTTTAAGAATGGTCTATTTTTTCTTTGACACTCCAAACGGAGGTCTCTAAATTGTTTTATTTAATAATTGTTTATTTAAGTAAATAAGGTTAAATTATGGTTTTTATTTAAATCATTGATTTTTAATGAAAGTTAAATCCCAAAATTTTTATGATAGATAAAGTTTTTAAAATCCAACTTATATGTAAGGTTGGATTAATATTTTGAGTTTCTAAAATCATGATTTTAGTTAAAAATCGGCTTTTTATTAAAACTGGGACTTATTTGCAAATTTAGGAGTATGGGAGGACTAATCTGCAACCAGAGCAAACAGTATCATTGCTGTTTGGAACGTCAGCTGCCGCTGCATGCAGCCGTATGCAGTGGCCAACCGGCCCCTTCTTCTGGCCATTTTTCTATAAATTGGCCCTCCATCAACCTAAGCAAACCCCCACTAAAATCTCTATCTCCCTCCCTCTCAGCTGCTCTGAGTTCTTCCCAGCCGAGACTCCCTACCTTGCCTCTGTTTCCTCCCAGTTTCAGTTACCGTACCTTAGAGGGAAAGCTTTTCAAAAGACCGGTTTTTAGCCCAGGAACTCCAGTAAAGGTAACCAATGTGTTCCTTTTCAAATTCTAGGTGCTTTAGAATCAAGTAAAACCGATTTTGGTTTAGTTTTGAGCAAGAAAAACCATTTCAAAGTTTAAGGAAAAACCATGGGTTCCTTGTACCCGTGAGCTTTTAGTGTTAAAATCGGTTGGCCCAGTGAGCTTCAAAGCTCCAAACCATTCCCTATGGAAAGAAGACTCCCAGAGGAGTCCATCGGACCGGCTAAGTGTGGAAACCGAATCCGGGAAACCCACTGTTTTCGAATTCGTATTTCACTGTGTGTCTGCCATCACTGGCTACTGTTGCAGACAGTGGAAGAAGACGACTCTTGGACGGTCCGAGAGTCGAGCTTCAGACGGTCCGAGCTCTTCAGACGGTCCGAGAGCAACCCTCGAACGTTCCTACCTTCACCCGAAACCCAGTTACGCCCGAGGTTAGCCTGATCCACTCGGACGACCCGAGCAGAATTCGGAAGGACCAAACCTACTCGGACGTTCTGAGCCTTAACTTTGGATGTTCAGAGGTACCAGACCCACCGAGACCCGTTTTTCAGATGTTTTCGGTTCGGATGGACTTCGGACGATCCGAGACCCGATCTTCAGACGATCCGAAGTCGGACCCATGATCGAAAGTCAGTGACTAGTTTAGGTGTGGTTCGGATGATCCGAAGCCACAGTACCTAGTTTCGAGGCATGTTCCGAGGGACCCAGTTTTTGAAGTATAAAATGTTCTTGTTTGATTATTACTGATGCATGTGATGTGATGTTAGTACCCCTTGTTAAATTAAAATTGTACTAACCCTCTTCTCTTATTACTATAGTGTAAATACTATTATATTCACTTCCAGGCCAACTCTATTGGTCTGGCACTGAGTGATCTCACCTCAGACCGACGCTAGATTTGTTGGGCACTGAGTGACCTCGAGGCCTTACTCAAAATGTCAAATCTGGTCCTATCCAGAAGACAACCGAGAAGTGACCTGAGGATCTAGACCTAACTCAATAAGTCAATCTGGTCAATGCCCAGAAGACAATATGAGTTTTGGACTGAGCATCCTTTTTATTATTATTTTATGGATTATTATAATTTAAAAAGGATAGAAACCAAGTAGGAGACTCAATTCCATGTACCTTGGACATTTTTGGGAAAACATGGGACTCGAAATACTACTTGTGTGTATGTATTTGATGCTATGTATACTGATTGTGCACTTGTCTGTTTGTTTGAACAGAGACCGCGAAACCACACATATACGGTGAGGGAACTTGACTTTGCAGTAAATATAAACAGGTTTTGTTATTTGAGATGGATTTTGGAGCAATGAGTGGTTTCAAGTTGATGAACCCACTCATGTGCCTAGACATGATGCACTATGGTAAGAGTGCTTATGATGATGGTGAATATTATGATATTGATCATATGAGATGTGATACTGCTTCCACATACCTTTTACTATTGAACCATCGCCGAGTTGAGGTGTCGGTTACGTCTACTAGACCAGGTGGGTCGACAGTGACTGGCAAGGTGTGTCAGTACCGGTTTGAGGTGCATACCGGAGATGTACTTGCAAAGATGTATTTTGACCGTGTCGGGACTTAATACTATTGGTGTCAGGATAGTATCTAGGGGTTGCGGTGGATGACAGCAGTATTGGAAAAAAATGATGAATTATGGGACTAATGATGAGATTATGCTTAATTGTTATCAAGCATGAGATGTTATTGCAACTGTTGATTATTTGCCAATCTCTTGTTTACTTAACTGCACTGTTATATTTCCTTCACTGGGCTAGTTAGCTCACCCCACTCACCTTTCAGGAGATGAACCCAAGGAGGAGGACCCTCTATTTCAAGCTTAGGGTGGATAAGTTGCGGCTGTGTTTCGGGATTCCTACTGAGGGGAATACCCTTATATATGCTTTCTGGTTCTTGGAACCATTAGTTTTTGTAAAGTACCGGGTGTGGTACTTAGTTTGTTTCAATGTCATGTATTGAAAACTACTACACTTTTGTAGTTACTCTAATGTGATATTTTGAATGATAATGCAGTGTTGGATTTATGTGATCATGTTATGTATTGATGTTGTACTTTTATTGGTATCAGACTTATGGTATATGTTTGAGTCCACATGTTGGGATCATGTGTGACCTCTGGGCCCAACTGTTGATCCGGCCCAGTTAGAATGCTTGAGTTAGTTTAGTTTCAAAAAAAAAAAAAAATCAGTCGCATTCCGGGCCCACCCTTCGGGTCGGGGCATGACAGAAATAAAATATAAGAATGATGAGGTACCTAATGGAAGGTTAGATTTAAAGGTTGAGATGGATAGATGATATGATGAATGGACTAAATTAAATGCAAAATAATTTATGAGATAGATTAACATGAAGGCTCTAGGGTTTTACCTAATATGCATGTATGAGATAGATGATTGTGATGAAATGTCCTAAGATCTAATGGTTGGCAAATGGGTAGATAAAATTAATTATAAAATTGATGAGATGATTTATGAATGAATGAGATTCTAAGGTCAACCTATATGATAGGTGGATTTGATGGACAAGATCTAAGATAATGCATGTATGGATTGGATATGGTAGGTGGATCTAGGGTTTCCTATGATTAATGAGATGAGATGGATGGTCTGGATTAATGGATGAACATGAGTGGTTAAGATTGTATGGAGAGGAGATTGGGTGGTGTGGATTGACAAGGAAATGTACAAGGCTTGGGAGTGTGAATGGGCTATGGACTTGGGTTTTGTACCTATAAATGAGCACATGGGCGTCCATTAGATCTTGAACTTGAACTTAAGGACTTGGGCCTTTGTTGAGGCTTAGCCTACTGGCTTAATTTCAACTTGGACACTGGTCTGGCTCACTTTGCAGAGTACAAATGGGTCACCTAGCCTGGCCCAATGGACTGGCATTTTAGCTCATGGACTTGCAGTCTTCGGGCTTCATTCTTCAAACTTCAGCAGGCACTCTTCTGGAATTTAATAATTAGTCCACCATTATTCTAAAAATTATTGGACTAATTTGGATTCTCATAACTAGATTCAGATTTGCCAATTTACAATTGAACTCCTAAAATGGTGAAATAATCATCAGAAATTCAGTTCTTTCAATTGAAGCTCAAAACTTGCAATTATTCCCGATTTTAGGCTGATTTCTTGATTTCTCCATTTTTCAGTAGAAAACTGAAAATAACATTAAATGCATCTAATATACAAAAACAAGGGCTAACTGGTCCAATAATTAGGGGTAAAATGGTCATTTTACAGTGTTCATCATCAAACCCACATGAAATCACAAAATATGTGTTTAAAATTAAATATGTACGTCTTAAAAAATGTGATCTTGAGAAAAATAGATTAAGTTTGGATTTGAAATAAAAAGATAAATTGGAAAACAAATGAACACCATCTTTTATTTAACATGTGAATCAAATTAGTTCCTTTACTTTTTACATTGGTGAATCAATGGATATGTAGTCATCTCTCTTGAATTAAAATTATAAAGTTCCGGATTAAAATAAAATATCGATAGTCCCACTAAAAGAATCTTTTGAGTGAGAGGTTGTTTTTATACATGAAAGAATAAATTATTAAACAAAGATTACACTGTTAAATTAAGAATTTAATAAATAAGATACAAAAGAATTAAACATACATCAAATACAACACTGAAAATAAACTAATTAACATACATACAAAATGGATGAATTAACTAAATAAACTAAATAGTAGAATTCAATTGACATGAAAAATAAATGACTGATTAAAATAAAAGCATAATTTAAAGGTGGTTGTGGAATTTTTCTCTCATCCCACAAAATTATTAAATAAACAAGAAACCTAGTTCTGAAATTCAACGCATAGAATTCAAGATTCATTTTACACCTTTTAATTAAAATCTATACTCTTTAATCTAATTAAAGTTTGATCCTAGTTTCAACATTCACAACCTAAGACTTTAATCAAATTAAGAACATAAATTAAAAATTAAAATGAAGCATAAAAAATAACATGAATAATCGGATTTTTCAAGAATCTAAAAATGGACGTTTCTTATTTATTAAATGGAAGAATTCAGTGTACAAAAGATGGAGTACAACACATGAAAAAGACTTAAAATAAACTGCAAAATAAAATAAATCTGACTTGCAATTTTCGAGTATGCTCCTTGTCTTCAGTGTATGTTTTCAACTTTAGGTCCTCTTGAGTTCCAGGTCAAATTCGAATTTGGCTTTGGGGTAGTGGGGTATTTATAAACTCAAGGTTGGAATGGACGGTTGGGATTAAACCAAGGTTTAAGTGACAAAGGAGTGGCTTGGATTAAATCTCAATGGAGTTGGATGGATGGGATTAAAGGTTGCAAAAGGTTAGGGTTTACAAGGGTGAACATGAATTTGGAGTTGTGTCATTGGCTTGGCTTGGTGGCTAAGTCAAGGAGGAGAGAAGATAGGAAATTAGGATAAAAGAAAGGGCTACACGATTTTGGGGTGTGTGTTTAGGGTTTTGGCTTGATGCAAAAAGAATGGCTAAGATTTGAAGATGGGATGATTGAATGGTTACAAAATGAATGGCTAAGATTTGAAGATGGGATGATTGAATGATGGAGATGGATGGAAGTGATGTGGAGAGTTGACTATGTGTATGTGCATGAATTGTAACACCCCGATTTTTCAAATTTATCAATATTTACGAAAATGCCATTGGAATGGTGAATTAAAAAGTTATGAACCTTAGATGGGTAAATGATGAGTCAATGACCCAACGGATGGTAGATGTGGATCAATGGAAATAAATGGCTAAGAATTGGGTCAATAGCCAATTATGATTCAATGAATCAAGGATAGAATTCGGGTTGGAAATAATTGGGCATGTGTGATTAAATGGGTCAACCACCCAATTGGGACCCAATGGGTCATGGTAGACTTATTTGACCATTGGGTGAGCTCCATTCAAATTGGGTTAGGCTGAATGGAATGTGAGTACAATGAAGGATAAATGGGTAAGCTATGTGCAATTGGGTAAACCCCATTTAAATGGACAATGGTCACTCAAATGGGTCATGGCGCCTAATTGGGTCAAGAGGTTCAAATGGGACCCAATGGGTCGAGTTGACCATGTTGACCACGCTGACCATGTGGATCATCAAGTGAGCTAAAAGGGTTGAGTTAAATCATATTGAGTTGGGCCTGAAGTGAATTGGATTTGAATCACACAATGGAGTTGACTCAAGTACATTAAATTAGTGGTATTAAATGGGGAGAGTTGAGCTAATGAGTTGGGTGAGTTAAATTGGAAGCCATGGAGACCTTTTAATTCAAATGAGTCAAGTGTGGAGGTGAGGAGTTGCCTTGATCTCAAAAACTCCAAAACAAGCTCCCCCACACGTTGGTTAAATGGGTAGATTCTTCCATGCATGAAACCCCCACATGGGGTGTTAATGTGAATCAAGGGGAGATGGACGGTCTCAAGAGACACCACCAAAGGTTGCAGCCGATTGGACAAGGGAGGTGAAGAGGCATGGGTGTTTTATCACAAGGATGAAACCCCCAAGTAAACCATAATGGAGGAGATGAAAAGACATGGGGGTTACCAAGGGGTGTCACCAAAGGACACCACCTTTGAGTAACTCTCATTAACCAAGGAGTTAGAGTTTTACATCACTCTCTCCCTCTCCTTTCCTTGGCCGTTCCCTACCTCTCAAGACAAAGAATATTGGTTGGTTGTCTCTCACACAATTCAGTCCTTTGCCGATCCCTCCATCAAGACAAAAGGACTTAGAGAAAAGGAGTTGCATCTCTAGGTTTATCACTTTCACCCAAGGCTAAGTTTCTCTCTCATTTTCTCTCTCAAAATCTACCTCCTTGGCCGAACCAGCCCTTGGTGCTTTCACCATTGATCAAAGCACACAATCAGCTAAGGACTAAGGGAGCAAGAAGGAAGGAAGCAAGGATCAAAGGAGAGAAGAGAAGCAAAGGAGATTGGTAAGTATTTCATAAAATTTTGTTAAGAAAAATGGGTTACGGGAACATGATTTGGCCATGGTATGGCCGAATCTATCAAAGGTAAAAACCATGGAAGATGATGTTAAAAAGGGTAGAAAACATGGATCATAGGGTTTGTCCACTTTGGATGGCTGAACCCCATGAAATGTTTTGGTTATTTTGATGTTTTTTGGAAGTTAAAAACCATGCAATGTTATGGAGGTTCTTAGGTGTTTTAATTGGAGTTAAGATTGATGTTTTGGGTTGGCGATTGGATGGCTGAACCATACTACGATTATGGCTAAATTACTATGTCAAAACCATGAATAATTATGGGAAGGATTGAGTCAAGAGAACCATAGGGTTTGGCCATGAGTATGGCCGAACCCCATGGACCCTTGTATGGGTATTTGGATTTAAGATTATGATTAGAAATTGTTAATGGTTTTTATGATGTTTTAAAAAGGGTTTAACATAGCTGAAAGAATGAGGGATTTGGATATTTATGTTCATCATAAAGGATGACAAAGGGGAGCACCAAAACCAAAGGGGTGAGGTTCGGCCATGGTGTATGGCCGAAACCCACCAAGTGCTATGTATGGTGTTTGGTTGTTAAAAGGTCCAAAAATATTCCAATGGATGGAATTATAAGAACCATCCTTTGATGGATAAAGGTTTTTATGAATAAAAGAAAAATATAGGGTTCGGCCATGTATAGGGCCGAACCCCATAAAATGACATTAGTGGATGGTTAAGGACTAAGGTAATTAAATGGATTGATTGGTAAGTAATCTTATGAATGAAGGATTGAAAAAGACCAAATCAAAGGTGGTGAGGTTCGGCCATGTTGTATGGCCAAACCCCACTAAGGTGGATGTGTGGTGGACTTTGATTTAAGCAAAAATTAAACAAGTGTTAGTTAGTGGCAAAACCGTAAATACAAGTTATAATGGAATGAAGGATTAAAGGACTTGAAAGAGGGGTCAAACCAAAGTGGTATGGTTCGGCCATGCTGTATGGCCGAACCCTACCAGGGTATATTGTTTAATATAAGGTGTTTATGTATGTTATATGGATAGTATTGATCAAATGAAAAGGAAGAACAAATCCAAAGTGGGTGAGGTTCGGCCATGGGTATGGCCGAACCCCACAAGGTGGTTTTTGGGACTTAGATTTAAATGGAAATTAAATGATTAGTATCTTAACTTACTGTTATATAAATAAGGTATTGGGACTCCTTGAACGGTGCACGAGTCGTGAACGGGTGACGGTTAAGAAGAACGGACATTTAAGTGACTTTTAAGTAGGTTTCCTACCTCTTTGTAACTACTCTTATATTTGATGTTTTATCTTGATTTTGATGAGTTATTTATGTTAAAGTATTATGTTTCAAATGGGATTTGAATGTTAGAATTTATTTACAAATGGCATGTACTCATAAACATCTCATGCATGGCATGGGGTGATGAATATGGAAACCGGAGCCCACACTCCGTCGGAATGTCCGTGATGCAATTGTGGGGCCTCCTTAGGTGATGAGAGTCCCACCAGGAGGAATACTTTGATGATGAAAGTCCCATCTGTAACGCCCCACCCTTTTCACTCTAATTTTCAGAGTTTATTTTTTTTTTAAATATAATAATCATGTGATCGGGGCGGAGTGTCATGACGTGAGTTAAGTTCGGATCTCTAAATCCGACCCTTAACTGGCCAAGCCCATGTGCGTATGAACTAAGTCCATGAAACTGATCTGCACATGGTACATATATAACTTGCGGAATTAATTTAGTTTTAATCTAACTGAGGTTATAATAGAACGTAAGGCTATTCCAATTTTCCATTCTTAGATAGCAAAGTACATATCTTATTCTCCAAAATTACTATATAATATTAATCTACCATTCAATCCAACCATCCAAAATAAACCAATCCACAGCATCTACTTATCTACTTGTTACATGCCAACAAATCTAGTTACCAAATTACATTGTCCAAATAATTCAAATAACACATCCATGAATTGTCCATTCAAGATCATTCAAACCGCCCAAGGTTCCGTACTTGGTCCTCTTCTCGATCCACGTTCTTCCCTTTCCTTGCGTCATCCACTAAGGATATAGATAGGGCGTTAGATAAACGCGCCCAGTAGTGTTTCCGAATAGGGCTACCACATGGTTAGTAAAAAACATGCAAATAGTATAATAATAAAACATGTGAGACAAAATTCCTTAAAACATGCTATATATGAAATGGACATGTAATGAGTCTCACCCATCACCACCCAGCATAGCCATCACTTGACGGGATTCTCATCGTCAAGGTAACCTACAGTGGTCTTTCGGACGCCCGGACGGAGTGTGGCCTTCGGATTCCTCCTGATGGGATTCTCATCATCAGGGTACCCCACAGTGGTCTTTCGGATGCCCTGACGGAGTGTGGCCTCCGGTTGCAACACCATCATCCATGCCATGCATGAGATGTCTATGCAAATATGTCATTTAGAAACATAACTTTACAATCATATAAGTTATCGAAATCAACATAAAACAGCATATGAAATAGTGGTTACAATAAAGGTAGGAAACCTACACTTGTTTACTTTGTCCGACCCTTCCTTTGAACCGTCTTCCGATCACGGCTTGTACACCGTTCTAGAAATCCCAAAACCTTATTTACATAACAGCAAGTTAAGCATTCATTCATGTGATTCTAACTTAGTCTAAGTCCCAAAAATCCACTTAAACTTCCATGTCCTATCTTAGCCATAGAACCCCATAGTTCGGTTATCTTTCATGTTTAACCACCTTAATACTATGTCCATAATTGACATATGTAATTCCGGATATCATAAGCATAAACCATTCTTTATCATAATCCAATTATCCACAAAACAGTCCATGGGGTTCGGCCATATGTGGTTCTCTTGGTGTAATTATTCCAACCTTTGTCCATGGTTTTAATCCACAATTTAACCATAGTATTAGTATGGTTCAACCAAGCCATAGTTACCTAAAAACAGTAAGCTTATCTTCACTTTAAATCCTTTAAAATCTCACAAAACCATTAAATAATTCCATGAAATGTCATACCATTTCATGGGGTTCGGCCAACCCAATTGGCTGAACCTCATGGCCTATGGTTTAGATCCATTTATCCAATTATAAACTTAGCACTAAGTCCATAGATAAACCTATCTTATTCTTAAATCAAAGCACATTATGTTTACATAAAAATCCATCCTACACTTGACCCAAATAACCATCAAAACAGTCCATGGGGTTAGGCCATGCACATGGCCGAACCCCAAGGTTTCCTTGATGTAAATCTTCTCATCCTTCTTACTGATTTTTGGCCACAAGATGACCCATTTGACATATATAAAATTTACCATGTTTTGACATGATTTTTGTCCTTTAAAAACACCAAACCTAATCCACTTTTATCATGGGGTTCGGCCAACCAAAATGGCCGAACCCAATGATGTATTTTCTCTCCTTTTGAAGCAATCTCATTCAAGATTAATCCCTTGATGTGTTCGGCCAATCCATAACCCAACACATGACACTTAAAATCATAATTTTAGAATTTTTCAAAGCATGACAACAATCTAACTTAGCATCCAAAAACAGTCCATAATTTTGTTCCAAAAAACCATGTAAATTAACCCATTCTTTTCATGGGGTTCGGCCATCCCAAGTGGCCGAACCCTATAACCCATTTTTTTTATCTTATTCATGCACTTCCAACCAATAACTAACCCTTGTTAGATTCGGCCATCCAATGGCCGGATCATAATTCTTAATTAAAGATAGTTTATCGAAAACCTACCGTTTCTGCGACTCCTCCACTTGATCTTCACTCCCGCTTGTTCCTTCCCTTTTGCTGAACTTGTCTTGATGAAAAGGGATCAATCCAAGGACTGATTAAACAACCAGTTGCTGCTCTTAGTGTTTGGGAAGATAAAGAACGGCCAAGAGAGAGAGATAGGGAGAATAAAAATGAAACTTCTTTGGCTAAATTCCATTCAGCCCATGTGATCTCTTTGGTACCAAAAATTGTAACTCCTATTGCATTTATCTTTAACTCTTATTTCATTTAGGGGTTTCATCCTTGAGATGAAACCCTCCAACGTTTTTAACCCTTGACCTTCCATCTAAGGTGGTTAATCCTCATGGTTCCAACGTATGTAACAATTTTGAATATGAAACCTTTGTGTAACCTTCATTTCTTAATACCTTCCTTGGGGGTTTCATCTTTGAGATGAACCTCCAAGGGTACCAAACGGCCTCTAGCTGTATGCATTGGTGTAACCTCCTCCTCTCATTAACAACTCATATGGGGTTTCATCTTAAGATGAAACTCTTCCCCTTCTCCAACGTGTTTAGACTAAAATTTGAATTTTAAAAAGCCATAAACTATTGTGTGTAACTGCTCCAATCAGCAACTCATTTATTCTCCAACCTTGGAGTTACATGCATGAATTATAAACCTATCTATTGGCTGTCCTTTGAAGACCCAAACCATGTACACCCAACCATTTCCAACGTGCCTACCATTTGCATTTGAAATAAACCTCCCACCTTTATAACTCCCAAAAACGCCACCTCCATAAATTTCTTATCTTGGAGTTACATGCATGAAGTACCTCTCCCATGCAATTCCAACGTTTTTCATTGTTTAAAAACTTGTAATCAGCACACACCACTCTCATACACTCACTTAAAATATTTATTCATCCAACTCTTTTATTTAACTCACCCAAAACTCAACTCACTCATTAATGTAACTCAACTAATAAATTCCACAAAACTCCATCATTTATTTCAACTCAAACCCAACTCAAACATTTAACTCATCTTAACCCAATTAAGCTTTGAACTCAATTAATGGTCAAACATGTCAACCACAACCCATTGGGTCCAATTTGGCCATTTTGACCCATTTATCAAAATTTGACCCAAATATGATTCTTGACCCGTTTAAGTTCATCTTATCCATTTATTTGTTTTGTAATTAAAACTACTAACCATTGGATCTTATTTGAACCACTGACCCATTTAAATTCAACTCAATTATATCAATGGCAATTCCGTAAATATGAATAATTTCATATAAATTGCTAACTTTGAAATTCCAGGGTATTACACCATCAAGAGTAAACGAAAGAACACTGTGGAATACCTTGACGATGAGAGTCCCGTCAAGTGATGGCTATGTATACTTGTGATGGGTGAAACTCATTACATGTGCATACATACATAGCATTGTTTTGGAAATATTTGATGATCATGTATTATATGTTATATGCATGTTTTTATACTAATCTTGTGGTAACCCTAATCGGAAGACCTACTGGGCGCGTTGATCTAACGCCCTATTTTTATCCTTAGTGGATGACGCAGGAAAGGGAAAGGCAAAGGCCGAGGATCGCGAGGAAAGCCAAGCATAGAAGCTTGGGTGTTGGAATGGAGTGTATTTATTGACGTTTTGAATACATTTTTATGGACATGTAACAAAGTAGATAACTGCTATGGTTTGATTTAAGTTTGAATGAATGTTTAGTTTAAAGTAATCATGACTTGTACTTTGCTATCTAAACAATTTAGTTCCGCAATCAGTTTGTATATTCCGCAAGTTTTACTTAGTTCTATGTGTGGATTGGTTTTCATGGATTTGGTCCATGCACACATAGGTTTGGCCAGTTAAGGGTCGGACTTTGGAAGTCCGGACTTAGCTCGCGTCGTGACACTTCGCTCTTATCACTTGTTTATTTATATAAAAAAATAGACTCTGATTTATAGTGAACAAGGGCAGGGCGTTACATGAATGGGGTGAAAGATTGCAAAAATCATATGAAGGGATTGTGATAAGGTGGTGATGTGTACATGCATGAGCTATGGAGATTGGATTGAATGATGTGGCATGGTCGAATGGAGGCTAGATTGTACTTCAAGTTGTTTCACATTTAGGGTTTGGTGATTGGATGACTAAGATTAAATGGGGTTAAGATCTAATGGTTCTAAGCTTAATTGGGTAAAATTAAATATAGGAAAGGAATGATGATTGATGGAGTGTTTGGATTGAAGGGTTCATCTTAGATGGATATTGAAATGCATGACCTAAATCTAAGATAATGTATGTATGTGGTGGATGCATGTGGAGGCTCTAGGATTTCTAAGAGATGAATGAGATTAGATGATCTAATATCTAATGGCTAAGATGATCAATGCATGAAATAAAAGCATGAATTAATAGGTGATGCATGGATGAATATTATTCTAAGGTTAAAATGTTTATGATTATAATGAATGACCTAGATTTAGTGATGGATGAATGAATGGTCTAGATTATATGGAGGTTCTAGGGTTTACTAATAATGCATGAAAGATATGAAGGATGCAAATGAAAGATGGAGGATGAAGGGCAAATATTGAATGCGCATGAAAGATGGTCAGGGTTTAGGTATTGGAGCTGACATTGGGTAAATGGACATGGGCTATGGGTTATGGACTTAGGTGAATTCGAATATGGACCATGGAGCATTGGACTTTGGGCTTGGATCTAGACCTCAACTTAGGCCCACTGGAATTGGATTTGAGAGCTTGGACCTTAGTTGGACTGAGCTTGCACACTGGCTTGGCTTAACTGCAAAACGCACATAGACTTGTATGTAGCCTAGCCCATTGAAGCTTAGTTTGGCCCATTTGAATGATTCTCTAGCCCAATGACTTGAAATTGCACCTTCTATCATCTAGAATTAAATAATTATTTAGCCATTTAAAATCTAAAAATTAGTAATTAATCTGGACTCTCATAACTGGATCCAAAAAATGGCATGAAATAATTATATAAATCCTAGGTCTTCACTTTAAAGCTCTAATCTTGCACTTATCTGGTGAATTAGCATGGTTTTCTTGAACTGTCTATTTTTATCCACAAAACTAAGAAACTACATTAAATGCACCATTATATACAAACAAGAGAGCTAACTAGTCCAATAATCTGTAACACCCCGTCTCGATACAGGCGCATCATACGGATGCGTCATCTCCGAAATATCTCAAGGGTTGCTAGGGACAGATAAATTTTTTTTTCTTTTGAAACGGGGTAACCACCTCCTGCTCAACAAATCACAAGTCCACAATGCTAAGAAAACATAACAAACAACCATAGACTAACCAAATATGATTATACAATCATCCAAACAAGCATGTAATAATAAGTCATGCCAACTAGAGTCTCTCAAATTTAGAACATAAGTATAATATATATCTAACTAGCAGTACTGTAACGCCCCACCCTTTTTCACTCGCTTTCCCTTCCGAAATACAGAGTCTATTTTTTTTTTTTTAACAGAGTAGTGATAGAGAGCGGGACGTCACGACGAGAGCTAATTCCGAACTTCCAAAGTCCGACCCTTAACTGACCAACCCTATGTGTGCATGGACTAAGTCCATGAAAACAGTTCACATATAACAATATCAACATGCGGAATAAAATCATAACTGCGAAATCATAACTTGCGGAATAATAATATAACCAAGTTCTATTCCATTCAGATGGCAAAGTACGTCAAGTCCTTAATCATAATTAAAAATATCATAATTATCCAATGAACATTCAACCATCTAAGTTATTACATGCCCGGAAATTAGTTACTCAAATACATGTCCATAAGTAACTTTATTCAAAATAAAACTAAATCATCTAAGCTCCTATGCCTGGCCCTCCTTGCATTCATCGTTTCCCTAATTTCCTGTGTCATCTACTAGGGTAGAAGTAGGACGTTAGAACAACGCGCCTAGTAGGTATTCCAATTAGGGCTAACACATGGTTAGTACAAAACATATATAATATCATAATGTCCAAAACCATATAAAACGATGCCATGCAATGATGACAAATGCAATGAGTCCCACCCATCACATGTACATAAAAGTACCCACCACATAGGTCTTTTGAACGCCCCGACAGAGTGTAGACCCTCCGGTTTCATCCTGATGGAAAAGCACATCACGGTACCCCACATAGGTTTTTCGGACGCCCCGACGGAGTGTGGACCCTCCGGTTACAAATCCTTCACCCCATGCCATGCATGAGATGCCAATGAACCACATGCTATTTTATCACATAAACATAGCATTAAAATCACATTTTGAAACATATCCAACACATGCTATTTTATCATATAAACATAGCATTCTAAATCACATTTTGAAACATATCCAACACATGCTATTTTATCATATAAACATAGCATTTAAAACTCACATTTTGAAACCAATCCTTTGCAATATAAATTCATCAAAATAAGATAAAAACATTGTACATAAAATCCATGGTTTCAAAGAGGTGGAATCCTACCAAAGACCGCTAATGTGTCCTTGCGTCTTTCGTCCTGTAACCGCTCACGATCGTAAACACCTTTTGAGATCCCGTTACCTTTGTAACGCCCCGCCTTTTTTCACTTAATTACCAAATTGCCATTGTTCAAAATCATACCCAAAACATTCCTCATGTTTAGGTTCGAAACATAGATTCATAGACATCTAAGTTCACCAAATAATTCCCATGGGGTTTGGCCATACACCATGGCCGAACCCATGGTCTAGCACTTTCACTCTTATTTACCACTTTGCCATTGCCTCCAACAACTTATGCTTAGGTTCCAACACATAGGTCCATTCATTTATTTAAACATTCATAACACTCCCAATAACCCTTTTAAAATAATTCATAACCGATTCCTTTAAACATATTAGGTCCATACATGACCCATAAAAATTCCTTAACCACTTAAGTCCATAAAAGACCTCATGGGATTTGGCCATACACCATGGCCAAACCCATGATCTTTCATTTTAGCTTTTAATTACAACTTTGCCATTACCTTCATCACCTTAGGTTTAGATTCCAAAACATAATCCACCATTGATTCATGGGGTTCGGCCAAGCACCATGGCTGAATCCTATGATGTCTAACTTTCCATTTTCATCAACTTTCATTATTAGCAACTCCATAATTAACAAGTCCATAATTAGAAGGTCCATATTTAGAAACTTTCTAAATTCAATAGCCACCTTCATAATTAGAAAGTCCTTAAATAGAAACTTTCTAAATTTAATATACAACTTCCATAAATAAAACCTAGTGGGGTTCGGCCATACACCATGGCCGAACCTCACCCATAGAGACAATCCAAACATTTCTATATACTTTCTAAATTAATGACAACTTCCATGGGGTTCGCCCATACACCATGGCCGAACCCTATGGTTCAAGATCCTCTCTTTAAAAATTACTAATCATTAATCTTCCATTTAGTCAATCACCATATTAAGTCCATCTATATTTTTCCATGGTCTCCATTTAATCCCTTCAAAAATCATATACCATTAACATCAAACTCTTATTTAAAATTAAACCAATGGCCTTCCATGGGGTTCGGCCATACACCATGGCCGAACCCTATGGTTCTTTCTTTCCACTAAAACTTAATTCCATGATCATCCATTAAAACCCTTTTAACATCATCATATTATTCTATGGTTTTCATCATTCAAACCTCCATTAAATAATCAATATCCTTCCATGGTTTCCAACCAATAACCATGTCTTTCCATTAAAAATTATCAAAGCTCTTCCATGGGGTTCGGCCATGCACTATGGCCGAACCCTATGGTCCATCTTTTCCATTAAATTTACTACTTCCATCTACCAATTCTCTCCCATGGGGTTCGGCCATACACCATGGCCAAACCCTATGGTTCTTTTCCTTAAACAAAATTTATAAAATACTAACCGGTTCCAATTGATTCTTGTTCTTCCAATCCTTCTCATTTCTTCTTGATTTTTCCCAAGCCGAGAACACCTCTTGCTGGCTGCCTTTTCTTCCTTCTCTTGATGTATTGCCGAGAATGAGAATTGAGATAGGGAGAATTTGGCTATGGTGTGTGTTGTGCGCCCTTGCTCCTCTCTTTTTATAAAACATTCCCTCTTGATCCTAGTTTAGAAGGTGCTTAAGATAACAATACCCCCTTAGGGCCGCGCACCCCTTGCTTAATTTTCCATTGCCGAGTGCTCCTCTTATTGCCTCTTTTAGAAGGTGCCATGCGCATAACACTATACATGGCCTAAGCAATCTTTTAATTTAGACAATTCCCTAATGCCTTGCACCCCTCTTGTTGCCTTAATTAGATGTTGCCGACCTTCCTATCTAGCAATATCACACACGGCCATATACTCTTTATTTAATTAGATATCTTCTTTATTTAATTTTTTAGACAATTTGCATACCCTTTTTAAATGATCTTATGCGCCTAACCTTGGCCATAAGTAATCTTCTTGGATATGCATATCTTAATTTCGGCCATGCAACAATTATCCCAAGTTCCTTTATTTATCTATGTTGCATTACTAATTAAATTCAACTCCATTTAATTTATTGAAACCAATTCCACAACCGTTGGGTCTTAATTGGGCTATGACCCAACACTTTACCCGTATTAAATTCCATATCTAATAATTCACAAATTAAATGGGTAAATTCCGTAAATATTTATAACTTGAAAATCTAGAGTGTTACAAGTACTCCTCCCCATGTGCTTGCTCAAGGGGCCCGCCCAGCCCCTCCATGATCGGGGTACCTGAAAGGTAAGGGGTTGAGCTATCTAGCCCAGGGAAGGGATAAAACACATCATGTGTCAGCAATATAATAGGTGTCACTTGTATGAAATGTAGTGAACATAATAATAGAAAGAATGTCTCCATACATGATTGCCCAAACATACAACTTACCAAGGGTCCCACTGGCCAGTCTGAGACATCACTTCTATAACTCATAATGGTCCTCCAACAACTCTGGCCTCCTTACTAATACAAATGGGAGACGATGCAAATATACAACTGTAATACCCCGAATTCTCAAGTTATAAATATTTACGGAAATTACATATTTAAATTGGGAGATTTTAGATATGGATTTTAGATGGATAAAGTGATTCGATCTTTGCCCAATTAAGACCCAACGATTTTGATAAATGGTTTCAAATAAATTTAAATGGGTTGAATTATTTTAGTAATGCAAAATTAAATAGATAAAAGATTGCATGGCCGAATATAAGATTTTATATCACAAAAATAAGGGGATTATATGCGCATAATATTTTGGGTTAATTGGAGCTTATATAAGGAGATAACCCTTTAGGCCGATCTCTTTCTCTCTCTCTTTCTCACAAGTTCTTATTCTCGACTACATCAAAGAGAAGGAAAAGCAGCCAGCAAGAGGGGAAGATCTAAGAGGAAAAAAGCTAAAGAAAGGAGAAGGATTAGAAGAACAAGATCCACCGAAGGAAAACCGAAAGAGTCGCGAAACCAGTAAGTGATTTTATGGTTTGTGATTAATTTGTTTTAATGAAATAAGGAACCATAGGTTAGGCGAAGGTGTATGGCCAAACCCCATGGAAGAAGATTGAGGGATGAATATGATGATTTTAATGGAAAGAATGGACCATGTGGTTCGGCCATGATGTATGGCCGAACCCTATGGAAAAGCATGGTTTAATTATGGAATTTTAATGATGAAAATCACGGACTGATTATGCATGTTTTAAAAGGGATTTAAAATGGTTTAAGAAGAGGTTGATAAACCATAGGGTTCGGCCATGGTGAAGGGCCGAACCCCATGAAAGATTGTTGGTTATTTTATGGAAGAAAATTAGGAAGGATCATGGTTATTATATGGTTTTAATGGAAGGTTGTTGATTATATGTTTATGGTTGGAAACCATGGAACGACTTTGGTGAATCTATTATGGAGTTAAGAATGATGAAAACCATAGGGTTCGGCCATGGCGTATGGCCGAACCTGTAATACCCCAGATTTTTCAAGTTATAAATATTTACGGAAATTACCTAATTAAATTGGGAGATTTTTAGATATGGATTTTAGATGGATAAAGTGATTGGGTCTTTGCCCAATTAAGACCCAACGATTTTGATAAATGATTTCAAATAAATTTAAATAGGTTGAATTATTTTAGTAATGCAAAATTAAATAGATAAAAGATTGCATGGCCGAATATAAGATTTTATATCACAAAAATAAAGGGGATTATATGCGCATAATATTTTGGATGAGATGAGATATTTGAGATTAAGTGGAAAGATTTTAGGATGGTCCTAAAATAGGTCACACGTTGGGTTTAGGCAATGATATTTTATTGCCAAACAATAAGATGTCTATAATTAATTATATGCTCATGATGTGGATGGATTTAAGCTAAGGCAATGGCTAAATTTGGAAAGTGCCTAAATATGGAAACATTGAAGCTAAATTTGGAAAGTGTCTAAATATGGAGAATGGTTATTAAGTTAGTAAGTTTCTAAGTTTAGAAGTTGGAAATTAAATTGGGAAGTGTAATTAAAGGGAAGGTTTAATAAAATGGAAGAGGCAACAAGAATGGGGTGCATGGCACTTTCTGTTCTTTATTTAGGGAAGGTTTTATAAGAGGCAAACAAATACACACAGCATGAGGTAATTAAAGAAGGGAGCAAGAGCGCATAACACATTCTAAATAGGGATTAAGGAAAAAGAAAGAAAATAAGAAAGGGAGAAAAATAAAGAAGGTTTGACATATGTTCCGTATTTTGGTTATAAAGTTCCACTTCAATGTCTGATTGCTTTGATTCTTTCTGCGTTGGAAAGAAGACTTCAAGGGTTACAACTTTGTAGTTTACCACTTTTCCTGATTCGGAAGTTAACAAGGTCAAAATGGAGCTACAATATGGTATATGGGAAAAAACGAGGAACACAAGGGCTCACGGCATTACTATATTTATTTTTAGCATTGGCCGATTGGGAGGTTACTAGATTAAGCAAGGGAGGTCGGCGATTGCTAATCTAAGCAAGGGAGGTTGGCATTGCCATCTAAGGCAAGGGAGGGGCGCATGGCACCTTCCCCATTTGGATAAATTGGAGCTTATATAAGGAGATAACCCCTTAGGCCGATTTCTCTCTCTCTCTTTCTCTCACAAGTTCTTGTTCTCGACTACATCAAAGAGAAGGAAAGGACAACCAGAAAGTGAGAAATATCAAAGAGGAGAAGAGGCTAAGGAAGAAAAAGATTGGAAGACCAAGATCAACTGATGGAAAATCGGAGGAGTCGCGGAACCGGTAATTGGTTTAGATGTTTTTGTTTTAATGAATTATGGAACCATAGGGTTCAGCCAAGGTGTATGGCCGAACCCCATGGAAGAAGATTGAGGGATGAATTTGATGATTATAATGGAAAGAATGGACCATAGGGTTCGGCCATGGTGTATGGCCGAACCCCATGGAAAAGCATGGTCTAATTATGGAATTTTAATGATGAAAATCATGGACTGATTATGCATGTCTTAAAAGGGATTTAAAATGGTTTAAAAAGAGGTTGATAAACCATAGGGTTTGGCCATGGTGAAGGGCCGAACCCCATGAAAGATTGTTGGTTATTTTATGGAAGAAAATTGGGAAGGATCATGGTTATTGTATGGATTTAATGGAAGGTTGTTGATTATATGTTTATGGTTGGAAACCATGAAACGACTTTGGTGAATCTATTATGGAGTTAAGAATGATGAAAACCACAAGGTTCGGCCATGGTGTATAGTCGAACCCCATGGAGTTATTTTGGTAATTTTAATGTATGATAATTATTTTTGGAAGGTGGAGTTTAAATTTAGAAACCTTCTAAGTATGGAAGGATTAATGATTATCTTGGAAACCTTCTAAGTTTGGAAGGAGGAGTTTAAATTAGTGAGTATCTAATTTTGGAAGGTGGGGATTATTTGTGCAAACCTTTCCAATTATGGAAGGAATTGCTAAAATTAGAAAGCATTTCAATTAAGAAAGGAAGCATGCTAATCTTGGAAACCATTTATTTATGGAAGGATGGGTGCTTGTTTTGGAAACTAATTGTTTATCGAAAGAACTTGGAATAATGGATCCAAGAATAGGAAATGATAAATTTAGAAAGTTTCCATTCTAGGGACTTTCTAAATATGGACCTTCTAATTGTGGACTTAAAATATTGTAAATCAAGTGGGACTTGGTTTTGATTGATTGTTATATTTGAAGGTAACGGGACCTCACAGGGTGTTTACGATCGTGAGCGGTTACCGGACGAAAGACACAAGGACACATTAGCGGTCTTTGGTAGGATTCAACCTCTTTGAAACCATGGGTTTATGTGCATTGTTTTATCTTATTTTTGATGAATTTATATTACAAAGGATATGTTTCAAATGGTGATTTTATATGCTATGTTTATTTGATAAAATAGTATGTATTTTAAATATGAGCTTTTAAATGCTATGATTTTGTATAATTGCATAGCATGTGGCATTTGCATCTCATGCATGGCATGGGAGGGATGACAGGTAACCGAGGACCCACACTCCGTCGGGACGTCTGTAAAGCACTAGTGGGGGATACCTTGATGATGAGAATCCCATCAAGAGGAATTCTATGTATGAAGACCCTGGTGATGAGCATTACATCAGGGGATACCTTGATGATGAGAATTCCATCAAGAGGATACTATATATCCGGAGATCCACCCTCTGTCGGGGCGTCCTTAAAACACTCGTGGAAGGATACCTTGATGATGAGAATTCTATCAAGAGGATGTTTTGTAATGGGTAGGACTCATTGCATATGATAGCATGGCATGGCATTGAATCGGTATTATTGTGACTTTTATTATCATGCAAAGTTTTGGTTTTTATTGGTATGATTGGATCTCTATTATCATACACTGTTTTTGATACAATGTTTTGAAAGTATGGATTGATTTATTATAACTGGTTTTGATTTATATTATATCTGGATTTTGGGTACTAACCCATGTGTTAACCCTAATTGGAATACCTACTGGGCGCGTTGTACTAACGCCCTACTTCTACCCTTTAGTGGATGATGCAGGAAACAAGGGAAACGCTGAACGAGGAAGGGGACAAGCATAGGAGCGTGGAACGCTTTTAGTTTATATTTTGTATAAGATACTCTCGGGCTTGTATTTGAGTATCTAGGATTCGAATTATAATAACTTAGATGAATTTTCTATGGTTGGATATTTTGCTGAATAACTATGATATGATAATAATGATTCAAGACTTGACGTACTTTGCTAGCTGAGTGGAATAGAACTTGGCTCTATTATGATTCCGCATTTTGATGTTATGATTCCGCAGGTCATGATTTTATTCCACAAGTTGATATTGCTATGTGTGAATCGTTTTATTGGACTGAGTCCATACACATATAGGGTTGGACAATTAAGGGTCGAACTTTGGGAGTTCGGACTTAGCTCGCGTCGTGACGTCCCCCGCTCTATCACTCTACTCTGTTATAGAAAAAAATATATACTCTGAATTTACGGGAAAAAACAAGTGAAAAAGGGTGGGACGTTACAGTTGGTATCAGAGCGAACCCGAAAATTGAATCTTTTGAAGTAAATTAATCCGGCCCTCGTGCATTAATTTACTTTGTTAGACTCAGACGGATGATAGCAAAGGAAGTACAGTCAAAATAATCAGATTTATCCAACATAGCAAAATAAGATGTATTCCCCGGAACAAAGAAAAACCAAGAGTGCTTATTTGGAAATTTTTCCCCAAGGACAAGAAACTCAAGATGTTTATTTGCCAATTTTTCCCCAAACAAGTGACATTATGTGATACATAGAGAAATTTCCCCAAACAAAGACTTAGTGTGATTAGAACTGATATTGGCATTGACATACTTCGGTTGTTGTGATACAGATATGTCAGGAAACACAGAGTATACAGAGTTGTGGGATAGAGGGACACCTAGCTGTCCGATAAATCTGATTTCTTCCGATGATTCCAGCGTACCAAACTTCAGCAATGACGTTGAAATCAGTCAGGACATGGAAGTAGAATCACCCGAGTACAATGTTGGGGTTGATTCAGCCTTTGTACCAGAATATGACGAAGAAAATGTCCCAACCTTAAAGGAATCAATAGGGGAGATAGCGCCTGGGTATATGTACGAAATATGCAATTAGGAGGGGCACTACTATATTTATTGCCCCCACCCTATTGAGGTTATTTGCCCTATTTGTGGACTTCAAGGGCCCGGGAAGGAAAGGACTAACTGTCCATACATTGGGGGACCAGGACTAATACCCTGTCTGACTTGTGGAGTGTTGGGGCACACGTCGACGACACGCCCTGTAACACCCCGCCCTTTTCACTCTAATTTTCAGAGTTTATTTATTTTTTTTTTTTTTAAATAATCATGTGATCGGGGCGGAGTGTCACGACGCGAGTTAAGTTCGGATCTCTAAATCCGACCCTTAACTGGCCAAGCCCATGTGCGTATGAACTAAGTCCATAAAACTGATCCGCACATGATACATATATAACTTGCGGAATTAACTTAGTCTAAATCTAACTGAGGTTATAATAGAACCTATGACTAATCCAATTTTCCATTCTTAGATAGCAAAGTACATAACTTATTCTCCAAAATTACTAATCAATCTTAACTAATCGTTTAATCAAAACATCCAACATAAAACAAACCATAGCATCTATCTTAACTACTTATTATAAGCCAACATAACTAATTACCAAATTACATTGTCCAAATATATCAAATATCAAGTCCATAAAATAGTCCATTCATAATCCATTCCAATCATTCAAACCGCCCAAGTTTCCGTACTTGGTCCTCTTCTAGATCCACGTTCTTCCCTTTCCCTGCATCATCCACTAAGGATATAGATAGGGAGTTAGATCAACGCGCCCAGTAGTGTTTCCGAATAGGGCTACCACATAGTTAGTCAAAACATGCAAATAATATAATAATAATACATGTGAGACAAAATTCCATAAAAACATGCTATGTATGAAATGAACATGTAGTGAGTCCCACCCATCACCATTCAGCATAGACATCACTTGACGGGATTCTCATCGTCAAGGTAACCCACAGTGGTCTTTCGGACGCCCCGACGGAGTGTGGCCTCCGGATTCCTCCTGATGGGATTCTCATCATCAGGGTACCCCCACAGTGGTCTTTCGGACGCCCCGACGGAGTGTGGCCTCCGGTTACAACACCATCATCCCATACCATGCATGAGATGTCTATGCAAACATGTTATTTAGAAACATAACTTTACAATCATATAACTTATTGAAATCAACATAAAACAGCATATGAAATAGTGGTTACAATAAAGGTAGGAAACCTACACTAGATTACTTTGTTTGACCTTTCCTTTGAACCATCTTCCGATCACGGCTTGTTCACCGTTCTAGAAATCCGAATACCCTATGTACATGGCAGTAAGTTAATCATTTGATCATATGATTCTAATTTGATCTAAAACCCAAAAATCCACTTAAACTTCCATGTCCTATCTTAGCCATAAAACCCCATAGTTTTGGTCCTTTTAAATATGTTTTTGGTCTCATTTAGACATAGGATAACAGTATAATGTTACCATGTTTTTACCTTTCAAAACCATCCAATAAGCCCATCACTTTGTATGATTTCCATTTTGTAAAACTCAATCCAAATATCCACATAACAGTCCATGGGGTTCGGCCATACATATGGCCGAACCCTATGGTTCTTGGTGTAATTGATCCAACCTTTGTCCATGCTTTTAATCCATAATTTAACCATAGTATTAATATGGTTCAGCCAAGCCATAGTTACCTAAAAATAGTAAGCTTATCTTCACTTTAAATCCTTTAAAATCTCACAAAACCATTTAATACTTCCATGCAATGTCATACCATTTCATGGGGTTCGGCCCACCCAATTGGCTGAACCTCATGGCCTATGGTTTAGATCCATTTATCCATTTATAAACTTGGTTTATTCTTAAATCAAAGCACATCATGTTTACATAAAAAATCCATCCTACACTTGACCAAAATAACCATAAAAAACAGTCCATGGGGTTAGGCCATACACATGGCCGAACCCCAAGGTTTCCTTGATGTAAATCTTCTTATCCTACTTACTGATTTTTGGCCACAAAATGACCCATTTGACATATAAAATTTACCATTTAGAAGCATGATTTTTGTCCTTTAAAAACATCAAACTTAATCCACTTTTATCATCTAAAGACAGTCCCATACTTGTATGGTTTTAACTTCCAAAAACCATCCAAATAAATCAATTATTTCCATGGGGTTCGGCCATCCAATGGGCCCGAACCCTATGGTCCATCTTTTTATCTCATTCATGTACCTCCAACCAATATCTAACCCTTGTTAGATTTGGCCATCCAATGGCCGGGTCATGATTTAAAAATTGTTTATCGAAAACCTACCGTTTCCACGACTCCTCCAATTGATCTTCCCTCCGGCTTGTTCCTTTCCCTTTCTTAGCCTCTCCTTCTTCTTGATTCCTTGATGGTCAAGGACTGATTAAGAAACCAGCTGCTGCTCTTATTTTTTTAAAAATGTAGGACACGGCAAAAAGGTAGAGAAAGAGAGAATTTTGGCTTTGGATGAGAACCTTGATGCCCCCTCCTTTGCTCAATTTGTGCTTTTGTCTTGGTGAAAGAAAGCAACCAAGGACTGATTGCAAATCAGTGACTAGCTGCTGTTCTCAGTGTTTGGAGAGATGGAGGATGCCCAAGAGAGAAAGAGATAATGATAGAGAATGAATTCCTCTTGACTAATCAACTTCAGCCCAAGGTTTAACCTTGTGTAACTCACTTCTCCATAATTAAAATCTTTTAAGTTCCTTGGGGTTTCATCTATGGAATGAAACCCCCCCTAGCATCCAACGTCTCTATTTTCTTTGGAGGTGATTGTTTGCATTCTCTCCATTATCCTTGCATGTGTAACTCTTAAAACAGCCATCCCACTTATCTCCATTGTAGCCGTTACATGCATACCATATTCTCATGCATCCAACGTCCCATGATGTGAGTTTCAAAATGTAACTCTCATTTCCTTTATCACTTGATTGGGAGTTACATGCATGGATTATAAACCTATCTATTGGCTGTCCTTTGAAGACCCAAACCATGTACACCCAACCATTTCCAACGTGCCTACCATTTGCATTTGAAATAAACCTCCCACCTTTGTAACTCCCAAAAATGCCACCTCCATAAATTTCTTATCTTGGAGTTACATGCATGAAGTACCTCTCCCATGCAATTCCAACGTTTTTCATTGTTTAAAACCTTGCAATCAGCACACACCACTCCCATTCACTTACTTGAAATATTTATTCATCCAACTCATTATTTAACTCACCCAACTTAAGTCATTCATTAATGTAACTCAACTAATAAATTCCACTCAACTCCATCATTTATTTCAACTCAAACCCAACTCAAACATTTAACTCATCTTAACCCAATTAAGCTTTGAACTCAATTAATGGTCAAACATGTCAACCACAACCCATTGGGTCCAATTTGGCCATTTTGACCCTTTTTAACAAAATTTGACCCAATTATGATTTTCACCCGTTTAAGTTCATCTTATACATTTATTTGTTTTGTGATCAAAACTACTAACCATTGGGTCTTGTTTGACCCATTGACCCATTTAAATTCAACTCAAATATATCACAATGGCAATTTCATAAATATGAATAAATTCATATAAAATGATAACTTTGAAATTCCAGGGTGTTACAATACAATACTCTTTTTATAATTTTCGTCTCGAAAATCGAACGAACTAGGATTTCAAAGTAAATCGTACAAACAATTCAGGGTGAGATGTTCTCATCTCCGATTCTAGTTCCCAAGTGGCTTCCTCAACACCATGTCGATCCCATACCACCTTGACGAACTGAATCGCTCGGTTACGCAACACCCTTTGCTCACTCTCTAATATTGTAACCGGTTTCTCGACATAAGTGACGTCGCTTTGCACATCTATATCTTGCACATTCAAAACATGAGACGGATTAGGGTTGTACTTCCTCAGCATCGACACATGGAATACATCATGTAGAGACGCCAATTGCGAAGGAAGTACCAACTGATAGGCTACATCTCCCATCCTTCTGATAAATGAAAACGGTCCCACATATCTTGGCGACAATTTTCCTTTCTTCCCAAATCTCATGTGCCCTTTTCGTGGCGAGACCTTCAAGAATACCATGTCTCCTACTTCAAATTCGAGAAACCTCCTCCTCTTATCAGCATAACTCTTTTGCCGACTCTGTGCGGTCAACAAATGTTGACGTATCAACTGGATCTGTGTAGTAGTTTCAGCAACCAACTCGGGTCCTATCAGCGCAGGTTCGCTAACCTCGGTCCAGCACACTGGTGACCTGCATGGTCTACCATACAAAGCTTCGAAAGGTGCCATCTGAAGACTTGCTTGGTAGCTATTGTTATAAGAAAACTCCACCAATGGCAAATGATCCTCCCATCCACCTTTGAAGTCTAGCATGCACGCCCTCAACATGTCCTCCAACGTTTGTATTGTTATTTCCGATTGTCCATCGGTCTGTGGATGGAATGATGTGCTAATAAGTAGATCGGTCCCCATGGCCGACTGCATGCTCTGCCATACCCTGCCGGTGAATCGGCCACCTCTATCAGACATTATAGTCCGTGGGATACCATGTAATCTGATGATGTCTTTGATATATCTCCGACCCAATGTCTCTGATGAATCCGTCATTTTGATAGGAATAAAATGCGCGGACTTGGTCAGTCGGTCTACCACAACCCATATAGCGTCATTGCTCTTCGAGGACCTCGGCAACCCCGTCACAAAGTCCATGGAAATGTGCTCCCATTTCCATTCCGGCACTGCTAAGGGTTTGAGTAACCCTGGTGGCTTCTGATGTTCCGTCTTAACCTGCTGACAAGTTAAACAATGAGCCACGAACTCTGCAACATCCTTCTTGAGTCCATGCCACCAATAATGTCTTTTTAAGTCATGATACATTTTTGTTCTACCTGGATGAATGGAGAGCTTGCTCTAATGTGCCTCTATCAGTAATTCTTTTCTGCAGCTTCTTGGCACATAAATTCTACCCCGGAACATAAGACCCTGTCCTGGTCGTAATTCCCAATCCGGTACAACCTCGCCAATAGACATCTTGGCCCATGTCTCTACCATTTCCGGATCTGTTCGCTGCTCCTGTTCAATCTTTGTAACCATGTTGGATCGTATGATCAAATTGTACATACTTCCATGGTTTGTGATGTATAGATTAAACTCACGAATGGAATTCAACATCTCCCATTTGGTCCTGATCAAACATGCCACTGATGCATGAGACATGCGGCTGAGAGCATCCGCCACCTTGTTGGCCTTTCCCAGATGATTTCGGAGAGCAAATTCATAGTCCGCCAGATATTCCATCCATCTGCGCTGCCTCAGGTTGAGCGCTTTCTGATCAAATAAATACTTCAAGCTCTTGTGATCTGAAAATACTTCAAACTTCTCACCATATAGATAGTGTCTCCAGCTTTTGAGAGAGAAGACTACCGCAGCTAATTCCAGATCATGTGTGGCGTAGAGGCGTTCATATATCTTTAGTTGTCTTGAACCATATGCCACCACCCGATCACGTTGCATGAGTGAACATCCCAGTCCCTCTCCTGATGCATCACATTGTACTTCATAATCTTTGCCTCTTTCCGGCAAAACTAAAATAGGAGCAGTTGTAAGTCTCTCTTTCAGCTCCTCAAATCTCTGATTGAACAAATCTGACCATTCATATTTGACTCCTTTCTGCGTGAGTCGAGTCAATGGGGATGCAATTTTGGAGAAGTCCATGATAAACTTCCTATAATATCCAGCCAAACCCAGAAAGCTACGGATTTCAGTGAGATTCTTTGGTGCTTTCCACTCACTTACTGCTGCCACCTTAGCCGGATCAACGGCTATACCATCTGCTGTTATAACATGCCCCAAGAATTTGACCTCAGGTAGCCAAAATTCGCATTTGCTTGCTTTGGCATACAACTGGTTCTGTCTCAAGGTGTTCAATACTATTCGTAGATGCTTAGCATGATCCTCCTGACTCTTGGAATAGATCAGGATATCGTCAATGAACACTATAACAAACCGATCCAGATATGGACGGAAGATTCTGTTCATTAAGTCCATGAACACAGCCGGTGCGTTGGTAAGCCCAAATGGCATGACTACAAATTCAAATAGTCCATACCGTGTTTTGAAAGCTGTCTTCTCGATATCTTCCTCCCTGACCCGGATTTGATGATAACCGGACATCAGGTCAATCTTGGAAAAGTGACTGGATCCCCTCAACTGATCGAATAAATCATCGATCCTGGGTAGAGGATACTTGTTCCGGATAGTTAGCTGATTCAACTTCCGGTAGTCCACACACATTTTGAGTGAACCATCCTTCTTTTTCACGAACAACACTGGAGCTCCACATGATGATGTGTTGTTCCGAATGCAACCCAGTCTGAGTAACTCATCAAGCTGCTTCTTCAACTCGGACATTTCTGCTGGTGCCATCCGATAATGGGGTAGAGACACTAGTGAGGTACCAGGATACAGCTTGATCTCAAAATTGAGCTCCCTCATAGGCGGTATACCAGGGAGTTCTTTTGGAAAGACATCAACAAATTCTTTCACAATTGCTGGAAGTTCAGTGACTGGTGCTTTGTTGATGACAATATTGTTCAACACCAAATGATGCAACCCTTCCTGCAGTCTGCTTTGCTTGTCGGCACGAACTATATACTGTTTTCCCTCGGGTGACCAAAATGTCACTCTTCGGCGATAACAATCAATATTGGCTTCATAACCAGCCAACCAGTCCATGCCAAATATAATATCGTACTCAGTCATGTCGAGTACCAGATAATTGAACTCAAATCTGAGTCCAGCGAGTTCTGTATTTATGGTCGTGCATATGAGTCCCAAAGACGTGTCTCCGACAGGGGATACTACTGTGAGTGTGGTGGACAGCTTTTGAACTAGTGTTCCAGTAGCAGTTATAAAGGATGCAGATATAAAAGAGTGCGATGCTCCAGAGTCAAACAATGCATAAGCATAAGAACTATTGACAACGGCCATACCTTGAATCACAGAATGATCCACATCCTCAAGAGATTCCAGAGCAAATAGTCGTCCAGATCCAATAGGATTAGGCGCCCGTCCCGCCTGATTATAAGTCATGCTTCCTCGGGAGTTAGCTGGCCTAGCTGGTGGACAGAAAGATCCTCTGGAATATGAGAGCTTATTGAGCTTTGGACAGTCTCTCTTGAAGTGACCCGGCTGATCACAGTGGAAACAGTTGTTCACCCCTCGGAATGACTGGGTGACTGATGCAGATGGGGAGGGCTGATTGGGACGAAAGCCCCCCGTGGACCCTGAAGATGGTGAGGGTCTACTGAAGTTTGGACGGAACCTCTTGTTGGGCTGGAACCCACCCCTCCCACTTGGAGCTCGGCGATTGTCAAACCGCACCATTGCATTCATATCTTGTTCTGCTATTGTGGCCTTGCTGACCACCTTAGCCAATGTGGTGCACTTAAATATGGTCACTTTGGCCCTGATGTTTGGCCGTAGACCCCTCTCAAACTTTCTTGCCTTGCGAAGTTCTGTGTCCACCATATAGAATGCATAAATGGATAAACTGAGAAATTCACGGTGATACTCGACCACCGTCATAGAGCCCTGTACCAAGGACAGAAAAAGTTCCGTCTGTCGCTCCTTCTCCTCCTCCGGAAAGTAGTGTTCCAGAAAGGTTGCTGAAAACTCATTCCATGTCATGGCCGTCCTCTCCCTAACTGGTATGAGTGCCCTCTGCTTCTCCACGACCTCCCACCATTTACCGGCATCTTCTATCAATTGTGAAGTAGCTAGTAGAATCCTGTCAGCATGACTCGAGATCTTAAGTAATTTTAAGATCTGAGTGATCTTCTTCAGCCAATGCTCGGCTCCGACAACCCCTTCCTTCCCTTTGAAGTAGGGAGGGCGTTGTTGTTGAAATTCTCGTGCCATACTCTGGTCACTGGCATCCCTGGAACTTTCACTGTTGTTCTCAGATTGATTTGTTCAGTCTGAGTCCACGAAGTAAATTAATCCGGCCCCCAGTCAGCGGACTCCGAAGAGTTGGTCAGTTGGGATTCTTATCCGTCAGTGAGACATGAAACCGTCTTAATCTTACTTCGGAAGATTCAACTTCCCGTTTCGCTCTGATACCAACTGTAACACCCCGCCCTTTTCACTCTAATTTTCAGAGTTTATTTATTTATTTTATTTAAAATAATCATGTGATCGGGGCGGAGTGTCACGACGCGAGTTAAGTTCGGATCTCTAAATCCGACCCTTAACTGGCCAACCCCATGTGTGTATGAACTAAGTCCATAAAACTGATCCGCACATGGTACATATATAACTTACGGAATTAACTTAGTCTAAATCTAACTGAGGTTATAATAGAACCTATGACTAATCCAATTTTCCATTCTTAGATAGCAAAGTACATAACTTATTCTCCAAAATTACTAATCAATCTTAACTAATCGTTTAATCAAAACATCCAACATAAAACAAACCATATCATCTATCTTAACTACTTATTACAAGCCAACATAACTAATTACCAAATTACATTGTCCAAATATATCAAATATCAAGTCCATAAAATAGTCCATTCATAATCCATTCCAATCATTCAAACCGCCCAAGTTTCCGTACTTGGTCCTCTTCTCTATCCACGTTCTTCCCTTTCCCTGCATCATCCACTAAGGATATAGATAGGGCGTTAGATCAACGCGCCCAGTAGTGTTTCCGAATAGGGCTACCATATGGTTAGTCAAAACATGCAAATAATATAATAATAATACATGTGAGACAAAATTACATAAAAACATGCTATGTATGAAATGAACATGTAATGAGTTCCACCCATCACCATTCAACATAGACATCACTTGACGGGATTCTCATCGTCAAGGTAACCCACAGTGGTCTTTCGGACGCCCCGACGGAGTGTGGCCTTCGGATTCCTCCTGATGGGATTCTCATCATCAGGGTACCCCACAGTGGTCTTTCGGACGCCCCGACGGAGTGTGGCCTCCGGTTACAACACCATCATCCCATGCCATGCATGAGATGTCTATGCAAACATGTCATTTAGAAACATAACTTTGCAATCATATAAGTTATTGAAATCAACATAAAACAGCATATGAAATAGTGGTTACAATAAAGGTAGGAAACCTACACTAGATTACTTTGTTTGGACCTTTCCTTTGAACCGTCTTCCGATCACGGCTTGTTCACCGTTCTAGAAATCTGAATACCCTATGTACATGGCAGCAAGTTAATCATTTGACCATATGATTCTAATTTGATCTAAAACCCAAAAATCCACTTAAACTTCCATGTCCTATCTTAGCCATAAAACCCCATAGTTTTGGTCCTTTTAAATATGTTTTTGGTCTCATTTAGACATAGGATAACAGTATAATGTTACCATGTTTTTAACTTTCAAAACCATCCAATAAGCCCATCACTTTGTATGATTTCCATTTTGTAAAACTCAATCCAAATATCCACATAACAGTCCATGGGGTTCGGCCATACATATGGCCGAACCCTATGGTTCTTGGTGTAATTAATCCAACCTTTGTCCATGCTTTTAATCCATAATTTAACCATAGTATTAATATGGTTCAGCCAAGCCATAGTTACCTAAAAACAGTAAGCTTATCTTCACTTTAAATCCTTTAAAATCTCACAAAACCATTTAATACTTCCATGCAATGTCATACCATTTCATGGCGTTCGGCCCACCCAATTGGCTGAACCTCATGGCCTATGGTTTAGATCCATTTATCCATTTATAAACTTGGTTTATTCTTAAATCAAAGCACATCATGTTTACGTAAAAATCCATCCTACACTTGACCCAAATAACCATCAAAAACAGTCCATGGGGTTAGGCCATACACATGGCCGAACCCCAAGGTTTCCTTGATGTAAATCTTCTTATCCTACTTACTGATTTTTGGCCACAAAATGACCCATTTGACATATAAAATTTACCATTTAGAAACATGATTTTTGTCCTTTAAAAACATCAAACTTAATCCACTTTTATCATCTAAAGACAGTCCCATACTTGTATGGTTTTAACTTCCAAAAACCATCCAAATAAATCAATTATTTCCATGGGGTTCGGCCATCCAATGGGGCCGAACCCTATGGTCCATCTTTTTATCTCATTCATGTACCTCCAACCAATATCTAACCCTTGTTAGATTTGGCCATCCAATGGCCGGGTCATGATTTAAAAATTGTTTATCGAAAACCTACCGTTTCCGCGACTCCTCCAATTGATCTTCCCTCCGGCTTCTTCCTTTCCCTTTCTTAGCCTCTCCTTCTTCTTGATTCCTTGATGGTCAAGGACTGATTAAGCAACCAGCTGCTGCTCTTATTTTTTTAAAAATATAGGACACGGCAAAAAGGTAGAGAAAGAGAAAGAATTTTGGCTTTGGATGAGAACCTTGATGCCCCCTCCTTTGCTCAATTTGTGCTTTTGTCTTGGTGAAAGAAAGCAACCAAGGACGAATTGCAAATCAGTGACTAGCTGCTGTTCTCAGTGTTTGGAGAGATGGAGGATGCCCAAGAGAGAAAGAGATAATGATAGAGAATGAATTCCTCTTGACTAATCAACTTCAGCCCAAGGTTTAACCTTGTGTAACTCACTTCTCCATAATTAAAATATTTTAAGTTCCTTGGGGTTTCATCTATGGAATGAAACCCCCCCCCTAGCATCCAACGTCTCTATTTTCTTTGGAGGTGATTGTTTGCATTCTCTCCATTATCCTTGCATGTGTAACTCTTAAAACAGCCATCCCACTTATCTCCATTGTAGCCGTTACATGCATACCATATTCTCATGCATCCAACGTCCCATGATGTGAATTTCAAAATGTAACTCTCATTTCCTTTATCACTTGAATGGGAGTTACATGCATGGATTATAAACCTATCTATTGGCTGTCCTTTGAAGACCCAAACCATGTACACCCAACCATTTCCAACGTGCCTACCATTTGCATTTGAAATAAACCTCCCACCTTTGTAACTCCCAAAAACGCCACCTCCATAAATTTCTTATCTTGGAGTTACATGCATGAAGTACCTCTCCCATGCAATTCCAACGTTTTTCATTGTTTAAAACCTTGCAATCAGCACACACCACTCTCATTCACTTACTTGAAATATTTATTCATCCAACTCATTATTTAACTCACCCAACTTAAGTCATTCATTAATGTAACTCAACTAATAAATTCCACTCAACTCCATCATTTATTTCAACTCAAACCCAACTCAAACATTTAACTCATCTTAACCCAATTAAGCTTTGAACTCAATTAATGGTCAAACATGTCAACCACAACCCATTGGGCCCAATTTGGCCATTTTGACCCTTTTTAACAAAATTTGACCCAATTATGATTTTCACCCGTTTAAGTTCATCTTATACATTTATTTGTTTTGTAATCAAAACTACTAACCATTGGGTCTTGTTTGACCCATTGACCCATTTAAATTCAACTCAAATATATCACAATGGCAATTCCGTAAATATGAATAAATTCATATAAAATGATAACTTTGAAATTCCAGGGTGTTACATGCCCTGACAACTTCTTTGATTTTTATGTTGATGCAGGGTCTTCAACGGAAGATTAGCCTATGGAGTGGTAAGAGAATGTTGGGGAAAAGGGAAAGATTTTGTAAGGGTTGTAGATACGTAATAAAGGGTTTGTTCCAACCCTACCAATCCTTGTAATGTGATGAAAGTTCGAATGATTTTCAATAAAAGTTTGCAAATTTACGAGTTTACAAGGATTTTTGTACTAAGATGTAGGTGACGAGGTCACTCGATTTTATTGAGATGTGGCATGGGTGCGTTTTACGCGTAATATTGATGAGATAAGTATATAGAATCCATGAATAAGGCTTGGAGTAGCTGTAAGATTGTGGGAACCTCGATACAAAATACGGAGACTAGGTCCCGAAGAGTTACCGTTGAGGAGTGGGTCCCTCGCAGGCTTCGCGCTGGAGTACGCTCTCACGGCTATTTTACACACTTGATGTGCGGGGATGCGCCGAGCTAGGTACTATTTTAACCCATGGGGGTGGTACTAGCTTCGTCAGACGCAGATCGACCGCCTTAGAGCTTGATTGAATCACCCTTGGGGTGAAGGGATGCAGGGCGAGGTAGACCGGATCACGTTGGATGTGGGTCTTCCGCTTAGTAAGTCATGGGCCCTAGGTCTTGCTAAGGGGTCGGGGTATATTTGTGATTTGATATTGTTACTACAGTCATGAAGTGATTCGTTTGATTGTGGTTCCTACGGATAAAATATCTCATGGTGGAAAATGTTCCTGGATTAATTATGCCATAAATGGATTATACCCAGAAGGAGGGTTATATTCATGGATGGTTATTAACCATGGACAGATGATACTCACTGATAAAGTGGTACCAAGGATGGATGTGTGTAACCATGGATGATGGATTCCATGATGGTTTGGATTAATATCAAGTATCGGTACCAAGGTAGACATGTCGGAAGTATGATGGACCTGTTGGTCTCATAGATGACATATAGATCTAATGATTGGGACATACTTCGATATACATTTCACGGTATAAGGAAAAGGTGTTAATCGTATTACGACTTGTATCGCAGGGAAGTTGGTGTTGAAAGATACGTTGTATCTTAGAAGTAATGTCCGAAATGTGTTAGTCACATAGTGACTTATGAGCAAATGAAGATGTGCGTATACTTGGAGATATACCTAAGGGAAAAGTCTAGTGAGACTTGAATGGGAAACTATGGGCGACTGCCGAGTTGACTGATCACCTGACTCTATAGTTAGCCGATGGAATTCCAGGAAAGTGAAGTTAAGAGTCTAGTGAAACTCGAATGGGAAGCTATGGACGACTACGAGTGAGGCTGGCCACCTGACTCTGTAGTTTGGTCGATGGAGTTCCAGGAAAGTGGAGCTAGAAATCTAGTTAAAATGGAACCAGAAAAGGTTATAGGCTCTATTGGCAGACTACCTCACGCAGAGAGTAGACGAATGAACGTATTAAGCAAGTACATGTGGAAAATATTTTTCTTTTAGCAAGTAAAGTGAAACAGAGTAAATTGATTTACATAGGAATTGTAAAAGGGTTCACGAGGAAAAGAGATAACATGGGACAGAGTAATTCTGTGAAAATGAAATAGTAGTTGATATGGTTGACTTTGATATAATTCGGTAGTACTTGACAAGATTGAACAGGAACAACAGATGGATTCGGAGATATGAGCCAAGATGGTCAATGGCAAAGTTATACTGGAATGGGAGTTAAGACCGGGACAGGGTCTTGTGTTCCAAGGAAGGATATAAATACCTAAGGGTTGCCAACGTCTTCAAAGGGCAATGATACGGTATGGGTCGTGGTAGACCGACTGACCAAGTCTGCACATTTTATTCCCCTCAAGATGACAGACTCATCTAAGATTTTAGGTCGGCGGTATATTAGGGATATCATCAGATTTTATGGTATTACTCGGACTGTTGTGTCCGACAGAGATGGGCAATTCACCGACAGAGTATGGCAGAACATGCATCTTAGATTTCAAAGGTCAATGGAAGGATCATCTGCCGTTGGTAGAATTCTCATGTACCGAACATGCAAGACATAGAAATCCAAAGTGATGTGACATACGTCTAAAAGCTTGCCCAAATGGTGGACACAAAACAAAGAGTATTACGGAATCGAGCAATTCAGTTTGTCAAGGTGGTATAGGATCGTTGTGGCATTAAGGAAGCCATATGGGGACTCGAGTCGAAAATGAGGACAGTTCATCCTGAGCTATTTATGTAAAGATTTGAAACCCTACCTCACTTGATTTTCGGGACGAAAATTTTAAAAAGAGAGTTGTATTATAATACCCCGGATTTTTCAAGTTATAAATATTTAAGGAAATTACCTAATTAAATTGGGAGATTTTTAGATATGGATTTTAGATGGATAAAGTGATTGGGTCTTTGCCCAATTAAGACCCAACGATTTTGATAAATGGTTTCAAATAAATTTAAATGGGTTGAATTATTTTAGTAATGCAAAATTAAATAGATAAAAGATTGCATGGCCGAATATAAGATTTTATATCACAAAAATCAAGGGGATTATATGCGCATAATATTTTGGATGAGATGAGACATTTAAGATTAAATGGAAAGATTTTAGGGTGGTCCTAAAATAGGTCACACGTTGGGTTTAGGCAATGATATCTTATTGCCAAACAATAAGATGTTTATAATTAATTATATGCGCATGATGTGGATGGATTTAAGTTAAGTCAATGGCTAAATTTGGAAAGTGCCTAAATATGGAAACATTGAAGCTAAATTTGGAAAGTGTCTAAATATGGAGAATGGTTATTAAGTTAGTAAGTTTCTAAGTTTAGAAGTTGGAAATTAAAATGGGAAGTGTAATTAAAGGGAAGGTTTAATAAAATGGAAGAGGCAAGAAGAATGGGGCGCATGGCACTTTCTATTCTTGATTTAGAGAAGGTTTTATAAGAGGCAAACAAGTGCACACGGTATGAGGTAATTAAAGAAGGGAGCAAGGGCGCATAACACATTCTAAATAGGGATTAAGGAAAAAGAAAGAAAATAAGAAAGTGAGAAAAATAAGGAAGGTTTGACATATGTTCCGTATTTTGGTTATAAAGTTCCACTACAATGTTTGATTGCTTTGATTCTTTCTGCGTTGGAAAGAAGACTTCAAGGGCTACAACTTTGTAGTTTACCACTTTTCCTGATTCGGAAGTTAACAAGGTCAAAACTGAGCTACAATATGGTATATGTGAAAAAACGGGGAACACAAGGGCTCATGGCATTACTATATTTATTTTTAGCATTGGCCGATTGGGAGGTTACTAGATTAAGCAAGGGAGGTCGGAAATTGCTAATCTAAGCAAGGGAGGTTGGCATTGCCATCTAAGGCAAGGGAGGGGCGCATGGCACCTTCCCCATTTGGATTAATTGGAGCTTATATAAGGAGATAACCCCTTAGGCCAATTTCTCTCTCTCTTTTTCTCTCACAAGTTCTTATTCTCGACTACATCAAAGAGAAGGAAAGGACAACCAGAAAGTGAGAAAGATCAAAGAGGAGAAGAGGCTAAGGAAGAGAAGGATTGGAAGGGCAAGATCAACCGACGGAAAACCGGAGGAGTAGCGGAACCGGTAAGTGGTTTAGATGTTTTTGCTTTAATGAATTATGGAACCATAGGGTTCGGCCAAGGTGTATGGCCAAACCCCATGGAAGAAGATTGAGGAATGAATTTGATGATTATAATGGAAAGAATGGACCATAGGGTTCGGCCATGGTGTATGGCTGAACCCCATGGAAAAGCATGGTTTAATTATGAAATTTTAATGATGAAAATCATGGACTGATTATGCATGTTTTAAAAAGGATTTAAAATGGTTTAAGAAGAGGTTGATAAACCATAGGGTTCGGCCATGGTGTATGGCCGAACTCTATGGAGTTGTTTTGGTAATTTTAATGTATGATAATTATTTTTGGAAGGTGGAGTTTAAATTTAGAAACCTTTTAAGTATTGAAGGATTAATGATTATCTTGGAAGCCTTCTAAGTTTGGAAGGAGGAGTTTAAATTAGTGAGTATCTAATTTTCGAAGGTGGGGATTATTTATGCAAACCTTTCCAATTATGGAAGGAATTGCTAAAATTAGAAAGCATTTCAATTAAAAAAGGAAGCATGCTAATCTTGGAAACCATTTATTTATGGAAGGATGCATGCTTGTTTTGGAAACTAATTGTTTATTGAAAGAACTTGGAATTATGGATCCAAGAATAGGAAATGATAAATTTAGAAAGTTTCCATTCTAGGGACTTTCTAAATATGGACCTTCTAATTGTGGACTTAAAATATTGTAAATCAAGTGGAGCTTGGTTTTGATTGACTGTTATATTTGAAGGTAACAGGACCTCACAGGGTGTTTACGATCGTGAACGGTTACCGGACGAAAGACGCAAGGACACGTTAGCGGTCTTTGGTAGGATTCCACCTCTTTGAAACCATGGGTTTATGTGCATTGTTTTATCTTATTTTTGATGAATTTATATTGCAAAGGATATGTTTTAAATGGTGATTTTATATGCTATGTTTATTTGATAAAATAGCATGTGTTTTAAATATGAGCTTTAAAATGCTATGATTTTGTATAATTGCATAGCATGTGGCATTTGCATCTCATGCATGGCATGGGAGGGATGACAGGTAACCGGGGACCCACACTCCGTCGGAGCATCCGTAAAGCACTAGTGGGGGATACCTTGATGATGAGAATCCCATCAAGAGGAATACTATGTATGAAGACCTTGGTGATGAGCATTCCATCAGGGGATACGTTGATGATGAGAATTCCATCAAGAGGATACTATATATCCGGAGATCCACACTCTGTCGGGGCATCCGTAAAACACTCGTGGAAGGATACCTTGATGATGAGAATTCCATCAAGAGGACATTTTGTGATGGGCGGGACTCATTGCATATGATAGCATGGCATGGCATTGAATCGGCATGATTATGACTTTTATTATCACGCAAGGTTTTGGTTTTTATTGGTATGATTGGATCTCTATTATCATACACTATTTTGGATACAATGTTTTGAAAGTACGGATTGATTTATTATAACTGGTTTTGATTTATATTATATCTGGATTTTTGGTACTAACCCATGTGTTAACCCTAATTGGAATACCTACTGGGCGATTTGTACTAACGCCCTACTTCTACCCTTTAGTGGATGATGCAGGAAATGAGGGAAACGCTGAACGCAGAAGGGGACAAGAATAGGAGCTTGGAACGCTTTCAGTTTATATTTTGTATGAGATACTCTCAGGTTTGTATTTGAGTATCTAGGATTCGAATTGTAATAATTTAGATGAATTTGCTATGGTTGGATATTTTGCTGAATAATTATGATATGATAATGATGATTCAAGACTTGACGTACTTTGCTATTTGAATGGAATAGAACTTGGTTCTATTATGATTCCGCATTTTGATGTTATGATTCCGCAGGTCATGATTTTATTCCGCAAGTTGATATTGCTATATGTGAACCGTTTTATTGGACTGAGTCCATACACATATAGGGTTGGCCAATTAAGGGTCGAACTTTGGGAGTTCGGACTTTGGCTCGCGACGTGACGTCCCGCGCTCTATCACTCTACTCTGTTATAAAAAAAAAATTATACTCTGAATTTACGAGTAAAAGCGAGTGAAAAAGGGCGGGGCATTACAGAACCCCATGGAGTTGTTTTGGTAATTTTAATGTATGATAATTATTTTTGGAAGGTGGAGTTTACATTTAGAAACCTTCTAAGTATGGAAGGATTAATGATTATCTTGGAAACCTTCTAAGTTTGGAAGGAGGAGTTTAAATTAGTGAGTATCTAATTTTGGAAGGTGGGGATTATTTATGGAAACCTTTCCAATTATGGAAGGAATTGTTAAAATTAGAAAGCATTTCAATTACGGAAAGATGCATGCTAATCTTGGAAACTATTTATTTATGGAAGGATGCATGCTTGTTTTGGAAACTAATTGTTTGTGGAAAGAATTTGGAATTATGGATCCAAGAATAGGAAATGATAAATTTAGAAAGTTTCCATTCTAGAGACTTTCTAAATATGGAACTTCTAATTATGGACTTGTTAAGTTTGGAACCTAAGCCTAAGTTGTTGGAGACAATGGCAAGGTTGTAAATACTTGCTAAAATGGATTATATTAGCCATGAGATAGTTTGTGGATCAAACATGAACTTATGCAAATTTTAATGATTGGAAAGATTGGATTATGGAATGATACCGGTGGATGGCATTTTGGTAATTAAGTGAAAATAAGGGACCATGGGTTTGGCCATGGTGTGTGGCCAAATCCCATGAGGATTGTTTTGATGAACCTAGGGTTACGTATGTTGGATTAAAATAAAAAGAATATTAATTAAGATTAGACCAATGGCATTTTGGTAATTAATGGAATAAATGAACAAAAAGAGTGAGGTTCGGCCATGGTGTATGGTCGAACCCCACAAGTTGGTGTTTATGGACTTAAACAATATGTTAATCAAGTAGGACTTGGTTTTGATTGGTTATGGTATTATAAGGTAACGGGACCTCACAGGGTGTTTACGATCGTGAGCGGTTACCGGACGAAAGACGCAATGACACGTAGTAGTCTTTGGTAGGATTCCACCTCATTGAAACCATGGGTTTATGTACATTGTCTTTATCTTATTTTGATGATTTTATATTGCAAAGGTTATATTTTAAATGGTGATTTTATGTGCTATGTTTATTTGATAAAATAACATGTGTTTTAAATATGAGCTTTTAAATGCTATGATTTTGTATAATTGCATAGCATGTGGTATTTGCATCTCATGCATGGCATGGGAGGGATGACAAGTAACCGAGGACCCACACTCCGTCGGGGCGTCCGTAAAGCACTAGTGGGGGATACCTTGATGATGAGAATTCCATCAAGAAGATACTATGTATAATACCTTGATGATGAGAATCCCATCAAGAGGAATAATATGTATGAAGACCCTAGTGATGAGCATTCCATCAGGGGATACCTTGATAATGAGAATTCCATCAAGAGGATACTATATATCCGGAGATCCATACTCCGACGGGGCGTCCGTAAAACACTCGTGGAAGGATACCTTGATGATTAGAATTCCATCAAGAGGATATTTTGTAACACCCCGCCCTTCTCGCATCAAAATCAGCGTCTATTTTTTTTTTTTTTAATATCGGAGTATGAGCAAGAGCGGGATGTTACAGTTGGTATCAGAGCGAACCCGAAACTTGAATCTCTCAGAATAAATTAATTCGGTCTCATGCATTAATTTACTTCATTAGACTCAAACGGATGATAGCAAAGGAAGTATAGTCAAAATAATCAGAATTATCCAACATAGCAAAATAGGATTTATTTCCCCAAGGACAGGAAACACAAGATGCTGATTTGGCAATTTTCCCAAGGACAAGAAACACAAGATATTTATTTGGCAATTTTCCCAAGGACAGGAACACAAGATGCATATTTGAAAATTTTCCCCAAGGACAAGAAACACAAGATGTTTATTTGGCAATTTTTCCCAAAACAAGAGACATTATGTGATACATAGGAAAGTTCCCCAAACAAGAGACATTATGGGATACATAGAGAAATTCCCCAAAACAAAGGTTAGTTGATTAGATTTACTGTTGGCATTTGATATGCTTCTGTTTTTGTGATACAGAAGATTAGCCTAAGTAGTGGTAAGAGAATGTCGGGGAAAAAGGAAAGGTTTTGTCAAGGTTGTGGTTACATTTTGAAGGGTTTGTGCTAACCCTACCTACAATTGTATTGTAAGGAAAGTTTGAATAAATTTCAATAAAAAAGGCCAATTTAAGAGTTTACTAGGATTTTGGCACTGAGATGTAGGTGACGATGTCACTTGATTTTATTGAGATGTGGCATGAGTGCGTTTCACACGTGATATTGATGAGATAAGTATATATATCCTATGAGTAAGGCTTAGAGTAGCTATAAGATCGTGGGAACCTCGATACGAAATACAGAGACTAGGTCCCGAAGGGTTACCGTTGAAGAGTGGTCCCTCGCAGGCTTCGCGCTGGAGGACGCTCTCACGGCTATTTCGTACATTTGATGTGAGTGGATGCGCAGAGCTAGGTACTATTTTACCCCGTGGGGGTGGTACTAGCTCGTCAAACGCGGTTCGACCGCTTTAGAGCTTGACTGAATCACACTTAGGGTGAAGGGATGCAGGGCGAGGTAGACCAGATCACGTGGGACGTGGGTCTTCCGCTTAGTAAGTCATGGGCCTTAAGTCTTGCTAAGGGGTCGGGGTATATTTATGATTTGGTATTGTTACTACAGTCATGTAGTGATTCATTCGAGTGTGGTTCCTACAGATAAAATATTTCATGGTGGAAGATGTGCCTGGATTAATTATGGTCAAGAATGGATTAGTCATGCCCATGAATTGATTATACCCAGAAGGAGGGTTATATTCATGAAAGGTTATTAACCATGGATAGATGATACTCACTGATAAAGTGGTACCAGGGATGGATGTGTGTAACCATGGATGATGGATTCCATGATGGCTTCGATTGATATCAAGTATCGGTACCAAGGTAGACATGTCGAAAGTATGATGGACTTGTTGGTGTCATAGATGACATATAGATCTAATGATTGGGACATGTTTCGATATACATTTCACGGTATAAGGAAAAGGTGTTAGTCGTATTACGACTTGTATCGCAAGGAAGTTGGTGTTGAAAGATACGTGGTATCTTAGAAGTAATGTCCGAAATGTGTTAGTCACATAGTGACTTATGAGCAAATGAAGATGTGCGTATACTTGGAGATATACCTAAGGGAAAAGTCTAGTGAGACTTGAATGGGAAACTATGGGCGACTGCCGAGTTGACTGATCACCTGACTCTATAGTTAGCCGATGGAATTCCAGGAAAGTGAAGTTAAGAGTCTAGTGAAGCTTGAATGGGAAGTGATGGGCGACTGCTGAGTTAGACTGGCCATCAGACTCTGTAGTTTAGCCGATGGAGTTCCAGGAGAGTGGAGCTAGAATTCTAGTTAAAATGGAATCAGGAAAAGCTTTGAGCATAGGCTCGTATTGGCAGGCTATCTCACACAGAGAGTAGACGAATGAATGTATTGAACAAATACGTATGGAAAATATATTTAGCAGGTAAAGTGAAACTGAGAAAATTGATTTACATAGGAATTGTAAATGGGTTCACGAGGAAAAAGAGATAACGTGAGGCAGAGTAAATTCTGCAAGAATGGAACTCATAGGTTGATATGAGTGGTGTTTGATGAACTTATTTGATTAACGTATTAATACAAGGTTTAAGTATTGTAGATTTAAAGGAATGAGGAAACCAATGGCATTTTTGTAAATATGAGAGAATATTGGACATTGGGTTCGGCCATGGTATATGGCCGAACCCCAGGAATTATTTTATGGGATTATGTGCTTTGGAAGTATGAATGGTTATTTGAGATCTAAGCAAGAAAGAAGTCTATGGTTAGGCTCAATGGCATTATTGTAATTATGGACAAAAATGGTAGACCATGGGTTTCGGCCATGGTGTATGGCCGAACCCCATGGGGTTTTGTTTATAGACTCAGAACCTTTTAATTAGATGAGACTTGGTGTTGATTTATCATTATATTATAAGGTAACGGGACCTCACCAGGTGTTTACGATCTTGAGCGGTTACAGGACGAAAGACGCAAGGACACGTAGCGGTCTTTGGTAGGATTCCACCTCCTTGAAACCATGGGTTAATGTACATTGTTTTATCTTATTTTGATGACTTTATATTGCAAAGGATATGTTTCAAATGGTGATTTTATATGCTATGTTTATTTGATAAAATAGCATGTGTTTTAAATATGAGCTTTTAAATGCTATGATTTTGTATAATTGCATAGCATGTGGTATTTGCATCTCATGCATGGCATGGGAGGGATGACAGGTAACCGGGACCCATACTCCGTCGGGGCATCCGTAAAGCACTAGTGGGGGATACCTTGATGATGAGAATCCCATCAAGAGGATACTATGTATGAAGACCCTGGTGATGAGCATTCCATCAGGAGATACCTTGATGATGAGAATTCCATCAAGAGGATACTAAGTAACCGAAGCCCGCACTCCGTCGGAATGTCCGTAAGGCAACTGTGGGGAATACCTTAATGAGGAGAATTCCATCAAGACCTTGGTGATGAGAATTCCACCAGGAAGATACGTTGATGAGGAGAATTCCATCAAGAGTATACCATATGTTCTGCGATGGGTGGGACTCATTGCATATGATAGCATGGCATGGCATCAAATCGCATGAGTATGATCTTTATTATCATGCAAGATTTCTGGTTTTATTGGTATGATTGGATCTCTATTATCATACACTGTTTTTGATACAATGTTTTGAAAGTATGGATTGATTTATTATAACTGGTTTTGATATATATTATATCTGGATTTTTTGTACTAACCCATGTGTTAACCCTAACTGAAATACCTACTGGGCGCGTTGTACTAACGCCCGACTTCTACCCTTTAGTGGATGATGCAGGAAACGAGGAAAACGTTGAACACGGAAAGGGACATGCATAGGTGCTTGGATACAATGTTTTAGTTTTATATTTTGTTTAAGATACTCCTGAACTTGTATTTGAGTATCCAGATTCGGAATGTAATAACTTAGATGAATTGCTATGGTTGGATGTTTTATTTGGATAATGATTAAGTGATTTCTTGACTAAGTACTTTGCTATCAATGGAATAGAACTTGGTTCTATTATGATTCCGCAAATTGATATTATGATTCTACAAGTTGTGATGTTTTATTCCGCAAGTTGATATTGCTATGTGTGAACCATTTTCGTGGACTTGGTCCATGCACACATAGAGTTGGCCAGTTAAGGGTCGGACTTTGGAAGTTCGGACTTAGCTCGCGTCGTGACGTCCCGCACTCTATCACTCTACTCTGTTATAAAAAAAAAAATAGACTCTGAATTTACGGGAAGAAGCGAGTGAAAAAGGGCTGGGAGTTACATATTTTGTGATGGGCGGGACTCATTGCATATGATAGCATTGCATGGCATTGAATAGACATGATTATGACTTTTATTATCATGTAAGGTTTTGATTTTTATCGGTATGATTGGATCTCTATTATCATATACTGTTTTGGATACGATGCTTTATAAGTATGGCATGATTTATTATAACGGATTTGATATATTTATTATATCTAGAGTTTTGATACTAACCCATGTGTTAACCCTAACTGGAATACCTACTGGGCGCGTTGTGCTTACGCCCTACTTCTACCCTTTAGTGGATGATGCAGGAAACGAGGAAATTGCTAAACGCGGAAAGGGACAAGCATAGGAGCTCGGAACGTTTTTAGTTTTATATTTTGTTTGTATTTAGAATATCCAGAGTTCGAATGTAATAACTTAGATGGATTTACTATGGTTGGATATTTTACTGAATAATTATGTTATGATAATGATGATTGAATACTTGACGTACTTTGCTATCTGAATGGAATAAAACTTGGTTCTATTATGATTCTGCAATTTGGATGTTACGATTCCGCATGTTATGATTTTATTCCGCATGATTGATATTGCTATGTGTGAACCATTTCAGTGGACTGAGTCTATGCACACATAGGGTTACACAGTTAAGGGTCGGACTTTAGAAGTTCGGACTTAGCTCGTGTCGTGACGTCCCGCGCTCTATCACTCTACTCTGTTATAAAGAAAAAAAAATAGACTCTGAATTTATGAGAAAAAGCGAGTGAAAAAGGGCGGGGCGTTACAACAACTGCAGAAATGCAACGGGGAAACCCGCATCTCCTTTGGGGGTCTCAACCGCCGGAGCGTAACGGGGGAAGTCCTCCCAATACCCAAACCATTGTATCGTCATAAACATGTACATATGTAAATAACTCCTCCATCTCAACACCTAACGGCACGTTGTCCGTTGTGGGTTACCTCCCATGCATGTACATGATATCAATGTCATGTCTAACAATACAATCATTATATTTTAAGAAATTTAGAAAATTTTGGAAATAAATGTTAAACATGGAAGTAATTCTCTAATCTAAGAAATTTAATTTTAGTTTAAAAACATTCTAAAAATAGAAAATATAATCTAAAATTAGAAACAACATCTAAAAATAAAAACTAACCATTCAAGAGATTTAATTTTCATGGAAAACAAAGACTCATCTAATTTCAATTAAGATGGTGGAATTAGTCTAAAAATTATAAATAATCTTAATCTAACTTAGAACACAAAATTAATATGAAATTAAATTATTTCCAACCCAGTTCCACAATTTTTCAAGAATTTGAAAATAAAATCAAAATCTAGAACATTAAGTTCACATTTATTAATGATCATTGATACAAAATTTTCATTTATAATTAATTTATTTAATAAAAACATGAGTTTCATTAATCAAGAAATAATCAAAATAAACCTTAGACTTAGAGAGAATTCAATATAAAACTCCAAACCTAAATTCTTCGCCTACTCTTAAAAAGAGTCTTAGAATGGAAAATTAAGGTTCTTAACTTTCCCAAAAATTTGATGTTTAAGATGAAAACTATCACAATCAACAAACATTAAGTAGAAAACCATAGATCTAAAAAGCTCGTCTTAATTTTATTAATAAAACAAGGAATTATTATTACATAGCCATGGAATTCTTGGAATAAGAAATTACAATGAGAAGTTAAAACACCAACGTGAAACCCTTTGTGGAATTTGAATTTCACATTGTCTTCCATTTTCTTTGTCTTCCTTTCCTTCCTCCCTATGCTCCAAAAATCAGCAGCCCAAGTTTGAATTTTACAATGCCTGAACCCCTTTATTTATAGTAATCAAAAGAAACTGGATTAGGCAAGGCTTTGAGAGAATTCCTCAATAATTCACTCTCCAAAATTCTCTCCAAAACATTCTCCCAAATTCTCTCTCCTTTAATTATCCAAAATTTACTGTTTTTTCCAAGCCATTGGCGAATTTTGCAGGTAAGACTCCATGATTTTAGGAATTTTGGATTACTTTGGAAAGTGGGCGCAAATCCCATCTTTCTACACATGCACCATCTTGCAGATCAATTTTCACCTTGTTAACGTTCGAGTCACGAAATTTCATAAACTAAAAAGTTGTATCCCTTGAAGTCTTCTTTCCAACTCAATAAGAATAAATGCAATTGGACATCAGAGTGAAAATTTATGGCCAAAATACTGAAACTGTGTCAAAATATTCCACCTTTTAAAATTCACTATGGTCAATCCAAATCCCATTTTTTTCTCTTATTCTTGCTTCCACAATGCTTCACATGAAATGCACTGGTCCCACTTGGTCTTTTGGACTTGGATCCCATACTTGAACTTTGGCTTATAGGATTCCAATTGCAGACTTTCGCTTTAGGCTTCAGACTCGAACAGTAGGTCCATTTGTGTGTTTATAAATTTCTACCACCTTTACAATTTAACACTATGAAAGAGAGTTTTCTTTCTTTGGTGCTATAACAAGATTGACCCCAAAGGGGGTGAGGAGGTGAATAGGTCAATCCCAAAATAGTTAGTCCTTTTAAAATTACTTGGTTGATTAGATTTATGCAGCAGATATTGCAATCAAGTGTTTGTGTGTTAGCAATAGTGATTATCAATAAACATAATAAATTAGCTCTAACACCACAAGCATAAGGACACAAGCTATATAGTGGTTCGGTTAGCCAACCTACATCCACTGTTAGGACTAGTTCAACCTTGAACTATCACCAAATCCATCAAGTGGAGACTTACACCCTCACAATTAGAGTAGGAATTCCACCTAACTCAATCGGCTGGGAATTTCACCCACCAAATGTAAAATAGGAATTCCACCTATTTGAATTGGCTAGGAATTCAACCCACCACGTGAGCTAGAGACTGTAACGCCCCGCCCTTTTTCACTCGCTTCTTCCCATAAATCAGAGTCTATTTTTTTTCTAACAGAGTAGAGTGATAGAGCGCGGGATGTCACGACGCGAGCTAAGTCTGAACTTCTAAAGTCCGACCCTTAACTGGCCAACCCAATGTGTGCATGGACTAAGTCCACGAAAACAGTTCACACATAACAATATCAACTTGCAGAATAAAAATCAAAACATGCGGAATTATAATAGAACCAAGTTCTATTCCATTCAAATAGCAAAGCACGTCAAGTCCTTAATCATTATTCAAATATCATAATCATCCAAATAAACATCCAACCATCTAAATTATTACATTCCGAAATCTAGATACTCAAAATACAAGTCCATGAGTAACTTTATTAAAAACATAAACTAAATCGTCCACGCTCCTATGCCTGGCCCGTCTTTCGTTCATCGTTCCCCTGATTTCCTGTGTCATCAACTAGGGTAGAAGTAGGGCGTTAGAACAACGCGCCCAGTAGGTATTCCAGTTACGGCTAACACATGGTTAGTACAAAACATATATAATAACGTAATGTCAGAAACCATATAAATCCATGCCATGCAATGATGACAAATGCAATGAGTCTCACCCATCACATGTACATAAAAGTACCCACCACATAGTTCTTTCGGACGCCCCGATGGAGTGTGGACCCTCTAGTTTCTTCCTGATGGAAAAACACATCAAAGGTACCCCACATAGGTTTTTCGGACACCCCGACGGAGTGTGGACCCTCTGGTTACAAATCCTTCACCCCATGCCATGCATGAGATGCCAATGAAACACATGCTATTTTATCATATAAACATAGCATTAAGATCACATTTTGAAACATATCCAATACATGTTATTTTATCATATAAACATAGCATTTAAAAATCACAATTTAAAACATATCCTTTGAAACATAATTTCATCAAAAACAAGGTAAAACAAATGTACGTAAACCCATGGTTTCAAAGAGCTGGAATCCTACCAAAGACCGCTAACGTGTCCTTGCGTCTTTCGTCTGGTAACCGCTCACGATTGTAAACACCTTGTGAGGTCCCGTTACCTTATAATATAACAATCAATCATAACCAAGTCCCACTTGATTTTTAACATTCTAAATCCATAAATAAATCTCCATGGGGTTCGGCCATACACCATGGCCGAACCCATGGCCTACCATTTTCACACTTATTTACCAAGTTACCATTGGTCTAATCTTTAGTTAATTACAATAATGCCATTGTACATATCCATAGTCATTTACTTTCCTTATTTTCATAAAGCTTAAGTTCTAAAATAATCCATACAATAGTTCATGGGGTTCGGCCATACACCATGGCCGAACCCTATGTCCAATATTTTCACATAGTTACAAGATTTCCATTGATTCCCTCATTCATTTAAATCTACCATAACTAGACCCTATATAAATTCCTTAATCAATCAAGTCCATAAAATAAACTTCATGGGGTTCGGCCATACACCATGGCTGAACCCATGATCCTCCATTTTGGCATGTATTTACAACTTTACCATTACCTTCATCACCTTAGGCTTAGATTCCAAAACATAATCCACCATTGATTCATGGGGTTCGGCCAAGCACCATGGCCGAACCCTATGATGTCTAAGTCCCAATTATTTTCATTGCAACAATTATTAGAAACTTACTAATTTAATCAATAGTCCATAATTAGAAGATCCATATTTAGAAACTTTCTAAATTCAATATCCAGCTTCCATACTTAGAAAGTCCCTAAATAGAAACTTTCTAAATTTATCAATTCCTATTCTTGGATCCATAATTCCAAGTTCTTTCCATAATTTGAAAGTTTCCAAATTAAAAAGTCCATATTTAGAAAGTTCATAATTGGAACTTTCTAATTTAATCTCTACCTTCCAAAAATAAACCCTTGTGGGGTTCGGCCATACACCATGGCCGAACCTCACCCATAGAGACAATCCATCCTTTCATTCTTTCTATCTTTGAATCCTTTCTAAAAATCACCTTCCATAATTAGAAACTTTCCCATTTTAATCTCCTCCTTCTATTTTTAGAAACTTTCTAAATTAATAAACAACTTCCATAAAATAAACTTTAGTGGGTTCCGACTATACAACATGCCCGAACCTCACCCATAGGAACAAATCTAACCCTTTCCATTTATTTTCTAAATTAGTAACATCCTACATTAAAATTTATCAAAGCTCTTCCATATTTTCCCATCCAACGGTTTATTGAAAACAACATAATTGTCCATTCCTTTTCTTCCATGGGGTTCGGCCATACACCATGGCCGAACCCTATGGCTCTTTTCTTTTAATCAAAGACAAGATTAACAAATACTAACCGGTTCCATGATTCCTTGGGTTTTTCGAATCCTTCTCCTTTCTTCTTGATTTTTCCCAAGCCGAGAACACCTCTTGCTGGCTGCCTTTTCTTTATTCTCTTGGTGTATTTCCGAGAATGAGAGCTTGAGAGAAAGAGAGAGAGAGAGTTCGGCTATGGTGTAAACCGTGTGCCCCTCCTTGTCTCTCCTTTTATACCTTCAATTAATCTTATGTTAGAAGGTTCTTGAGATAGCAATTGCCGACCTCCCTATCTTTCTTTAATTACATTCCAATCGGCCAATGCTATGATAATAATAGCAATGTTGTGAGCCCTTGCCTTGAGCCTTTTCCTTATAAGACTCCCCTTGGTCCTATTTTTAGAAGGTGTCATGCGCCCCTTCGTCGTCTCTTTTATCAACTTCCATTAGGTCCTATCTTGCTAAGATAGCAAGTATTATTTTCAACCATGTATCTGTAACGCCCGCCCCATTTTCACCGAATCAGAGTCTATTTTTTTTTTTTTTTGAATTAAGAAGTGACAACGGGTGCGGACGTCACGACGCGAGTTAAGTCCGAGCTTCTAAAGCCCGGCCCTTAATTGGCCAACCCTACGCGTGCGCCGAACTAAGTCCACGAGAACGGTTCACGCGTAGGAAGTAAGCTCGCGGAATGTAATTATATGCGGAACATTATAATAGAGACCATCCTACCAGTTTTAGACAGAAGGGAAGATACATCATTAAATTATTAAAATACCCCTATGTTCATAATCATATCTCAAAATGATAACGTCCAGAGTACAGTCCAAACCATAGCAAGAAACCATAATTATTACAAACCGACAAGCTAAGCTACTTAAATTACATTTCCAAAATAAAACTTAAATAAAACTAAGTATCCGCTTTCCCAAGCTCCTAAGCTTGGCTCCCGTCCCGTCCACCGTTCCCGCCGTCTCCTGCGTCATCAGCTAGGATAGAAGTAGGGCATTAGACAACGCGCCTAGTAGGACTCCGAGTAGGGCTAGCACATGGATTAGTGAAAACAAGCATACTGAAAACAATATAATAAAACCATATGATGAATGCCATGCCATAGGTGTCTATGTCATGTGTCCCACCCATCATCTATATCATCATAAATGTCATATCCCCCTTGACGGCAAAACCTCGTCAAGGCGTCCCCATGTTTGCTTCTCGGTCGCCCCGACGAAGCATAGACTCCGGTTATAGCCTATCAGGCTATCCCCATGTCTGTTCTCGGTCGCCCCGACGAAGCATGGACTCCGGTTATGGCCTATCAGGCTATCCCCATGTCTGTTCTCGGTCACCTCGACGAAGCATGGACTCCGGTTATGGCCTATCAGGCTATCCCCATGTCTGTTCTCGGTCGCCCTGACGGAGCATGGACTCTAGTTCCTTTATTTTCCCGCCCATGCCATGCATGAGATGTAAGTGCATTATGCTATATAGTATAGATATATATAATTCATATCTTTAATACATATAATCCCTAGCATTGGAAATATAAGCCATAGCATTTAACATATAATCCATAGCATTTAACATATAAACCATAGCATTTAAAATATAATCTATAGCATTTAAAGCCCATCTTAAAATAGATCACATAATTACCGAAATAAAATACGGAAACCATCACATACACATAATCCACGGCTTACAAGAAGGTAGGAATCCTACCGAATACCGACTAGCGTCCCTTTGCGTTTTCGTCCGATAAATCCAGTCGCCGTTCACGCACCGTTTGCAATGTCCCGATACCTTATTATACATTACCAAATCAGTCCATATTTTATCCATGATTAAGTCCCTAACTGATCACAAACTTAGATCCATTAATGTCCCATTAACCATGTCATATGATCATTAAAATTAGCCATTTAATTAAGCTAATCCTTATTTATTTAAACACATGTAAAACCCCATACTTAGCCCATAATTGATCCATAATCTTGGATCCCTTAACGTTCCATTGACCATGATATATTCATTTAACAAATCAGTCCTTAACTCATTTAATTTTCCATTTATCTAATTACCTACATAATTCTAATTTTAGCCCATAACATGACTTACAAGTGGTTCAATATTAACCATACTTAAGGTCCATTAATTCCATTACCATAAGATCATTTTTGAACATACTCAAGTCCATGGTCATCCTCCCATGGTGTTCTTGAATTTGGCCAATATTTACCATTTTGCCACTCTTCCTTTCCATGATTATCATTCATTTAATCCATGCATAATTAAGTCCATAATTGATCCATCTACTTAGATCCATTAATGACCATTAACTATGTTACAAAATTATCAAAAATCAGCCCCTTTAAAACATTACATACCATACTAAAAAAAAAAAGTCCATTTAAATTTACAACACAACACCCTAGGGTTCGGCCATACAAACCATTTACCTCTTCCATGAATTTCATCATAAAAACCCCTTTAAAAATTGCTTACATTTAATCATTTAAAATCTTAAAAATCATGAATCATATTCCATGGTTTCCATTCACTAAAACCCCATTAAAAATCATTTAAAAACCTACCATGCTTTTCTTCACTAAGATCCCTTTAAAATTACAACCATTTGATCCTTTTAATCCTCCAATTTAATAACACCTACTCCATATTTTTCATCCTTTTAAACCCATTTACAACCATCATTACACCACCATAGAATTCATGGGTCATTCCATCCATGCCTTTTAGGCCATTAAGAATCATCAATATTTCCCATGATTTTTTTTTTCTCATAAAAATCCCTTTAAAATTACCCACATTAAATCAATAAAAAATTAAAACCCTAAATCATCCTCCATGGCTTCCATTCTTCATAATCTTATTAAATCACTTAATTACCTCCATCATTCATTCAAACATCACATATATCCATGCTTAAATAAACTTTAATACATAATGTCCTTTATGTCCATTTATTTTTCTTAATCAATCTCTCCCATTTTATCCATTTTTCACTACATCTTTTGGATGGATTTTAAATCCGAGGCCCAAGATGTTTTTGGCCACCATCCAATCCAAGGAAAATGGATTTCATGATCTCTTTTTAAATCTTAAAAAAATGTAACCTCTTGTTTAAGAAATACTTACAATCCGGTCGGCTCCACCGACTTTCTTTCTCCCCTTGATCTCCTTAGCCTTTCTCCTTCTTCTTCTCTAAGTCTTTTTCTCTTCTTCTTCTTGTGCTATCCTTGGAAGAGAGGGGACGGTTTTGGGAGAGGGAGTGAGGGAGAGAATGAGATGAGAAAGGGATGGAGACAAGTGATGAGAACCCTAGACCTTTCCCTTCCCTTTTGGTTTGCTTGGATTTCTTTCTTCTCTTTTCTTTTCTTCTTCTCTTCTTAGCTTTCCTCTTTTCTTTTCCTTGGGTAAGGGACGTTTTTTGAGAGTAAGAAAGAGAGTGAAACGGTCGAGAGGTTTGAAGAATGAGATGAAAACATCTCATTTGGTTGCTAACTCATCATTAGGTCCCCCACCTACCACACATGGGTTAATGTGTTTAATGGTGGTGGTTGGAATAAAACTACCACCTTTAAGCACATGGTTTATTTTGTGTTTGTTTGGGTGGTTTGTGTTTCTTAGAGTGGTTTTGACCATTTGACCATGACTAGATTAGCTTAGTCAACTTAATTAATTTGATCATTAAATTAAGTTAATTAATTTCCACTTAAATTAATTTCATTAAATTCCCTCCATGAAATCCACCCATGGTTGACCAAGTCAACCATGGTGGCCGGCCCCACCAATTCTTGGTCCACACGGCACCTCACTTGGTGAGGTGGAGGTGGGTCCCATTTGGCCATGTTACTTAGGTCCAATTAATATTAACTTAGATGATTTAATTTCCAATGCAATCCATTCTTCTTATTGGATAACCATTGGGCCCATGGCCCAATTAAATTCCCTCCTATCCATTTACCTTAGGGCTTAACTATCTTGACCCATTGGGTCCTAATGGGTATTTGACCCAATTTGACCATTCTTGACCTAATTAATCATCATTGACCAATTAAATGAATTCCATCCAATCCATGGTCCATTGGACCATACTTGGGCCTTTGCCCCAAAATTTGATCCATTTCACATCCATAACATGAAAATTCCTATTTTTCCATTATTAAAATAAATAAATGCCATATATATGTTGATTTAAAAAATCGGGCTATTACAGTATCATACATAGAATTTGTCGTGAGCCCCTCTTAATTTAACAATTGCCTATGTGTAGCTCTCATCAAGGAAAGGGACTCCTATTGGCGCATGATCATGGATTGAGCATGCACCCACACGGCAAGGCAAATTTCCATTTTTAATCTTAGACATCTACTATATTTAGCAATCCCCTTTTTAAGATATTCTAGCACATCATGCGCATATCTCATGGATATGTATATCTTCCACACACGTCCATGACAATTAGCCCAAATCCCCTTTATGCGCGTAATAAATAAATATAGACATAATGCATGATTAATTTAAATCGCCCACACTTAATTTTTATTGAAATAAATTCCAAAACCGTTGGGTCTTAGTTGGGCCAATGACCCAACCCTTTACCCATGTAAGATCCATATTTCATAATTCACAAATTAAATGACAATTTTCATATATATTAATAAATTGAAAATCCGGGGTGTTACAATACAACCCTCTTTTTAAAATTTTCGTCCCGGAAATCGAGTGAAGTAGGGTTTCAAACATTTACATAAATAGCTCAGGATGAGCTTTTCTCATTTCTGATTCGAGTTCCCATGTGGCTTCCTCAATGCCAAGTCGATCCCAAACCATCTTGACAAACTGGATCGCTCGATTCCGTAATACTCTTTGTTCTATGTCCACCACTCGGACAGGCTTTTCGACGTATGTCACGTCGCTCTGAACATCTATGTCTTGCATGTTCAGCACATGAGAAGGATCAGGATTATACTTACTCAACATCGATATATGGAACACATCGTGTAAAAATGCTAACTATGATGGGAGTGCCAATTGATAAGCCATGTCCCCCATCCTTCTTATGATTGAAAACAGTCTCACATATCTTGGCGATAATTTCCCTTTCTTTCCAAATCTCATATGTCCCTTTGGTGGCGAGACTTTCAAGAACACCATGTCTCCCACTTCAAATTCAAGGAACCTCCTCCTCTTGTCAGCATAGCTCTTCTGATGACTCTGCGCAGTCAATAGATGTTGCCGTATCAACTGTATCTGCGCTGTAGTCTCTGCAACCAACTCAGGTCCAATCATTACAGGCTCAACGGCCTCTGTCCAGCACACTGGTGACCTACACGGTCTACCATATAAAGCCTCAAATGGAGCCATCTGGAGGCTTGCTTGGTAACTGTTGTTGTATGAAAATTCTACCAACGGCAAGTGATCCTCCCATCCACCCTTGAAATCTAGCATACATGCTCTCAGCATATCCTCCAGTGTCTGTATTGTCCTCTCAGACTGTCCATCAGTCTGTGAATGGAATGTTGTACTAATCAATAAATTTGTTCCCATGGCTGCCTTCATGCTCTGCCATACTCCGCAGGTGAATCGACCATCTCTGTCAAACACAATACTCTGAGGAATAACATGCAATCTAATGATATCCCTGATATACCGCCGACCCAAAGTCTCAGATGAGTCTGTCATCTTAATGGGAATAAAATGTGCAGACTTGGTCAGTCGGTCTACCACGACCCATATCGCATCGTTGCCCTTTGATGACCTTGGCAACCCTGTTAAAAAATCCATGGAGATGTGCTCCCATTTCCATTCTGCCACTGGTGAGGGTTTGTGTAATACCCTGACCTAGATTAGGTGTAGTTTAGCTTAATAATCTTGTTTAACCAGTTAATCTTGAGAATTACGGTTAGGGCTTTGAGGAAAGCCCAGGTGTGGCCCAATCCGAGTTCGTGAGCTCAGTGATCCAACTCGTCCAGCTAGAGGGGCATTTTGGTAATTTACCGCTTTCAGTTATTATTTCATAAATTATGTTGATATGTGATTATTATTGGATGATAATGTTCTCCTTAATAAAGAATTTGTGTTTCTGATTTTAAAATAATTTTATTTTCAGAAAATAGTATTTTAAATCCGCCCGTCAAAACCCCGAAAGCGAGTATTAATTATTTTAAAGGGGTTTTGGAAATAAGATAAATTTCAAAACTAGTTTTTTGTGTTAGACCATTTTAAGTGTGGTCTAATTATTCTTTGACACCCCAAAATGAGGTTTCTAAATTGTTTATTTTAACATTTGTTTAATTAAGTAAATAAGGTTAAAATGTGGTTTTTATTTAAATCATTGGTTTTTAGTGAGAGTTAAATTTCAAAATTTTATGGTAATCAGGGTTTTCAAAACCCAACCCATCTGTACGGTTGGATTAAGTTTTTGAGTTCTTAAAATCATATTTTCAGTTTAAAATCGATTTTTATTAAACCCAAGGGCCTTTTTGCAAAGCCAGAAATCCCTGAGGACTTATTTGCAACCAGACCAGTGAACAGTGGTTTCACTGTATCAACGTCAGCACCCCGCTGCATGCAGCAGCATGCAGTGGCCGAATGCCCCTTTCCTCCGGCCAAAAATCTATAAAACCAGCCTCAATCTACTGTTTCAAACTCCCAGCAAACCTCCTCTCTCTACTGCTCTCTGTTTCTCAGACTAGACCAGCCGATCCCAGCCTCTATTCTTCCTAGTTTCCAGTCACCCGTAACTTAGAGGAAGCTTTTCCAAAGACCAGATTTTTGGCCCAGGAACCTCAGTGAAGGTAACCACTGTGTTCCTCTTTCGATTTCAATCAGTTTAGAATCAAGGAACCTATATGAAGTTTTAAGAAAAACCTGGTTTTAAGTGTACCAGTGAGGTTCCAGTGATAAAATCGGATGGCCCAGTGAGCCCCAAGGCTCCAAACCATTCCCTACGGAAAGAGGACTCCCAAAGGAGTCCATCGAACCGGCTAAGTGTGGAAACCGAATTCCAGAAAACCCTCTGTTTCCGGATTCGTATTTCATACAGTGTTTACCGTCACTGTCTGTTGGTGCAGACAGTGCAGGAAGATGACTCTCGGACGGTCCGAGAGTCGGGATTCGGACGGTCCGAGAGCTAACCCTCGGACGTTCCGAGCTTCACCCGAAGCCCAGTTACGCCCAGGTTAGCCAGACCCTTCGGACGATCTGAGCCGAGCTCGGAAGGACCGAACCACTCGGACGTTCCGAACCCAAACTTCAGACGTTCCGAGGCTTACAGACCCACCAAGACTTATTTTATCAGCTTTTCGGTTCGGATGGACTTCGAATGATCCGAGACCCAATCTTCGGATGATCCGAAGTCAAACCCATGTTCCAATGTCAGTGACTAGTTCAGGTGTGGTTCAGATGATCCGAAGCCACAGTACCTGGTTCCGAGGCATGTTCCGAGGGACCCAGTTTTTTAATTATAAAATGCTCTTGTTTGATTATTATTTGATTGATGTGATGTTAGTACCCCCTTTGTTAATTAAAAATGTAGTAACCCTCTTCTCTTATTACTATAGTGTAAATACTATTGTATTCACTTCCAGGCCGACCCTATTGGTCGGGCACTGAGTGATTTCACTTCCAGGCCGACGCTATATTTGTCGGGCACTGAGTGACCTCGAGGCCTAACTCAAAATGTCAAATCTGGTCCTATCCAGAAGAGAACCGAGAAGTGACCCGAGGATCTAGACCTAACTCAATAAGTCAATCTGGTCAATGCCCAGAAAACAATATGAGTTTTGGACTGAGCCCCTTTTTATTATTATTATCTTGTGGATGATTATAACCTTAGAGGGATAGAAACCAAGTAGGAGACTCAATTCCATGTACCTTGGATATTTTTGGGAAAACAAGTATTATTTTGAAATACTACTTGTATGTACGTATTTGATGCTATGTATATTGATTGTGCACTGTCTGTTTGTTTGAACAGAGACTGCGAAACCACACATATACGGTGAGGGAACTTAACTTTGCAGCTTGATGTAAACAGGTTTATTTTGATATTGGTATCAAGCAATGAGTGGTTTCAGATTTGATGAACTCACTCATGTACCTAGACTTGACGCACTATGGTAAGAGTGCCTATGATGTTGATCATATGAAATGTGTAAGACTACTTCCACGTGCCTTGACTATTGAACCAATATCGGCCATATGGGAGATGGTTTACGTCTACTGGACCACGGGTGTCGACAGTTGCTGACTTAAGGGTGTCAGTATCGGCTATGGTAGAGCCGGAGATGTACTTGTAAGGATGTATTTTGACCGTGTCGGGACTTAATACAATGGTCTCAGAGTAGTTGGCAGGCGTTACGTTGGATGATAGCAGTATCGGAAAAGAAATGATGAATTATGAGAATGATGATGATATTGTGTTTATTTGTAATTAAGCATGAGATATTTATTGCAACTGTTGTTTATTGCTAACCTGTTGTTTACTTAACTGCACTGTTATATTTCCTTCATTGGTCTACTTAGCTCACCCCACTCACCTTTCAGGAGATGAACCCGAGGAGGAGAACCCTCTTTTTCAAACTTAGGGTGGATAAGCTACGGTAGTGTTTCGGGATTCCCCCGAAGGGGAATACCCTCATCTTTACTTGTTGGTTCTTGGAACCATTTGCTTTTGTTAAGTACCGGGTGTGATACTTAATTTGTTTAAACGTGATGTTTTGAGACTACTACTTTTTGTAGTCATTCTGTTTGTAATTTGAATTGGAATATCAATTGTTGGTTTTCTATATGATGTGCATTGATGTTGTTAATTATGTCTATTTTGTGGGGTAGACTTATGGTGTATGTTTGAGTCCACATGTTGGGATCATGTGTGACCTTTGGGCCTAACTGTTGATCCGGCCCAATTCGAATGCTTGTGTTAGTTTATCAAAAAAGAAAAAAATCAGTCGCGTTTCGGGCTCACCCTTCGGGTCGGGGCATGACAATTTGAGTAACTCTAATGGCTTCTGATGTTCCGTCTTAACCTGCTGACACGTTAGGCAATGAGCCACAAATTCTACCACATCTCTTTTGAGTCCGTGCCACCAGTAGTATCTCTTCAGGTGGTGATACATCTTGGTGTTGCCCGGATGAATAGAGAGTTTGGTCTGATGTGCCTCAACCAATAACTCTTTTCTACAGCTCTTAGGTACATAAATCCTTCCTCAGAATAGAAGACCCTGTCCTGGTCGTAACTCCCATTCCGGTATGACTTCACCAGTAGACATCTTAGCCCATATCTCTTCCACTTCCGGGTCTGTCCGCTGTTCCTGTTCAATCTTAGTAACCATGTTGGACCGTATTAACAAATTGTACAGACTCCCATGGTTATTGATATAAAGATTAAACTCTCGAATGGTATTCAACATCTCCCATTCTGTCCTGATTAAACATGCCACTGATGCATGTGATATGCGGCTGAGTGCATCTGCCACCTTGTTCGCCTTGCCAAGGTGATAATGAAGTGCGAACTCATAATCCGCCAAATATTCCATCCATCTGCGCTGCCTCAGGTTGAGCTCTTTCTGATCAAACAAGTACTTCAAGCTCTTATGATCTGAAAACACTTCAAATTTCTCGCCATATAAATAATGTCTCCAGCTTTTGAGAGCAAAAACCACTGCGACTAGTTCAAGATCGTGCATAGGATAGAGGCGTTCATGTATTTTCAATTGTCTTGAACCATAAGCCACCACATGATGATTTTCACTGAGTAAACACCCCAGTCCCTCTCCTGAAGCATCGCAATATACCTCATAACCCTTGCCTCTTTCCGGTAAAATTAAGATAGGTGCAGTTGTAAGTCTATTTTTCAGCTCCTCAAATCTCTGGTTGCACAAATTTGACCACTCAAATTTGACTCCTTTCTGAGTGAGTCGGGTCAGTGGAGATGCAATCTTGGAGAAATCCATAATAAACTTTCTGTAATAACCAGCCAATCCCAAGAAGCTACGGATCCCGGTTACATTTTTCGGTGCTTTCCAATCTCTTACTGCCGCCACCTTGTCCTGATCCACAGCTATACCTTCTGCTGATATAATATGCCCCAAAAAGTTGACCTCAGACAACCAAAATTCACATTTACTGGCTTTGGCATATAGTTTGTGTAACGCCCCGCCCTCTCCGAGAAATCAGAATCTAAATTTTTTTTTAAATAATAATAGAATAACACCGGAAAAGAGCGGGCGGCGTCACGACGCGAGCTAAGTTCAGACTTCCCAAGTCCGACCCTTAACTGGCCACCCATGTGTGCATATACTAAACCCACGATAACAATCCACACATGGAACTAAACAAGTTATGCGAAATAAACTAGACTAACTGCGGAAATAGACTGAATAGATAGCAAATACAAGTCTTAATTATTAAATAACTTAATCCAAACATCCATTGTCAATACCATAAACAAACCATAGCAAAGTATCAACTTATTACATGTCCACAAAATATAACTCAAAAGACAGTAATAAAGAAATCCCAATCAACAATCAAGCGCTTAAGCTTGGCTCCCCTCCTGGTCCTCGACCTTCTCTTTTCCCTTCCTTGTTCCTGCATTATCCTCTAAGGATAGAATTAGGGCGTTAGATCAACGCGCCCAGTAAGATTCCGATCAGGGTTACCACATGATTAGCATCATAGTACATGATAATCAATAAAACATCTGAAAACAAATGCTATGTATATGCACATGTAAGGAGTCCTATCCATCACAAGTCTACATAGCCATTATCTCAAGAAACTCTTACATCAAGGTATTCCGGAGTAGTCCTCATTTCCTCTGGATGGGTAAGCCAGAGTAATCCACATTTCCTCTGGGTAGGGTGCTTATGTCAAATTAATCCAGAGTAATCCACATTTCCTCTGGATGGGATGCTTATGTCAAGTTAATCCAGAGTAATCCACATTTCCTCTGGATAGGATACTTATCATTATGTTGCTCCATTCCCATCACCCCATGCCATGCATGAGATGTCAATGCATTGTATATCATTTGTAAATACATAACTTATCATTCAAAACCACATTTGAAACATAATATCAAATACAACATATCTCATAAAAACATGATAAAACCAAATCATAATTGTGGTTACAAGTAGGTAGGAAACCTACAGAGAATTCGCTTAAGTGACCGTTCCTTTCAAGCGTCACCCGATTACGACTAGCGCGCCGTTAAAAAGATCCGTCACCTTGTTCACATAAACCATGAATCAACTTTAATCCCAAGCATTTATTTTGATGGGGTTCGGCCATACAACATGGCCGAACCACATCATCTAAGTTTGGTCCCTCATTTCATCTCTTGATTGTTACCCTTATTCACAAAACTGCCATTGTTACCAATACTTAGTTATATCATGCTTTTAACTTTTAAAACCACCGATTATTTCCATGAAATGTATTCATAAAACCCATAGTCATGGTCCATGGGGTTCGGCCATACATATGGCCGAACCACCTTTGAACCTTCATGTCACAACTTAGCCATAGTAACCCCCATGACTTATCCAAATGCTCACTTGGAACCCTTTTTAAACACATCATATTGTTCCATGATCTTCAAGTTGAAACCCTTTAATTCAACAAAACAGTCCATAAGAACTGATCCATGGGGTTCAGCCATTCACATGGCCGAACCTTATGGTTCTTTTGATGCAATTCTTCCAATAATTCTACATAATTTATCCACTGCATCTTAGCCATAAAAACAGTAGGATTCAGCCATCCATAGCCGACCCCATAATAATAACTTAATTCTATTTTACAATCCTTTAAAATCTTCACACATGGTATGGTTTTTATCCCCCAAGAACCATACCATTTATCAAATTACTTTCATGGGGTTCGGCCATCCAAAGTGGCCAAACCCTATGCTCTAAGTTTCTATCCTTTTAAACCTCATCATCATAATTTAACCATTGATAAATTCGGCCATAATATGACCCAATTAAAACATGTAAACACCTCCACCATCGGTATGGTTTGTAGACTTCAAAACCATAAACCTAACCCAATGAATTTCATGGGGTTCGGCCAACCAAGGTGGCCGAACCCAATGATATATTTTTTTTTCTTTCCATTTACACAACCTTTATCCAAGGTTAATTTCCTTGAAACATTCGGCCATTCCATGGCCCAAAACATGACACTCAATTCTATGATTTAAACATTTTCAAAACATGCATCTTAAGTCTAATTAAACATCTAAAACAGTCCATTATTTGCATGGTTTTATCTTACAAAAACCATCAACATGATCATAACATTTCATGGGATTCGGCCAGCAAAAATGGCCGAACCCTATGATCCATGTTTCCTATCTTTTAACCATCAAGTTATATACTTCATACCCTTGGTAGATTCAGCCAACCCATGGCCAAATCATGTTCCATTAATCCCATTTTATTAAACAAAAATCCATGGAAATACTTACCAAATTTTTCCAAGCTTTTCTTCTTGCCTTTGCTCCTTGCCTTCCTTTCTTTCTTAACCTCTCTTCCTTTGCTGATTATATGCTCAATCAATTGTGAAGACACTACTAGCTGGTTCGGCCAAGGAGAGGTGTTCTTGAGAGAGGGAGAGAGATGAGAATCCTAAGGTTTTGTAATGACCAATTCGGCCAAGTGATGATGTTGGTTGCTTTTGTTAAACAACCCCATATCACCCATTTAATCCTCATCAAATCTTGCTCATACCAATGAGACACTTGCTGCCAACCAATGCACCCATTGGCATCCCAACGTTGGAGGCTTGGGTTTCCATATGAGATGGAAAGCCCTCCATATTCCCATGAGATTTTTATCTCATTCTCATTCAATTCCATTTAACATTATGCATGGAAGCTCACACCACAAGTCCCCAACATGTGGGACTTGTCTTGTGTGGCTTGAGACCCAAGTAACTCTTCATCTCCCCTTTAACTCACTGAATTTTACAGCCCCTTTGATTTCCATTTTGACTCACCCAACTCACAAGTCCAACTCACCACATTAAATGACACTCATTTAATGCACTTGAGTCAACTCATTTCTTAATTCAAAACCAACTCAATTCAGTCCCACTCAACCTGATTTAACTCACAATTGAGCTCATTTGAGGGCCCACACGGTCAGCCATGGTCAACATGGTCAACCCGACCCATTGGGTCCCCATTTAGCTTGTTGACCCGTTTTGACTCCATGACCCATTTATGGGTTGTTTTAGCCATTTGCATTTGGTTTTCACATGTGCATCAAGCCTACCCATTTATGCTCCACTTAATTTCCAATCAATTCAGCTTAACCCCATTAAATTTGGGCTCACCCAATGGTCAATTAAGTCCACCATGACCCCTTGGGTCCCAATTGGGTCCTTTGACCCAATTAACCATTTTGTCCCAATTTGATGTTCATTACCCATTCAATCAAATTCGACAATTATAATATGCTCATAGGGTCTTAATTTGAGCAATGGACCCCATCATTTCCTCATTTACAATCACATTTATTAAATTCACCAATCCAGTGGCATTTTCGTAAATATTCATATTATTGAGAAATTGGGATGTTACAGTTTGTTCTTCCTCAAAGTATCCAAAACTATCCTCAGGTGCTCAGCGTGCTCTTCCTTACTTTTTGGAATAAATTAGGATGTCATCAATAAACACAATAACAAATTGGTCTAAATAAGGACGGAAGATCCTGTTCATTAAATCCATGAACACAGCCGGTGCATTGGTGAGTCCAAACGGCATGACTACAAACTCAAATAGTGCATACTGCGTTCTGAATGCTGTCTTTTCTATGTCCTCCTCTCTAACCCGGATTTGATGGTATCCGGACATCAGGTCAATCTTAAAGAAATGACTGGAACCTCTAAGTTGATCAAATAAGTCATCGATCTTGGGTAGAGGGTACTTGTTTCTGCCCAACAACTGGTTCAATTTTCGGTAATCCACACGCATACAGAGTGAACCATCCTTCTTCTTCACAAATAAAATCGGAGCTCCCGAAGCCGATGTACTGTTTCGAATGCACCCCAGTTTAAGCAGTTCATCAATCTGCTTCTTTAACTCAGACATCTCCGTTGTTGCCATCCGATAGTGTGGTGATGACACTGGTGCAGTGCCAAGGTAGGGAGTTCCTTTGGAAAAACGTCTACATAGTCTCTTACTATTTCCGGAAATTCAGTCACCAATGCCTTGTTAATTTGGATACTATTCAATACTAGGTGATTCAACCCTTCATGCAGTCTGCTTTGTTTATCAGTACATACCACATGTTGTTTTCCCTTGGGCGACCAAAATGTCACCCTGCGACGATAACAATCAATGTTGGCCTTAAAGCTAGCCAACCAATCCATGCCGAAAATAATATCGCACTCAGTCATATCGAGTACCAAATAATTGAACTCAAATCTGAGTCCAGCAAGTTCAGTATTCACTGCTGTGTTGCCCCAATGATGTGTCTCCGACGGGGGATACAATGGTGAGTGATGTGGACAATTTTTGTACCAATGTACCAGTAGCAGTTATAAATGTAGCAGATATGAAAGAGTGAGATGCTCCCGAATCAAATAATGCAAAGGCGTAGGAACTACTGACTACTGCCATACCTTGAATCACAGAATGATCCTCTGCTGCTAGAGGTACTAAGGTGAATAACCGTCCAGATCCCGTAGGTGCCCGTCCCACCTGATTAAATGTCCTGCCTCCACGTGAATTAGCTGGCCTAACTGGTGGATGAGATGAACCTCTAGAATATGAGGGTTTGTTGAGTTGTGGACATTCCCTCTTAAAATGGCCCGGCTGATCACAATGAAAGCAGTTGCTCACACCTCTGGGAGCCTGAGTGACTGATGTAGATGGAGAGGGATAATTGGGACGAAAGTCCCCTGTTGACCCAGTAGATGGTGAGGGTCTGCTAGAATTCGGTCGGAACCTCTTATTGGGCCGAAATGTACCCTTCCCACTCTGAGCTCGGCGATTATCAAAACGTGATAACTCAGTCATCTCCTGCTCTGCTATAGTGGCCTTGCTGACCACCTCTGCCAATGTGGCTGCTTTAAATATGGTTACCTTCGCCCTTATGCTAGGCCGAAGGCCTCGCTCAAACTTGCGTGCCCTCCGATACTCTGTATCCACCATATAAAATGCATATACAGAGAAACTGAGAAACTCCTGGTGGTACTCTACCACCGTCATGGTACCTTGTACCAAAGATAGGAAAGCCTGAGTTTGGCGCTCTTTCTCCTCTTCAGGAAAATTGTAACGCCCCGCCATTTTTCACTCGTTTTTTCCCGTAAATTCAGAGTCTATTTTTTTTTATATAACAGAGTAAAGTGATAGAGCGCGGGACGTCACGACGCGAGTTAAGTCCGAACTTTCAAAATCCGACCCTTAACTGGCCAACCCTATGTGTGCATGGACCAAGTCCACGAAAAATGGTTCACACATAGCAATATCAACTTGCGAAATGAAAAATCACAACCTGCGGAATCATAATAGAACCAAGTTCTATTCCATTGAAGGCAAAGTACTTAGTCAATAAATCACTTTAATCATTATCCAAATAAAACATCCAACCATAGCAATTCATCTAAGTTATTACATTCCGAAATCTGGATACTCTAAATACAAATCCCTGAGTATCTTAAACAAAATATAAAATTAAAAGCGTTCCAAGCTCCTATGCTTGTCTCTTTCCGCGTTCAGCGTTTTCCTCGTTTCCTGCATCATCCACTAAAGGGTAGAAGTAGGGCGTTAGTACAACGCGCCCAGTAGGTATTCCAATTAGGGTTAACACATGGGTTAGTACCAAAAATCCAGATATAATAAATATATCAAAACCAGTATAACAAATCATACCATACTTATAAAACATTGTAACCAAAACAGTGTATGATAATAGAGATCCAATCATACCGATAAAACGAGAAACCTTACATGATAATAATGATCATAATCATGTCGATTCAATGCCATGCCATGCTATCCTATGCAATGAATCTCACCCATCACAAAACATAATATCCTTTTGATGGGATTCTCATCATCAAGGTATCCTTCCACGAGTGTTTTACGAACGTCCCGACGGAGTGTGGATCTCCGGATATATAGTATCCTCTTGATGGAATGCTCATCATCAAGGTATCCCCTAATGGAATGCTCATCACCAGGGTCTTCATACATAATATCCTCTTGATGGTATTCTCATCATCAAAGTATTATACATAGTATCTTCTTGATGGAATTCTCATCATCAAGGTATCCCCCAACGAGTGTTTTACGGACGCCCCGACGGAGTGTGGGTCCCCGGTTACCTGTCATGCCTCCCATGTCATGCATAAGATGCAAACACCACATGCTATGCAATTATACAAAATCATAGCATTTAAAAGCTCATATTTAAAACACATGTTATTTTATCAAATAAACATAGCATATAAAATCACCATTTGAAACATATCCTTTGCAATATAAAATCATTAAATCAAGATAAAAACAATGTACATAAACTCATGGTTTCAAAGAGGTGGAATCCTACCAAAGACCGCTAACGTGTGCTTGCGTCTTTCGTTCGGTAACCACTCACGATCATAAACACCTAGTGAGGTCCCGTTACCTTATAATGAAATAAACAATCAAAACCAAGTCCCACTTGATTTACAATATTTTAAATCCATAAACCAATCCCTATGGTTTATCATTTTCCACCGTTATTACCAAATTGCCATTGGTCTAATCTTTAGTTAATATTTCATTTTAATTAATCTAACGTACGTAATCCTATGTTCATCAAAACAATTACAATGGAGTTTGGCCACACACCGTGGCCAAACCCATGGTCCCTTATTTTCGCTTAATTACCAAAATGTCATTATACATAACCATACCCATTTACCTTCCCTATTTTCATATATTTACAAGATTGCCATCCATGGCTAATATAACCCAATATTCTTATTTACAATATACTTAGGCTAAATATTAACCCATTAATTCTAATTCATGGGGTTTGGCCATATCCATGGCCGAACCCATGATCTTTCATTTTAGGTGATAATTACAAAATTGCCATTCAAGGCTAACCTTCTTTTTAGCAAGTATTTTACAACCTTGCCATTGCCTCCAACAACTTAGGCTTAGGTTCCATTCATTTATTTTAAACATGTTAGGTCCATACATGAACCCTAAAAAAAATACCTTAACGACTTAAGTCCCTAAAGAACCTCATGGGGTTCGGCCATACACCATGGCCGAACCCATGATCCTCCATTGTGGCCTTTAATTACTCTTTTGCCATTATTAGAAAATTCCATAATTAGCAAGTCCATAATTAGAGACTTACCAATTTAATCTCCACCTTCCACAATTGGAGACTTACCATTTTAATCTCCACCTTCTAAAATTAGAGACTTTCTAATTTAATCTCTACTTTCCATAATTAGAACTTCCCATTTTAATTTCCACTTTCCTTAATTAAAAAAAGATTCTAATTTAATCTCCAACTTCTAAACTTAGAAGCTTACTAATTTAATAACCATTCTCCATATTTAGAAGGTTTCCATAATTAAACTCCTCCTTCCATTATTAGAAGTTTCCATAATTCAAAGCTTTCTAAATTTAGCACCCAACTTCCAATTAATCCAAGGTCCATGATTAGATATTTTCTAATCTAGTAACATCCTTGCTAAATTAAAATCCATACTTTCATTACTTTGTAAAATAATAATCCTCTTCCAACTCCATGGGGTTCGGCCATACACCATGGCCGAACCCTATGGTTCACAATCCTTTTTATTAAAAGATTTAAACCCCTATTAACCAACTCCAATAAAATAAACCATTAACCTTCCATGGGGTTCGGCCCTTGATCATGGCCGAACCCTATGGTTCATCAATTTCTCATTAAACCATTTAAAAATCCCTTTTTAAAACGTGTAGAATTAGTCCATGGTTTTCATTCTTAAAATTTCATAATTAAACCATGCTTTCCATGGTTTTCATCTTTTCAAAACCCTTAATCATTACTAACTCAACTCCATTAAAATTTATCATTATCATCTCTCATTCTTCTTCCATGGAGTTCGGCCATACCCCATGGCCGTACCCTGTGGTTCTTTATCTTAAAACAAATTATATGAAATCACATACCGGTTTTTCGCGATTCCTTCGGCTTGTTCTTGCTCTTTCAATCTGTTCCTTCCTTGGTCTTCTCTCCTCCTTGATGGCTGCCCTTCCTTCTCTTTGTTCTAATCTCTGTAAGACAGAGATTATGCTGTATGTAAGACAACCCCTCCTTGTTGCTTACACGTTTCAAACAGCTCCTCCAATCTGTTGCAGTCTTCCCTCTATTCTCTTCTCAAAACCACCCTTGCTGCCCACGTTCGCTGCTCTGCTGTTTGCAGCCAGCACACATGCTGGTCTGCAAGCTTCTATCTCCTCTTCCTTTGAAATCTGTCTTGCTGTCCACATTGCAGCCAGAAGAATTCTGGGCTGAAACGGTACTTAAGAACCTGTTGTTTTCCCTCTCGGTCTCTCAATACATGAACTGCTCACGGTTGTGTTACCCTTTCTAGATATATATATATAGATTTGTCAATAATTGGCTTTGGCAACTTACATATTAAGTAGTTGCTAAAATCCCATACAGACTTGCCAATAACATCTCTTTAGACAATTACTAATTAAATAGGGAATCCCACTATAGCAGCTCATGTGTTTTGTGTTTATCAATAACACAATCGGTGACCCTCCTTAGACATCTTCTATTCACGTCTCCTTTTATTACTTCCAATTTGTCCCAATATTAGACAATGCTTTTACCGTGTTCCTTTTATTGCAATCCTCATTGTCGTATGCCCCTTTGCTGCCCTTTGTAAACTTCCATTCAGTTCTTACTTGCTGAAATAGCAATTTACAATTCCATGCTTAGCAATTGCCGTGTACATGTTTCCCATTTTGGAGAGTCCTCCCAATTTAGAACTAGCCAATGCGCCCCTTATTGCCTCCTTATAAAACTTCACTTAATCAAGAATAGAAAGTGCTATGCGCCCCATCCTTGTTGCCTTTCTTTTATTAAAACCTTCCCTTAATCCCAACTTAGAAGGTACTAAGATAATAACTCCCCCTCATTTATTCTATTAATTACTAATTAAATCTAACCCCATTTAATTTATTTGAAACCATTTACTAAAACCGTTGGGTCTTAATTGGGCCAATGACCCAATTCTTTGCCCAATTTAAGATCCATAACTAATATTCATAAATTAATTGGATTATTTTCATACAAAATAATTAACTGAAAATCCGAGGTGTTACAAAAATAATGTTCCAGGAAGGTAGCTGAGAACTGCTCCCAAGTCATCGCAGTCCTCTCTCCTTCCGGAAGAAGTGCCCGCTGCTTCTCTACCACCTCCCACCATTTACCGGCATCATCGATCAGTTGTGATGTGGCCAGTAAAATTTTGTCAGTATGACTCTTGATCTTGAGTAGGGTCAGGATCTGTGTAATCTTCTTAAGCCAATTTTCTGCTCCAACAACCCCTTCTCTCCCTTTGAAGTAAGGAGGGCGCTGCTGTTGGAAGTCCCTGACCATGCTCCTGTCATTGGTCTCTTTGGTAGTTCCATTATCGTTCAAGTGTTGTTGAAGCACCGAAGTGACCACCGCTTGAACCAACTTTTGCAATTCAGGAGGTACCACCGGTATGTTCACACTGCTTTGTGCCTCCTCCTCGTGGAGGGATGGTTGTTCCTCCTCTTGGTGGGATGGTTGTTGTTCCTCTTCGTGATGAGATTGTTGCTCCTCCTCATTTCGAGGATGTTCTACCTCATTTTCACCCCCATTTAGGTTTTGTCGGGTATTTCTCCTTGGCCTTCCCCTTGGAGCCATTTTTCCCTAAGCCATTTTAAAAAAAATATCATGACTTAGTTTCCATCATAAAATTTGTATTCCTACTTTTGGGGAAAATTTCCAAATAAGCACTCTTGATTTTTTATTTTTATTTTTGCTTTGTTTATGGGGAAATACGTCATACGCTGCTATGTTTGATAATCCGATTATGTTGACTGTACTTCCTTTGCTATCATCCATCTGAGTCTAACGAAGTAAATTAATGCACGGAGATCGGATTAATTTACTCCAAAAGATTCAATGTTTCGGGTTCGCTTTGATACCAACTGTAACGCCCCGCCCTTTTTCACTCCCTTCTTCCCGTAAATCAGAGTCTATTTTTTTTTTATAACAGAGTAGAGTGATAGAGCGCGGGACGTCACGACACGAGCTAAGTCCGAACTTCTAAAGTCCGACCCTTAACTGGCCAACCGAATGTGTGCATCGAATAAGTCCACGAAAACGGTTCACACATAACAATATCAACTTGAGGAATAAAAATCATAACATGCGGAATTATAATAGAACCAAGTTCTATTCCATTCAGATAGCAAAGCACGTCAAGTCCTTAATCATTATTGAAATATCATAATTATCCAAATAAACATCTAACCATCTAAGTTATTACATTCTGAAATCTAGATACTCAAAATACAAGTCCATGAGTAACTTTATTAAAAACATAAACTAAATCATCCACGCTCCTATGCCTGGCCCGTCTTTCGTTCATCGTTCCCCTGATTTCTTATGTCATCAACTAGGGTAGAAGTAGGGCGTTAGAACAACGCGCCCAATATGTATTCCAGTTGCGGCTAACACATGGTTAGTACAAAACATATATAATAACGTAATGTCAGAAACCATATACATCCATGCCATGCAATGATGACAAATGCAATGAGTCCCACCCATCACATGTACATAAAAGTACCCACCACATAAGTCTTTCAGACGCCCCGACGGTGTGTGGACCCTTCGGTTTCTTCCTGATGGAAAAGCACATCAAGGTACCCCACATAGGTTTTTCGGACACCCCGACGGAGTGTGGACCCTCTAGGTTACAAATCCTTCACCCCATGCCATTCATGAGATGCCAATGAAACACATGCTATTTTATCATATAAACATAGCATTAAAATCACATTTTGAAACATATCCAATACATGATATTTTATCATATAAAAATAGCATTTAAAAATCACAATTTAAAACATATCCTTTGCAACATAATTTCGTCAAAAATAAGGTAAAAAAAATGTACGTAAACCCATGGTTTCAAAGAGGTGGAATCCTACCAAAAACCGCTAACGTATCCTTGCGTCTTTCGTCCGGTAACCACTCATGATTGTAAACACCTTATGAGATCCCGTTACTTTATAATATAACAATCAATCATAACCAAGTCGCACTTGATTTTTAACATTCTAAGTCCATAAACAGATCCCCATGGGGTTCGGCCATACACCATGGCCGAACCCATGGCCTACCATTTTCACACTTATTTACCAAGTTGTCATTAGTCTAATCTTTAGTTAATTACAATAATGCCATTGTACATATCCATGGTCATTTACCTTCCTTATTTTCATAAAGCTTAAGTTCCAAAATAATCCATACAATAGTTCATGGGGTTCGGCCATACACCATGGCCGAACCCTATGTCCAATATTTTCACATATTTACAAGATTGCCATTGATTCCCTCATTCATTTAAATCTACCATAACTAGACCCTATATAAATTCCTTAATCAATCAAGTCCATAAAATAAACCTCATGGGGTTCGGCCATACACCATGGCCGAACCCATGATCCTCCATTTTGGCATGTATTTACAACTTTGCCATTACCTTCATCACCTTTGCCTTAGATTCCAAAACAGAATCCACCATTGATTCATGGGGTTCGGCCAAGCACCATGGCCGAACCCTATGATGTCTAAGTCCCAATTATTTTCATTGCAACCATTATTAGAAATTTACTAATTTAATCAATAGTCCATAATTAGAAGATCCATATTTAGAAACTTTCTAAATTCAATATCCAACTTCCATACTTAGAAAGTCCCTAAATAGAAACTTTCTAAATTTATCAATTCCTATTCTTGGATCCATAATTCCAAGTTCTTTCCATAATTTGAAAGTTTCCAAATTAAAAAGTCCATATTTAGAAAGTTCATAATTAGAACTTTCTAATTTAATCTCTACCTTCCAAAAATAAACCCTTGTAGGGTTCTGCCATACACCATGGCCGAACCTCACCCATAGAGACAATCCATCCTTTCATTCTTTCTATCGTTGAATCCTTTCTAAAAATCACATTCCATAATTAGAAACTTTCCCATTTTAATCTCCTCTTTCTATTTTTAGAAACTTTCTAAATTAATAAACAACTTCCATAAAATAAACTTTAGTGGGGTTCGGCCATACAACATGGCCGAATCTCACCCATAGGAACAAATCTAACCCTTTCTATTTATTTTCTAAATTAGTAACATCCTCCATTAAAAATTATCAAAGCTCTTCCATATTTTTCAATCCAACGGTTTATTGAAAACAACATAATTGTCCATTCCTTTTCTTCCATGGGGTTCAACCATACACCATGTCCGAACCCTATGGTTCCATACTTCCTCTTTTAAATCAAATCAAACATATTAACATTCATCCCTTTAATCTTGTTCCATAGGGTTCGGCCTTACACCACGGCCGAACCCTATGGTTCTTTTCTTTTAATCGAAGACAAGATTAACAAATACTAACCGGTTCCACGATTCCTTGGGTTTTTCCAATGCTTCTCCTTTCTTGTTGATTTTTCCCAAGCCGAGAACACCTCTTGCTGGCTACCTTTTCTTTATTCTCTTGGTGTATTGCCGAGAATGAAAGCTTGAGAGAAAGAGAGAGAGAGAGAGAGAGAGAGTTCGGCTATGGTGTAAACTGTGTGCCCCTCCTTGTCTCTCCTTTTATTACCTTCAATTAATCTTATCTTAAAAGGTTCTTGAGATAGCAATTGCTGACTTCCCTATCTTTCTTTAATTACATTCCAATCGGCCAATGCTATGATAATAATAGCAATGTCGTGAGCCCTTGCCTTGAGCCTTTTCCTTATAAGACTCCCCTTGGTCCTATTTTTAGAAGGTGCCATGCGCCCCTTCTTCCTCTCTTTTAGTCAACTTCCATTCAGTCCTATCTTGCTAAGATAGCAAGTATTATTTTCAGCGTGTATCATACATAGAATATGCCGTGAGCCCCCCTTAATTTAACAATTGCCTATGTGTAGCTCTCATCAAGGAAAGGGACTCCTATTGGCGCATGATCATGGATTGCGCATGCACCCACACGGCAAGGCAAATTTCCATTTTTAATCTTAGACATCTACTATATTTAGCAATCCCCTTTTTAAGATATTCTAGCACATCATGCGCATATCTCATGGATATGTATATCTTCCACACACATCCATGACAATTAGTCCAAATCCCCTTTATGCGCGTAATAATTAAATATAGACATAATGCATGATTAATTTAAATCGGCCACACTTAATTTTTTATTGAAATAAATTCCAAAACCGTTGGGTCTTAGTTGGGCCAATGACCCAACCCTTTACCCATCTAAGATCCATATTTCATAATTCACAAATTAAATTGCAATTTTCATATATATTAATAAATTGAAAATCCGGGGTGTTATAGAGACTGCACTCTAGATTTTTTATAGTGATTCCGGAGGTAAGCCTCCTTAATCCACTTTCACAGGACAAAGGTTTTAACAACAAAATTAAAACCAAAAAACACTTTCCTTTGTAGCGCTTTATCGATGATGTGTGCTTCTCAAAGATCAACCCAATGTGTGCCCGAGTTAATCCCAACATTCTGCCTCGTAGCCGTCGTTGAGTAATCACAATCTCAAGGTGACTAGGAAATTAGTTCCACCAATATCTATCCTAATTGTATTTCTTTTCCCCTCTCTCTCTTTCCACAACCTCAATCACTATGATTGGTTGTATTAGATTTCCCAAGTGTAAGCACAAAAAAGAGAGAGTGATCCTTTTGTTGGCCTTTGTTTAAGCTCACTAATAATGATGTGGGACCAACGGATTTGCCAAAGGATATGAAATGGTTGCACAAGGATTGGTATTTATAGAGAAGGCAACCTGTTTAAGAAACTGTCATGTACCGACAAGTCGGGCGCACCAAGGGGTTGGTGACTAAGAATATTACCGTTCAACCACCCGACCGTTGCGCATTACATGCACTCCCAATGACATAATTTATACCCGGCCAACATGTCTGTGTCGCCGATGGGTCGACAATCATGGCACCGAGTGGTCCGTCCATACGAGGGTCTCAATCTAGGGCAACACCATGCAGACAGAGTTTCATGTCCTGAAACTTGTCCTGTCCAGAACGACCTGTCGCCTTTTACCGAAGGGTCGGTCCTAGTACTCTCGATCGGTCTTGAAATACCGAGATGTCTGTTTTCTCGAGAGCCCACTTGAGTTCAAAGTCCAGAACTCACAAGTTTTTCATCGATGAGTCGTTGACGACAAGGGGTCGTTAGGTTTATCACCAAGTGGTCGGTGCATATGAGACTCTCGATCAGAGGCTTACCTAGAATGACAGTTCTATGACCCAGAACCTCTGTTAATCTGGCCGACCAGTTTATGACCACGATGGGTCATTCCTGTCTCCACTGAGGAGTCGGTTAGAACGACTAGTCGAGGTGACAGTGAACTTAATTCATAATTCCAAGTTCGCGTTCAATTCACTGTCAAGCTTCCTCTCTAGGCTTATTATGTTCATTACCAACATATGCAACTAAGCCTAGGGATGGTCATCACTAAAGTGTGAGTTCCACCTAAAGTCATATATGGCCACATACCTATTTTTTGTAATTGCCATAACAATGAGTTTCAATCCGGTGGAGCATGATCTTCTTTCTTAATCACCTTGAGTTCTTCAAGCTTCTCGCATATGCTTCTTCCCGAGTCATGGAATTGACAAACTTAGGGACTCGACAAAGCCGGGGCACTAACACACAGTCTAAAAATTATTATTATAATTCAAACTCTCATATCCCGATCTGAATTATAAAAATTTACAATAATTCCAAAATCAAATTAGGTGGTAAAAATTACGAACTTTCTAAAAATAAAACTATGGCCCACTTTTCTGTATTTTTCTTTATTTTAATTCATTTTTCTTGTATTCTCACAAATATACTGTAAAACTCACAAATAACATTAAACGTATCTAATATACACAAATCAAAGGCTAACTAATCCAAAAAATAAAGGGTAAAATGGTCATTTTCAGTGTTCAACATCATTATTGAGTTATTTGTCACAACATGATATATATATTATGTGTTGTTTTTTCTAACTGGGTGAGTTAAGCTCATTCTCTTACAATTTCAGAGACTCCACTTGAGGAAGGCTTAGATGAGCCACCGATACTGGCTTAAGATATGGATGCCCCCGTAATTCACAATTGGATATAAATTAATATTTTCATTAGAAAGATAATACAAGGAACTGTAATAACTCCTATTTGACTGTGGAATGTAATAATGATACCATCTATGTTTCTGTATTTAATCTCTGATGACAAGTATGATGTGGAATTTATGATTTGAGATGGGATCTGTGTTTCTTTAAAGACTAACCCTTTGAAGTTGTAATCCCATTCTCTCCTGATATGGAATGCTACTGGGACATTCGATATGATATTGGTTGGCACACATGAAAATAAATTAAGTTTCTTTATATGTATATGTGGAACACATTCAATGATTGGATTAGTTGTAAAAAAAAATAGTCACGTCTCTTGGGCCCCTGGTGGAGTGGGGCGCGACAAGGGTCGACGTAGCTGATTTACTATTCTTCTGAGCAACTAGGACATACTTCAAAACAGTGTTCTCAGACTAAGCCCTAACAGTGCAAAGACTGACTATGTTACACCTGCAGCAAGTCAAGTAATTTGGCGAGGGATTGTCCTCAGTTATGCAGTGCCAATAGTGTGGTGCGGCCATCTCGGTGTAACCAGTGACCACAGTCTTATGTGCAACCCATTTACGGTAGAGGCTTGCGCCAAACCCTCTAGAGGTTCAGTAGCGCTTGGGAGTACACAACAGAGGTCTAGACAAACGAGAGGACGTGGACGTCCTTCACAAATGACTCATGGGAGAGTCATACGGTAGGACCTTAGATGGATGAACCAGTGGAGCACGATGTGATGGAAGGTACCTTCCCTCTTTTTAGCTCTATGGTGCATGTGTTGTTTGATCCAGGTGCATCCCATTCTTTAATTGTTGCATCATGTGTTGTTCCCTTGGGATTAGAGACAATGGTTGAGGATCAAGCATTGATGGTAAATTCTCCGTGAGGACGAGCGATGTTAATGGATCGAGTGTGTAGATCATGTATAGTGAATATTGGTGGTCTAGATTTGACCTTCAACTTGTTATGTCACGACTCGACCCAACTCAACAAGATATTGTCCTTTTTGGGTCCATGGACCCTCAAGGTTCTGTTCTAGCCAGTCTACCAGACCAGCCACCCCCCCCCCCCCCCCCCCCCCCCCCCAAAACTGCCTGGGCAATGTGGGACTTTTCCAACACACCCGGTTCTAGTTGGGTGGGTGTCGGTGTTTACATGTTAGTGTTATATATGACGAGATTTGACATCATTTTGGATATGAGTTGACTATCTACCCACCATGTCATTTGGATTGTTTTCGGAGGAAAATAATGTAACGCGCCTCGCTCTAACCACCCTTATCAAAGTAAAATAAGATGAATGTTTAGCAGAGAGGGAGGCGAGCGTCACGACGCGAGTCAAGTCCGAGTCCGAAGACACGACCTTTGAGTGGCCTACTAGTGTGCGCATGGACTAAAGTATGCGATATGTTCTGCACACACCAAAATATCCTGCGGAATTTTAAAATATTTAATCCAATGCATGAATAACAACATATATCTCAAAGCAAAATAAGGAATTCCCAACAATATATGAGTCAAATACAAAACTTGAATACATAAATTCCAAAATGTAAATATTACATTCCCCAATAATATACCTCTTTACATTATTACATGATTCTCATACTTTCAAAAATACAAAATGAATTCAGGATGTCCAGTCTTTCCTCCCGCATCCATCGAGTTCACATCTACCCATCTTCTGATTCGATCTCATCTACACCTAGTAAACCTGCATACAAATCTAAAGGGGGAAATTTATGGGCTTACTCAACACCCTCAGTAGGAATTCCGATCACAAATATGCACTAGGCATCATTTTAATAAAGTATATGTACTTACATTTATATACTTAGAAAAATCACAAGTTCTAGACCCTATACCTTCTCAAATTCCAATCATATATTAATACGATACAGTTCTCAAAGGCCATTTCCAAAATCTTTTCATAAATCCCTCTATTAAGTCATACTTAAGACTGTCTCTTAAAAGTCATCATAGAAAGCTTATACTTTGAAAAAGTAAACATATATTTCAAATCCCCATTTATATCGTTATTAATTTTCCATCTCATCTTACAAAATCCCATTGTACATAAATAATTTGTATTTCATTTTATAGAAAACCTCATAATCATTTTACCATAAAACATTTCATCCTCCATACTATTCTTAATACAAACCCAAAAGATTATAAGAAAATACTTAACATTTTTCGTCATACGTCATTATTCTAGGAATCCTTTATATGCACCTTTCATGTTTCGTATACTATAGTAGGTCCATATCTACCTCACCATACCCATCTCATATTTTCTTAACTTATATCACATCACACCTTCCCTTCTTAATCATCTCACCCTTCACTAGATTCCACATATAACTTCCTTCTTGCGTTTCTCATTTCACGTAAGTAATAGACATCACATGCATTCTATCATAACCATATCACAATCATACTCAACTCCTATCTATCCCATCGCAAAAGTTAAACGTTCATAATCCGTTTGTTCTAATTTTTATTCCTTCTTTTGTATAGCCAACAATTTAACTGGCGTACCGGTGGAGTGTTGCCTCAAAGACTTTCATTTACATAACCAACAATCTAACCGGCATACCAGTGGAGAGTTGCCTCAAAGACTCTTAGTTCCATAACCAATAATTTAACCGGAGTACTGGTGGAGTGTTACCTCCAAGACATGCATTTCATATACAGTATAAAGTTGTACTCAAGTTACCAACCTCTATCTCTTTCGTTACAAACCCAAGTTCTCATCATACTTTATTTACATCTTCGAGATATTCTAAGTATCACAATACACATCTCCACCTATCTAAACCTCATCATGCGTGATCTATATTCCCAAGATATCCTAAACATCATATAATTTATAACAATCCCTTTGCATTTATTTTTATCAAGCATATTTCAACATATCAATTTATGGAATCACTTTCAATGATTATTATCATAAAACCCCATTTTTCAATCACCTTTGTTTGCACATACGAAAATACTTTCCATGAGTAGTATAAAACTTTAATGTTATACTAACATCCTATTCATTGGTTGTAACACTATTCATAAAAACATTTTCCTTTACTCATTTTTCCAGTTCATAATCGTATCATCATAAAGTATCATAATCTCAAAATCAATCTTAATTACTAGAAAGGAAATCACAATGACATATTAATACCCCAACTACTTTAACAAAGTAGGAAAATCTACCTGATTGGAGATAAGTTGTCGGAGAGGACGAATCACGAAATGACTTGTACGATTCCAAGTCACACTTAGGTCCCCTGGTTATTTTCCATGGAACAAGATAGAATAAGGCACAAGATTAGTTTATGTCCTTCCTTTTCAAATCTAATACTTATCACTTTTAGTAATTCTCATTTAGGAGGTCAGGCTTGGAGAAGGTTAATGGTGTCTTCTTAATCCCACATTTAAGATCAACATAAGGGTGTGGGGTCAAGGATCATATATTCGTGCTAATGGTAGTTCGGAATCTAGGTCACCCTTCTTCAGAACTTCCAAAGCTTCGGAACACTTGGGTCTTCTTCGGATTGTTCGAAGTGCACCACCTCACTGGACTGCTAGGAACTTGATCTCGGCACTTCCGAATCAGATTTTGAGACTTTGGAACTTCAAGATTTTCTCTAGGTACTTCCGAGAGATACAAGTTTTCGGCTTATATTACAGTGCTCAGAACTTGGTCTCAGCACTTTCGTGCCAGGTTCCGAGACTTTGGGTTCTCTTTTGGACTTAACAAATTTTCCTAAGTGTTTTCAGTTCTGTCTGGTTTCATAAGTCCCCTCGGGACTTGGCCTTGGAACGACTGAGCCAAGTTCCGAGACTTCATACCTTCTGAGGGTCCTCGAAACATCATTCGTTCCCTTGGACTATCCGAGCCTTCGGTACTTGTCTCAGAACATCTGAGGAGGTTCGGACACCTTTCTTCCTCCAACAGTCACTTGCAGAAAACTGCGAGAATTGCAGTGCAGACCGAGTTTCTTGAACTCAAAAATCACATATGGGTGGGTCATTGGCCTTGATTCTTACTCTTAACCCCTTAGATTGATTCCTCATATAATTGGTTACATTTTAGAAGCTTAATACTTATGATTTGGTTAACAAATTCATTGATCTTAAATCAAATTCCATGAGTAGTGAGGAAACCCAAAAATCCCAAACTTTTCCAATTTTTATTTTCTTGGCCCAAATTCGTCTTTGTTTGATTTTGAATCATCCTAAACCTTAAATTGAACCTAAATACTAAGTTTAGAGGGAAAAATTTACCTTAGGTGAAGCTCTCCAAAGTTTCTTCCTCTTTTCTTCTTCTCATTTCCTTCCCTTCATTTTGATTTCATCCTTGCTTGAGTTCCTCTAATGGAGGAGAAGAGAGGAGGGGAGGAATCATGTGAGGGAGTGGAAGATGGGCTGTACACGGTGGTGGGTAATGGGTGTGGAAACCTTTGCCGTGTGAAGAGGAATGGGGAAGGAGGGTTTGCCGAGTGAAGTAGGAGAGGAATTGGGGTGTGCCATGTGAAACAAAGGGAAAACATAGTGGAGTGAGATAAAATGAAGAGTAGTGGCTTTTCTTCCTTCTTTTGAAGTTGCCCTAAGTTTTGGGTGTCGTATTGGGTCACGCCTCTCCATGTGGCATGCCACGTCTCGCCCATGTGGCGTGATGCCACATCATCAATTCATTTTCATAAAATTTCTTAAATTAATTTCTCACCACACCACTTGACATTAAATTATATTTTTTATCTCTAAATTAAATCTCATCTTAATTACTTAATTAAGCCTCCTTAATCTCAACTAATCATTAATTACCCTTTTTAATCCATTAATTAATATTAAAATTTCTAGCGTGTTACAATACTAACACCTTTTGGAATTTTCATCTCGAAAATTTGACGAGGTTTTGGGTTCCAAATTTCCTCCATATACATCACCTCGTATGGGATACCCTCATTTGGTATCCTTGTTCTCAAGTGAATTCTTTCACCGTTATGTCATCTCCCAATCAACCTTTCTGTTATTCATATAAATTTTAAAATCTAGATGGGGAAAGACAACCATTATATAAGTTGACATCGTCGTCCGTTCCCTTCGTCGAACAATCACTTCCATATTAATGATGTCTCATGTTTATCTCCTCATCGCACTAGGCCTCATCCATCACGGTCTCACCTCATCTTGGAATTATTATCTAGCATAAACACCATATCCCTCTCCAGGGTACTACACTAATTACAAGTTCATTCGTCTATGTTTTTAGTCAAACTCACACATGGCGTTTTATCTCATAAGCCACACGTCATAATCCCTTAGTCTAATTACCCTATGCCATTCATACCATCCGTCTTACACGGACATACGGTGCGGCCATCACAGGCCCTTGCACTACAATACAATACCTGGTAATTAAATTCCAATACCCTTGTTAACCGGCATTTTGGTAATCAAATACGCCCTCTACAGGTGGCTACTACATTATACCATTTATGGTGGTCTACACCACTGGATTATATTCTACTCACTCATTCCAACCCACAAGTTTCTATCACTTTTATGCGTTTCATCGACAAACATCGACACACACAAGACTCAAGACAGACTCACAATCAAAACAACCTAATCTAAAGCAAATATGCAAACAATAATCAAACAGCTAGACTAATGCATGAAACTAATACCCTAATATGCATGATCAAAGTAAATATGCAATATCTTTTGTGTTTTTTCAGGCAAAATAAATGCAAACACCCTAATAAAATCTATATGAATGCATGAAAAATTGAAAAATTAAAGAAAAAGAGATTTAGGCACTTACTTTGGTCTGAAATATTTTTTTCACAAAAATTTTTAAAGCATACGATTAAAATCTCTACAAATAAAACACCACAAACTTTGTTGAAGATTCTGAATCTCATAAAATAAATGCATGACTCCTAAACTAATGCAATTTTCCTAATGTTATAACTAGTGGAGGAAATTAAATAATTGGAACCTAATTAAGAACTCTAAATTAAATTAAAACCACAAAAATTTCTAAATTCACATCCACGAAATTAAACAAAATTAGAATCTCAAGTCTAAGAATAATCCAATAAATTCCAAAATTGTTCTATGAATTTTTGTTTAAATTAGACACCATAGTTAGAAACCTTCCAAATTTAGATAAGGTCTTAAATTAGAAATTTTCTAAATTTAGAAATTGTCCAAATTAAATATTATCCAAATTAGACACCTTCTAAAAATAGCAATTTAAAAAAATGAGACAATTTTGGGACTTTTCATAGACAGAAGTTCCAAATTAAGACTTTCCAAATTTAGATCTATTTTCTAAAAATAGAATGTGACTAAATTAAATTCAAATTCTAAGATTAGAAAATTCTAAAAAGATAAACTATCTAATTTTGGAAGTTTCCAAAAATAACAAGTTTCTAATTTTAGCAGTCATTCCAAATTTAGATCATCTCCAGATTTTTGTTATTTGTAGAAACTTCTAATTTAAGTAACCTTCTAAAATTAGTGTTTCTAAAATTAAAAACTTCTAATTTTAAAGAGTTGTCAAAAATAGAAATTTTCTAAAAATAACATTATTCCTAAAAAGAACTAATTCACTTGCCATTTTCTAAGTTCCCCAACAACGACGCCAAAAATTTGTTGTGAAAAATTTAAATTTATAACTCGTAAGTGCACGAACCATTAGATAGTATAGCGATTGAATGCAAGGTCGAACTCATTGGAATTTAGGAATATATATCTGTGAAAAATATACCATTGAATTGTATAATTTAAGAAACATGAAAATAAATCTTAAATATGGAATTATTTCTCTAATCTAGGAAATTTAATTTTAATTTAGAAACACTCTAAAATTAGAAAACATTATTCAAAATTATAAACCATATCTAAAAATAGAATTTAACAATTAAAGAGATCTAATTTTAATGGAAAATCAAAATTTACTTAAATTCAATTAAGATGGTGGATTTAATCTAAAAATTATAAAATAATCTCAATCTAACTTGGAACACATAATTAAGATACAATTAATTAATTTACCAACCTAGTTCCACAATTTTCAAGAATTTTCAATTTATAAACAAAAATAAAATTAAAAACAACTAAAATTACCTCTGTACATATTTACAATGAATTGGATGAGAGACTCAAGGATGCATTGTTATCCATATTCTAAGAATAAAATAACGGCCTAGAACATGGAGCTCACGTAAATTATTTAACATACATTCATCTCTCATTCATTAAAGTTCCAATTATGAAATCTATGAAATCCATTTAACTAAGAAAATTCAATTCCGGCCTTAGGTTTAGGTAAAATTTATACTTGTAATTCCAAATCTAAAATATTCTCACTCTTAAAAAGAGTCTTAGAGTGGAAAAATCAAGTTCTGCCAATTCTAAAATAATCTCACTTTCCTTAAATTTTTTTGGAAAAATAAACAACATAAATTCATTAAAAGAATGAAAATAAAATTGAAATTTTCATTATACATGAAAGAACAATTGGAAAACCATAATTCTAATTCTCACCTTCTCTTATTGATTAAAGCATTGGAATAAAAATTACAATACAATTGGAATTTTGGAATTTAAAAAGACAAGAAAATATAATGGAAAATTAAAATCACCAACCTCAAGAACCCAATGTGAAAATAAAATTGCCAAAGTATTCTCTTCTCCTTTTCAATCCCTCTCCAAAGCCTAGCCAACCTTGAAATTCTCTGCCCAAGTTCAATTTTCTCAATGGGAGAGTGCTAGTATTTCTAGATGAAAAGAGGTGGACTGAATGACTTGGATTTAAAGATTTAAATAAAGCAAGGGACACTTGGAGGGCTGATATGGTTTGTGCTAAATATAGAATGGCTTAAAGGAGGCAAGGATGTGGAAAAAATAGTAAAATTCATGTAAGGAAAGTGAGTGCAATATCCCATTTTTTACACATGTACCACCTTGCAGCTCCATTTTTACCTAGTTAACATCCGAATCCCAAAAAATCGTTGACGACAAAGTTGTAACCCTTGAAGTCTTCTTTCCAACCCAGAAAGAATCAAAGAAATCAGACATCGGAGTAAAACGTTATGGCCAAAATACTAAAAATGTGTCAAACCTTCCTTCTTTTTCTCCCCTTCTTATTTTGTTTCTTTTTCCTTAATCCACTTGCCAATTCAAAAATCCTCTTATATTGGCTTGTAAATTTTGAATTCCCTCATATGTATCTTGATACAATGAAAATAGACTTCACACATGTGGATTTCTTCATGGGCTTTTCTTAATGGGCTTAATAATTGAACTTTTTAAAGTATGGAAAATCTAATAAATAATTTTACCACTTACATTCAATTCTGAAAATGTACTAAATTAATTCAACCTCTCATAAATGGATTTGAATTAATTAGTTTACAAACAAAACCCCTAAAATTGTGGTAAAATAATTATTAAAAATTCCAACTTTCCAAAAATACCAATTTATTCCCATAAATTGCAAATTTTCACCATTTAAATTCTCATATCTTGTATTTCCCTATAAATGCTGCAAAACTTCTAAAAATCCATTAAACATATCCAAAAACAAGCAAAACAAAGGCTAACTAGTCTAAAGACAAGGGTAAAACAGTCATTTTCATATGCTCATCACTTGCACTATAATACAATACCTGGTAATTAAATTCCAATACCCTTGTTAACCGGCATTTTGGTAATCAAATACGCCCTCTACAAGTGGCTACTATATTATACCATTTATGGTGGTCTACACGACTGGATTATATTCTACTCACTCATTCCAGCGCACAAGTTTCTATCACTTCTATGCGTTTCACCAACATATCGTTCCGATTTCATATTCCGAGGAAATTCACTCATTTCAATGTTGATATATATATATATATATATATATACATGTATACATGTATATATGTATATATATATATATATATATACATATATACATGTATATATGTATATATATATATATATATATATATATATATATATATATATATATACATATATACATGTATATATGTATATATGTATATATATATATATATATAGATCGGTCGAATTAACACCTTCATTTTCGTGAGACGTCTTTCATTATCACAAGGTCCTTACATCTATTGTTGGGCGATTCTTGTTCAGTTATCTGTATCATCAATTCCATTCACCATCTGATCTAATAAAAAAATATCTTCAGTGAACGCTTACCATTCTTTAGACGATTTGGTGGGGCTCATTACATCACATTACCTGGCCTACACTTCATAGTCCAGTCACGTGGGTGTCGCAACTTCTCACATACTAAACAGAGTCTTCCCTCATTACGGTACTTAACCCGTTCTAGGGTAAGCGCGTTAGTTCTTATTCATGCTTCAGCATACGTCTAGGTGTCTCACATCTTGACCTTCATCTATTGGGGGGTACATTCAACAATTCTAAGAATTCCATCTATGTTAATCTCTAGACCACTCTTTAATAATCCTACTTTGGTAAGCCTCTGGCAACTCTCCTGGAATCCCATAGGCTATCTACAAAGTAAGCCGGCCGGACTAACTCGGTAGGTGCCCATAGCCTCCCATTTGAGTTTGTATCCATCGACTAAACCATTAACTACCCACTTTTTGACGTGCTAGTCGTAATACAACTAACACCTTTTAGTTTACAACTTATATCACATACCATGCAAACATAATACATTTTGCAACTCATATTACACAAGGTTCACAGTATAATAATGCACATCAGTTATGAAACTACTTTCATTCCTATAGAACATACATCATCATATCCTCATTTTCACAAAACATTCTATTCATATTACCTAGGTTACACATTGAAAAATAGCTTCACTTCATGTGTCAAAATATGTGGTTCCCACTTCCTCAGTTCACAATCACATTATCATAAAATATCATATTCATAATAATATATACGTACACCATACATTACTTACAGCACACTTAATACTCATTAGTCCTAACACAGCGTTCATTTTCATTCCACATACTTTGCAAAAACAATTGGACCTTTATCCGATGTGTACAGTACATTACATTAAATTTTCTGACTCCCATCATTGCCATGTTTTGGATTCATCGACAGTTTGGTTTGTCTAGTGAACTGCTAAGAGTCTCTGCTTGGGTTGCTTGCCGGCGTTGTGGAAAATCCTTCTTGATGTGGCCTATCTATCCACACCGATAACACGAGGAGGTATTTCTAGGAAATTGCAGTACAGGTGTCGGGTGGAACTGTGGACAACCTCTCTTAGAGTGGCATGTCTGTTCGCATTGATAACATGAGGGGATTTTCCCCGTAGATTGTGGCGTAGGTGTGGAAGATGTAGAGAGTTGTGCACATGATTTGGACTTTTTGTGCCCAAAGAACTCCCACCGCTCTGTATCTTCATGTGTTCTCTGAAACTTGTAGATTCCGCTAAGTCTTTCTCAATAGTCATCACCCTGCTCACTGTCTCCACGAATGTCCTGGCTGCAGGGGATATTACTCTGGATCTGATAATGGGTTGGAGACCCCTCTCAAACTTCTGGGTCTTCTTGTACTCTGTGTCTACCATGTATGGGGCATAGCGTGAGAGTCTGATAAATTCTCGTTGATATTCCACCACAGTCCTATCCCCTTGGGTCAACTTCATAAATTCTTGGGCCTTAGCCTCTTTCTCAACCTCTGGGAAATAGTTTTCTAGGAACAGGTCCTTGAAGACTTGCCACGTCATTTCTGCCACCACATAGCTCCCTTCAACTGATTTCCACCATTAATCTGCATCATCAATGAGTTGTGATGTGGCCAATAGGATCTTCTCTTGGTCTTCAGTTATCCTTAGCAGCTTAAGGATCTTAGTAATGTTCTCCACCCAATTTTCAGCTTCCATGGGTCCTTCTGTGCCATGGAAATAAGGAGGATGCTGATGTTGGAAGTTTCTCAAGAGAACTTGGTCTCGGGACACAATTGTGACGGTCAAACCAACTCCTGTTTGATCAACTGCCTCGTTGAACTTGTTATTGCCTGAAGAAAGCCTTGAAGTTCGGGTGACACGAATGGGACAGTGTCTCTAGTCCCTCCAACATTCCTCTGCTGCATACGATTTCTTCGAGGATGTTATCTCGATGTCATTTTACTATGCCAAGAAACAACTTGATTAAAATGTTACTCATATGACAATTCCATGCAATTTGTTCATCTAAATAATTGTATCACATCATACATGCTCATATCAGTCTATGAGTTTCAAACATTTTTAGATGTCCCTCACTATGTCGTCCAAACCTCTCCTTACTATTGGACTTAACTCATTCAATAGTGAGCTTATCACATCTTATACTCCTAATCGAGGAAATTTCATATCCTTTATTGCATCTTATTTGGGGAATTTTCAAGTTTTGTCTAAATTTGACTCAGGGAAACTTTTTCGTATTTGTTTTTCACGCTCTGATACCAGCTGTAAACCCCCTCCCACTAACCACCCTTATCAGAGTAAAATAAGATGAATGTTTGGCTGATAGGGAGGCGAGCGTCACAATGTGAGTCAAGTGTGAGTCCGAAGACACGACCCTTGACTGGCCTACTAGTGTGCGCATGGACTAAAGTCTGCAATATGTTCTGCACACACTAAAATATCCTGCGGAATTTTAAAACATTTAATCCAATGCATGAATAACAACATATATCTCAAAGCAAAATAAGGAATTCCCAACAATATATGAGTCAAATACAAAACTAGAATACATAAATTCCAAATCGTAAATACTACATTTCCCAATAATATACCTCTTTACATTATTACATGATTCTCATACTTTCAAAAATACAAAATGGAATTCAAGATGTCCAGTCTTTCCTCCTGCATCCATCGAGTTCACATCTACCCATCTTCTGAACCGATCTCATCTACACCTAGTAAACCTGCATACAAATCTGAGGGACAATAAGGCACATGAATAGTTTATGTCCTTGTTTTTCAAATCTAATACTTATCACTTTTATTAATTTCCATTTAGGAGGTCAGTCTTGGAGAAGGTTAATGGTGTTTTCTTAATCCCATATTTATGATCAACACAAGGGTGTGGGGTCAAGGGTCATATAGTCGTGTTACTGCTAGTTTGGAACCTGGGTCACCCTTCTTCGGAACTTCCAAAGCTTGTTCCGAAGCTTCAGAACATCTAGGTTTCTTCGGATAGTCCAAAGTACACCACCTCACTGGTCTGCTCAGAACTTGATCTCGGCACTTCCGAGTCAGGTTCCGAGACTTCGGAACTTCAAGATTTTCTCTTGGTACTTCCGAGACATATAGGTTTTCAGCTTATATAACAATGCTCGGAACTTAGTCTTAGCACTTCAGAGCCAGGTTCCGAGACTTTGGGTTCTCTTTTGGACTTAACAAATTTTCCTAAGTGTTTTCATCTCTTTCTGGTTTCATAAGTCCCCTCGGAACTTGGCCTTGGAACAACCGAGTTATGTTCCGAGACTTCATACCTTCCGAGGGTTCCTAGGTCTCCTCAGAACTTGGCCTCGGAACGACTGAACCAGGTTCCAAGACTTCATACCTTCCGAGGGTAAACGGAACATCATACGTTCCCTCGGACTGTCTGAACCTTCGGCACTTGTCTCAGAATGTCTGAGGACGTTCCCAGACCCGTCTTCCTGATACAATCACTTGCAGTAAACTGCGAGAACTTCAGTGCAGGCCGAGTTTCTTGAACTCGAAAATCACATATGGGTGGGTCATTGGCCTTGATTCTTACTCCTAACCCCTTAGATTGATTCCTCATATAATTGGTCACATTTTAGAGGCTTAATACTCATGATTTGATTAACAAATTTATCGATCTTAAATAAAATTCCATGAGTAGTGAGGAAACCCAAAAATCCCAAACTTTTCCAATTTTTATTTTCTTGGCCCAAATTTGTCTTGGTTTGATTCTAAATCATCCTAAACCTTAAATTGAACCTAAATACTAAGTTTAGAGGGAAAGATTTACCTTACGTGAAGCTCCCCAAAGTTTCTTCCTCTTTTCTTCTTCTCTTTTCCTTCCCTTCTTCTTGATTTCTTCCTTGCTTGAGTTCCTCTAATGGAGAAAAAGCGAAGCGGGGAGAAATCGTGTGAGGGAGTGGAAGATGGGGTGTACACAGTGGTGGGGAATGGGTGTGGAAACCTTTGCTGTGTGAAGAGGAATGGGCTAGGAGGGTTTGTCGAGTGAAGTAGGAGAGGAATGTGGGTGTGCCATGTGAAACAAAGGGAAAACCGAGTGGAGTAGTGGCTTTTCTTCCTTCTTTTGTGGTTGCCTTAAGTTATTGGGTGTGGTATTGGGTCACACCTCTCCATGTGGCATGCCACGTCATCGCCCATTTGGTGTGATGCCACATCATCAATTCATTTTCATAAAATTTCATAAATTAATTTCTCACCATACCACTTGACATTAAATTATATTTTTAATCTCTAAATTAAATCTCACTTAATCCCGTCTTAATTACTTATTTAAGCCTCCTTAATCTCAACTACTCATTATTTACCCTTTTTAATCCCATTAATTAATATTAAAAGTCCCGGGGTGTTACAAATAATAGGCTACTCTCTAACCAGTGTTAGGTTTGTGGAGAAGTTGAAACCGTATGTTGTCCAAACTATTAGGTGTTGACCCCAATATTTCAAACCAAGGATAAAACAGTAATTTTAATGACAACAAAACATTGACTTAAAGTAATTTAATGTTTCAATTGGAGTTATGTCTAAGACATGTATTAAATGAACTCCAAACTGCAAAGGATAATATATGCTGAATCGCAGGCTCCTTGAAGAAGATGCGCTGAGTCAAGCACAAAAGATTGAAGTTCATATGACTCATGGACAATATGAAGATCACAACCTGCAAACTACGAGCTATACATTGATGATAAAATCAAGTTGATGAAGACAAAGACTCTGACTTGGAAGAATTGAAGAAATGAAGAGCTGAAGACCAAGTCACTTAGAGTGAGTCCTTGAGTGTTAAGACCTTTTTAAAGTTACTCATATCTTGAGTGCTTTGGCTCAAAAGAACTTAGTTGGACTCTAAGACTTTGCAACCACACTTGAACACATCACATTTGGTTCCTAGCAAACTTGGCCTTAGTTTTAAATCATAGAACATTACATAGAATTGTGTACGTCCACAACTGATGCAGTTTTGTATTCGAATTTGATGAAATCCTTTTAGACTCACAGTTTCAAAGTATGGTGTAACGACCGACTAGATCATTCGGGATTTTCTTGAGAAGATTTTCGGAATCCCCATGTCGGACTGGGTGTTTTGGTGGCAGTGGTGATAGCGTAGGCTCCATGGTGGACCCCTATTCGCTTGATTTCGAGCTCAGAAGCTCGAAAGGCATTTTGGTAAATTCAATATTTAAATTGTTTTTATCATTTAAATTATTTGAAAATCACATTTTGGTTACCATTTTAATAATATTTTGTAAAAGTGGTGCTTCATTTTTTTTGTAAAAAGGAAAAAAATCCAAACCCTAACTCACCTCATATATAAGCTCTCTTTCTTCATTTCCCTTCTCATGCTAAAACCCTAACCTCCACCATCCTCTTCCCCTCTTCTCTCCTCCTTTTGCAACACCAAAACCCTAATGTATCCTTCGCCGCCACTCATTTTTCTCTTTCCCTCCCTATCGGCCTCCTCCTTTCTCTCTCTCCTCTCTTTCCTTTTTTTTCCCCATTCCAAAACCCTAGTAGGTCGTCTCCTCTTCCCCTTGGATGCTGCCCCTCTTTTCTCTCATTTTCCCTCCCCTCTCTTAGTTTTCTTTCCCTCTTTTTCTATAGGCCAAACCCTAGTGTAGCCTTCAAGCCGCCGCCACCGCCCCTTTTTCTTTCTCCCTCCTCCGCCGCATCTCTCTTTCTTTTCTCCTCTCCTCTTTCTTCTTCTTCCTTCTCCCCTTTCCTTCTCAACCCTAATCCAAATCCGAAATCTAAAAAGTCACCACCATCTTTTCTCTCTCTCGGGCCGTTGCCACCTTCTCTCTTCCCTTTTCCTTCATTTCTTCTTTCACCCCACTTCAAACCCTAAACCTAATTCCCAAACCCCCATTCCCAACAGACCCAGGCCCAACTCGTCCTTGGCCCAACTTCCAAGCCCAACCCAGTGCAGTCAAGCCCAATCCACTTTAGGCCCAGCAACTCCAAGCCCACTTCACTCTGAGTCCAGCAGCCTGGCCCAGGCCCGTTTTGGGCCCAGTTTTGGGTTATTTCTGGCCTGTTTTGGGATCACTTCTGGAGCACTTCTAGCCCCCTTTTGGATCGTCGTTGGATCGTTTCTAGCTCATTTTCGGCCAGATTTGTGGGACCAACCCAGTTTTGCAGGGCCGTCCTAGTTTTTATAGACCCACTCCAACTTCTCAAGCCCGGTAGCCCTTACGTCACTTTCTTCAAACTCTCGACCTGTTTTCATCGCTTGGATTTCAAAAATGCACACATGTGAGGGGACTTGTCACTGTTTTAGTATGATTTACATCTATTTAACCTTTAACCTTGGACATTGAGTGACTTGAATGGGGTCATTCGTTTATAAGACACTCGGTAAGGGAATCGTTGGATGAATCTGTGACGAGAGATCCATTCGGGTGCACTCATGTCAACTATACGTGACTAAATGAAAAAAATTCTGATCGGACGAATGTATATTGAACATGAAGCTTGAAATTTATTGATAACATGTGGTGTATTTAACTATAACATGTGAATGAATTTATGATGAGAATAAGATGTGTTGGACGTCAAACTTGATGCTTGGGACTTAATGATATCTTGTTATGTGTGTATTATAAAATGTGAATAAGATCATAATGAGTACGAGGATTTGTGTTTTGAGATCTTGTCATATGCTTATGTTGTTTTACATGATCATGACACCATGTGCAAGCATTAGAGGAGTTGTTCGCATGTGTATGTGTTATGATGACGTGATGATTTTGGTTGTTGGGAGGACTTCCTCATTACGCTCTCGCAGTCGAGACCCCTATAAGAGATGCGGGTTTCCCCGTTGCGTTCTGGCGGTTGAGGTGCATACCCTTGAGATTGGCTTCCCCGTTATGCTCCGGCGGTTGAGATCCCCATAGTGGATGCGGGTTTCCCTGTTACATTCCGGTTGTTGAGGCGGTTATGTACTGTATGGTCTCCCGGTTGTATTGGGAGGGAGACCGAAATAGTATAGTTGAATACTCATATACAAAGACATTCATTCTATTATGAAGTTCTTGCATTCATGCATATGATATATATGTTGCTGACAGGTGATATACATCATCTCTTTATTGGGCTGGTCATTTTGAGTAGTCTCCCGATGGAACTGGCAGGGAGACCGAAGTTTACTAGAGGACCCAATGTGGACTACCGAGATGATGTCTCGGATTTGGTCAGTGGATTATTAGTTGGTGATGTTGTTGGATTTTGCATGTGCATGAGAGCCTTTGTTATCATGATGTTCTTGCAATCGTGCACATGATATAAATGTTGCTGACATGTGATATATTTTATCTTTTCACTAGGCTGGTTAGCTCACCCTTTACCTTTCAGGTACCCTGAACACCGAGAGACCAGGTGGGCTCCTTGAGCAGGCGCAAGGAGAGGAGCAGTAGCAGTAGATATTTGTTAATCATGTTTATTCTTAGTTGAGATATTTTGTTTGTATGAAATTTATTCGTATGTTGTTTGTTCGAGTGACTGTATAACCATATTTGAACAGTTTATTGTTACTTGTTATGTCTCCTAGTATTATGGACCTGTAGTTGTCGAGCGGGGGGTAGTTACCCCATTTCCAAAAAAAATACTTGATATCCGTCTTTTTGTAATGTTTGTGATATTTCGGTGGTAACGCGTTCATAGCAGGATGGGACGTTACAGTTGGCATCAGAGCACGGTTCAACTCTCGGACTCTGCATGGGATAGAGATAGATGTGATGATAAATAGATATTAGGTTCCTCCCCTGTGTGATAGGTAGATTGAACCGGGTTCTGGGCTAGTGCGTAGACACCCTAAGTTTGTGTGGTATGCTTAATGTTCTATCTTTCAATTAGTTTGCTTGTGTCATATCTAGTGGTGGATTGTCGTTCTATTTAAGGTTGACCGGTGTTTGATTCACCTGTTAGTCAGTGGTAAAGTCGATCGTTTGTTTGAGTGTGTGGTGCATAGTGACGTGGTCACGGGAATTGTGGGACACAAATCTCTAAGTTTGAGTCCAATTGGTCATACTCCCTAGGTAATTAGAGGTGTTTCTTGGTGGGACCCATATTAGCGGGAGGTCCTCACTTTGGAGGCGTGTGGGTGGTATTTTCAGAGTGCCTTGAATACCATGATGGAGTCACGAAGGGCTTCATACTGTGACTGAGATGAGATTGTTCGAGGGTCTAGCGTTGAGAAGAGGTCATGTTGTAGGTCTACCCCCTGTGTCCTGTGGGGGCTCGTGTTTAGAGAGCGAGGACATCGTTTGTTAGCCTCGCTTATTACTGTCTTGTGTAGATATAGGTGTTGGTGCCTCGGATTGGCCAAGGTCTTAAGTTTGTCAACTCCATGACTCGGAAAGAAGCACTTGCTAGAAGCTTGAAGACCTAAGGTGATCAAGAATAAAGATCATGCTCCACCGGATTAAAGTTCATCACTATGGCAATCACAAAACAAGTATTATGGTCATAGATGACTTTAGGTGGTACCCACACCTTAGAGAGGACTATCCCTGGGCTTGGTGAAACAAATGATTAAATCATAAAAAGCTTAGAGAGGAAGCTAGAGAGTGAATTGGAACCCAACTTGGAAATATGTACTTGGTTTCACTATCAGCTAGACCAGTCGTTCTCACCTACCCCTCGGTGGAAACAGGATCAACCCATCATGGTCAAAGACTGGTCGGCCAGATTGACATAGGTTCTGGATCATTGAAATGTCATTCTGGGTATACCTCTGATTGAGATTCTCGTATGCACCGACCCCTTCGGTGAAAGGCTGAAAAAACCCCTCGTGGTCAATGAATCTTCGATAAGATTTATGAGTTCTGGAACTTAAAACTCGGGTGGGCTCTCGAGAAAACAAACATATCGGTAGTTCAAGACTGATTGAAAGTAGCCAGAACTAACCTCTCGGTAAAGGGTGACAGGTCGTTCCGAGTATGACAAGTTTCGAGACATGAAACTCTATCAGTATGGTGTTGTTCAAAATCGAGCCTCTCGTATGGACCGACCTCTCGGAGCCATAAATGCCGACCCATCGACGACAACGACATGCCGACCGAGAAAGAATATTATTGTCGGGAGTACAGTATTGTGCAACGGTCGGATTGTTGAACGGTAACATTTCTACTCACCGACCCCTCGGTGTGCCCGACCTGTCGGTACATTATCGTTGCCGCAACTAGTTGCCTCCTCTATATAAATCAACCTTTATGTAACCAGTTGGTATCCTTCGGAAAAATCAATTGGACCCTCATCTTTATCAGTGAGCTTAAACAAGCGCCAACATAAGGATAGCTCTCTCTCTCGTGCTTACACTTGGGGAATCAAATACAACCAATCAGATGGATTGAGTTGTCAGAGAGAGAGAAGAGAAAAACGTAAACTAGAAAGCTTTGGTAAAACCAGTTTCCTTATCACCCTGGATTGTGATTGCCTCATGACAACTATAAGGAGGAGCATCGGCACCGGCACACATTGGGTGGATCTTGAAGGAGCAGACATCAGGAGAAAGAGCTTCAAATGCAAGTGCTTCTTGGTTTTAATATTATTTTAAAACCTTTATTCCGAAAGTAGATTAAGGAAGCTTAGTTCCGGAACTACTATAAAAATCTAGAGCAGCGTCTCCGGCACAATGGTGGGTGGAATTCCTAGCCAAATGGATAGGTGGAATTCCTATTCGACAGTGGTGGGTGAAATTCTCAGCTGATTGAGTAAAGTGGAATTGTGATGGTGTAAGTCCCCACATATTGGATTTGGGGATAGTTCAAGATTGAGCAAGTCCTAACAGTGGATATAGGTTGGCTAACCGAACCACTTTAATTTGGTCTTATGGTGTTTTATTTTTGTGTGTTTGTATTTAGTATTTAAGTACTCATCTCTACACACACCACTTTGCATGTTGATTATCTTATTTTATACATTGTGCACAAACATTGATAATCAAGTAATATGTAAAGGGTCATAATCTTAGTGTGATCGCTTAAAGAAATTTTCACACTAAACAAATCTCTTGATCAATGTTCCGCTGCACTCAAATCAATAAAGAAATTTGTAAACACCATTAAAAATGGGATTGACCTATTCACCCCTCCCCTCTAGGGTCAATCATGTTGTTCTAGTACATTAAAAAATGGAACTTTCAATAGGTTTATTGGAAATCTATGCGCACCTACAGAGTGAGTCCGGCCGGCTAACTCTGTAGATGGTCGATGGAATTCCATGAGAGACTGATGGATTTTGTGTGTTTGAGTTGTCATTTTGGCCCATTTTGGGCTTAGAACTGAGGGGAGTGCCTGGGGGTCGAGCCTGTGGTTGTATGTCTAGCTCTAGTATTCCCGCGGGTCCAGTGTTATAGCTAGAAGTAGTTATGGCTTTGTTAAGAGCTTTTATAGGTTAAACTGATAGGGATGACTGTTGGGACTTAGGTGAGCCCGGTGTACGGTTCGATTTCTATGCATGGGTGAGTTGGGAGCTCGGTACTTTGAACGGGGAACATAGGTGTTTCTTAGCTCTTGACCACTGTATTGCCTGTTTCCAGTGTTCCCCTCTGTTTTTGTCTTGAGTTTCGCTGGTTGCGGATCAGATCTATGGATCGTACGTTTTGACCTATGGAGTTACCATTGGAGGTAGGTTTACGAGTTTTGGAGATGTCAGAGTTCGACGTCATCTTGGGATGGATTGGTCGTCCTCCCTTCAGGTTAACTTGGACTATTGCTGTAGGCAGGTGATGAGTTAGTTCCTCGCGGTGGATACATTTGTTGAACGGCTTACAACTTACAGTCTGAGCATGGAGGAGTTGTGCAGCTTGGTGGTTAGCTTGAGTAGAAAGAGAGTTTGGGTTTGGCAAAAGTTGAGATGTTACTCGTGGTCCGGGGATTTTAGGACATCTTTCTGGGGAAGTTCCTTAGATTGCCGTCACGTTAGGAGATAGGGTTGTGGATTTGCTCCCCCGGTGCAACACCTGTTTCGATTAGTCAGCATCAGAGGAGGATCATGAGCAGCATTGAGAACCATACTTCATATCTTGAAGTATCATAAGCTTTGTGTGAAGTACAACAAGTGTGAATTTTGGTTGCCAGAGGTTCATTTTCTTAAGCACGTGATGTCAACTAACGATGTGGCCGTGGATCCGACTAAGGTTGAGGCTATTCTAAGTTGGGAGTGACCACGGAGTGTGTTTGAAATTCGCAACTTTTGGGGTCTTGCGAGTTACTACCTGCAGTTTATCAAGGATTTCTCCAAGATCGCCACACCCATGACAAGTATGACCTGCGAGAATGTGCCATTTGTTTGGGACGAAGCTAGTGAGGCAGTCTTCTGGAGGCTGACGAGAGACTGACTTCCACTTCAGTGTGGATTGTGCCAGAGAGAGGTCTTGGCTATGCGGTTTTCTATGATGCTTTAAGTAATGGTTTGAGTTGTTTACTGATGCAGGATGGAGAGGGATAGCTTATGGTTTGAGACATTTTAAGACACAAGAGATGAACTACCCTAATTATGACTTGGAGTTAGTGACTGTGGTATTACACTCAAGAAGGAGTTGAACATGAGGTAGAGACGATGGATAGAGTACTTTGGTGACTATGACTTTGTGTTTTCTTACCACCCCAGTAAGACGAACGCAGTTGCAGACGCTTTGAGTCGCATGGAGAAAAGAGCCTTGTCGAGTCTGATCGGAGGTTAGAGCATCCAGATTTTTGCAACACGATTGTCTATCCAGAGACTTATGATAGAATTTTGAGAGCTCAGCAGATGGATGAGAGATGCATCGCGTTGAGAGATACTGTGACCAGTGATAAGCACTGGAAAATGATAATTTTACCCTTCAATATTGGATTAGTTAGTTCTTAAATTTTGTTTATTTTATATTATTATTGTAATATATTATATATTCTAAAATTATATTTGTTAATATATTATATTAATTAATTTTATCTAATTAAGTGTATTTTGATGTCTTGTCAGGTTGGTGAATTGTTGTGCATGCATTGAGTCCCATTCAAAGTCTAATTGATAACAATTCTGCAATTGGAAACAGATCTTGCAGCTATGAAACTATTGTAAACAATACAGAAGCAGCAAAGTGTGGCTGCTAACAAGAAATACAGCAACCAAAAAGAAGAAAATCAGCTAGTAAACTGAGAAGCAGAGCAGCTGCTGACTGTTTCTAAGGTATTCTGAAAATGGCCAATGCATCGAACAACAAACTATTTGACAGAGTTGATCTGATTTGTTTGATAGAGAAAAAAATAATAAAATACAGCAGCAACTTAAAGCAGAGCAAGAAGAAGGTAGTAGCATGTAAAGGCAGCAACCCATTGAAAAGCAGGAAGCGAGCATTGAAGTTAAAAAGCAGGAGAAATAACAAAAAGAATGAATCTGCAGCAACCCAACAAGTAGATTTGTCTGAGAAAGAAACTGAGAACCAGCAGCGTCCATACAACCAATGTCTTGTTGAACTGAGTACAGAGATCAATGGAAAACAAAGGAAGAGGATAAGCTGTCGAGTTTCCTGAGTAAAAAAATTAGTAGATAAAAGAAAAAAGGAAGGCTGATTCGGTGGCTGATTTGGCCAAAAGTAACAGAAGGAGGTGCTGGCTGAATTAGAATAGAAAGAGAATGAAAATAGAAGAGGAAGCTTAAGACAGTGGAAGAATTATTATCTGGATGAAAAGTGGAAAGCAAACCAGTTGTGCAAATCCTTTTGTCTTCACCGCGTTGATAGAGAAAAGAAAGTAAGAGATGGGTTTCTAAAAATCCACCCAACGAAAAAGTGGCTGCCGATCCTAGATATTTAAAATTGAATTGAGTGGGTCTCATGGCTTACTTAACTTAGCTCTTCCCAGCACTATAAATACGAGGGTCCTCCACAAGAGAAATTCGAACCTGGTTAAGAAGAATTAACGTTGTGCATTGGAAAGGAAGATAAGAAGGAAATCAGACACGGCAAAGGTCTTAGGTTGGTTTTATTCTTATTTTTATTATTTCTTGCATTGTGTTCTTGTATTTCTTTTTCTTTAAAAATCCATTGATATGTAATTCTAAATACATGTTTCATAAATAAAATTGAGGTGTGATGAAATATTTAGTCTATGGTTTTCCAATTATTCAATTTATGTATGAAGATTATTTGATTTTATTTTTATTCTTTAATTAAGTTTATGTGTGGATTTATTTTAATTATTTCAGATTAAATGTGATGAAATTTTAGATTGAATAGACTTCTTTCTTCGATCTAAGGCTCTTATTTTAAGAGTGCAATGAAATATTTATATTTGAAGATAAAGTTTAAATTCTATTCATTCTAAGGTTTAATTTGAGATTTTTAATTTAATGAAATCCATGGATTTAATTCTTAGAATATTTATCGATGAAAAATTTGAATGCATGATTGGTGATTTACGTGAGCTCCGTATTCTAGGCCTTTGTTTTATTTTTAAAATATGGAAAATAATGCCTACTTGATTCTTTGAGCCAATTCCACTGTAAATAAGTACATATGTAATTTAGGTGCCTTTAATTTTATTTTTGTTTATAAATCCAAAAACTCTTGAAATTGATGAGCTAGGTTGGAAATAATTTAATTACATCTTAATTTTGTATTTTAAATTAGATTGAGATTGTTTATATTTTTATATTAATGCCACCATCTTAATTAAAATTAGTTAAATTGTTAGATTCTATGGTTAAATCTAGAGTGTTTCTAAATTAAGATTAAAACTCATAGATTAGATAAATAACTCTATATTTATGATTTTTCTCTATATTTCTCAAAGTTCTTAAAATACGTAATTCAATGGTGTATTTTCATGGATATATTTTCCTAAGTTCCGATGGGTTCGACCTCGCACTTAATGGCTATACTATCTAATGGTTCGTGCACTTGTAAATTATAAATTTAAAATTTACACAACAAGTTTTTGGCGCCGTTGCCGAGGAACTTAAAACAAATGGCCATTGAATTATTTATTTTTGGAAATAATGATTATTTTAGAAATATCTATTTTTTGCAACTCTTTAAAATTAGAAGTTTCTATTTTTCTTAGATACTCTAATTTTAGAAGGTTACCTTATTTAGAAGTTCTAAAAAGAATAAGGAGATTATTTAAATTTGAAAACACTGCTAAATTTAGAAAAAAATTATTTTTGGAGATTTCTATTTTTTGAAACTTCCAAAAAATATCTAGTTTCTAGTTTTAGCATTTTCTAATCTTAGAATTTTAATCCAATTTAGTCATTTCTATTTTTAAAAAGTAGATCTAAATTTGGAATGTTCCAGTTACAGTGTCGGAAAAAAATTGAAAAATCATGGAACAACTTTGAGTTTGTGCTGAATTTAAATTTTCCTCTCTTTGATGTTTGTGCTGAATTCTCTCTTTTGGAGAAGTCCCATCGCTGAGAACTTTCTGCCAATGATTCTAAGAAATTACATCTATTGTTTGCAGTTAGCTGTAAATATTCCCCACCCTTCATAGACTCGACCATTGTGCGGTTCAATGTGGTTAAACCATTATAAAAGAATTGTATGAATCTCCCTGCTTCATAGCCGTGGTGGGGGCATTTACTGAACGAATCTTTGAATCTTTCCCATGACTCACAGAATTGTTCACCCTCCTTCTGATAAAAGTTTGAAATTTCTTTCCTGAGGGCGTTAGTTTTTTATATAGGGAAAAATTTATTTAAACACGTCAGCATCAATATACCTCTACTTGAAGCTATAAATCAAGTACCCTCCTATGCCAAATTTTTGAAAGACCTCTGTACAGTGAAACGGAGAACCAATGTTCCCAAAAAGGCATTTTTAGCAGAAATTGCGAGTTCACTCATCCAACAGGGGTTTCCAATAAAACACAAGGATTCCTGGGTGCCTAACCATCACTTGCACCATTGGAACATTTGACATTGATAAGCCTTTGTTAGATCTTAGAGCCAGTGTCAGTCTACTGCCATAGTCTGTTCATGAGCAGTTAGGGTTGGGTGACTTGAAACCCACTACTATCACACTTCAGTTAGCCGATCGCTCTGTGACAATCTCGAGAGGTGTGATAGAAGATGTTCTGGTGAAAGTAGACAAATTCTACTTTCCGATCTATTTTGTAGTGTTGAATACACAACCTGTTCAGAACGAAAGTGGACACATTCCGGTTATTCTTGGACAACCATTCTTGGCCACTACTAAAGCTGTTATCAATTGTAAATATGGTATGCTTAGGTTGTCATTCGGAGATCTGACGACAGAACTCAATGTGTTCAACCTGTGTAAACAACCTTCTTGTACAGATGATCTGTACGAGGTTAATTTGATTAAGAGTTCTGTCGAAGAATCCTTTCTTCATTTTATTTGCGACGATCCATTCGAGAAGTCTCTGTCCACCTTTAGCAGATATTTCAATGAAAATTGTGAGCAAGAGGTGAACGCTCTACTGAATGAAGTTCCATATGTTGATGTTAGAGCAAGGAAATTTGAACCTCTCCCTGTGAGTCAATCTATACCAACCCCCTCTATCGAGAAGCCACCATAATTAGAGCTCAAACCACTCCCTGAGATTTTAAAATATTCTTACTTGGGACCATCAAAAACTTTACCTGTCATCATAGCTTTCGATTTAACTTCAAAGCATGAGTCTAAACTCCTTGCTATTTTGCGAGAACATAGAGAAGTTATTGGATGGTCCATTGCTGATCTTAAAGGAATTAGACCCTCTGTGGTCATGCACAAAATTCACCTGGAGGAGAACTCCAAAACGTCTAGAGAACCACAGAGACGACTGAATCCGGTAATGCAGGACGTGGTAAGAGCCGAAATTTTAAAACTTCTCGAGGCGGGTATCATCTACCCAATCTCTGATAGTCCATGGGTGAGTCCGGTACAGGTTGTCCCAAAGAAATCTGGTGTGACGGTAGTTAAGAATGAGGATAATGAGCTAGTTCCTACCCGTGTTCAAACGGGCTGGAAAGTTTGTATTGACTACCGAAAGCTGAATACTGCTACTCGTAAGGATCACTTCCCACTTCCATTCATTGATCAGATGCTTGAGCGTTTGGCCGGTCATGCATTGTACTATTTTCTCGATGGTTATTCCTACTATAACCAAATTTGTGTTGCTCCTGAGGATCAAGAGAAGACCACCTTCACCTATCCATTTGGTACTTTCGCCTACCATCGCATGCCTTTTGGGTTGTGCAATGCACCTGCTACCTTTCAGCGGTGTATGATCAGCATATTTTTAGACATGGTAGAGTGATGTCTGGAAGTTTTGATCTCTCATCTTCCACGACCCCAAACTGTTAAAGAGATCAGATCATTCCTAGGTCATGCTGATTTCTACAGGAGATTTATCAAAGATTTCAGTAAAATTTCAAAACCTCTCTGTAGACTCCTGACTAAGGACTCAAATTTCAATTTTAATGATGAGTGCATCCATGCCTTTGAAAAATTGAAAATTGCATTGACCTCTGTTCCGATAATTCGACCTCCTGATTGGTCTGTTCCTTTTGAGATAATGTGTGATGCTTCTAACTACGCAATAGGAGCTGTTTTAGGTCAAATGATCAATAAGTTACCTCATGTTATCCATTATACGAGCAAAACGCTGAATGATGCTCAATTGCACTATTCCACCACGGAAAATGAATTGTTGGCAGTCGTTTTTGCGCTAGATAAATTTTGATCTTACCTTGTGGGTTCGAAGGTCATTATCTACTCTGATTATGCTGCTTTCAAGTATCTTCTATCTAAGAAATATGCTAAGTCTCGCTTGATTAGATGGGTTCTCTTGCTACAAGAATTTGATATTGAAATCCGGGACAAGAAAGGTTCCGAGAATGTGGTAGCAAACCATTTATCTAGATTAGTAACTGAATTTTCTAATGACCCGATACCTATTACTGAATCATTCCCTGATGAGCAACTCACGTCAGTTTTCCAATTACCTTGGTTTGCAGATATTGTGAATTATCTTGTCACTAGTTTGATGCCTGAGCATTGGACTAAGCAAGATAAGTCAAAATTTTTGCAGAAGTCAAATACTTTATCTGGGATGATCCATACTTGTTCAAATATTGTTCGGACCAAATCATTCGTCGTTGTGTCCCAGAATCCGATCAACTCAGTGTCGTTAAGTTTTGTCATGATCAGGCTTGTGGAGGTCATTTCAGTTCGAACAAGACCACTGTGAAGATTTTGCAATGTGGTTTTTACTGGCCTTCCATGTTCAAAGATACCCATACCTATTGTGTGTCATGTGACAGATGTCAGAGGTTAGGTAGTCTGTCTCGTCGAAATATGATGCCATTAAATCCAATTTTACTTGTTGAACTTTTTGATGTTTGGGGCATTGATTTCATGGGACCGTTTCCTAATTCCTTCAATAATCTTTACATTTTGGTAGGGATTGATTATGTTAGTAAGTGAGTAGAAGCGGTGGCTTGCAAAACCAATGATCATAAAGTTGTCCTCCGTTTCTTAAAAGAAAATGTTTTCTCTAGATTTGGAATACCACGAACCATCATCAATGATGGGGTAAGCACTTCTGTAATCTCCCGTTTAAAACATTGATGAAATCGTATGGGGTGATGCATAAGGTTGCTACTCCTTATCATCCGCAAACAAGTGGGCAAGTGGAAATTTCAAACCGAGAGATTAAACATATTCTGGAGAAGATAGTTAATCCATCCAAGAAAGACTGGTCTTTGAGACTTACTGATGCACTCTGGGCATATCTATTACATTCAAGACGCCCATTGGAATGTCACCCTATAGGATAGTATATGGGAAAGCCTGTCATTTGCTAGTTGAGTTAGAGCATAGAGCATATTGGGCTATCAAGCATATGACTTTTGCTCTAGAGAAAGCTGAGCAGCATAGAAAGCTCCAATTGTCTGAACTGGATAAAATTAGGATAGATGCCTATGACAATGCGAGAAAGTACAAAGACCGGATGAAATTGGTTCATGATAAGAATATTCTGAGAAAAACTTTCACAGTTGGTCAGAAGGTCTGACTGTACAATTCTCGATTACATCTGTTTCTGGGAAAATTAAGGTCAAAATGGACAGGTCCATATATTGTTCATGCTGTTTTTCCGCATGGGGCAGTTCAGATTAAGCATCCTAAGAATGGCCATGTTTGGAAAGTTAATGGTCAGCTTCTTAAACCATTCTTAGAGTTTCACAAACCAGAGGAAGATGTTCAGATCCCACTAGATGATCCTATCTATCAAGATTGATAGGAAAGTCTGCCCATCCATATCCACTCATTCATCCATCCACCCATCATTCTTTGTCTGAGTCTGAGTCTGCTTATGTCCGTATGTCCATTTTGTCCAGTTTGTCTAGGTTAAATTGTTGTTTTTTTTTTTTTTGTGTCTCTGAGTCTGTGTTGAGTTTGTCTGTGAGTCAGTATGTGTATGTGTCGATGTTTGCCTAGTTTAGGTCTTCACTTTTATTGAGTCATTTTTTTGTGTTTTTGAGTCAATCTAGTGTCTTTGTTATGTGTTTGTTGTTTTTGTTTTTGTTGTCCATTTGTTTTTGCAGGTTTTGAATAAAAAGAGCCCCCTCAGGTATTTTTTTAATCTGAATTGAAGTTGTTCTATTCTGATATTTTCTTCTAATTTGCAACTGATCATTGTAGATTAGGGAACATTGAGGACAATGTTCAATTTAAGTTTGGGGGTATTAGGGGGTTACACTGTGTTTGTTTTCAGTCTTGTGTCCGTTTTAGAGTTAATTTGAAAATTTTAAAAAAATCTTTGATTTTTAGCATTAATATGTGGATTAAAAATTTTATATCATGCTTTTCCATTTGAATTTTATGAAATTTATGCTTGGAAAACTTTTACACTAGCCATAATAATGTTAGCTTGAAAAAGATAACTATTCATGAGTTAAGTGATCACCGGAGGAATACAAGTGGAGACTTATACCCAATGAGCTTTTGAGCCATTCTATTTTTTTGAGGGGTTATGAGTAAAATCTTATTTTCTTTGATATGCGCATTATTTTTGTTAGATCTCATTATTCTTTGTTTTGGTCATATACTGAGAATGACATCAAAATTGGATTATTACACCAGATATTTTTCTGAATTTATTTGAAGCTATGTTCATATTCATATGAAGCTTAGGAAGTGATATAGGCCATTGTTTTGGATTGTTTGAGCCTTTGAAGCCTACATATTTTCGTCATATATTATCATGTTAATTCCCACTTTTGAACCTTGAATGTAAATTTAGTCTATTTTTATTGATTAGCCATGTTATCCATACCCAACTCCGGTTGTGGAGTTTGAGCCTCTATTGAAAAATCTGTAACATATTCTAAGGACCCAAGAAAGGTTAGAGATAATTGTTATTGGGATGGTACTCTGAGGAAAATATAATATTTGAAAAAAATATAAAAAATATAAAAAAATAAAGAGAAAAAAATTGAGAAGGGGAACATCTACACATCAAAAGAAGGATGAAAAAAAAAATTTAAAAAAAATGATGTTTTGGAAGTGCTTAAAGAAAAATAAATGAAGAATATCCCATTTTAAAATTTTGAAGACCTCTAACTTTTTCTGTTCAAAGTATTTAATTTTAGAGTCTTTTTATCTTTCTTTGATATGACCCGGTCCTAAGCTACGTTTCGTCCTATTAGGAAGTCCTATTGATCCTCAGTTAATATGGTATTTAAAGTGGAGAATAGATGAAGAAGAATGATGATGTATTATTTCAACGTTCTCAGGAAAATGGCATCCATTCATGAGATCTATGTTTTTCTTTGTTATTAATCGTTCTTTGATAATAAATATGTGAGATATTTGCATTTGAGAAATTATTCCGCTCACATATACTTTTGAGAGAATTTACCCCAATCTCTGAGCAAAAGTCTTTTTGAGAGATATATCTGGTGAGATTTGGAGTCAAAGCGCATTTTCAGCTGGTGGTTACAAAGCTTGTGTGTATTAGTGAAAAATAAGGCTAAGTTAATATTGGTTATCACACACTACACTCCGAGTATAAGTTTTGTAAAATAATTTTGGAGTTGTATGATGTTTAAATTTTTGTTAATATATTTTTCCTGAAATTTGATGTTTGTGGGTATCATCACTGAAAGCCCTCACGAGACTATAACTCGTCTACTAGTAGTGAGCTAGGGGTTTAAAGGCTTGTTGCATACGCTAAATACAATCGAGAGTGCTAGTGAAAGTGGTGTAGATTAAGATTAATTTTTAGTTTTTGTTTTGCTCGAGGACTAGCAAAATCTAAGTTTGGGGGTATTTGATAAGCACTGGAAAATGATAATTTTACCCTTCAATATTGGATTAGTTAGTTCTTAAATTTTGTTTATTTTATATTATTATTGTAATATATTATATATTCCAAAATTATATTTGTTAATATATTATATTAATTAATTTTATCTAATTAAGTGAATTTTGATGTCTTGTGAGGTTGGTGAATTGTTGTGCATGCACTGAGTCCCATTCAAAGTCTAATTGATGACAATTCTGCAATTAGAAACAGATCTTGCAGCCATGAAACTATTGTAAACAATACAGAAGCAGCAAAGTGTTGCTGCCAACAAGAAATACAGCAAACAAAAAGAAGAAAATCAGTTAGTAAACTGAGAAGCAGAGTAGTTGCTGACTGTTTCTAAGGTATTCTGAAAATGGCCAATGCATCGAACAACAAACTGTTTGACAGAGTTGATCTGATCTGTTTGATAGAGAAAAAAATAATAAAATACAGCAGCAACTTAAAGCAGAGCAAGAAGAAGGTAGTAGCGTGTAAAGGCAGCAACCCATTGAAAAACAGGCAACGAGCGTTGAAGTTAAAGAGCAGGAGAAATAACAAAAAGAATGAATCTGCAGCAACCCAACAAGTAGATTTGTTTGAGAAAGAAACTAAGAACCAGCAGCGTCCATACAACCAATGTCTTGTTGAACTGAGTACAGAGATCAATGGAAAACAAAGGAAGAGGATAAGCTATCTAGTTTCCTGAGTAAAAAAATTAGTAGATAAAAGAAAAGATAAAGGCTGATTCGGTGGCTGATTTGGCCAAAAGTAACAGAAGGAGGTGCTGGTTGAATTAGAATAGAAAGAGAATGAAAATAGAAGAGGAAGCTTAGGACGGTGGAAGAATTATTATCTGGATGAAAAGTGGAAAGCAAACCAGTTGTGCAAATCCTTTTGTCTTCACCATGTTGACAAAGAAAAGAAAGTAAGAGATGTGTTTCTAAAAATCCATCCAACGAAAGAGTGGCTGTCGATCCTGGATATTTAAAATTGGATTGAGTGGGTCCCATGGCTTGCTTAACTTAGCTCTTCCCAGCACTATAAATACGAGGGTCCTCCACAAGAGAAATTCGAACCTGGTTAAGAAGAATTAACGTTTTGCATTGGAAAGGAAGATAAGAAGGAAATCAGACACGGCAAGGGTCTTGGGTTGGTTTTATTCTTATTTTTATTATTTCTTGCATTGTGTTTTTGTATTTCTTTTTTTAAATATGTAATTCTAAATTCATGTTTCATAAATAAAATTGAGGTGTGATGAAATATTTAGTCTATGGTTTTCCAATTATTCAATTTATGTATGATGATTATTTGATTTTATTTTTATTCTTTAATTAAGTTTATGTGTGGATTTATTTTAATTATTTCAGATTAAATGTGATGAAAGTTTAGATTGAATAGACTTCTTTCTTCGATCTAAGGCTCTTATTTTAAGAGTGCGATGAAATATTTTAGATTTGAAGACAAAGTTTAAATTCTATTCATTCTAAGGTTTAATTTGAGTTTTTAATTTAATGAAATCCATGGATTTAATTTTTAGAATATTTATCGATGAAAAATTTGAATGCATGATTGGTGATTTACGTGAGCTCCGTATTCTAGGCCTTTGTTTTATTTTTAAAATATGGAAAATAATGTCTCCTTGATTCTTTGAGCCAGTTCCACTGTAAATATGTACATAGGTAATTTAGGTGCCTTTAATTTTATTTTTGTTTATAAATCCAAAAACTCTTGAAATTGATGAACTAGGTTCGAAATAATTTAATTGCATCTTAATTTTGTATTTTAAATTAGATTGAGATTGTTTATATTTTTATATTAATGCCACCATCTTAATTAAAATTAGTTAAATTGTTAGATTATATGTTTAACTTTAGAATGTTTCTAAATTAAGATTAAAACTCATAGATTAGATAAATAACTCCATATTTATGATTTTTCTCCATATTTCTCAAAGTTCTTAAAATACGTAATTCAATGGTGTATTTTCATGGATATATTTTCCTAAGTTCCGATGGGTTCGACCTCGCACTTAATCGCTATACTATCTAATGGTTCGTGCACTTGCGAGTTATAAATTTAAAATTTTCACAACAACTAATGGCAGTGGACCAATTGGATGGGCTGCGAGACGAGATGATGATTTGGTTTTCCAGGACAAGTTGTTTGTACCCATGTCAGGGCAGTGCCGCGAGGAGGTATTACAACACTCCCATCATTCTAGGTTTGCTGCACATTCGGGACGCACGGAGATGTGTCATGATTTGCATCAATAGTTCTGGTGGAGAAGCATGAATGTGGCAGTAGCTGAGTTTGTGACCTGTTGTTTAACTTGCCAGTAGGTCAAGATAAAACACTCGAGACCCACTGGTAGATTGCATTCTCCTTGATCCCCCAGTCAAAGTGAGGTCACATTACTATGGATTTTGGTTACTGGTTTGTCGAAATTACCTCGAGGGCATGATGCAGTATGGGTCATAGTGGATCGATTGGCCAGGTCGGCCCATTTCATCGGCAGGAAAGCGACTGATTCTTTAGAGACTTTGAGTTGGCGGTAGTCGGCAGAGGTCGTCAGACTGCATGGCGTGCCCATGTCGATTGTTTCAGACTGGGATCTGAGATTTGTTTCTCGATTTTTGGAGAGCTTATCAGAGATTCGGGCGCACAGTTGTGTTTCAATGCATCATTCCATCCACAGGCAGATAGTCAGTAGGAGTGGACCATTCAGATCTTAGAGGATATACTCCGAACTTATGTTTTAGATCTTGGTAGTAGTTGGGAGAGTCATTTATACTTGGTTGAGTCCATTTGCAACAACAGCTAGCAGTCTAGTATCGAGATGGCACCATTGTATAGCATGTCTTGCAGATCACCCTTATGTTGGACGGAGACCAGTGATACAGTGATGTCAAGACCAAGTATGGTCAATGAGACTACAAAGCATGTGAGGCTAATCAGATAAAGGTTGTTGACTGTCCTTAGTCCGCAGGAGGGCTTGGCTGACCATCGGAAGAGGGACTAGTACATATTGAGGATTCAAGGCAGCAGAGTCTCTATGGCAAGACAATCCACTTGGTTTTGGTGGTTTAGCAGGGTAAATGTAGAGTCTTCTACTTGGGTTAATGAGGCAACGATGCAGAAGCAATTCCCAGCCTTGTTTAAGACTAAACGTATGAATTCAGTTTGAAATTCGAGGACGAATTTCCTTAATTTGGGGGGGTAGTATTGTAATGACCCAACCCAATCTTTCGAAATTTTCTTGAGAAGATTTTCGGACCCCCCATGTCGGATTGGGTGTTTTGGTGGCAGTGGAGAAAGTGTGGGCTCCATGGTGGACCTATATTTGCCTCATTTCGAGCTCAAAAGCTTGAAAGGTATTTTGGTAATTTCAATATTTTAATTATTTTTATCATTTAAATTATTTGAAAATCACATTTTGGTTACCATTTTAAAAACATTTTGTAAAAGTTGTGCTTTCCTTTTTTCGTAAAAAAAAAAAATCCAAACCCTAACTCACCTCATAAATAAGCTCTCTTTTTTCCTTTCCCTTCTCATACGAAAACCCTGACCTCCACCAACCTCTTCCCCTCATCTCTCCTCATTTTGCAACACCAAAACCTTAATGAAGCCGCTGTCGCCGACATTGTCACTCCTTTTTCTCTTTCCATACTATAGGCCTCCCTCCTTTCTCTTTGTCTCCTCTCTTTCCTTTTCTTCCCCATTCCAAAACCCTTGTAGGACATCTCCTCATCCCCTTAGGTGCCGCCCCTCTTTTCTCTCTTTTCCCTCCCCTCTCTCGGTTTTCTTTCTCTCTTCTTCCCTCTCTTTCTCTAGGCCAAAACCCTAGTGTAGCCTTCAAACCGTCGCCGCCGCCCCTTTTTCTTTCTCCCTCCTCCTCCTCCGCAACTCTCTTTCTTTTCTCCTCTCCTCTTTCTTCTTCTTCCTTCTCAACCCTAAATCTAAAGATCTGCCGCCATCTTTTCTCTCTCTCGAGCTCCACCACCCTCTCTCTTCCCTTCTCCTTCCTTTCTCATTTCACCCCACTTCAAACCCTAAACCTAATTCCCAAACCCCCATTCCCAACAGACCCATGCCCAACTCTCTTCCTTGGCCCAACTTCCAAGCCCAACCCAGTGCATTCAAGCCCAATCCACTTTAGGCCCAGCAACTCCAAGCCCAGTTCACTCTGAGCCTAGCAAATCAAGGCCCAGCCTAGCCCAATCCAAGCTCGTTTCTAGTCCTATCCCAGGCCCGTTTCAGGCCCAAATTTGGGTTATGTCTGGGGTGTTTTGGGATTACTTCTGGAGCACTTATAGCCCACTTTTAGATCGTCCTTGGATCGTTTTTAGCTCATTTTCGGCCAGATTTATGTGATCGACCCAGTTTTACGGGACCGTCCTAGTTTTTGTAGACCCACTCCAACTTCTCAGGCCCGGTAGCCCGTGCGTCACTTCCTTCAATCTTTTGACCTATTTTCATCGCTTGGAATTCAAAAATGCACACAGGTGAGGGGACTTATCACTGTTTTAGCATGCATTCGCATCTATTTAACCTTTAACCTTGGACATTAAGTGACTTGAATGGGGCCATTCGTTTATTAAGCCACTCGGTAGGGGAAACGTTGGATGAATCTGTGGCAAGGGATCCATTCGAGTGCACTCGTGTCAACTATATGCGATTAAATGAAAAAAAATTCTGATCGGACGAATGTATATTGAACATGAAGCCTGAAACTTATTGATAACATGTGGCGTATTTAACTATAACATGTGAATGAATTTATGATGAGAATAAGATGTGTTGGACGTCAAACTTGATGCTTGGGACTTAATGATATCTCGTTATGTGTGTCTTTATAAAATGTGAATGAGATCATGATGAGTATGAGGATTTGTGTTTTAAGATCTTGTCATATGCTTATGTTGTTTTACATGATCATGACATCATGTGCAAGCATTGGAGAAGTTGTTCGCATGTGTATGTGTTATGATGACGGGATGATTTTGGTTGTTGGGAGGACTTCCCCGTTACGCTCTTGCGGTCGAGACCCCCATAAGAGTTGTGAGTTTCCCCATTGCATTCCGGCGGTTGAGGTGCCTGCCCTTGAGATTGGCTTCCCTGTTATGCTCCGGCGGTTGAGATCCTCATAGTGGATGTTGGTTTCCCTGTTGCATTCCGGTGGTTGAGGCGGTTGTGTACTGTATGGTCTCCCGGTTGTATTCGTAGGGAGAATGGAGTTGTTGGAGGACCATTGTGATTTATGGAGGTGGTGTTTCGAACTGGTCAATGGGACCATTGGTTAGTAATATAGTTGAATACTCATATACAGAGATATTCATTCTATTATGATGTTCTTGCATTCATGCATATGATATATATGTTGCTGACAGGTGATATGCATCATCTCTTCATTGGGCTGGTCGTTTTGAGTAGTCTCCCAGTGGCACTGGTAGGGAGACCAGAGTTTACTAGAGGACCCGGTGTGGGCTACCGAGATGATGTCTCGGATTTGGTCGGTCGATTATTAGTTGGTGATGTTGTTGGGTTTTGTATGTGCATGAGAGCATTTGTTATCATGATGTTCTTGTATTCATGTACATAATATATATGTTGCTGACATGTGATATGATTTATCTCTTCACTGGGTTGGTTAGCTCACTCCTTAACTTTCAGGTACCCTGAACACCGAGAGACCAAGCGGGCCCCTTGAGCAGGCGCCTGGAGAGGAGCAGTAGCAGTAGATATTTGCTAATCATGTTTATTCTTAGTTGAAATACTTTGTTTGTATGAACTTCATTCATATGTTGATTGTTCGAGTGACTGTATAACCATATTTGAACAGTTTATGGTTGTTTGTTATGTCTCCTAATATTATGGATTTGTAGTTATCGAGCGGGAGATAGTTACCCAGTTTCCAAAAAAAGTACTCGATATCCATCTTTTTGTAATCCCGTTTCCAAAAAAAAATACTCGATATCCGTCTTTTTGTAATGTTTGTGATATTTCGGAGATAACGCGCCCGTAGCAGGACGGGGTGTTACATATGGTCTCTAAAAGACCCGCGCAGCCAACCACGATTCATGAAACGATTCTGCCTTGACTGGGATTTTGCTAAGCAATACTCGAATCACACACAAGTGTCCGAGAATTCAACTATGCTTTATGGAATCTAGATTCAAGTCTTTTTCAATCCAATTTTCACAATGCGGAAGCGAATGTATAAGAGAGATTAAAAAGATGCATTGAATGTCTTGATCGAAAAACCATAAAACAATAATTGAATTATAATCACCAAGACTTACTAGCAAAATAAAATTGATCCTAATCCAAGGATCTGGCTTTCGCCGGAGGGCCGAAGCCTGGTGTTGAATACCCAACAGCAAGAGTATTTTTTCATCAAAAATTGAAATTCAATGTACTAAAATTCGAAAATACATGGCTTTAAATCAGAAAAATAAATAAAAAGACCAAAATACCCTTTGGGCAAATTTTGGCTCTTTTCTCTCTAAAAATTCTATTTTTAAGCATGAATCACCTCCCTCATGTGGGATTGATCCATGTCTACATTTATTGTCAAATAGAAATCAAGTATCTAGCCACATCATCTAATCTAATGGCTAGGATTTATTTCCAAGAAACACAAACTAAAATAAGAAATAAAAAAGATAGGATAGAAGATAGAAGAGAGAGAAGTTCTCTCCAAGACTTACCCACCATGTAAAACTCGCCCAAAGCATGGAGAATTTTCTCCATGAGACATTTCGTGCTCCTTATTATCTCTTTCACTCTCTTTATCGTTTTGGAACTTGATGTCAAACCACCACAAAGCGTTTTTCTCAATTTGTCATATGTTGTGGTATATTTTAAATTATCTATGCAATAATTTCTAACTTTATCATTCAGGTTAATTCATTTATCTAACGTAGCATGTGTATCTCTATCATTCTAATTTTTTATTTGTTTTTTCTTCGTTACCCATTTGAGGTGCGAAGTAAGACTCTCGATTCATGTGTACCGGGGCCGTCTCAACACAAGTTGAGGCCTAAGACAAAAATTCTAAATGAGCCCTTCTTGGTATTTAACATATTATTATAAGTAAATATTTAATTACAATTTTAATTATATATAATAAAAAGAACTGTTCTTAAATCTATTTTTCTTGTTTTTTGAGATGTAAAATTACTAATTAAATTTTTCATCGAAACTATCCATAACGCATAGAGTTGAACCGACATGAAATCATTATTTGCTGCATTAGAACATCAAGCTAATGTATTGTCCACTTGGATTTACAAAAAAAAAAAAAAGACTAAAATCTTCATTTTTTTCTATTCCCTCGATAAAGATTAGCAATTAAACCTACAAAAATCTTTGCAAACATGAATAAAATGTCTTTTTCAAGCATCATAGAAGCCAAAAAGCCTCAATTGTCTTCTCTACACTTTCGGGATTTAACTCATCAGAAAAAGGCAAAAAATTGTTTTTTTTCATCAATAGATCATAAATTAGAGGAAAAAATACAGTAAAGATAAAATAAAAGGGAATTCGATCTTTTTTTCATCAATAGATCATAAATTAGAGGAAAAAATACAGTAAAGATAAAATAAAAGGGAATTCGATCTCACTTTTTTCCCCATCTTATGCCATTTAACTAGAAGTTAATATAACAGAAAAAAAAAAAACCCTAATAGACTTGCAAATAAAGAACAAAAAAAGGGTTTTAGATAGCTTTCTCAATGAGAGGAATTTTAACCCTATTCAATGGAAAATCCGAAGAACTTTCTTAGTGATTAACCTTATTTAATGAGAGGAACTTTCTCAGCCATTAATTAAAAAAAAAACTTTATTCAAGGAAACCCTAAATCTTTTCTTATTTCTTGAATATGGCTACTAAATCTATTCAAGAACCCCACATTCCAATAAACAGAATTAAAATATGCCATTAAAAAAATACTTACCTATTTCTTTTGGGTTGTCCTATTGTGCGACTTGTGCCGTTGTGGTCTCCAGTTCCAAATCTCGTCCAAATACAAATTATCAATCAATAAAGTAGTGTAGAAACTAGAGTGTAGAGAAAGAGAGATCAGAGATGGTGTTCAGAGCTTCCCCTGGAGCAGTAAAACGAGTCGATGGGAGCGACTCGCCGACCAAGCCTTATCTTATTTAGGAACATGTGACATTTCTTCATTGTAACATTTAAAAAAAAAAAAAAATAGTTGTATATATAATAAAAGGGTACTCAAAATTTGGAGCCTCCCTAAATGGGAGGCCTAAGGCAATGGCTTTAATTGTCTTATGCTAAAGCTGGCCCTGATGTGTACACCTAGTTATCAAATCCTTCTAAAGTTCAATCTAATACTATTAAATATTAATTAAAATTAAAATTTACTTCAATTTGAGATATTGCCAAACTCAAAAAATTGAAACTTTGGTTTGAATTCATTATATAAACCATACGATTGAACATTTCTACTGAAAATGGAAATTTTCATTATTAATGGTTCTTAGACCAAATACAAGGATAAGGGTGAATAAATACTAATTAGTATATGATGCACGGGACCTAAATACAATTCTAAATTTGAAGTTAAACAATAACACATGCCTCATTAGAGATATGCAGCTTTGATGATTGAGTAAAATAATAAAAATGATAAAATTTATTAAAAAATTAAGTTACAGTAAACTCAATTTGGCTATATGGCGCCGTCATATATTCAAATTTAACATTCAAATACAACTAGAACATTTATGTGAAATTGTGAATACTCATTCAATGAGGAATGGTGCATGAGACCTGTTTTCAATAAGTTAAGCTATACATATTATATTCGCTATTGAATAATGGAATTTATAATTTTAAAGTATAATTTTTTTTAAAAACTGTTAGATGTGTAAGATTTTACCTAATTGTAATAAAGTCTTTTGTATGTGATCATTTCTCTACTTGTTTTTATTATCTTTGTCTCTAATTATTAAATTCTTCTTAAACGTAATTCTACATAGAGTTTTATTTGATATGAATAGTTACCCATTTTATGTAAAGTTGTTCATTTTTGTTTTTATACATATTGCACTTTAGAAATGTGAAAAATAAATCCATGTATATTTATTAAAAAAGTATTAATGTATACAATGGGGAAGAATTGAACTTAGATAATCTTGACATCACCTTCATTTGAAAAAAGATGGTGTTTGATAGCTTTTGAGTAACATTAAAAAAAGAAAAAAATTAATTTATTTTACATTCTAATAATAATAGGAGTTAGGCTTCACAGGGCCGTCATTCTTATGATGAGAAATTCAAGCCATTCATTCTACTCTAAAGTTCTAAAGTCTAAAGTCTAGAGTCTAACCATTTTAGACATTTCTAACTTACAACCCAAAATCTCTCTGTAAAAGGGTTGCCTGCGAAGTGACTTAAATAGATCAAGACAACTTTTTGTAGAAAGGCTATTTTATCAGCATTTAGTTCCAATCCCTTTCTCCCATTTTAAATAAGCATTTGAGGAGAAATAATTAGAAAAACTTTTAATAATTAAATAACTTAAATAATTTGTTTATAAAAGCTATGAATCAAGTGAGAAATTAAAATATCCAACTATTTTTGAGAGATAACAAATGATTCAGTAGTCGAGATGAAAATTAATTACATATATCATGCTTGACCATATGTATCCTCACAATTTGAAGTAGGTGTGTAAATATCATTCTCTCTCCTATTTTTTTAAATTTTATTTTTTTTTAGCTTTTTTATTTATTAAAAATTGGAAATAAGAAAAAATAATAATATCAGTTGATATTGGCCATGATTTGAAATAGCGGCCAATATTATCGCCGATATCAACTTATAGCGGTAATATTATCGTCGATATCTACTAATATCAGCAGATATTATTGTCGATATCGAGTATAATGAATCACCAAATTTTATTTAATTTTTTTTATATTGGACAATATTAATGATATCGGCCAATATTAAACTCTAATCCAATTTGTGCGAATCGATACATATCGACCTATACTTTTACTTATGAATTTTGAAGAATAACTCTACGTTATTATCCAAATGGTAAAGATGAGAACAAGATATATTATGTATATTTATTAAAAGTGTAATTTTTTTATTAAGTTTTATATGCATTGGTAAATATCTTTATTTAAGTTATATAAAATTATTAGATTCACATTGAATAGATCAAATTAAAATAGTTTCTTAAAAAAAATTATAAATTTTACACAGACCTCTCATTTACTCTCTCCATCAGTAAGTTTAATACTTTTACAAAATCAATTAAATGATATAAATATTGAAAAATGTCAAGAATTTAATGACTTATTTGACCTTTAAATATAAATTTGTTATATCTCAAATATCACTATTTTTATTTTCCATTCTCATCATTAACAGATTTTCATGTAATTTTTAATTTTAAAATTCATCTTGAACCCTGGCATTTCTTAGTGATAGAGACAGGGTATTTTAGGATTGACTTTGAGGCTTTTAAATAATTACACCTACATCTCTCTCTCTCTCTCTCTCTTCACAATGATACGACTTCATCCTCTTTTCTAATTTTTAAATAAATAAACTGTTAAAAAAATTAAAAAAACAGCACGTGAGGTCTTAGATCCTATCCTGACTAAAATACCCCTGTCTACTCTCCATATTTACGCCCACGTACGAGGGCGCGCAGGAGGCGCTGTATTCCCGACGTTGGGTGCTGCCCACTGGACGCGTGGGATCTCCTGATTGGAGAAAGCTGGGCGCGGATACCACCGCAAGAGGCAGAGCACGGAGAGATGACGTCATCTGCCGGTTGTAGCAGGGCGAGTGCAGTGCGAGGGGTAGGCCGCAGTCTCTCTCACCACCGCCAGATTTTCTCAGCCCTATATCCTCTCCTCGCAAATCCAAGAAACCTCACCTCTCACATCGCCAATTCATGACACGTGGCATATCAATTGGACCCGTTTACCCAGTTCCGATAAATTCCATGTCTTGGATTACCATCACCCAGTTTTTCACGGAAAAGATTCACAACGGGGTCATATCCAATCACTGGATGTTCTTTAACGGTCAAAAATTTTGTATTTCAGATCATACGGATTGAAAGCTTTTAATGGTTTTTTTTTCTTTGGTACACGATCAATCTGGGATATTGGGTTTTCTAAATAATCAAGTTTAGAGATAATTTTGAAGAAATATAGTGAAACAGAGTGGCGTTTTGAGGGCATTGAAGAGAGGAGGATTGAAGGAAGTGGGATATGGGATACAGTCGAAGAGATCTTTTGCTTGGGCAGGAGGGGAGAGTGCGTATTACCGATGCAGGAAAATTTGGAAAAGGTAAGAGAGAGATAGAGAGAAGGGTTGGCTTTAAAGCTGGCCAGGTATTGAGTACGATCTCTGATGTTCTCTTCTGCTAATATCTGACCTCTGACTCTCAGACTGTCAGACTCATTGTCTCTAATTTGTTTCGTATTCACCCCAAATTCAATTGAATGAAACCTCTCTTCTTCTTTTTCTGCATGAATTTTTTGTCCTCCTTCCCTCGAGTCTTATAAAATATTAAAAATTTTAATCATGGATATTTATGATTGATACGATGTGTATTAATGATACATCAGTAACCCATCCCTGAAAATCCTAAATACAACTCCAACTAAATTATTGGTCTCATTGACGTATAAAAAAAATAATCTCAATTGCAAGTATTAAACTATGAGAGAGCACTTTTTATGAGAGTACATGTTATTTTGAATTTTGGATGGGGGTTAGGCTTGAATATACGATGTTAAGTTAATAGGGTCGTGATTCTTTCGTGGACTTTTTGTATAATTAGATATAGAAATTAGTGGATTTATGATTTTATCTTTTCTACGAAGGGTAAAATTAGTTTATCAATCCTTTGTCAATTAGTCAAAATTCACATGAACAGTAAATCGGCTCATCAAAATTAGCATAAACAGTAAATTAGCTCACCAAAATCGCATGAAAAGTAGCATCGACTAGTCAAAAAATTGTATGAACAGTAAATCGGTTAGCCGAAAATTTACAGTTCATGCGAAATGTCCGTTTAAACTGTTCTTACGAAAGATAAAATCGGAAATCTACTAATTCCTATGTCTGGTTACACAAATCTCTGATGGGAGGGTCACTACCCTAATTTAATAGTTTGAATTTATCATAAGTCATCCTCATGTAAAAAGAAATATAAAATAACCCCTATTTTTTTAAGAATAAATGGAGTTTAAACACTTCGTGTAGATTTTGATAAAGAGTAATTCTTATATTTTGAGATGTATTAAATTAATTATAAAATTATGTTTCGTGTAGATTTTGATAAAGAGTAATTCTTATATTTTGAGATGTATTAAATTAATTATAAAATTATGTGACATATTATATTTTTAGTAATAATGATAGTAATAAAATTTGAAAGCTAATTTTCTAATAATGATGATAATAAATTTCAAAAACTAAAATTTTCTTACTATTATGAGAGATGTAACACTCTCATTCAGTATGGTACTGGTAGTTCAATTACTATATGCTTTTAGGATTAGAATAAAGGTGTTGAGTTCAGCTTCTTCTAAGTTTATTTAATATATGAGACTTGCGAGTGATTTTCTATATCCATGGGATCAATTTCATTTCTAATGTGGTGTGAAATACTCATATTATCTAAAAAAAAAACTTCTATCATCTAGTGTGAACCTTTGATAAAGAGGACTAGAAAACTGTATTCCAAATTAAATTAACTATTACTTTTATCAAAATAAGATTTAAAATATTCACTCTCCCATTCATGACAGCTCTTACTCATTCAAACTTTAGCATACAATTTTGTGGAAAAAATCATTCAATTTTCTATTAGACATATAAAGAGTTGGAAGCTTGACAAAATAAAAATTGATATATGCAACAGTTCGATTGATTGGAGCCACTGAACTAGAAAACAAATTATTTTTTCCAATCACTTAATGATGAAAACTATGAGGAGATGCTTGAATAGCATAATCTTAAAAAATCAATAATGAAATCAATAATAATAAGATCTCTAAGCTCCAAAATTTTGGCATATTGATTAAAGTAAAGTGAGAACTAAGTCAACTAACACATATTACCATTTTGATAGGGAACATTGATGGGCTGGAAAAGTCCGACTTACCTGTAAAGAGATGTTTAATTAATGTTTGTTGACATATATTGAATCATTAATTAAATCTACCTAAACTTGCTATATTTTTCAATAGCCACACTGCCTCGCAAGTGGTAATTGAGACATTAGAGGACCACTATCTCATTCTTATCAAGTGGCAATGCCTAAACAAGAAATCCAACAAGTTTCAGACAACTTGATGTGATTATCCATTCATTGAGTTTAACATGCCAACCATATAATTATGGTCAATGGGTTCCATTCATAAATGGGTCCCATTCATATAGTGGTATTTAGATCAAGGAAGTTGCATTCATTTTGATTGAAAATTTTGAATTCTACTTGCCTAAAGAATATCAAATTTCCAAACCTATTAAAATTGATGTCCACTTCAAAGGAGTGTGCTGGTACTTAATCAGAATTTGTTTAAGATAACTATTCATATCAAATAAAACTCCTATGTAAAATCACATTTAAGAAGAATTCAATAATTAGAGATAAAGATAGTAAAATGAAAACTCCTCCATTTGATTGTTGCAACATTGTGAAATGGTCCAAGAAAAATCAATGGCTTATAACAATTTCAATGTCTAAAATTATAAAAAATGAAATTATCAATGACGATCAAATTTTATAAAATTAACATATTTGTTATTATATATATATAAATTGTATGACCCACTTTAATGTTAAAAGAACACCCTCCTTAGATAGAGACAGTGGGACACTTGAAAAATCCCTATAAATTTATTTTCAAAATAATAATAATAATAACAATAATAATAATTCCTTGGTATTATCAAATCACATATCTAAATTAATATACATGATTTGAGGTTTTTTTTTTAATAAAATGAGATATCTTTGTATGTTTTCAATATTTGAAAGTGTCTTATTGGTGATACATGTACGAAAGAGTACATCAGAAAATCTCTTATAAATTATTTTCCATATTCCACTTGGAAAATAGGTTGCATGACTTATATCTATACTTGGCAATAGATTGAGCCACGCTGGTTTTGGGTCCAGTTTTACTTAGGTTCAAGTCAACAATCTTTTAACCTATTACTTAGTTTTTTTTTGAACAGTTAACCCATTACTTAGTTGCTTATTTAACGGGTTAGTTGGTTTGAGTTATTTCTACTTTGAGTCACAAAATTTTAACCTATATACATTCAAAATTCTTAGGTTTGATTTGGATAATCGGATTGAGTCAAATTTTGTCAGATCTAATTTAAAGTAGACCTGACAAGTCAGTTGGATCAAGTAAATTTCGAACTTAAATCAATAACTCTCAACTCATTATTTACTTATTTATTAAATAAATAATTAATTTAAATTTATTTTATATTTGAATCAAATAATTGAGTCGCACCAAATTTTACCACATGTACTTATTATACCCTTCTCACTTACCATACAATTGAATTTTATGAAGGCGAATATGAAAATTTCAGAGGAAAAAGTTTTTTTCCTGTGTCATTTCTGCATCTTTATGTAAACGAATACGCATTCCCACTAAAAAAAATACACACGTGGCAAATAAAAGAAACATGAGGGAAAGTCGTGTGAAACTATATTAAAAAATTAAGGGCCTTCAATGATTGAGCTAGCAATGGCATTTCTTGTGGATATCCATTTCCATGGGAACCTGGCAAAGACATTCCTAAAAATTGTTTTGTCATTTTCCATTTAACTGATAATAAGTTATACGTCCACATATGATAATCTATCAAACTTAAAATGGTTTGGGTATTGGCATTATTTTAAGATTAGATACATTAATTATTTTTAGTCATTTTATTTAAGAGCATGGAGTAAATTTCCTGTTGAAAATATTGGTATCAATTGTTTTAATGTTTTAAAAGCACAATGTATGATTGTATATTTCTAAAAAAATTCTCTCTCTCTCAATTTTATTGTTTTATATAGATTTGAAATTATTCTAAAATAGTTGTCTCATTCATATTGGAGTAGCGTAATGTGTGTTTAAAATAGATAAAATCATATAGAGTACTAGCTTTATATAGAGAAGTTTTAAAAAAATAAAAATATTTCTAATGAGATAATTAAAATGAGACTGAGGGAATATTATATTTCTTTAAACTTACACTTGAAGGTAGTTGATACCATTCATTTTTGAAATGTTATTCAAATTTCAAAATAGCTTGACCTGTTTGTCATATAGATTTCCCTTTGAGAAACATAGTAAACATAAGTAAATATACTTCAGCACCCATTTATTCCCTCTCATCAACGTGCATTATATATGTACTCATTAAAAAATCTTTACAATAATTTTAATGAAATTCCTTCGATGTTTAAAGATTGTAGGATATTTATTGAACTATATTATAATATATTACTTGTTAGTTATTCCTGAATGGTATTAAGCCTTTTATTTTATGATTTATTTATTTATTATATTATTATTATTATTAAAATATTATATTTTATGTGAGCTTTTTCTGTTAAATTTTTTGATAAAAATCTAAAAACTAAAAAATATTTTGATATTATCTATCACAATTAATATCCCAAGAACGAAATTTATAACAATTTTATAAACACAAACACAATAATTATCACCATCTCGTCATCTTCACAATATAAAATGGGAGCACTTACACACACCCAGAAAATCTGCCTCTACACACCCGAAATCGGATTTTTGAGTGAAATTATGATACCCCCGTGTTTCCATTCATTCGAATGAATTCCCAGTTCATTTTGGCATTCATTCGAATGAATGCCCAGTTCATTTTTGATTCATTCGAATGAATGGGCTGAACAGTAACACGGAATACTGTTCAGCCCATTCATTCGAATGAACATTCAGTCGTATACGCTGATGGATTCATTCGAATGAATGCCCAGTTCATTTTGGCATTCATTCGAATGATTGGTTATTCATTCGAATAAATGGGCTGAACAGTAACAGGAATATTGTTCAGCCCGTTCATTCGATTCATTCGTATACACAGCATTCATTCGAATGAATCAACTGATTCATTCGAATGAATGCCTTCAAACGTGCATTCATTCGAATGAATGCCTTCAAACGTGCATTCATTCGAATAAATCAGCTGATTCATTCGAATGAATGTATTAGAGGCTGCCTCAGAATGACAGTACCTCTGGTTCAGTTGATTCATTCGAATGAATCAGACCATTCATTCGAATGAATGCACGTTTGAAGGCATTCATTCGAATGAATGGGATGATTCATTCGAATGAGTGTATCAGAGACTGCCTCCGAATGACAGTCCAGGAATTCATTCGAATGAATCAGCCCATTCATTTGAATGAATGCCTTGAAAACGTGCATTCATTCGAATGAATGGGCTTATTCATTCGAATGAATGCCTGGACTGCCATTCTCAGGCAGACTCTGATGCATTCATTCGAATGAATCAGCCCATTCATTCGAATGAATGCACGTTTTCAAGGCATTCATTCGAATGAATGGGATGATTCATTCGAATGAATGCGAACTTAATATATAAGAACCGTCGATTCATTCGATCGACACCGAACCCTAACCCTTTCCTTCGTTCGCCGTGAGTCCATTTCGAAACCCTAAATCGAAGCTCTCCCTCCCCCTTTCACTCTCCTGCTCCGACACCGGCTCCGGCCGTCTCTCTTTCTCCCTCAGCTCTCCCTTTCCTCAATCTAAGCTCGCCCGTCCCTCATTCCGAAGTCCCTTTCCAGAGCCCGTCTCTCATTCATTCGAATCACACCCCCATTCATTCGAATCTGTAATACCCCATCCCAATTTAAGAATTAATTATGATTAATTAAATAAATTTTTTTTTCCGTTAATTATGAATTATTTTCCTCTAATCGTAAAGAGTATCAAATAAGTTCTTTAACGAATCTGAGTTTGACTCGATCCGAATTCGATAACTCTTTTAATTAAATTCCAAAGGTATATGGGTGAGTTATAAATATAATAATAATAATATTTCAGGCTTAAACCTTAGCTGCTGTATAAACTCAGTCATTTGACTTAGTTTGAACTTCAAATTTTAGATTATGCATTATTTTTAAATTCCGGGCCTAATAACATGCCAATCTCGCTATAATTTCGCTAATTTATTTTACCCCTAAGTTTTAAAGTGGTAAAACCCCAATTTGACAGGGTAGAGGAAGTCCTAAATATATACAGAGAGAGTCAGTACTCAATCTGTATATAACTAAGCTGTTTATTTCTTTACACTCTAAAATAGTTGGTTTTTGATATTTGTTTTAAGCCATGAAATATGTGCCGTTGAATATTCTTTCATTTAGAAAATGTGGTTTTTGACTTCAAAACACTTTGAAACTTTAGAATGTTTTTATCAGACAAATTTACTCTATCAAATTATAAGGTTGGATACTTTAAAAAAGAATCTTGAAGATTAGGAGATTTTGTTAAAACGGCGATTTTTAGCGAAAACACTGGGTTTTTGAGATAGATTTCACCCCAAATTTTAATACCATGCTCAGTTTTTAATACCTGACCTACTGAACCAATTGTATCAATTTAGTGAGACCCTGAAATACCCCGATAAAAGAAAGGACATAGATGTAAATAGTAAAAAGAATAAACTAATATTATATTATAAAATAATATCAGAAACCAAACGAAAGATAGGTTTCAAAGCTACGGATGTAGCTTTTAGTTGTGCTGGAAGAATACAATACCGCCAATTACCTATGTCACTGTGCGGTAGTTGTAATAATAATATTAATATATATAATAATAAATGCATAAGTTATCAAAATCCTAAAGCTAATGGATAGCTTAGGCAACTTGTATGATTAAAAAAATGCATACGGTTGCCTATAAATAGGAGTAATCGGCGAGGAAGCCAGAACATAAAGAAAAAAAAAAAACTCCTCTGCCGTTTTGCTCCCTCTCCCTCTTTCAAAAACATCAAGCCCTCTCTCTCCTATTTTTCTTTTCTTCTTGTTCTTTCTCTTGCTTTGGCCATACCAGCAGCAGCCGAACGTTCGGGTTTCCTGAATTGGTTTAAGGGTTTTCAAATTTAGTCAATCTTACACAGAATTTTGCACCCAAGGTATCGAAATAATTCTATTTTTATTTTTATTAACTCCATAGCAAATTAGGAGTAAAATAGCTTAGTATTGGGATTCAAAAAAATGAGATTTTTTTTATGGAGGAAAAATAGATTTCCTCTTAAAATTTAAATTTTACCCTCAAGATTCGTATTATTTTACGTTCAAAATATAATTTTTGACCCTAAGTAAAATCGGGGAAAAGATTAACCCCAGCTGACTATTGTGTGTTTATTTTTCTGCCTTATGTGTTTAAATTCCTGTACTGTACCCTCTGGGCCACATTCTCAATACGTCTCCATGGTCTTTCTTCCAGAAGACAATACGAGGATAGGGCACTGAGTACTTTTATTTACTTTACTGTCTCTGTACCCTCTGGGCCACATTCTCAATACGTCTCCATGGTCCTTCTTCCAGAAGACAATACGAGGATAGGGCACTGAGTACTTTTATTTACTTTACTGTCTCTGTACACTCTGGGCCTCTCACAATACGTCTCTATGGTCCTTTCTCCAGAAGACAATACAAGAGAAGGCACTGAGTACTTTACATTTTTCATTTTATTATAATGTTTTGAATGGCTGACAACTAACTTCTAACATAATTCAAAGGAGTAGAAAGAGCCTAGGTGACTCACTACACATATCATGTTTTCTGGAAAAATAGTACGGAGTTTGGGAAATTATTATGTGTATATACTGACAAATAGAAAATTTATACATTTTACTCTATCTTACAGATTTTCTGTAAAAAACTCAACCGGAGAAGGTGAGGAGACTCGAACCAACACTTGTATTGTGTTATATGTTAAACCCACTAACACCAGACTGAAATAGGACCCATGGTCAATTAAAGATGGAAAAGGCTATAGAGGTCCAGAATACGAGACCTGACACTGCTTACATGTAAGGGATGTAAATGTTCTAACTTTTTAGAACGTAGGCGTTAAAATGGTGTCGGGGAGTCGAGGACTTGTAGTCTCTAACGCAGTATGGACCCATGGAGTGTCTGGGAATTGTCGGGTAAAAACTAAGTGAAGGCATTCGTGTTATTAAATCCAGTTTTATATGTTGTGTGATATTGATTATTTTATTGATCTCTTATATTGGTATTGGATATACCAAATGGTAAGGCTGAAATATGGTGGTTCTCTCAGAATAAGTCCCTGTGTAAGGAGGGCACTGGAAATCATGCATTATCATGCATTTGACATTTGCATGTGATAATTATATTCATAAGTTAAATATGTGGAAGATAATAACTTTGTAAAGTTTGATATTTGCCGTTGGGCTATAATTGATGAGATTAGCCGAACACCAGTTTGCGAACCGTTGGGTTGGACGTGTTAGTAGGCTGTGGTCGACCGCCATCAACTGTTGGTGTTGGATGGGCTAGTAGACCGGATCGTGGAGACCGTATGCACTTGCAAGTTGCTATATTATTTCCGTAGAGGAATTGATATTAGTTCTGGTTGGAACTTTAAATGGGAGCTGACCCCGGTGTTGTAACATGGCTGGGGACTGACCCCAGTGTTAACAATACAATCTGAGTAAAAACCTTAGAAGATGATCCTAGGGTGAAAATGGGATATAACATGCTTTTCTATGACATGCATTGCTTATGCATTGTTGCATTACAATCATTGGATTTTATGATGAGTTCTCCCCACTGGGCCGTTGCTCACGTCCCTTACAATGCAGGATCTGAACCAGAGGAGGGATTGGAGGGACCAGTGGTGCCTCGTTGAAAGTTGGAATTTAGAAGTTCCTAAGATTTTCCGCACGTGGAAACCATTTGCTTGCTTAAATATGTTTGAGTATTTGTAATAAATATGTTTCATGTGGCATAAGAAACTTATGTTTGTAAGTTTTAAAGTCGTATACATTATATCCACTATGTTTTCGTGCGTAACGTTGATAAGACAAATGAAAATATTCGTTGTGTGATATGGGTTGTATATGGGGACATATGGTATATGTTTGAGTCCATGTGTGAAAAGCACTTGTATTTTTTTTAGGATCGAGTTTTGATAAACTTGAAGATCCAGCCCAGTTATGACGTTGGGTGACTAGAGTTTATTGTTTTAAAAAAAAAAAAATTAGTCGCGTTCCGGGCCCACATCTGGGTTTGGGGCGTGACAGAATCACACCCCTTTCATTCGAATCACACCCCTTTCATTCGAATCACACCCCATTTTTCATTCGAATCACCTCCATTTCAATCCCAAACCCCACCCCATTCTCCCTATTTCTTCATTTCTTTCGAAAAACCCACCCTTTAACCCATGGCATCGTCGTCGAAAAGGAAAGCAACCTCAACAAGGGGAGGGAAAACACAAAAGAAGGACACCACATTCGACCTCACCTATTTCGTATCTTCGGAAGCGGCGACCATGTACAGAGAGGATTTCTCCACATGGTCCTTCATATTTGGTGAAATCGTAAACCTCTCGTATTTCACACAATTTGGTTTTAAAGTTGAATCTTTATTTGAAAAAATGGGTTGGGGGTCTTTTTTGGCATCCAAAAGTGATATGTATCCTACGGTAATTAAAGAATTTTATGCTAATGTGGAAAGAATTGACGATAAGTCGGTTAAAACATCTGTCCGAGGGCAAGAAATTGTCATTACATGGGAAAGGTTAGACCTCCTATACAATTTCCCGAAAGATGCGATTAGAAAGTACGACAGTCGTACATGGCCCACTGATGTTGAGGGCTTTGATGTTTTGGTAGCCCTGAACGAAATCTGTGGGAGGATAGATATTATTGAGAAGAAGACTCCCCTTTGACGAATTTGACATTAGAAACACGAATCATCCACCACATAGTTGTCAACTGTGTTTGCACTAGAAAAGGGCATACTACTGTGATATGGTTCGATGTCTTCTTGATTTGGTGCATCATGAATGGGAAAAAAATCTCCCTCTCCCATATCATCATTAGTCACATGCGCGCCTGCCGGAAGACCAGAAGATGTAGTCTTCCGTACGGTCTTTTTCTATGTTCATTTTTTGAAGAACGCGGAATCCCTCTTCTCCCCGATGATAAAGTTTGTTTAGACCGATTTGATTATTTCAATGATTCAACTTTGAAGAAGATGGGATTCCAACTCGACACAGTGAGTAAGAAATGGGTACCCAAAGTTGTCGAGGCACTTCAACTTCAGGCACCACCACCAGAGCCACCTGACGCACCTGAGGCGCGTAAGGCACGCGAGCCACGCGAGGCAGGGACTCCTCCTCAAGAAGGATCAGCTGGAATCAACACGCAACAGATTCTTGATAGTATTTCTTCTTTGGAGGAGAAGATGGATCAGAGATATGATCAGGTTTCTGCTAGGTTGGATGTGATGCAGAATCAGATTATAGATACTTTGAGGTTGGCAGTGCTTATAGCACAAGAGAGGGGGATAACAACAGCATTAGGAGCAGAAGCAGATAGGAGTTTACGAGCAAGGGTATCTAAAGAATATGTAGGAGCTTCTTTTTTCCCTATTCGTCCATTTGGATCAGTAGCTTCAGCTTTAAGAGCAACATCTGGCAGCCCTGCTCGACCATTTCGATCAGCAGCTTCAGCTTCAGCAGCAGCATCTGACACTCCTGCTCGTCCATCTCGATCAGCTGCTCCAGCTTCAGGAGCAGGATCTGGCACCCATACTCCTACATCTGGAGCAGGTGCTGGCACCCATGCTCCTACATCTAGAGCAGGTGCTTCAGCTTCAGGAGCAGGATCTAGCACCCCTGGTCATCCATTTGGAGCAGTTTCAGGCCCCCCGGTCCGGTCGAGTGGATTAGTAGCTTTTGGCCACTCTGCTCGTCAGACTGGATTAACAGCAGCTTCTGGCCTCCGTATTGGTCCGACTGGAGTTGCAGCTGCTACTGGCTCTCGTTCTGTTCTTAGTCGAGCACCAGCAGTTTCTCGCCCCCGTCCTCGTCAGACTGCACTTATTCCATATGTACCTCTAGTTCATGCACCTCCTGCTGCACCACCTGCTGCACCTCCTGCTGCACCTCCTGCTGCACCTCCTGATGCACCTCCTGCTGCACCTCCTGATGCACCTCCTGCACCACCTGCTGCACCTCCTGCTGCTTCACTTGTCTCACCTTCTACCTCTGATCCGGATATTATTTGTCTTTGATGTCATTTTTTTTTAATTGACATGTAAAACAGATGTAAATTTCATATTTTGAATGAACATGTTATATTATTTATCTCCTGCTCATTGTGAATTAGGTTGTTACTTTAAAAATGTTATTTTGAACTGAATTAGCATTTAAATATTTCATTTGATTTTCATACTCTCCATAAATCAACTTCATTTTCCACTTAAAATGAATACATTCAAGCTGACAAGAGCATTCAAGAGCATTCCTAATCTTAAAAATCAGAATATGTCTACTTCAATCGAAGTCGTTCAAGACCATGCTTAATATAAAAAAGAGTACATTCAAGAGCATTCCTAACTTAAAATTAAGCTATTGACACTCCTATCTTCACTTCATTGATTCCACCATTGTAAGAAATCGTCATTATCTCTAAGATCACCAGACCACTGCATAACATTTTAAAAAATCACATTAGAACATATGGAACAATTATATGTCGATTGGTAAATACATATAAGCTCTTTAAGGAATGAACTTACTTCAGTCATTTCTGTAGAGTTATATGTTGAATCGTCACCAAAGTTGTAAGATCCACTATCCTGCGGAAAACTCGTTGTTTGTGATTCAATGAAATCACCTAGATTATAATCAGCATTTAAATCTACACACGTAGATGCCTGTGAAGAAGGTGACCTATTTGGACAAGTTCTCCTCGTATGACCAGTATTTTTGCATAACCCACATCTCCTTCCATTTAGTTGATTATCTACAATCTCAAATGCAGAAGGATCTCGACGTGTAGATGTTTGGCCTTGTGATGAATTCCTTGAACTTGGATGACGTCCTCTAGAATATTGCATAATAGGGTGACTGACTGGCTTATCATGGATGACAAGATTTTGTGTAACGCCCGCCCATTTTCACCATATTTCAGAGTCTATTTTTTTTTTTTTGAATTAGATCAAAGTGACAACGGCGCCGACGTCATGACGCGAGTTAAGTCCGGACTCATAAAGCCCGGCCCTTAACTGGCCAACCCTACGCGTGAGCGGAACGAAGTCCACGAGTACGGTTCACGCGCAGGAAGTAAGCTCGCGGAACATTATACTAGATACTATCTTATCGTTTTTAGATAGAAGGGAAGATACCACATTAAATTACCAAAATACTCCCATGTTCATGGTTATGTCATCAAAATGTTAACATACAGAGTTTAATCCAGACCATAGTAATAAATCCAAAATTATTACAATTCCACAAGCTAAGCTACTTGAGTTACAACATTTCCAAACTAAAACTTTGATAACAAAGTAGCCGCTTCCCCACGCCCCTAGGCCTGACTCCCGTCACGTCCACCGTTTCCTCCGTCTCCTGTATCACCAGCTAGGGTGGAAGTAGGGCGTTAGTCAACGCACCCAGTAGGACTCCGAGTAGGGCTAGCACATGGATTAGTGATAATACACATATCGATAAAATAACATATAACAAAATAAGTATGTGATGAATGCTATGTCATGGGTGCTTATGTCATGTATCCCACCCATCATCTACATCATCATGAAATATCTTATTCCCCTTGACGGCAAATCCTCGTCAAGGTGTCCCCATGCTTGCTTCTCGGTCGCCCCGACGGAGCATGGACTCCGGTGAATACCATATCAATGTCCCCATGTCTGTTCTCGGTCGCCCCGACGGAGTATGGACTCCGGTGATACCATATCGATGTCCCCATGTCTGTTCTAGGTCGCCCCGACGGAGCATGGACTCCGGTGATACCATATCAATGTCCCCATGTCTGTTCTCGGTCGCCCCGACGGAGCATGGACTTCGGTTTGTTTATTTTTTTTCCGCCCATGCCATGCATGAGATTTAGTGCATTATGCTATGTAGTATATGTAGATAAACCATAATTTTGATATACCATACATAGCCATATAGTGCATAATGTTAAAATATAATCCGTATGATTCATAACTTAAAACTCGTCAAAAGATAAATCATATCATAAATCCATCATAAGCCAAACCAAAATAATTTAAAATACCATCATATATCCATCGCTTACAAAAAGGTAGGAATCCGACCAAATACTGATAACGCCCTTTTTCGTTCTCGTCCAATAATTGGGGTCGCCGTTCGCGTACCGTTGCGATGTGCCAATACCTTATTATACATTTCCCAAGTTAGTCTATATCTTATCCACGATTAAGTCTCTAACTGATCATAAACCTATGTTCATTAGTGATCTTTAACCACATTATAAGATTACTATAACCAGCCCTTATCTTGGCCTCTTTTTTTTTCCATTAATTTCAACACGTATATAATTCAATCCATAACTGATCTATACACTTGGATTCATTAATGACTTACCAATCATGTCATAGGATCATTAAAATCAGTCCCTTTAATTTAATATCATCTCCATTTATCTTATCGGATTGGTAGTGTCTTAGAAAATATTCAAAAACTGTATATTTCAATTCAGTCGACTGAACTAAGAGTTCAGTCAACTGAATCATGAGTTCAGTCGACTGAATCACAGATTCAGTCGGCTAATTTTGAATCAGATTGTCTGTTTGTCTCACCAGTTCAGTTTCAGTCGACTGAAATATACATTCAGTCGGCTGAAACATGGTTCATACTCTTTCAGTCGGTTGATTTTGAATCAGATCGTCTGTTTGTCTTGCCAGTTTATTTTCAGTCGACTGAAATACACATTCAGTCGGCTGAACTAGCAACCATCCGTTTATGTGTTTAATAAGCAATCTTTTAGTCGACTGAATCATATATTCAGTCGGCTGAAACTTCCAGAACCCTTTTCTTGTCCAAGACGTTTGTGTTCAGTCGACTGAATCATAAGATTCAGTCGGCTGAAACTCCCAGAAACTCCTTCTATTTTCAGCCACCATTAGTTCAGTCGACTGAAACTCTAGTTCAGTCGGCTGAAACTCCCAGAAGCTCGTTTCTGATTCGTCCATTGTCAGTTCAGTCGACTGAATCCCTGATTCAGTCGGCTGAAACTCCCAGAACTTCGTTTCTGGTTCGTTCATTATCTGTTCAGTCGACTGAATCTCTGATTCAGTCGACTGACTGTTTCGTCAGTCCTTTCCATTGCATGTTTTGGACTTCCTTCCTTCGCGATTTCTCTTAAAATATTCCATTTTTAACCATTACGAAACTTAGTATCTTGTTTAGAGATACTTACAACCCGTGGCTCTCCCTGTTGTCTCTTGCTCCTTTTGTTCCTTATTCTTTCCCTTTCTCCTTCTTCTTTCTTCTTGATACTCGGCCAGTGGTGAGTTTGATCGGGGTAAGATTACCAGTGTTTTGATTCGGCTAATGGTAGGGTTAGATTTTTGAGGGAGAGAGAGAGAGAGAGAAAGAGGAGATGAAGACAATATTTCAAGCTTGGGTCTTGGGTGTTCGGCCAACTCTTAGCTTCTTCTTCCCTTCTTTCTAAGTTCCTTTCTCTTCTTTTCTCCTTAGTGTTTTCTTTGGAAGAGAGGGAGGAAGGTTTGGAGAGGAGAGGAAGAGAGTGAGAGAGAGATGGGTGTCATGATTTGTTTGACTCCCTCCACCAACCAAGCATGGAGGGAGGTATGGGCTTACATGCCCCCATTTTTAGGGCCATTGTCCCCTTTAGTGGAGGTGGTTGGGATGGGTTTGAATCACAACTCATTCCAATGAGTTTGGTGAGTCAATTAAGATGGGAAACCATCTTGACTCACCCCATTATTTAATTTCTTTCTTAACTTAGCCCCTTTAATTTAATAATTTAATTCCTATTTAATTCCCTTTAAATCTTTCATGTATTCACCATGGTTGACCAAGTCAACCATGGTAGCCGGCCCCACCAAATCTTAGTCAACCCGCCACCTCACTTAATGAGGTGGGGTGGACCCCACTTGATTATGTCCCTTGGTCTATTCAAGACTAAACTTAGGTGTTTTATATTAATTAAATTAACTTTATTTACTTGGGTCCTCTTTAATTCCATTTTGACTCATCCATGGTTGACCAAGTCAACCATGATGGTTGGCCCCACCTTTTTCCTTGGAGTTTGAATCAATTTGATCCGTTGTGTCCCACACGGTTATCGGGCCCACTTTGACCATCATTGATCCTTTTGATGGATCCTATCAAATCCATGGTCCATTGGACCATGCTTGGGCTTTTGTCCAAATTATGATCCATTTAATATTCATGACATCAAAGTTCCCATTTTTCCATTATTAAAACAAATAATTGCCTATATATATATATATATATATATTGATTTAAAAATTCAGGCTATTACATTTTGAAGATGATTTAGGAGCATCTCTTGATCATACGAAGACAAATGTCCATATTTGTTCTCAAAGTGTACATTTAATACATCCACAGGGCTCCTCCTTTCAATCCTCAAGTCGGCCAATGAGATTAAGTCAATTATCCATTGTGGGTGTATGTCATCTAAATGTAATTTGTCCATCCATTGCATTTTATGCACAGACGGTATGCCCATTGAAGCTGTAAACTCTTCTGTACAAATGGGTAAAAATGATCGGTTCATAAGCATATCATATTGGTTGTAAACCTCATTCATTGCGAAATGAGAAACTTTACCCTTCAATTCATCAAAGAAAGGAATAGACACATCACATGCAAACCGAATCTTCTCATCCTCAAGTTGAATCTTGAACTCTTCAAATTGATTTTCAATGACATGGGCTATCTTTTTTCTGACAACATCTAGATCACCTCTAGATGTAGATATATAACTTTTCAGAATAGCATGTGCACCCTCAACCCTCGAAGTAGCTCGATTCTTAAAATGTAAACTCCATCCGATCCATGCCTTGACGAATTATTTTTTATGTGGGATCCATGTCCTTGTTAAGTAGTTCACTGCCTGCGAATCATCTTTAAAATTTTGTTTGAATGCCTCAAACGCTATATTGAATGCTTCTTCAGTTGGGGACTCAATCAGGCCATTCCATTCGGTAAAAAATGCATTCCAGTCTTTGATTTTCTTAAACAAAAGTTTACAACGAGCGACAATATTCTTGTTGATATGCCAAGAACACAAAATATGTACAGCATTAGGGAACTCCAAATCAATGGCATTCTTTAACGCCAATTCCCTATCAGTCAAAAGAACTTGTCGATCATGCTGCACTCCGAAGACCTTTTTAAACATCTGTAATGCCCATACATAATCTTCAAATTTCTCATTTCTTAGAAATGCAAAGCATGAGCAGAAATTCTTATTGAAACTTGTCACACCAATGAAATGAAGCAATGGCATATGATATTTGTTGATTTTGTACGTGCAATCCATCAGAAACACATTATGGTATATGTCGGTAAAAAAAATTGACTTCGGATGTGCGAAAAAGAGATGGGATAGATGACCATTACTGTCATAGTCAAGAAAGTATTGATAACCACCTTGTTGAAAATCTTCTATCAAAGCTTCAGTTGTACTTCGACCCTTTAATTGCTATTTCCGAAGCGCAGAACAAAAGTTGTACAAATCAGCCGCTGATATTCCAATATCTGGATTTTGATTTCTAAGGGTCGTCAAAATTTACCGTGGTGGTATATTGCTACTCCTCATTTCAATGATCATTCTTTTCTCAGAATCTGAAAAACATCTTGTACTTGGATGACCTAATAATACATCCGATATATCATGATTGTGTTTTAAATTCTTTATGGTCAACTTCCATGACCCATCAACAATCTGTTTTCCTTTAACTTCAAAAGGACAATTACATTGGCGAAAGTATGCTTTCCTCTTTCTGTCATCGTCATCCAAGCCAACCGTGCTGCGGTATTTACCTCCTCTATCGCAGCCAAGGACTAATTTATTTTCCTTTTTACATGACCACTTTATCGTACATACAAATCCTTGTTCAAGAGCTATATTCTTAACATAATTTATAAGGTCTTCACGACTTTCAAAACATCCCTCAACAAACTCCATGCCACTTGAGGATTTAAACCTACCTCTAAAACACTAATAATAATGATTTCTAGAAAAAAACTGAGATAGGACTTACCTTCGATTCGAGATACGAGATCCAGACATTAGCTTGAGAGAGATAACTTTGACCCGAGGTAAGAGATTCAGAGAGTGACTGTGTTGAAAATGGGATTGATTTTTTTTAAGGGTTTGGGATTTAAAAGGGGTTCAATGTTTTGGGGTAAAAAGGGGGGTTGAAAATGGGGTTTTAGGGTTAGGTCTTTGAAAAATGTGGTTCAAAATGGGATATAAGGGTTTGGGATTGAAATGGGGTTCAAGGGTTTGGGATTGAAAAGAGAGTTGAAAAGGGGGTTCAAAATGACGTTGTAGGGAGAAGTCTTTGTAAAAGGGGTTTAAGGGTGAAAAGAGGGTGTTGAAAATGGGGTTTAAGTTTTAAGGGAGAAGGGATTGAGAAAGGGGTTCAAGGGAGAAGGGAGAGGGAGAGGGAAACGACGGTTTAGGGTTTTGAATGAAATGAAACGAGTGGAATTTCGTGGATCGATTTATATATAAGTTCCATTCATTCGAATGAATCATCACGAATGCCTTGAAAACGTGCATTCATTCGAATGAATGGGTTGATTCATTCGAATGAATGCCTGGATTGCCATTCGCATGGATGCATTCATTCGAATGAATCAGCCCATTCATTCAAATGAATGCACGTTTGAAGGCATTCATTCGAATGAATGGTCTGATTCATTCGAATGAATGTATCAGAGACTGCCTCCGAATGACAGTCCAGGCATTCATTCGAATGAATCATCCCATTCATTCGAATGAACGCCTTGAAAACGTTCATTCATTCGAATGAATGGGCTGATTCATTCGAATGAATGCATCAGAATATGCCTGAGAATGGCAGTCCAGGCATTCATTCGAATGAATCAGCCCATTCATTCGAATGAATGCACGTTTTCAAGGCATTCATTTGAATGAATGGGCTGATTCATTCGAATAAATGCCTGGACTGTCATTCGGAGGCAGTCTCTGATACACTCATTCGAATGAATGGTCTGATTCATTCGAATGAATCAGCTGAACTAGAGGGACTGTCATTATGAAGCAGCCTCTGATACATTCATTTGAATGAATCAGCTAATTCATTCGAATAAATGCACGTTTGAAGGCATTCATTCGAATGAATGCTGTGTATACGAATGAATCGAATGAACGGGCTGAACAGTATTCCGTGTTACTGTTCAGCCCATTCATTCGAATGAATGCCAAAATGAACTGGGCATTCATTCGAATGAATCCATCAGCGTATACGAATAATGTTCATTCGAATGAATGGTCTGAACAATATTCCGTGTTACTGTTCAGCCCATTCATTCGAATGAATAAAAAATGAACTGGGCATTCATTAGAATGAATGCCAAAATGAACTGGGAATTCATTCGAATGAATCCATTCATTCGAATGAATGCCAAAATGAACTGGGCATTCATTCGAATGAATGGAAATGCGGGGGTAAAATAGTAATTTCACCCGAAAATCCGATTTCGGGTGTGTAGAGGCAGATTTTCCGGGTGTGTGTAAGTGCTCCCAGTATGACCAGGACTAAATTAGAAATTACCCTTTTAACAAACGAGGAATAGGCTTTTCATTAGCCATCAAATGATCGCTCTGAAACGAGAAATAAAAAAGTGAAGGGATGAGAGAAGACACCAGCAAATTTGTCATTCTTGAAAAAGTTCCTTTTGAGAGCTTTTCTGTACTGTTGTATTATTTGACATGGAATATTGTTGGAGTATTCTTATTTGAAAATGTATTTTATTTTTAAGAAATATAATTTATTATTGACTATATATAATATGAATATTTATCCGCTAATTCAACTTTAAATATAAAAAAGACAAAGTAAAACCATTAGATTGCATGATTTTAATGTAGTCAATCATTTTGGATGTAATAAATTGTGGTGTCCATCCTAGGTCATAGCATTAATTGCTTTTATGCTCAATTATTTTTTTATTTTGTATAAAAACTTTATATTATCTGAATTGATTTAAATGAAAATTTTACTTTTTATAATTTTATTAGAATTTTAAAGAAGTTCATTCATGTCGATTCCAGAGTCCATTATGAGATCTTGATCACTTGAGGAATGAAAAGATTTTTCAGTAATTTTTATAGATTATAAGTGGCTCTAAATTTAGTTACATCGGGTGGTTACTGGACCTGTATTTGAATGTTAAAAATAAAAAAAAAAAAGAAATTTATTTCTATAGAATTTGAGAAACAATGGCTTGATGTCTTTCTCATTGCATTCTATATTTATAGTGTTGTGTACAAATCAATTACAATCCCTAGAATAAGGGACACAGATAAATACAAAGAATACACCAAGATATAAAGTCAACAGTCTCCGTTAATACTCCTATGCAAAGGAGACAGTAGTGAATCGATGAGTTTGGAACTAAGGATGGAGAACCTATGTTTCGCGAGCCCCTTGGTGAAAATGTCAGCAACTTGATTTTGAGAGGAGACGAACTGAATGTGATGAGAACCGGCAGTGACACGTTCACGGATAAAATGATAATCCAGCTCAATGTATTTAGTTCGAGCGTGAAACACAGGATTAACAACCATATAAGTGGCACTGAGATTGTTACAAAGAAGAAGAGTCGGAGAAGACAAAAGAAAACCAATCTCACGTAGAAGATTCTGAATCCAGACGGTGTCAGCACATGTGTAGGCAAATGCCCTATATTCAGCTTCCGCACTGGAGCGGGAGTCCGTCGGTTGTTTCTTCACACACCAGGAAATGAGATTAGACCCCAAGAAGATGCAATAACCAGTAGTAGACCGACGTGTCTCAGGACAACCAATTTAATCAACATCAGAATAAGCAAGTAGTTGAAAGGGTTTGGAGTCACACACAAGAGGCAAACCACGTCCAACGGAGCCTTTGAGATAGCGGAGGATGCGTTTGACAACATCCAAATGTGAAGTGTGTGGCTGACTCATAAATTGAGAGACAATATGAACTGCAAAGGCAATATCAGGTCGGGTGAGTGAGGTATTGCAGAGAACCGACAAGGTGGCGATATTCAGAGGGGTCCGAAAGCAAATCACCAGAGTCCAAAGATAAGTGAGTCTTAGCAGCAACTGGCGTGGAGCAATGTTTGCAATCAACCATCTTACTTCTGTTGAGAATATCAAGAGTATAGTTGTTTTGAGACAAATGTAACCCATTGGAGAAAGCAATCACCTCAAGGCCCAAAAAGTAATGTAGCAGACCCAAATCTTTAATTTCAAACTCTATACCCAGTCGTTGAGTGAAAGATCGAAGAAGAGACGATTGATTACCAGTCAAGCTGATTTCATCAACATAAAGAAGTAGAAGGACAACACTGGAACCACGTTTGTATGTAAATATCGAACTGTCAGCTTTACTTTGAACAAATCCCGTCGACAAGAGGAAGGAAATGAAGCGTTGAAACCATGCCATAGGAGCTTGTTTTAAACCATAAATAGCCTTATGAAGTTTGTAGACATGGTGTGGACGATGAGGGTCAACGAAGCCCGGCGATTGAGTCATTTATACCTCTTCAGTCAGTGTGCCATGAAGAAAATCATTTTTCACATCAAGTTGGTGAATGAGCCAGGCAAAGGAAACAACAAGACTAATAATGGTGCGAATAGTGGTTGGCTTGACAACTAAGCTAAAAGTCTCGTCATAGTCGATACCAGCTTGCTGATGAAAACCTTTGGCCACGAGGCGTGCCTTGTGACGTTCAATGCTACCATCAGAGCGACGCTTGATTTTAAACACCCACTTGCAGCCGACAGTGTTAGCATGAGACGGAGGCAGAACAAGTGACCAAGTACGCTGTCGGAGTAGGGCATTAAACTTTCAGTCATAGCGTGGCGCCATTCTACAGACCGAACTGCCTGAGTGGAGCATGTAGGCTCAGATGGTGAAGAGTATAGCAAAGAGGCAAAGGCCTGTGAGAGTGGATGGCGACAGGTGAAATGAGCTTGCTTCTTCTGCCTAGTAATGCCATCTTTAGCACAGGTGATCATAGGATGAGCATTGGCAGGAGGAAGTGAAGCGGACGTTGCATGTGGCAACTATGGTACGGGGAGAGGTAGCAGCTCGTGGGATGGAAGAGGAGACTCAGATGATGATGAGGCAGTAGGTTGCGACTCTGGTGAGGAGGAGGGTGCCGGAGGAATAACTGGAGATACTGGAGCGGCATGTGGCAACTCTTGTGAGGTAGAGGTAGCAGCTATGGAAGAAGAAGGCACGGTGAGAAGTGGGACGAAGACCACGTCAGACGAAGAAGATGGCGTTGACGGCAAGTGACGGGAGGCGTATGGAAAAACAACTTCATTGAAGAGGACATGCCGTGAGATGTAGGCGCGACTGGTGGAAGGATGAAGACAACGGTATCCCTTGTGCTGAGAACTGTAACAAAAAAAAACACACTCAACCAAGCAAGGTTAAAGTTTATTAGTAATATAATCTCCAAGATAAGGGTAACACGCACAACCAAAGGTGCGAAGGGAGAGGTAGGCGAGGTTTGAGCCGAAAAGCTTTTGAAAGGGTGAAGGCCATTGGAGGATGGGTGTCGGAAGTCAGTTAACAAGATGTATGGCAGTGGAGATAGCTTCAACCCATAAGCGGGAAGGTAGGTGGGATGCAATGAGTAAGGTGCGTGCCATTTCCGATAAATGGTGGTGTTTGCGTTCAGCAAGACCATTTTGTTGCGGGGTATGCGGACATGAGAAACAGTGAGTAATCCCTTTATGCGCACACAATGTATGAAAGGAACGATTATCATATTCCCGACCACCGTCACTTTGAAAGAATTTAATAGTAGCAGAAAAATGATTGTCAACAAATGCCAAAAAGGTTTGAAAATGAGTGAAAACCTCTGACTTATATCACATAGGATAAATCCAAGAGTAACGCGAAAAATCATCAGTAAATAAGACATAATAACAAAAGCCAGTGACAGATAAGATAGGAGATATCCACCCATCTGAATAAATTAAATGAAACAGTGCTGGAGTACAGTGATTATTAACCGAAAACAGGAGTCGCGTAGACTTGCCCCTAGCACAATGACAACAAAATGAAGAACGAGAAAAAGTAAAAGAAGAGCCTAAACATTTATTATTGGCTAATACTAGAAGCACATTATGAGAAGGATGTCCAAGAGGCTGGTGCTATACTGATGAAGAGGTGCAAGAGGTGAGGAAGGCCTGGGTGGATGAGGTAATAGGCTTGATGGGATAGAGGCCTGCTTCACATCGGCCCTGAAATAAAGGAGCACCAGTCTGTAAGTTACGAATTACAAAACCCCACGGAAAGAAATGAAAATTGACAGAGTTATCTTTAGTGAATTGAGCAACAGATAGCAAGTTTTTATGCATGTGGGGAACATGAAGCACAGAGGAAAGGCGAAAAGTAGAAGAACCAGAGGAGAGAGACAAAGTACTAGTTTGCGCAATAGGGAGAGAATCACCATTACCCAAAATGACAGAATCATTACCTCCATAGTCAGTCTTGGAGCGCATGGAGTGGGCATCACCAGTCATGTGATGAGTGGCACCAGTGTCAGGGTACCAATTGGGATCTGCTGGTGAGGCAATTTGCATCCCGGCAAAGGTAGACATAAGGTCCTCATCAGGGCAGGAGGCGGATGTATGACCAACTTTGAAGCACAGTTGACACTGTACGATAGAAGAAGGTTGGTGGCCCATAATACCTGAAGAACGAGGACCACGTCCGTGAGGGCGACCGCCACGACCATAGTTATGGTTGTAAAACTCAGAGCGCCAGCAAGAGTAAGAACGACGACCATGACTGCCACGAGAGGAGTGCCCACGCCCACGAGAGGAGAGAAGGGCAATGTGATGGACTCATGTAGTATGGTCAGGTGTATGACTATGAACATGAGTGGCGAGTTGGGACTCGAACAATAGGAGGAGAGCTCGAAGATCCTCGAACACCGGAAGTGGAGGAGAGTAGATAATAGTAGTGTAGAGCATGAAGTAGTCGGGGCCAAGTCCCCGAAGAACGGACGTAACAAGGTCGTCATTGGAGACAGGCTAATGAATAGCGGCGAGAGCATCAGCGAGGATTTGGCATGCTGGAGATACTCCGAGACAGTCTTTGTTCCTTTGGAGAGGGAACACCTAAATACGTAAATGAGTGGCGTTGACAAGTGAATGTTGTGAGAAACTGCGTTGAAAGCAGTCCCAAATATCGCGCGAAGTGGAGAGGCCAACAACCTGGGTGAGCACAGGTTCAGAGAGAGTAGCAATGATAATTCCAACGAGATTCTGGTCCATCTCAGTCCAAACAAAGTAGGCAAGGTTGAGAGTAAACTTGGAGGGATCAGTAAAAGGAAGATACTGAGAAGGACAAGGGTGGATGCCATCAATGAGGGGCCAGTACCGTTTCCCAATAAGAAAAGGTTTGATCTGGGCTTGCCAAAGGAGGTAGTTTGTCTCATTTAATTTGATGGAGATAAGGCCGGAGAAGTTGGGAATGGTGATAGGGCTCATGGAGGAGGCGGAGGATGAACCCATGCTAACAATAGAGGGTTGATCCTTTTTTTTTTTTTGGTAATCCTTCAAACTAAATCGCAACAATGTAGAATGCAAAGGTGGGCACGACAAGGTCGATGGAGAGGACTGCATCTGAGGGCTTTGTCGAGCAGTAAAGGGTCGGGCGAAACCAGATGAGCACGGCTGTGGTAGAAGCGTCGAAAAATAGGAGAGCAGAGATCAGTAACGGCGGTACGTCGGGGAGAGCCAAAGAGAAGACGCACAGGAAGAGGCTGAGCAGCAACCAGAAGTAGATCTGAAAAACGAGATTGGGATCCAGATTGAGAAAGAAGAAGGCAAGAAACAACAACCAGAAGGATAGTCGGTAGATCTGAGTGCTGCACCGATCGGAGGAAGAGAACCCCAAAGTAGATCTGAAGAGAGAGAAGACGATTCGTGAAAAGCAGATCTCGCCGGCGTGCGGACCTCGCTGACCGACGACGTCTCTACAGAATCTGGGTACAAAACCGATACCCAAATTGTGAAAAAGGGTGAGAACAGATCACGGCAGGAAGAGAAGCTGGGTATCATGGCCCGACCCAATGGACACGAGAGAAACAATAATATATATATTTTTGTACTCTGAAGCATGCACAACTCATAGTCCAAACACGTGACATCTACACGTGTTACGAGATCCCTATGGGTCCTAGGACTTATTGAACCCTTGATTTGATCGAACTGAATTATCAACTGCTTACGTACTCCAATGGAGATCAGATCCTGCATACTTCTCAATTCATTTATAACCCCGTGCTATTTATGATGTTACATCGAGACATTCTAATTATCCTATCGTGGGTCTCATCAATAGAATAGATCTCATCTATCACGGGTTTAGCCAGTCACGGGTCTACACCAACCATGGGAACACCGTCAACCCTAGGGTCAATGTCACACATGGGATAAACCTCAACCATGGGACCTATACCCGAACATAAATACATCCCTCATCGGGGACATTACTCTAAATATGGGTCCAATCCTCTATGGAATCAATGCCCTCCGTGGGAATATCTATGTATGGTATACAATACTCATCCATAGTGACAAAGCCCTCCATGAGAATAACCGTCACGTTCACCATGAGACCAATATGTCTACCATGGGACCAGTATATCTATTATGGGGTCAATATGCCCACCATATAATCAATATCTAGGCATGAGTCCAATATGTCTACCATGGGAACAACATCCATGGGATTCATCACCCATCCATGTAACTCTCCATCAGTAAGTATCATCTATCCATGGGTAACAACCATCCATGAATATAATCACTCCATGGGTATAATCCATCCATGGGCATAACTCATAGAACCAATATGTCTATCACAGGACCAATAGGTCTAAGATAAGTCTAATAAGTCTACTATGGGACCAACATGTCCACCATAATACCAATACGTCTACCATGGAACCAACATATCTAATATAAGACCAATACGTTTACTATGAGACCAACATGTCTACCATAATACCAATATGTCTACCATGAGACCAATATGTCTTGCATAAGACCAATACGTCTGCTATGAGACCAACATGTTTACCATAAGACCAACATCCGGGCATGAATCCAAACCACCATGGGAACCATCATCCATGTGTATATACATCCATCCCTGGTAACACTCTATCAGTGAGTATCATCTAACCATGTGTAATAACCATCCATGAATATAATCCCTCCATGGGTATAATCCATCCATGGGCATAACAAATCTAGGGGCACATCATCTACCATGAGATCGGTAGGAACAACACTCGAATGAATTATTACGTGATTGTGGCAACAATATCAAATCATCATATCATATCATAAATATACCACGACCCCTAACAAGACTTAGGGCCCATGACTTACTAAGGGAGAGATCCACGACTGGCGTGATCAAGTCTACCTCGCCCTACATCCCTTCACCTCATGAGTGATTCAGTCAAGCTATAAGGTGGTCGGACCGCGTCAACGAAGCTAGCACCACCCCCATGGGGTAACATAATAACTAGCTCTGCGCATCAACGCACATCAAGTGTGCTCAATATCCATGAGAGCGCCCTCCAACCCGTAGCATGTGAGGGACCTATTCCTCGACGGCAACCCTACGGGACCAAGTCTCCGTAGCTGACCCCACAGTCCCGAATACTTCTCTGGAACGGTCAATCAACCATCATAATCATGTGAGGTACGTACCCATACCACGTCTCAATATCAAGTGACCAAGTCACATATACATCTCAATGCCATATTCTCCATATGTTCATATTGAGGCTCCCACGGTCTCACGGCTACTCTAGGCCTTACTCATGGAATCTATATACTTATTTCATCTTTTTAACTATACAAAGGTGAGACACAATGATCTACTAATCGGACAGTTTCATTTTTCAATGAACTGAGACATATCGTTATCAATATCACGTGAGAGACATACCCATACCACGTCTCAATCATCAATATCACGTGAGGGACATACCAATACCACGTCTCAATCATCAATATCACGTGAGGGATGCACCCATACCACGCCTTAATATAATCAATATCACGTGAGGGACATACCCATGCCACGTCTCAATATAATCATCACATGAGGGACGTACCCATACCACATCTCAATATAATCAAGTGACCTAGTCACATACATCTCAGTGCCAAAGTCCTCATTTGTCCATTTTAAGAATTTTCACATTCTCTAGCCACTCTAGACTTTACTTGAATAACAAACATATATGTCTCATTATATCAGAACTCTCAAAGCATCATAACCTCTTCGGGCCGCCTTCTAGGGATCCAACATCTAGCATTAGGGTCTATATTAGGGAAGGTATATCCCACCAATCCCTTTATACCCTTCACATTTGCTCAACATCTTCCATCATTCTAAATATAAATGGATGACACAATGCTTCTTTTGATAGAGTTGAGGCACAATGCTCTCAGTTGCCTACGTACCACATAGTGGATCAGATCAACTGTAGTTTATTATTTTCACATTTTGGTTGACATGGGAGAGTGGTCCTACTTTTACTTTGGGGAAATCAAACAAGGCTTTTTTAACATTTACATTGCATTCCATGCATTCTCAATCATGCTAGCCCATCCCCATTGTAGCACAAGTTAACCCCCTTGGGTTTTAAGATAATTGACTTTAACTCACCCATATCACTTAGTCTAACCCTTTATCAAGTTCTTCTTCAAATCATGAAAATTTGTTCTACACGTGGTTAGGTCGATCTACCACAACCATTATCAACATAGGTACTCACTAGTGATATACACATCATCACAGAATCCAAGCATGGCATTAAAACACATTCATCATGCTTATTATATGAGTTACCGATCTAATAATTCACAATCGTGAGAATTCATTTGATACATACATTACTCATAACCATACACAACTATGAGAAGTTATCAAGGCCCTACATTATACATCTTGGGCAATCTTGATTTATCATACATTCTATCATACTTTAACACATCACAAATTTATGAATTATCAATTATAGTAAACATCTAATCATAAGAAACTTGGGAAATATATATATATATATATATATATATATATATATATATATATATATATATATATATATTTATATATATATATGATACAATATATTTACAGCAATCACACATAGGCATAAAGAGGTCAAACCACAACCTTACCCAACTATGCATTGGAATGTGCAAAAGGCAACATTCACTCAAACATATTATCACACACATTGTGAGCATGAAATTTTACAAATATTCCCAATGCTCTAAATGTATGGCATTCTCTAATTTTACCCAATGTTATCAAACTCGAATCTATCGAAATTGGTCTAGGGGTGTGAATCGTGAATCGTAAAATCGTACGATTCATATATCCTCTTATTCTCATAATCATTTTCTTGACCTGGGCCATTACACAAGGCGTGAAGATCGGATCTCGATGACTTGCAGCACCGATTAGAAGAGAGAAGATGATGTCGGAGCAACCAGAGGTGAGCAGTCGAAGAAGGGGAGGCATAGGTCGGGTGTCCGGAGCAGCACGACAGAGAAAGAGTAAGACGAATAGCCGAGAGGGTTGTGAGGAAAGGGATTCGCTGCTGGCACAAAAAGAAGGGAGGAGAAAAAAAAAATTTGCGGATGCTCTGGCTCTGATACCATGTAGAATTTGAGAAACAATAGCTTGATGCCTTTCTCATTGCATCCTATATTTATAGTGTTGTGTACAAATCAATTACAATCCCTGGAATAAGCGACACAGATAAATACAAAGAATACACCAAGATAGAAAGTCAACAATCTTCGTTAATAATTTCTAGTACAACAACAAATTAACTCATTGTCTCATCCTCATCCTTCACATCATCATGAAAATTCAGAATCTTATCTATCTATGGTTTTCAAATATTCTTCTCCAATTGACCTTATCATAAATTATTCCATCAGTCACTCACGTTTTCAGGATATCTGCTAGAGGAAGGGTCGGACAAACCTCAGGGCTTGGCTAAGGGACTCGAATGCGTGTGTGTTTACTCATTAGAAGGGAACTTACACTGCTAGGAAGACTAGACATCTTATGTTGTAATATTGCGATCAAAGAATCGCTAAACTTTCATGTAAAAAAACCATTATGCTTTTGTCGAGCAACTCTTATCTAGTATAGTTTTATAAGTTATAATGCATGTTCGAGTTCACGTGTGCATCTGAATGAATCACGTGACATCTGTATGGGTTGAACTCCTACCGAGCTATGGTGCTAGTTCTTATAGACGACAGAATGTAGAAACCAGCATAGGTTTCCCATGTGTTAGAGAAAAAAAATTGCGTCCTGGGCCCATGTTGGGTGGGGCGTAACAATAAGTTGCCTTTGTATAAAGATAGATTTTGTTATTTGATCTATCCAGCTTAAACACAAATTGATTTTTAGATATATTTAACTCTTCTCTTAGGTGACTCTCTACTACCATTTTCCAAACTTTCATTCTCTGGACCATTAGTTTGATCACTCAATAAATGACACAACTTTGAATGTTCCTTTATTTTTATAAGAAGGGACTATTTTGGTCTCGTGAGATTCATTAGGTATTTTTCTTTAAGCTAAAAGATTTTTTAATATTCGGGTCAACAACACACTTCACTTTTATCTAAAATAGACCAAACTTTAATTGAAATGTCATTCTGTCCCAGCGCTCTATTATTCTTAATCTTCTTTAAAGCTTGGTTTACTTTTACTCACATTATTTTCTTCACCAACTCCTCATTTGTTTCTCTTTCCATCTTACCTCACTCAACTTTCAAAATCATTGTTTAACAAGTCTTTAAAATAGGCTTCCCATTTATCCTTTGGTTATTTGTGTTTCATTAAAACCCTTAGTTATCGTTCTTGATGCACTTTACATGGTAAAAAACTCTACTACTCCTCTTTTGCACCATAGCGACCTTATATATTCTTTTAATCCATTCATTTCTTTCCAAATTAACATAGAAATTATAATAGGCTTCATATTTGACTTCGCTTACGATTTTGGTAGTAGCTTTTCGTTTTATCTTGAAGTTCTCTTAATCTATCATCTTATTATATCTTAACAAAAACATGTCATAACTTTTATACATGTCAAAATCGCACAAATTTGAACTTATTGCATAGTTTATTGAATGAGTTATCTAATAAATCAAATTTAAGGTCAATTGGACATTGTATTAAACTTAAATTACAAACATTATTGAAGTTTATGAAAATTAATTCAAATTAAAATTAAATCAGACAACATAGAAATTAATGATATCATTGTCCATTGCATATGACTTTTCCAAGTGAGCATTAGAAATAATTGTAAAGTTCCCACAGGACAAATTCATTATTATTTTCTTAACTAATTAAATTTAGTTAGATTTTAGTGTTTATTTGTAATTTCTTGCTTTAGTTGGTACAGATTGTGCTTCTGCTAAATTAAATGAGACATCCATTTGCTTCAAGCTACGCCATAACATCACAATTTTCATATTTTATCATTTGTGTGGAAATTATATTGGTAATATTTTAGTTTTCAACCAGCTCCTTCGATTCATTAATTGTTGTTCTTGATAAATAAACAAATTGAAGAAAACTTTTTTGAAGATCTTTAATCCATAAGAAAAAAGACTCATTATATTTGAATAATATTGTAACGACACAGCCCTTATTATAATGGATTAATGACGTAATAATTGGTTAGAGCATGTGAAAGGTGTTTGAGGATTCCACTAGGGCTCACCTGAGTACACCTGTCCTTTAGAGATTACCCTTGATAAATTTGAGTTGGAAAATTAACTTTAAAATAGATTTTGTGGGTATGTTTGTTTGACCCACCAAACTATCGTATCAACTGATGATATCAGTGCGACTGAGTTTTGGTTTCAGATTGAGAGGACTATCCGATGGAAATGACCACACTGTTGGATCGACTGCATTTGTGTTAGTGTGTCCGACAGATAACAGTTTTCATCGGATTGACCGATGAATCCCCTCGGTGCGACCGACGCTGGGTTAAGTTGGGAGGCTTGCAACGCAATGTCAGTTCGACCAACAGGTTCCGTCGCTGTGACCAACGACGGACTTAAGTTGGGGTATTTAACCCCAACAATTTCGTTTTCAGCCAATTTCTCATCTTTCCCTTCCAGCTGAGCGAAAACCCTTACTACTAGCCCTCGCTCAACCTTCTCCTCTCTTCCCCCACTCAATTTTCGCCCGTGCATGTGCTAGATTCTTACATACCCCATCCCGACCATCCTCTAGAGCGGATTTTCTCCTCCTTAAAGTAAGATTTCCATTCCTTCTCACTCCCTTTCCTTTTATTTGATAGGGTTTTGATGGAATTTCATGGGAATAGTGTTTGGGATGGCCAATGGGCCTTGTTTGGAGAAGAATCCATGGATCAAAACTTGAGATTTATGAAAATGAGGTTGCATGGGTTAGGGTTGAGTTGGATTTGGGTCTAGGGACCCAAATGAAGGTAGATAATTGGGAAAAACTATAATACCCCACCTAAAAGTCCCACATCAGTTGTGGACTTGAGTGGTGGGGGCTTTATATGAGGGGGAAAGCCCCTCCCCATCACAAGGCCTTTGGGGCCAAGCCAAGTGGGCTAGGGCCTAAAGCAAAGCCGTGAGGGCCCGTGGGGCCCAAAACAGACAATATTGTAATGGGATAGGATCGAGTTGCCACAAGTGGTATCAGAGTATGGTTCAACACTCGGATTGTGTGGGATCTACTTGCGTGACGTTGTCTGCCTGTATGTGTGGACCCCATGTCAGTGTGACGTGATAGAGCTGATAACGGCTATGGTCTTAAGCAGGTGGATTGTAATATCCCACCCAAAAGTCCCACATCAGTTGTGGACTTGGGGTGGTGGGGGCTTTATATGAGGGGGCAAGCCCCTCCCTATCACAAAGTATTTTGGGCTTGGCCAAGTGAGCCAGGGCCCAAACCAAAGTTGTGAGGGCCTGTGAGGCCCAAAGCGGACAATATTGATGATTTCGAGCTGGATTGTTAGAGAAATTTTGGGTTTTCTCTAGGGTTGAGCTTGGTTAACCAAGATTAGGGTCAAACCATGGGTATAAATTCGGGGTTTTGCTTCTAAGCACTAATTACTTTTTACCCACATGGGTGTAGCTCCACTGGTTGCCTCCCGCTTCAGGAAGCGGGAAGTTGTGAGTTCGAGCCCCATGACCTAACCTTGGTGTGCCTTAGGGTAGTGGGCTCATCCGTGGCGGTTTTAGTAGGAATGTGTCTGAATTTACCACATCTTTAATCCAAAAAAAAAAAAAATTTATTTGTACTCAGGTGTTTGATTAGAGCCCTCTAATCCAAACCTCGAAGTTGAACGACCTGAGATTCAACCCAGAGCTTCATAAGAACTCAAGGTGAGGAATGCTACACCTCTAGAATGAAATGATACGATGTTTGTATGCTATTTTGGAATTCTTGGCATGATACATTTAATAAATACATAAATGATTGGTTGTGTAGAATTGCATATTGTTAATAATGTGTCCTTGTATGAATTCTTATGGTATATGATGAGTTGTCTATAGAGTATATGATGTATTGAAGGATTGAGACCCTCATTAAAGGTTAAGATGATTGATGATGAAGAGACTTGGGTTTAGGCCACTAGTAGTGGGAGATAGTGGGGCCAATGGAGTTAGGCCTCCATAGAATGGGCTTGTGTTGGGACAATATTGCAAGGGATGTACAATGTATGCCCAAGGTATGCTCAATTGGATGAATTGAGGCTAGATGATGGTCTACCTCACAGGGCCAACCCTTAAATATGGAGTTGTATTGATGGTATGAATGTGTAAGGAATGTTGCTATGCTTGCTATCTTAAATAATTGTGTAATTATGATGTGATTATGACACGAATGTTGTCCATTGCATTAATCACTAATGTAGACGTAGGATGAGTTAACTAGGGCGTGAGTATGGGGAAACATGCTAGATGGGCATGGTTGAATCAAGAACACTAGGATTGGGATGGACGTTAAGGGTAGAGAGGACTGGTATGTGCACCTTCTCCCATTTGGATTCCCACTAGTGTAATTATCCAACTTCTTAGAGGAGGTTGGAGTGACAATAAAACGGATGAGTATTGTGGAACCCTATAGGAACGGTGGCTTAGGCTACGGTGACTTGGTCCTATAGGGTTACCTTTGAGGAGGTCCTTCCCATGTTTTGCAGTTGAGGGCTCTCTCACTGTTTGTTGGCACACTTGGTGTGCACTATGTGCAAGGCTAGGTACTTGCATGCCGCATGGTGGGTGGTACGAGTCGGGTAAGTCGCTATTTGATAATTGCGCAAGGCTAGGCACTATATACACCTCGGGTGTTGTGCTAGTTGGGTAAGTCGCTCTCCGACTGCCTGGGAGCTTGATTGTATCACTTGAGGAGGTGAAGGGAACACAGGGTGAGGTGGACCAGAGCCCGCTAGGTGTGAGTCACCAACTTGGTAAGCCATAGGCCCTAAGTCTTATCAGGGGTCGTGATGTATTATATGTTGATTGATTGCCACGTTCCATAGAGGTATCCTCATGTGGGTTGATTCCCGAGTGATTGATGTGATAGCATAACATTTTGCATATCATGATATATATTCCATTTCATACTTTACCATGTAAGTGCGCAAGTGTGTAGCATGCATTATTTCCTCATTGGGCTTATTTATGCTCACATCCTTGAAATTTCAGGTAGCATTGCACCGGCTGGATCCAAGAGACCACGAGGACGGGCATAGGCTACTTGTGATATTTCCACGCACTATGATACATGGATGGCATTAACTTTTGATATTTTGTTTGTACATGGTCATGTTGTTGTTGTATTTGAGAATCATGAATCTTTATGTTTAAAACTATGATATGTATAGTTGAGACCACTTACACATATGTGAAATTATTGAGAGGAAACATTATATATTTGATGTTGAGATGTATCAAAACTGGAAAATAAATGTTGGACAAGTGTTTATTGTTGAGGTCAAGAATGACCTATATGTCTAACTTTTAGGGGAGACTCTGTCAAAATTTTAGTAAAGATCTCATTTCCCAAAGATGGTCTAAAGTCTTAGATGTGTGATCACACGTGTGCTTCCTACGTACGTTATACAAGGTTCATCACAAGATATATGATAAAAGAAATTATTCTTATCACGTGCGTGTTTAGGTCAGATCATGACAAATATAATCAGTATAGGTCTCATAAAATACTTCGTAAGATAGGATGATCCAGGGTCTTAATAAACAAAAAAATGAAAATTAATTTTTTCACTAGTCAATACGCATTTTTGAAATATCTAACAAAATAAAAGATTTTTAAAATTAAAAAAGGAGTAGTTTGTACATTCAAATTAACTAAAGTCTTTTGAAAATGGGGGTAGCACCTTCATCTCAAACGCGATACAAAATTGGAATTTTTTTCATAAATTACAATTTTTTTAAAATAATAAATAAAACAAAAACTTTTGTAAACTCATTTTTATTCATAATTTAAAAATAGCAGAGAATTTTGAGACAAGTACAGTGGCGCTCTCGTTATTTTAGACAAAAGCAGGCCCCTGTTTTCATTGCCCATCAACTTTTCCAGTTTTCTGTGTGTTGCCTTTATAACACTAAGAAAAGGAGAAGAATTTGTGTTTCTCGCTCTTTCCCTGTAGGGGCCAGCAACTGTGAATTGTGATGACGACTCTCTCTCACGAGCGCTACTTCTTCCGTTTAATGTGAACGGCGTAATCTATTCTCTTCTCTCTATTCTTTCTCTCTCCGTTATCGTTTTCTTACTCTCTAGTAAAAAAACCTTCGAAACTCGACCTCTTCCTCTCCTATTATTCCTGGAATCAAAGAATTTCTCATCTTCAATTCCTTCTACAGAAGACCCAGATTGTAATTTCTGCCGATCTGAACTGCTTCTCACTCTCACTCTCTTTCTCCATCTTCTTCTACCTCTGCCTTTTAAGGTAGGCTGCTTCTTTCTTCTTCTGATGAATACTTTGTTTTTTTTCCCTCAGACAGACGTTTTGGATGGAATATATATTGTTTTAGTTTAATGGGTCTTTTGATTATTAATGTGTTTTCGTGTTCCTCCTTTTTTTAAGATCTCGAGCTTCGTTTTGTAATTATTATAATATTTTTTATTATTTATTTATGTGGAGAGAAGAAGCAGCAGCTGCTGCCGTTAGAATTTAGAGATGGGTGCCTTAATGGGGTTGATCTGGCTGCTGGGATTTGAGATTTTATCAGCTCAGGGCTTCTTTTTTGTCCGAGTTTGGATCAGGTAACTGAATTTCAGGGGGCTGCCGTTATCTTATCCACTTTAGGGTTTCTTTGTGTTTCCTGATTTTTCCTTTCGTTTTACAACTTTCTTACTTCTCTGATTTTTGAAGTTTACTTGCAGTAAAAAACTAACAATTGCACTAGAGAGATAAGAAAGAGGTAATTTTTTTGGGTTGCTTATGACGATTATCATGTGAAGTTGTTGCTTTCACGTTTTTGTTTCCTGTTTCGTTTTTGATGTGATTTCTCTCTCACTGAAGCTCTTTTTCTGTCGGTGTAGTAACTCAATTTCTCTCGATTTACTTTGTGGGTTATTTCATTTCATGCTTTCATGGCTTTGGTTTTGAAAAATATTATTCCAATTCATGTTTTCATGGCATTGGTCTTGAAAAATAAAATTTTCCCATGTTTTCTTGTCTATGATTTGAGTCAAAATGAATATTTGCTGTTAAGTGCTTTGGTCCTAATGACGTCCTTGATTGCAGTTGATGGTTTTGGAGTTTTCGAGATTTTGATCAGTTTAAGAAGATCCATGTCATTTACAAGGCTGCATATTTCAAGAAACTCATGAACAAAAGGTTTGAGACAGGATGCTTGGACTCAACAGGCTTAGAAAATTCAGTTCTGGGTATCAACGGCTTTAGGCCAGAATCCCACGTCGCTCAGCAAAGCCGCCGTGAAAAGCTTAGAATCCAGCAGATTTCTCCTCTTGATCTAGATCGTGTTCTAGTTCGAAACATTGGACACTGTAATCTGGAGACGATGTTTTCGTCGGAAATGCTCAACTTCTCATCAAATGCTCATGTTTTGTTGTCTCACAAGGATGTTGTTTCTCATCAGGAGTTAAGTGGAAGGTTAGTGGGTTCAGACGACGATGGTGTTTCGTTCGGCACCGATCCGTCTTCGCATCCGGTTTCATGTACCTTTAATCCTCCTTCTAAATCTTGTGAATGGGTCATGAATTCTTGCAATCAAAGCCCTTTGTTTCTTGGAGGCTTAATGTCTGGAACTTTGATGAAAGAGGGCAGCATTCCTTCATCTTCTTATTTGAAGAATGGTTGCATTGGATTCCAAAATGCTCCACCTTTGACCAATCCATCCGCCCAAATTTCGAGCAGTGGAATACCCATAAATTCCACTTCTCTTTACCAGAATGAGAACTTGCCGGGAGATGTTACATCGTCTCCGGCCATGGGTTCTCATTCATTTGAAATGACCTCTCTAGTTAATCAAAACATTAGGGGAAGTGATCAAGGCTCGTGGGTGGATGGGGGGAATGAATTAATCCTTCTGCCGAGTTATGGAAATCAATTGACCTCCTTGCGGGCTAACAACGTTGTGGCATCGGCATCGGCTTCGTCGTGGATGGATCGGGCCATGGAAGGCAACAATCAATGGAATGGTGGAGGGCGGTTAGGAACAATCACTAATGACAATGCAGTTCAAGGGTTATCTCTATCACTCTCTTCGCTTCCGCCAAACCAATTGCAAGTGGCTCAATTTGAGGAGAAATTTGGTTCCCAAAGTTCACCGTCTAGGAATGGTATTTCCATTGGCTCTCAAGGTTTAAATCCCGATGATGTTGGGTACCATTGCTCATATTCAAGTTCTGCCATTGGGAACAAAGGTATTGTTCGCACATCGACGGATGCTCGTCGAGTCACCGGTCCTCTTGGGCCATTTACTGGATATGCAACCATTTTAAAGAGTTCAAAGTTCTTGAAACCTGCTCAACAGCTTCTAGATGAATTCTGCAATGTACACGGTCCTAAACTCACAAAAACCAACGAGACATCTGAGAAGGGATCAATGGACTTGAGTGCTGAAAATGGAAATTCAGGTCCATCAGCAGCTTCTTTTCACAGCTCCACTGAAACTTGCCAAACATACCGCCCCGACTTCCACAGGAAGAAAGCTAAGCTCTTGTTTATGCAGGAGGAGGTCAGTTAATTACTCCATTTTATTTGATCTTCATGATTGGTGTTTGGATTATCCTTCTATTCATATGGGTTTCAATTTGAATTTGATTTGCGTCTCCTGTTTTGGAGTTGCAGCATTTAATTCTCACATGTTTATAGGAATACATGCATTTATCACCTAACATGAAGCAAGCACTCGCAGTTCTTGATTGGTTTTTTTTTTTCTTTCCTTTTCTTTCCTTGATTTTTCTTTTTGAAATGTTAGAAAAAATTGTTGAAAATTGTTAACAATTGCTATTTTGTATTTCCATTCATTTCTTGTGGAGTCTGCTTGCTTTTTTAGTTCTCTCTCTTGGATAGGCTTTTTTGGTAGACCGACCAGGGACAAGAAGCATGTAGGGTTTTGCTTACTGTAACAATCTTTATGAATATTAGCACTGTTCTCTTTCTGTACTTTTTTAAAATATAAAAATAATAGAGGACCACTCGTTTAGCACAAGGTGGATATTTGTGTAATTTTATAAGTCTTCAAAAAGAAGACAGCTACAAGGCTATGATATTTTGATTTGATTGGTCAATTTGAAAAGACATGCTGTCTAAAACACTGCGCAAGAATTTAATGTTTTCTAATATTTTAATCACCTCGATGAAGTTTTGGAGGGTATGGTGATAATGTTTGTCAGATTAACGGATAACAATGAGATTTGGATGAGCTTAATTGGCCTAGTGATTTGACGTGAGAGTTGGACTCGTTTTCTAATTTTAACCCATTTAAGGAATACTTGAGAAAACTTAAAATTTATATATATCAAGGATAAATAAAATGAATAAAATATTGGGTCCCATAATTCAACTACTATGGTGTCTACACTGTTTAACAGTGAATTATCTTCTAGTTATGTAGGCTCGTGATAATGATCTATATGGAGATCTAAAGGGGGTATTGAAATCTAGTCTCAAATGTTTGTTTTGATAAACATCTATTTGTTTAACATAAATGACAAATGGTCAAGAAGCCCACCTCATGAAGCGGGGTCTTGTGTTCGATTCACGTTTAAACTCCAACGAGCCAATCTCCGTAGACTAAATCGGTGTGTGTGGATTGAGAGGTTTACACATCTCCATGGCATTAGTCTCGCCTCTAATATGGGGTGGGGATACCCATGTTATCCAAAAAAGAAAAATATATTTGCTTAATATTGATGAAGTTGATAATTGAAATGTGGTGTCGTTCATAATTTCACATTGACTTTGGTAAGGTGATCAAGAGGTGAACAGGTGGAGCTTCCTATTGTCTTTAGCCATCAGCCAGTGATGCAAATGTTTTTGTATTGGCGTGCATTACTATGGCCGATGATTAAGTGTGCCACCTTATTTTCCATCTCATATCATCTCATATCATTCTGGTATGGAAAATGTACCATTTTGGTTGTGGAATCTCTTTCTAATCTGGATGAAATTTGCTATGACAAATGAGAGACCCGAGCTTCATGGTTATTATTGTTTTCTTTTCCTGTCAATCTTTTTTTTTTTTATATTGTTGTCATCCTTTAATTGCTGCATGGAATGATTATGATCATAAATATAACTATTGACATAAAATCAGAGGCAGTTTCAGAAACCATTATTTTACCTCTATTTAACTCTACTTCTATAGGACAAGAGCCCCTTCCACTTTTATGACACGATGATGCATAACAAATCCTACAACACTGGGCTTTTAGATCAAGGTAGCTGAAATTTTAATATTAACGTCATTTCATTCTCTCTAGAGAACAAATTTTGAGCTTAGGAGAACCATGACAATCAGCTAAATCTTTGACCCTTCTAGATATGATAAGTTACCCATTGAACAGATTGAAGTTGGATTAAGAAAAAAATTTGACAAAAATGTCGTTTCCCAGGTGTGAGATATCTTTTTTGATCTAAAATTTGTGTTTTAGGCCCTATAATCATGGGTTGGAGTTATTTGAATTTACCTTATCTCTAATTCACAACAAACGATTCATATCCATCTCTAGCACCATTGTGGTTAGGATGAATTTTGATGGGGATCAATGGCAAGGGCACACCCTTCAATAAGTGAACCCTGGATATTTGATAGTTGGTGTGAATATGAACGTGTATAGAAATCTTAAAAAGCCTAGTTCCTTGACATGGATGAGAAATGATAGAAGTCTAATCTGCTAGAATACAATTGTGTCCCCACTGTGTGTGGACTGCGATTACCTTAGATGCCATTGTGAATGTCTGGATGATTGGTTTTTGCATTAGATTACTTTTGGCCAAAAACCTGCTTTGAATTCGATGATAGTTACCATCTTTTGAGAGGCCTCTAGAATATATGGTTGTAATGATTTATTTTAATGACTCATGAACAATCTATTCGAATGGTTCGAGTAAAGTTCTCTTTTTATGTAACTGTTAAGGTCATGAAGTGAATTCTAGCTTTAGGTCATATGCATGTAGGCAGGCTAAATGGGTTCTAAAAGTGCAAAGCTTGATCAGTAGGCAAAATTGTTCTAATAGTATGGTTTGGAGTTCCATCATGATAGAGTGATTGCCATGGTATCGTGATGATTTTGATCCCTGTGGATGTGTGGTACTCAGTTGATTTTTTAGCAGCGTTTTCCACTTTCTTAAGCATCCATTGTAATGAGAGCTTTTAAAGTTAAAAAAGTGTATGCTGTATTTCTGAATTTCTTGGTGTCATTAAACCTGTAGGTTTGAATCAAGTTGATGGTGATAGGTTTTACTATTGGTATTTTGAATGAGCCTCTTGCTACTTTTGAGATCTCATTAAATAGGATTTACTCTTTATCATATCTTTATCCTAATTTGTAGTAAATAATTGGTTTGTAAACGTTTAGTTCCATTAAGTTTTACATGTTTGTGACAAATGAAACACTTCAATTCTTTTGCTTCTAAACATCCTCAATTCCTCTTCATGTCCCAATATCCTCGTTTTCCTCCCCTTTTGAATGTATTGGATTATAGCCTAAGTTGATGAAAGCACATCTAGAGGTTGGCAGTGGATTGTGCTGTGTAGATGAATGCTTGATACCATTAGATCAACATAAGTTTTACATGTTTGTGACAAATGAAACACTTCAATTCTTTTGCTTCTAAACATCCCCAATTCCTCTTCATATCCCAATATCCTCCTTTTCCTCCCCTTTTGAATGTATTGGATTATAGCCTAAGTTGATGAAAGCACATCTAGAGGTTGGCAGTGGATTGTGCTGTGTAGATGAATGCTTGATACCATTAGATCACTAATGTTGATTAAGTTGACGGTTAAATGGTTGATGTTGGTTGTTAAATGGAGATTGCTTGCCTTAAGTGTTTTTGATTTTTCTTGATGTTAGAAATCATGTAATGCTTGAAAAATTGACGCAATCGATGAGGCTTTTATTCATGATTATGGATAATTAGATAAAAGACTGAAAAAAGACAATGTAGTAAACTTAAGCAATGCTAAAATCAAGGGGAAGAAAGAGTGAAATCTTATAGTGGTCCTTGTATCCCTAACCATGGATCTTGTGGCTATGAAAGTTGTGTTGTGTCTCACTTGGACTGCATCTGTTTTCTCATCTCTTATATACTTTCTGCCTGCCCACCTGCCCATTCCATGATGCTCTTTCCTCAATTTGTTCCACCATATCATTAAATTTTTAACCTATCGATTTTTTGAAGTTATGTCTTTTTCTCCTCGAACAATGTAATTTATTCATAGAAACATTTTTTTTGTTGAATGTAGTGTATCATTTTTGTTAGACATGATCCTTTGCTATTACTTTAGGTTTATTGACGATTGAATTGGTTCCTATAATCCAGAAATTATAAGGTAGTGATCATTCTCTACAATAGGTGTTCATGTGAGTGAGGGAAACAACTTCACCTAGAAGCATTTAATGCTTAGTCATTCATGAATGTTGAAGATTTGGCTGTGGTAGGACCTTGGGTTGTCCTCATTGCAATACAATTAGAAGTATGCATGAAGGCAAAGTGAAGTTTCAAATAAGAAACTTATAGCAATATGCATTTCGGGCAAGGTGGGCTGTCTCTATAGTGTCCATTTTGTACGAGTTGTTGCGCTCTTTTTGGTCTGCTTGGATGCCTAGAGGTGTTGTGGGTCCCATTGTAAGTGCTGTTATGTAGCCAAAAGTATCTATTTTGTCAAGTGGGTCCAAGATTTATTTTTACAGTGGTGGACCAAATCCTATTTGTATGAAAATGTTTTGAATTATTGAAAAGGAATTTCATATTTTGCTATTGTACCCCATTATTGTGCTGATGTTAGGTTCTGTGGAGCCTGATTATCATATATGTACTGGTCTGGTCGTGGGTCGAGCTCCATGCTGAGATTGCATGGGGTCAAAGGGGGACAGCGCCCCCACGAGGGCTAAATTTTTTAATGGAGGGAAATTATATAATTTTACATTGCACCTGTGTAAACCTTAATCAGGGCAGTATATGTCTCTTTTCATGAGAGGGTAAATGAGTGAAAATTTTAACAAGGGTCGGTTGTCTCTTCTTCGTTTTCTTGCCTTAAGCATAGTGATCTGGTTTGAATCCGTGGACGTACCGAAAGGGAACAACGTAAAATCTCTGTGTCTTTGTGTGTGTTTGATCTGTGGTTTATTTTTCCGTTTATTGTTTATGCGCTTCTATTCTTAACACCGGAATGTATTTCCGTCATGAGATTGTTCTATATAACACGAGATGGCCTATACTATGACTAGCCAACTTTTATGCTCCAACTCTGATTTTTTTGTCATTGTTATTAAGATAAACAACTTTTGTAGTTGGGCCAAGACTTGGCAGCTTTACTCTCTATCATTGAACTGTGGCTGGATAGTTCTTTTGCCCAACCTAGGGCTACAATAAGACATGCATTTTGTTCTATCCTTTTGTTGTTACTTCTTCCTGCTTCCTTGCCTGTGTGTTTTTTTTCTTTTTAATCTTTTTTCAGGGTGGGATAGTGTAATTCATCGAATATCCAATTTGTCTTTTGGTAGGGCTTCATTATTCTCTTTCCATTTGAAGGACTTTGGTTTTAAAGAAAGAAGTCTCGTTGTTCATGTCGAAAACTTTCTAAAAACAATTTCAACTTGTAGTTTTTTATAATTTTTAAAAGTTCCATTTACTACCATTAAACTCAAAAATTCTTTTTGTGAGGATTGGCACTCATGAAAGTTGTGGTTGGTATCATAAATTTGTGATGACATTAGTAGTGATGCATCGTATTCATGATTCAACATTGTTTATCCTCAGTTTCTTCTTGATGATGTTAGCATTAGAAAGAGCCATATAATGGGTGGTAGTAAATGGGTAGTTCTAAGTCTTGCATCTAACCTTGTAGGCCTGAAACACGTTGATGAGATAAAATTGGATTGACTAGGTTATTGTGGTACATGTTAATGAGAGAAATTGATAGATTTATTCTGAAGTCAGTTGGATCCGAGTGATGAGGAGGATCAGGGCCATCGAATGCAAATTATAAATGTTTGGCCTTCCAATCACCATTTCATGAGTGGGCATCGTAATGCATGGAGTGTTAAGTGACTGAATTAATATGTGATTTTTGTTGAAAGTAATGAGATGAATAATTCTCTCTTGTGTATTAATTCTCTAAATAGAAGAAAATATAGAAGTACAAAGGTCAATCTCTCCCAATATTTGGAGATCTTAATTTCCTAATTAAGAGATTACAAAATCAATCTAATCTATATCATCTATAAATGGAAAAACAGTAAATTTAATATATTTGGGGATCCTAATATTCAACTTGACGATCTAATGTTGATGCCATCTGATGGGAGCGAAAGCAGGTCAATAAGAATTTCCAAAAATCGAGCTCGATCGTAGTAAAAAAGCTAAAATTGGAACCAACTGATGTCTTGCAACAGCATGTACCAGAACAAGTACTGGAGAAGGAACGGTGGAAACTCATTTCTTGAAACAGCAAGGCTGTAGAAAATGTTCCGGTGGCCCGATCTGATGCCGGAAAGTGCTGGCTACAAAAGGAAGATACGCTGGCAATGCTTACACGAGAAGTAACGAGAATTCGCTACAGAAGTCTGCCGCAAAGAGAGATTGATCTGAAGAAGATGCCGAAGTCTGATGAGAAACAGTAAAACAGATAAAAACGTAAACTTTCATTCAACAAGACCAAAGAATAAGTCTCAGAGGGTTCCACTGGCATTCAAACTCAAAATCGCGCCATATAAATGGCGGTAGATTGTGGGATTATTGGTTCAAATCCAAAGAATGACTACAGATCTAAGGGAACAAACAAAGATAACAATATGAAGCACCCACAAAATGCAGGGGAAAAACTCTCTAAAATGAGAGGTCGAGGGCTGGAGAATCAGATTTGGAAGACAAATGGGAGATCGTTTGGCTAACCAAAAAAAAACGAAAAAGGAAAGGAGTGAGGATTTTATTTATTTATTGAGATTCGGGGACAGTGGCGGAAAAAAGAAGAAGAAGAAGAGACAAGTGACGACGACAACCAAAATTGTGTAGAAGATTGCAGAAATGGGCCCCACAAAGCATGATCCAAGTCGGAAGCCTTTTAGATGCAAAATTCAGTGAGGGGAGACAGTGGTAGTGCAAGAACTAGGGACTGAAGTGTTGAATCCAACCAGATCAAACAAAAACACTCCAAAACCTGAAGTTACAGGTGTCCCAAGCAGTAAGCAGAAGAACAACTGAAAATGGGGCCCACCAATGACCGAAGGTGGTGCAACTTGGGAGGATGTAAACGAGGGTGAGGGGGAAGCCAAGGGAGGTGATCTGACTTGAAATGGAATGGTGAGCCAGCAGATCTGAGCAGAGAACTAGAGAAACTGGCAGTTGGAAGCGGAAGGAGACTAGAGAAAAACATCGGGCCCCCACCGTTGATTGGAATCCAAGGTCAACATGGGGCGTAGGGAGGTGAACCAATGGCGACTCTGGTGGTGTCGATCCCAGTTGCAAAGGTTCAAGATCCAAGTGGATCGAAGGAGAAAACCCTCAAATCTGGGTTCCCGAATGACGGTTTCGTCTGAGAAAGAATCTTGAAGAAGCCTTGTTGAGAGGGGTCAGAACAAAGATCCAACCCTACGGATGGATACCCTCGTCAAAAACGACAAGCTTCCTGTCGTAGAAGGTATGCCAGAAATCAACGACGAAAAGAAAAACTTTTGCAGGGAAACCAGCGACAAACAAAAAAAAAAAAACACAGAGCTGGGCATCAAAGGGGTCTCCCTCTGCTGGTATTAGAGGAAGAGGGAAAGTTTTGAAGGTGTCTTTCTCTCTCAAGAGACAATCAAGAATAAGGATCGTGGTGTCTTGATTGATTCCATGCAAAATAATGTGGTGCCTTCCTTGTGAATTAAGGAGAGACCATGGTTTTATTTATAGAGAAGATGGAATACAAATAAAGAAAATGATAAAAGAGGAAATTACTAAATATGGGAAAATACGACTTTAGTAACCAATAAATAAAGAAATAACTAATTATATCTTAACAAAAGTTGCATCCACTAATATAGATATATGGTGTTTGGGGGTAAGGTTTAAGGGGTCGATGAGTGGTGAATGGGGTCCTGCCTATGAACAACGATGGGAACGAAAGAGAGGGGGGGGGGGAGGGGTTTGCCAGTTGGTATTGATTAAAGAGGCCATGGTCAAAAGGGTCTTAATGAAAAAGAAAGGTTAAGTGGAAATGAACAAAGAAAAGACGTTGGGTTTCTTGGTTTGAAACAGGGAACAAAGAGGGAATGCCGGTATGGAGGTGGAGGCTTGAGGTGGGCGTTGGATGATGGAAACAGGGATGAGGGTGGAGATGGATTGGGTTGAAGGCAGGCCTGAACAACGTCTCGGTAGTGGACGAACCTGGGTGAATGGTTGGAAGACAGGATGAAGGATGGGCGGGGGATGGTATTGCTCTGTTGGAAAAGCCAACAGATCTGGAGTGGAGCACATGCGGTTTAGTGGCAGCAGAGAAGGTATTGAAACTCCAATGGGTGCTACGGAACGCTGTCGGCAGCAAGAACCCATAGAGGAAGAAGATGGCCTGTCAATCTCTGTTGTTGGATGGTTTTCTAGAGTCCACGATAAGAAGAAATGAGAAGGAAAGAAGAAGATAGAAACGAGAAATGATCCCCAAACGAAATTCGTTAATCCATTGATAAACCTGTGTATTCAATTACAACGCAATCTGAGTTTATATAAAAAAACAAACACAAAAATTTCGAAGAAAATAAAATCAAAATGGAAACTTGTTCTATCTGATCCTACAAGAAAGGAAATCAAGCAAAAAAAAGAAAAATATGAAACTAAAAAGAAAATAAGAAAATGGCAGTTGCTTCATCGTCGGACGATGGGAAAGAAGGAAAGGAAACTTACTTCTTTCCTATAGTCTTTTCTACGTTGTGTTTGACACATGCCGCCCACACGTGCTACATCAAAGCAATTGGCCAAGAACTCTTTAAGGCAGGTGCTGAATTAACAATCTTTTAATTGGATTCGTTAGAGGGTTGAATGGAGTGTCCTATCTATTACATACAATTACTAAAGATGTAGCAAGGCTTCTACAATAACTTAGATAGATGCAATTGGTAAAATTGCTTTTATTGGTGCAATGAGAGGGCAACTGACAAACATTTGAATTATCAATTTCCTATCATTTTTTTTGAAGACCAAGGTGTCTAGGCTTCGTAGAGTACCTGACTAATCATTGGGACATGTTCAATCCTTCCTATCTACACACACTGGGTAACACTATGAGGAGGGGCCCTTCAATTTCCTATCAATTTACTCATTTCATGATGTTATTTGTTGTGGAAATGCATTTATGAGGAATTTTATGGCAGTAAAAGTGATAGAACCACAACAATATTATTTGTGAATATGAGAGAGCAAATTATCAGTTATATGTTTAAGAGGTTGAAACTCCATGTTTTTTTGTTGGGTAGGTATGTGAAATATTCAAATATAGATGCTTGAACCAATGAACGTGTAGAATAACACACATGATTGTGGTGCCTTCCATGATCAAGGAGAGACCATGCTTTTATTTATAGAGACTCAAATACAAATAAAGAAGATGATAAAAGAGGAAATTATTAAAAAAGGGAAATACAACTTTAGTAACTTATAAATAAAGAAATAACTAATTATATAAATCTAATTATTCTAACACGCCCTCACAAGTTGAAACGTGTATGAACGCGAAGCTTGAAAATTTTAGAAATAGCAGGTGAACTGCGAAAAGTGGCATACCGACTAGCCACGAAAATTTGTTGGCAGCACATTGATTGACTGCGAAATTTGTTGAAGTGGCAGTGCACTGATTGGCTGCAAAATGACAACCAACGAACATAGATGGTGGTCTGTACAAGACAAATTGGCACGGACGACGGCAGTGACCGTAAGATAGTTGTCCAGCAAAAACAATGATCGTAATATACGATAAAGACATGAGATAAATGGCCTAAAAATCAAGGACATTGTAGACGTCGAAAAAATGATAACTGGATATGAAATCGATCAATCAACATCAGAGAACCAAGATCGGGAAGGGCAACAAAGAGGGGACAAATCAGGTCCTCCAAGCAATGAAGTGGATGAATTCCACGACAAATGGGATGTGTCCATTGGCAAAGCAGACTGTCTCATATTGGAGAAACGACAAGACTAGGTGTGCTCGAAGGGCACCAAAAAAAAGGAATGGTGTCCAGATGATGGGAACCTGATTATGATTTGTGGACCCGTAGAACAGTGCGATGAGTGCCTTAATGTCTCTGATCAAGAAGCTGCACTAGGCAAAATAAAAAGGAGACCCTAGCCATTGATGATGGGAGGTTTCTCAGATTCAAGACACAACAACAAAGATGGTGAGTCTTGATTTGCAGACGGTGAAACAAAGAACCATCGTTGTTGCAAGAAGATGGTATTGCAGATCTGCAAAAGGAGATGACTTCAAGATGGAGGTGTTACTGCTTGGAGGCCCAAAAACGCATTAAGCAAACAACGAGAACGGCATGTCCTTTTGCTCAAACATAAAGGATTAAAGGCGGCAGCACGAAGCGGCAACGAGATTAAAACAGGATCTTAACCTTGCTCTCTCAGATGATGGAGAAAACATGGTTATCTCAACCAGAGATCTTGTCGTGGCTGGCGGCCCAAAAATTGCCAGATCTGAAAACGTGATGGAGATGGCAATGAAGGAACAGATTTGGTCGATGTTTAAAACGAAGATGGGGCTGGTGGAACTGAGAGGAGACGTCAGTCCTCAAAAGGAAGACGAGTTGCAGAGCAAGCAGTCTGCAAAGATTGCAGAAGAACGAAGTTGGGTGGAGACGCTCACAACAAAGGGGCGAGATCTAACAAGCAGCAAGGGAAAATGGAAACAAGTCAGGATTGCATTGTTGAAGGGCTGCTATCGCCTTCAAATCTCAGATTTGAAAAACAATGAAGATGCTGCTGGTGATGGAACAAAGGAACAATGTGCAGTTGGGGTCAGTTGTACGCTTCCAATAGGCCACAAATCTTAGCCGTTTTAATAAAAAACGGACAACAAACTTGGTGGATGTTGGGGCAGCAAGCACATATGAGATTTGGGAGTTGTGAGAAGAATTGTCGAGAGGGAACAATTCTCGTGGTGATGAGGAGGGTGTTGCAAATCTGCAGTAGGGTCGAAAGAGGCGTATGTAAAAGGAGATTTGGTTGTTGGCAGAAGAAGAACATCGAGATCTGGTAATTAGATCTCGTAACGAAGATCTCCCCTCCCTCCGCCAGATGTGTCTTCTCTGGCAGAGGGAGAGAAGAGGAATGTTGGTTTTGTCCCTCTCTCACGTCGAAAAATCAATCACAGGAAAAAGATTTGAAACTGGGTGAAGAGATCTGCACCAAGTAAGATCGGATCTCGGCCGTCAGTGCTGAGAGAGGAGGAACAATAGATCGACTCTCAAAAATCGAATTCAAGGACCATGATTGTTATTGCTCTAATGCCATGTACAATAACACACAAGATTGTGGTATGTCCTCGTTGATCAAGGAGAGACCATGCTTTTATTTATAGAGAAATCCAAGTACAAATAAAGAAGGCGATAAAAGAAGAAATTACTAAAAAAGGAAAAATACAACTTTAGTATCTAATAAATAAAGAAATAACTAATTATATAAATCTAATTATTCTAACACGTATGAATGAGGGTTGATTACTTTGGTAGCATCAGAAGTGGTAGATCAATCCACTTCAGAAAATAAGCTTATGGTGTTGGAATTCAGCTAGAATATCAAACTAACCATACTTGCACATTCAATTTTTATTATATTCATTATAAATTTGCTGTCATAGGTGTTGGGGCTGTGAACGAGTCCCATATTGGAAGTGTAGAGGGAGATCTAGAGACTTATAAAGGGCTTCGGTTACTCCACGTAATGGGTTAGTCTTTTAGGATGGATACTGTCCTAACAAGTTGTATCAGAGCTATGTCTCAGGCTATCTCATGTGGACTCAAGGGATCCTTTAGGTGGACGGGATGGCCATAAGGAATAGGCCGCCGAGAGACTCGTTGGGAGGGGGGATTGTTGGGGCTGTGAACGAGTCCCACATTGAAAATGTAGAGAGAGATTTAGAGACTTATAAAGGACTTGAGTCACTTTACCTAATGAGATAGCCTTTTGGGATGGATACTCAGTCCTAATAATAGGGTAATGGTCCGATAAAACCATTAAAGAAAGATGAAGTTAAAAGCACTATGCTGTTGTTAACGTGCTAAAGTAAAATAAAGACTGGTCTGGCTTTAGTTAGTATTTATTTAGTCATGATTAGGACTGCTCTCATTATCAAAATTTAAATATTGTCTTTGCCTTTTAAGTGGGTCATGCTAGAAAATTGCTTGTCACAGGTTTATTTAAAGTTTGCCATTGTTTTGGTCTTGATTTTTGATTTGAGCATATTATAAAATCCGAATTGGGTGAAAATGTCTTACAACCACCTTAGTATGGATTTTTTGAGAACTCTATTGAGGTTCTGAAGAATGTAAACTTGTTGAGGTCACGTCTCCAGAATTGTTGTTCTCTGCGTTGGTACAGACTGTAAGTGAGGTTGTGTTAGCTGATATCGTGTTTTATTTTATGCATTTGATGAAACCATGCATTCCAATTGTGTCAACCATCCATATGCAATCATTACTTCTCTTATATCAGAAAACTTAAACATTAATAAGCCTCATCAGGAAATAATTTAAATTTCTTCAGTTACATTGCATGACATGCATATTGATGGTGTCATTTGATGACGTGAAATGACTTTAATCTATCGGTGATGAAGTTAGACCCAACAAGATCTTGTTAAATGAATGTGGAGGATTCCAAAGGTGGTATTTGAGTTCACCTTGTCCTTCCAAAATTGAAATGTTATAACTTGGTCCTGATCCTCCAGTGTTTGATTTCCCATGATGGGTGTAACCAAGTCAATTTGCTTTCCATAAAAGTAATTTTATTCAAATTGCATTGTATGTTAATGTTTTTAATTCTTCAATCCTCTAGTTAGATTCTTCAACGACATTGAGGAACATTAATTGCGAAAGTCACTATATATTTTGATGTATCGTTTTATTCAAATATCATATTCTATTTGGTGATTCTTTGTGTCTCCACTATCAAAGGTATGCAGAAGATACAAGCAGTATCATCAGCAGATGCAAATGGTGATATCCTCGTTTGAATCAGTAGCAGGTCTGAGTGCTGCGACACCCTACACCTCATTGGCGTTAAAAGCTGTCTTAAAGCACTTCCGGTGCCTGAAGAATGCCATCTCTGATCAACTCCGGCACACAAGTAAGGCATTGGGAGAAGACTTCATCTCGGCTGGTTCAAGCAAGGGAGAAACAGTGCCAAGGCTTCGGCTAATCGATCAAGGATTTCGGAAGCAAAAGACGGGGGAAAGCCTAAGCTTCTTGGATCAGCATCAACAGCACATCTGGAGGCCTCAAAGAGGGCTCCCTGAACGAGCAGTTTCTGTTCTAAGGGCCTGGTTATTTGAACATTTCCTTCATCCGTGAGTTCTAATTTCAACAGTGAATGTCCCTCCATTTCTCATTATTCGTCACTGGTGATTCACGCACCTTGGCACCTTTGTTTCATTATAAAATGACACACCTTCTAACCCCACGGGATTGGCCTGATGGTGAAAGTGCTCACCTCATGAAGCGAGGTCTTGGGTTTGATTCACGCTCAACCCCAATGAAGGGCTATTCTTCGTAGACTTACCCTCACATATCCGGGGGGACTAGTCGGGTGAGACGCCTAGAAACCTTTTGTCTTTCAAAAAATGAGGCACCTTCTCTATTTTTAAACATTTAAGAGCTTATGAAGGATGATTGAAAGACACCAGCTCATTTTATCTAAAACATGCTTGCTAGAATACCACCCTTTCTCCTTTGTGCTCATGGGTAAATAAATTGGAGAGGTGGAAGTTCTCATGGCATGTTCCTCTCATTATTATTGCTACTATTTTTTTTTGTTGTCCTTTGAGAAAAAAAAAAAAAAAAAAGACAATTTGGAATTTGAACCAATCTCTTGGCCCTAGAATTTCACGTTGTTGATATAAATGATATACTGGAACTATGAGATGCTCACTTGTGCATTTTGATGTGGTTATTACCAATTGGAGTGTCGATCAGTTTGTTGGAAAGGTTTTAAGTATGTGGTCCACCAAAAAGCACTTTCTGAATCAATTCAGCTATTTTTGTAAGGCCACAAAGTTTAGGGTTTTAACAAATAATTTAAAGTAATCAAATTTTAGAAATGGTTAATTCAATAAAATTGATATTTGGTGGGTCACATACTCAAACAAAGACCTTCAAAACAGACTTACTAGCCCTCAAATGGTGTGCCCCACATAGATGCGTGTGGGTGAACATTTTGCCTACTAAAACTACCATATCAGTAGATAGAATTTCTTTAATTATTGGATGATATTCTGAATATGGCTGTCGGTTCCTTCATGCAGATGTGTTTTCATGAATAGATTTGTCATTTTTCTGCTCATTTTATTTTTCCCTTTCTCAGGTATCCAACTGACACTGACAAACATATGTTAGCAACCCAAACGGGTCTCTCAAGAAACCAGGTACTTGCGACATTTTCTCAAGCTTTCTAATTTTAAAAATAATAAATGTGAGAGAGAGAGAGAGAGAGAGTTCACTCCATCAGTTTTTATGGATTGTGGGTGGGTCTAGTTGGCTTGCTTTTATTTCTCTCTGAGTGGAATGGCTGTCCTTTTTCTTTTACCTTCTGCCTGAGAGGTGCCCTAGCAATTCCTCTTTTCAGGAAACTACCTAGATTTTCCTAGGTTTTGTACGGCACTGCTCAAGAAAATCTCAAAACTGTGACTAAGAGAATATTTAGAAGTGGAATTATTTGAGTGTCAAGAGCCCTTTTAAGTTGCTCTCAGGAGTCACGGGAGTGGGTAGGGGCTCACCATTTACAGATTTTGATATAATAAATATATTTGATATTCTGATTGCAATTTTTTGAAATCTGCATGATAATCTTTGACTTCATCTTAAGAATTAAGATGTAATATTTTAATCATCTGATAATTGCTTCAATTTTTTTTGTGTTCACAATTTGAGGGTGGGTAAGGTTTATGGAAGATTGGGATTTTGGCATCAAGTTGGTACTCAAATCTCAAATATTCAACAAATAATTATTATCACCATAAGTCGGAATATTGTCTGTTTAGAATTCTACTTTTCCAATTGACCCTATCATAAGTCACTGTTGGTCACTCCACTATAAACTATTGTCTATTTTTTCAGTAGCTTACCTCTCCTTGTGTTTGCAATTTGAAGCCTTTCAACCCTAAATACTAGGGTCGTGTCAGACTTCACGAGAAACCACCTCAAATGGGTCTCGCAATTTGTTGTCTATTGGGCTATTTTTGAACTATCTTAATGCGGTCATTTCTGAGTATCATTTAAAGTTCATCCATTTATCCAATATAGCATACACATGTTTGTAATTCTAACTTTTTCTATTTGTCTTTTCTTTTTTGTCCAATAATTTGTTTCGTAGAGCATTTTAGATTTGATAATTGTTTAATAAAAGCGTCATTTTAAGGAAGATAGCAAGCGGCTGCTTTCAAATGGTTTAAATCAATCAAAGTGTTTCGGGGTTCTCGAGTCCCGACAATGTTTCCAAAAGCATTAATCACCTTACTCCTCTGTTATCTTTTCAACCAGTCAACAACATTGTGGCGTCTCTGGAGGACACCATTATTGATGTTGCATGTGACTTGACTGTATTTTTGCAACTGCTTTTCAATCTTTTGTCCGAGAGTTGTAATTGTAGTTCTACAGTTTTCTGTGGTATCATGTTATTGTTGAATGTGTGAAATTATGTGTTTTGTAGTTTTGACACCGGTCTCCAATCCATTTGATGTTCTGATTGCAAATTTTTGAACCCTGCATGGTTATCTTAAACTTCATCTTAAGATGCAATATTTTAATCATCTGATAATTGTTTCAATTCATTTTTTTTTGTGTTGACAATATTTTAATCATCTGATAATTGTAGTTGTACAGTTTTCTGTGGTATCAGGTTATTGTTGAATGTGTGAAATTATGTGTTTTGTAGTTTTAACATCGAAGTCGGTCTCCAATTTCTATAGGTGAAATAGAATGCAGTGTCCGATCTTAACTATGTGAGGTAGTGCTTTATCAGCATCAATGGAGTCCCTTTCTATGTGCCTTGGAAATTTCCTTAGATTCAAATTAGGTCCTGTGTTGTCTTCCAACGAGTACTGATGATTACATAATAGTGGTAACTCATCTGTTAAAAGATTTCGTTAAATGTTTGTATGTTATAATGAACAAAGCGATTGATTCAAATTCCTGATTTAATCCGAATGGATCAGGGTCTGTAGAGACATTGACTCCAGTTTGAACTTGGTCTAATTATCTGCCTCATGCGATGTGTCTTGGACCTTTTTTTTTTTTTTTTTGTTTTCTAATTTGTTGTATGAACATTTGTGTTCATGCAGGTATCAAACTGGTTTATCAATGCTCGAGTGCGGGTATGGAAGCCCATGGTTGAAGAGATTCACATGCTCGAAACAAAAAGGTCAACAGGGATGGACCTCAATTCTGTCAAGAATGATGGAACAGCCTCTTCAGAAAGAGGAAGAGGAGAAATGCCAGCCGAAGATCAACCCAACAAGCTTGTGACTGATTCAATCTCTGATAAACAATCAGAATGCTCAACAGCGGGACCAAGCTATGAGCATAGGCAGAATTTGGAGCAGTGGCACCAGGAGAAGCGCTCGAGAATGGATCAGTATCAGGTGCCATCAAGCATTGATGGCAGCCTAATGGGCTTTGTGCCATATCATGGTGGGTTTGAGATGGGTGGGCTTGGCACAGTGTCCCTCACACTGGGCCTTAGGCACAGTGCGGAGGGAATGCAGGCCCAGCAGCAGCAACCGTTGAGGGGGCATTTTGGAGGTCAGATGGTTCATGATTTTGGTGGTTGATGCCATGGAAAATGGTTTCCATCGAGATAATGCTATGCTGAAATGGTGAAGAAATTTGGGTGTCTAATTTATTCCATTTCTCCATTGTAACAAATAGATGGTGATGATGATACTGAAGATAAATGTGGTTAATATAACTACCAACAGCAGTAGTAGCTGAAATCTACTGTTAAAACATGTAGAATTCATTCTGCTGTTATGACATCAATCAACAATTGAATGCTGGCAATGGAGAGTGGCTTTTTGATATATGATTTGCACCTCTACTACTCTAGAATTGATTGATTTTGTGAATGTTTAACAGTATGATCTATCCTCAATCGGTTTGTGTGAATGCTGTCTTCATTATATGAACAAACAGTAAGAAAATTCCCATGAAGGATGAGGATTTGTACAAAATCTTGATGATCCATTTGTCAATACTACGGGTGAAAAATGCGATTTGGACCTGTGTGTATCAGCTTGTAACAGTTGATATCTGTTTCTGTGAATGCTGTCTTGATTATGACTCAACAGAGTAAGAAAATTTCGATGAAGGATGAAGATTTGTCAATACGACGGATAAAGAATGTGGCCTATACGGTTTCAGTCGATATTCAGAGAAAGTCATGGCTGATGAATCGACATTCTGTATTGACACAAGACACTTTTTATCCCAGATTTAAACCGTAAGAACCTTTCATAAGAAGGGAAATAATTTCATTTAATGGTAAGTTATTTTAACTTTATTTTATTCTTTAACTAGCAGCATTTTTACTGGAAGTTGTGTTTTAAAATTTAGTTACATTGAAAGCTAATATGCATGTTGGGTGTCCTATTTTGACCCAAAAATAAGAAGACTTAATTATTTTGATGCCAATTTTCTGAAGTTGGAAGGGGATTTGGTCTATTATCAATTTGATTTAAAAATAAATAAATTTTGTGGTTAATTTATTCACTCTAAGGATATTTTTGAGATTTTTTTACATTAATTGAGAAACTAGAAAATGCCTGAGCATTTTTGTCCCCGACCACAAGTGTCCTATGTGGGACTTTATTATAGAGCCTGGTTTGTTAAAATTATTATTTTTCTTTCTAAAATTTAAATTTATTTTTTATAACTTTCATGTGATCCATTCTTACCATTGCATTAAACATGATACATTGAATATTTATGTAATAATTTATTTTTTCTTGAAAAAAAATAGTAGATAATATGATTTAATGGATTTCATTCTTGACAGGATGATAGTTTTATGATATTTTATCCCTTCATAAAACTTTTTTTTTATTACGGAGCGGACTCACCAACCCTTGCATTAGTATTTGGAAAAAAATTTGTAAAACATTCATGGACTGAAGAAATGATGAAAACCTTTTTATGGGTCTTCACATTACTTAGGGTTTTGATTTGGGATTTTAGGTTAAATCACGGATTTCAATCTGACCACTCTCAAGAAAAATTGGATGTAGGGCTAATCTCAATAAGATTATTGGCAGAATCAACCTCACCAAAGAAATTAGGCGTTCTCAATAATTAATTTTAACAAGGAATTGAAAGTTCAAATGCAAGAATTTTAACACACTTGATTAAATAAATTAGATGCAATAAAATACCCGTGAACTCTAATCCGGCTCAAATTTGTATTAAATCTCAAAGAAATTTCTAATGAATTGATTTTTATTGCAAAATCCAATTTTTAATAGGGTAATGGGAGAAATGCACCAAACGAATTTTAAAATTCAAATGCAATTAAAAAACCCAATTACTCTTAACAAAAATCAACTCAAGACAATGTAAAACTAAATTCAAAAGAAAATTAGACTGACCACAAGGTCTCTGAAAGAAAACTTTGGGAGAAGCCTTCTCTGTTTGACAGCCACGATCCTTGGTGGGAATTCTTTCTTTCTCTCTTCTATCTACATCTTATCTTTTGTTGAACAGCATCGTTTCCATTGGATTTGGTTTCATTTGATTTGGTTTGATTTTTTCCATTGGTATTGCATCGGCCAGGTTGGGTTGCAGTAGCATTCTTCCATCTGCAATTATCTTCCTTATCTCTTTCTTATCCTTACCTTCCTTTCTTCTCACTGGTAGGATTAGCCAGCCTGATAGCGTCGTGATTTTCTCCCTCTTTCTTTCCATTTTCTTATCTTATTCTAGTGTCCAATACATGTGGCTGGCCTTTACCTAGATTACATGGATACTTTGATCGGCCAAGACTTTGCTAAATTGAGAATGAAATAAAGAGAATGACTTGCTAAATACTGAAACACACCAACAGTCCACATGATTTGACGTGGCCATTGACTTAGGATTCAAAGTGGGTCCATTATGGCAAAAAATGTGCTTGGGTCTGGAAGCTTTGAAGGTCCAAGGTTTTCTTAAATGGGTTCGAATCCAAGTCTGATGAGAGTGGGCTTTGACGGGTCGTGTTGGTGGCCCTCGTTTTCCTGCGTCGATTTGATGACAATTTTGAAGGGTTAACTCGTCAATCGGGTCGAGTTGAGCCGACTCGTCTTCACCCGAAATCTCGTCGAGTATATCGGCCTTCATGCCTGCATCATGAAAGAACTATTTATTACCGAATTACTCGTGTACTATTTTATATAAAAAGAATTTCATTGATATATGATATTACAGCCATGTTGGGAAAGCCTATGAACCCAAGCCCACTTGCTACACCATGGGCTTGTAATGGTAAGCTGTAGCAGGGGCCGAAAATTCGGCTTATTTTGATCTCGGTCGATATCTCGGTTCGGCCGAGATTTTTCTCCCTCCTTATTTTTTTTTTTTTTGAAAATCTTAATGGTTTTTTTTTAAAAAAAATCATTTAAAAAAATAAAAAAGGCTGTTTTTAAAAAAAAATTAAAAATATAAATATCGGCCGATATTTCAAATATAGGCCGAGATATCGACTGGGCCCACACCGATATTTATTTTTTTTTAAATAAAAAATAAAAATCGGCTGAACTTTTCTCTCTCTGGCCGATACGAATGTTTGACCCCTGAGCTGTAGATACAAGTTGGGCCCAGGTTTGCCCTTCCATATGTAGGCTTACGTTTAATGAGGGGTTGCACAGGGTAGTACCAAGGGTCAAAATATCGGCCGATACTGTTCGTATCGGCCGATATAATTCGGATTTTCAACCACCGAATTATATCAGCCTATACGTACAGTATCGGCCGTACAAAAAAAAAATTTGGCCGATATGACCGAATTATCGGTCATCATATCGGCCGAATTTTAAAAATTCAGTTTTTTTTATAATAAATATCGGCTGAGATGACCGATATATCGGTCCAAATCTCGGCCCAATCGGCCGTTTTTTGCCCCAAAAAACACTAAAACTCGGGCCTGGGCCCAACTCAAGTCCGGCGATATTTTGCCGATATATCCGACGATATCTCATTTCTGATATATCGGGCGAGATCTCATACGAGATTTCACCTGTCAACCAATTTCTCCCTGTCACATCTCTGTGTACGGCGGACTGCAGGATTCGGTTGGTCCGGCATGAGTGAATATTTTATTATTTTTTTTAAATCTGAAAAATCGACCTGGTCCAATTTTTTTCTATAAATACCATCCACCTACATCTCAAATTTCACACCTTATTTTCAAGGAGAAACCCAGATTTTACTATTTCTCTCCCAAAAGCATTTCACTCTTCACTACTTGATTTAACTAAGTTCTAAACGACCCGGATATGTTTGAAACCGAACGATCCAGACCGTTCAAAGGTTTCTTCATTTATAGATCTACTGATCTTGTAAGTTTTGTAATTTATTTCGATTTATCTGTATTTTATTTTAATTTTTTTAGCCAAAAATAACATAAAAGTGTTATAAAAAGTTATAAAATGCTTGAAGTTAAATAAGATATGTAGTAAATAAAAGCTTTATATAGGTATTATAATTTTTTTCCATCTGAATGTATCTGTAGTTATTTTTTGTATACTTTGTTAGTTACTATTTTTTTCATTTATTTATTCCTTTTTGTTAACTATTTCAACATAAAATAGCATAAATGAAAAAAAAAGTTAGAAAATGATAGTACCTATAAAATAATAGATGAAGATTTTTCATTTGCTCTTAATTACTGTTACTAACATGTCAAAATTTACAGCAACATTTTTTACATTCACTTACTCTTTATTTTAATTATTTCATCATTAACTATGGATTATGACATATAAATGTTAGTAACTGGTAAAACCTATAAAATAATACATGAAATTTTTTTATTTGCTGTTATTTAATGTATACTAACTTCTTTTATAGGGATGTAATTTTTTCCTTTTATTTTCTTTCTTTTTGTAATTATTTTATTATTGTCTATGGACTATGACATAAATGTTAGAAAATGATAAAACCTATAAAATAATATATGAATTTTTTTTATTTGCTGTTATTTACTGTATACTAACGTCTTTTACAGGGATACAATTTTTCCTTTTATTTTCTTTCCTTTTGTAATTATTTCATTATTAAGTATGGATTATGACATATAAATGTTAGTAAATGGTAAAACCTATAAAATAATAAATGAAATTTTTTTATTTGCTTTTATTTACTGTATACTAACTTCTTTTACAGGGATGAAATTTTTTCCTTTTATTTTCTTTCCTTTTGTAATTATTTCATTATTATCTATGGACTATGACATATAAATGTTAGAAAATGGTAAAACCTATAAAATAAGACATGAAATTTTTTTATTTGCTGTTATTTAATGTATACTAATGTCTTTTACAGGGATGAAATTTTTCCTTTTATTTACTTTCTTTTTGTAATTATTTCAATATTATTTATGGACTATGACATATAAATGTTAGAAAATGGTAAAACCTATAAAATAATACATGAATTTTTTTTTTTTTGCTGTTATTTAATGTATACTAACTTCTTTTATAGGGATGTAATTTTTTCCTTTTATTTTCTTTTCTTTTTTTGTAATTATTTCATTATTAACTATGGATTATGACATATAAATGTTAGTAAATGGCAAAACCTATAAAATAATAAATGAATTTTTTTATTTGCTATTATTTGCTATTTGTACGGGAAAACTATGACATGTGGCGTTACCCGTTTAAAAGAACATGTTGCGGGGAAGACTGGGTAATGTTGCCACATGCATAAAGGCAACCCTGACACAAAAAAGAATATGTCGTGAGTTACCCAAAGTAAATGTAGAGAAGAAAAGATTAAAAACAGATGCATAAAAAGCGGCATTGGAAGTTACAATGGAGGACATTTACAGTAAGCAAGATGATGAGTGTGTGCAGGTGGGTAGTTCAGAATCCTCCGGTGAGGACCCAGATGAGACGCAGGAGGCGCGAGACTTGCAGCGGGCTTTGAGAGAGAGTCGTCGTGATATGCATATGGGCGGCCATGGTGGTGCAGGTAATATAAAATTTATATTTTTAGAAAATCACAAATACATTTTATTGAGATGGAAATTAGAAAAAAAAATGCTAATCCACTTATTTTTATTAATCTATGCAGGTGGGTCTCGCCATAATGGTGCAAGTGGATCAAGTTCAAAGAAGAAGAAGAATACTGGATTACTAGCCACATGGAAATCCATGAAAACTATATTTAGCATGGGTAATCATCATGCACCAATTGATCAACACTATGACGTGAATCCAGAAACCGTCGGCCCAGCAGATTCAACATGGGATAAGCCCGCCTCTTTGATGCAGAGAAAAATAGACCAGGCTACAAGAGACGAGGCCAAAAAAGGCATTAGAAAGGCTGTAACAAAATACTTCGCAGATATTCACAGACCACCAAGGGATATACAAAATCCCTATCACGGGCCCTTTATTATGCATTTGCAATTGCTGGGCCATCAATAAATTTCCCTTCACCATATGAAATATCTACATCATTCATTCCAGGTGAAATTCAAAGAATTAGAGAATGGGTGAATACATTTAAAGAGTCATGGGCTGAAACTGGGGTGACAATTATGTGTGATGGGTGGACTAGTAAAGATAACAGGACTATGGTGAACTTCCTCCTGTACAATTGTCAGGCTACAGTTTACCATAAATCTTTCGATACAACACAATTTAGCAACAACGGAGAACTTATTTGCGGCCTGATGTTGGAAGTTTGTCAATTTGCAGGGCCTGAGAATGTTGTCTAAATTGTAACGGACAATGGATCGGCTTATAAATCTGCAGGAAATATGGTCAGCAGACATCACCCCTGGATCTTTTGGACGCCATGCGCAGCGCATTGTATAGATTTTATACTTAAGGATTTTGGGAGAGAGCCATTGATGACCAGCCTCATCAATGCTTGCAGAGAAGTTACTACTTTTATCTACAGTCACAAACCAGTCCTAGATTTAATGAGGAAGTACACGGGAAATCGTGAACTGTTGCATCCCGCAGTGACTCGTTTCGCAACGGTTTACCTCACTCTAACCAGTTTCTTAAGAAGCAAAAGATAAGTTGATTAAGATGTGTCGAAGCAGGAGATTTTGGGAGGCGGTCCCTGCCCATAACGTTAGGGCTAATGAGCATGCACAGAAAGTGGTAGAGATTTTGAGAACTACTTCCTTTTGGGAAAATCTCACATTTGGCATCAACCTCGTCTCTCCGGTAGTAAGATCACTCCAACTAGTCGATGGAGATGAGAAGCCAACACTGCCATACGTATTTGAAAGTATTATCCGTGCAAAAATCGAAATACAAGTCCTAACCGGCGATGATTCTGTGTGGCTTTTCATCATCTCGACACGTATTACAGAGTTCTTCACTGGATAACCCACAATTCATGGCAGGTTAGTGATATATGTGTTTCTTCATTCGTTATGTAAGTTTATACTTTATAATACTAATTGTAATTTATTACACTTGACAGCTTATTTTTTTAATCCCTTATCAAAGAAACTTTCTGAGTTGGATCCGACTATATCAAAATTAACTGTCTTCAACGCTTTTAGAAGAACGTTGGAGAAAATGGTCATTATTGATCCCAATGAGTGAGTTGGTTGTATGAATGAGGTATAACTTTAATTATTTATTTTTTATCATAATTTATGGGTCATACTAAAAGATATTGTATTTATCATTGTTACAGCTGCATATATTTGAAGGCCGCACAGAATCATTTGTGAATCCCGACGCTGATGTTACTTTGTAAGAGACGGCTAGGATGACACCAGCGACGTGGTGGAAATGGTTTGGACATAGTACACCTAACTTGAAGAAGTATGCAATAAAGTTGCTTGTCCAGACATCGAGTGCAAGTAATTGCGAAAGAAACTGGTCGACATTTAAGTATGTTCATAGTCAGCCACGAAATAGGTTGTCCTCAGAAAAGCTCAATGAATTAATGTTTCTCCACTACAATCAACGCCTTAGGGCAAGAAACTTAAGGAGGTACCCAGAGATTACACATGCTTCTGCTGAGGATTTTTTCGTGTCTATGGATATGGAACATATATTTGCATTCGATGATACACTGGGAGAATGGATCGAAGAACGTGAGGAGCCATTACTGCACAACCTCAACGCACATGATCTCCTAAGAGAAGTGGAGTTGGGATTGGCTGAAGATGACGAGGAGGATACATCGAACGCCGGTCGTCGCCATTCAGTTAGCAATTGACCCACATCTTCGAATAGGCGACATGACCGTACTTCAACAAGTACCCAGATAGCACCACGCCGCCATTCTATTAGTGAGCTACCGTCTGGCCAATCAGGAGAGGGTGCCTCAGCACAAAGGAAGAGGATTGAGAGAGGGAAATCACAACTCATTCCCAGCAGTCAACCACCAAGTCGTCGAGATCACGGGTCCGCCGCGTCTGATGATTCTACCGATGACAATGGATGTTCAAATGATGGACTGCTTTGGAGAGATTGTTATCCTGCTGGGGCTGGTGCTGCGGAGGATGAGTACCAGGGGCTTTCACAGGGGTATCACCCCGATATCAGTCACATCCATCAGACACGGGAGGATCACAACGCACACCTCCTCATGGCGATCAAAACATGTCCGAACATGGTGCTGGGTTAGCATGGCCCGGATATATGCAACAAACAATTGGGGTGGTTCAGCTTATGGATACGTGGACGCTGAGTCTCTTGCAAGTAACATCCATTCGATCTCTATTTCTGATGAGCAATCACGCAAAGCTCTGCTAGTTGGCAATATCCGTATCCATCTTCGTCTCCATCCGAGAACATCTCAACAGATGAATATTATCCACAGGATCAGTATGCAAGGTTTATATTTTACGATAACGTCCCCGGTTATGAGTTTGAAGAACATTCTCCATATTGATGTTCATCTTTAAATGTAACTGAAATGTATGGGAATAAATTATCTTTTGAGTTTAGATCTTGAAAGTTCCTTCATTTAGTTAATTTTTAAAAACTTTTCAGTTAATGATTTAAATGGAATTTATTATAATTAAAGATGTATGACATTTGTGTAGTTATCAGTTCAAGCAATTAGGACCCCATTAGTTTTATTTTCTAATATTTTTCTACATTATTATGTAATTTCCAATCATTTTATTATTTATTTATTTTTATTTCTATAATTTCATAACTTAAAATAACACTCATTGACTAAGAAAATAAATTATGAAATTATTTCTACAAATTTTCCTCATTTATATCCTTTTCCTTATAATTTTCACCATTTTATTACTATTTATATAATTTCCCGCTATCGCTACTTCAAAAATATATTAGAAGATGTAAATGTCCGATATTTTATGAAAAAAATTACATATTCAATAAGCTCATAATTATCTGCATTTACTGTAATTTTTTAAAAAAAAAAAAAAACGGGCAGGAGAGAGAAAAAGTTCGGCCGATATATCGGCCCGGCCGATTTTTCTACCCCTGGGTAGTACATGCTTTTCGTTTGACAACCCTTTTAATAATCAGGGGTGTAACTTGGGTTGGATTTAACGGCTCAAAAATTTTATATTCCAACTCTACTCAGTTAGGACTTGAGCCCAAATTAAAGTTCAAAAAATATGGCTCAATTTAAGGTCGCGTCATGATCAGACCTTGTATCTTAGGGCTGAACTCGGAAGCTTGAGTTCAACTCTAAGACTCACGTTATCTTTTATATATTTTATATTTATAATTAAAATTAAATAATATGTTATGACTAAATAAAAATCTTAATCTCTACACTATATTAAATCCTATTCATTCTTTCCTCGTTCCTCTCTTTAACTTTCTCACTACATCTCTCTCTTTTTATTTCTTATTTTATCTGATTTAATCCTCTATTAATACAATTCTTCTTTTGATCTCTCAAGTCTCAACAATCAGAGGAGAGAACAAATTCTGTATCCATATCACATGGCATCCGAGCCAACTTTACTATCCTTTTGAAAGGAATTTCATACGGCAGTTTGGAAACCCACCCTTCCCATTTCAATATGCACAGATCTATGCCTGAGTTGGGAAGCTTGCTTCCAACCGTTCTCTGATATTCTTCTCCATCGAAACCAGAGAAGAGATCTAAGCGACCGACCTACATTTTTTTTTCTGTGCGCCTGTTTCTCACAACCCTTCCTTCGCTCTTGGCCTGCCCATAGGCTCTCATCTTCTCAGGCGTTTCTATTCGCGAGTCCCCATTCCTGGTCACCCAGACTTGCCTCTACTTTTGCTTCTCGCTCTTCTAGATCTCAGTTTGCACATCGCCTTGGGACTGCACCTTTCATAGGCGAGATCACCGGACTGATTGACGCCCAGCCTTGTTCCGTCTCATCTCGTTCGATCTCTGGTAGGTCCCAGCTCAAAGTATATAAATGCTAATATAACTTGTTTTCTCTTTGGGTGAGAAAAGTACCACAATTTGAATGCAAATGATTTTTTTTTTTTCCTTTTTCATTAACAATTGATGGCTGCTTAAATAAGCAATGCCACGTACAAGCAAGCAAACCGAAATGAAAGGAAACTATAACTGGACATTAACACACGTAAACAACACATGCAAATACACGTAAGAACCAAACATAACTGCATGAAAAAAAAGTGATGTAAAACTCGCAACCAATTGAGGACCCATTCGTAACTGAAGACCCATTCACATGTAAAACTCTCAACTGAACGACCCAGTCCCTCCTTCGTTATTCTACACGTGCAAGACCCACTGCCTACGTACGTACAAGCTTATCCCAAATACTTGGGATTCAGCTTATAGCTCCTTGCAGAACGCCTTGGCCTATCAATCTCTGTTTGTCGACCGACGCCGGCACTATTGTCCAGATTTGGGACAGCAGATTGCCTCCTCTTTCTCTCAGATCTGATCCACTCTGCATTGTTACATCTCCACGTAGGCGCACTTGGGCGTTACGCTCACGGCCTCTCTCCATTTTGTCTCTGCTCGCTGAGCAGATCCACTTGCACGTCGAGGCCTTTTGTCCGTCTATGGCTTCTCCGTGTTTCAGTGTTTCCAACGCCCGAAGCACAAGGAGAGACAGTCCTTCTAGCTGCTGCATACAGATTATATATATATATATATATATATATATATATATATATATATATATATATATATATATAGAGGAAGTTAGTTCATTGGTCAGAGAACCTTTTACATCTCCAACTTCCACTCGAAGATGTTTCACTACATGCTACAAGGGTCATACCAACCTCTTGACTTCTTTAAAGGAGGACTTTTTAAGTGATCACCATGGTTGTTGTAGCTGTTGCCGTGCACACTTCTTTCCTGTCGCATAAGAAAGCCTTCTGTCAGCACGTGTTGTTGTGCTTCTTGCATCGGCCTAATTCTCCTCCGCCTCATCTCCATGTGATAGCTTCGTTTCTCCAAGATGGCTGACCAGTGTGTATTTTTTGGCAGTTCGTCCCACACTGCTCATCTACAGGGATCCACCCCCAATCTCCCTTCTATTCATGACTCAGGTAGCATTACCTCTAGTGCTTCTCTCGCAGGTATTGTCCCTACAGTTCCTCCTCACTCTGTATGGATTATTGATACCAGTGCTAGCAACCATATGTGCTTCAGTTTATCTTTATTTTCTTCATATCGACCTTATTCTCACTCATCCCTTGTTCAACTTCCAAACGGGTCACATGCATTGGTTACACACATTGGAACTGTTAACCTTTCACCCTCTATTGTGCTTGAGAATATTTTTTTTCATTGCGTCTTTTAAATTTAATCTTCTATCTGTGAGCCAACTTGCACATTCTAATACTTGGTTTGTGACTTTCTCTTCTACCAATTGTATTTTTCAGGACCCGTCAACAAGGAAACTGATTGGACAAGGGACCTTTCATGAGGGGCACTATTACTTCCATGCGACTTCGTCAATGCCAGTCATTCGCCTCCCTTCACTTGATCTTTGGCATTTGCGGCTTAGCCACTTGAATTATTGCAGTCTGCACAAATTGGCTAAGGATGTTCCTTCTATTTCTTGTTTCAAAAATACAATTTGTCAAATTTGTCCCCAAGCGAAACAGACACGTTTGCCCTTTCCTTCTAGATTATCACCAGTACCAAGCCATTTGCTTTGATTCATTGTGACATATGGAGTCCCTTTTCTCAACCTTCTTTACATGGATCCCATTATTTTTTAACTATTGTCAATGATTTTTGTCGATGCACTTGGCTTTATCTCATGCATGTCAAGTCTTAAACTAAAACTATTTTAGAATATTTTTTTGCCATGGTAAGGACCCAATTTCATTCTTACATTGCCTCTCTTCATTCAGGTACTGGTGGTGAACTCTTTCCCCTTATCCAACAAGTTCGTTCCGATAATGGTACTGAATTTCTTTCTTGCATTATGCAACATTTCTTTTCCACTCATGGGGTCATTCATCAACGGAGTTGTGTCGCAACTCCATAGCAGAATGGCGTTGTCGAGCTAAGCACCGTCATTTTCTTGAGGTTGCTCGTGCACTTCATTTTCAGGCACATTCCCCTTACAATTTTGGGCCGAATGCGTCCTCACAGCCACCTACCTTATCAATAAAATGCCCACTCCTCTTTTATCAGGCAAATCCCCTCATGAAGCTTTGTTTCAATCCAAACCAGATTATAGTCGCTTGTGTGTCTTTGGCAGTTTATGTTTTGGTGACAACCATGCCATCAAACATAAATTTGACCAACGAGCTAAACCTGGTATTTTTGTTGGCTACCCCTATGCACAAAAAGGTTACCGCATTTTTTATATAGCCACTAAAACCATTTACACATCTCGTGACGTCTCCTTTTATGAAGGTATCTTCCCTTATCGTGACTTGCCTTCCCCAACATCCTCTCATGTTACTCCATTGCCCATATCTGATGGTCCTACTTTTGATTTGCCTTCACCTACTGTTATTTCTTCCCCACCAGTCCCACCACTAGTTCCACCATCACCAGTTCCTCCAGCTACTACTCTTGATTCAAGTCCGCCCAGCGGTGCTCTGCCTTCCATCACCTCTCATGCTGCTCCAACACCAGCTGCTCGGCCTAGTCGTATTAAGGGTCCATCGCCTCATCTGACTGATTATCATTGTTCCACTGCCACTCATGAGCGTCTACCCTCTCCTCCCTCTTCCGAGTTGACAGGTACACCTTACTCCCTTTCTCAATATCTTCATATTTCTAACCTCTCTATTGCACATAGAATCTTTCTTTCTCATATTTGTTCCACAGATGAGCCACGCACCTTTTCTCAAGCTGTTAAGTCTCCATACTGGAGAGACGCTATGGAAAAAGAAATTGAAGCACTTGAAAAGAATAACACTTGGAGCCTCAGTTATATTCTCGTAGACAAAAAACCCATTGGCTGCAAATGGGTATACAAGATCAAGTACAAGTTAGATGGTTCTATTGAGCATTATAAGGCTCGTCTGGTCACCAAGGGATTTACTCAAGTTGAAGGCCTGAATTATCATGACACTTTTGCTCCTATTGCTAAATTGGTCATTGTTCATGCTCTTCTCTCCATTGCCTCTGCCAAGCAGTGGTCTCTTCATCAACTTGATGTTAACAATGCCTTCTTACAAGGTGATCTTGATGAAGAAGTCTACATTACTCTTCCTCCTGGTTTTGCACGACAGGGGGAGCAACGAGTTTGTAAGCTAAACAAATCTATTTATGGGTTGAAACAGGCTTCTCGACAGTGGTTTGTAAAATTTTCATCTACTCTTCTTCAAGCTGGTTTTTCTCAGTCTAAGCCTGATTATTCATTGTTCACACATCACACCGGCAGTTCTTAGACCTTTGTCTTGGTCAATGTTAATGATATCATAATCACTGGAAATGATGTTTTGGCCATTCAACTCCTCAAGTGCTTCCTTGAAGAGAATTTTTTTATTAAAGATTTGGGGCGTCTTAAATATTATCTTGGCATTAAAGTTGCATGTTCTACGAAGGGTATTTTCCTCTCCCAACGAAAATACATCCTCGACATTCTCAAGGATACATGGTTTATTGGCAGACGTGTCTCAGATTTTCCAATGGAACAAAAGCTGCGATTATCACATGATGATGGGACTTTACTGCCTGATCCCACCATATATCGTCGCCTCGTGGGTCGTCTTATATACCTCACTATTACCAGGCCAGATATTAATTATGCAGTTCATATTCTCATCCAGTTTATACACTCTCCTCGTAGTGCACATTTGGACGCCGCGCACCGTGTCATTCGCTATTTGAAAGGTTCCATCAATAAAGGGATTTTTTTATCTTCATCTACTAGCCTTTATCTACAGGGATATTGTGATTCTGACTGGCCTGGTTGTTCAACTACTCGGCGGTCCACCACTGGTTATTGTACATTCCTCGGTTCCATCCTCATTTCATAGAAGACCATGAAGGAGGATACAATTTCTCGATCCTCCGCTGAGGCCGAGTATCATGCCATGGCTACATTGACCTGTGAACTTCAATGGCTGAAGTACTTACTCCATGATCTTGGTATTCTCAATCCTTTGCGCATCACCCTATTTTGTGATAATCAAGCTGCTTTACACATTGCTAACAATCCTATTTTTCATGAACGGACGAAACACATCGTGCTTGATTGTCATTTTGTTAGGGAGACTGGACTCCTTATCCCTCGCCACATTCCTTCTTCCCATCAACTTGCTAATGTCTTCATCAAGCCGTTGGGTAAAGATGTTTTTCATAACCTAATTTGCAAGCTGGACGTTATTCACATCCACGCTCCACCTTGAGGGGGAGTATTAGAGTTGCCTTCGCTAATTGAGGGCTTTCATTTATCATTTAGTTTGTCATTATTCTTTTCCTTTTTCTATTTTATTTATTCTTTTATTGTATTTTATTTCCTATTTTATCTAATGTAATCCTCTATTAGTACAATTCTTCTTTGGATCTCTCAACAATCAGAGGAGAGAACAAATTCTGTGTCCATAATTTCACACAGCTCTCACCATTAGAGCTTCCTTTTGAGATCCCCTCATGGGATCCCCACTGGGATGGTCTCCTCCTGACTCAGTCCAAAGAAAATCCTATAGAAAGATACAATATATATTGTTGCTAACAACAGACTAGGCCTTGGATTGGGCCCAACCGATAATCCAAGTCCAAATGGGCTTTGAGCCACAAATCCAATAGAATGCCTAAGGTTGGCTCAAGTCATCAGATCAAAAATTAGAATTAGGAGTGGAACGACTATAAGAGAAATGAAAGAGAAAATCCCTGTTTTCCAATACACCATTCGCAGATGATTGAAATACTTGGATACTTACACCCGACTCTCACAAGGGAAAAAAAAAAAAGCTTCTCTAAGATGAAATGAACTCCCCTTTGTTTTGAATCAACTTCGATCTTCAATCTCATTGTCATTGGAGAGAACAATCCTTGCTGTCAGATGTCTCTTCATAGTTAAAGAGAAAAAATAACAAATTTGATTCTCTGTTATTACAATTGTACCGTCTCAACCCACGAACGAGAGGTGCTAGAGGGCCCCATATGGGTCATATAATACCCTGACCCAATTTGATCATGGGCTCTATATTTGCATTCTTGGCGAAGTCAATTCGGGCCCGACTCGACCTACCTGAGTTGTAGTCCTAAAATTTAGTAGGGGTCAAAAGTGCCAACTAGGTGGTCAGTGAGTTGCGTTGAGAGCCACATCTTTGCCTGTCCATTTTAATTAGGGCCATTAGTATTCAAGCCAACTCATATTTTGCATCCTCCAACTTGCCCATAGATGGACTCATTTTTAACATTCAAATCTATTTTTAATTTGGGCCAACCAATTTAGATTATGTTAAATTGGATCACAGGTCAATCCGTGTGATTAGGTATATTACTAGGGCTATATAATTGTATTGGTATGTTTCAAACACGTATCACAGAGAGAAGTCACCACCAATAAAATAAACTAACTATAATTAGTTATTTCTAAAAAAAAATAATGGTATAAAAATTGAGATATGCATATTATATATATATATATATATATATATATATATATATATATATATATATAGTTATAGTTATAGTTATTTCTAAAAAAATCAAATAATGGTATAAAAATTGAGAAATGCATATTATATATATATATACCCAAATTAAAATTTTACCCATATTTTAAATGAGTTGAATCAGCCTGTCCATATTAATTGAGTTCGGATTCTCCCAACCTAAGTTGCAGCCTGAAATTCAGTAAACCAAGCAAAATGGGATGCAGAGAGTACAGACCATTTTCATTATATGCATTCTTTATCCCCCACACAACTTAAGCCCAAATAGCCGAAGGCCGAATGGCCTTAAGCCCACAATAGCTTTTCTTGATCCCTACCTGATGTGTTCTACTGTTTTGTTTTAGAAAAGATAATATAAGACTTAAAAAAATAAAAAAAATCGTAGATAACTTTGCAATTAATTATTTCTATCATTTTGGAAAATTCTACATAAATGTAAAAATATAAGAATGATTCTATATAATATTTGTAACATAGTTTAGTTAAGATAATAAAATATATTCGATTTTTTCATCTATTTATTCTTTTTTAAATGTTCATATGAATAGCATTGCATCATTTTGTTTCATTTGAAATCATATTACCATGAATTTTTTTTATGTTTTCTGGGTCATTGAGTTCGAAATCAATATATTATCAAACTATTTTTTTTTTTTTGTTTTAAGTAATACATATTCCTTTTTCATATTTGAATTAATGGGTTTGAAGTTTTCTTTCTCTAGTTTCAATCCTTTGCATATAACATACCATATTATTTTACGAATTATCATAAAGACTTTCAAATATATACTCATTTAATCTTCGCTTTCCTTTTAAACTGTTAGAACTTTTGAATTTAAGAAAACTAAGATAATTAGATAAGTTACAAATTTAATGTGCATGAAATTTATATCTATTATAACAACTTCATATAGTGAATCCTTCTTCCTAAAATAATACATAGGAAAAATATAGGACTTGCAAGAGCATCCCAAAGGTTCACCATTTAAGAGATGCAAATGGGAGTTTGGAAACTTGAGATATAAACAATGTATGCCGGGCAAATATGATGAAGATGAGAACGTGATGAATCTCTTAGATATATTTAGATTTTGTTTTCCACCTTATCTACATTATCTTACTATATTTGCATTTGATTACCTTATATTATCTTAATGTATTCGAATTTGATTACCTCTATAAATAATAATTATGATCTCTCCTTTGGTGAGAGACACCGGGCATTATCTTCACAGAATGAGAGAAATATAGCGTTAAGGCAAGTCCAAATAGAGGAAAATGAAGTTCATTTAAATTTCAAATGTACAAGACAAAGAATGATGAGTTCTAAAGTGATTTTAAGTCTCCAATCTTTGAGGGATTTACTGGTGACTCATTGAACAGAAAAAAATCATGTTTATTTTGGCCACTCAAAGAAAATTGGTTCTACACTGCAGTAGTGTTCTTCTTGATTTGAAAATAGGCCAACTGCAAACTTAGGATGAAATGCAAATGAAATCTCTACAGCATGAATTATAACACGCACTTGAAGAAAGAGATCAAATGCAAAGAATGTGTTGGGGAATTAGACCCACATCCACACTAACATTCAATCACAGATCATACATAAGCACACACACAAGGACACATAATATACGTGGTTCGGCAATACTGCCTACGTCCACGGGAGAGTGTAGATTTTAGCCATAGATAAGGAATACAAGATACAAGATTTATGTCTCTCAGGAACCCTTGACCCAAATCTCTCAGTATCTTCTGTCATGCCTTTCTCTATCTTCCTCACTACATCTCTCTCTCTTCACAATTCTCACCATTAGAGCTTCCTTCTAGGATCCCCTCCTGGGATCTCCATTGAGATGGCCTCCTCCTGGCTCAGTCCAAAGAAAACCCTACAGAAAGATACAATATATACTGTTGCTTACAACAGACTGGGCCCAACTGACAATCCAGGCCCAAACGGACTTTGAGCCATAAATCCAACAAACTGCACCTTGGAGAAAAAACCTGGCATCATGAAAATTATTGCCCTGAGTTTATCACGTCTCCACATGCTGTGCAACACCTATAGTTCTGCATCTTTTGCAAGACGCCCATCCCCACGCCATGGGATGATCCACCAGTCAAAGACTGATCAGCCCAACCAGACTCCACCTCGAGCATTGTCGCCCGAGTCCCTTTCACTGCTATTGACCACTCTTGACTCCTCCAAAGACCAAATCCAAACCGGTCAATGCAAAGATCTTTTCGCTACCAACACACAGGCGAAGACAGATCTCAATTTTGAGTTCCGATGACGGTAGAAACTGCAACTCAATCCTGACTGTTGATTTATTTTAACTGAAGGAGTATCTTAATTTGTGGTCATACGGTTCACCTGAAACTGTAGTCCTGCAGACTACTAGAATGCACTACAGTGGTACTGTATAACTACCCGAATCCGTAGTCTCTAGTGAAGATCCAAAACAGTTGTCTCGCGGGTGTACCAAAAAACATGGTCCTCCAGACCACTGAACCCTTTGTTTATTTTTTTCATGCTGTCGTGCGATGCTTCTCCTCTGCTGCTCGCACGCTGGCAGCGCCATCTGTTCGCCTCTCGCTCTTGCGCCCCTTGCAGCTACCTCCGGCGTGGGTGTTCCGGCCAGCTATTGCCAAGGCTCTTATCCTGATCTCAGATCTGGGCGCTGATCGGCATGCAAGTCTGTCGAGCTCCACCTGCAGCTGCTACCTCTCCTTGTTGCGCCTCAGCTGCTGCTCAAAACCTTTTTTTCTGCCTCTTGGACGCTGATCTCATTTCCGGTCGTCCTTCCGCTGCCGCTATTGACATCAGATCTCTCGATCTGCTCTGTGGGTCCTGTACGGCTGCTCCCTTTCTCACACCTCCAAGATCTTCAAGCACTCTCGTTGTACACTGCAGTCGGTGTCCTCCTCAGTCACCGCACGCTTCTGGCGTTTGCTCTTGCTTCTCCTCTGCAAGCCCCTTTTTTGACGCCGATCTCTCGCGATGGTTTCCTATCCAAGACACCGCCTCTTTCTCAGATCTGCTGATTCCGTGCAGTTCTAGATCTGCTCTCAGATCTGTACTGGCTGCCTCTTTCTCGGATGCGCACGGCTGGGAGAACCCTCCTGCTCTACTCGGCGATGACCTATAACCTTCTCAGTTCTGCTGCAACCTCTCTTCAGATCTGGTTTCTTCCTCTCACATAGATTTAAAATTTCAGATCTTCACTGCTCTTAGCGTCGCTGCTTCTGGCACCCTCTTCCTGTGCAAGCTCTTCTTCCTCCAGCGATTAGCGCCTCTGCATGCTGCTTTTATCTTAGATCTGTCTATGAACAGATCTACAACGGAGCTGCCTCTCTCCTTGTCAGCTGCTATGCTTCCGTTGTCACTGTTTTACACCCTCGTGCTCCTCCTCCCGAGCTCCATCTGTCATTCTCGTCCTTCTACTTCTTTTCAGATCTGCTCCGATCTGAATTTCCTTGATATGTGATTTTCCGCCCGTGTCTGAACCGGAGCTCTGATAACAATTGTTGGGGAATTAGACCCACATCCATACCAACATTCAATCATAGATAGTTGAGACATGAAAAATAACATTTTTACTACTGATATTTGGACTACTTTGCCTTCAATTTTGTATAAATCACGTACATTTAATGTTGTTTGCTAGTTTTGTAGATGAAATTGGAAAATGCAGGACATCAATCAAAATTAAAGGAAAATTGCAATTTCTGTCCTTAATTTGGAAGACTTAGAATTTTAATAATTAATTTTTACCATTTTTAGGATTTTTAATGTAAATTGAATAATCTAGATCCAATTACGAGAGTATAGATTAATTCAATATTTTTAGATTTTAAGTGGTAGATTAATTATTAAGTTCTGGAAGAAAAAAACTGCAATTCAAGAGCCAAAGTCTGAATTTCAAATCCGTAGACTAGAAATCCACTCCAAATAGGCCAAGCTATGCTCCAAATGTCAAGTACTGGACCAAGCTTTATAAGTCCATGCGCATATCACAAAGTGAGCCAAGCCAATGAGAAGTCCAAGTCCAGCAAGCTCAAGTCTATGTGCTCCAGTCAAAGTCCAAAGTTGAAGTGCAAATTTCAAATCCAATTGCTCCAAAGCCATATTCGAATTTTGCTATGTAAACCCGAAGTCCACACACCCAAAGCCTTGTTTCTCTCCATATCATCTACACCATCCATTTATCATCCTTTATTCCAGACCATCCATTGCAGTCATACAATTAGGTAAACCCTATAGCCACCTTTCCAAATCCAATCCATACATCTATCATATTAGATCTAGGCCATCCATTTCATCATACATTTAGATTAACCATAGAATTTTGACCTTTCATGCATTATCATATCATTTATTACATTCATCTCATCCATCCATTAGTAAGCAATTAGATTTTAACCCATTAAATCATAGCCATTCATCTAGATCTAGATTAACTTGGAACCTGAGCAATCCAACCCTATCCATTTGAACTTGCCTTGTCACCAACACCTCATCACCAATCCATTCACACCTCACACGATTTTCCTATATCCTAGTAGATCTCATTCGAATTTTCTATTGCAATACCCTGATCCAAATTAGGCGTGTTTTAGCTTAATAAATCTTGCTTAGACCGGTTAATCTCGAAGATTACGATTAGGGCTTTCTGAAAAGCCCAGGTGTGGCCCAATCTGAGCTCGAAAGCTCAGTGATCCAGCTCGTCCAGCTGGAGAGGCAAAATAGTAATTTACCACTTATTGTTATTATTTTATTAATTGTGATTATTATGTGATTATTATTAGATGATATTATTTTCGTTAATCAAATATTCACATTTCTGATTTTAAAATAATTTTATTTTCAGAAAATGGTATTTAAATCCGTCCGTCAAAACCCCAAAAGGGAGAAATAAATATTTTTAAATGGTTTGGAAAATGAGATAATTTTTGAAACAAGTATAGTATGTTAGACCATTTAGTATGTTCTAGTTTATTCTTTCAAACCCCAAAAATGAGGACTTTAAATTGTTTTATTTAGCACAAATTAAAACACGTAAATAATGTTAAATTGTGATTTTTATTTAAATCTATGGTTTTTGGTGAGTTTTAAATCTCCAAATTTTTTTATAGTGATTAGAGTTTTTAAAACCCAACTTATCTGTCAGGATGGATTAAAATTTTCAAGCTTTAAAAATATTGTTTTAAGTTAAAAATCAAGTTTTTATCAAAAGAGGACTTATTTGCAAAACCGAAAGTTTGGAGGGGCTGATCTGCAACCAACGCCCAAACAGTACGGTTACTGTTTGGGACGTAGGCAGCCATTGCATGCAGTGGCCATCCGGCCACCTTCGATTGATCGGTTTTGCTATATATTTGGCCCTCCTCAGATGGATCGAACTCCCAAAATCTTCCATCTCTCAGTCTCTCTTCTCAGACCAACTCCCTTTCTCTTTCGGCCTCTGTCTCTCCCAATTTTAGCTTAACCGTAGCTTAGATGGAAGTTTTTCAAAAGATCGGATTTTCAGCCTAGGAACTCGAGTGAAGGTAACCACTGTTTTCCTTTTCAAATTTTAAGTGGTTTAGAATCAAGAAAACCCGATTTTGGCCAAGTTTTGAGTGTGTAAAACCAGTTTGAAGTTTAAGAAAAATCATGGGTTTTCTTGCACCAGTGTGTTGTTAGTGTTAAAATCGGATGACCTACTGAGTTTTAAAACTTCAAACCAGTCCCTATGGAAAGAGGACTCACTGAGAAGTCCATCTGACCGGTTGGATGTGAAAATCGAATCCAAGAAACCCACTGTTTCTAGATTCGTATTTTACTCCCTGTTTCGGCGTCACTATCTACTGTTGCAGGCAGTGGAGGAAGATGACTCTCGGACTGTTCGAGGGTGCTACCCTCGGACCGTCCCCTTCGGACGTTGTAAGTTTCATATCGAAGTCTCGAAGCGTCCGAGGCTAGCCTGTCCCGCCCGGATGTTCCGAGCCCTGTTCGGAAGGACCGAACCCAACTCGGACGATCCGAACTTCATTCGGCATGATCCGAGACACACAGACCCACCGAGACCTGTTTTCTCTGTTTTTCAGTTCGGAAGGACCTTCGGACGATCCAAAGGCAGACCCAAGATCGAAAGTCAACGACTAGTTTATGCAGTGGTTCGGATGATCCGAAGCCACAGTACCTGGTTCCGAGGCTTGTTCCGAGGAACCTAGTTTTCAAATGAAAATTATTGACTGTTTGATGATGCATATGATATTTATACCCTTGATAATTTAAAAATGTACTAACCCTCTTCTCTTAATACTATAGTATATATACTATTATATTCACTTCCAGGCCGACTCTATTAGTCGGGCACTGAGTGACTTCACTTCCAGGCCAACGCTATATTTATCGGGTACTGAGTGACCTCGAGGCCTTACTCAACATTTCAAATCTAGTCCTATCCAGAAGACAACCGAGAAGTGACCTGAGTATCTAGACCTAACTCAATAAGTTAATATGGTCATGCCCAGAAGACAATATGAGTTTTCGACTGAGCACCTTATTATTACTCTATTGTGAATTATTGTAATTTAAAATGGTTAGAAACCAAGTAGGAGACTCAATTCCATTTACTTTAGAGATTTTTGGGAGAATCAAGTATGGTTTTGAAAATACTACTTGTATGTATACATTGAATGCTATGTATGTTGACCTATTATTGATTGTGCACTTATTTGCTTGTTGAACAGAGACCGCGATACCACACATTTACGGTGAGGGAACTTAACTTTACAGTAGGTGTAATCATGTTTTTATTTGAAATGAATCTTGAGCAATGAGTGGTTTCATGTTGATGAACTCACCCATGTGCCTAAACATGATGCACTGTTGTAAGAAGTCCTTATAATCCTTATAAGTTTATGATGTTAATCATATGAGTTATGTAATACTGCTTCCATGTGCCCTTGACTATTGAACCAATATCGGCCATGTGTGTGAGATGGTTTACATCTACTGGATCATGAGTGTCGATAGTTGCTAACTTGAGGAGTGTCAGTATCGGCCATGTGAGGGCCGGAGATGTACTTACAAGGATGTATTTTGACCGTGTCGGGACTTAATACGATGGTCTCAGCGTAGTATGTAACGCCCCACCGCTTTTTCACTCGCCGAAAATCAGAGTAATTTTTTTTTTTTAAAATAAAAGAGTGAGAGAGAGCGGGCGTCACGATGAGAGCTAAGTCCGACCTTCCAAAGCCCGGCCCTTAACTGGCCAACCAAGCGTGTGCGTAGAACTAAGTCCACAAGAACAGTTCACACGTAATAAGTTAAAGCTTGCAGAATGTAAACTTAATTTGGAAATTATAATAGAGTATATCCTACCAATTGTTAAATAGCAAGGAAGTACATCACCTAATTAATAAATACCTTAACTTAGAATGTCCAAAAGTAAAGTCCAAACCATAACAAGTAGTCTAAATTATTACAGTCCAACGAACTAATTACTCAAATTACATTTCCATAAATAAAACATAAATAAATCAATCTAGCTCCTCCAAGCTCCTAAGCTTGGCTCTGGTTACGTCCTTCACTTCGTCCATTTCCTGCATCATCATCTAAGGTAGAAGTAGGGCGTTAGACAACGCGCCCAGTAGGTATTCCGAGTAGAGTCAACACATGGATTAGTATAAACAAAAACACATAGATATAAATAATATCAAAACCATGCAAGTCAATGCCATGACATGGGTGTCATATATCATGAGTCTCACCCATCATCCATATCACCAACACATAGCATCCTCTTGATGGAAAAATCCTCATCAAGGTATCACAATCACATAGTATCCCTCTTGATGGAAAAACCTCGTCAAGGTATCACAATCACATAGTATCCCTCTTGATGGAAAAGTCTCATCAAGATATCACAATCACATAGTATCCATCTTAATGGAAAAGCCTCATCAAGGTATCACAATCACATAGTATCCCTCATGATGAAAAAACCTCATCAAGTATCACAATCACATAGTATCCCTCTTGATGGAAAAGCCTCATCAAGGTATCACAATCACATAGTATCCCTCTTGATGGAAAAGCCTCATCAAGGTATCACAATCACATAGTATCCCTCTTGATGGAAAATCCTCATCAAGGCACCACAATCACAAAGTACCCTCTTGATGGAAAATGCACATCAAGGTATCCCCACGTTTGTCTATCAGTCGACCTGACGGAGCGTGGACTCCGGATTCCTAATCATAGTACCCCTCTTGATAGATAATGCACATCAAGGTATCCTCCACAAGTGCCTTACAGACGCCCCGACGGAGTGTGGATCTCCGGTTTCATTTCAAACACACATCCCTTGGAATCAGTGTGGATTCCACCCCACAGTTACTTTATCAGAAATCCGAATGGAGCGGGGACTCCTTTCAATTGGTCCCTCCTATGCCATGCATGAGATGCAAGTGCAAACATGCTATGTAATCATACAAATCATAGCATTAAAATCTCATCGTTAAGACATACCATTTGATACCAAAATAATTCAAGTAAAACATATCATATACACATACTCCATGGTCTTCAATGAGGTAGGAATCCTACCAATGTCTAAATACCGGGTCCTTGATTTTCCGTCCAAAGATCGATCACCTATCACGCACCGCTTGTGAGATCTCGTTACCTTATTACACATCAACCAATCAAACCAATGTTCCAACCATGTTTAAATCCACAATACATGCCTTGGTGGGGTTCGGCCATACAACATGGCTGAACCTCACCCACTTGGTTTTTGGGTCCCTTTAATCCTTAGATCATTTTAATCATGTGGGTCAAAGATCAGCCATCCTTTGGTTCATTAATCCAAACGCATTTAACATTAATGGAACCCTAAGCCCCCAAAAACATTCCCCATGGTGTTCGGCTATACACCATGGCCGAACCCATGGTTCTTTCATTTTCACCATATTTACTTCTTTGCCATCATTCTTTCCATGGCTAAACACTCATTTTATCTATACATACCTAGGTCCATAACTGATCCATAAACATAGATCCATAAATTATTTATTTAATCATGACATAAAACCCTAGCAAATCCCTAACAAGGCCTCCATTCCTTAGCTTGATAATCCATTCATTTAAACATTTGATTTCTTCAACATGCATGGACCTACAATGTCCATAAAATGGATCATGGGGTTCGGCCATACACCATGGCCGAACCCATGATGTCTTATTCTTCATCCCCTCTTAAATCATTTGCAACATTAGGTTCATGAACAAGGTCCCTCCATGGGGGTTTAATAATGCACTTTGGTCCAACATTTTGCAACCCATAATCCATTAACATTTCTTCCATTTTTCATGGTCCAAATACCTCTAAGTCCATTAATATTCCTCCATGGGGTTCGACCATACAACATGGCCGAACCCATGGTCCATGGTTCTTCCTCATTTCCTCATTTCCTCATTTCAAGTTCATCATTTACACATTTAAGCCTCATTAAAAATCACTAACACCTTTGCATGTTTTTCATCCTTAAAAACCTTTTAAACTCACCAACATCCTTTCATGGGGTTCGGCCATACAACATGGCCGAACCCTATGGTTCATCATTTTCTTTAAAAACAACATACATCCATGATTTGTTACCTTGATGGGGTTCGGCCATACATCATGGCCGAACTTCATCCAACCCCTTTTTTTTTGTCTTTGATGGTTCTCATACAAAAAAACCCTAGGGTTTGGCCATGCAAAGGCCAAACCATGCACCTTGATCATTTACCTTATCTTAGGCATGGATGAGGTATTTTCTATATGTCCATAACGATTAGGGTTCGGCCATGCAAGGGCCGAACCATGATCCTTGACCTTTTTTCTATGCTTAAGCCATGCATGCATGCATAAATAGACCATATTTACATAGTGTCCTTAGTATTCCATTAATCATATGGGTGACCCTAATCACCCTTCCTTTGTTCAATCTATCCCATTTCTTGGATGGATCTATAAGTCCATGGCCCATAATATTTTGTCCATTCTTTAATCCAAGAAAATGGGATTCCATGGTTCCCTTTACCTCCATTTTAATTTATAAATCACATCAAGGTATACTTACCGCTTCCGCGACTCCTCCGGTTTCTTTTACTCCTTCTTGTTCCTCCACTCTTCTCCTTAGTCTTTCTTCTTTCTTCCTCCTTGATCTTCGGCCAAGAGTGTGAAGAGGATCTAAAATAAAAACCCCAATGAGTGGTTCGGCCTTGGTGTGTAGGTTTGAGAGAGGGAGAGGAGGAGAGAATGGAAAACTTCTCTAAGTCTTTCTTGTCTTGAGAGGGGGATCGGCCTTGAGTGGGAGGGAGAGGAGCTTGAGGTCCCAAATTTCTCTAAGTTTTTTTCTTCTCTCTTAGGGTGAGGGTCAGCTAGGAGAGGGAGGGAGGAAGGGAGAGAGTGAGATGAGAGATGAGATGGAAAACCCTAGCTTTTCCCCATCTTGTTTTGGGTTTCCTTGGTCAATACTCCACCACCTCTCCTTTGACCAATCCATGCCCTCCACATAAGCTCCTTGTTTAGCTAAAGGGAGTGCATGTCCTCCACATGGCACACACCACTCTCCTCCCCAACGGTTTTGGCTTGGTTTCATAGGTGGTTTGGTGGTTTCCATGAGATGAAACCACCACCTCTCTTTTGATCAATGCAAGGTCTTGCATGTCCCCATTTTAAGCTTCTTGTCTTGTATACCACCCCATGTCCAACGGTTTTGGCATTGGTTTCCTTGAGTGGTTTGGTGGTTTGGATGAGGAGGAACCACCACCTCTCCATTGCCCAATCATGGTCCTTGCATGTCCCCATTTTTAGCTTCTTGTCTTGTATACCACCCCATGTCCAACGGTTTTAGCATTGGTTTCCTTGAGTGGTTTGGTGGTTTGGATGAAGTGGAACCACCACCTCTCCTTGGACCAATCTATGGTCTTGCATGTCCTCATTTTAAGCTTCCTTGTCTAGCAAATGGGGGAGCATGCCCTCCACATGGCACACACCACCCCCATGTCCAACGGTTTTGCTTTAGTTGTTTCCTTTGGTGGTTTGGTGGTTTCCATGAGATGAAACCACCACCTCTCTTTTGGCCAATGTGTGCCCTCCACCTAAGCTCTTGGTCTAGCCAAGGGGGGTGCATGCCCTCCACATGGCATACCACCTTTCATCCCAACGGTTTTGTTTTGCTTGTTTCCTTGGGTGGTTTCCATGAGATGAAACCACCACCTCTCCTTTGGCCAATGTATGGTCTCCACCTAAGCATCCTTGTGTAACCAAGGGGGTGCATGCCCTCCACATGGCACACACCACCCCCCAACGGTTTTGATGGAGTGGTTTCCATGAGATAAAACCCCCCATTTGACTCACTCCATCTTTTGGTCTTTTAGGTGACTCACTCCCCATTTGACTCACCTTAATTTATATCTTAACTTAGGTTATTACAATTAAATAATTTAATTCCACTCACTACATTAAATCTTCTTTAATTTATCTTTGACTCACCCATGGTTGACCAAGGCGGTCGGCCCCACTTATACCTTAGCCCACACGCCACCTCACTTGATGAGGTGGAGTTGGGTCCTACTTGGCTATGCTACTTGGATTTATTCAAAATTAACTTAGGTGATTTTAATTAAATAATTCAACTCAATTCACTTGATCCTCCTTAATTCATCCAAGTCAACCATGGTGGTCGGCCCCACATGTGCCTTGGTCCACACGCCACCTCACTTGATGAGGTGGAGTTGTGCCCAACTTAGTAATGCCACTTGGATATCCACTCCTACACTTGCCAATGAGATGGACCCCATGCCTTTGATCTTAATTGGGTCCACCACCCGATTAGATCCATTTTTTACCCATTTACCCTAATCATCAATCCATCTTGACCTGTTGGGTCCCAATTGGGCATTTGACCCAATTGACCATCATTGACCCAATTAAATAGAATTGATCATATCCATGGTCCATTGGACCATACTTGGGCCATTGCCCCAACTTTGATCCATTAAACATCCATTCCATCTATAATTCTTAATTTCAACAATTAAAACAAACAATAGCTAATATATTTCTTGATTTAAAAATTCGGGCTATTACAATATAACCCTCTTTTGAATTTTTTGTCCTGAAAATTCGAGCAAAGTAGGGTTTCAAACAACTTATACAAAAAGCTCCGGATGAGCGGCTCTCATTTCTGATTCAAGTTCCCAGGTGGCTTCTTCATTACTATGTCGATCCCATACTACCTTGACGAACTGAATGGCTCGGTTTCGTAGCACTCTTTGTTCTTTCCCGATCACTCTGACCGACTTCTCCACATATGTTACGTCGCTTTGCACATCGACATCTTGCACGTTCAACATGTGTGCAAGATCAGGGTTGTATTTCCTTAACATGGAGTCATGGAACACATCGTGCAAAGATGACAACTATGGAGGAAGTGCCAATTGATAAGCCACCTCCCCCACCCTCTTTAATTCACTCATTCCTTCCTAATCAAACTGGTCACTATTGCATGTGACATGTCCTAAGAAATTGACCTCAGATAGCCAGAACTCGCACTTGCTTGCTTTGGCATTTAATTGATTTTTCTTCAGGGTGTCCAAGACTATCCTTAGATGTTTTGTATGCTCCTCTCAATTTTTGAAATCAATCAGGAGATTGTTAATGAAGATGATTACAAACTTGTCCAATTAGGGGCGAAAGATTTTGTCCATCAGATCCATGAATATAACCCCTCCATGGGTACAATCCATTCATGGGCATAACTAATACCTTCATAGGACTAACAGGTCTAACATACGACCAATGCGTCGACTATGGAATCAAGATGTCTATCATAAGACCAATATGTCAACTATGGGACCAAAATGTCCCTCACACGACAGATACGTCTCTAATGCCACTATCCGACATCAATCCAAACTACCATGGAAACCCCCTATCCATGGGAAGATAATATTTATCCATAGCACCGTTGTATCTACCATGGGACCACTGTATCTATCGTGGGACAGACATACCCACTAATTGTCGTCATCTTCTACCAATAGAGGATACTATAGTAAGTGTTGTGGACATTTGTTGTACTAAAGTGCTAGTAACAGATGTGAAGGCAGTAGACACAAGAGAGTGAAATGCTCTCAAATCAAATAACGCATAAGCATATGAACTACAAACTACTGCCATACCTTGAATCACTGAATAATCCGCTGTCTCTAGAGGAGAAACCAAAGTATTTAGTCATCTAGATCCTGTCGGAGTAGGTACCCATCCTGTCGGGTCATATGCTCTAGGTCCTTGTGACTGAGCTGGTCGAGCTGGAAGATGGAAAGAACCCTTGAAGTGCGACGATTTATAGTTTTGTGGACACTATCTTTTGAAATGGCCCTACTGACCACACTGGAAATAGAGACCTCCAGTAGAGGTTGAAGGTTTCCCAAAGTTGTGTTTGAATCTCTTGTGAGGGCGAAAGATATTTCCCCCACCATAACCTCTTCGGTCCTATGTTTCATTGGAGGTTGTGTCTCCATTTCCGTTCAAGAGTTGTTGTAAAACAGAAGTAACTACAGCTTGCACTAAGTTTTGTAGGTCGGGAGATACCACAGGAATATTTACGCTATTCTGCTCCTCTTCTTGGCGTGGCTGTTGTACCCCTTCCTCCTGATGAGGTTGTTGTACCTCTTCCTTTTGATAAGGTTGTTGTACCTCTTCCTCCGGATGAGGCTGTTGTACCTCTTCCTCTTGATGAGGTTGTTGTACCTCTTCCTCCACAAATGGGTTTTGTGGGGTTCTTCTCTTCGGAAGCATTTTCCTAAGTCATTGAAACATTGTCGACTTAGTTTCTTCGTAAAGTTTTGTTTTTACGTATTTTGGGAAATTTGCCAAATAAGCACTCTTATATTTTTGGGGAAAACTTCCCATGTATCACATAATGTCTCTTGTTTGGGAATTGCCAAATAAGCACCTTGTATTTCTTGTCTGTTGGGGAAATTTTCCTAAGTATCAAGTATCATTTCTCAATTTGGGGAAACCGGGGAAATATCTCTTATTTTGCTACGTTTGATAAATCCATCACTGTTTCTCAATTTGGGGAAATCGGGGATATATTTCCTATTTTGCTATGTTTGATAAATCCATCATTGTTTCTCAATTTGGGGAAATCCAGATGTTTCTCATTTTCGGGGAAATTTTCCTACCTATCAAGTGTTGTTCCTTAGCATGGGGGAAAAACATTGATGGTTCTCATTTTCGAGGAAATATGTCTTATCTTGCTATGTTTGATAAATCTAACTTATAGTGACTGTCCTTCCCTTGCTATCATTCATTTTTGTCAAATGTTGCTCTCAGATTGAATGCTTCAGTCTGAGTCTAACGAAGTAAATTAATCTGGCCTCCGTACAGCGGACTCCGAAGAGTCGGTCAGTTGGGATTCTTATCTGTCAGTGAGACATGAAACCGTCTTAATCTTACTTCGAAAGATTCATTCTTCCGATTTCGCTCTGATACCAACTGTAACAGATTGAATGCCAACTGTATGCGTTACGTTAGATGACAGCAAGTAATGGAAAGGATGATGAATTGTGGAAATGATGATAAAATTATACTTGATGTTGAGATCATATGTGACCTTTGGGCCCAACCGTTGATCCGGCCTAGTTAGAATGCTTGAGTTAGTTTAGTTTCAAAAAAAAAAAAAAAATCAGTCGCGTTCTAGGCCCACCTTTCCGGTCGGGGCGTGACATCTATGTAGTCAACCCTCCGTGTCATTCACGCACATCCAACCATCCATTTAGATTTAGTTTTAATCTCATCCATGCTTTGCATTAAACCATGATTCCATGTGCTAAATTCGCCTAAGCCAACCCAATCTCATGATTTTTCGAATTTCCTTGCTTAAGTCCCAAGCCAACTTGATCCCCAAGTCACTAAATCCATGTATGCCTTGTAGCCCTAACCTTTTCCATTTTAAATCTCATCCATTCATGTTTAAGTTAGATTTAATCACAACCATCCATTCATCACCTAAAGTTAGATTAAATCTCCACCCTTCATTCACTCCCAGAGCCTATAAATAGCCCATTCCACCATAGGAAAAATCAAATTTGACCAGGAGCCTAAAGAGATCAAAGATTGGAAAATTCTCAAGAAACAAAAGTGTAATACCCTGACCCAAATTAGGCGTAATTAGTTTAATAAATCCTTCTTAGACTGATTAATCTCGAAGATTACAGTTAGTGCTTTGTGAAAAGCCCAGGTGTGACCCAATCTGAGCTCGAAAGCTCGGTGATCCAGCTCGTCCAGTTGGAGAGGCAAAATGGTAATTTACCACTTAGTGTTATTATTTTATTAATTGTGTCATTATGTGATTATTATTGGATGATATTTTTTTTCTTAGTCAAGGATTCCTATTTCTGATTTTAGAATAATTTTATTTTCAGAAAATAGTATTTAAAACCGCCCGTCAAGACCCCGAAGGGGAGAAATAAATATTTTTAATTTGTTTCTGCATTTTTTTTTCCTACAAAGTTTCGCCAGTTCAGAGATTCGTGAATTCATCTGTTGTAAATTCAATTCAATTGTTTCTTTCCAATTCTCTCCATGACATGCTAAACAACATTTTTTCATTAACATAGGGTTTTTTTCATTAACATAGGATTCTTTTTCTTTCCAAGTTTACATAAATTGAAATTGAAATTCTTCTTCTTCTTCTTTTTTTTCATTTCCAAATCTCTCCAATAACACATAAACTTTGATGCTTGCATTTGTTATCTTCATGTTAACACAAAACTACTGGCTCTCTCTCTCCCTAACTGTGTGTATGAGCGTGAACACATGCATTTGAAGAAGAGAAAGTAAGAAAACATTTGGAGCCGGAAAAATGGCAGTGGAGAATAAGACTTGGAAGATGAGTACATCTCTCTTCTTCTATTAGAAAATAGATTGGCCCTTCTGTTCTCAAGTCTCAACAATTTTGAATTTAGTTTATTGGACCTGCATTTCATCTTTGTCTGTTGTTTTGCATGAGAATTGCAAATGAGGTGGATAAATTTGACTTGTGAAGAAGGAATTGTGGGATTAATAGGCTAGATCTCTCAAACCGTTTATAAATGACGTCGACTTATAAATGAGATCGACGCAGCTGATCAACTTCTGCATACATTTCATTTGAATTGTAAAATTATTATTATTATTATGTATTCGTGTATCTCATAGAAGTTATAGTGTAAAAGCAATCCAGACCTCATTCAAAGGAAAGGATGCGAATTAATTTTTTTTTTTTGAATTTGAATAATAGACTTTTGGGAAAACAATTCAAAAAATCAATTGAAAAGTAAAAATTTATCTTCATTTTTTATTATTTTATGGAGGTACTCGATGCGCCTTCCATCCAATTTTTGTTTAAAATTTTGAAAAACTTAAGTTGATTTAGTTAATTCGATTGAACAAAAATTCAAGTTGAGCAATTCAAAGGCTATGTCAATTTTATTAAAATTAAATTAAATTTCTCAACATAATAGAACTATCAAATCAATCAAGTTTGAATTTCAAATTTTCAAATTCTGATTTAGATTATAATAAAATATATGATTATTGGGGCTTTTTTAAAAAAAAAATAAGGTTAAAATTTTTTATTTTGGGTTAGTAAGCATAATGGGTAAAAGCATGTAAACGGGCCTTTATCGGGCTGCGGACGGTCTGATAAGCCTATCGGGTCGGGCCGCAGACTGTCCAATTATGTTATCGGGTCAGGCCAGATCCCGCCAGGCGGCCCGGAACTGAGTCCGTTTACACCTCTACTCCTTGACTGATTCTAAGGATGTCTTGCCACCAGGTGCAGAATTACTCAAGGTAATCACTAGAGTATCAAATGAATCTGGTAGTGTCCCCATGAGAAGATGAGCCAAAATCACATCGTCAAAAGTAATCTTCACACTAGCCAGTTGATTCACCATACCCTAAAAGTTGCTAAGGTGTTCTGATATTGATTGATTCTCATTGTATATCAATCTCATCACTCTCATAATAATAGAAGCCTTGCTCACTGGTGCTTTGCTCTCATACATTGTAGGCAATTTGATCCATAGTGCATCTGCCTTCTTTTCTTCTGTGACATGGTGAAGTATGGAGTCATCTACATACTTCCTAATCAAACTCACAGCTTTCAAGTGCTTGTATTTCCAGTCCTTGAGCTTGTCTTTCATGTCATCAAGTTTAGATTCATGTCTTAAGATTGGATAATATAGATCATTTTCAATCAGGAGGTCTTGCATCCGTGTCTTATACAGAAGGTAATTGCCCGGTACCAATTTCATGATTGTTGCATTGCTGGAACTGGATGCCATTCTTGCATTGTCCTCTCTTTTACTAGTGCGCAAACACGGAAGCAATTTATCAATGCAAATTAAATTGGTAGCCCAGTACAAAACCTAGAAACCTACTCCTAACATCCAACCAAACACTCTCAAACTCTTCGCCACTTGGATGGTTCAATCAATCAAACACATGGCATGTATAATGTGTAAAATTAATGACAATCATGAAAAAAACTGAGGATAGAGCTGAATACCCCTTTGCAAATTGAATAGTGGTTTTGCACTTTGCACTTGGGGACGTTGGTTGCCCCCTTACTGTGAGCGAAGGTATGTCGCCGCTGCTACACGTCCTCCTCTCTGATGTCCGGCTGAAGATGAATAGCGAGAACCGGATCTGCAGTCATCTGGTCTCTCACTGCTACCCAAATCGTTGTTCTCAAAGGTGCCTGCTGAACCTGCGATTAGAGACTGGCTATCGGCGGCAATAGGAACAGATGTTCCCCTACTTGATCTGCTGATTCTGCTGCTCTACAGATCTGATCTGTAACTGAGATCTGCTCTCAGATCTCCTGCTCGACCTTCCTCACCACGAATCTTCCCAGATCTATCTGGGTTTTCTCTCTGCTTGGCCTGCGTCCCCCTTATTCCTGGCTCCAAGTATGGCAGTCTACTGCTGGACGGCGGTAGCACTTGCAGCTTCGATGCTGGGACGGAGATGACTGGATCTGGGGGGCGGATCTGCGCTCTTTTGGCTACCGCCACTTCTGGCTTCGCTACTGCACTGTGCAACCACTTTCCTTCCTCGCGATTTGCTCTCCCGAAAACCCCCGTGCGTATACGTATCTGGGCTCTGCTCTCATATCTGAGAACACACGTTCTCCTCTCAGTTGTTGTCGTGATCTGGGAAAAAAAAGTCTTGGTCGTGCTTGCCTCTGCTCAGCGATGGGGTTTCAGTAGCGTGCCTCCTGTTCGCACAGTTCTAGGGACGGTGCCACCTCTCTGCTCGCTGCAATATAGATCTGGAGATTTTCGCCAGTGAAAACCCTCTTCTTCCGCCGCAACTCTGGTTTGAATGGCGGTAAGGTCCTGACCGAGAAACCCTTTCTCTCTTGGTCTGGAACGCTGATCTGAAAAATCATATCTGAGCTGCTTGTTTTCTTCGCTTGTTAGGGCGATGGCCTCTCTACTGCGAAAAACCTCTCTGGTTTGGGCGATGGCCTCTCTCCTGCGAAAAACCCAGAATGAGCGACTGCTCTTCTGCTTTTCTTCTCTTCTCTGCGGTTGAAACAGAGAAAAAAAAACCCGGCCTTCGAGATTTCCCTTTTTCTCCGTTGCGATGAACAAGTCTATTGGAAACCCAAAATCGCAAGTATTGGCTCTGCCGCTCCTTGCACCAACACCGGGATCGAACCGCAGGCTGGGGTTAATCTAAAAATCCCTTTTACGAAAAATCGAGAGACGCCTTATTCTGCCCCTGTAATGTTTCCGCCGCCACAGTTAGGATCTGTGATTTTCCGGCCGAATCTGAAAACCTTCCGCTCTAATACTATTTGTTTGAGTAAATTTAAAAATGCAAATTAATCACACACACAACAGATAACACAAAATTTACGTGATTTAGCAAGATTGACTCCACGGAGCGAGATAATTTTTATGTCAAGAAATTCTCTGGATTAAAAGGGTTAGCCATCACTCTCTCTGTCTCATTTTCTCTTTTCTCTCACCCTCTCAACCCTCGCCCGATCATACCATGACTTATAATAAAAAGAGAGAGAGAGAAAGACAAGCAATTAGGGCCTAAGTTACATGACTGGGCCTGAGCCCAATAGATTATCTAAGCCCAGTGTGGGGCTAAACCTCACAACGACATTGCCTCTGCAAGCAGAAGCCCCACTTCAAGTCCTGTAGTCATTTGATGTCTGTGGCTTGTAGGAAATTGTTTGCATCTAAAGTTTTATGTAATGCCCTCTACCAGAGAAGAGGTAGGGTCTTAGATCTCTTCGTCATAAAAAAAATATAGAATTCCCAAACTACTTAAATTTTGAATAAATTCAAATAATATCTACTTTATCTTCAAAGTATACCCTCGAAGATCTTAAAGGATCAATAGAGCATTTTGAGAACGAGCTCGAATTTGACTTATATGTACTACATACATACTCAAAACAAAGCAAAATGCAAAATTTAGATTTCTTTCATTTTTAGATCAATCTAGATTTGTATACAAATATACTTGAATAGTTGAATCATTAACTTGTTGATTTGAATAACAACGTTATGGAATATATGATATTTCAATAACAATTTTTGTGGCCTACCTACAGAGAATCCAAATTTTAATAGAGATTGCAATGTGAAATGACATGTTGCCACTAATATAAAAAATTGTATGTTTAGAAGGTCGATAACGCATAATTAATAAGTACTACGAAATTTGGGTTTTTTCTTTTAAGTAGTGCAATACTCTTTTCATATTTAATTTAATGGGTTTCACATTTTTCTCTAATCTCAATTATTATTAAGACTTTTAAATGCCTATCATAGTGTTTTAAACCCTCACACTTTTAGCGGTTCATTCCTGACCTTTATCAAATGTAATTCAATTACCTTTTATACATTTTCAAAGTTCAAACTTGCAAAAACTCTCAATGGCCTATGGTTTGAAAGGGTTAGGGTAATTGACCCTTAATAACCTACAAAAAGTTTGAAATTATTGAACTATTTTGCTATTTATAGTTGTAATTAGTGTCAACGAGACATTGTTTATGAGAATATTATTATTAATTTTTGTATATTTTTTATTTAACATTTGATATTTTATACTTATTCAAATATATTATTTTTTAGTTTATTATTATCATGATAATGTCACAAATTTGACTGAGATTAAACCATATCCAACACAATTTTTTAATACATATCGACCAATTGAATATTAAATTGGGAAAAAAGAGTTCCCAAAAGTTAAAAGAGTTTGCAAGAGCCACGTTTGAATAAGAACAATGCCATCCATGTCTTAATCCTTACCAGAAGCACTGATTGAAGCTAATAAATAATAAATAAAAAAAACTTGAAAGAGTGTGAACCATGTCACGTGTCAATAAACTGCAAATGCTATCAAAGTCATTAATTAATAGGGATTCTTAGTTGACAAAAATACATTTATGATGACGAAAGGAATTACATATTGTCTATGTCGAATTGATGACTGCTATAATCTGTTTGACACTTTGACGAATTTTCTTTGAAAAGCAAGGGAAAGTGTCATTGTTGCTATTTTATGTTGTTGACTCCACTCTTTTTCCACCATCCAGAAACTTCTTAGAGCGATTGCTTTTCTCAATTCCCATAGTTTGAGATTAAAGCAACATTTTCCAAAAATGTGATTTAAAAAAAACAAAGTTGCTCCCTTTTTGTTTTAAGAATCTTGATTTTTAATATCAAATTATTGTTAAAAAAATTCTATCATGACTAAAAAATAATTTCTCCAAATCTTTTATGAAACGAATCCTAAATACCTTTATTAATACATATATTTAACTTAACCTATTTGTTAAATAGATTTATACAACTGAAATATATTTAATGAATTGGTTCAATCTAATCTATTTATTAAATAGATTAACTTGACTTAAATAAGATTAAATGAATTGACTCAACCAATTTATTTATAGAAAAGGTTGACCCACTCAATAGGTCTTTACCCATTTATTAACAGGTTTGATTGATCCAAATAGACGACCAATCAATATGATTAACTCCACTTAACTTATTTATTAAAAACTTAATCCAGCCTAATCCACACCAAATTGAACTCATTTATTAAATACGTTGACCTAATCTAAACAATTTTAAATATGAGGATGAGCAATCCACCTTTATCATCATCATTATCTAAGTCATTTATCCCACTAATCTAGAGTTTACCTTTAATCTAGATTTGACAAAATTATTTCATAGGCTAAATCCAACCCATATATCTCCTAGATGAGTGCTACAACTAAGCTAATTCAAACTCAAAATGCATATGCACTTTTTGGTGCCGAAAATGGATTTGTTTGTGTTATTTTATAGAAATATAAATATAAATTATAAATTACATATATTTTATACATACATAATATGAATTATGGTTTTTAAAATTTGACTCAATATTAGATTTTCAAATCATGCCGTCCTTTTTTGAACTAAGCTTAGCTTGTGCTTAGTTCAACCAAAACCAATTTCTTTTTTATTTTTTCTTACAAGCTCGAGTTATGCCCAACCTAAATAACTTATTAAACAAGTTAACCAAATCAAAAGTTTAAAAGGTTTACCTGAACCTTCAGCTCATTTATGAAGGTTGATCCAACTCAGACACACCTCACCCAAAACATTTGTCAAACAAATTAACACAACTTAAAATGACCCATTTATGCAACAAATTGATTCAACTTGAATTTTCTTAAAAAGACTATTCTGATTTATAGTTAAGATAACGCATTTATTAAATGAGTTAATGTAATTTGGATATGTGATAGAAACTTAAACAAGTTAACTTGTGTTGCTTATCTATTAAATATAGACCAACTCAATTCCTACCAATTTCAATCCATTTATTGAAGGGATTAAATGCAACTCAATCTGACCCATTTATGAACCAATTTTTCTTTTTGTGAGTGTGTGGGAAATAGATATAGAAAAGATTTTTTATTAGAAAGAAAATTTCCACTCCATTTTCATTCAAAAAATCTTATCATAAAAATCCATTCATCCCATTGAAATTAATTTTCCTAATAAACCGACAAACTCAGTAGGAGGGATCTGTCATGAAAATACTACATCACGGACAAAGAGATGTCATAAAAAAGTGGAGGAATTTATTTTGTTTAAGAAACTTGATCAATTTTTTTAGGGTAGTGATCTTCTCACAGGAGGTTTGTATAATCAGATACGGAAATTAGTGGATTTTTTATTTTACCCTTAACATGAACTGTAAAATTTCGACTAGCCAAGGCGAATTTTGGATAGCTGATTTACTGTTCATTCGAATTTTTTGCTAGCCGATTTACTATTCATGTGAATTTCGGCGAGCCGATGTTACTGTTTATGTGAATTTCGGCGAGCCGACTTATTATTTATGGGAATTTCGGCGAGCCGGTGTTACTGTTCAAGAGAATTTCGGCTAGCAAATTTACTGTTCATGTGAATTTTGGTGAGCCGATTTACTGTTCATGTGAACTTTGGCGAGCCGATTTCTGTTCATGTGAATCTCAGCAAGCCGATTTATTGTTTATGCGAAGGGTTGGTGAGCCGATTTTACTCTTCATGCGAAGGGTAAATCGAAAATCCACTAATTTCCATGTCTGGTTACACAAAAAGCCCGTGGGAGGATCGCTACCTTTTTTTAAGTCTCATTTGTTAAAAAATTCCGTAAAATAATAAATAGATATAAAACCATGTGAATAAGAGGGTACAAGAGAAACTCCTACAATTAATAATCATTTTTTGAGATTTGATAAGAAAAATCAATGTCTTATAATGATTAAGTTTACAAAATGTAAAAATCGCTAAAATTAGCGTATCAAAGTAGAATTTTACCAATAAATTGTTGAAAACAAATAAACCATGACACTGTTGCAACATAAGTAGCAACACAAAACCACATGATTTAAATAGCTTGCCCATGTTCCTGCGTTTATGTTGAGATTGAATATTTCACTATCTTCAATAAAAAAATTTACAATGGAATTTGGAGGTTGATAGCGAGTATGCTGATCTGTGAAAAGTAAACACAACTTGGTACAGACTTAGGGTTGGATCTCTGAAAATTTGCCAGTGTGCTGCAATTTTAGAGTATGATTTCTGAAGGACCTGTGCAGCCAATAACAGTTCGTGAAAAGATTCTGGTTTTAGTTGGAGTTTCCCAAACAATACCCGAATCGAAAAACAAAAGTGTCTGTGAATTCAACTATACTTTATGGAATCTAGATTGATATATCTTTTAATTCATTAGATTTTAACAATGCGGAGCGAATAATTAAAAGAGATTAAAGAGAAAACAATAAATGTCTTAATTTAAAAATCATAAAACAGAACATCTTAATCTTAAAATCATAAAACAATAATTGAATTGTAATCACCAAGACTTTACTTACAAAGGGTTGATCCTTGTCCAACGGCTGAAGCCTGGTGTGCAATGCACTCAACTCTAAGAGTCTTTGTTTCAAAAATTGAGAATAATTCTATTAAATTTGAAATTACATGCAGTATGTATAGAGAAAGTGTTGTAATAAGTATAAAATACCCTTTCCTAACATATCTTGTGAAAATAGAAATAAAAGTTAGCAATTGGATGAAGGGTCCTTATTTAATTGCTAAATACTAAAGATAAAATCCCCAAAAATAAACAATTGTTTTCCATGCTTACAATGATTCTTGTTTATCACCACCTTGCAAAAAATGTCAAAAGGAGAAGAAATAGCCAATGGATGGTTCTAAGAGGAAGGTTCAAAGTAACACTGCACATGTCTAGTAAAACTGTCATATTTGAGCTAAGAACTCTGACTTGGTCATTCTTGAACTCATTGGAAAGCTCTTTGACTAAGCTATCCACACCTAAAATTTTATCCAATTTCGAGTTCATTTGATACCCGAAAAGTGCTCTTCAAGTAAGTGTTGTTTTCAACCGTGAGAAATTCACCCATATGGATTCAATCCACTACATCTACACCGACTCCTCTTCCTTATCCTCTCACACTACATTCCCATCTTGGAGAATGTAATTTGGAACGTACACTTGCAATGTGGTAGAGAGTCTAGAGATTGGATCAATTAGGGCTTTATAGAGTAGGATTGAATATGAGTCTGGCCTGTTTAAAGTAAAGGCTTAGATTTATAGACTTACCTGGGTCATTCGGGCTTATTGGGTCACTAGGCTTGGACTAATAAAATGGCTAGGATTATTAGAAGAGTCCAATGACGTGTTTCTTGATCAAATAGGGTCATGGGAGCCACTCCAATTCTCCATGCGATCAAATCCACTAATAAAGTCCATCAAATGTGAATCATCGGGTTCATTCCCTCATCAGAAGCATAGAAATATCTTTTAAATATCTACATTTTTTCATCTCTTGCAATATGTCTCAATTAAAGAACTATCATCCACTTGAAAAATTAATAAAGAGTTTCCTGAGTTTAACTTTCTTTTGAATTTAACTTTGATATTGTTTTGAATTAATTTTAATTAGAATATTTGGATTGTTTTAATTACATTTTGATTTAAATTTCAATTAGTGAATTTTCCATTATTTAATTAAAATTGGATTCCACATTCCAAATTAATTCATTCGAAGGTTCTTCGAATTTAATCTTAATTAGAGCCGGATTAGAGTTCACGTGTAATACCCCGACTCTAAATTAGGCTTAACTATGTTATTTTGAGCCATTAATTGTGATTTGTGATCATTTAATCATGAAGATTATGGAGTGAACTCTCTAAAAAGTCCAAGTTTGGTCCAATCCGACCTCAATAGCTCATTTATCCAACTCGTTGAATTTAGAAGGGAAAAATTGTAAACACATGAACTTTATTTATTTATTTTGATAATTGATCCTAAAATTATTTCACTCTGGAAAATCACTCATTTGGAGTATTCGAACCCCCAAACTCACACAGATACAATAGTTTTAAATTTCTAGTTTAATGGACCCTTCAATTAGTTCTATTGATTTTTCGAACGGTAAATATTTTAGATTTTTAAAATGAAGTTTAAGACCCTCAATCTACATCGTGAGATATGAGCCGTCGTTTTAACAAAAACACTCCAACACACTTATCACTCGGATCGAGTGACTTTTGACCTCAAATCTTCTTTGAACTTTTGAACTTTTTCATGAAGCGAACTTACTCGACAAATTTGCAGAGTCAAATTTCTCCAACAATACCCGATTTTTCTAAGAATTTCAATTATTATAAAAAACTATATGAAATATAATGTTTTATAAATAATAAAATAATATATTATGTATTGATTCATCAAAGCTAGTTGACCATAGAATAGGCGACGTGGGTGGATTTTTCTGCTGCATGGCTACGCCTTTGGTTATAAAATGAAGTGAGGAGCAATCGTCTCTTCACTCATTCACTGAACTAACTGAAAACTCTGCTCCTTTCATCACATTCTTTTTCCTCTTTTGTGTGTGCCATTTTGGTGGGATTTTCGGGAGAAAACCAAAACGCTGTCGAAATTATGCAGGAAGGTATAAAAATTTTCCATTTCCTTTATTTATAAGACTTAGGGAAGATTAGGAGTAAAGTGGGATGAAAATAGGGGTATAAAAATGTAGATTTTAGAAACCATGAAAAAATGACCTTTTATTTATTTTCAAGTTACACCTTCAAAATCTACTCTATTTCTCGTTAAAATTCTAATTTCTTTCTTCTAAAATAAAAGAGGGAATAACTCCATCTCCATCTGGCTTGATGTGTATTTACTTTCACTAATGTGCGTTTATTTTTCTGCATTATACCATCTGGGCTTAACAATCAATACTCTTCGTAGCTTTTGTTCAGAGAAATACGAGATCAGACACTAAATAATTTTATTTACTTTCATGTAATGTACCATCTGAATTGAACTCTCAATACTCTTCGTGGCTATCACCCGAATAAATACTAGACCAGGCACTGAGTACTTCCATTTTTCTTTTATTGTGTGTTTTGGATGGCTAACACTCCTAACAAAAATTAATATAGGTTAATTATGCATAGTTTGGACTCAACCATTTCCTCATTTTTTCCTTGGAAAGAAATAAACACTGCGGTTAAAAATATATCGTGTGTATTTTTTTTCAAATAAAAATTTACGCGTTTTTCATTTTTACAGATATAACGCTAAAACTCATCGGACTACGGTGAGGAGACTCAACTTTCTCTCTATTTCAATGTGTTTTTGAAACCTTTAACTCTTTGACAATAAATGAGACCCATGGACATATAAAAATGGAAAAGAATAAATGGGATTCGATGCGAGACCTAACATCTCTTCCTTGTAAGGAATGTAATTTTGTTCTATAGATAGAACGTAAGTGTGAAAAGGTGACAGGGAGTTGAGGCCTAGTAGTCTATGAACGAAGTATGGAACCCATTTATGTGTCTAGAAGTTAATATGTTTAATGAATTGGATGAAGGCGCGAGAACGTTAGTAGTCAATTCAAATTTCTATGTATGGTATATTGTGTTGTTGATTTTTGATGCAGGGCTTCTAAATTGAGTGTTCCAAGTTTTGGGACCAGAGCTGTAAAACTGGATGAAGGTTGGTATTCTCCAGTGTAAAACTCTATGTAAAAAGGGGTCATGGAGTGATGTAAGATTATAACATAGGTTATGAATTGTTCCCAGAATGTGAAAAGTTATAAATTGGTACGTGAGAAATTGCCTTCACGCACATAATAATTGATTTTTGGTCGTAGAAGCTCTTGTAAGGTGCTACATTTTGACCATGTCGGGTTTAATGCATTGAGGACTTAGTAGGTCCTCGGTTTTAAATGGCGTGAAATTCTAAAGGCAGATATTAGTGAAAATAAATGACAGTTTGGTATTGAGAATGGTATTGATGAACCCTTCTAGATTATTATCTTTTGATGTTGGAAGTGATTTAACTGTATTATATTCTTGTTATGATATATTGTTATAATTATTATATACATTTGATAATTGAGTTACTGAAGAAATGAATCTTTTGGACCTATTAAGGGCGAAAATAATGCAAAGGTTTATTTTGATAACTACGGTGTTGAGGTCTCTTAGAGTACCCGACTAATCATCGAGGCATGTGCAACATGTAATACCCTGACTCAGATTAGGCGTAGTTTAGTTTAATAAATCTTACTTACACCAGTTAATCTCGAAGATTACGGTTAGGGCCTTGAGAAAAGCCCAGGTGTGGCCCAATCTGAGCTTGAAAACTCAGTGATCCAACTTGTCCAGCTGAAGGGGCAAAATGATAATTTACCGCTTATTGTTATTATTTTATTTATTGTGTTATTATGTGATTATTATTGGATGAAATTATTCTCCTTAGTCAAGGATTTCTATTTCTGATTTTAAAATAATTTTATTTTCAGAAAATAGTATTTAAAACCGCCAGTCAAAACCCCGAAAGGGAGAAATAAATATTTTTAAATGGTTTTTGAAATGAGATAAATTTTGAAACAAGTATATTATGTTAGACCATTTTAGTATGGTCTATTTTATTCTTTCAAACCCCAAAAATGAGGATTTTAAATCGTTTTATTTAACACAAGTTAAATCGCGTAAATAGTGTTAAATTATGATTTTTATTTAAATCAATGGTTTTTGTTGAGTTTTAAATCTCCAATTTTTATGGTGATTAGAGTTTTTAGAACCCAACTTATCTATCAGGTTTGATTAAAATTTTTGAGCATTTAAAATGATGTTTTAGTTAAAAATCATATTTTTATCAAATTAGGGGCCTATTTGCAAAATTGAAAATTCAGGAGGACTTATTTGCAACCGGAACTACCGAACAATGATTACACTGTTCGGGACGTCAGCAACAGCTGCATACAATGGCATGCAGTGGCTCAATGGACTCTCCAGTCTCTATAAAATACCCTCCATCTGTTGGTTTAAACTCCCTCAGACTTTCAACTCTTCTCTCCCTCTCAGCTGCTCTGAGTTTTTCCCTGCCGACCACCCTTTTTGCCTCAGTTTCTTCCCAATTTTAGCTTCACCGTAAGCTTTAAAGGAAAGATTTTCAAAAACCAAAATTTTCAGCCCAAGAACTCAAGTGAAGGTAACCACTGTGTTCCTCTTTCAATTTCAATCGGTTTAGAATCAAGAAAAACCCAATTTGGCCAAGTTTTGAGTGTGTAAAACCAGTTTGAAGTTTAAGGAAAACTATAGGATTTCTTGCACCAGTGTGTTTTCAGTGTTAAGATCTAATGGCCTGCTTAGTTTTAAAACTCCTAATCACTCCCTATGGAAAGAGGAGTCACTGAGAAGTCTATCTGACCGGTTGGATGTGATAACCGAATCTGGAAAACCCACTGTCTCCAAATTCGTATTTCATGCAGTGTATGCCCGTCACTGTCTGCTATTACAGACAGTGGAGGAAGACGACTCTCGGATGGTCCGAGAGTCGAGCTTTGGACGGTCCGAGGGTCACACCCTTCGGACTGTTAGAGCGGAGCCCTTCGGACGTTCCGAGCTTCACCTGAAGCGTCCGAGGCAAGCCTTGTTCTGCTGGATGTTCCGAGCCGAGTTCGGAAGGACCGAACCCCACTCGGACAATCCGAGCCTCACTCGGCGTTATCCGAGACACACAAACTCACCGAGACTTGTTTTTCGAATTTTTTGGTTCGGAAGGACTTTCGGATGATCCAAGACTCGATCTTCGGATGATCCGAAGGTAGACCCATGGTCTGAAGTCAGTGACTAGTTTAGACAGTGGTTCGTATGATTCGAAGCCACAGTACCTAGTTCCGGGGCATGTCCGAGGGACCTAGTTTTTGAAGTGCAAAATATTGTTTGATTATTGATGCATGTGATATTAGTACCCATTTAAATTAAAAATGTACTAACCCTTTTCTCTTATTACTATAGTGTATATACAATTGTATTCATTTCCAGGCTAACTCTATTGGTCGGGCACTGAGTGATTTCACTTCCAGGCCGACGCTATATTTGTCGGGCACTGAGTGATTTCACTTCCAGGCCGACGGTATATTTTTCGGGCATTGAGTGATCTCGAGGCCTTACTCAACATGTCAAATCTGGTCCTATCTAGGAGACAACTAAGAAGTGACCTAAGTATCTAGATCTAACTCAATAAGTCAATATGGTCATGCCCAGAAGACAATATGAGTTTTGGACTGAGCACCTTATTATTTCTATATTGTGGATTATTGTAACTTAAAATTGTTAGAAACCAAGTAGGAGACTCAATTCCATTTACTTTGGAGATTTTTGGGAAAACAAGTATGATTTTGAAATACTACTTATATGTATGCATTTGATGCCATGTATATTGACTTATGATTGATTATACACTTGTTTGCTTATTGAACAGAGACCGCGATACCACACTCTTACGGTGAGGGAACTTAATTTTGCAGTAAGTGTAAACAGGTTATATAAGATGAATCTTGAGTAATGAGTGGTTTCAGATTTGATGAACCCACCCATGTGCATAGAAAAGATGCACTGTTGTAAGAAGTGCTATGTTAATTGTGAAATACTTATGATGTTGATCATATGAGTTATGTAATACTGCTTCCACGTGCCCTTGACTATTGAACCAATATCGGCCATGTGTGTGAGATAGTTTACGTCTACTAGACCATGGGTGTCGACAGTTGCTGACTTGAGGAGTGTCAATATCGGCCATGTGAGGGCCGGAGATGTATTTGTAAGGATATATTTTGACTGTGTCGGGACTTAATATGATGGTCTCAGCGTAGTATGTAGGCGTTACGTTGGATGACACCAGTAATGGAAAGAATGATGGATTGTGGAATAATGATGAGATTATACTTGAATTTATTGTTAAGCATGAGATATTATTGCAACTGTTGATTATTTACTAGCCTGATATTTACTTAAACTGAACTGTTATATTTCCTTCATTGGGCTAGTTAGCTCACCCCACTCACCTTTCAGGAGAGGAACCTGAGGAGGAGAACCCTCTGTTTGAAGCTTAGGCTGGATAAACTACGACGTTACTTTGGGATTCCCACTCAGGGGAATACCCTTATCTTTGCTTTTTTGTTCTTGGAACTATTTGTTTTTATAAAGTACCTGGTGTGGTACTTAGTTTGTTTGAACGTAATGTATTAAGACTACCATACGACTGTAGTTACTCTGATATTTCAATGATAATTCAGTGTTGGAATTATGTGCTCATGTTATGTGTAATGATTATGTTTATGTTGGGTAGACATATGGTATATGTTTGAGTCCACATGACGGGATCATGTGTGACCCATGGGCCTAACCGTTGATTCCGACCCAGTTAGACTTCTTGAGTGTCTTCTTAGTTTAAAAAAAGAAAAAAAATATCAGTCACGTTCCGGGCCCACCTTTCGAGTCGGGGCGTGACACAACCTCCCTACCCACACACCGAGTAACTCCATGAGGAGTGGTCCTTTGGAGTGGAATATGAATCAAGGAGTGGATCTTTGGGGTGGAGTGGGAATTGAAGTGAGGACTCTCACTTCCTGACGCTGATTCCTGGCCATGACTCCAACCCCTTTGGATTATCATGTGTGTACTTCATTTAATTTTTAAATGATGTATATTGCAAATACAGAAGCAGGAAAGGAATTGTTTTGGATGAAGATATTTCTTCAACAACTGGGTTTGAAGTAGGAAGAGTATGTAGTATTCTGTGACAGTCAGAGTGCTATAGACTTGAGCAAGAATGCTATGTACCATTCTCGCACGAAGCACATTGATGTGAGACACCATTGGATACGTGAAGTTGTTGAGAAACAAATGTTGACCATTAAGAAAATTCACAAAGAGAAAAATCCATCTGATATGTTGACTAATATGATTCTTAGACAAAAGTTTGATCTCTACATCGAGTTGGCAGGGATGCACTCCAAATGAGCAACTGCAGGTTTTATGTCTTGTATACAGTATTATGAACGACATTAGGAAGTAAACTCGAATTTGGATTTGAGTGGGACCCACACAGATACTGTACACGGTATGGAGAGATCTTTTAGGATCTGACGCATGCTTTGATGGAAAGTAGGATATTTAAGGAAAGCACAACCCTAGAGTCCTCTCTCTGCCCTGGATCAATTCTCTCTCTGTCTCAACCCATCACTCATGAAAATAAGAGAGGAAATCAAGAGGGAAAGGAAGAGAAATTCTGGTGCACACGAGTTTTGCAAGAGGATGACGAAAACAAAGCAAGGAAGCGACACACGTCTGTTGGAACTCATGGATTCAGGTACGCCTTATGTTATGATGATTTTCCACATAATGAATGGTTTGTTTATTGAGAGTATCATTGATTCACGATCCTGACACACTGACGAATCATGGATTGAATGATGATCGGATTGGGCACATTAAGAACACAAAATATCAATGTTCAAATGTTTACTTAACACCCAAGTTTCAATCCAATATTATAAATTTTCTAACAATTGGTATGAGAGCGTATGGTTTTCTATGAATCACTGATGCTTTCAATGAAGACCCATGATATGATGATTTTCCATAAAAAAATCAGTTGAAGAAAGAAGGAAATCCGCTCAAGTTTGTCTAAGATTTCCATTTTGGCCAGACCGTAAATGATCGATCGGCTGTACCGATCGGTCGGTCGACATAAGGAAAATAGCCAGAATCGAAACTATAATTTTTCATTGGCTCTGACCGATGCCTACTGGTGTTGTGCAAATTTTAAATTTATAACTCGCAAGCACATGAACCATTTAGATAGTATAGCGATTAAGTGCGAGGACGCACCCATCGGAACTTTAGGAAAATATATCCATGAAAATACACCATTCAATTACGTATTTTAAGAACTTTGGAAAATATGGAGATAAATCATAAATATGAAATAATTTATCTAATCTATGAGTTTTAATTTCAATTTAAAAATATTCTAGATTTAAACATAAAATCTAACAATTTAACTAATTTTAATTAAGATAGTGGAATTAATAAAAAAAAATATAAACAATCTCAATCTAATTTAAAATACAAAATTAAAATGAAATTAAATTATTTCCAACCTAGCTCATCAATTTCAACAGTTTTTTGATTTATAAACAAAATAAAATTAAAGACACCTAAATTACTTCTGTATATATTTAAAGTGGAACTGACTCAAAGAATCAAGAAGGCATTATTTTCTATATTTTAAAAATAAAACAAAGGCCTAGCCTACGGAGCTCACGTAAATTACTAACCTTGCATTCAAATTTTTCATTAATTAAAATTCCAAATATAAAAGCCATGAATTCAATAATCATCAATTTCTCAAATTAAACCTTAGATTAGATAGAATTTAAACTTTCTCTCCAAACCTAAATATTTCAGTGCACTCTTGAAAACAAGAGCCTTAGATCAGATAATGAAGTCTATTTAATCTAAATATTTCAGTGCATCTAATTTGAAAAATCTAAAATTAAATCCAACATGTATTTTATAAAAAAGAATTAAAATAAAATCAAACCATCATAATACATGAATTAAATAATTGGAAAACCATAGACTAATATTTCAGCGCACCCTTATTTTATTCAAAACAAGAAATTGAAATTACAACACAATGGAATTGAAATTAAAGGATAAGAAAATATAATGAGAAATTCAAAATCACCAACCTTAAAGAAGCCTTATGATGTTTGAAAATCACACTATCTCCTTCCCTTCTTCCTCTCCTCTCCTTTTCTTCAATGCCCAAGTTCAGTTTTCTCAACGGGAGAGGGCTAGTATTTATAGTTGAAAGGAGGTGGAATGAATGGATTGGATTTAAAGATTTAAATAAAACAAGGGACACATGGAGGGTGGATATGATTTGTGCTAAATATGGAATGACTTAAAGAGGCAAGGAGCTAAATTTGTATAAGGAAAGTGGGTGCATAATCTCGTTCTTTACACATATATCATCTTATAGCTCAGTTTTGACCTTTTTAACTTCTGAATCAGAAAAAGTTGTAAACTATAAAGTTGTATCCCTTGAAGTCTTCTTTCTAATGCAAAAAGAATCAAAGCAATCGGACATCGGAGTGGAAATTTATGACCAAAATACCGAACATATGTCAAACCTTCCTTATTTTTCTCCCTTTCTTATTTTCTTTCTCTTTCCTTAATCCACTTGCCAAATTCGAAAATCCTCTTATATTGACTTCTAAATTTCGAATTTCCTCTTGAGATAATGAAAATAGTATTCACACATATGGATTTCTTTATGGGTTTTTCTTAATGGGCTTAATAATTGGACTTTTCAAATATGGAAAATCTAATAATTAATTTTAGCACTTACAATCAATTCTAAAAATGTACTACATTAATCCAAACTCTCATAGATGGATTTGAATTAATAAGTTTACAAATAAAACCCCTAAAATTGTGGTAAAATAATTATTAAAAATTCCAACTTTCCAAAATATCAACTTATGCCCATAAATTGCAAAATTCTCCTTTTTAATTTTCATATCTTGCATTTCCCTGTAAATCCTACAAAACATCCAAAATCTCATTAAACATATTCTAAAACATACAAAACAAGAGGCTAACTAGTCCAAATATAAGGGTAAAATAGTCATTTTCCAGTGCTCATCAACTGGCGACCCGTGGGCCACTATAAGACCGATCAATCGGTGGGGTCGATCGGTGGGGTCGATCGGCGGGTCTTCCATATTAATTTTAGTTATGATGCTTTATTTTTAATTAAATGTTAGAACACTTAATGATACGCTATGTGTTCAATAAATTAAAAGTAATTGTATTATGGGTTGAACCGACACCTAACAGTAAATTTCATATGAAAGATTTAAGAACTCGATGTGAATTATGTTTAATTCAATTACAGCGTGAAGTCATTATTTTGACTTGAATTCAAATTATGATACGACTTGTTAATCACCAAAGTGGCCTGAGTGGAATGTGTTGAATATCGAGTCATATAACCATGTTTTAATATTGGTCCCAAGTGTTAATTAGTAATGGCTTTGAAAATCGCAATCCCTAACTCACAGAGATATTAGGTTGGACCAAAGGTGCACCATTCCATGGTTAACAGATTGGGACAGGATAATTGACAGTACTTATGGTTAGTATTAGTACGGACACCCAAAGGTGACTACGATATTTAGTCACTTGTAGTTAGTTGGTTAGTCCTATTGGTGACTGGGAATCACCGCAACGTTTGAATAGTGTGTCATAAGATTACTTAAAGGTAGATCCGGTAACACTGTTCGTTAAAGTCAAATAAATTATTTATGTGTTTCATATTGTGTTTAAAATTCATAGCATTATACAGTAATTATGAAATTATGAATATTTTGCAGCTTCGTTATCTGTCTCATTGCATGCGCAACCTTCTTTAGTTCACATGCTTAATGGGTTGACCTTCTCTGACTGGAAAGAACAAGTTGAGTATCACCTTGGTGTTCTCAATCTTGATAAGGCATTAACAAATGACAAGCCTACCATTACTAATGGAAGTACGCTAAGAAGTCAAACCATGAAGCGTGGGTTAGATCAAACAAACTAAGCCTTAGTTCATATGCATGACAATGACTAGCAACATAAGATCCTCCCTACCCACTAATGAGAATGCTAAAGAATTCCTCAAAAGCATAGAAGACAAGTTCAAATCTGCTAACAAGTCTTTAGCCGGGACAATTATGGCCAGGCTCACCACCATGAAGTTCGATGGGAGTCGTGGCATGTATGATCATAATGACCAACATCACTACTCAACTGAGAAACCTGGGTATGATTGTGGATGACACATTTCTAGTCCAATTCATTTTGAACTCATGTGCCATTTCAAATCAATTATAACACCATGAAAGATAAATGGCATGTTAGTGAGCTGACCAACATGATGATCCAAGAATAGACCAGATTTAAGCAGATGGGTTACCACACAATCCATTTCACAAGTCAAGAACCAGTGAAGTAGAAGAGATTCAAGCCCAAAAAGTCCAAGAAAGCCAAATCCAAAACTTATGAGGCTGGTTCAAGTTCCCAAGTTAATGATAAGGGGAAGGGTGGCAGTGTGAGGTGTTACTTCTATAAGAAGCAATGACACTTCCAGAAAGACTATCATAAGAGAAAGGTCTGGTTCGAAAAGAAAGGAATACCTTACAATCCGGAACATTGACCCAGCTGAAATCTCCCTTTATTAAGGCAACCGGGAAAAAGTACTTGTTGAAACTATTGGAACCTATCGTCTTTTTCTTAATACCGATGGTCATTTAGATTTATTAAATTATTTATTTGTTCCTTCAGTTACTAGAAACCTCATTTCTGTCTCGAAGTTAGACCTTAATGGGTATTATTGCAAATTTGGACATAATTTTTTTAGTTTTTTTCAAATCTTATTTTTTCATTGGATCCGGGTGTCTGGCCTTTATCGTTTGAAACTTGATGATGATTTTGCTAATTCTGTCCTTACTCTGCATCATAACATTGGTATTAAATATGTGTTAATTAATGAGAATTCCTCAATTTTGTTAAAAGATTGTGATACATATCCCTTGAAAGAATAGAAAGGTTGGTAAAAGAAGGTATTCTACCGAGTCTCGACTTTACTAACTTAGATGTGTGCATAAAATGCATTAAGAGTAAGCAAACTAAACACACTAAGAAAGGCGCCACAAGAAGTAAATGGTTACTTGAACTGATTCATACTAATATATGCGGTCCTTTTGATGTTCCATCGTTTGGTGGATAAACCTATTTTATCACTTTTATAGATGACTATTCACGTTATGCTTACATATTTCTATTGCACGTAAAATGTCAAGCGGTTAATTCCGTAGATTTATTTATCATTGAGGTAGAAAAGAAATTAGATAGGAAAGTAAAAGTTATTAGATCTGATAAAGGTGGTGAATATTACGATAGGTATCATGAGACGGTGTTGACCCGGGGCCGTTTGCTAGATTACTAGAAAGTCGTGACATAATGACACAATACACGATGTCAGGTACGCCTCAGCAGAATGGTATCGCTGAAAAGCGCAATTGTACACTTACAGATATGGTTAGGAGTATGTTATTCAATAGTATTGTACCCATTATGTTGTGGATGTATGCCTTAAGAACCACAGCGTACATACTTAAACGGGTTTCTAGTAAGTCAGTTCCTAAGATTCCTTATAAACTGTAGGATAGGAATGAAACCCATTCTGAGACATCTACATGTGTGGGGTTGTCCTGAGAAAGTTGGAATTTATAATCCACATTAAAGAAAACTTGATGAGAGGACAATCAATAGTTATTTCATCGGTTATTCTGAGAAGTCCAAAGGGTATAGATTTTATTGTCCAAACCATAATACGAGAATTGTGGAGACTTGAAATGCAAAGTTTATTGAGAATGTGACATTAATGGGAGTGATTTGATAAGAAGTGTGAGTATACAGGAAGTGAGAGTGTGAGTCCCTATGCCCTCAACTTCGGACAGTGTTGCTGTTCCTGACACTATTGAACAACTTAATGAAACTAAACAACACTTAAATGATCAATCACTTCATGAAGATGTCATCACATCCAATGAATTGATTGTAGAACAACCACAAGGAGTTGCCTTAAGAAGGTCTCAAAGACAAAGGAGACCCACAATTTTGAATGATTATATGGTTTATATAGAAGAATCGGATTATGATATAAGGACTCTTAAGGATCCGGGCACTTATGAAGAGGCCATAGGATGTGAAAATTCTGATAAATGATAGATGCCATGAAAGATGAGTTAAAATCCATGAGAAATAAGTCTGGGATTTAGTAGAATTGCCCTAATGATGTAAAAAAGTTGGTTGTAAATAGGTCTTTAAGACTAAACATGACTCAAATGGCAATATCAAACGGTATAAAGCTAGACTTGTGATCAATGGGTTTACGCAGGGAGATAGCATAGATTATAAAAAGACATTCTCCCCTGTATGCAGGAAGGAATTTTTAAAAATTATCATGACTTTGGTGGCTCATGTTGTGCAAATTTTAAATTTATAACTCGCAAGCGCACGAACCATTAAATAGTATAGCGATTAAGTGCGAGGTCGAACCCATCAGAACTTAGGAAAATATATCCATGAAAATATACCATTGAATTACATATTTTAAGAACTTTAAGAAATATGGAGAAAAATCATAAATATGAAGTTATTTATCTAATCTATGAGTTTTAATCTTAATTTAGAAACATTATAGATTTAAACATAGAATCTAACAATTTAACTAATTCTAATTAAGATGGTGGCATTAATATAAAAATATAAACAATCTCAATCTAATTTAAAATACAGAATTAAGATGCAATTAAATTATTTCCAACCTATTTCATCAATTTCACGAGTTTTTGGATTTATAAACAAAAATAAAATTTAAAACACCAAAACTACCTATGTACATATTTACAGTGGAACTGGGTCAAAGAATTATGAAGGCTTTATCTTCCATATTTTAAAAATAATATCAAGGCCTAGAATATGGAGCTCACTTAAATTATTAATCATGCACTCAAATTCTTCATCTATTAAAATTCTTATTATAATAATTATAAAATCCATTATGTTAAGAAAATTCAATTCAAGCCTTGGTCTAGATAAAATGTCAACTTATAATTCCAAATCCAAATATTTCATCCATTCTTTAAAAGAGCCTTGAATCAGAAAAATAAGTTTTATCTATCCTAAATATTTCATCCACTCTCCTCGAATCTCTTAAAATAATTTCAATCATAAAATTATAAAAAGAATAAAAATAAAATCAAAATCTCATCATACATAAATTAAATAATTGGACGACCATGATTCTAAATAAATCCATCTCTCCTTTATTAATAAAATTTGAATTAAGAATTATAATACAATGAAATTTTGGAATAAAGACATAAGAAAAATATAATGGAAATCAAAATCCACCAACCTTAGAACCCAATGTGGATTGAAAATCCCACAGTCTTTCTCCTCCTCTTCTTCCTCTCCTCTCCTTTTCTTCAATGCCCAAGTTCAATTTTCTCAATGGGAGAGGGCTAGTATTTATAGATGAAAGGAGGTGGAATGAATGGATTGGATTCAAAGATTTAAATAAAGTAAGGGATACATGGAGGGCGGATATGATTTGTGCTAAATATGGAACGACTTAAACGAGGCAAGGAGCTAAATTCGTAAAAGGAAAGTGGGTGTAGAATCCCATTTTTTACACATGTATCATCTTGCAGCTCAGTTTTGACCTTGTTAAAGTCCTAATCAGGAAAAGTCGTAAACTACAAAGTTATAGCTCTTGAAGCCTTCTTTCCAACGTAAAAAGAATCAAAGAAATCAGATATAGGAGTGGAAATTTATGACCAAAATACCGAACATGTGTCAAACCTTCCTTATTTTTCTCTTTCTTATTTTCTTTCTCTTTCCTTAATCCACTTGCCAAATTCGAAAATCCTCTTATATTGACTTCTAAATTTCGAATTTCCTCTTGAGATGATGAAAATATTATTCACACATGTGGATTTCTTCATGGGCTTTTCTTAATGGGTTCAATAATTGGGCTTGAGGTCCAAAATAACTCATAATGGGCCCAGGCTTTATATTTAAGCATTTTTTCTGTCATCCTCACTTTTAAACCTGCAAAACACAAAATTCTACTAATTACATAAAATTAAATAAAATGAGGTACTAACAATAATAAATTAAGAGTAAAATATGTATTTATTTTACACTCATCAAATACCCCCAAACTTACATTTTGTTAGTCCTCGAGCAAAACAAAAACTAAAAACTCTAAAAACAAAAATAAAAATCCTAAACTACACCACTTTCGCTGGCACTCTCGATTGCATTTAGCGTATGCAACAAGCCTTTAAACCCCTACCTCACCACTAGTGGACGAGTTATAGTCTCGTGAGGGCTTTCAGTGATGATACCCACAAACATCAAATTTCAGCAAAAATATATAAATCAAAATTTAAAAATCATACAACTCCAAAATTATTTTACAAAACTTATACTTGGAGTGTAGTGTGTGATAGCCAAATATTAACATATCCTTCTTTTTCAAAATACACATAAGTTTTGCAACCACCGGCTGAAAATGCGTTTTGACTCCAAATCTCACAATGGTATATCTCTCAGAAAGACTTTTGCACAGAGATTGGGCTGATTTTCTCTCAATAGTATATGTGAGCGGAATAATTTCTCAAATGCAAATATCTCACACATTTATCATCAAAGAACGATTAATATCAAAGAATAATATAGATCTCATGAATGGATGCCATTTTCCTGAAAACGTTGAAATAATACACCATTATTCTTATTCATCTATTCTCCACTTTAAATACCATATAACTGAGGATCAATAGGACTTCCTGTAGGACGAAACGTGGCTTAGGACCGGGTCATATCAAAGAAGGATAAAAAGATTCTAAAATTAATACTTTGAACTGAAAAATTAGAGGTCTTCAAAATTTTAAAATGGGATATTGCTTCCTTTATTTTTTCTTTTTCATCACTTTCACAGCATTTTTGTCTGTCTCTTTTTTTTTTTTTCACATCCTTTTTTTTTTTTGGTATGGATGTTCCCTTTCTTTTTTTCTTTGTTTTTTCATTGATGATTTTCTTCTTTCTTTTGCATCTCTCAACATCATTTTTTTTTCTTTTCAAGTGCCATAGCTTTCTTAGAGTACCATCCCAATAACAATCATCTCTAACCTTTTCTCGGGCCCTAGAATAGGTCATAGATTTTTCAATGTAGGCTCAAACTCCGCAACCGGAGTTGGGTATAGATAAAATGACTAATCAATAAAAATAGGATAAATTTACATTAAAGGCTCAAAAGTGGGAACTAACATGATAATATGACGAAAATAGGTAGGCTTCAAAGGCTCAAACAATCCAAAACAATGGCCTATATCACTTCCTAAGTTTCATATGAATATTAACACAGCTTCAAATACATTCAGAAAAATTTTAGGTATAATAATCCAATTTTGATGTCATTCTCAGTAATTTGACCAAAACAAAGAATAATGAGATCTAAAAACAATAATGATTATGCGCACATCAAAGAAAATAAAGAATTACTTATAATCTCTCAGAAAAACAGAATGGCTCAATAGCTCACTGGGTCACAAGTCTCCACTGGTATTCCTCCAGTGATTACTTAACTCATTAATATTTATCTTTTTCAAGCTAATATTAATATAGCTGTGTAAAAATTTCCAAGCAAAAATTTCACAAAATTCAAATGGAAAAGCATGATATAAAAATTTTAATCCACATATTAAAAAAAAATTATTTTTTTATTCAAAAACAATTTTGTTCAAAGATTGACAATTTTTTTTTTTAAAATAAAAACAAAACATAAGATTGAAAACAGACACAGTGTAAACCCTCAATACCCCAAAACTTAAATTGAACATTGTCCTCAATGTTCTCTAATCTACAGTGATCAGTTGCAAATTAGAAGAAAATATCAGAAAAAGAACAACTTGAGTAGAGAAATACCTGAGATGACTCTCACACAAAAACCGATTCAAAAAAAGTAAAAACCTAAACTAGTCCAACATTAACACAAACACATACTGATTCACGGACAAACTCAACATCGACTCAGAGACACACATAAAATGCAAAAATCTAACCTAGACAGACTGACAAACAACCTCACAAATACGAACAATTAAATCCTAATCTAGTTATCAAATACTCACACAATTTTTTTTTTTTTTACATCCTAATCTAACAATGCAATACTTAAAGCAAATATGCAAACAATAATCAAATAACTAAGCTAAAGTATGAAACTAATACCTTAATATGCATGAGCAAATTAAATATGCAATTTTTTTTAAATTTTTTATATGCAAAATAAATGTAAGACAACCTAAGAAAATCTATATGAATGCATGAAAAATTAAAAATTTAAAGAAAAGAGATTTAGGCACTTACCTTAGCTTTTAGTGTTTACTTCCGCAAAAATTTTAAAGCGTACGATTAAAATTCCTGACAAATAGAACACCACAAACTTTGGTAAAGATTCTGAATCTCATAAAAATGTATGAAACCTAATCTAAATGCAATTTCCTAATGTTATAACTAGTGGAGGAAATTAATGATTGTAACCTAACTAAGAACTCTAAATTAAATTAAGACCATAAAAATTTCTAAATTAATATCCACCAAATTAATCCGAATCAGATTTTCAAGCAAGTTCAAAGTTGTTCCATGAGTTTTCAATTTTTTTTTTTTTTTTTTTGGAAACATTGTAACTAGACAATTCCAAATTTAGATCTACTTTTTAAAAATAGAATATAACTAAATTGGATTAAAATTCTAAGATTAAAAAATGCTAAAAATAGAAACCAGATATTTTTGGAAGTATCTAAAAATAAAAATCTCCAAAAATAAAATTTTTCTAAATTTAACAGTGATTCTAAATTTAGATAATTTCCTGATTATTTGTAAAACTTCTAAATAAGGTAACCTTCTAAAATTAGAATTTCTAAGAAAATAGAAACTGCTAATTTTAAAGAGTTGGCAAAAATAGATATTTCTAAAATAATCATTATTTTCAAAAATAGATAATTCAATGGCGATCTATTTTAAGTTCCCCGGCAACGGCGCTAAAACCTTGTTGTGCAAATTTTAAATTTATAACTCGCAAGCGCATGAACCATTAAATAGTATAGCGATTAAGTGCGAAGTCGAACCCATCGGAACTTAGGAAAATATATCCATGAAAATATACCATTGAATTATGTATTTTAAGAACTTTAAGAAATATGGAGAAAAATCATAAATATGGAGTTATTTATCTAATATATGAGTTTTAATCTTAATTTAGAAAGCATTCTAGATTTAAACATAGAATCTTATAATTTAACTAATTCTAATTAAGATGGTGGCATTAATATAAAAATATAAAAAATCTCAATCTAATTTAAAATACAGAATTAAGATGCAATTAAATTATTTCCAACCTATTTCATCAATTTCACGAGTTTTTGGATTTATAAACAAAAATAAAATTTAAAACACCTAAACTACCTATGTACATATTTACAGTGGAAATGGGTCAAAGAATTATGGAGGCTTTATCTTCCATATTTTAAAAATAATATCAAGGCCTAGAATATAGAGCTCACTTAAATTATTAATCATGCACTCAAATTCTTCATCTATTAAAATTCTTATTATAATAATTATAAAATCTATTATGTTAAGAAAATTCAATTCAAGTCTTAGTCTAGATAAAATTTCAACTTATAATTCCAAATCCAAATGTTTCATCCACTCTTTAAAAGAGCCTTGAATCAGAAAAATAAGTTTTATCTATCCTAAATATTTCATCCACTCTCCTCGAAGCTCTTAAAATAATTTCAATCATAAAATTATAAAAAGAATAAAAACAAAATCAAACTCTCATCATATATAAATTAAATAATTGGACGACCATGATTCTAAATAAATCCACCTCTCCTTTATTAATAAAATTTGAATTAAGAATTATAACACAATGAAATTTTGGAATAAAGACATAAGAAAAATATAATGGAAATCAAAATCCACCAACCTTAGAACCCAATGTGGATTGAAAATCCCACAGTCTTTCTCCTCCTCTTCTTCCTCTCCTCTCCTTTTCTTCAATGCCCAAGTTCAATTTTCTCAATGGGAGAGGGCTAGTATTTATAGATGAAAGGAGGTGGAATGAATGGATTGGATTCAAAGATTTAAATAAAGCAAGGGATAAATGGAGGGCGGATATGATTTGTGCTAAATATGGAATGACTTAAAGGAGGCAAGGAGCTAAATTCGTAAAAGGAAAGTGGGTGTAGAATCCTGTTTTTTACACATGTATCATCTTGCAGCTCAGTTTTGACCTTGTTAAAATCCGAATCAGGAAAAGTCATAAACAATAAAGTTGTAGCCCTTGAAGTATTCTTTCCAACGCAGAAAGAATCAAAGCAATTAGACATTGGAGTGGAAATTTATGACCAAAATACCGAATATATGTCAAACCTTCCTTATTTTTTGCCTTTCTTATTTCCTTTCTCTTTCCTTAATCCACTTGCCAAATTTGAAAATCCTCTTATATTGACTTCTAAATTTCGAATTTCCTCTTGAGATGATGAAAATATTATTCACACATGTGGATTTCTTCATGGGCTTTCCTTAATAGGCTCAATAATTGGGCTTGAGGTCCAAAATAACTCATAATGGGCCCAAGCTTTATATTTAAGCATTTTTTCTGTCATCCTCACTTTTAAACCTGCAAACACAAAATTATACTAATTAGATAAAATTAAATAAAATGAGGTACTAACAATAATAAATTAAGAGTAAAATATGTATTTATTTTACACTCATTAGCTCACTATGATTTAGAGTTGCACTAGATGCAAAACAACGTTTCTGAATAATAATCTAGATGATGATATATACATGGATCAACTTAAGGGTTTCTCAATAGAGGGTAAGGAACATATGTCATGTAAGCTTAAGAAGACAATTTATGGTTTTAAGAAAGCCTCCCGACATAGTATCTTAAGTTCAATATACCATTATCTCATTCGAATTTAAGGAAAACACCTTTGGTAGGTGTATATATCTGAAGGTCAGTGGGAACAAATATATTTTTCTGATATTGTACGTTGATGATATTTTGCTTACTACCAACAACCTTGGTATGATGTTTGAAACCAAGAAACTTCTCTCTATTCATTTTGAAATGAAAGATATGGGAAAGGTAGCCTACGTAATTGGAATAGAAATATTCTGTAAGAGAACATGTGGAATTTTGAGACTGTCTCAGAAAACCTATATATAAAGAGATTTGGAATGCAAAATTGTTCCTCTCAAGATGCCCATATACAGAAAGGGGATAAGTTCAGTCTAATGCAATGTCCGCAGAACGAACTGGAAAAAAAAACAAATGGATGAAATACCTTGTGCTTCTGGAGTGGGTAGTCTAATATATGCACAGACTTGCACCAGACCAGACATTAGTTTCACCGTCGGTATATTAGGGAGATATCAAAATAATCCAGGGATGGACTATCACGCCCGACCTGAAGGGTGGGCCCGGAACGCGACTGTTTTTTTTTTTTTTTAACTAAACTCAAGAATTCTAATTGGCTGGTTCAATAATTAGGCCCAAATGTCACACATGATCTCAACATGTATACTCAAACACATACCATAAGTCTACCCCAAAAGACACAAACATCAACACATAAGCACATAATTCGAACACTGAATTATTATTACAACATCAGAGTAACTACGGATAGATGGTAGTTTAATACATCACATTAATGCAAACTAAGTACCACACCCGGTACTTTACATTAGCAAACGGTTCCAAGAACCAAAAATCAAAGATAAGGGAATTTCCCTCAGTGGGAATCCCAAAGCAACGTCGCAGCTTATCCACCCTAAGTTTCAAACAGAGAGTTCTCTTCCTCGGGCACATCTCCTGAAAGGTTAGTGGGGTGAGCTAACTAACCCAGTGAAGGAAATATAACAGTACAGTTTAATGAAACATCAGGTTAGTACATAATCAATAATTGCAATATAATATCTCATGCTTGATCATAAATTCTCAATATCAAGTATAATTTCATCATCATTTCCACAATTCATTATCTTTCACACAACTGCTGTTATCAGCGTAACGCCTACATACTACGCTGAATCCATCGTATTAAGTCCCGACACGGTCAAAATACATCCTTAGAAGTACATCTCCGGCCCTCACATGGCCGATACTAAAACTCCTCAAGTCAGCAAGTGTCGACACCCATGGTCCAGTAGACGTAAACCATCTCACACACATGGCCGATATTGGTTCAATAGTCAAGGGCACGTGTAAGCAATATTACATATCTCATATGATCAACATCATAAACATTTCACAATTATCATAAGCACTTCTTACAACAGTACATCATGTTTAGGCACATGGGTGGGTTCATCAAATCTGAAACCACTCATTGCTCAAGATCCCTCACCGTAAATGTGTGGTATCGCGGTCTCTGTTCAACAAGCAAAGAAGTGCACAATCATTAAAAGGTCAACATACATAATATCCAAATGTATACATACAAATAGTATTTCAAAACCATACTTGTTTTCCCAAAAATCTCCAAGGTAAATGGAATTGAATCTCCTACTTGGTTTTTAACTGTTTTAAGTTACAATGATCCACAATATAGAAATAATAAGGTGCTTAGTCCAAAACTTATATTGTCTTCTAGGCATGACCAGATTGACTTATTGAGTTAAGTCTAGATACTCAGGTCACTTCTCGGTTGTTTTCTTGATATGACCAGATTTGACATGTTGAATAAGGCCTCGAGATCACTTAGTGCCTAACAAATAAGCGTCGTCGGCCTGGAAGTGAAATCACTCAGTGCCCGACAAATAGAGTCTGCCTGGAAGTGTATATAATAGTATATACACTATAGTAATAAGAGAAGGGGGTTAGTACAATTTTAATTTATTAAGGGTATAAACATCACATGCATTAGTAATCAAACAGGATTTCACACTAAAAAACTAAGTCCCTCGGAACAAGCCTTGGAACCAGGTATTGTGGTTTCGCATCATCCGAACCATTGCCTAAACTAGTCACTGACTTCGGACCGTGAGTCTGGCTTCGGACCGTCCGAAGATCAGATCTCGGATCGTCCGAAGTTCCTTCCAAGCCCAAAAAAAGTGAAAACAGGTCTCGATGGGTCTGTATGTCTCGGTGGGTCTGTGTGTCTCGGATCATACCCAGTGAAGCTCGGATCGTCCGAGAGGGGTTCAGAACATCTGGCAGAGAACTACTAGCCTCGGACGCTTCGGGACTTCGAATCGAAGCTCGGAACGTCCGAAGGTCACTCTCGGACCGTCCGAAGGGTGTTACCCTCGGACCGTCCGAAGCACAATTCTCGGACCGTCCGAGAGTCGTCTTTCTCCACTGTCTGCAACAGCAGACAGTAAAGGGCAGAGACACGTGAAATTCGAATCCAGAAACAGTGGATTTTCTAGATTCGGTTTTCACATCCAATCGGTCAGATGGACTCCTCAGTGAGTCCTCTTTCCATAGGGAGTGGTTTAACACTTTAAAACTTCTTAAGCCAACGGATTTTAAGACGAAAACCACGCTGGTATAAGAAATACCACATTTTTCCTTAAACTTCAAATCTGTTTTTCTTACTCCAAACTTAGACAAAATCGATTTTTCTTAATTCTAAACCACTTAAAATTTGAAAATGAACACAGTGGTTACCTTCACTTGAGTTCCTAGGCTAAAAAACTGACTTTTAAAAATCTTTCCCTCTAAGTTACAGTTAAGGAAGAACTTGGAAAACAGAGGCCGAGACAGAGGGAGTTGGTCTAAGAAGAGAGACTGAGAGAGAGATAGAAATGGAGATTTCTGAGGGAGGAACCAGCTGATGGAGAGGGCAATATACAGCAAATCCGATCAATGCATGGAGGCCAGCCGAAGGCTGCATGCAAGAGCTGCGGACGTCCGTTACAGTGAAACCACTGTTCGGTTGGTTTGGTTGCAAATAAGTCCTCCCACATTTTTTATTTTGCAAAAAGGCCCCTCTTTTAATTAAAATCCGATTTTCAACTTAAAACATGATTTTAAAAGCTCAAAAATTTTAATCCAACTTGACAGATAAGTTGGGTTGTAAAAACTCTAATCACCATAAAAATTTGGAAATTTAAAACTCAACAAAAACTATAGATTAAATAAAAATCACAATTTAACACTATTTACGTAATTTAACTTGTATTAAATAAAATGATTTAAAGTTCTCATTTTTGGGGTTTGAGAGAATAAACTAGATCATACTAAAATGTTCTAACATAATATACTTGTTTAAAAAATTATCTCATTTCCAAAACCATTAGAAAATATTTATTTCTCCCTTCGGGGTTTTGACGGGCGGTTTTAAATACTATTTTCTGAAAATAAAATTATTTTAAAATCAGAAATAGTAATCCTTTATTAAGGAGAATAATATCATCCAATAATAATCATATAATAACACAATAAATAAAATAATAATAACAAGCGGTAAATTACCATTTTGCCCCTCCAGTTGGACGAGCTGGATCACTGAGCTTTCAAGCTCAAATTGGGCCACACCTGGGTTTTTCTCAAAGCCATAACCGTAATCTTCGAGATTAACCGGTCTAAGAAGAATTTATTAAGCTAAACGTCTAATTTGGGTCAGGGTATTACATGGACCACTAGAAAGCTGCAAAAAAAAGTTATGAGATAACTTCACTGTACCAAAGACTTCATGCTCACATATTGGATATCTGAGAATATTGAGGTCAGTGGTACTCAGATTCGGATTTTGGTGGATGCGTTGATAGTAGGAAATAAACGTTTAGCTATTTGTTCCTTTTGACTAATGGCGCAATTTCGTGAAAAAGCGCCAAACAGACTATCACTACGGCGTCTACTATGGAGACAAAATTTGTGGCGTGCTATGAAGCCACTATTCAAGAGATGTGGCTGCGGAACTTTATCTCAAGACTTGGGATTGTTGACAGTATTGTCATGCCGCTGAGAATTCATTGTGATAATACCGTAACAATTTTCTTCTCGAAGAACGACAAGTATTTTAATGAATCGAAACACATGAAGTTGAAATACTTTGTTGTAAAAGAGGATGCTCAGAAACAAACAGTGTCAATTGAGCACATAAGCACTTAGCTTATGATAGCAGATCTGTTGACAAAAGGGTTACCTGTAAAGACCTTTAAATAACATACCAATAGAATGGGTCTTGGACGTAACTTATATTGATGTATTTTATTGATGTATCTTGGACTGTGTTTATATATTTATATATGATTTTGACACTTGAGTACTCATGTATAAGTTTCAGAATTTATATTTCTGTTTATTATGTTTGTGTGTACATATTATATATGTTTTATTACTAACATAAATAGTCTTTGAATTAAGACATTTATGTTGGACTATTATGAAAAGTAATTTCTTACTTGAGAGCTGTATTGAGTGGGTCACTTGTGTTGTAGTTGATGAAAAGGAACATGTCGGATAAGTTGATGTGCAACTGTCATTGCTGGCATTTATGGGTCATTTAATATTAGCATTATGATGATAATTGTATTATGATTATCTGAATGTGGATTATGTGCACGCCTTATGTTGTCCTTATTAGAATCCAATGACGATGTAATGTGGGTCAAGTAGGAGAATGAAACCCGTATTATGATCGACATTAGGAAGTAAACTCAGATTTGGATTCGAGTGGGACACACACACGGATACTGTACACGGTATGGAGAGATCTTTTAGGATCTGTCACCTTCTTTGATGGAAATAATGATATTTAAGGAAAGCACAGCCCTAAAGTCCTCTCTCTGCCCTAGATCGATTTTCTCTTTGTCTCAACCCATCACTCACGAAAATAAGAGGAGAAATCAAGAGGGAAAGGAAGAGAAACTTTAGTGCACACGAGCTTTGCAGGAGAAAGACGAAAACAAAGCAAGGAAGCGACACACATCTGTTAGAACTCATGGATTCAGGTACGCCTTATGTTATGATGATTTTCTGCATAATGAATGGTTTGTTTATAGAGAGTATCATTGATTCACGATCCTGAGGCACTGACGAATCATGGATTGAATGGTGATTGGACTGGGCAATCTAATATTATAAATTTTCTAACATATCTCCCTCGTGGGGCTGGAGGGGGAGATTGTTGTGGGTCTAGCCCATTTGACTAAGAAGGTAAAAAAAAAAAAAAAGAGTCCTTGCCGTTTTAAAACTAGGCAAGAGGCATGAGGAATCTGAGACAATCCCGAGAGAGAGAAAGTCGAGAACCAAGAAAAGAACAAAATGTGAGGGCTTGCCATCTCTTGTGTGTGAGATGAGTGGAAGCGACCAAAACAGAGAGCAGAACGAGAAAAGGAAAAAAATGAGAGAGAGAGAGAGAAAGAGAAGAGAAGGCTATGAAGAGAGAGATCTGATCTAAGAGAGCGATTCAATTTGGCCACTCCTCAACAAACCGGAGACATGTTTGATTTTGGGTATTTTCTAATTAGTGTTATTTTCTCCTTTATATTGTAATACCTCAGACTTTGGACATAGGTCTGAGAAGATTGTACTCTCTGATTTTACATGGTGGATTTATACAGATTTGTCCCGTGGTTTTTTCGTCTACACTTGAGGGTTTTCTGTACTTGAGGGTTTTCCACTTGGTGTTCTTTGTATGACTGATTGTCAAATAATTTTCTCCATAATTATTTGATTGATTGATTGACTTAAAAAATTCCAAATATTAATTTCAGACAAGAATTAATTTATTTTGGAGCCCATCAAATATGATATGCATGTGATAATGTTGCTTCTCGGTGGACATATTGAAATCACCCCTTACAGGCACTCCATTCGAGTAGGGATCAGGTGGACCCCAAGAGATGGTATTTTTGTTTGGTTAAGATGTGGTTTGACATTACTTCGAGATAACTGGTTTGACTTGTGAACTATATGGTAATGAATTTTTATGGTTTTGGAATTCTTTAAGTCCATTGATTTTGGCTTATGTACCTTAATCCAAGTTAAAAAATTCAAACCCATTACCTCCATTTTCCAATGACCCAAATGTCTCAATATTCCTTTTATCTTTCATTTTATAGTAAATCTCTTTTTTTCAATTTTTTAATTTAAAAGAAAAATTCGAGTCATATTGGTAATACAAATATCGAGTTGAATTAAGATGCATCAGATAAAAATTTATCATTACGTTTAACCAATCCAACTTGATTTGATTTGTTGCCACCCATCTTGGACGTGTGATCATCAAAATCTCATACATTTAGTTTAGTAGAATCGATCATCTATCCTCATCCCATGTGGGAAATTTTTTATTTCTAGTTGAGAAATAATGCCACTAAAATGATTTTTTTTTTGGTTTAACAGAGTATCATGATTAATTTGTCAAATTACTTCAGATAAAAAACCATTGGGAGTTTAGTGATGCTGATTGATCACTAATCACAACGACTACAACTGTACTAACGATCAATTTTATTAATCAATTCTTAAAATGCATGATAATTTCAGTTTAATGATTCATTACCTCAAGTATAATATCATAATATATTAATAAGCATTAAAAATATATCATGATAGTATAATGTTTTATCCTAATATAAAGATTCAAAGTGATTTGACAAGATAGCTAAACTTAATTAGAGAAAATCATGATAAAAATAGTTTGATCAAATTTCACCCATATAGGAGAGAACTGAATTAGTGAAGAAATGAATGTTTTGGACCCATTAAGGGCGAAAATGATGCATAGATTAAGTGAATTGAGCTCTGTATTTTTTTTTATCTTTTGATAACTAAGGTGTTGAGGTGTGAGGAGAGTACCCGACTAATCATCATGGCATGTGTAATCTCCCTATCGACACACTGAATAAGTCTATCAGGAGCGGCCTTTTGGAATAGAGTAGGAATCGAGTAGTGGCTCTATGGAGTGGAGTAGGAATTGAAGTGAGGACTCTCACTTTCCGATAGTTCCTAGCTATGACTCCAACCCCTTTGGATTATCATGTGTGTACTTCATTTGATTTTTAAATGACGTGAATTAATATTTAATGTTTTATAAACTATTGACACTTTGATTGATAACATAATTTGTTTTACAAGTTTAACATGTATTGATAGAAAGTGAAACTTTTTCATAATATTCATTCATGTAATTATATAAATATCTTACCAACCCAACAAATAATACAGTATAAAAAAGAATAAGGAACGGAAAATCATAAATTTGGCATTTGATAAATGATGTTAATTTATTAGTCACTTGATGTCACATGAACAATATAATTGAATTTATTTTTGTCTAGAAGCTTGGCTTAAAATGAGATAAATGTCACTTTTTTATCGAAGGTTGAATCATCCAAAGTTCTACCGACCTTTCACCTAATTAGTAATAATGACACTTATTGAAGGCGGGCGGAGGAGACTGAGAATTTTAAGTTAAGTTTCACACTGCAGAGATCAGGCATTGAAAATCTATTTTGGTTTTAGAATTATTCTCCATTATTATGATTGGAGGTTCTGTACTCGGCACATACTACTTTTGACAGTTGATGAGTTTTGAATTTTTTAGAAAAATATTGAGTTTAATTGATTTACATAATTTTAACAATTTTTCACACTTTTGACACACTTCTTTTCTTTTTCTTTTTTTGTGTTGAATGTTGACATTATCGCCTTGAACGCTTTGATAATCCGTCAAAGTTTCAAAGATTTAAACCAAAATTATGAAAAAATGGATTTTTCATTTTTTTTCCATTTTCCCTTTTTTTAGAATTTTTTTACTATGTTTTTCATTTTTCTATTTTCCTTTTGTGTTGAGTGTTTTTGTTCTTAGTCCTTCCTCTTTTAAATTTAAGAAAATATTATTGTTTAATCATTGACATGATTAACGAAAATTATGTACTTTTCAAGTTCTTCTTTTCTATTTGAATTTATTGTAATTTATGTCTTTTTTAATCTTTAACATAGCTTAGAGAGAGTTTTAAAAATAGAAAATAAAACTTTAAAAATGATTCGATAAATCAGTGTACACATGTAGAACTGCCTTGCAATTCAACGATTGGAATTTATATCAAATTGGCCTTAAAAATTCATGCCCGATTGGATAATCCAAGGATCTCACTCATACTTTGAATTTTTGATTAAATTTAAAATTTGTGCAATTTCTTAACGGATATAAAAATTGTATCTTTTTATCAAATTGAAATTCCAGAGGAGGAGTTATGAACCCACAAAATTCGAATTTTATAAGCTTGAATTTGCAACAAATATTATTTTTTTTATGACTAATGTGTCCAAATCTCTTAGAGTACTCGACTATTCCTCGAGGCATGTGCAAGCCTCTATTCCCATAGACATTGCTTAAATCTATGAAAAGTGGCCTTTTGGGATGGAGTGAGAATCGAATTGAGGATTCTTACTTTTTGAGATAGATTTCTAACCATCACTCCAAGAGAATTACTAATATAATTTGTTTCGATTTTGAAATTTTCAGGATTACGCTAATAATTCTAAGCTCACCAAACACAAATGGCTACAGTAAGAACTTTTACAATCTTAAAATATAGCACAAATTCTTGTAGGGCATTGTACATTTTAGTCAAATTTTTATATTCTATTAATTAAATCATAATTATAATTTGAATCGTGTCTAGGAATTTGTTGATCTATTCTACATCGGATCAAGAAAAGAAAAATTCATGACCTCATCTCTTTGACAAACCATACAATTACTAGATGAATAATACAGGTCCATAAAATGCGTTTAAAAACAGTTGTTCATAAAAGAAATATTGATTACAAATTAATAGTTAGTAATTCAACGTACAGTAAAAGTACAAAATAGAAACAGGTATGTATGATTTGATTTTTCTTAACAAATACAATTAAAGATTCAATCAGAAAAAGTGGACACACGCAAAATTAAGAAATGGATATATAGGGTAATATATGTCCTATTTTAAAGATTAGGAGAGAAAAAAATTCGCCAAGTTATTTATAAATTAACATATTTGTATTTTTCAAAATTTTATAAAATATTTAAGAGTAGAACAAAGATTTAAAACTGTGTTTTCAACTTAATTTTGTTTTTATCAAGATTTTAGAAGAAAAGTAATTTTTAAAATGTGTTTTTAAGGAAATTTTATTTGTAATATAGTTTAGTTAAGAAAAAGAGATGATAAAATATACAAAATTTTCATCCATTTATCCTTTTTTAAATGTTCACATGAATAGGATTGCATCATTTTGTTTCATTTGAAATCATATTTACCATGAATTTTTTTTTATGTTTTCTGGGTCATTGATCTCGAAATAAATATATTATCAAAATTAGAATTTTTTCTTTTAAGTAGTACATATTCTTTAATCATTAACTTGTTGATTTGAATGACAAGTTATTGAATGCGTGATGTTTCGATAACAATTTATGTGGCCTACCAAGTTATGAGAATCCAAAGCAATGTAAAATGACATATTATCACTGATATAAAAAATTGGGTTAACGTATCATAATTAATAAGTACTACCAAATTTGGGTTTTTCTTTTAAGTAGTACAATACTCTTTTCATATTTAATTTAATCGGTGCAATTATTATTAAGACTGTCAAATGTGTTTTAAACCCTCTCACTCCTGGCGATTCATTCCTGACCTTTGCCAAATGTAATTCGGTTATCTTTAAAATATTTTCAGAGTTCAAATTTGCAAAAAAATCTTAATAGTCTATAGTTTGAAAGGGTTAGGATAGTCGACTCTCAATAATCTAAAAAAAGTTTGAAACTTATTATACTGGATTGTTGAGCTATTTTACTATTTATAGTTATAATTAGTGTCAAAAAGACATTTTTTATAAAAACATAATCATTAGCTTGTTTATACTTTTTATATGTTTTCTATTTGACATTTGACATTTTATACTTATTCAAATGTATTATTTTTTTAACTTATTATTATCATGATAATGTAATAATCTTATCCAACCCAATTTCTCCTCAGAAAATTTGATCCTAGATCGATCTTTAAACATGGGGCCATCTAAGTAATATTTGGTCTCGTTTTGAATTATTAAAACTCTGCTTTTAAACTATTAAAACTGGTGAACTTAAAAAGAATAAATGTTAAGATGATTAGATAAGTCCTAAAGTTTGCATACACAACATTTAAGTGATTCCATAAATACTTTTGTCCGATATCCATTTGTTTTTTAATGCACATTTGGATGTTACTATATTTGAATGGATAACTCATTGACCCAAATGACAACTAATGTAATAGGGGTTACTATTGAGATATAAGAGGAAGAAATTTTAACATTTACCATTATATGTCCTTAATATATATATATATATATATATATATATATATATATATATATATATATATATATATTAGGTGAAATGAGAAATCAAATTAAACCTAAGAAAAAGAATTATCATACACTTAATTAGTCGTTTGTGAAAGATCTATCCTACCTTCGTGATTTGTATGATTTGAAGTTTGTCCCACAACAAGAAAGGTAGTTTTTAAGTAAATTAATGAAACTCGAAGGTTAGAAACAACTAAGTTGGAAACAATCTAATACATCTTCGATAGAAAATAAAGTGAGAGAACTACATTTGATGTGTTATAGGCTCGTGAGGAGACATCTTAAGTAGTTAGAGTGGAGAGATTGCAAGTCACAATTAAGAGGAGAGATAAATTAATAAAAATATGAAGAGAAGGGATGAAAAAAGACTAATTATAGATATCCGAGTGAAAGACTTGATGATTTGTGATACGGTCACAAATAAAATTATGTCTACCATCATGATAATAAATGATAAATTAATAAGTAAACATTAAACAAATAGACTTCCAGAAAAATGACCTCGATAGGAGTTTTTTTTCTTTTATTCAATAAAGAATGTGCATAAACATACATAATTACTTCTATATGCCACATAGCATACATGCGAATGACTATGAACTAATGATCCATGGAGAACTCTAGCATTCTTGTACCCCCAACATGTCATAAAATGGGTCACTCAATATATCCAAGAAAATGAAAAGTGAAGAATCCAATTTCCAAGAAATGTTCTGCTCTGTCTATCTAATCTCTATTCAAGGCTTTGATTGAAGATTGCCACGAGCACTTGGACTGTAGAGATGCACTGCACGTTCGTTGACTGGCTGCAGGGGTCTTGCATTGTTCTCAGCGGACTGAAATCATAGTATAAATAATATTTATCAAATCTTCATTATATCCATTAATTTCTTTCTACATAAATATATTGACATGACATGAATAGTAAAGAGAAGCATCTATCTAATTGTTATAAATAATAAAAAAAAAAACTCACATCATGGACGGCCTCTCTCAGCAATCTCACTTGTTCTCTAGAAACAGTCCTAACCTGTATTCCAAATTTCCAACACAGTCACATGAAACTATGTTAGATATAAATATAACCCAACAAAATGTTGCACACCAACGAGATTTTCTTTTATTGAGATTTGATATTAAAATCGTACTAAGAAGGATTCTATGTCCCACAAGGATTGGTGTGATGAAATGAGTAAATTTCATCTATAAACTATTATTGTAATTTTGACTTTTGAAATTTGAATAGATTTAAAATTTTAAATACCCTCGCATCCATTTAAGTGTTATTTGTTGTTAAGTTTAACTAAAAGAAGAAGAAAAAACTCAATAAATATAAATTTAAGAAAGAGAAAATACCTTTCGGATCATGGTCCAAACCACACCTTCAGTGCAGGGAGGAACAGTGAGAGAGCCAATATAGCGATAGTATTTACGACTGCCCAATTTCAAATGTCTTGGGTCAACAACTCCTACTACACTCTCCTTTTCATGGCTATCTGAGATCGATCTTATATGCCCCATCAACTGAAAACAACTGAGTCAAGTTAGACTCTGAGAAAAGATGGGCTGACAATGAAAGAGAGAGATCTTATATGCCCCATCAACTGAAAACAACTGAGCCAAGTTATTCTCTGTAAGAGAAGATGGCGTGAGAGAGTCGAGCGAGAGATCACAGTCAAGTTAGTCGATCGAGAGAAAGGCAAAGTCAACAGTGGCGTCCATATAAGTTTAATGAGTAGAATAGGAAGCTCCTGGGTTCGTTCACCGACTCTTCTCTCTCTCATCACATCATTCTTAGCATTTTCTTGGGAAGTGTGCGTCGTGCATGATTCTTTTTCTTAATTTATTAGATGATGACAACTTCCATTCAATTAGACAGAGACATCTGTTGATTCTTTTTCTTAATTTATTAGATGATGACATCTTCCATTCAATTAGACAGAGACATCTGTTGTTCAGGCCACTATATGCGCCTCCAGTCAAACACGTACAAGAGTTTTTTTTATTACCATGATGTCCACATGTGTCCACACGTCTTACTGAAGACAATTTTAACATGACTAACTTTTAGGGTAGGGTCGGTTCGCGTTAGATTGAATTTTTTAAAATTCAATTTGATCTGATTCAATATTATTAAATCTAACTTGATTTAACATGATCTAATGACGTAAAATTTTGGACTCAATACAATCTGAATTCTAATTTAACTTAATATGAATTCTAATTTAATTCGTATTTTAAATTTATTTTAGTCGAATTAAATCAGGTTGAATTATCTTGAAAATTCAATCCGACCTGATCCAAATTTCACATGAGTTTTTGTCTTCTCAATTTGACCTGACCTGACGCATTGACTCAACTCATATAATCTGACTAGCATGATTTCTCGGGTGGAGTTAAGTCAGGTCAAAACTCTATTCAAGTTTCGCTTCTACTAATTTTATATGGTATGTGAAGATCTTTCAATTTCATACATATTGGATACTATTGTCAGAAGGAAATGAGTCGTTAAAATTAAACGTGAACTCACGTTATATAAGTGTTAGGACTATCTTCAATCACCAAACAAATGAATTATGTATAAAGTGAATTTCATCAAATCAATCTATTATTTAGTTTTATAATTAAAATAAAATAAAAAAAATGAAAATAATTTGTTAAGTTTAAATTATAGAGTAATTTTGAATTCATATGATAAATGGTTTAAATGATTATAATGATACTAAAATAAAATAAATTATATATATATTAGGTGCACGCATGTGTCGTCCACGCTTTGATGCTTCAGTTCTCTCCCACGCTTTCTGAGAACGTAGGACTATCAATAATTCAATATAACCAGAAGTATGATATATAGATATTCTGATTTATATATAGTAATATTATATTTATGGGAGTTCTGATTGGCTCGTTTTGTTTTTTAAATTTTATAATTAATAAATATTTTTATTTAATTAAAAAAAACTAATTGCATGAAATTATTTATTAAGTCATCTTTTAATAGATGACCCATTGAGAGAAATATGTTAGAGGTGCAGGTGAAAAACGATTCCTATACATAGGATTGAGAGACAATAATACATCTTGGGCACAAGGAGGAGAGATTGACTACTACAACATATATGAAAATGATAAAAAAGATATATTAAATTTTGAAGTTATCGATAATATTGTAATTTCAATTTATAATGATAATTATGAAATCATTAAGTGTTTCATTATTTTTAGAGATTTAAAACCCTAAAAATCTCTAGACCTACCAATAGAAATATCACAAATTGAGAGGTTCAGAAATTTATAGAATCAAGATGGTATGGTAGACCCGACACATACCGGCAAGAGTTACATTTACCAGCTAAAATTCTATATATTTTCAGTTGGAATTCTAAATTCTGAAAATACTGGAAATTATATAAGTACATATTATTTAGAAATTTAAAATTGTGATGGATAAGAAGGGAAATTCAACAGAAAGGAAAGATACCTCTGCTAAAAAAGTGTCCGGTCGGCCAATCATGTACATAATTCCAACCACTGCGACCTTTTTGTCCAAGCTTTCGTGAACCATGTGCACCTCTAATTCGAAGCTGCAACAGTGATTAAATAATTAAAAAAAAAAGAACTCCTATAGTAAATATTTTTTATTTATATTTATTTAACAATTGAGACTATTTTCAAATCATCGATTGACGTGAATCAACTCTATTTTTTAAAATTCATGATGATTCAATTGGAGATTTTCAAAAACAGATCTGCAGCTCTGCAAGAGATGGACATGGCTGTAGAACCTTACCTCCTGCCGTTGATGGTGTGCTCAGATGGAGAGTGCCAATGGCACTGTTTAAGCTCAAATTCAGTCCCATTAATATTAATTGATCCAGCATCATTAACCCACTTCAACTGCATCCATCAATTTTATTTTATTTTAGCTTAGCCAAAAAAAAAAAAGATTTGAACATACAAATTTCCTGCAAAATATTAAGACCAGAAAAGAGAGAAAAAAACAGAAAAACTATAATAGGTTGGAATCTCTCCATCTTACCATGATATCATGTCCTCTGTTCTTGAGGGTGGCATTTGAGGGTTTGTAACTCCTATTTAGCCTCCCCAAATGCCCCACAACTTGAACTCTTTCGTTCATCAAATCAATTGGGGACTGCATTTCTCCATTCTTACATGCTGTCCAGTTCGCATGAAGATCGCCCCATTGCTCCGGTCCCTTGCCGCTCTCCGTCAAGTAATTGAACTCTGTCTCATCCTCTAAACCAACAAATTCAATGAAATTAAAAAAAAAAAAAAACGAAGAAGAGAAATCATAGATTAGAGAAGACAGACTTGATGACTTAGTTTTCTTGAAACAAAAGATATACACCATCAGAATCTCTTTGTTGTGTTGGGAAATGATTCCTCAAGTGCATAAATCTTTCTTGGAAAACCATGTTTTCTTGTAAATCAAAATGACCCATAATCGATTATGGCATTACCGACTTCTTGCGATGTTGCCAGGGGTGGATGAAAGATGAGAAGAACAAGGAACGCAAAATAGAAGAAGAAAACTTGGTTGCTTGGGTTCTTCATGTTTTCCACAAATTGTATTGCAAAATCAATAGAAAGAAGCTGGCTTGGATTGTAACTCTTGTATTCTAAGAGATTTGAGAGAGGAAGGACTGCTTATATAAATACACAAGAGGGCAGATCAAGAGATTTGGGACAGGAGAAGACGGTATTCAATTAGGACTTTGAAGGAGAAATGGAGACTTTTTTTTTTTTTCAATTTTCAGTAGTTGTTGGGTCACAGCTCTCACGTCACACGTATGAACGGAGAGAAGGAAATAACACAAGAGCCAGCTATGTCAGGGTGCAGACATGATTATTGACCATGGTGAGATACAAGCGTTTACTACGTAATGAGGTAGAATCTTATCAAACATCTATTTTAACTTTATATTTATTTGTATTAATTATAGATTTGAAGTTACGAATCTTAAATGAAGTAATATAGTGTATTTTTTTTTTTGCAAATGATACTTCAATGTAAGACTAGATTGGTGAAGGAAATCGTTTGGGTCAAGTTGTTTGAAATTTAGAAAAATTAAAATAGAATAGATTTTTTTTATGAGTAATAACTAAAATAGAATAGATGGAATGTAATTTTAATAAGTTAGAGTATATGGATGGCAATCCGATAAAAATAAGAAGTAATTTAGTTACATGTTATAAGTTTAGATATTTAGATTTTATAGTAGAATCTCAAGGAGATCTCGACTTATATATAATGAATATAATAGGAGCAAGATGTGCAAAATATTGACAAGCTAGCGAGGTTTTATCTATAAAAGAGTCTCCCTTCGTCTAAAAAGACAACTTCATAAAACACTTATAAGATATCTAATTTTTTTCGAAACAAAGTATTGAATAATGAAGAAAAGACAAGTAGATAAAATTAGAACCACAGAGATACATATGTAATGTTGAACGAGTGGTTTAACCTTAAAGGATATAGTTGTAAACTAACGCATTTTTGATGATTTTTTTTTTTGATTTATTCAAATTTTAAGGATGATGTAGAACTCTTAAATCTGGAAATGGGTACACAAGTAATCGAAAAGTTTTTTTTTTTAAGTGAATTCTGTTTAAGTGATAAAATATTCTTTAATTGATTTAATAAAATATTTTTTGATGAGTTATATACTCATTTAGAGACATTTTAACACGCTCACCCCAGACATCAGTTTAATATGAAAAAGATAGTTTTTAAAAATTTATATTGGATTCCATGGAATGGTAGAATTTTGTCTAATCTTATCATATTATCATCTTGAAAATAGAGAATTCAGGTAGAAATGAGAAGAAATAGAAAAAAGAGATTTATAATTAAATTGGGTGAGTTTGAAGGATTTAACTCACATCTAAAATAATTATTTTGCCAAAATTTCTGAGATAGAAAGAAATCATATAAAATAAATATTTTAACCAACGTCAAAATCTCGAAATTTCAAGTCTTAAATGAGCACAGATGTGAACGAGACGAATGGTGGTCGTAGTGCTTTTTCAGAGGAAACAATTGGAAGGATTGTGACCTTTGCCATTTCTTCAAAAGCTCGAATGATTTTTATAGTGATTTTGACGACTTCATTCTAAGAAACAGGTAAGGGATGACGAAGGGTTTCTGGAAGAAGAAATGGCGAGTCAGCTTTTTTTTTATAAATAAGTCTAATGTCAAAAGTGCTCTGTGACGAATTTTCGTTGAAAAAGGAAGGAAACTTACCATGGCTGCCGACCCTCAAATACCAACTTTCTAAGAAATTGGAAGCTTTCCAAATTCTCATTTTCTTTCAATAAATAAATTGAGATGAAATAAAATAGATGGAAGGAAATGTCCTTTAGTTGTAGACTCCCATTTGTTTTATCTCCAAAGTCTGTTCATGGATGGGACCTTTAGTAACCTGCCATTTGTTGCTAAATGCTTTCACTTACCGTTTTCAATTCTAATAGATGCAGAAATTCTGAGTTTGAATCCGATTTTACTTCAAAGAGCTATTTTCTGTAATTTCATTAGGTATGTATAGAGAGGTTTGTACAATTCCTTAAATACTAGTTAAGTGTTCTAATAGGCTAATGAACACCTCGGTCATAAAAAAAGAATTCTACAAGAACCACCGGCCAGAATTCCGTTCAAGTGTACAACTTCTACATGACTGATGTTATTTTACTTCTTAAATTCAAATTTGACTTAGAAAAACGTTTAATCTAACTTGCCTCTGTCATTAGATAAAATTTTAAGATAGTAAATATTTATTAAATAATTCAAATTTAATACTTAAAAATCAAACATTAAAATGATCATCTAATGTGCTTAACCAAATTCATTAAAAATTTGAGGAAATCATTATCATGAAATTCAACCCACTTTTGGGCTATAAGTGCATAGGGTTTAAGAAATTCTTTAAACGTTTGAAATAATAAAGATCAATAGATGAGTTTGCACTAAATTTTAGTGCAAACGGCCCGATGGACTCGTTTGAACCAATATGTATGAGTGAGTTTGAAAGGCTTTTATTTATATATGATGTGTATCAAATTTCATCTTGATTTGGTAAGTGAAGTCATATTTTTTAAATACCTCAAATTCTCAAATTTATCCAATGTTCGAAATTCATCAGGCTAAGTCAATAAACTTTAAAAGTCAAATTAGCGTCAAATGGAGATAGATGCAATTCACGAGGATAGGTAAGTTTGAGAGCTGAATGGATCTATTAGATCTATTTTAAGCTCTTTTAAGCTCTACAAACTAAAATTTACATCAAATTCATACAAATTTGTCTGTGAATGATCCTATAATAATGACGTCCACGTGACTTAGAATCCGTCATAAATCATAAACACCAATAAACTGTGCCCTTCAAAAGTTTGGAAAATTGCTAAAATCATTGCCATGAAATTCAACCCACTTCTCTAATTAGAAGGGCTATAAGTGCATAGGGGTTTAGGTCGGTTGTTTAAACCTTTGACATATTTCTTCTACTTCCTAATACTAGCTTGACCAGAAAATTATTACCAACTACCAAAGGCCCAAAAAATAGCTTTTTTTTTTTTTAATTATTGAGGTAACATACAACGTCATTGTGTGTAAGCATAGGTCATCAAACAACAGATTTAAATTGAAAAACTTCTCATTGACATTGATTAAAGTATTCTTAATATGTGAAATGATTTATTATTTAATGCATACAATAAGGAAATATTTCCACTTGTTGTTGGTAGCATCAATTAATGTTTTTGACTTTTAACAATTTGACAAATCTACTATGAAACCTCTTTTTTTTTTGTGTGTGATCATTCCACTAGATGTATTAATCTCCCCTATTGCTTAACAACTATGATAAAAACAAATTAACTAATCAATGCAAACAATAAAGAATACATTACACTTTGATCTGAAAACAAAATAAAGAATAAATTACATCTTCTTCAAAAGTAAACCATAAAATTTCTTCAACCTTGAGAAAAATGGCTATAGTTTCTTACTGAGAACATTTTGATATGATGTCACTACATTTTTTGAGGAAAACTCACCGCTCCCGTGAATTGTCGGGCATCTCAAGTTTTCATTATCAATTGTAATTGCGACTGTGATTCTGTTTGGAGAATTCTAAATTTCAAGAAAAGTTTGGTTTGGGAAAAAAAATAAAATTGTACTCTTTAGACATGGAGAAGATGGAGAAAGTTTACACAGTGACAATATGTGAATTCTATTACTCTGTTCCATTTTAGTTGTTTCAGTTTGAAAATTTGTATTTTTTAAGGAACTCTCCATATAATGCTAACACTACATGTGATCTCATCCATTTTTTTTTTTTTTTGAAACATTAACGGTAAATTCTCATTAAGAAAAAAATTACAAGGGGATTCAAGTATAAGAGGAATATACTCAAATCACAAGACACAATAAAAGAGAAAAATAAAACAAAAGAGATAATAAGAGATCCACCCAACAACAATAACCAGAAGAACACCCAGTCCCCCATGGATCAATGCTGATGAGATGAGTAAAATTCCAAAGATGGTCTTTGAAGATGAACCCCGGCTTTCGCCAGAAAATCTTCCACACAGTTTGTTGAGCGAGGTAAGTGAGTGAAGGAGACACCTTCACGCTTGCACAGCCGCCAAATGTCCCTAGCAATACTGATCAACCTCCATGGGGGAAATCTCCTATTACTAGTCCAAGAGATGTCATTGGTTGAGTCACTTTCGATAATGAGGTTACCACTCCTAAGCCCATACCATATCTGAAGTGCTCTCCTAATAGCTCTCAATTCAGCCTCATTAGATTCCATCATTCCAACAGATTCGGAAAAAGTAGCCAACATACATTCTCTATCATCATGCAGCACACCTCCAATTCCTGTCGGCCCAGGTTTACCCCTTGCCGCCCCATCAACATTGAATTTGAAAGACCCAATCGGTGGAATAACCCAATTAACCAATCTCTTTTTAGTTCTACTAACACCTCTCATACAACCTTCCCACGACAGATAAAAGTCCTCAGGTTTTAGGCCCCGAAATTCTTTACAAACCAACAACCAACTGATCACTTGCCATTTTGCCCGCTCAAACACATCTCTAGGATCACCCCTCTTGCCCTCAAAGATTCTCCCATTGCGTTCTTTCCAAATAGTCCATGAGACAGTGAACGGAACCATTTTCCAAGCCACTCTAAGATTCTCTCTAAAAGGACCCCCCAACCAAGACTTGAAAGTCTCCTCCACTCCATTGCTTTACACTCACTCACAACCAAATAATCTCAAAAACGAGCACCAAACCAACCTAGAGAAAGGGCAATTGCAAAGCAAGTGGTCAACTGATTCCTCTTCGACCTCACATAAGGGGCACACTAAAGGAGCCTCGACAGGAATAATGCCCCTTCTCCTAAGAATTTGTCTAACTAGGATTCTCTTTTTCAAAACCGTCCACATAAAGAATTGAATTATAGGGGGAACCAAATTATACCACGCCAGGCAACACGTAGGAGATGAGAATGTGGCCCGAAGAATTGATTTCACCGAAAAAACCCCTAAAGGTTCCATTGACCAAACCCATTTATCTTCATCTCCAACCCACAAACTGATATCATTTAGAATTCCAATCAAGTCTTGGTGGATACCTTCTTCAAACTCACGCAGAGACCTCCTAAAAGAGATTATCCAATGAGGTGAATCATCGAGTTCGCTATAGTAGTTACTGACCAGAGCATCCTGATTTTGGGCCATTCTAAAAAGCTTGGGAAAAACATCCACTAGCGGCCTATCCCCCACCCAGGTATCTTTCCAAAACAAAAATCTTCTTCCATTACCAACCACCAACCTAATCCCCCTTTGAAACATTTCCCCCACCTTACCTTCACCGCTCCCGATTTTCATAAGGGCTTTCACTACCGCTGAGCCATCCCGGGCTGCTCTACTACCTAACCTCCAATCACCTAGCTCGCCCACACCATATCTTGCTACTAGAACTTTCCTCCATAATGCCTCCCTATCTGAGGCATTATCTCCACAACCATTTACACAAGAGGGCATGATTCCTATCTCTAATGTGAAAGATCCCCAGGCCACCCTTCTCATTCATATCTCTAGCCTCTTCCCAACTCACAAGATGGAATTTTCTCGAATTCTCGTTCCCTTCCCACAAGAAATCTCTTTGAATTTTCTCTAACCTTTTTGCCACTCCTTTAGGAATTTCAAACAACGAGAGGTAATAGGTTGGGAGGTTCACTAAACACGAATTAATTAAAGTCAAACGGCCCCCCAAAGAGAGATATGCTTTGCTCCAGGCATTCAACTTCTTTGACATTCTTTCTAAAACGGGCTCCCAAAACACTTTGGATCTCGGGTTCCCACCAACTGGCAACCCAAGGTAAGTAAATGGAAGATTGCCAACCCCGTACTCAAACTCCCTAGCCAACCCTTGAAGCTCCTCCACTTCAATCCCCACACCAAAAATATTGCTTTTCCCTAGATTTATTCTCAGACCCGATACCAGTTTAAAGCACCTTAGAACTGCTCTGACACCAAACAACTCCTCTCTAGAAGCTTCACAGAACAAAACAGTATCATTTGCGAACTGGAGATGAATAATTGACTGATTGCCTGGAGAGATCTCCAGTCCATTAATGAATGTGATCTCATCCATTTTCAACACATTTTATACTAAATGAGACACCTATTTTGAGACAATTCTAAAGTTCATATAAGATAACTAAATTGAGACAAAGGGAGTATATATTAAAAACTTAGTTTAGAATTTTCTGTTGGACATAAAAAGGAAAATGCTTTCATGAAAAATTATCAGTCAATGGAGCGACAAACTTTTATATGAAATTGGTTGTCAATACTACTTTCAGCAGCGTCTTTCATCTTTAATTTGCCTAGTAGAGTTTTTGGGTATTTTCAGTTTAGTATTGTGCATAAGGTTTGTGTATGTATTGTTTTAGCCAATCTAAGTCTCTTAGGTATTTTTCGTGTACTTGTAATATTCTTTATCATTTTAATATGTCCGTCTTTGTAACATTAAAAAAAAAAAAGAAGCTAAAAATGATATATTTTTAATGTTTTATAAGAAATAGTTGAGTTTTGAAAAGAGTTCCATTTTCACATTTTGAATATAGTAGTATTCATGGTGCAAAGTCTCTTCATGTATCACACTTGCATATAGGAGAGGAGGAAAGAATGAAACTTACTTGTTTTGTTATCACTTCGGAAGGTTCTCATTCGTATATTTTGAGATGCCCATTTTCAATGTGAAATATGTCTCCTTGACTTGCACACAAAGACAAATGGCTCTATCCACACTTACTTTCATTCTTTTTCCTGCTTTAAATAAACAAGAACCACTGCTTCTATTTAAAAAGATTTTTAAAGTGATTTTAACTTGTTAAAAATCTAAATTATCACATCCCACTTATTAAGGGTCTTAAGGTCTTATCTTTGAGTAATACTAGGAGGACATTGCGTGCTGAAGACGTCAAAGGATGACTCATTCTGCTTTGCGTATTTCTAGGGTTGCAACTCTTGATGGGCAGGTCGGCTTCCTTAAAACCTAATTCGACCCGAGTTGATATAAACAGAACCTGACCTGACCCGAATTATCAACTCGAACTTCACAACCCGACCCGACTCGAATTCCAACCCGAATCAATCCGATTTCTGACCCGACCCACATTAAGAACCCATTTTAGCCAGGTCGGGTCTGGTCAGGTTAACTTGTACAATTCTCAACCTGAACCGATCCGAATTTCATGCACGTTTTTATTTTCTCAACTCGACCTGACCCGACCCGCTAGTCCGAAATTCTCAACTCGGCCTGCATGATTTCTCGGGTCGGGTCATGCGTGTCGGGTCAAAACCCAACCTGAATTGCAACCCTATGTATTTCTAACATCTATCACAAAGATTTTGCACAATGAGAACTTGAATGAGTTTAAATGTCATTATATGTAATGAGAATTACATGGATGCCATTATATCTATTACCAGAATTTTTAAAAAGGAAGTCTTGTCTGAGTCAATTGTGAAATGTGTTACATGTTGTGATGGTTGGCGTCACTGTACTCATGCCTCCTTTTTGCATTCACATTTAAATCTATTTTAGTTCAATATGAGAATATGTGTAATTCTTTAATATAAATTTGAAATTTGAAATTATTATTTTTAACTAAATTGATAAGGTTATACTTTTTTGCTTCTTGAAGCTTAATAATTTGAAATTATTTTTATTTAATTTTTTTTTCATCTTATGTAGGCTAATTTCACCTTATGTCATAAGTCTATTGAAAATATCTAAATATGAAAATAAATCCATGCATGAATCAGGGGTTAAAAATTGGTTGGCCAATAGATATTGGTCGGTACACCATATAAAATTGAAAAATTAACATAATTAAACAATTAATATGAAAGTTCATACTTTCTTCTTTCTTCTCCTTTTTTTTTTTTTCACTCTTATGACAATGGAATGAGAATTAGAGAAACCAAAAACAAACAATGTCTTCCAACCTATAGAATTTGGAGTTGCCTCCTTGAGAGTGAGGACAAAACAAAATAGAGTTGTCTCTTACGAATAGTTCATTTGATCTAAATTTTTATGATTAGATTAATGGTCTTAGATTCGATTCTTCTTGAGCTTATCTGATATACGAGGTTTGTGGGTGATTTTGTGTATTTATGGAACTAATCTCATGTCCAATGTGGTGGGGATACCCATATTATAAAAAAAAACTAAAGATGAAAATCATAAGGTAATTTTTTATTTCTCAATTTAGATAAAAGTCCCACTATTCTTCAACTATGGATAACATATATTTCAAGTAGGGCTGAAATCGGGCCGGGCCGGGTCTGATTGGGTTTTTTAAAACCCAACTCGGCCCGAGTTACTAATATATGGAACCCGACCAAACTTTTGACCCGGACGTCTTGACCTGACCCGACTCGAATTATAACCCGACTCAACCCGACCTGCATTTTGAATCTACTTTAGCCTACTTTTTATCGGGTTGAGTCGGGTTAACTTAAAAGTCTCTCAACCCAACCCGACCCGAATTCAATGTGGGTTTCTAACTTCTCAACCCGACCCGACCCTCTGACCCGACTTTCATAACCCGGCCAGCATGATTTTCGGGTCTGGTCATGCGGGTTTGGGCCAAAACCCGACCCGAGTTTCACCCCTAATTTCGAGGTTAAAATACCAAATAATAAAAAAAAATTCTACTGCACATGATTCCTACCTTACCTTTTTTTGCTGAAATGTTTGATTAAGGAGAACTTTCAATTTGGCCTTAGCTCAAAATATTCTGTCATATGTAGCTTTCCGATTAGTCGCAAATGATCATTAGAACATTGACCCACAAGAATTAAGGGGCAATGAGTTTTCATGGCAGAAGAAATATTAATGATGAAGGAGTTCTAGAGATGTATCGATTTTAAACATGGGTTATCTAAAAGTGAATGCCAGAGGGTGAAAATCAGATAAAAAAATTTAAATGGGTCGATAGATTATTATGAAAGTTATTAACTTATTGAAAATGGAGTTCATCAAATTATCATGTCTCTAAATTTTGAGATCAAATTAAAACAGATAGATAGATATTTTTGTTTATTATGCTTAATTTTTTTATAGAATATTATACTAATAATGTCAACGATTTATCAGACCCTTGTGACAAATCACATAAACCTTCCAAAACATTTTGTAGATTTAATCAAGAATGATATCAAACATGAACTTTCTGTTTTTCTTTTCATTGAAATATCATGATCTGGACGTGTAAATCAACTAAGAAATGATCAAATATATTCGGTTGAATAAACATAAAAATCTTTAAATTTTTTTAGTAAAATTAAAAAAGCTGATTTCCTTCTCCACCAAACATGATATTGATGTTTTTCCTAATCTGCATTGAATAATTTAGTAGATCTGAAGAGGAAGGGTTCTCATTCATGTATCCCAATTTTAAATTGTTGTTTAGTAGCCATGGTCCGTGGAACGTTAAGCATACAGAAGAACTAGTTAATTAATTCATGATCGAAGTGACAGCCACAATTAAAGATTTTGTAAATGTTTCAATAGTCTGTTCAGGGTGGCGGTGAATTAGTGAAAATTTTTATATGTTTATTTGAGTCATCAAGTTTGATAAATTCTAATATAGTATGACATACTTAGAGAATATAAAAGATGTAATTTAAATATCTTCAGTTTTCAAATTGTGGGAGCTTTAAAATTTTCTTTTCTCTACTTATCTTAACTAAACGAGTAAGGGTATTTATAGTTTATGGTGGGAGCTATTTATTTTATTAATATTTACTAGATTCATAAAATGAAAAAATAGAAGATAGTGCCCATGACTCTTGCAAAACAATTCATAATGATCTTGTACAATGACAATTCAATCATATAAGTAGAAAGAAAAAGAAAGAACAATTCATGTAATTTTACTCAATTAAGAAATACGATTAGAATCTTTTTCACACTGTTCTTACTATAAATAATTTTCTGTCACTTCAAAAATCTCTCAAATTATTCAATTTATTAACAGCAATAAGTGCAAAAATACTCTCACGGGCTAATTTTTTTTCTAATTAAAGTATGGTGTCTAATATAAATTAGATTACTATAGAAAAATAATCGAGTGTATAGTATACACGTGGCCTATTTATGATCAAATTAACTTTATTATACAACTTATCTTCTCTATTTTTGAGTGTCGTTTTCATGCTAATTTAACTTGTTCGAATTTATTAAACTTTGTTTTCCTTTATAGGGAAAAAAAGAAAGAGAAATCAGTCAAACTTATAAGGTTGGCATGATCAGCTACCTGTGATATTTGACTTAATCCTCTAGTGTAAGATTCATCTACATTATTGTTTACTTTTATGGTATCTGTTGACGTTTTTACTCAGATTGATTGGATATTAAAGGATACCAATTTGTGTATTTTTTTTATTTTTATATTCTCCTTATTTGTTTTTTTATTTATAAATCACTTTCCTTATTCTATGATTGTAATTTTCTTTATAAGTACAAATTGTTCATAGGCTCCTCCTTTCATTGAGGAAGACACACCAAATCCCATGTGTTATTTTACAGTTATGAATCACATTCTAGACCTCCCATGCATTTTAGGCGATAAGCAAATGAAAATACTAGGGGATGAAACTTTGTATGGGTTTTAACTTGACCTGCATAATTTGACTCGAGAAATCAGTGGGTTGGGATATGTATTTGTAAATTTAGGATCGGGTTGAAAAAAAAACCACATGAAATTTGGGTCGGACTATGATTAGAAATTTAAAATCTGCCCGGCACAATCTAACTCTACCCAAATTTTTCAGGATGAATAACACGAGAACCGGTGAAGAACGTACATATAAAAGCTCGTTCTCATTTGTATTGCTGTTGAGATATTCTTATTTTTTTTAATTTTTTAATGAACTATTGGATTTGAAGATGATGTAATTTTATTATGATTCATATTATTGTCAAAAACATATTTTACATGTTAGATAAAGCTGTAAAATGTAAATATAGAAGTTAAATTGCTGCTAAAATTTTTCTCCAAATTTCAGTTAAAAACGGGTCGGACTCCAAGTTCAAGTTCGGTTGGGTCGGGCTAATAACTCGGACCAGAATGGGTTGGCAATTCGGATCAGCAACTCAGGTCGAATTGAACTCATTAATTTTTTACATAAGCTAAGTTGAGTTTATTAAAAATCAATCTTACCCATCTGAATTTCAGTCCCAGAGTTTCACCAAGTTGGGTCAGCACTTTCATCCCACTTTCACGTTACGACGAAATTCTTCCACAGGTGATAGATGGTAATTCCTCTACTTCCTTCAGCTCCTCCGCAGTAGTAGAAAAATATCAAAAGATGGCCCACGAGAGACTAGTTTAATAATAAATTTCAATTATTGATATATTTTTTTATTTTATTTTATTTAGATTCATTTAAGATTGGCATCTATTAAAATTGGGATAACTAGTTCAGCCCTACTTTAGACAGTTTGGTAGTCTCATAATTATTTTTTGTGGTGTTTAAATTAAAGTGCTTAATAAGCCCCTCTTGTTAGATTTAGTCTTTGAAGTTCTAACATATATGTTTAGGTAAGTCTTTGATCGCTTCAATTTATCATACTATTGACTTCTTCTGATAGTACACTTGTTATTTATTTTTGGTGTAATCAGTTTTCAATTATCAACTAGGTTGTTCTGGAAATTAATGTTTATTCATCATGCCTTGGTTGTCAAACATTTATTAAATATTAAAGTAAAAATATTTATTAAATATATTATTTTAATTATAAAAATCAAGAAGTAAGAAAATACGATCGTACTCCTTTATCACACATTTCAACTGTCGTATTCAAGGTGGAATTAGAAAAACAAATAATTCATTTCATTAGTTTAGTTTTGCATATACAACCCTGATGCATGCATTTCATTTTTAACTCAGCAAGTGATGTCTAGTTATCTTTTACTGGGCACAGTTTGCTCACTTCCTTACGAATTTCAAGGTTCCCGGCTTAAGAAAGGCTACATGAGCTTCCGGTACTGTTTTTAATTCTTAACGTGACGTAAATTTAATTAGCATTGATGGGTTGAATATTTCGTATTTAATTTTATGGATTTGATCTTTACATTTGATGAACTAAGCCGGTAAGTGTTAGTGTTCCGCGCGAAAACAAGAAAAATTAAACGGAAATAAACATACAGCACAACATAATAATTTTACGTGGTTCGGCCCACCTGGCCTACATCCACGGAGTAATAGAAATATCTTCACTATGAAAGGGAAAGAATACATGTACATAACAAAGACTCCCATGAGTCTAGAGCCCAAACTCGAAGTCCCGAGCCCCTTTGTACGCCCCTCTACTTGTTCATTCTCATGCTTAAAAGAACCCATCTTCTCTCTCGTTCTCTTCTACGCTTCCTACGTTCTACGAGTGCCATTCCGACGTGCTTCAGGAACGTGAAATTACGTATCCGTTGGTGTTTTCTCGTACACACTGATGTGTTAGCTGCAATCACCTTGACTTCTCTACGCATATGGCGAATGTGCTATCTCTACGCGTACCGCTAAAGGCCCAAGGCCCTTCACCGTGCAGCAAGCCTCTCACGGCTACATCTTTGCTGTCACTCCTTGGTGTGACCCCACACACACACCTTCCTGCATGCGGCCATGTCAGGCCCTTATTGCAAGTAGCACTCGGCCAAATACAACATCTTAGTTACCGTGTGTATCAGACGAGAATACCCATATATCTGTCAACTCCATGCAACCCTTCTTTTATAGATGTTGACCCCGACTGTATATTGAGAATATACAGTAGGTACCTTGTGAAAATAAGACACAGATTTGTAGTGTCTCTTCCTTGTAAATTAAGGAGAGAGATGATTTTATTATATAGAGAATGAAGAGTGCAAATATGGAAGGTAAATAAAATAAAATAAGAAAGACACTAAAATGGAAAATACAATAGAATCAAATATAATCTAATAATATCTTTAACACAATCTAATTGATTCTAACACACCCCCGCAAGCTGAAGCGTGTATGGAAATAACGCAAAACTTGGAAACTATGAAAAGTGGCACACTGACTGGCCATGATAATTTGTTGTTGGCAGTGCACTGACTAGCTGAAGAGATTGTGTTGAATTTGCAGCACATTGACTGACTGTAAAGATGAATGTGCAGTACTACCAGTTGTAGAGATGAATTTACAGTGCACTGACTGGCTGCAGAGATAAATTGGATTGGCTGTGATTGGGCAACGCACTGATTGATTGCAAACAGAGATGGCGGCAAGAAGAATGATAAACTTTTTTTTCTTTTTTTTCATGAATAGCCGAAAGTCTGAAAGGATAGTCTCGCAGGAGTACCAAATAGAGGGGTCCAACATACCACCGAACAAGGAAAGAGAAAGTGGCAATTTTTTTTATCAAAGACTTGCCACGTGGCAATACTTGAAACAAGGGTTAGCCATACGTTTGGCTTTGGCTGTTGCAGAAACGAATGAGAGAAGTCTGGATCTGGAAACGGTAGCAGCAAAACTCATATTGTGGCTGCAGATGGTGGAATGTACTATGGCTGAAGAATGTCAGGCAGAAGAGAGTGCCAGATCTGCAGATTTTTATTTATTTTTTGTTGGAAGTGCCTGGCGCGGAAGAGATGAAGATGAAGGAGGCTGAACATGGGAGCAAGATTTGATGCAGATCTGAGAACGTGGATGTCATGATCGAAGGTGTGCATGATGGTTGGGGAGTGTAAGAGACGGGAGATGAGATGGATATCTAGGAGCGACCAGATCGATCTGGTGAAGACCTCAAATCTATTGAGGTGCGGTTGGTGCAACCTCCATATCCAGAAGAGCAGATTTTTGTTAAACCAGAAATGTTGGGCGGAAACACTGAGAAAAGGCAGCAGAAGTGGTTCTGATTTTATTTTTTTTAAACAGAAGACATGAAGAAATAGGGGTAAAATTTTGAAAAAGGGTTAGCCTACCTCTATCGGTTGATACCTCTATCGGTTGATGCATTGTCTCCAGCAGAGAGAGCAAATAAGAGTACAAATATAGAAGGTAAATAATATAAAATAAGAAAGACACTAAAATGAAAAATACAATAGAATCAAATATAATCTAATAATATCTTTAACACAAATCTAATTGATTCTAACGGTCCCTTTTTCCAAAACATAGCAATTTCCCTTCCTTGCATTACCTTCAAGGTTGGCAACTTGCCACAATTCAATGTGAAGATTAGAATCTCAAGCAATTGTTATTCCCACCATGCCATGTATATATGTCTTTAGATACTTTCTAAATCCAATTACCGAGTCTAAATAGATACTCCCAGATTGTCAGATTCCTCAAAGATAACAATCCTAATAGAACTAGGAAGTACATACTTCACTGTGACTTGTGCTCTTCAAGCACCAACTTGATTTACCAAGAGTAGGTCCCATGTGGGATTGAGCCACATGTCCAACAATCTCCACCTTGGCGAAAATTCACCAATCCTTGAGAGACAACTGTGACAGCATCCTTCATGCACCTGCAACTCTGCACCTCCGTGCTCGCTAGCCGTTCTTGACTTAGTTCCACCTGCAATTGCAATCCACATGCATTTCTATGTGAGATGTGTGCATCCCCTCGCTCTAGCATGCTCCACCTATCTTATTTATTTAGAAGAATTGGTTAAGCCAAAGCCTTGCTTGAACCTGACGCCCTTCACTGGCTTTCTTGGACCTGCCACCAACGATGTCGGACCCTCCGTCTTTTTCTCTATGTGATTTTTTGTCCCCTTCGCCTTTCCATCTCTATTAGCACCATGGAACTCGGACGGAACATCACAACCTGCAAAAGAAACTTTGTTTTTCACGTCATACTGTAACGACCCGATCCTACCCATCACAATATTGTCCGCTTTGGGCGCCACGTGGGCCCTCATGGCTTTGTTCTAGGCCCAAATCCACATGGCCAAGCCCAAAACAAAGCCGTGAGGGCCCATGTGGGGCCCAAAGAGGACAATATTGTGATGGGTAGGGTCCGGTCGTTAGAAGTGATATCAGAGCATGGTTCAACACTCGGACTGTATGGCCTCTACTTGCGGGACGTTGCTTGCCTATGTGTGTGGACCCCCTGTCAGTGTGACGTGAAAGAGCAGAGACGGCTCTGGTTTTAAGGGGGGTGGATTGTAGCACCCCACCCAAGTCCCACATTGATTGTGGAGTTGGGTGGAGGGTGCTATATATAAGGAGGCAAAGTCCCTCTCCATCACAAGGCCTTTGGGCCTGGCCATGTGGGCCAGGGCCCAAAACAAAGCCGTGAGGGCCCACGTGGGGCCCAAAGGGGACAATATTGTGATGGGTAGGGTCGGGTTGTTACACCTGACTTTTTGTTTATTCTCTTCCTCCTTCCTGCGACTCGACTAATAGGATCCCTCTGCCGGTCGATTATTGTCATACCCACCAATGTATACAGATTATTTTCATTCTTTCCCTTCATGACGATTATGGCTCATTTAGTAACTCTCAAAGCCCCATCATTTGCCTTGAAGGTAAACCCATGCGGGAGGTGTTGATATCCATCTCCTCCGGCAACCCGAACCTCTTACTGTGCTGTATTCCGTTCACCCACGAGGCCCTGGTCTCCAACTAAAGCTACTAATGTAACGTCCCGTCCCGCTACGGGCACGTTACAGTTGGTATCAGAGCACAGTTCAACTCTCGGGCTGTGCATGGGACAGAGTTAGATGTGATGATAACTAGAGATTAGGTTCACCCCCTGTGTGATAGGGTAGATTGAACCGGGTTATGGGGTGTTACGTAGGCACCCTAGGTTTGTGTGGTGTGCATGGTGCGTTATCTTTCAGTTAGCATACTTGAGACGTGACTTATAGCAAATTCTCGCTCTGTAAGACTCTTCAGCATTTGATTCGTGGGTGAGTCAATGGTGAGATAGATCACTTGTTTGGGTGGGTGGAGCACCGTGGCGTGGTCACAGGAGTTGTGGGATACAGATCTCTAGGTTTGGAGTCACGTTGATCTTACTCCCTAGAGTAATTAGAGGCGTTCCTCGGTGGGACCCACACTAGGAAGCTCGTGTTTAGAGTACGAGGCCATTGTATGTGGGCCTCGCTTGTGACTATATAGTATGAAGATAGACTCATTGGAAATTTATGAGTCTCTACCGAGTGAGTCCGGCCGGCTAACTCTGTAGATGGCCAATGGAATTCCATGAGGGGTAGATGGGTTTGGTATGTTTGAACTATTAGATAGACACGTTTGGTGCTTTGGATTGCGAGGAGTGCCTGAGGGTAGAGCTAGTGATTATATGTCTGGTTCTAGGACTCCCGCAAGTCCAGTGTTATAGTTAAAGGTGCTTATGGCTTTGTTAAGGGCTTGTTTAGGTCAGATTGGTGGGGTTGACCGTTGAGACTCAGGTGGGTCCGGTGTACAGTCCAATTCCAATGTATGAGTGAGTTGGAAGCTCGGTGCCTGAAACATGGCAACTGAGCGTTTCTCAGTTCTTGATCGGCGTATTGAATGTTTCCAGTGTTTCACCTCCTTTTCTTTCCTGAGTTTTGCTAGTCGTGGACTAGATCTATGGATCTTGTGTTTTGACCTTTGGAGTTAGAATTGGAGGTTAGTTTAAGAGTTGTGCAGATGTCAGAGTTTGACGTCAACTAGGGAAGGATTGGTTGTTCTCCCATCAGGTTACCTTGGATTGTTACCGTAAACGAGCGACAAGTCAGTTCCTCGTGGGGATGCTTTCGTCAAGCAGTTTACAGCTCATAATCTGGACGTGGAGGAGTTGTGCAGTTTGGTGACTAGCTTGGGTTGGAAGAGAGTTCGGGTTAGTGGATGTTGAGATGCCCCGTGTGGTCCGAGGGTTTCCAGATGTCCTTCCGGAGAAGCTCCTTGGATTGTCGTCACATCGTGAGGTGGGTTTTGTTGTGGATCTGCTCCCTCAATGTGGCGCCTGTTTCGATTACTTATTATCGGGTGGTGCCAGTAGGAGTATTGGAGCTGAAGAGTTAGTTCGGGGAGTTGGAATCTCTTGGCTACGATTGACCTAGTGCCCTCCTTGGAGCGCACCGGTCTTGTTGACCAAGAAGGAGATGGCTTTATGAGTTGTGCTTTGATTACCAGCAGGGGTTTTGGAGTTGGAGAAACAGCTCAGGGAGTTAGAAATCCTTAGCTTCATTCGGCCTAGCACTTCATCTCGGGGTGCACCGGCGTTGTTTGCTAAGAAGAAAGATGGTTCCATGAGACTGTGCATTGACTATCGGCAGTTGAGCAGAGTTCTATGAAGAATAAGTATCCTTTGCCAAGGATTGATGGTTTGTTTGATCAATTGAGAAGATCTAAGTGCTTCTCCAAGATAGATCTTTGTTCGGGTTACCATCAATGAGGGTGTGGGGGTAGGATATTGAAAAAAAACTACCTTCCGTACTCGTTTTGGACTCTTGAATTTGAGGTAATGCCGTTTGGGGTAACCAATGCCCCGACGACATTCGTGGACCAAAAAAAAAAAAAATAAGATATTTAGACCGTGCCTGGACCGATTGTAGTGGTGTTCATCGAAGATATCTTGATATGTTCAACATCAGAGGAGGATCATGAGTAGCATTTGAGAACCATACTTCATATCTTGAGGGATCACAATATTTGTGCGAAGTGCAACAAGTGTATATTTTGGTTACCAGAGGTTCAGTTTCTTACCAGAGGTTCAGTTTCTTGAGCACGTGATGTTAGCTGGCGGTGTGGCCGTGGATCCGGCTAAGATTGAACTTTTCTGAGTTGGGATCAACCACAGAGGGTGCTTGAAATTCACAGCTTTTGGGTGTTGCGGGGTACTATCAGCGGTTTGTCTGGGATTTCTCCACGATCATCATGCCCATGACAAGTTTGACCAACGGGAATGTATTATTCGTTTGGGACGAAGTTTGTGAGACAGTCTTCTGGAGGTTGATGGAGAGTCTGACTTCACTTCATTGTGGATTATGCCAAGAAGAGGCCACGACTATGCGGTTTCCTACGATGCTTCAGGTAATAGCTTGAGCTGTGTTCTGATGTAGGATGGGGAGGGATGATTTATGGTTTGAGACATTTTAAGACCTAAAGAGTTGAATATCCTAATTATGACTTGGAGTTAGTGACTGTGGTATTGCACTCAAGAATGAGCTGAACATGAGGCAGAGATGGTGGATGGAGTACCTTGGTGCCTATGACTTTGTGTTGTCTTACCACTCCAGTAAGACGAACGTAGTTATAGACGCCTTGAATCGCATGGCGAGAGGAGCTTTTTCGAGTCTGGTTGGAGGTTTGAGCATTTAGATTTTTTTTGCATCACGATTGTTCGGCCAGAGTTTTATCATAGAGTTTCGAGAGTTCAGTAGATAAATAAGAGGTGCATTGCATTGAGGAGTGTTGTGCTCAGTGACAGTTGACCCCTTGGATGGATAGTGAGACAAGATAGTGGTTTGACCTTTCAGGGTAGGCTCTTCGTACCCATGGAAGGGCAGTGCCGCGAGGAGTTATTACGGTAGTTCCATCACTCTAGTTTTGTTGTGCGTCCGGGACGTGCAAGGATGTGTCTTGAATTGCTTCAGTGGTTCTAGTGGAGGTGCATGAAGAGGTCAGTGGCTGAGTCTGTGAACCATTATTTTGACTTGCCATCAGGTCAAGATAAAGCACTTGGGAACCAGTGATAGATTACAGTCTTTTCGATCCCCAAGTGGAAGTAGGGTCATATTGTTATGGATTTCATGACTAGATTGCCGAAGTCACCTCGAAGACATGATGCAATATGGATCATAGTGGATTAATTGACTAAGTCGGTCCGGTTTGTTGGCATGAAAATGACAGATTCTCTTGAGACTTTGAGTCAGCTATTTTTTTTTTTGGCAGAGATTGTCAGACTGTATGGTGTACTTATTTCGATTATTTCAGATCGGGACCGAAACTTGTTTCTCAGATCTGACAAAGCTTACAAAAAGAGTTGGACAGTGCTCCATCCATAGGTAGGCAGCCAGTAGGAGTGGACCATTCAGATCTTAGAGGATATACTCCGAGTTTGTGTTTTTGATAATGGCAGTAGTTTGGAGAGTTGGTTACACTTGGTTGAGTTTGTCTACAACAACAGATACTAGGCTAGTATCAAGATGGCTCTGTATGGGCCTTATAAGTCAGACCATGCAAATCACCCTTTTGTGGGCCGAGATCAATGATACAGTGATGTCAGGACTAGACATGGTCAGTGAGACTACTGAGCAGGTGAGTTTGATCAGATAAAATTTGTTGGTTGCCCAGAGAAGGCAGAAGTGTTATGTTGACCGTCAGAGAAGTGTACTTGAGTTGCTGTTGGAGACTGTTTTCCTTCTGGTTTCGCCCTGTCATGGGATTCAGAGGTTTGGGCGTCAAGGGAAGTTGTCACCTTGATATATTGGTCCGTTTGAGGTACTAGAGAGAACTGGGGAAGCGGCTTATAGACTTGCATTCCCTCCGCGTCTCGCCCGAGTACACAACGTCTTTCATGTTTTAATGTTTCGGAAGTATCATCAGGATCCGTCGCATGTGCCTAACTGGGAAGGCGTGTAACTCAACGAGGACGTCATTTATGAAGAAGGACCAGTGTGGATCGAGGATTCTAGAGAGCAAATGCTTCGTGGTAAGACTATCTATCTAGTTTTAGTGGTTTGGCATTGCAAGGGCAGAGAGACTCCTATTTGGGAGAATGAGGCAACATTGCGGAAGCAGATCTCAGTCTTGTTTAAGATTAGAGGTATGAGTTCAGTTTGAAATTCGAGGACGAATTTCCTTAAAGGGGGTAGTGTTGTAACGACCCATTCAGAGTTTCCAGATTTTTTTTGGAGAGATTTCGGACCTCTGAGTTGTTTTCGGGACCGTAGTAGCAGTGAGGAGAGTGTAGGCACCGTGGTGGGCCCAGTTATCGAATCTCGAGTTTGAAAATTCAAAGGGCATTTTAATAATTTCATAATTTTTATGTATATTGTCATGAAAAAAGTTGTTGAAAAATCACACTCTTTCTCGATCGATGTTTGTTATTCGAGATTTTTTCAAGTTCTCAAATTCTTTGTATTTTATTTTCTTTTGAAAAGAAATTATTTTCAAAACCTTAGTATTTAAAGGAAAAAAAAAAGGGATTTAAAACCCTATTTTTTCCCAAAACCCTAACCCTTTAAAATACCTCAATCCCTCACGCGACACTGTAGCCGCAGTTGCTACAGTGCCCGTGCGTCCCTCTTCTCTCCCGGCAGCTCTCCCTTCTTCTCGCACGATCCCTTTCTTTCCCCATTTTCAGGTATTTTCTTTCTTTCTCTTTGCATCTTCTTCTCCTCCTCCCGCTGTTCTTCTTCCCTCTCAGTTTCTTCAACCGTTGCCTCCCACCACAGTTTTTCCATCCCTCTTCTTCCTGCTCGCTACCTCTTCTTCTCTCTTTCTTCTCTCCTTCTCTCTCTCTCTTTTCCCTCTTGTTTTCCACTTTCTCCCTTGATTTTCCACCGTTTTTCTCCGATTTCCGCCGTTTTCCTCAGTTTTCTCCGATTTTCTCTGGTTTCCGCCGTCTTCCTCGATTTTCCGGGTTTTCCCTGATTTCCCTTTTCCCCCTTTTTCCAACTCAGTTGAGCAACTGAGTTGGCTCAGCCTTATCTCCAAGTGGACTAAACTCAGGCCCCTGAGTTAACCCAACCCAAGCCTAGTCTAGGCCCAGCCAGGCTCAGGCTTGATCCGACCCAATCCAGGCCCAGTGAACTGGTTCGGGTCCGGCCCAGCTCGATCTGGCCCAGCCCTCTTTTGGCAGGCCCGGACCTTCGGCCCGACCCATCTCCATGGCCCATTTTCAAGCCCAGCCCAGTTCGGGCCGTTTTGGGCCCAGCCCAGTTTTAGGCCCGTTTTCTCTCCGGTCTCTTTTTAATTTGTTTTGTCTTAATTACTCATCCATTCCCCCTTGTTTCAAAAGATTGAGCTATCTTCGACCCTTCAAGCCACTTATTCGCCTTGGACTTACGACTCCGCACACACGGTGAGGGGACTTATCACTGTTTTAGCATGCACTTGCATATATTAAAACCGTTATCTCTGGACATGGAGGGACCGGGGGTGACCCTCTATTTATTTAGACACTCGGTAAGGGAAAACTGTTGTAATAAATATGTGGCAGAGGGTCTGCTCAGGGGTACTCCAGTCAACTATATGTTTTGTAGAGAACTTTAATTGGACAATTGGAATTGAATATGATACTTGGAAGATTGTTGGTGATACTGTGAATGTTTATTCGTTAGGTGTTATTGGAATCGCGTGGAATATAGACATGCGTGACTAAATAATCCATTATAAGCTCTTGACTCGCACGATGAAATATATTGCTGATTCTGAGTTAGTTGCATTAGAATATAGTCTTACCGTTGTATATAATCATGGCATCATGTGTATGTCTTGGGGAGGTTGTTTATATGAGTATATGTTTATGATAATGATGATGGTTTGGGTATTGGGAGAACTTCCCCGTTGCGCTCCGGCGGTCGAGACCCCCATAGGAGATGCGGGTTTCTTCGTTGCGTTCCCGGCGGTTGAGGTGCCTACCCCTTGAGATTGGCCTCCGCGTTATGCTTCGGCGGTCGAAACCCCGTAGGGGATGCGGGTTTCCCCGTTGCATTCCGGTGGTTGAGGTTGTTGTGTATCATACGGTCTCCCGTTTATTTTGGTAAGGAGATTGGGGCTTGTTGGAGGACAATTGTTAGCTACGGAGATTATGTCTCTGATTGGTCGGTAGGACTATTGGTTAATTGTGTAGTTGAGTACTCTCGTACGTAGATATTCATTCCATTATGTCTATTATTTTTCTATACATGTGATATATATATATATATGTCGTTGATGTATGATATGATTATTCCCTTTATTGGACTGGTTAGCTCACCTCTTGCTCTCCAGGAGTTTGTTGGAGGACTAGATGTGGGCCACCGAGATGATGTCGCGGACTAGTCGGTAGATTATTGGTTGATAGTGCAGTTGAATCTCATACATATTAGCACTCCTTTTATTACAATATTTTTGCATTCATGCATATGATATCTACTTATATTGCTGACATGTGATATGCATTATCTCTTCATTGGGCTGGTTAGCTCACCCCTTACCTTTCAGGTACCCGATTGCATAGGGACTGGGCAGGACCCCTTGAGCAGGCGCCCGTAGAGGAGCAGTGATTAGACATTTTATAATTACGTTGTTCTTAGATGAGAGACCTTATTTTATATGACCCCTCTTTGTATGTTGTTTGTTTCTGGGTGATGTATAATTGTGTTCGAATAGTCTATGATTGTTTCATGTTATGTTAGTATGTTGAACCTTGTTGCAAGTTTTTGAGCGGGAGGTAGTTGCCCTATTTCAAAAAAAAAAAAATTTATCCGTTACCTATTCCTTTGCGATGTTTTTAGATATTTCGGAGATAACGTGCCCGTAGCAGCACGGGACGTTACAATTGATACCATTTGGATGTAGGACAACACCTTGCATGTTTCCATCACCAGAAAGCATGCAACAACTGCATGCTTCATGTTGATGTGTAGTCAACAACACTCCTCCATGTTGAGACTTCTCTCATAGTGTAACGCCCAGACCCGATGGCGGGCACAGAACGGTACTATTTGTTTTTTTAATATTCTATTCTCCCGTCAACTAACATCATAGCTGGGCTGAATCTTCAAATTTGCCAAAAAGCCCATTATAGAATATGTCACACGTGCTCTTCTTACGTGGAGTTAAACATGTACTATATGTTCCCATATACAAATACATATTTCACAAACAAATATCTCCATTTATTCGATCAGAGTTACGAACAAAAACATAACAATTTACACATGCTTAGATTTATAGTACCACAGACGGTACTAAAATCAACATAACATCATTTGCATGAAAATAGATGTAATAAACATATTTCCCATCATCAGGAAATCCAATTGACTGTAAAGACTCCCTCATCCTGAGTCAGCGGTGGAGGTTCCTCCTCCTCAGGTTCCAACCCTGTAATGCAAGGGATATGAGCTCCAAGCCTAGTGAAGAGATCTTAAAATAACACATTCACCAACATGTACAGGTTAAACAATGCAGTATAATCATAATAACAATAATGGTCTATTCTTATCATTTTAAAATCACAGTTATCTACTCATGAATGGTCTATTTTACCATGCTTACCAATTTACCATAAATGGTCTCATGTACCATTTATCTTACCTGAATTCATAATTGGTTTACTATACCAATTTATCAAGTCATCATCACTATCATACTACTGTCATACCACTGCTATACCACTGTCATACTGTTGTCCTGCCACTGACATACCGCTATCATACAACTGATATACCATTGCCATATTACTTTCCAATGGTTCCGTATATCCTTTATCATACTTGAAATCATAACTGGTCTACCATACCAATGAATTATTCGTGATACTGCTATGCTACTGTAACACCAAAGCACTACACTGACTATTAAGTATTAAGTCCCGACACGGTCAAAATACCGAATCTTGTAAAAACATCTCCGACACACCTAAGCCGATAATAGTTCAACAGTTAAGGGTATGTAGAGGTAGTATCAGTATCATAAATGCTCAAGTTCTCACATTGGATCATCTTATCAATAGTATCAACTTCATACTTCAGTCTTCATTATAACATGAATGCTTAAGTTCTCACACCGGAGAATATCATTATCAATATAAATTTCATACTTCAATATCTCATCATAAGATGATGCTCAAATTCTCACATCGGATGATATTATCATCAATATCAGTACAATGCACGATAAACATTATTAGCAACAATATGAACATATCTAAACAATATATATCAAGTCAAGGCATGTAAGTGGGTTCATTCTTCGTTTATAAACTAGTAGACCTCGACTATCTGACACCGTGTTATGATTCCGTTCTAGCAGTTAGAACCAATTTTCATCCTTTACATAGAAGCAGTGTCAAGTATCGCATTCTGGCCTATTCGGTCTTTTTCATATCATGTATAATCCATGAAACCACTCATTACACTAGATTTAGGTTTAAAAAACCTGATTTACTAATCTGGTATTATTGAGTCTCCTTACCCTAAAACGTAGAGTATCGAGGGTATCTGTTACACAAATTGAAATACAATTAATATACACTCACAATCAATCATAATACACATTCATAGACTGTACAACATACATTCATAGTATTTCAAATCTTTCTATTTATTTTTTGAAAAAACTCCAAAGGAAATTGATATGAGTCTCCTTAATGGGTTACTATCTATTTTTAATTACAATAATCCATCAATATAATAAGGCGTTCAGGCCACTACACATATTGTCTTCTGGAAATGACTATGGAGACACATTGAGTTAGGCCTAGAGATATAAGATGCTCAAGCCACTACTCATATATTGAGTTAGGCCTAGAGATCATTCAGTGCCCGAACCCTTCTTTTCTACTGAGCAGCGAAGTTAATCGCTCTGCTACTAATAGCTATCGGGCTACGTTTTCGCTGCGCCACAGATAGAGAATATCGGTTTCGAAGTGAATACATAATATATGTATAATATAATAATACAACCAAGGGTTTATATCATTTTTAATTAAAACTCAGGTCTCTGCAAATAAACATCATAATTTTGAATTAAAATAATTAAAATACAAATAAAAGACATAATTACAAATACAAGTATGCTTGTTAGGTGAAAATAACACCTATAGTAGGATTTAAAATAAGTATTTTAGCTATTTTCAATTTTTAAAATAATTAGGCAAAATGACCATTTTACCTTTATGTTTTTTTCTAAAATTACATTGATGCCCTTTTGATTAGATCCTAAAATCAAAATTTCTAACTAAAATACCATCCAAATAATTTGCAATTAGAAAATATCTTGTAATCATAATTGTATTAGAACATACAAATAAATTTTAACTCAAGTAAGACTTATAAAAATCAATTTTCAAAAATAAACTTTTAATTAACTAATTTAAATAAAACAATTAAAATAACTAACTTGAGTATAATACCTGCTTAAGACACTGGTAGAAAGAGAGCTTGAAGAGAGGGCCTTCCTTTTTTTTTTAGAGAGAAATCTTAGAGAGAGAAAGTTAAAGGCTGAAGAAAAATACAGCAAGCCTCACCCTATTTATAGTCGGGGTGAGGCTGTTTGGATAGTTTTAAAATATATTATTATTATTATTATTACTTAATTATTTAATATAATATATAAAATATATGTTAACCGTGCAAGAGGACACCTCAGATGTCTAGAGGGTAGGCCCTCCACTCCTAGTGTATAGGCATGCAAGCCTATATGTTGATACAGCTCATGCTTGTGGCTCTATGAGTCACATGCAAGGATAATATATTTAAATGATTTTTTTATAAAATTTTCATTTCTAAAATCTTATCTTCATTTATTAGATATAAAAATTGTTTAATTAAATTAATCCATCCAGTTTAAAATGTCGGGTCTTAAAAATCATAAACACTGTGGAAATCTGGAGAAAAATACACTTTCGAAATTGTTCAATCTAGGCGAAAATGACACATAGGTAGATTTTTGTCAAAAATACAATATTTGTTTAAGTATTTTTAAATCTTATTTGTAAATCCGTTAAACAAACTAATTGGTCAGAACATAGATTAAATACTGGTTATTTTTCTGAAATTTTATGACTTCTATAATTATTTCATAAATAGGGACCTTCCAGGGTCACATTTATAAGTATTTTTGAAAATCAAAAGTATAGACTAAAAGATCCTATGAATCATCATTTAAAATCACTACCAATGCATAACTTTGACAACCCAATTATTTCAAATAATATATTTTAATAATATCAATAATTAAATCACCTAACTAATAATATTTATGGTAAATTACCATTTTGCCCTTCCAACTTAAATGAGTTGGATCTGTTAGCTATCGAGCTCTAATTGGTCCGATTCTAGATTTCTAAAAAAAATCCAATCTGTAATCTTCACGATTAATAGAACAAAACACAATTAATTAATACAAATAACACAATTAGCCTTAATCTTGGGTCAGGGTATTACACATGGTGTCCAACGAAGGCATACAGTCATGGTGTCAACCACTTGTTATGTAATTAGGCCCAACACCCACATAAACACAAATCAATCACACACCAAGCACAAACACTAAGAACACAGGATATACGTGGTTCGGCCAACCTCTGGCATACATCCACGGGAAAATGTAGATTTTATCATAGTGAAAAATTATATAAATACATAGATACAAGATTTATGTCTTCCCTCATGTCTCTCTCTATCTTTCTCTGTACACCTCTGCTTCAAGAGGCCTCCATCGTGGCTTCGGAAGGCACTCGGCCAAAGGTTCAAGGCCCTTCCTTCACTATATGAGAGAAAGAATACATGTACATAATAAAGACTCTCATGAGTCTAGAGCCCAAACTCGAAGTCCCGAGCCCCTTTGTACACCCCTCTACTTATTCCTTCTCATGCTTAGAATAACCTATCTTCTGTCTTGTCTCGCTCTCCTCTACGCTTCCTATGTTCTACGAACATATCCCGACGTGCTTCATGAACGCGAAGCTGCTTCTCCGTTAGTGTGTTCCTGTACACACTGATGTGTTAGCTGCAATCACCTCGGTCTGTCTATGCATATGGCGAATGTGCCATCTCCACGAGTACTGCCAAAGGCCCAAGGCCCTTCACTGTGCAGCAACCCCCTCATGGCTACATCTTTGCCGTCACTCCTTGAGGTGATCCCACACACACACCCTCCTGTATGCAGCCATATCAAGCCCTCATTGCATGCAACACTTAGCCAAATACTACATCTTAGTTGCCGTGTGTATCACACAAGAATACTCATATATCTGTCAACTCTATACAACCCTTCTTTTATAGATGTCGACCCGACTGTATATTGAGAATATACAGCCAGTCCCTTTTTCCAAAACATGGCAATTTCCCTTCTTTGCATTACCTTCCACGTTGGCAACTTGGCACAGATGAATGTGACGATTAAAATCTCAAGCAATTGCTATTCCCACCATGCCATGTATAGCGCGGTCTTTTGATACTTTCTAAATCCAATTACCAAGTCTAAATAGATACTTCCAGACTGTTAGAATTCTCAAAGATAACAGTCTTATTAAAACTAGGAAGTACATACTCCACCGTGACTTCTGCTTTTCAAGCACCAACTTTATTTGCCAAGAGTGGGTCCCATGTGGGATTGAGCCACATGTCCAACAGTAAGTCCTTCAAATTTATTAATCATGAACTTTAAATTTGAAAACATGTGTTAAGGAGAATTTAATTTTGGTTTTGAGGTTAAGACCGGAGGCCAAATTAGATTATAGATTTTATTATGTGATTGTGGGAAAGAAGTCAGGCGGCCTAGTTTAATTTTGTGGTGAATGTGCAGATATGAAATGGTGAATGGAACAAATCAAATGGTATTTACAGGTTCATATTGTTGTAGGGGAAATTTTCCAAGGGGAAATTTTGTCGAAACTTCAGTTTCTAGATGTGGTTTATGACCTGTGAAATTCTCCTTTATTAGAGAATGAACGTTAGAATATTATTTGTGAGATGAAATTTTGTTAATAAAATAAATTGAGTGATTTTATAATTGATGGGATTTAATCTCTGATCCAAACAGCGGAAGTACAAAAACAAACACAATTAAACAATTCACAAAATCAACACAACTTAACATAGTTTGCCAAGGGCCTAATCCACGAATAACAAACAACTAAATTTCACTAATATCAAACGTGATTATAAATATTTCCAACCTACCTTCCTCAGTAATTTCTCTCTCTCAACACCCAGGAAAAAACCCACACGGACTCTCAGATGGACAACCCTACTAACAAAGGAGGTTTCATAATCCAAAACGATTTCCCAGCTGACACTCTTAATCAATTTTTACAAGACTAATCTCAAACGAAAATAGTTTCCTGATACAAGTAAAATAGGTGAGAGAGAGAAAAAAAAAAAAGTCCTAATCAAATTAGACTCTAAATTGAGCCACACTCAACAATGACTTAGTTCACTGTGACGTGTGAGTCAGAGCATGACATGTATGCTTTATTTTAATCAAATTTTAATTAATTTATGAGGAAAGATATTTAGAGAAAAAAAATCGATTTATCACTTTCTTTTGGTAATGATATATCCTAGGCCCTTTAGTTGAGAATAGGCCTCAGCAATGCCATCCAATCTCCTTTTGTAGTCCTCATAATCAATGTATCGAGGCTTATAACCAGGTGTCCATCACTTTTCGGCCAAATATCTAATCGATAATGGATAATTTTTTTTTCTCTTTAATTTATTTTTTTTTCAAATCTCGGCCGTATCGGCTGAGATCTCATCTGTACGACTAATAAATCTCATATCGGTTGAGATATTTCAGGCGTAAAAAACCTGAAATATCTCTGCTGATGGGCATTTTTTTAATCCTAGCCTATAACTAAGCGTCAGTTAGACCTATTTTGTAGCTGAGCAAAGCTATGTTTAGCAAATAATATGTCATTAAAGGTAAATAATAAATAATTGTGGTTTTCGGAGTATTTTTACAAAAAAAAAAAAAATCTTAATTATAATACTAGTGGACATGAGTGTATTTATTTTTTATGAGTCTATGGTTAATTATATTTTTCTATCTAAAACACCAATTTGATATAATTGATTGAATTCCTACTTAATTTAACTCATTCTTAGTTAATCTCGGTGTTGGACTAAAAATCTATACAAAACTAACTACATTTTTACCAGTGATCTTTGAAATTTTAGAATCATAACTTTAAAATTAATGGATCTAAGCATCATCCTAAAAATACCTATTAAATAGGTCCATTCTTATACATTGGAACTCACCTATGTGGGTCCTCCAAACCCCCGAAGGCACTCAGTCTCCCGAGAGAGAGAGATTAAAGACAATAAATAACAATGACAACTAGTTACATCATTGAAACCATCGAATTAATATCATTGAATCAATTTTAAATGGGAGGTAGAACATAAGGGTTCTCTTCACGTGTTTGAACCTGGTTTGATGGGCCTAGTTCGAGTTTATTTTATTAACCTCTTTTGCTTAAAGGATGGGCTTGAGCTAATTGAAAGAAGTTCTTGCAGGCTGTTAGACTATTCAACTCGTAAACCTATATATATTTTATTTGCACACCTAGTCCATTCTTAATTGTTTAATTTTTTATACCAATTTAAAGACTGGTCATTTAAATTGAAACTAAGCTCAATGAACTATTATTCTAAAATTTATTATTCAATCACTAAATCTTAATAGTCAAAATTGTTAGACATCCTTTTCTTCATCATTTTTAAAAATATCCAGTAATGACCATCTTACTATAAGTAGAATTTTTTATTGAAATTTCTTAAGTCCAAAATGCGAAGACTTTAATTTATATATATATATATATATATATATGGATGGGTTGATAGGGAAGAAGGTATACAAGCACTTGACCATGGATCTCGGAATGTCCAAATTTTTTTCCCAAAATACCCTCATGGTAAATGGGTTTCTACATAAGAGACCCTTCGTATAGTTATGAATTTGCATATTAGCCCAACTAAGTTGAAATTTATATATTGTCCCCTAGTGGAATTTCTAAAGAAGCCCTTAATTCTGGAGTTGTAATTTAGAAGTGTGATGACCCACACTAGTTGCGATTGAGTACGTTGGTTTCTGTGATAACACTCTAAAAAGAGCGTTGATGCACTAGATGGAGGAGGGGGAGAGACCCATCGTTGCACTGAATGGAGCAGAAGTGTTAGAGGATGTAGTGTTATGTTATCCCATATCGCCTAGAACGAGCATCTTGATCCTAGATATAAGTAACATCCTTCTTTCTCTCAACATGAAGCCTTTTGGAGTGTGTGTGTGGGCGTACATCCCAATACAAAACCGTGAGGACATGTGTGTAAATCCAAAGCGGACACTATCTTTCTAGGCTCTTGTTTCCTGGTTGATGTACCACGTGTAAGCTACACACGTGGAGCATAGGAAAAAAAGAAACCCCTTTCCAGTTTCATTTTTGTAGTTGCCTTTATTTTCCTAGTTGTCTTTTTCCTCTACAAGCACTGACAAAATCGTTGGTTCCAACTCTTCACCGACGAGACGCCTATCACAATCGACTTCTTGTTCTTAGTTAATTTCAATTTCTTATTTTCGTTTTATATTTTTAGTAGATTGGATATATATAAATACCCATGGTAGATTTAAACAAGGTACTGATTAATGAATATGAAGATTTGATTTGGGTTTTCCCTGTTACCTCTCTTTTTCTTGTGGATTTGAGACTTGACCTGTCGACGACGTTCGACCAGTGTTCTTCTTCCTCCTTGAGCTTTGCTTCAACGGCGTTTGAAGGTTTCCTCGAAGTTCCTTTGTCCCCTCTGGCTGCAAGCAAGAGATCGGGTTTTCTCAGGCCAATAGACACCAAAAGATTGCCAGCCGGCCATCTGTGCCTTTGTTGCCCTTAAACAAACAGTTCCCATGTTCGTCTACACACCCAGGTATCCACTTTCTTCCTTCCCATCTTCTTCTCTTTCCCAAATCCATTCGCCATCACCATCATATTCCCCTTCTCGCCACAGCTACAGCCATGACCCATCCTCCTTCACGAGACACGTATAATCCATCGCTTCTCCTTCACAACCTCATCATCGTTTCCCCTTTTCCATGCTTTCCTAATCAAACCCATGCTCTGTTCCACGTTTCATACATGACCTTGTTTTCCCCAAACCCATTCACTCGTGGGTCTCACCATTGACCAATCCCTTAACCATTTCTAAAACCACCACCACTGGCCCTCCCATCTCCAATTCATGAACCATACCTAATAAACCCCACTCCACGTTAACACCAACCAACACACATTTAACCTTCCCATTAAATTACCAACTTGCCATTAACCCCATTAAACCTATTTAATTCCAATTTCAATTCTATCCCATTTAAACCCACCTATCCTTTGACACGACTACCCATTAAACCCGACTTAAAACTATCCATCTCATCACCTGATCCTACCCGCTGCATCAATTGGTATTTAGAGCCTCGATTAATCCCGCTTTCCTGAATAGAGGTTTGCCTTTCTTAATTGTGAACATGTGAGATAGCCTTCACCAAGTTGGTATTAAGAGTCTAAAACAAAAATCTTTATGGCTTCATACTCTGATTATTCGAGTGAAGACAAAGAGATGGAAGAATTCTACATGCGGCGTGGGTATAATCACACAACTCAAGAGTACCGTATGAAGGTTGGCCTCCCAAAGTTCAATGGTCAACTATACAATGAGGACTTCCTTGATTGGCTTTCAGAAGTCGAACACTTCCTCAATTATTGGGAAATCGATGAGACAGAGAAAATGAAATCCCTACAGATCGATTCCTAGGTGAAACATATGTTTGGCAGGAGACGATACAAATCAACCGTCGTCGAAGGAATAAGCTTCCTATTAGATCATGGCCACAGTTGAAAAAATTGCTACGCGCTCATTTCCTTTCTACCGCTAATGAGCAAAAGTCGAAAGAAACAACCGAAGTCGTAGCGTCTATCGAGCAGGAGACAGTCCTGAACGCTGCATTGATCCTAGACCCCTCACCTGTTCCCATGGAGACAACACCAGAGTGTATGCTAGTTCCTCTAGAGAGACCCTAAGAGTTTGTGCATGTGCCTCTAGAACCATTCTCGGTATGCGTACCAATCTCCTTGGCATGCGTGACCATTTCATCGGAGCTCGTGTGTGTTTCTTAGACAGAAATGAGTCCACAGACAGTGTTCGTGTTGGATGACGAGTAAGTCACATTGCCGCCGCAACAGTTGGGGCAATCGATGAGTGTTGAGCCACCATTGTTGTGGCAACTGCTACATGTGTCACATGTGCCATATGCATTACAGATGTCCTAGAAGTTGAATTTCATCGAGAGTGACCCTTATCTGCTCTCTCCTGATGATGAACCTGTAACGACCCGACCCGAATACAGGGCTTAGTGTCCAACTCAGTGTGATGTTGTCCGCTCTGGGCCTCGCACACAAGCGAGCCCGCACGGATTTGCTCTTGGGCCCAGGCCCACATGGCGTGGCCCAAAACGGGTCACATGAGTTAAGAGGGGCTGGCCTCAAATAAACCCCCATTTTTTTTCTCTCCACTACCAATGTGGGACTCTCCCACATCGGTCCAAGTGCTTTTTTTTGGCAGGGGTTTCACAATCAGCCCCCCTAAGGCCTCGAGCCGCCCTCTGCTGGACTCGGTCCAGCTCAACAACACTAAGGAATGAGGAAAAGCCCACACAGTCCGAGTGTTGAACTCGGCTCTAATACCAATTGTAACGACCCGACCCGAATACAGGGCTTAGGGTCCAACTCAGTGTGATATTGTCCGCTCTGAACCTCGCACACAAGCGAGCCCGCACGGATTTGCTCTTGGGCCCAGGCCCACATGGCGTGGCCCAAAACGCGTCACATGAGTTAAGAGGGGCTTGCCTCAAATAAACCCCCATTTTTTTCTCTCCACTACCGATGTGGGACTCTCCCACATCGGTCCAAGTGCTTTTTTTTGGCAGGGGTTTCACAGAACCGCTGCTCTTTGAAGATTTATTGTGTTTGACTGCTCCGACTATTTTCGTGCCACTACAAGTACCTGCTAAGTTTGTGGATGACATGGTGCGTTACGAGAGGCTACCTGAAATGCTCCAACCTTCAAAGTACTAGAGGTTCTCACATTGAACTCGAACTCGAAGAGGAGTTCTTTTCAACAAGGGGAGACTGATGTAGCAAGTGTAAGCTACACATATGGAGGATGGGAAAAGAAGGAAACCCCTTTCTAGTTTCCTTTTTGTAGTTGCCTTTTTTTTCCTAGTTCCCTTCTTCCTCTACAAGAGCCAACAAAATCTTCGATTCTAGCTCTCCACCAATGAGAAGACTCCTAGCAAATCGACTTCTCTTTCCTAGTTAGTTTTTATTTCTTATTTTCCTTTTATTTTTGTTTTATGTTTTTAGTAGATTGGATGTATATAAATACTCATGGTAGATGTAATCAAGGTATCGATTAATGAATATGAATATTTAATTTGGGTTTTCCTTGTTACCTCACTTCTTATCGTGATTCAAGACTCGATTTGTCGACAGCATTCAACCGGTGTTCTTCTTCCTTGGGCTTTGCTTGAACGGCGTTTGAAGGTTTCCCTGAAGTTCCTTTGCCCCCTTTGCTTGCAAGCAAGGGATGGGGTTTTCTCAGGCCAGTAGACACCAAAAGATTTCCAGTCGGCCATCTGTGCCTCTACTGCCCCTAAACGAACAGTTCCCCTATTCGTCTACACACGCAGGTATCCACTCTCTTCCTTCCCATATTCTTCTCTTTCCCTAGGTCCATTTGCCATCACCATCATATTCCCATTCTCGCCACTGCTACAACCACGACCCATCCTCCTTCACCAGACACATATAATCCATCGCTTCTCCTTTACAACCCAATCACTGTTTCCCCTTTTCCATGTTTCCCTAGTCAAACCCATGCTCTGTTCCACATTTCATACATGACCTTGTTTTCCCCAAACCCATTCACTCATGGGTCCCACCATTGACCAATCCCTTAACCATTTATGAAACCACCACTATTGGCCCTTTCATCTCCAATTCACCAACCATACCCAATAAACCCCATCGCACATTAACATCAGCCAACACACATTTAACCTTCCCATTAAATTGCCATTAACCCCATTAAACCTATTTAATTCCAATTTCAATTTAATCCCATTTCAACCCACTTATCTTTTGACCCAACTACCCATTAAAACTGACTCAAAACTGTCCATCTCATCACTTGATCCTACCCACTGCATCACAAGTGGGGAAATTAAGATGACCCGCTCTAGTTGTGATTGAGCGAGCTTGTTACTGAGATAACGCTCTAGAAAGAGCGTTGATGCAGTAGATGGAGGAGGAGGAGAGACCCATCAGTGCACCGAATGGATGATGAAGCGCTAGATGGTGTAACACTATGTTGTCCCATATCGCCCATAACGAGCATCTTGATCTTAGACATAAGTAACATATTTTTTTCTCTCAAATAAGGTCTTTTAGGGTGAGTGTATGGACGCACATCTCAATGCAAAACCGAGAGGGCATGTGTGTGAGCCCAAAGTGGACAACGTCATATTAGGAAGAGCAAGGTCATTACAAGAAGTGCATATGGTACAAAAGACCAAAACAAAAAGGTTGCAGTAGTTAGAATCATGTACATAATTGGCTAGCCTGACACATTTTTCAATGAGGTATGCTTCTACTTTTGTTCATTATTCACATAATGTTTCATTTATACATTAAAATTAATTTTAGGTAATAATTTGTAGCTCAACTGGTTAAGACACATTATTACAGTCTAAATGTAATGACCCGTTCCAAGTCTTCCCGATTTTTGAGGAGATTTCGGATCTCCGAGTTGCCTACGGGACTTTGGTAGCATGGGGAGAGTGTGAGTTCCATGGTGGACCCCAGTTTACCTGATTTAGAGCTCAGAGGCTCGAAGCTCAATTTGGTAACTTTATAATTATAGTGTATTTTGCCATGAAAAACATTTAAAAATCACACAATTTCTCACTTCTCGTCCGACATTCAAGATCTTTTCGGGATTTTGGTTTCATCATGTTTTATTTCTTTTGAATTGAAAAAAAAAAGGATTGAAAAACCTAAGCCCTGGCCCCCCCTCCCTCACGCTGCACTGTAGCGTTTCCAGCTACAGTGCACCGCTATCTCTCTCTCGCTCCTTCCCGTCTCCCTCTTAGGTAACCTCTTTTCTCGACCTCCCTCTCTCTCGGCTTCTCCTTCTTTCCCTTTCTTATTCTTCTCCTTTTCCATTACTCACTTCCATTTCCTCTTCGGTCGGTGAGCAGCCACTCCAGCCTATTGAAACCCTCAGCCGTCGGATCTCCTCCTTCCCCCCGTGCCTACCATATTCAAGGAATTCCTCTCCTTCCTTTCTCTTCTCCATCCTCAACCCTCTTCGGATTTCCTCATTTTCTCTGAGGATTTGATTTTCAACGGTTTTACTTTATTTTCATTGGTTTTCCACGATTTCCCTTGGTTTTCTCAATTTTCCTTGGTTTTCTTCTCTTTCTCGATTTTCATTGATTTTTTCTGGATTTTCCTCTCCCTTCCCCTCCTTTTCCTGACTCAGCTCGATGACTGAGTCACTCGGCCGAGTGCCGAGTCGACTCAAATGAGGCCTCTGAGTTAACCCTGTAAGGACCCAGAATTTTTAATCTTTTAATTGTGTGATGAGTGCAAAATAATTACATATTTTATTACTAAATTTATAATTGTTAGTATCTCATTTGATTTAATTTTATCTAATTAGTATAATTTTGTGTTTTGTAGGTTTAAAAGTGAAAATGAAAGAAAGTGTGTTTAAATGAAGAACTTTGACCCATTTTAAATCATGTTGGATATTTGAAGCCTGCAACCCTGAACCCATTTGCTGATATTAAAGAGGTGGCACTTGGAAAGAGAAATATCTAACCAGCAACCCATTGAGAAAAACAGCCAGTAGGAAGAAGATGTGAAGAATAATGTGTTGTAATAACCAATATTCAATCGGGACAGCAAAGGCACTACATAGCAAGCACTTCTGAGTTGTTCATAGAAGGTCTTGGGCTGTTTTTGACCTGAGAAATAGCAACCAAACTTAAGTAGCCAAGTCTGAATGAAAGTGAAGCAGAGAAAAGAAAGTGTCAGCCAGACATGGAGAGAAGAAGGGGATAAGATGATAACAGTGGTTGCAAACGTGTAAACATGAACAGAGCAACATCTGTTTGCAAGGTAGGGACGGTGAGGAGTTATTGGCAGGAAAGAAAAAAGAGATAAAAAAAAAAGAGAAACACGGCAAAAAAAAAGATAAAAAGAAGGGGCAGATTCAAATTAGGAAATAACACAAAGAAGGAGAGTTGGACAGTAGAAACAAAAGAGACGTTGCCGTGTATGCAGTTGGGTCCCACTTGTATTACTCAATTTATCTCCTCTTAAACTCTATATATACCAGCCCTCTCTAAAGATACAATTCGAACTTGGCACTGTATTTTTGGAGGCTTAGAGAGAGGAGAATAAGAGAAAGAGAAAAAGAGAGGGAGCAAAGTGTCGACCATCAGGTTGGATTTTTTTTTTATTCATTCTTTTGTCTTGTATTTTCTTATTTCATTCCTTTGGTTTGTAATTTTGATTTCAATTTTTATTAATGAAATTAAAGCATTCTATTTAGATCTATGGTTTTCCACTTAATGTAAATTAATTGTGATAATTTTTAATTCATTTATGAATGCATGTTTGATTTAATCTTAAAATTTTCATCTTAAATATCTAATTTTTGGGAGGTTTAGAACCTTAATTTCCATTCTAAGGCTCTTTTTAAGAGTAGATGAAGAATTTAGATTTGGAATTTTAATATCCATTCTAAGGCTCTTGTTAAGACTAGATGAAGAATTTAGATTTGGAATTTATGTTGAATTGTTTCCATGCCCAAGGTTTATTTGAAAATTGCAAAATTAATGAGATTCATGGTTTTCTTAATGGAATTAATGGTTTGAATTAATGTGCATTAATAAATGTGAGCACCATGTTCTAGGTTTAAATTTTATTTTCAAAATATTGAATATCATGCCTTCATACTTATAAGTCCAAGATTCCACTGTACATATGTATATATGTTCTTTTTAAATTTTATTTTTGTTTATAAAAACTCAAATCTTTGAAATTCATGAACTAGGTTGGAAATAATTTAATTGCATCTAAATTTTGTTTTCTAAATTAGATTAAGATTGTTTATATTTTTATATTAATTCCACCATCTTAATTAAAATTAGTTAAATTGTTAGATTCTATGTTTAAATCTAGAATGTTTCTAAATTACGATTAAAACTCATAGATTAAATAAATAACTCCATATTTATAATTTTTCTCCATATTTCTCAAAGTTCTTAAAATACGTAATTCAATGGTGTATTTTCATGGATATATTTTCCTAAGTTCCGATGGGTTCGACCTCGCACTTAATCGCTATACTATCTAATGGTTCGTGCGCTTGCGAGTTATAAATTTAAAATTTGTACAACATTGTGTAATTTATTTATTACAGAAATGAAATATATGATCTTAGTCCAAATTAATGTAAATTTTTATTTAAAAGAAATAAAGTTAAACTAAAGTTTCCTCGGATGATACATCAACTTGGTGGATGTGTCGGTAGAGCTCAACGTTCCCAAACGATGCATCGACTGGATTGATGTGTCGGGGAGAACTAAGATCTAAACCGAGGTATAAGTTGTCCAAATGATACATTGACTTGGTCGATGTATCGGTAGAAAAGATCATCAATTGGGTCGACACATTGACAAAGTAGACGTGTCGAGTAGACGAACGTCTTCAGCAAACGCTCTGTTTACCATCGCCCAAACGCTTCATTTTTCTATACATGGGTATTCACAATATCTTTTACGTTTTCCAAGCACTCAATTAAGGGTTTAAAGCGATCAAAAGAGGGAGATAAAAAGAAGAGAAAATGAAGAGAAAGGGAAGAAAAGAAAGAGAAGGAACGGAGAGAAAAACAGAGTGCCTGAGTACCCCCGCTACTCATCCAAATGCACCCTCTCACTCACATCCTAACCTTCAACTCGGCAGGGAAACTTTTTCACCTCCTCACGGACTCCTTCTTTTCCGAGGAAGGAAGGAGACCAAGCATGGGGAAGGAGAAATTGAGCAAGCAAGGAGGGTGGAGAACAAGGAGACAAGGGAGATCAGGTTTCACTCATTTTAGGGTACACCCACGAATCATTTGAGATAGGTGAATATATGTTTCCTTTCAATGAAACAATAATATTAGGGAGTTTATAAAATATGTGTGCATCGGTTTGGAAAGGAACGACCCAAAAATAATAAACACCTAGGCAAAGAGAAGACATGTAATATGGATCCATAACTTCTGGCTCGGCCCAGTCGACATATCAACTTCATCAATCTGTCGTCTGAGCGAGAATCCAGCACACATAAAACGATCAGTGTGAAACTGAAAGCTAGGACGACACATTGTTTATGTCGATGTATCGGCTTGGTTATGACAGTAATGAAAAATGACCAATGACCCATGAAATAATCTTCAGACTCAACCCAGACAACATATCGACCTTATCAATATGTCGCCTGGAACAAGGTCCAATAAAGAGAAATTTAGGTGTATCGAACCAGACCCAGGACAGAAATGGAAATCGGGATGAATGAATGATAAACTGGTCTCAACACGACCCATCGACAAAGTCGATGTGTCGGGCTGAGTATGGTAGAACCATCTATGAAATAAGAAGATAATGAACCTACGTCGGGACAATGTATTGATCAGATCAATGCATCTACCTAGGTATGCTAAAAATATGAATGAAATTAGTTCCAGTATGATGTATCGACCAAGGTCAACATATCAGCCTGAGTATATTGAAAATGAAATTAAGAATAATGAATTGGTTCAAAGACGATGTATCAACGGAGTATGAGTATTAATATTAATATACCAAAACCCAAAGGACATGTCGACAAAGTCGACACCTCGGATATATGCACCAGTATATGTATCGACTGGATCGATACATATGGGTTGAAAACAGAGAACAAACATGAACGATGACCGATCAAACTTAGAAGAACACGTCGACATTGCTCGACACTTCGGACCAATGAATCCCAAGATGTATCAACTGGGTCGATACATGTGGACTGAGAACAACTGGAAAACATGAACCTGAACAGACAAAGCCAGTCGACATATAGAGGTCATCGATATGTCGGCAGTGTCCAGACTGCGATGCATCGACAGTGTCGATATGTCGGCCTAGGTCATGGAAAATTTCATAAGGCTAATATATTTGATGATACTTTGAGTCTTTTAAAATCTGAAGATCATACAGATGACCCTTAAGTCTTGGTTTAACCTACATAATTGGAATTAGAAGAATTCTACATTTTAATGACATGAAAATATGATTCAAAACATATTCATAGACAAAAGGAAACTAAGGGTAATCCCGACACCGTTTGAGCAACCGCGTGAGCTCCCCTTTAGTTGATCATTCTAAATCAGGTAGGAGTTCCTACTTTATTGAAACACAATAATGAGAATAGTTTTGACAAATGTTGATTTATATCCTGATTTTTATTTTACTCATTATCTTATATAAAACTGATGTTTGATGAAAGAAACTATTTGATGGATGGTTTTGGTATCATATATGCACACATTACCTCATACATGGTTGCATGGGAGGATTGATTTGAGCGAGCCAAGAAGAACTGTCCGGATTTGCTTGGTCTCGTATACAATAAATTAAAATGCTAGACTTTAGCCCCGTCCCTTGGTATGAATTGTACGACATAGTTGGGCCAAAAAGAGCTACTGGGTAGGTCCCGAAACCCTGCTTAGAGGGAGGAGACCACACTCCCTCGATAGTCTCGGTTAATTTGTGGATGGGTAATAGCACCCTGGTGGTTGCTACCTCAAATGCTTTGGACATAAGTGGCCAATTATTGAGAATCATTGAACGCAGTAATTTGTTATGATCTGATCTGATGTAAGGAAGTGGGTGGGCATATCATTGATGCATGATACCCATGGCATATCATTCTATGATTTATGAGCTATCAGATTTTGTTACATTTTCTATCTTATACTTGAGAAATATATGTTAATCACACTTTGGGCTTTTATTCATTATTATCCTCATTATCTGATATTTTGAGATTTTACATTTGTGCATTTTATGATCGGAGCTTCCTACTGGGCAAGTCGACTAAGCCCGCACATTTTTCCCTTAGATGTTAACACAGATCAGGGTAAAGGAGATGAAGTTGGGCCTTGTGGTAGCCATGCTTAACGGAGAGATGGATCTGGAGACGCTTGAAGATCTCATAATTCTTATTTTGATATTTTGATAGAACTATTTAATTTCATAGGATCCAATGATGTAATCATTTAGATAACTCTTATTTTAGATATGGTTTGATATTGGACTTATTTGTTCAAGTTGTTTTCCTCCTTGCTATTAAAAAGTTGATAATTTAGGTTCTCTTCTTCTCACTTTTTAACTCAATCCTCAGATTGGTTGTTTAAAAAGTTTAAGGTTTTCTCCTTCTCACTTTCTAACTTAAACCTCAGATTGATTTTTTATGAGTTTTCTTCCTTCATCTCTCTCTCACAACTCAATTCATCTACTGGTTGTATTTGATTCCCTAGTGTAAGCACGAGAAAGAGTGGGTCTTCTGTTGACACTTGTTAAGCTCACTGATAAAGATGAGGGTCCAATTGATCCTTCCGAAAGATACCAACTGGTTGCATAAAGGTTGATTTATATAGCGAAGGCAACCAGTCATAGTAACGGTAATGTACCAACATATCGGTCGCATCAAGGGGTCGGTGACTAGAAATGTTACCATTACAATTCCGACCGTTGTGCATTAAGTGTACACCCAACAGTAATATTCTTTCCCGGTCAACATGTCGATGTCGCCGATGGGTTGACACTTATGGTACCGAGGGGTCGGTCCATACGAGAGGCTCATTCTGGTGCAAAACATGCTTGACAGTAGTTTCATCTCTAGAAACCTATTACCCAGTACGACCTGTCACCCATTACCGAGGGATCGGTCCTGGTATTCTCGATCGGTCTTTGATTGCCGATATGTTTGTTTCTTCGAGAGACCACATGAGTTAAAGGATTCCATAAATCAAGATTTTGATCGAGGAGTCGTTGACCATGAGGGGTCGTTTCAGCCTTTCACCGAGGGGTCGGTGCATACGAGACTCTTAATCAAAAGCATATCCAGAATGACAGTTCAATGTTCCAGAACCTATGTCAATCTGGCCGACCAGTCCTTGACCGCGATAGGTCGATCCTGACTACACCGAGAGGTCGGTGAGATAAACTGGTCGTGCTGACAGTGAAACTAAATACATATTTCCAAGTTGGGTTTTAATTCACTGTCAAGCATCCTCTCTAGGCTTTTTATGATTAATCCATTTCGTTTCTCTAAGCCTAGGGATAGTCCTCTCTGAGGTGTGGGTACCACCTAAAATCATTTATGGCCACATTGTAAGTGACCGGTTCGTCCGAGTCACCTTACGCTAAGTCAAATACGTTAGAAATCAATTGGTTATAAACTGGAAAATAAGATAATAAGTGACTTTCAGCCTCGAGGCCTCATGCAGTCTGCCGAGGCCTCGCAGCCAGTTGTGCTGAGTTGAATTGAGTTGTCTTTTGGACAAAACTGTAATCCAGCTGACTTTTAGTCTTGCTGACTCAGTCTCCTACAGATTTAGGAAGTTAAAATCTGTATCCTTTTGATTGGGAGTTAATTATGGTAAAAGAATATATCCACATGATGAGACTCAAAACTACCACCTCTCATATTTTGAATTTAATACCGTTGGGAGCTGGCCATGTATGACATGAATGGAAAGGCTCCTCCATGAGTTGTAAAATCATTTACAATCTTCCATCTAATCCTTGATTGATTTCTAAGATAATTTTACTGTCAATCATATACGGTGACTTATGAGTTGGCTAGATACTTACTGTTTTGAAAGACAAATTAACTTATGCATATATGTGCTGTCTTTCCATATTTACCGCCACGAGGCCTCATTGGAAGCCTCAAGGCCTCATGGGAGTGACTTACTGCAATGCTGCAGACAGTCTTATAAATAAACTGTAAGTTGTATGTAAGAGGGACTGAAACACAGATAACAAACTGGAAAAGTATTACAGTGTGTCTAGATCATTCAGTCTTCCCTCTTTACACCTTCTTCATCATATTCCTTAATAAATGTTTGGGTAATCAATACCCCAGTCCTGATGAAGAGTAAGGTGTTCACATAGGACTTTAAAACCATTCATACCCAAGTCCTATACTATTGTGCCGATGAATACTTTGATGATGCTGACTTGATGGAAATGAGACACAGATTTAGTAAAGAAGAAAAAGCTTAAAGGAAAACAGATAAGGCCCAATGCAAGTATTTCTTCTTCTTTTTATTTTAAACATTATAAAGTGGATTAGAACAGTGTGTTCGAACCACTCTAAAAGATAGGTGTAGAGGATTAGACCGATTGGGTTGAACCTCTATAAAAAACTAGGCTGTACTATTTGGGTGTGAGACCCTTACATAGTATATTTGGGAAGTCTGACAGTGTATGTAGGTCTGTTGAAACCGAACCACCATAATATATCTGTGTTTATATGTGATTGAATGTTTGGATTGAATATTTGTTCACATATCACACACATAGATTGATCGGTCAATTTTATGAACAGCAGTTAATTTGAAGGTGAAAATAACTCATTGAATATTTTATTCACTTAAAGTATAATCGGTTGAGATTTTAAAAGGAAATTAAAATTGAAAACCGACTTATTCACCCCCCTCTAGGTCGTGCATTACTTTAATAACGGAATTTCACATATTACCTATTTTGTAATCCAGTGGAGTGTGATCTTCATTCTTGATCACATTGGGTCTTCAGGATTCCGGCAAGTGTTTCTTTCCAAGTCTGGAATTGACAAACACAGGGACTTGGCCAAGCTGAGGCACTAATAATCTCCTCCTTTGTCAATTTCATGACAAAACCTAGAAGCTACCCCATTTACAAACCCACCCTTATTACAACACATTTGAATATAAAATATTACATTGATTACATGTACATATTCAAATGGAAAAACAAGACTATGGTCTTCGCATATTCTTGTTCAGCTTTGCTTCATTTAATTTTCCTGTTCAAGTACATAAGCAAGCAACACTAGAAAATCATTAGAGGAGTTAGTCCCAAACATAAATATTCATTCATGGACAAAACAAGATTTATATTCAAGCTCCCCCATACTTTCTGATTTCCTAGTGACCAACACTACCTATATCTTATCTAAGCTATCAGTGTTGAGAAGATTTCTCCTCCAATCTTCTTTGAGTTTAATCTCTCAAACTCCAAGCATAGACATTCTCCTATGTCCATAGGATTTGATGTCTGTTAGCTTCTACAAATTTCTCCCCCATTTTGTCATTCAATTGACAAAGATTAGTAGGCTGACATCTAGTTTTAAGCACTCCCCCATGCTTCTTCACGTTTAGTGCTTGACTAGGTTCTGCTCTAACTCATGGTTCTCCCCTATGGTTCAATGTACACATCTCGTGTATCAAGATTAGTTTGTCACTGCACAAACTAAGATTTTGCTTTGCTGATTTCTTCCATGAGTGGAGCAAGTGTCTTAGCATCCCTAGAGTCTTCTCCCCCATTCTCCAAGCTGTCTCCCTCAGTTTTCTCAACCCAGCTCCTCCATAAACTTAGCTACCTCTAAGTTTATTTTTCATCAAGCTTCTATTCAAGCTTGTGTCACTCTTCTTCCTCACACTGTCATGACCAGTGATAGGTACTAATCAGCACATATTCTGTGCTCTCCCAAATTTCAATGATTTGTGTAACATCTTATTCAGATCCCTATCATCATTAACATGCCAATACAAAACCATTATCTAGACCTGCATGTTAGTTTATTCAACAAATACCATGTTAAGTAGAGACAAGAGATATAAGGCATACAACAATACACATATCATACTAAGTCATATCATTTCAATGATGAGAATTAGTATATATGGTTAATAAAGGAGGCATATGGATGATTCGACAAAATATCAACACAGTTTTTCCAAAACATAAACCATAATTTATGAAAACTATTCTAAGCCGATCCATTCGGAGGAGGAGATGCTACACAAAAATGACTGTGGGCTTGTCCCTTGTCATTTTCAACTACCGGAGATGGAAAGAACAAACCCTCAGGAGGTCCTAACAGCTATCCTAGGGCACGGGAGGAGAAGAGGAAAATCGCAGAGCTTTAGCAGGAAAGGAAACGACGATTTCAAAATGTTCTGTCTTTTTCCCAGAAAGAGACTTTTTAACTTACTCTTTCTGATACATCGACCCGTAGTGACCAACGACCTGTCTGTGTCGTTATGTATCAACCTGTCTCCCTTTGCGATTTTTCCCCCTTCCAGACAGTGCTCTGAATTCCAACAATACTGACCTATCTGTACCTCCGACTAGTCTATCCTTCGACCTGGTTTTTACAATGAAGGAAGACTGGGTATGTGTGTGTGTGTGCGCTTGTGATGTTCATAGTTTTCCAAGTTTTACTTTTACACCTTTTAATGCCAGTGATAATACATACATTCACACGACATCTATGCCATTTGATGATTCAGTCCATCCTTCTGAAGATAGGCACAGACCATGTATTTCATATTCTTTTCTTGGATCCAAAACAATCCAAGATTCTTGAACATATTTAATTCACCAATTTAAGTATATTATCCATGTGTGTGATGTCATGAGATGAGGCATTTCCAGGCTTTACCAAGGAAAGACATATATGAACATAATTCATTCCACATAATGTATAAATTAATGTATATTGGAATGAAACTCAAGGCACACTAGTCATAAATTCATTTCCTGATTTGAGTACTGATCAAGCATACAGGAATAAAGTATGACCCTACACACACAGCTCTTATGCCTATTATAATGTTATTATCCAAAACATGATAAACTCTTTTACCATTCTTTCAAGGTAGCTTTAATTCCTTGAAAGAGCTGGTATTTAAATGGATAATTTAATCATTACTTTTGGTAGGTCATACCAAACTAAATATCCATTTATCGATATAGAGCATGTTTCATTCCACATGAGATTCACAAGTTTTAGGACCTTTGAATGAAACGACACTGCGTATGTGTATTAAACCAGTTTTAATCACATACAAACCCTATACATGAGGTAATGTACACACTACATTCATTTCTTAAAGATGCAAAAATCACATGGCATATGAAATAAAATGAGATAAGTATATTCCAATACAAGAGTGCATACCAATATGTACAACACATATCTTACAATAGATCAATCCAACAATCAAACAAGAACATGGATGGAATGTAAGATGTTGATTCCAAAACTTGTTTCAAATATTGTGAGACTTGGAATCTAAGTCCACAATCTAGTAATGACCCTTTATCAAATCTAGTCTTAATCTTGGGTGCCTTCCCATTTGATCTTATGGTTCACTTTCCAGATTTTTTACCATGATGTTGGTCTTTAAACATCTCGGTATTTGGCCTTGGAGGCTACTACCTTCTTCAAGTTCATTTTCCCCATCCTCTTCTTCTCTTAGAGGATATAGCTCAGACTTTCTCAATGAATAAATTTAACCAATCACCTATATTTTCAACACACAAATTTATTGATAGGTGATGTTATCCATTAGGGCTAGAAGAGGCGATTTTACAGTGGATTCTTTCAACCTCTTTTGTTGTTTCATGCCTTTTAAATATTTTAACAACATATCATGAAACAATACTTATGGATGCTACATAATTTTGGTTACGTGAATAGCCAATTTGTCACTAGTCCAAGCAATTTTTGGTCTTTGGGTTGAGTGGTCATGGAAGTGTATCCAATACCGCTTCCATAGGCACAAACCACTTTCTATCTCAATATGTCTGACATGCCAAAGAGTCAAAACAAAACATCAAAGGCCACCTGGTTTATTCAAACCTCTATCTATACCTGAGTTGAAATGGGAGCACATAGCAATGGATTTTGTGACCGGATTGCCCAAATCTTGATGGGTGATAATCGACCGTCTCACGAAGTCAACACACTTCATGCCTATCAAGATGACAAACTCATCTGAGACGTTGGGTAGGCGGTACATGAGAGACATTGTCCGATTACATGGGATATCCAGGACCATTGTGTCCGATTAGGACGGTCGATTTACAGGCAGGGTGTGGCAGAGTTTACAGACAATACTAGGGATAGATCTGTTATACAGTACAGTATTTCATCCTTAGACGGATGGACAGTCAGAAAGGACCATACAAACATTTGAAGATATACTGAGAGCTTGTATGTTGGACTTCCAGGGCAGTTGGGAGGATCATCTTCCACTGGTGGATTTCTCACATAACAACAATTATCAGGCGAGTCTTCAGATGGATCCATTTGAAGCCTTATATGGTCGACCATGCAGATCTTCAGTTTGCTGGACCGAGGAAGGCGAAGCTGCACTCATTGGACCAGATTTGGTCTCAGAAACAACTAAGCAAATCAAAGTTATACGACAACATTTGTTGACTGCACAGAGTTAACAAAAGAGCTATGAAGATGAGAGAAGGAGTACTCTGACCATTGAAGTGGGAGACTTAGTGTTCCTAAAAGTATCACCGACAAAAGGACAGATGAGGTTTGGGAAGAAGGAGAACCTGACCCCAAGGTTTATAGGACCATTTTTCAGTCCATGATAAAATTGGCGAAGCTGCATATCGCATAGCATTTCCTTCACAATTATTCAACATGCACGATATATTTCACGTCTCCATGTTACGAAATTACAATCTTGATCCCTCGCATGTTTTGGATGCACAAGAATTGGATGTTCAAAGCAACGTAACTTATGTCGAAAGACCTATCAAAATCATAGATACATAACATAAAGTACTAAGAAACATGGTGATTCCTTTCGTCAAAGTCGTTTGGGAGAGACATGGAACTAAAGAATCCATTTGGGAGATGGAAGCGGAAATGAGAGCCTCTTACCCTGAATTGTTTATGTAGAAATTGTTTTATGTTAGAATCCAACCTTAGTCTAATTTTCTGGACGAAAATTCCAAAAGGTGGAAGTACTGTAAGGAACCGAAATTATAAATCCTCTGATTGTGTAATTTATTTATTACAGAAATGAAATAAACGATTTTGGTCCAAATTAATGTAAATTTTTATTTAAAAGAAATAAAGGGAAACAAAAGTTTCCTCGGTCGATACATCGACTTGGTCGATACATCGACTTGGTCGATACATCGACTTGGTCGATGTGTCGGCAAAGCTCAACATTCCCAAACGATGCATCGACTAGATCGATGTGTCGGGGAGAACTAAGATCAAAACCGAGGTATAAGTTGTCCAAAGGATACATTGACTTGGTCGATGTATCGATAGAAAAGATCATCAAATGGGTCGACACATCAACAAGGTAGATATGTCAAGTACATGGAACGTCTTCAGCAGACGCTCTATCTACCACCGCCCAAACGCTTCATTTTTCTATGCATGGGTATTCACAATGTCTTTTACATTTTCCAAGCACTCAATTAAGGGTTTAAGGCAATCAAAAGAGGAAGATAAAAAGAAGAGAAAACGAAGAGAAAGGGAAGAAAAGAAAGAGAAGGAAATGAGAGAAAAATAGATAAAAGAAAGGAGAGAAGAAACAGAGTACCTGAGTACCCCCCTTACTCATCCAAGTGCACCCTCTCACTCACACCCTAACCTTCAACTCAACTGGGAAACCTTTTCACCTCCTCATGGACTCCTTCTGTTCCAAGAGACCAAGTAAGGGGAAGGAGAAATCGAGCAAGCAAGGAGGATGGTGGAGAACAAGGATACAAAGGAGATCAAGTTTCACTCATTTCAGGGTACAACTACGAAGCACTTGAGGTAGGTGAATATATGTTTCCTTTCAATGAAACAATAATATTAGGGTGTTTAGAAAATATGTGTGCATCGATTTGGAAATGAAGGACCCAAGAATAATAAACACCTGAGTAAAGAGAAGCCATGGAATATGGATCCATGACTTCTGGCTCGACTAAGTCGACATATCGACTTCATCGATGTTTCGTTTGGGACGAGAATCCAGCACTCATAAAACGATCAGTATGAAACTGAAAGCCAGGACGACACATCACTTGTGTCGATGTATCGGCCTGGGTATGACAGTAATGAAAAAGGACCAATGACTAATGAATCAATCTTCCAGTAGACATATCGACCCTATCAATATGTCGTCTAGAATAAGGTCCAGTAAAGAGAAATTTAGGTGTATTGAATCAGACCCAGGACAACACATCATTTATGTCGATGTCTCAATCTGCGTATGATAGAAATGCAAATTGGGATGAATGAATGATAAACTGGTCTCAGCACATCCCATCGACAGAGTCGATGTGTCGGGCTGAGTATGGTAGAACCATCGATGAAATAAGAAGATGATGAACTTACGCCGGGACGATGTATTGATCAGATCGATGCATCTGCCTGAGTATGCTAAAAATAGGAATGAAATTAGTTCCATTATGATGAATCGACCAAGGTCAACATATCGGCCTGAGTATACTGGAAATGAAATTAACAACAATGAATTGGTTCAAGGACGATGTATCAACGGAGTATGAGTATTAATATTAATAAACCAAAACCGAGAGGACATGTCGACAAAGTCGACACATCGGATATATGCACCAGTATATGTATCGACTGGATCGATACATATGGGTTGAAAACAGAGAACAAACATGAATGATGACCGATCAAACTTAGAAGAACATGACGACATTGCTCGACACTTCGAACCAATGAACCCCAAGATGTATCGACTGGGTCTATACATGTGGACTGAGAACAACTGGAAAACATGAACCTGAACAGACAAAGCCAGTCGACATATAGAGGTCATCGATATGTCGGCCGTGTCCAAACTGCGATGTATCGACAGTGTTGATATGTTGGCCTAAGTCATGGACAGTTTCATAAGGCTAATATATTTGATGATAAATCAGATGCACTTGGAGTCTTAGAATCTGAAGATCATACAGATGACCCTTAAGTCTTGGTTTAATCTACATAATTGGAATTAGAAGAATTCTACATTTTAATGACATGAAAATATGATTTGAAACATGTACATGGACAAAAGGAACCGATGGTAATCCCGACGCCGTTTGAGCAACCGCGTGAGTTCCCCTTTAGTTGATCATTCTAAATCAGGTAGGAGTTCCTACTTTATTGAAGCACAATAATGTGAATGGTTTTGATAAATGTTGATTTATATCCTGATTTTTATTTTACTCATTATCTTATATAGAAATGATGTTTGATGAAAGAAACTATTTGATGGATGGTTTTGGCATCATATATGCAAACATTACCTCATGCATGGTTGCATGGGAGGGTTGATCTGAGCGAGCCAAGAAGAACTGCCCGGACTTGCTTGGTCTCGGATACGATAAATTAAAATGTTAGACTTTGACTCCGTCCGTTGGTATGAATTGTACGGCATAATTGGGCCAAAGAGCTCCTGAGTAGGTCCCGAAACCCTACACACATAAGTGGCCAATTATTGAGAATCATTGATCACAATAATTTGTTATGATATGATCTGATGTATGGAAGTGGGTGGGCATATCATTGATGTATGAAACCCATGGCATATCATGATTTATGAGTTATCAAATTTTGTTACATATTCTATCTTATATTTGAGAAACATATGTTAATCACACTTTGGGATTTTATTTCACTATTATCCTCATTATATGATATTTTGAGATTTTACTCTTGTGCATTTTATGATCGAAACTTCCTACTAGGAAAGTTGACTAAGCCCGTATATTTTTCCCCTTAATGTTAACACAAATCAGGGTAAAGGAGATGAAGCTGGGCCTAGCGGTAGCCATGCTTAACGGAGAGATGGATCCGGAGACGCTTGAAGATCTCATAGTTCTTGTTTTGATGTTTTGATAGAACTATGTAATTTTATAAGATCCAATGATGTAATAATTTAGATAACTCATATTTTGGATATGGTTTGATATTGGACTTATGTGTTCAAGTTGTTTTCGTCCTTGCTATTAAAAAGTTGATAGTATAATTCTGCAAAATGTTATTTCTACATATTTTATTTCCGCAGTATTGTACTAGCACATACATAAATGTTTAGTGAGTTGACTCACATATGTGCTAGAATTGGGCCAGTTGAAAATTGAGTCTTAGAACTTGAACTCGGCTCTCGTCGTGACGTATCCGTCCTTTCTCATATATATATATATATATATATGTATGTATACTCTCTTTTAATCAATGGAAAAAGGGTGGAAAAAGGGTGGGTCGTTATAAACCTGACCTTGGATCTAGCCCAGTCAGGCCGAGACCTGGTCTGGCATATCCAGACCCATGCCCAGTCTGGCCCAGCCAGGCTCAAACTTTGTCTAGCCCAATCCAAGCCCAGTGGACTGGTTCGGGTCCGGCCGAGCTTGAGCTGGCCCATTCGTCCGACCCAACTCGACTTGGCCCAGCCCTTTGGGCCCGACCCGTTTTCAGGCCCAACCCATTTCTCGGCCCATTTCCAAGCCCGACCGATTTTTCAGAGCCCATTTTCGGCCATGCCAAGTTTGGCCCATTTTGGGCTCAGCCTAGTTTTAGGCCTGTTTTAAATCCAGTTTCTTTTTAGCATGTTTTACCTTATTCACTTATTCGCTCTTCTTTGTTTCAACAGATTGAGCTCCCTTCAACCTATCAAGCCGCTTACTTATTTCGGACTTTCAACTCCACACACACTGTGAAAAGACTTATCACTATTTTACCATACACTTGCATATATTAAACCATTATCTTTGACATGGAGTGACCCGAGTGCAATTCCTCTATTTATTTAGCCACTTGGTAAGGGAAAACTGTTGAAATAATTATGTGGCAAAGGGTCCGCTCGGGTGTACTCCTATTAACCATATGCAATTGTGGAGAACTTTAATTGGACAATCTAATAATTAAATGTGATACTTGGAAATTGTTGATGATGCTTGGAGTGTTCATTCACTAAATGTTAATAAAACTATGTTGAGTATATAATATGCATGACCAAGTAACTCATTATATCCTTTTGACTCGCATTATGGAGTATGTTGCTGATTTTGAGTTGGTTGTATCAGAATATATCCTTATTGTCATACATCATCATGACATCATGTGCATGCATTGGAGAGATTGTTTATGTGTATATGTTTATGATGACGTGATGTGTTTTGTTGTTGGGAGGTCTTCCCTGTTACGCTCCAGCGGTTGAGACTCCCATAGGAGACGCAGGTCTCTTCATTGCATTCCGGGTTGAGGTGTCTACCCTTGAGATTGGCTTCTCCGTTATACTCCGGCGATTGAGACCCCCATAGGAGATGCGGGTTTCCCCATTGCATTCCGGCAGTTAAGGCGGTTGTATGTTGTATGGCCTCCCGTTTATATTGATAGGGAGACCAGAGTTGTTGGAGGACCATTGTGAGCTATAGAGATGATGTCTCGAACTGGTCAATGGGACCTTTGGTTAGTAGTATAGTTGAGTACCCATGGACAGGGATATTCGTTCATTTATGATGTTCACTACACGTTATACATATGATATATATTTATGTTGCTGACATGTGGTATGTTTTATCCTTTCACTGGGCTGGTTTGCTCACCCCTTACCTTTCAGGTACCCCGATTGCGGAGGGGCCAGACGGGCCCCTTGAGCAAGCACTTGGGGAGGAGCAGTAGTAGTTTGACATTTATGTTTATGCTTATGTTTTAAATTTGAGAGACTCTAGTTTGTATGAACTTATTATCACATGTTTACTTGGACGACTGTATAATAATATTTGATTAGTCCGTGGCTGTTATATTTCTTAGTATTATGTACTTGTGGTCTGTTGAGCGGGAGGTAGTTACTCCGTTTAAAAAAAAAACCCAAAATTCGTCTTTTTGTGATGTTTTGAGTTATTTCAGAGATAACGCACCTGTAGCAAGATAGGGCGTTACACACTAAGCATTATGGGTTAAAGTTCTATTGACATCAGATAAACAATCATTTCATAAAAATAATTTATGAAATCTAAATATAAAAGAAAATTCTAGATTGATGGGATAAATAAGTTAAATGATAATGATGATAATCCATTAATTCAAACTTAATCAACTTCACATGGCTGAATAGAATATCAAGTCAAAAGAGTTATCTAGACATCTTTTAAATGTGGGTGAGTGTTGCTTATAATGCTTCAATTATAGGTACAAAACTTGATTTGATTCGACCAAACTTGATTTAGTGGAAATCCTAAGGGGTTAGTTTGACGGACAATTCCCACTTTTGTTTGTGGGAGGTCTTGAGATCAAGCTTTCTCAACACAAAAATGGTCACTCTCCATAGTTAGTATGCCCCAAAAATTAATCAAGTGGGACGTTCTGTACCGGTCTTAAAAAAAACTTGACTTAGTAGATTAAACAAAATAACAATTCAAGAGACTTGATACACTTATGCAAGTTGAATCCAATTAGTCAAAAAACTCAATGTGTAGATGTGTCAACTTTCAAACTTATAGTCTATAGTTCTAGTGGCCAAGTCGGCCAGTTGAAAAAGTTTGGCAAGAAATGACTGTCACGCCTAGAAGAAAGTAAAAGAAAAAGAATGTCAAGGTGAGCGATTTTAACCTGTAAACCCTGCTATATTCACCTTCTCTCAAGTGCCTTACAAAAGCTTATTTCTCTCAAGTCAATCATAATTTTTTTAATTTTTAGTTAAAATATGTAGAAAATGATAAGAAAAAAGGATGTATAAAACTCTACTCATATCTGCTCATTTCAAGTTTTTTATTTTCCACCTTGAAACTTTAACTAAGTATAAGTCATTAAGTTTTTATGATCCATTTCATATAGCTAAGGTGGCTATGTTGAGAAGTTTTACTTGAGCCCTTCAACCAATGTCGGCCCTGGGATGCCCTGAAATCTCAGAAGTTCTAGGTAAACTCTTAAGATGGAGCCCCGTTGCAATTAGTATTTCTCTTTTTATTTTCTAATTTTTTAGACCTATTTTTTTAGGGAACTTAGGCGGTGACCTACTTCACCTATAGCCAGAGCCGACCCTGCCTTCAATCCATGTGTTATTTTATCCATTCTACCAAATCATACCGACCCTAGAAAAATTACCACCCCAGAATTTCAGAGCTCCTCCCATGTTTCTGTCTTGCGCTCAAGTGCACTCCTATGTGGGGTCCATAAATCATAAGAGGCACTTATATTTAGAAAATGTTTCTTATTTGAAAACGAGATCTTTAAAAAAATTAATAAATCAATAAAAGTCATATTTTTAAAAACCAAAGAAGTTTAGATATTCAAAAGAATTTAGAGATGTCAAATGAAAAGTTTAAAAACATGATTTAATTTATCCAACCAATGTGGTTTATAGTGAACCTCACAGTTTTACATAGAATTTTCCTATGAACCTCACTTGGAACTATAATGGGCTTCAAATAGGATTGAAAGGTTCAAAGATTAAAAATAGTTTAAAATGATCAAATTTATTGAGTTTTGAAAACATGACTTCATTGAACTAACCTAAAGACAGTGGGTATCACCCGTGGGGGTTTTATACTGGGATTCCCGCAGTTTCCCACACTAAATTCAAAAAAAAAAAAAAAAAATTGCCTTCATTGAACCAATCTAAGTAATTTATTGGGCTCACTTGATTAATTGGTTTTTTTAAAAGGCCCATCATATGGGGCTGATGTGGGTGGCCCATATAGGGTTGAAACATTTAGAGATTAAAAGAATAATTTATAGTCATCAAATTTTGAAATTTAAAAAAACTTGACTATATTGGACACTTTAAGGTGATTTTTGTTATGTCCCATATTTTTCCATATACTATTCCTGTTGGGTCATCATATAGAGATAAAGTGGACAAGAATAGGAATAAATATTTAGAATTCAAAAAAATAATTTTAAGTTATCAAAAGTTTGAAGAGTTTAAAATATGGATTCATTTATTTGATTGAGGTGATTTTTTAAGCCTCAAATTCATACATAGAGTTTTTTTTAATGAATCCATTAAATAGGAATAAATTAGGCCTATATAAGGATGAAAATTTTTAAAAAATAAAAATAACTTGAAAAATATCAATTATATCACCTCACAGTCTAGGTAGTTGAACATAAGCAACGTACAAAATTTGATTACTTAAAATTCAAGAGCTTTTATCATTTATTGAATAACCTTGGGCCTAAATCCAGTCATGATGAGATGTCATAAATTGGCCTTCCTTAGGAGAAAAATCTCATGCACATGCTGGGCATGGGTTGCATCGCTCTAATTTTGAAATAAATAATAATAATTCTATTAATTACTCAACATAATTTTTTATTATTGTTCTCATCATAATTACAACTTATTTCATAAAACTAACATCAATTTTACAAACTTTCACTTCTTCTCTCGTTCTTGTAAAGTAATATATTCTTCTCTTCCATAGTCCAATTTAGGCCAAACCCAATTAATCTATTCTGATATTTGAGTGGACCATCTTAATCCATTTAAGATGTAGGTTGCAATTTGAACTATAAATTTTGATTCAAATGTAACTTAGGTCATACTAGGGTTAACCCTAGGTCTAATAAAAATATATACCAATTTTGTATATTTAAATTATTGAGTTAGGATGTGCATTGAGCAAAATGAGTCTTAACTGCTAAAATGCACATTATACAGATTCAAATGTCTGTTGTACTTATATGAGCACGCTTATGATTCAACTAGGCCCGACTCAAATTAAATATGTTAAACTCAAATGGGTAGGTATTTTAATAATCAGTTAAGTTATGAGCATCAATCTAAGCTTCTGATTCAACTTGATTCGCCTCAAATTAATTATGCTGAACTTGAATGTGTTGGTATTTTAATTGTCGGCTAAGTTACAAAGAGATCAAATATGCATCAGTTTACTAGGCTGAATAAATAAATATATACATAAATAATGACCCAAGTTTAATATAAATCAAGCTAAGGTTGACATTCAATCACTCATATTAACTATGCTGAACTCAAATGGGTTGGCATTTTAATAGTCAGCTAAGTTATAGGTAAAGGATAAATATATCTATATATAATGAATCAAGTTTAATATAAATGGAACTAAGATTGGCCATCAATCTGACTAACCAGCCGAAGTTGCACCATTCCCACACGTTAAAATTTTCAAACTATCTTTTAAACATTTTTTCTTCATTTTCTTTTTTCTTCTAAACCTATCCTAGCCATTTATATTGTTCAACTCCACATCTCTCTCATGTTGTTATAATATTTTGGAAATGTGTTACAGTTGATGGGGCATATAAGATCCATTGGCAAAAACCATGAAAGGGGACTGCAGTAGGAATGGTTGATCCAAGACATTTAAAGATGGGGAGTCGCACGTACTACAGATACATCAGCTGCTCTCACTGGTCCTCCTTGCAATGAAGGTGTTATCTGTACTTAGGGGTGAAACTCGGGTCTGGTTTTGGCCCGAACCCAGATGACCCAACCCAAAAATCATTCGGGTCGGGTCAAGTCAGTGGGTTGGGTCAAGTCGAGAAGTCAGAAATCCGCATTGAATTTGGGTCGGGTTGGGTTAAGAGATTTTTAAGTTAATCCGACCCGATCAAACCCGACTCGACCCAGTAAAAAATAGGCTATAGTAGATTCAAAATGCGGGACGGGTCGGGTTTAGGGTTGAGTCGGGTTATAATTCGGGTCGGGTTGGGTCAAGATGTCCGGGTCAAAAATTCGAGTCGGGTTAGATTTCATATATTAGTAATTCGAGTCGGGTTGGGTTTTAAAAAACCCGATCCGACCCAGTCCAATTTCAGCCCTATCTGTACCATGATAAAGAGATTCTCTCTCTTTCTCTAGTTCCATCTTCTTCAATTTAAGAAGGAAATTAAGATGATGCAAAAACACAAGTAATTACATAGAAACATGTACGATGGATTTATATGGTTTATTTGTTCAGTAGTGTCCTTACTGATAATGAGGTGCAAGAAATTTCATTGGTTTTGAAAATAGAATTATATTAGTGTTTTATTAGTCACTCATATCTATTTTAATTACAGATGAACCCCATGACCTTATAATTTCTTTACAACCTACTTAAACTACATAGACAGTAACAGGTACAAAATTACAACGGTCCCCTCATATTATTATTATACGACTAGAAAACTCCAATTAGGGTTTGGTGCTCTGAGCGCTCTTCTATACGTGATGATGTCTTTATTGGAAAATGTCTACTAGATTTTATATGGACATATCTCTCTTTTTTTTTTTTTTTTTTTGAATTTACATGTGGGAGTTTTTGGAAAACCCAACGTATAACACCTACGAGTGATACCCACTGCCCTTGGGCACACCAAGTGAAGCAATGGGGGCTCGAACCTGACACATCATGTTTCCTAAGACGGGAGATTACTGATTGAGCTACACCATGTAGGTAGACATATCTCCATTTTCCAATGCATATTAGATTTTTTTTATATCACTTAGATGGGGAGTTTATCTCATTATCAACTAAGACGCTCTCGAAACTTCAATGTCTATGGATGTATACGATCTCGACGACTCTAATATTTAGAGTGAAAAAAAAAAACTAGAATTCATGGTTTCATCTGTCCCAATATCGGCCGATACGAATGATATCGAACGATATGATACGGTTTTAAAACCTTATCATATCGGTCGATATGATTCGTATCGCCCGATATCGGCCGATATGCTGATATCTCAGCCACATCATATCGGCCGATATCTCGGTGATTTTTGTTATCGGTCGAAACCGAGATTTCGACCCGTAATTTCATCCATTAGGCACCCTGTAGGCCAAGTTGGGCTTAGATGGCCCGCATTGGTCCAGTGCAAGTGTGCAACCCCAATTTTTATTGCGAAGGAAAACCATTAGAAGCATAGGCATTCAAATCAATTTTCAATTGGAGACCCTGAAATATTTGATTACTGCTTTGAACAGGAAAAAAATATGTAAGATAGGTTTCCAATTCCAATTCCAATTGCAACAGTGCCTTTATTAGGCCGGATTCAGAGCATAGATTTAGGTTTGTGGGCTGAGATTGGGTATAAACTTGGGGCCCAATGTCCGAACAGGCCCAGCACTGATCTAAATACAAAGGCCCAATATAGGCCTGACCTAGACCAACATATTTAAAACAAAGATAGAGCATAGATAGAATCAGGGGTATTTTGGCCGATATGGTAAGTATTGGCCGGATAAAAAAAATCGGTCAATATGGCCGAGATCTGGGCCGGTTTCTTTTAAAAAAAAAAAAAAAAATATCGGTTGTGGGCCCATCGATATCTCAGCCGATATTCGTCCTATACGCTCGAATATCGACTTAGATTCAGCTGATATTTATATTTTTTAAACTTTTTTTTAAACATCCTTTTTAATTTTTTAAATGAATTTTAAAAAAAAAAAAGCACTAGAGATTTTCAGAAAAAAAAAAAATTTGAGGAGAGAAAACATCTCGCCTGATATGAAAAATTGGCTGAAATCTCAATCCAGCCGATTTTTCTACCCCTTAATAGAATGCGGATTCGGTTGTCTCGAGATGAGACCGAGCTATGCTCTCTCCTGACCACAGTAATTAAGGGCCTATTTGGTAGCATGGAATATTTTAGCGCATCAAAATTATATGGCAGTCATAAAAATCACATAATTCGATACAATATAAATTCCATAAAGAGGTTGTTTCACTATTTTTCAAATAGCACAATTTCAAAAAAAAAAAAGTTTAGGCTTTTGTTCATATCATCCAACAGGTGCTATCAAATCTAACTTTATATTAACTCTGTTGTTTGCATCATTTCTATTTTATTTGAAAATGAACAACGCATTTTCTTTGCAAAAGAAAAAGCTCCCTTTCTCATTAAATTTTCCCATCCATCAGTAGAAAATGGATTATTTGGAACTAGAAACAGGAGGAAAATGTTTTATTTGACAAAAATCTCATTTTCTAGCTATGAAAAATAAGACTTTTCTTTCTTCTTCCATGAATTAAAGAATCTTTTTATGATGTAAAAAATGTGAGATTTTTCTTTCTCATCAAGAAATTTCCACAGGAGGGGCAGGAAAATGTATTGAGGAAAGGAAAAAGGGTTTCAATCTCAAGCCAAGACAATGTCTCGTTTGTTAGCTGATATAAAAAGAAAATTTTGATATTGTAATATCCCAGCCCTAATTAAAAATTAATTGTTTGATTATTAGCCGTTAAAAATATTCACAACCCGATACAAGATTGGATTTTCTATCATTTCTTGACAATATGAATAAAACTATAATACTCCCTCTGTCCCAAATTAAAGGAAATGATTTGTGCACCCCCCCATTTTACTCATGGTGCACTCCTTTAATTTTTTTTTCCAATTTTGCCCTCCACCCACCTTTTCTCCATTTCCATCATTTTTTAGGTGGGGGACAAAATTGGAAAAAAACAATTGAAGGAGTGCACCATGGGTAAAATGGAGGGGTGCACAAATTATTTCCCCAAATTAATTGTCCTATATGGATTTTGAAATTGTCCCAAAATATTTGTCTCATTTATATTGGAATAGTATAAAATGTGTTGAAAATATATGAGATTACATAGAGTGCTAGCCTTATATAGAGAATTTCTTAAAAAATTTAAATATTTCTATGAGACAATTAAATGGGAGGGAGGGAGTATAAAATTTTTCAAGGTATAGTTTTCTTGAAGAGTAGAAAGTTAGAAACTAGCTGTAGAAATTATGGGTTTTCCAATAGGTCATAGCACTCTAGGCCCTCCACCATAAACAAACTGTTCAGGTTTTATAGATTTAGGGATTAGGGTTGAGAACATTACCTACGACTATATCTTGTGTATATGGCCACCTTGACTAACTCGACCGAGAATAATATATCTGAATAGCTGAGATGAGTGGACCAATAAAGAATGCATCAGCAGGTGATAATTATCTGGTTAAGCTTCACTCCATCTTCTTTGCATGTAAATACTTTTGATTAACCACTGATTAATATAGTTAGTTAGACATGACCATGTATTTAATTGAGATGATTTTTGTTTTCGAAAGCACCATATACAGTCTAAGGCCTTTCAAATCCAACGATCGATGTGAACCTCAGTGGACCCCTACCTAGGGGTGTTTAAATTTAAACATGAACATAATGCTAAGTTGAATTGGACCATCTGCAGTGGAGACCTCGTAATGAACTCTATATGAAGGCCACTAATAATAAATCAAAAGACCTACCTCACATGACATGCTATATATGCATCTCAAATTTGTAAACAAAACCCATAAATCTCCACATTCCGTGAAACCCTATGGACTTGGACTTTGTATTGTGAGATTGGTTTGGTCTGTCCATGTGTAGATGATGCTGGATGCGCCTGGACTGGACCTGAGTTGCTAGACGAATTTGTCAGCCCAAGATGATGCAATGAGTCTAGTTGGCCCAAGTGGTGTTGGGCAAGACTGGAAGGCCTGAGAAATAATTGGATAAATAAATCCCAGGTAACGATGGTGTTGCCATGGAAGGTGGTAGTGGACTCTGAAGAATGGAATGGAAAGGGTAGTTGATGCATAAAGAATGTATCTCTTTCGAAGAACCAAGCGATTAGTTGTGGTGGCCCCTATTACAAAAGTCTGGGGGGAGAATTACACGATGATGTGGATACTGAGCATATTGCTTGGACTGGTTTGGCATGAGAGACATGAACTATGACTTGTAATCAGCTAGAGGATTAAGTATCAGAGGGGCTTAATGACATAGCCCACAAGAAAAGGACTAAAGGTAGTTTAGCATTCTTGTGGGCCTCCAATGTTTCAGGCCCCAAGGATCCTAATGGTGGTTCCGGCCAGGGGTCAAAATCTCGGCCGATACAGTGCATATTGGCCAAGATATCTTGGGATTTCCATGGCTAAGATATCTCGGCCGATACGCATAGTATCGGCTAGAGATAAAAAAGTTCAGCCAATACGGCCGATTTTTATTTTTTATTTTAAAAAAAAAAACAAATATCGGCATGGGCCCAGTCGATATCTAGGCCGATATTCTCCTGATAGCCGATATTTATATTTTTAATTTTTTTTTAAAACAGCCTTTTTTATTTTTAAATGAATTTTTTCAAAAAAAAAACCACCGAGATTTTTTTTTAAAAAATGAGGAGAGAGAAAAATCTTGGCCGAGATCAAATATTGGTCAAAAATTCTGCTGAGCCGAATTTTTGACCCCTGGTTCCAGCCCAATTGATGTGGCCAACTCAGGGGTCAAAATATCGGTCGATACTGTGCGTATCGGCCGATATAATTTGGATTTTCGACCACCGAATTATATCGGCCGATACGTATAGTATCGGCCGTACAAAAAAAAATTCGGCCGATATGACCGAATTTTTGACCGATATATCGGTCATGATATCAGCCGAATTTTAAAAATTCGGTTTTTCTTTTTTTTTAAAAAAAAAGCCCCTTTTTTAAAAAAAATAGCAGACACGAATGGAAAGAAAAAAAAGAAAATATGGAGGAAAGATTGAAGAAAAAAAATGGCACACCTTTTACAGCTTCTTTTCTCTTCTTTCTCTTCTTCGTTAATGGGAAAAATACAGAGAGTGGGAAAATACAAAGAGTGGCGGCTGCTGCTAGGGTTTAATAGAGAGAGTGAAAGAGAAGAAGGGTATTAAAACATGAGCATTAGGGTTTTTAAGTGAAAACCCATTTCACAGGAAGTAACTCTCGTGAGTATCAAAGTTATTTTTCAAATTGTTTACTTTATAATATTCACTTTTAAAATTTTAAAGTTATTTTTTAAATACTGTGTATTTCTAAAATTTCTCAAATTGAATATCTGGACTAATTACGAATAATATGATAAAAATACTTTAAGACTTAAAGATCTTTTGACACTCCTAAATATTTAAAATACAGTATTTTACAAATAAGAGTATCCCTAGGGTGTACCGAAAACATATTTAGGAGTGTTAAAAGACCTTGAAGTCTTAAAATATATTTATCACGTTATCATAATTAATCCAAATATTCAATTTGAGAAATTTTGAAAATACACGGTGCTTAAAAATAATGTGCATAGTGTATTAAATAATAAAATATCATTTAAAACTTTAAAGTTATTTTTTAAGCACTGTGTATTTCCAAAATTTCTCAAATTGAATATCTGGACTAATTACGATAGCCTGATAAAAATCATTTAAGACTTTAAGGTCTTTTAACTTTCCTAAATATATTTTCGGCACACCCTAAGGATACTCTTATTTGTAAAATACTGTGTTTTCGGCACACCCTACGGATACCCTAACTTAAAATAACAGTCATTGACTAAGAAAATAAATTATAAAATTATTTCTACAAATTTTCCTCATTTATATCATTTTCCTTGTAATTTTCACAATTTTGTTACTAATTATATAATTTCCCATTATCGTAACTTCAAAAATATATTACAAGATGTAAATGTCCGATATTTTATGAAAAAATTACATATTCAATAAGCCCATAATTATCTGCATTTACTGTAATTTTTTTGAATTTTTTTTTTTTAAAAAAAAAAAGAGTGTAGGAGAGAGAAAAAATTCGGCCGATATGAAAAATCGGCTGGGATCTCAGCCCGGCCGATTTTTCTACCCCTGAGCCAACTGGAGGTGAAATGAAACATGGTAGGCTCAGATTCAAGCCCAGCAATGTCTATGTTGATATGGACCGTCAAATAGAGGGGGCATCCCTTTGCGGGGCCTAGTAGGCCTGATGCACATGAATGAGTTGCTCAGGGATCATAGTTTTGAAGGTCAAATAAGGTCCAAGACCTGTGATGGTTGTGAGCTTGATTTTGAATGTCAAATTTCGTGTGAGATGGCTCGTTTGAGTGAAATCAAGTTCGGATCAATTTGGGATGTATGAATTTTTAACCACAGTTGAAATTTTAAGAAAAAAAAAAAAGATATTTATCTAAGCCCCTATAAAAACCCATTACCCCTACAATCCACATCCAAAGGCCCTTCTTCTTCAACTAATACTGCCTCAGATAGCCACTTCTCACTTCTCATTCTTCCAATTTACTTCTTTATTCTCTATTTCTCTCCACAGCTCTTCAACATAGGAATCCAAATCTCTCTCTCCCTCTCTTACTGAAATTTTCCATCAATTAAAATATGCCGTCCATACACACACCCGGTTTTCCTACCTCTACACACCTGAATCTGAATTTTCATAGCAAATTACCATTTTACCCCCGCATTTCTAATCATTCGAATGAATACTCAGTTCATTTTGGCATTCATTCGAATGAATCTCCAAGTATAATTTCAATTCATTCAAATAAATGGGCTAAACAGTAACACGGAATACTGCTCAGCCCATTCATTCGAATGAATGGGCCTGAATGAAGCCCATTCCTTACTGTTAAATAATAAAATTTATTTTTAAAACTTTAAAGTTATTTTTTGAACACTGTGTATTTTCAAAGTTTCTCAAATTAAATATCCGGACTTATTACGATAATCTGATAAAAATACTTTAAGACTTCAAGGTCTATGTTTTACATAGACAGTTATTTTTTAAGTACTGTGTATTTCTAAAATTTCTCAAATTGAATATCTGGACTAATTACGATAACCTGATAAAAATACTTTAAGACTTTAAGGTCTTTTGACACTTCAAAATGTGTTTTCGGCACAGCCTAGGGATACCCTTATTTGTAAAATACTGTGTTTTAAATATTTAGGAGTGTCAAAAGACTTTGAAGTTTTAAAGTATTTTTATCAGATTATCGTAATTAGTCCGGATATTTAATTTGAGAAACTTTGAAAATACACACTGTTCAAAAAATAACTTTAAAGTTTTAAAAATAAAATTTATTATTTAACAGTAATCATTCATTCGAATGAATATTGTTTCAACTATACATTCGAATGAATAATAAAATTTATTTTTAAAACTTTAAAGTTATTTTTAAGCACTGTCTATTTTCAAAATTTCTCAAATTAAATATCCGAACTAATTACGATAATCTGATAAAAATACTTTAAGACTTAAAGGTCTTTTGACACTCCTAAATGTGTTTTCGGCATAGCCTAGGAATACCCTTATTTGTAAAATAAGGTGTTTGAAATATTTAAGAGTGTCAAAAGACCTTAAAGTCTTAAAGTATTTTTATCAGATTATCATAATTAGTCCGGATATTTAATTTGAAAAATTTTGAAAATACACACGGCTCAAAAAATAACTTTAAAGTTTTAAAAATAAAATTTATTATTTAACAGTAATCATTCGAATGAATGGGCTTCATTCATTCGAATGTATAGTTCATTTGAATGAATGGGCTGAGCAGTATTTCGTATTACTGTTCAGCCCATTCATTCAAATGAATTGAAATTACACTTGGGCATTCATTTGAATGAACTATTCATTCGAATGAATGCCAAAATGAACTGGGCATTCATTCGAATGATTAGAAATGCGAGGGTAAAATGGTAATTTGTCACGAAAATTCAGATTCAGGTGTGTAGAGGCAGGAAAACCGGGTGTGTGTATGGACGACCCTAAAATACCATTTTGCTTTATCGAGCAGAGAATATTTTGTACTCTTCTTTTACCCATCAACATTTTGATCTTAGCCAATGGTAATTTGAAGTGGGTTTTATGAATTATTGATGAATTTTAAGAGGTTTGTAGAATCTTGGAAAACTCTTCAATTATTCCATCGAACCGTGTCTCTGTTATATACATCATACAAATCCCTAACAAGGGAAAGGATAAATCAAGAGACCTATGAGTTTGGAATTACAACCATGGATACATTCCTAAGTGGGCTAGGAGATTATGTTCCATGGATCCAATGGATCAAATACCGAGAATCTTGTTTAGAACATTTCCAAGACAATAGAAAATCATAAAACACCTATCCGTACGTTTATCACAACTATCCATTCTCATGTTTTTCATATTTACAAACCAAACTCTCCATATATTTAAAATCCGTTTAATACTGCCATTTACCAATTATAGAAATTGCTTAATGTTTAGAAGGGAAAGATGATAAAAACTAATCAATGATTTTTCCACATCCAAAACAACACCATCCACTACATGAGAAGAGCCAATGAGATTCAAGAGTACTAAAAGCCAATGAGATTCAACAGTACTAAAACATTCATATTAACAAAGTGTAAAATAAGTAGTATAAGAACATAAAACCACCAAACAAAGAAGAAAGAACATAGACAAAATCCTTACACCGGCAAAGTTCTGTTCGATCCTATAGGATAGATCTCCACCATATCATCCCCTTCTTCATTCTCACCTGACATCTCCTCAAGTAACTTCCCATTTGCTTCTGGGACCAAGAAAGTAAACAAAAATCCAAGTGCATTGGTTACACCTGTTGTGGGCCTACTGGGCTTAGGCCCAGTAGGGTGACTTAAGCCCTATCTTATTTGTCTCTTCTTCTATCTATTATTGTATTCTTGTGTAAGACATAGAGAGGGATTAGAGAAAGAGTAAGAGTTAGGGAGATCTGAGAGGGAGAGACCTTGTAATCCCTTGTACATGTTTTCTCTACATAGTAGATTTGATCTCACCTCGTGGACGTAAGCATTCTAGCCGAACCACGTAAATCTTGTGTCGTGTGATTGTGTGTTTGCTTTTAATTAATCTCTAATCCCCAACAAGTGGTATCAGAGCCAGGTTATCGGATTCAGACAAGGTTCCGTCGAATCGAAGTCCGTTAAATCGCACACAACACTGTTCAGCGAGTAAAGATTTTTCCGGTGAACAGTAGGGAAATCCAGATCAAAAATTAGATCTGAAGAAAAAAAAAAAAACAAAAACCTTTACTGCGAACTGTGACCACAGGCGGCCGAAGAGGAATCGCCGAACAGCCAACCGAAATCGGCAGCAGCCAGATCGGGAACAGATCTGAAAATCAGAGAAGAGGCGGTTGTAGATCTGAGAACAGCAGCCAGACGTTTTTCTTCAGCCGGCATAAACTCAGAGGGGTTTCATCCGGTTGCCAAGCAGAAGGATCGCCGGAGACAATCAAACCCAGTTTGGGGTTTTCTCGGCAGCCGGTGGAACAATCGGCAAGATCTGAAATGAAGCAGCCAATGGTAGCGGCAGCAACAGATCTGTGTTTTTCCAAATCTGAAAAACAGAGATAGCCAGCAGCGACGATCGGAGAAGAGGTAGCGGCAGCCAGAAGAGAGCAAATCTGAGAACTGATCGCTGCTAGAGGCAGCAAGCCAGATCCAAAAGCCAGTTCCGATTCAGAGACGCAAGGAGAAGCTGCCATTGGTAGCAGCGGCGAAGAAGGCAGTGCGGCTGATTCAGTTGCGCTGAGAATTGCCGGTCAGAAGCGGCGTCGACAAAACAGGGGTTTTTCACCCAGATCTCAGCCGGAGGCAACGTACGGGAGCCACCGTGAAACCCCGAACCAAGATCGCCGGAGACCAAAGAATTTTTTTTTACCATGAACGGACCTGTTCACAGATCTGAGAAGAGAAAAAAAATTCTCGGTTCAGTGGTCCGCAGGCCCATCATTTTCACGTGCTCTCGTGGGACCACCATTTCGGGTAGTCCGCAGGACCACTAGACCACCATTTCAGTGCACCTAAGGGACTACAGATTCAGGTACTCCTGCAATGGAGAAATCAACTGTCCAAAATTGTTTTGCAGTTTCCGAAGTCACCGAGACTCGGAATTGAGATCCGTTTTCGTTTGTACGATCGTGGCAGTGAGATCTACGTAGTGACCGGTGTGGCTTTGGTTTCTAGAGAGTTGGCAGTGAGAGCCAAGCAGTGGCATTTGTAGAAAGGAGATCAGCTGAGTTCTCTTTTCTCTTATTTTTCATCACTGTCATTTAATTTTTACACATTATTCTGCTATGTGTATGATTGAACCACCCAAGTGGTGAGGAGTTCGAGGGTATTTGGTTGGATGCCAGTAGTAGATCCCTAGGTTTGTGCAGGGCTACAAATTTACACTGTTGATTATTTGCTTCTGTATTTGCGCACCAAATTAAACAGAGGACAATGACAAAATGGCATCCAGTTCCAGTTCTACAGTCATGAAATTGGTACCGGGCAATTATCTCCTATGGAAGATCCGGATGCAAGATCTTCTGATTAAGCATGACTTATATTATCCCATTTTAGGAGATGTATCTATGCCTGAAAATATGAAGGAAAAGCCCAAAGAATGGGAGTACAAGCATTTGAAGGCTGTGAGCCTGATCAAGAAGTATGTCGATGACACCATTCTTCACCATATCACAGAAGAAAAGAAGGCAGATGAACTGTGGACCAAATTGTCTACAATGTATGAGAGCAAGGCACCAATGAACAAAGCCTCTATTATCAAGAGACTGGTGAGACTGATATACAATGAGCACATATCAATGTTAGAACACCTTAGCAACTTTCAGGGTATGGTGAACCAGCTGGCTAGCGTGAAGATCATCTTTGCAGATGAGATTTTGGCTCTTCTTCTCATGGCGACACTACCAGATTCTTTTGAGACTCTGATGATTTCTTTGAGTAACTCTGCACCCGGTGGCGAGCTATCCTTAGAGACAGTTAAGGAGTCATTGATGAATGAAGAGATGAGACGGAAAGAAAAGGGCATCCCATCTTCTTCTTCCGGAGCATATGTGTTACGGGATAGGGGCAGAAGACATAAAAATCATGGTCGCCAGGACCATAGAAGTAAAAGCAGACCCGGTGGAGGTAACAGATCTCAGATTAGAGGCAGAGACAACAGAAAGTGTTTTCATTGTGGCAGAGCATGGCACTTTAAAAATCAGTGCAGGGTGTGGAAGAGAGAAAATAATCAGACTGTGCAATATCAGGAACGAAAGCCAGCATCTTCAGACACCACGGCTGCAACATCTCAGGAGCAGCGTACTCTTGTCATAATAACCACCAGTGAGGGGGAGAGTCTGTCCATTACCCCCTCCTCATCTGAGTGGGTCATTGACACTGGTGTCACTTATCATTATACGCCTCATAGGAGCTTCTTCTCCACGTATACATCCGGAGATTTTGGAGCAGTTCGGATGGGCAAGTCTGCATGTTCCTCTATCACTGGAGTTGAGAACATTATTATGAAGGCTAGTCATGGCTGTGAGATTAGTTTGAAGGATGTGAGACATGTGCCAGACATCAGATTGAACCTCATTTCTGCGAGGGTACTCGGCACAGAGGGATACATCAGTACATTCGGCGGAGACCGATGTAAGATCAGCAAAGGGTCGCTTACCATGGCACGAGGGGTGATTAGAGATCATTTGTATATTCTGACCTGCACTGTTAGCATTGGCTAGATCCACGCAATGCAAAGAGAGACTGTTTTCTCTCTATGGTACCGAAGACTTGCACATTTTAGTGAGAGAGGGCTGCAGATTCTTCAGAGGAAAGCCCTTATTCCACAGACTGAGTGCACCCGGCTAGACAGTTGTGAGCATTGCATCATGGGCAAGCAAACAAGAGCTTCCTTCAATCTAAAGGGCCACATAAAGGCCAAGAAGTTAGACCTAGTATACTCAGACATTTGTGGACCGATAGAGGTGGAGTCATTGGGCAAGAATAAGTACTTCGTTACCTTTATCGATGATTCTACGAGAAAGTGCTAGATTTACTTCATGAGATCCAAAGATCAGACTTTCTCATTCTTCCATGAGTTTGTTGCCTCTGTGGAGAGAGAGACGGGTAGAAAACTGAAATGTCTGAAGACCGATAATGGTGGAGAGTACACATCGGGAGAGTTTAAAGAATTCTGCAAGAAGAACGGCATTCGACATGAGTTGACAGTGCCAGGGACTCCCCAGCATAACGGTGTAGCCGAGCGCTACAACTGCACCATTGTTGAGCGAATGCGTTGCATAGTTCACAACGCAAATCTATGCAAGAGATTTTGGAGCGAAGCAGCGAGGACAGCAGTATACCTCATCAACCGCTCACCATCAGCTCCCTTAAATGGTGAAGTGGCTAAGTGCTTGTGGACAGGCAGAAAAGTTACATACAAGCATCTCAGAGTTTTTTGCTGTGTTTGTTATGCACACATCCCTGATATGTCGAGAAAGAAATTGGATGTAAAGTCGACATTGTGTGCATTTATTAGTTCTGGTGATCCAGAGTTCGGATACAGACTGTGAGATCCAGCTCAGCAGAAAATGTTCAGGAGTCGAGACGTGGTATTCCGTGAAGATGAGTTCTTCAATGAGAACAATAAACCCACATATTTCAGTGACCTAGATCAAGGTCTCATCTCGACTCAGGATACACCTCAGTCAACAGCAACTCCTTCTCCTTCACCTGCACCGCCAGTCAGTCAATCAGACGACAGTGGGTCAGATGTTCCTTCTAGCAGTCACAGTGACAGTGTCAGCGGGCCAGCAGATACGTCTACAGATGAGACAGTTAATGAGCCGGTACATGATACAGTTGAGGACACAGTAGAGGATGATCAGGACAGATATAGACAGTTGAGCGAAGGGGAGCACCCCCCCAGTACTTCTACATCGGAGGATGTTATACCTCCTAGGAGATCTGTTAGAGAGCATAACCCATCCAGGAGATAACCGAGTTCCGATATGTGTTGATGACCAGTGAGGGGGAGCCTGAGAGTTACTTAGAGGCTATAGATCAACAAAAATAGAATTCACTAGGGGAAAGCTATGGTAGAAGAGAGGATGTCTCTTCAAAAGAACAACACATATGAACTAGTTGATCTACCAGTTGGCAGGAAGGCCCTACAGAACAAATGGGTCTTTCGGGTGAAAAGCGATGGAGAAAAAGTTTTGAAGTATAAAGCCCGCTTAGTGGTGAAGGGCTTTGGACAGAAGAAGGGAGTAGATTTCGACGAGATATTCTCACCAGTGGTGAAGATGAGTTACATACGAGTTGTGTTGGGTTTAGCCGCGAGTCTAGATCTTGAGATTGAACAGATGGACGTGAAGAGTGTATTTCTTCACGGTGACCTAGACGAAGAGATCTACATGAAACAACCCGAGGAGTTTGAGTTGAAGGGCAAGGAGAACCTTGTTTGCCGACTCAAGAAGAGCTTGTACGGATTGAAACAGGCACCGCGGCAATGGTATAATAAGTTTCACTCTTTCATGACAGGAAATGGATACAAACATAGTTCAGGTGACTCATGTGTGTATTATCAGGAGTTCAAGGGTGATCAATTCATCATCCTGTTATTATATGTGGACGACATGTTGATATTTGGAAAGAGTTCCGAATTGATCAAGTTGTTGAAGGCAAACCTGTCAAAAGCGTTTGACATGAAAGATCTTGGCCCTGTTAGACAGATTTTGGGTATGGAGATTGACAGAGATAGAAAGAAAAAGAAGATTATCATGTCTTAAGAGAAATACATTGAGAAGGTCTTGGAGAGATTCGGCATGAGGGATTACAACTCCATTAGCACTCCTCTTGCCACTCACTTCAAGCTGAGTAAGGAATGTTGTCCTTCATCAGAGACAGAGAAAGACAAGATGAGTCAGATTCCATATCAGTCGGCAGTTGGTAGTCTCATGTACGCAATGGTTTGCACGAGACCAGATATAGCACATGCAGTTGGATTGGTGAGCAGATTTATGTCAGACCCAGGACATGATCATTGGGAGGCAGTGAGATGGATCTTCAGATACTTGCGAAGTACATCGAGTATGGGCATCATGTTTGGTGGAAACCCTTTTATTACCGGCTACACAGATGTAGATATGGATAGTGACCTTGATGGTCGCAAGTCCACTTCTGGTTATCTTTTCACATTTGCTGGAGGAGCCATCAGTTGGCAATCCAAGTTACAGAAGTGTGTAGCACTTTCTACAGCAGAGGCAGAGTACATTGCTGTTACAGAAGCTGGAAAATAGATGGTTTGGCAAGAGGGATTTCTTCGGGAAATAGGCATCAAACAGGAGGACTACACAGTGTATTGTGACAGTCAGAGCGCCATTGACTTGAGTAAGAATGTCATGTATCACTCAAGAACCAAGCACATTGATTTGAGATATCATTGGCTGAGAGCAGCTATTGAAGAGAAACAGATCAGTGTAAAAAAGATTCATACAAACCACAATTCAGCAGACATGTTCACCAAAGTTCTTCCGAAGAACAAGTTTGAGTTCTGCGTAGGGGCATCTGGCCTCTACAGAAGATGGCATCCATGTCAGAGTGTTCTCCTCCTCCTGGGGCTGGAGGGGGAGATTGTTGTGGGCTAGCCCCACTTAGGGGCCTACTGGGCTTTGGCCCAGTAGGGTGATTTAAGCCCTATCTTATTTGTCTCTTCTTCTATCTATTATTGTATTCCTGTGTAAGACAGAGAGGGATTAGAGAGAGAGTGAGAGTTAGGGAGATCTGAGAGGGAGAGACCTTCTAATCACTTGTACATGTTTTCTCTACATAGTAGATTTGATCTCGCCCCATGGACGTAGGCATTCTAGTCGAACCACGTAAATCTTGTGTCGTGTGATTGTGTTTGCTTTTAATTAATCTCTAATCCCCAACAACACCAAGTACAATCAGGGCATTCTTCACTCCAATACCCGCAGGGTACCCATGATCGGCCTTCGACTTGTCTGTGCGGCATATAAAAATCCAAATGACCCAACCATTGCACCTGCCTTCCCTGCAGCTGCTGAGATACCATGGCAAGTAGACCGCACCCTGGCAGGGAAGATCTCTGCTGGGACAATGAATGTGGTGCTGTTGGGCCCAAAATTGGCAAAGAAGAAGGTAAGTGCATACATGATAACAAACCCAATCCGATTCTCCTTCAGAGTCTAGTGATGGTAGGGAATGGCAAGTGCAAACATGAAAACTATCATGAAGAAGAATCCCATCACTTGAATTGTAAACCGACCAATGCGATCAATGAGGAAAACAGTGAACCAGTAGCCGCGTACAGTACTGCAGAGTGCAATGAGGGTTTGAGCCCTCCCAATCCGGAACACCTCTTCAATTGCATTCATCGTCTCTGCAGGGGGGATCCGCCCAATTGCACTGAAGATATCCTTTTGGAAGAGGTTTTGGCTGTAGAAGGCAATGTCAAGGAGGAACCAAGTGGAAGTGGTACCAAACAAATGCAGACCATGTCGGTGCAAGAACTCCCTCGAACAGAGCCCAAATGAGTTCTTCTCCTGCACAATATGCTCAAGTTTTTCTTGTTCTGGTTGAAAATCCACCTGTAGAACCTTGGACATATCTGATGCTGCCTGCTTTGCATTCTTTGCAACCAGAGCCGTGTAACGGGCAGTTTCTGGCATCTTCATCCTCCAGTAGTATGTCAATGCAGCAGGCAACGCTCCGAACATGAGAATTATCCTCCAGACATAGTCAGCCTCTGGAACGGTCGAACCAAGGCATCCACGGAGTAAGGAGGTGCTTTGAATTTGCTGTTGAAGGCCGATGAAAAAGTTTTTGCAACGATGCCACCAGCTAAGATACCGAAGCCCTGCATTGCAAAGACGGTAGCAATGAAGGCACCCCGAGTTTTCTTGTTGGCATACTCAGACATGATCGTAGCAGAAAGCGGGTAATCCCCACCAATGCCAAACCCAAGCCAGAAGCGGAAAAAGCAAAGAGTTGCAATGACACCCTTGGGGCTATGTCCAAAGGAGAGACTCGAGGCAATGGAGCAGATAACCATGAGGATGAGGGTGATTCCGTAGACCCGCTTTCGGCCCATCTTGTCACCAAGTCAGCCGAAGAAGAGCGGACCAGCAAGATTACCACAGAAAGCGGCACCATTGACAACAGCAGAGACACTAGGTGGCAAGGTACCCGGCTTTTTGGAACCGTGAACATGGTAGTAGATACGGCCGAGGAGCTTAGTGACAAGGGAAATGCAGAAAAGATCATAAACATCAGTGAAGAATCCCATGCCAGCAATCACAATGGCCGTGAAATGGTACCACTACGTCTTTGCAACATCTAGCGCGTTCAAAACCTCGAGCTGCTCCCTGCCCATGATTCTTTCTCTCTCTCTTTCTCTGAAGACTATCAATATCAAATCAAGTGTAGGGCAAATATTCTATCTTCTATCCACAGTGAAACTTCGGTCCCCTAACGACTGATTACAACTTGTTTATATAAGAAATATGGAAGCCGACCCTTCCATCTACATAATTATCAAATTCTAATTAAAACAATCTACTGTTGTCACAGAATACAGTTTCCTAATCCTATTAGAATTCTAAAACTGCTACAATCGGTCCATGCCTCAACTGTTTTTCCCACGTGGAGAGGAATTGTTGAACGTCTGCCACTGTGCCTGGGCTGATAGGCCTGGTATTGGGCCAAGGCTTGGATCTGTTTAGCCTTGGATTGGGCTGCTCATTCAACCGGCCTCTTGAGCTGGGCTTCAATCCTGGACCTGGATCGAACGCATCAAGCAGGTACTAATTAATGATACAATTCCAAGTTTATTATTTTGCATCAAGTGTAAGGCAAATAGTGAAGAAGATAGTGATCACCAAGTCACTAAAATAGGGACCTTCACCAAAAGAAGAAGAAAAAAAAAACACAAATAGATATTTGTTACTATGCGCTATGAGAATTATTTCAACATTATGTTTTGATAAAAAGAATAGCGACAGGCATAGCAAAATAAAAACATGGCACTCAAATCAATAACCTTACTGGAAACAGAGAGGTGGAAATAAGAATGGGAACTTCTACAATCCTACAAAAGAATCAGAGAATAGAGAGAATTTGAAAAGAAGAGAATAACAACTGAAATTAAGATTGTGGGCTCCTCTCGGCCTCTGTGGGGTTCCATTTTGGGTTCTTCTCTGGGCCAGTGGATTGGGTCCACTTTGTTGGGCTTGTTCTTTTTCTCTTTTTCTTTTTATTATGTTTTGGTTGTTTCCTTTTGAATTAATCTAATCCAATCGTTAAAAAAAAAAAAATAGACATGATCCCTGGTCAGACTTAGAAAAGGATCTGATAATCTCAGAAAACTGAAAGTTCCAAGTTAGAAAATTTATTCTTCCCTTTTTGTCCTTCTCTCAAGTCTCAACAACATCAACAATACCTACATACATTTATTTTTATTTTATCTACATAGATAGATGACTTTACATTCCAACCCAATCTCTAGTTATAATAAATAATTATTATTGTTGCTGCTGTTTTGCTTTATTTAATAAAATCCGATAGGATCTATGTAGTAGGGCTTATATTTTGATGAATTTAAATTGTTAAATATAATTCTTTTTTAAATATGGATCTTAATAATTTTTTAAAAAATCTCATGTAATTTATTTTTATCATTAGATGAAAATTTAGTAGTAAAAATATTTATCTCATTATTCAAATTTAATGTTAAACATCAAAGATTAAAATGAATTAGTAAAATGTATTTTGAAGAATCTTATAATATAACCTAAAGAGGTTGGAATGATGGCCAAAAACTAGTCTAAAAAGTGAGAGTCTTGAGTTCTATTTCCACTCCACTCCAAAAGGACCACTTTCCCTAGAGTTACTCGGTGTGTACGGACGGGTAGGGAGTCTTGCACATGCCTTGAAGATCAATATCACAATTATTTGTGATAAGTTCAAAGTAACCACATTTTTAACGACAAAATACAATCACCGTGTTAATAATGCATTTTTATTGGCGTTGTGATAAATTCTCGATAAAATTGTGTTAAAAGCGTGATAAATGATAATATCGCGTTATTATCTTGATAAATTCCTTATTAAGAAATCTTGGCAATAATCTTAGTAAAATTTCTACCATGATTTAAAATAATTGTGAATATTTTAAATATTATAGGATATTCATTGAAATGTATTTTAATATATTGTTTATTCTGAATTGGTTGTTACTTGTTCATGAATGGTATTTTTATTAATATTTTAATTTATTATATTTCTATTATCTTTTAAATATTATAGTTTTTGTGAGATTTTCCCATTAATTTTCCAGTAAAAATCTGAGAATTTGAAAATATCTTGATGTTACTGGTCATTGTTAATATCCCAAAAACAATATTTGTGACGGTACCAAAGATTAGTCGGGTGCTCTAAGAGGCCTGAACACCTTGGTCATCTAAAAAATAAGAATCTTATAATATATAAAATTTATAATTAAATTATGGTACCTATTTTGAAAAAGTGAATTCAATTATGTAACACGCCTATTTGAACCCTCTTTAAGTTTTTTAAAAAGCATATACAATAAGATGTTTTAGATAATGCTCGATTATGACTTGTATTAAGAGATTTATGAGATAGTAAAGAAAATTGTGAATATTTCAATATTTTTTGAATAGATGGCGTTTTCTAAAAAACACTATGTTCAAGAGTGCAATTTAGATCAAAGTCAACTTACGAGTAGGCTAATTTAACTTATTTAAAACATGAGTTTAATTTAAGTTAAAAAAGGACATAACTCATATTTTATTTTGGTGAAAATAGGATTATATTTGATATTATTCAATTTGATTTTTTAAGAACTAACTTTTTATAATATTTCATTTTAAAACGAAAGACTTGTTTTTATCAATCTCCCATGAAATATATCAATATAATATATCTAAATTTAGTTATTTACTTAATTACAAAAATTAAATAACTCATGGTTCAATTAATTCAATTTAAATGTGATTATCTCAGTTCAAAAATGAGTTAGAATAATAGGCGAATTGAATGGAGTTTGGAACATGCAAAGAAGGGTTTCTGCGTCTGTGCTGAGCCACCTTATCTACCTGTAGTGAGTGCTTGGCAAAAATCCTATCCTTATCTAACTGAGGCAGCAGAAAGAGGATTAGAGAAGTCACAGAAAGAAACTCCAAGAGATAAGGACCACCCCTACAATCCACATCCAAAGGCCCTTCTTCTTCAACATAGGAATCCAAATCTCTCTCTCTCTCACTGAAGAATCTGTCACCATGTCAGCCTGAACTTTCCATCAACTAAAATACCATTTTGCTTGATCGAGCAGAGAATATTTTGTACTTCGATCTTTTACCCATCTCATTGTTGCCAATGGTATTTTGAAATGGATTTTCTTCTCTGCCTTACATGAATTGATGAACTGGATTCATCCTAGTTGATTTAACTGTGTAAATCTATGAACTATGTAAGATTCTTCTCTCTGAAATGAGAGTAGAGGAATCAAAACATTGCACTAGTTTCCAAGGATTTTTAAGAGGTTTTTACAAGACAAAATCTCCATATATTCAAAATCCCTTTAGTACTATCATTTACCAATTATAGAAATTGCTCAATGCTTAGCAAGGCAAACATGGATAAACTAATCAATGATTTTTCCACATCCAAAACCACACCATCCACTACATGAGATTCAAGAGTACTAAAACATTCATTAACAAAGTGAAACTAAGTAGTAGTATAAGAACATAAAACCACCATCATAAAGCACTTGAAAACAAGGGGAGTAGGACGACTTGCTTATGGAACATGCGAAGAACAAAGAAGAAAGAACAGAGACAAAATCCTTACACCGGCACAGTTCTGTTCGATCCTGCAGGATCCATCTCCACCATATCATCCCCTTCTTCATTCTCACCTGACATCTCCTCAAGTGACTTCCCATTTGCTTCTGGGACCAAGAAAGTAAACAAAAACCCAAGTGCATTGGTTACACCAAGTACAATCAGGGCATTCTTCACTCCAATCCCCGCAGGGTACCCATGATCGGCCTTCGACTTGTCCTGATTCTGCGCCGCATATAAAAACCCAAATGACCCAACCATTGCACCTGCCTTGCCTGCAGCCGCTGAGATACCATGGCAAGTAGACCGCAGCCTGGCAGGGAAGATCTCTGCTGGGACAATGAATGTGGTGCTGTTGGGCCCAAAATTGGCAAAGAAGAAGGTAAGTGCATACATGATAACAAACCCAATCCGATTCTCCTTCAGAGTCCAGTGGTGGTAGGGAATGGCAAGTGCAAACATGAAAACTGTCATGAAGAAGAATCCCATCAATTGAATTGTAAACCGACCAATACGATCAATGAAGAAAACGGTGAACCAGTAGCCCGGTACAGTACTGCAGAGTGCAATGAGGGTTTGAGCCCTCCCAATCCGGAACACCTCTTCAATTGCATTCATCGTCTCTGCGGGAGGGATCCACCCAATTGCACTGAAGATATCCTTTTGGAAGAGGTTTTGGCTGTAGAAGGCAATGTCAAGGAGGAACCAAGTGGAAGTGGTACCAAGCAAATGCAGACCATGTCGGTGCAAGAACTCCCTCGAACAGAGCCCAAATGAGTTCTTCTCCTGCACAATATGCTCAAGTTTTTCTTGTTCTGGTTGAAAATCCACCTGTAGAACCTTGGACATATCTGATGCTGCCTGCTTTGCATTCTTTGCAACCAGAGCCGTGTAACGGGCAGTTTCTGGCATCTTCATCCGCCAGTAGTATGTCAATGCAGCAGGCAATGCTCCGAACATGAGAATTATCCTCCATACATAATCAGCCTCTGAAGCGGTCGAACCAAGGGCGTCCATGGAGTAAGGAGGTGCTTTGAATTTGTTGTTGAAAGAAGATGAAACAATAATTGCAACCATCCCACCCGCTAAAATTCCAAAGCCTTGCATGGCAAAGACAGCAGCAATGAAGGCACCCCGAGTTTTCTTGTTGGCATACTCAGACATGATCGTAGCAGAAAGCGGGTAATCCCCACCAATGCCAAACCCAAGCCAGAAGCGGAAAAAGCAAAGAGTTGCAATGACACCATTGGGGCTATCCCCAAAGGAGAGACCCGAGGCAATGGAGCAGATAACCATGATCATGAGGGTCATTCCGTAGACCCGCTTTCGGCCCATCTTGTCACCGAGCCAGCCGAAGAAGAGCTGACCGGCAAGGGTGCCACAGAAAGCAACACCATTGACAGCAGCAGAGACATTGGGTGGCAGGGTACCCGGCTTTGTGGAACCGTCAACATGGTAGTAGATACGGCCGAGGAGCTTAGTGACAAGGGAAATGCAGAAGAGATCATAAGCATCAGTGAAGAACCCCATGCCAGCAATCACAATGGCCGTGAAATGGTACCACTGTGTCTTTGCAATATCTAGCGCGTTCAAAACCTGGAGCTGCTCCTTGGCCATGATTCTTTCCTAGAAGAGGATCAATATATCAGATTAGATGCCAAATAAAGAGCGATTCAAACTTCAAAACAGGACCGGGTAAGTACGTACGGGTGATGATATATGTACATGAGATTGTACTCTAATAGTATGTTGCTGAGGTGACAAGCTACAATTAGTTTGTTTTCAAGAGTTAAAAAGAAAATAAAATCTAACCAAAAGCGTTACCACAATAGCAGGTACTAATTAATGATACAATTCCAAGTTTGGCATTTTACATCAAGTATAGGGCAAATATTCATCGTCTATCAACAGTTAAGAGAGTATAAAACAAGGAAAGAAATCACTAACTTCTTAGATACATAAAACAGGGACATTCACCAAAAGAGTAAAAAAAGATCATACACAGATATTTGTTAATATGCGCTATGAGAATCATTTCAACATTATGTTTTGATAAAAGGAATAGCGACAGCCATACAAAAAGAAGGAAGTGCCAACCATTCAAAAATAGAAAAAACATGGCATTCAAATCAATACCTTACTGGAAACACAGAGGTGGAAATAAGAATGGGAACTTCTGCAATCCTACAAAAGAATCAGAGACAATAACTGAAATTAAGAACTTAGAAAAGTGTGTTGTGGGCTCCTCTCGGCCTGTGTGTGGGGTTCCATTTTGGGATCTTCTCTGGGTCAGTGGTTGGATCCACTTTGTTGGGCTTGTTCTTTTTATCTTTTTTTTTTAATTATTTTTTGGTTGTTTCCTTTTGGGAGTTCTCCCTTCCTTTTGAATGAATCTAATCCAATTGTTAAAAAAAATACATGATCCCTGTTCAAACACAGAAGAAAAGGATCTGATAATCTTAGAAAACTGAAAGTTCCAAGTTAGAAAAGTTAAGAGATCTAAAGAAGTAAGGGGAATGGAAGAAAGAGAAGACTCCAAACAAGAAAAACAAATATGAACCTAACCTCTTTGAAAACAATCTTGCAGTCACTTACTTGCTCTGAGGAAGAGATTCCTTTTGTCCAAAATCATCCGGCAACAACGAAAGAATGAGAGAGACCCAAATTGATTAATAACCAAAATATCTAGACTAGTCTCTTACCCACCCACTCTTTATTAAATCTTTTTTGAACTATATCAAAGAAGTGCTTCACCGAGAAAAGAATTTCAAAAGGCAAAAAAGCCCAAATAAAATCAAAGAAGGCAACCATTTTAGAAAGAAAAAAATTGTCTAAACAAGTTTAGTTTGAAGCCAAGAAGTGAACATTAATAGGCCAAAAACTTAGAAATTATTTGTATAGGAAAATTTAAAGTTTAATTATATAATTAGTGAGTTACCCAATTTTCTCAATAAGTTTTGATTTCATGTAAAGCAATATAAAGTGTTACGGAGAAATTTCTCAACCATTATTGACTTTATGTGAGATTAAATGGACCGGGCTAGAAAGAGGAATATCACGTTGGCAATTGAATATTGAATATGAATAGAGTTGGACTCGACGCATATTGATTAAAAAAATGAGTTGCAGAACCTATTCATTTAGTAGATACGCCCATTGAAAATCGCATAGGCTAGAAAGCAGCCAAAGTGGTGGTTGTTTCTTTTATTGAAAGAGTTGAACCAGGGGTTTAAAAAATGCCTCCACCGATATATCAGTCGATATGCAAATATCGGCCGATATACATATCGGCCGATAATTTTCTCTCTCCTCCGATATCGGAACCGTGAAAAAACCGCAAAAAACCTGTGAAAGCCGTAAACTTTGAACCGTTAAAAACCGTGAAGAACCGTTAAAAGCCACAAAAAACCATGAAAAACCATGTAAAAACCGTATCGGTGTTTTTTTTTAAAAAAATAATAATAATAATTTAAATACCGATATTTATGAATATTGGCCGATATTGTGATCGATATTTCGGACCGAATATCGTCCATATCGGCCGATACGATATGTATCGGCCGATATTTCAACCATAAAGTGAACAACCATAGTCGCATGGACAAATAAACAGATATAAGGAAATATTAGATGGTTAGGTAACTATTGACTAAATGATGTCATGTACAATGTTTAATACAATAGTAAAAATATATAAAAAAAATTAAGAAATCACTGAGTTTAGATTATGTATTTGTGTATTTCAAGCCAAGTTGAAAAAAAATCCGTAATAAAATTCGAGTTGGATTTAGTTGAAAATTTTAAAATCAACTAGACTCAACCCAACGTAATCTGAATCCAACGTGATTCAAGTGCACCAAGTTATAAGACAATACACAAATTGATCGGGTCGGTCGATCGGGTTGAATTCAATAAACTTTGATATGAATTGAGTATGATTTATTAATAAACTCTGACCTCAACGGAACAAGTTTTAGCCCTGTAAATAAAAAGAAAAGTTAATATTTTTAATAAATTATTATCATCATCAGATGTCCATGCCTAGGTAAACAACCTGCTTAGCATTCCATTATTAAAGATGTGAGCCACTAGTGAGTATCCCCTTACTGTTCTAATTGCAATTCATGTTTTGAGGATTTAATGAGAAAAATTCCTGGATGGTTTATTGAAGATAAAAAGGGAAAGTGAAAGAGAAATCAGAGGAAACAGAAAACCAGAAAGGTGGGGACGAAAGTAACCCTAATATTTTTGGAAAGAGAAGTCCTAACCTCCATGATTCTAGGAAAAAGCAGAAAGAAACAAACAGAAAAACCCCACAAAGCAAAACCCTGAATTGTCTCGAAAACCTAATGATTAAAGAAAAATACCCAATCTATATTTGAATATAATTCACCCAAATCAGTAAATAATGAAAGTACAAAATAAATAATAGATATTTAAGGATAAAATCTTATGTTAGAAAGGATTAGAAAAGTCAAGCTTATAACAACATCAGGGGCAATTCCGTCATTATACATCTTTCCTGTTTCAAAGGAGTCGCTTTCTTTACTCTGAGTCTCCGTGTGACAGGAGACTTTGTCTTTGGCCTTTGAATTCTGAGATCACCAGATACCGAAATTGCCCATCGAAAATTACCAAAAAGAATTACGTAAAATATGAATTATTTAATGGTATTTTTGTAAGTTGAAAAATATAGTCGGCCCGTAACTTCACTCACAGCAAGAGAATAGGGCAATTTTGCCCACAAAATCCGGCAAATTCCCAAAAAAAATAATAAATCACTATCCATATAGTGAAAATCTCCCACCTAAGTACAAAAATAACGCAAAATAATAAAAAAAAAATTGTTGGCGTTCAATATAGAGTGGCTGAAGATATCAAAATCGAAAGGAAAATCAACACCAACAACGAAAAAAGAAATACAATTGAAGAAGACCCATACAAGAAAACAAAAGGGGAGGAAAAGAAAAGGCAATCGTTCGATGACCCATAAACCTAATAAAGAAAACAGAAAGGGAGGAAAAAATCTGAAATATGCCCACAATAGAGAAAACAAATTCAGGCCAAGAATGATTTTCATGAGTTAAAAAAAGATTGGAAATTATGCGACTAATATGAGAAAGAGGGTTCTTTAAAAAACATAACGAAAATAGGAAACCGAGAGATAAATACCTCTCTGATTTCACTGAGATGCATAGAGATGCACTTAAACATGAAAAACGATACAAACCATGGACCAAGATTGGAAAACCAAATTCAAATAGACAATCAAAGAAAAGGTTGTATGAAAATCAACAAATCTTGTATACCGCCGATAAATGCAAGCACTGCAAACACAAACAGAGAGAGAGAAATATTAAATTGTTTTGCATACCTTAGTTTAAGAGAGAAGCAGCTTCCAGAGCAGAAGTACACGTTCCTCCCCTAATGGAGAGAGGAGAAAGGACCCAAAAAAGACCTGGGTCTTCTGATCTTTCACTGCTAGAAACGAGAGTTCAAAGTCTCTGGAAAAAGAATCGAGTTCAGTTCTTTCACGAGATTCCCAAGAAAGAAAGAGATAAGAAGGAGAAGGGAAGGGAAGATTGAGAAGACAGATGGGAATGACAGAGTCTCGAGGGAATCGTTTATATAAACGAGGAGAAAAGAGGATCTCCAAAAGCATATGCTTTTGTTCAGTCAACCATTGAGAGTCGCCGTTATTTCCTAATCCCGCAATCCTTTTTGATCTTCTGTCAACAACCTCAACAATACTTACATTTATTTTTATTTTACTTGCACAGATAGATGAGTTCACATTCCATCCCATTCTCTAGTCATAATAAATAATTATTGTTGTTGTTGCTGTGCTTTATTTAATAAAATCCGATAGGATCTATGTAGGGCTTATATTTTGATGAATTGAAATTGTTAAATAAAATACTTTTACAATTTAAATATGACGTGACTTGTAGATACTCAGATTTTTTTTAAATTTTTGAGGTAAATTTCTATTATATCTCACATTTTTACTCATTCAAATGAACTATCAGTTCATTTCGACATTCGTTCGAATGAATGTGAATGCTAAAGTGTAAATTTAGTTCATTCGAACGAATAGGTAGAATACTGTTCATTCATTCAAATGAACCTCAACGTAAATTTCGTTCGAATGAACCATGCGACGGCAATACATTATTTAAATAATAAAATCTCCTTTAAAACTTTAAAGTTAATTTTTAAGCACTGTGTATTTCTAAAATTTCTCAAATTGAATATTCGGACTAATTACGATAACTTGATAAAAATATTTTAAGACTTTAAGGTCTTTTGACACTCCCAAATACTTAAAACACAGTGTTTTACAAATAAGAGTATCCCTCGGCTGTGCCGAAAACATATTTAGAAGTGTCAAAAAACCTTGAAGTCTTAAAGTATTTTTATCAGGTCATCGTAATTAGTTCGGATATTCAATTTGACAAATTTTGAAAATACATAGTGTTTAAAAAATAACTTTAAAGTTTTAAATGAGATTTTATTATTTAAATAATGCATTACAGTAGCATGGTTCATTCGAACGAATGGAATTTACGCTGAGGTTCATTCGAACGAATGAACAGTGTTCTGCCCATTCGTTTGAATGAACTAAATTTACACTTCGGCATTCGTTCAAATGAATCATTCATTCGAACGAATGCCGAAATGAATTGGAAGTTCGTTCAAATGAGTAAAATGCAGAGGTATAATGGTAATTTGCCCCGAAAATCCAAAATCGAGTATGTAGAGGCAAAAAATCCGAGTGTGTATAAGTTGTGCCTTTAAATATAGATCTAAATTTTTTAAAAAAAATCTCATATAATTTATTTTTTATCATTAGATGAAAACTTAGTAGTAAAAATATTTATCTCATGATTCAAACTTAATGTTAAACATCAAAGATTAAAATGATTTAGTAAAATATACTTTGAAGAATCTTATACTATAACCTAATGGTATTGGAATGAAGGCTAGGAATTAGTCTCAATTAGTCTCAGGAAGTGTGAGTCTTGAGTTTGGTTTCCACTTCACCCTAAAGGACCACTTTTCATAGAGTTACTCTGTAGAATCCCGGCCCTTGAAAGCCAGAGCGCCATGATACATCGACTGGGACGATGTATCGGGTGGTGTAGGGGCTTGTTTAAGTCCCACATCGGTAATTGAGAAAAAGTTTGAGGGAGTTTATAAGGCTTGGTGCCCCTCATATCAGTATCACACGTTTTGGGCCAACCAATTGGGCCTGGTCCAAAGACCAACCTGTGCAGACCCCACCCATTTGTGAGCCCAGATGGGACAATATGATACTAAGTTGAGTAGAGTTGAAGCGGCGGCGCCTCGGAGGGGCGGGTTGTTACAATTAGTATCTATCAGAGCCTTAATTTAACACTCGGCCTGTGTGGGTCCATGTCCTGTGTGATTCCTGTGTGATCAAGCCGAGAGTGGCTCTGCTTTAAGGGGGGTAGATTGTAGAATCCCGGCCCTTGAAAGCCAGAGCTCCACGATACATCAACTGGGTCGTTGTATCGGGCGGTGTGGGGGCTTTTTTAAGTCCCACATCGGTAGTTGAGAAAAAGTTTGAGGGAGTTTATAAGGCTTGGTGCCCCTCATATCAGTATCACGTGTTTTGGGCCGGCCAATTGGGCCTGGTCCAAAGACAAACTCGTGTGGGCCTCCACCCATTTGTGGGCCTAGAGCGTACAATATGATACTGAGCCAGATAGTGTTGAAGCAGCGGCATCTCGGAGGGGCGGATCGTTACATACTCAGTGTGTGAGTAGGGAGTCTAGCATGTGCCCCGAAGATCAATATCACAAATATATGTGATAATTTCAACAGTACCACGCTTTTATCAACAAAATACAATCACCGTGTTAATAATGCATATTTATCAATATTGCGGTAAATTCCCAATAAAATTGTATTAAAAGCACGATAAATGATAATATTGCGTTATAACCCTAGTAAATTCATTATTAAGAAATCTTTGCAATAATCTTAATAAAATTTCTATAATGATTTAAAATATTTGTGAATATTTTAAAAATTGTAGAATATTATTGAACTGTATTTTAATATATTGTTTGTTCTGAATTGGTTGTTAGTTGTTCATGAATGGTATTTAGATTTTTATTTTATTAATATTTTAAGTTATTATATTTTCTGTGAGATTTTCTCATTAATTTTTCGATAAAAATTTGAGAATTTGAAACTATCCTAATGTTACTGGTCGTTGTTAATATCCTAATAATAGTATTTATGACAATAATAAGGATTAGTTGGGTGCTCTAAGAGGCTTGAACACCTTAGTAATAAAAAAAGCAAGAATCTTATAATATATAAAATTTATAAATATATTTTGGTACCTATTTCAAAAAAGTGAATTCAATTCTATAATAGGCCTATTTGAACGCTCTTAATTTTTTTTTGAAAAAGCATGTATATCAAATCCTATACAATAAGATGTTTTCGATAATGCTCGATTATGACTTGCAAAATATTAAGAGAAAATTATGAGATAGTAAAGAAAATTGTTAATATTTCAATATTTTTTGAATAGATGATGTGTTATAAAAAATACAAGTGCAACTTCGATCAAAGTCAACTTGAACTTATATGACCTAATTCAAAATACGAGTAGGCTAATCTAATTTATTTAAAATATGAGTTCAATTCAATTAAAAAAATATAACTCATTTTTAATTTTGGTGAAAATAGGATCATGTTTGATATTATTCGACTTACTTAATAATTTTAACTTATTTATTTTTTTAAGAATTAATTTTTTTATAATGATTTCATTTTAAAATGAAAGAGTTGCCTTTATCAATCTCTCTTGAAATATATCAATACAATATATATATATATATATATATATATATATATATATATATATATATATATATATATATATATATACTTAGTTATTTACTTGATTACATAAATTAAATAACTTATGGCTCAATTAACTCAACTTAAATGAGATTATCTCAGTTTAAAAATGAGTTAGAATAATAGGCGAATTGAATGGAGTTAGAATATATATTAAGTTGCAAAGTAAATTAAGATTTAATTTTCAAACTCGACCCTAATGTTGCCAAAATGAAATATTTACATGAATATTATATTATAGAGAATTTGGAGGGTTAACCTTGGGTGTTCCGACTGCCTACTCTCTCCCTCTATATTTCCCCTTGTTCTGTTGTCGACTTCTATGGGTCCTACACGTGGCAGTGTTAACCAATAAAAAGAGTGGACGGACGGTTAGATTGACTCTAAGTATGGAGTCATGTTCAATGGAACTCATCGAAAGAGCCATCCATGTTAGACAATTACCAAAAAGCCTCCAATTCCATTTTACACTCTGTTCACATTTATTTACACCGCTTCCTCTACGGTCCATAGCTGTAACCAAATTAACTTATAAATAGCTTGCGTTGACTTTAGTTCTACTTTATATGATTAGATCAATTTAATTAAAATAATTTTATATCAAATTTAATTAAGTTAACCCAATTTATTTTATTTATTAAATGATCAACTCATCATCAAACAACCACTCAAATCAAATGTAATCTTCGTATTAAATATTGACAATTGAAAATAAAATCTTAAAACCATCATTCTTAATATATATTTATTTTTCATGAAAATAATGAAAAATGATTTCTACCAATTCTTTAAAGTAGCAGCACAAATGTGATAGAAATAACTGTAAATGTCATTTTAGAATTTAGACTACTAGATGTCTTCAACCTTCAAGTCTTACTAAAGCAATGAAAAAAAAAACAATTTGGATGATGCAGGCCAATTTTGTTGACACGTGTCTAACTCAGTTTAACTGGATATAAATTTTACAAAAATGGTTTATTATATTTTCTTTTGTAATTAATAACTCCAAAATTCTTTAGTAATTAATGACTAATAATCATACAAAAGTCCAAAAAAAAATACTCCCTCTTTCCCAATTTAATTGTCTCATATGTATTTTGGTATTATCCCAAAATAATTGTCTCATATGCATTTTGGAAGAATTACAGGTTGTTGGAGAGAAGTTCATAAGCCTTTTAAGAACCCTTTCATTAAAAAATTCAAAATTTTAAAATGGGACAATTAAAATAAGACAAATGGAGTAATAAACTTAAAAAGTTAAGAGATCATTAGAATATGAAACCAACTCGATTGTTTCGACTCCATTGCAAGTATGTATGTGCAGACCAAAAAAGTGCCCAACAAACTTCTAAGTAGGTCTACATTTTATGATGATCATACAATCTCACCATCCAATTGCATCTATTCCAAATCCAATGGTTTTCAAAGGCTGTTTAGGCAATGTGCTTGTAATTCCCATCTGAATCACCTAAATAGGGGATCGGTATTCGTCTCTATTATGATGAAGTCATTCTCAACTTCCTCAAACCATAGAATATTTCTTAAAAATAAGACTTTCTCATCAAAATTACAGACCATATTATTAATTGGTTATATAGTAACTCTTTTATTCTGACGAGCAAATATTTTCTTATATACAGCTTGTAATACCTAGTGTGCGCGCTCTCTCTCTCACGAGGCTTTTTAGGCTAAGGGTGATGCTTGGGCTCAAATGCAAATCTATATGAATTTTCGAACTCAAAGTAGATAATATCGTGTTGGAAGGACGGATCGTTATACAACTATTTATGGAACTAGATTAATTTCTAGGAGATATGTAAGCCTCCCTATCCATATATATCAAATAACTAAATGGAGTAACTTATGTTGATTTACTATATTTTATTTTCTCCTATTATTAATACACTTACCCTACACACATGCTGGGCTCTTCGATGGAGAATAAATTCTATAGGAAGTGGCCCTTCATTGGGACTCTCCAGGATTTAAACCAAATATCTCCATCTAAAAATCTTACACCCAAACCAATTGGAATAACCCTTAGGGTTCACTACATATTTTTATTAACAGATACATTTCACCATCATCAACTTTTCCTTTGAAAAATAAGTAACGTATATTAAGAGGCATATGTGTTCCTCACAGTTTTAAATTACAGAATGAAGAATGTGTGTCCAACCGTTCAATGTGGAACTCACAAATGATTGTGTTATTGTTTTAAGCAATGTTATCAAACCCGGCTTGGCCCGCGGTTGACCCGTGGGTCAACTGTGACCCTACTGAAACACTGGTTGGGTTATTAAAAAACCCGTCTGAGCTAAAAACCCTTAAAAACCCATTGTGACCCGTGGTTCAATCCGTTTTCAATAATCAAACTGTGACCCGTCAAATCTTAAAACCCTTTAAAATAAAAATCCAATGTACCGTAAGAAAACTCTATCAAGCTTAGATTCTTGTTATGTTACTGCTTCCATGAACTTCATATTGTAGATGAGCGGAAGAAAGAAAAAAAATAGAGGGGCAGCATTGGCCGAAGAAAAGAAAAAGAAAAAATAGAGGGGCAGCTAGGTTTTCGTTTTGGAGAGGGGAGGAGAAAAGAAAAATAACCAAAGGGGCGTTTTTTAAGTGTTGACGAGAGAGTTGTTTCTAAGTGTTAGACGAGATTAGAGTTTTGACGAGTACACGTGAGTTACTTAAAACCTCACATGAGGAAGGTGTTTTTAAAAAATATTTTAAAGGATTTAATATTTTCTCATAATTTCATTCATTCTATTATATATAAATAAATAAATAAATGGAACACATGGGAGGCAAAAAATTCAACCAAATAAAATTTAGTTAACAAAATTAGTTAAATGAGAAAATTCAATTCATTTTAAAGGTTTTTTTATTTGATGTAAATTTATAAATTAGGTAATTCAAATAAAAGTATTTATATTTCTATTTGTTATTTATTTATAATTTCATAATAATATTACGATATTGTAATAAATTATATAATGTAGAATTGTGGTATTTGAATAAGTTTATTTTTTAATTGAAACTCAACTTGAGACTCGTTGAACATGTTATAAATGAATGAATATAATATTCTATCTGAGCGTCTTCAATTTAAATATTTGATATAACAGCCTATCGAAGCAACCTACGCTAAATTTTAGAGCATGATATTTTAAAAAAGCACAAAAACCAATCGACTTTCAATCTATTTAGTTATTATATATTAATACATTTGGTGTATCCTTTTTTTTAATTGTTTTAAGGTGTTTCATAAAAAATAATGTTGGATTAAAATTAGATATAATAAGTTACGAGTAGATAAAAATTTGAATTGACATTTTTTTCAATCACTTGATTACTTGTAAAAGTCACATTTTATTTTATTTTATAAATAGTTTTTACTTAAATTTTATTTCAACTTATCGATGAAATTAAAATTAATAAGTTAATATTATTTATAATATTATATAAACAGTACGAATTTAATTGGATTTGACTACGAGTCAACTCAGTTACACTTTATTTAACCCACTTACTCTAAAAAAATGGGCCACTCTAAAAAATGGGTCACTATATGGGCCCAGCTTTAAAACAATTGGCTTTTAAGATTAAAATGTCATGATTGCAGTATCTGTGTCAAATGTGAACAACGCATTGACTTGGAAAGTGGAGAGAGGACGGGAAATGATCATATCGCTGTAGTTGGCCACTGCACCTTTTATGAAAGACCAATATACATTTCAACCCAACCCCTTCGCCGCATATGTGAATTAACAATGCTTAAAGAGGTAATTTTGCAAATATGGCCTTACACTGTCTATGATTTGGCCTATGAACGGATGGGGTCCACCATCATTCATTCAAGCACCTCAGAAGGACTCCCAAATCATATATTTTTAAATAAGATCTAAATTATGATATCTAATTTATAGTCCAATCATTTAATACACATCATAATATTAGGCAACCTAGAAAAAAAATGTTGATATTTTAGAATTTGAAAATCTCAAAATTAATATTTAAAATGATTTTTTTATCATCCTAGAGATGCACGAAATTACCAGCAAAACTCGTGTAATAGGTAAGTTTAGAAGTAGTCGACCCAAGATCTCTATTATTTGTTTTGATTCGTTGTGAAAACCCATAAATAACGTTGAGTCTAAATGTACGTGGAGTTTTGTTTTAAAACAACGTTTGAAATTGATTTTGTTGTTTCAATTGAAGGTTTTTAAACCAATTTTTCAAATTCAATTTTGAAAAATGATTTCCATTGAATATTTACTAGATTTTAAGTTCTTGGATATTGTTTTAATTAAAACCTACCCGTTTTCGATTACTTCACTTTTGAGTTTCGAAAATTAAATATTCAAATTTGATTTGTAGTTGTTGGAGGTTTTGATCAAATTAATAGAATTTTATGTGTGTGTTTTTAAAATTAATTGATTCAATTAATTTTATTATTTAAGAGAGTTGGGTTTTACTTGTAAAGATCAACATGTTGCGTTAAACCACGTTGGTTCTTGATTTACACAATCAAGATACTTGAGTTGTGTCATTGTTTCCACTCAAGCGATTGAGTAGGGTGTTCTATCCTACTCAATCTCTATCACCACCTCAAAGAGCCTCACGCCGTATTACTATTTTTTTAATATTTCTATTTATACAACATTTATAGAATATTTTTATAGCTGATATATTTAATATATAAAATTTAATGAGATGGAATGATAATGAATTTTCATATTAATATATAAAAAGGTAATAATTAAATATATTATGATATTTCGATACTAGTCGAGCTTGAATATAGGCTTTATGGGAGGATGTTTTTGTCAATTTATTCACATCTATAATTATGAAAAGCACCTCTCTTTTGATGAGAGGTCACTTCTCTCTCATTGACTGCAACAGGAAATTCATGTCATGGCCAACTATGGACAACATGAGTTTCCATATGTTAATATACTAGAATGCATATTTGTACAAATTTGATTGGGCAGCCTAGATTCATCTACAGATCAAAGTTGGGTTCTTTTTTTAAATCCCAAAAAGTCTTAACGGAGCAGCTTCACAAGTGAGATCATTTTACCTTTTTTATTATATTTTAGGCATTGGGTGCTCCACTCAATGCACCATCCACTGATTCATAGTTGTGATTTTTCTAGGGGAAGGACCCTCTTAAAAATTTATTTAAATAAACGTACTAAATCTTCTTCTTTTTTGTAAAATCCCTAACATTTAATCAAAAATTTAAATAGGCTTTCTAAAAGTCAATTCTCATTTGAAAATCAATTGTATATATTGTGAACAATTTATATATTTTTTATAATTAAAGTGTTCAAGTCTCTTAAAACATCTGACTAATTTTTAAAACATGTACAAATTTTCTTGTCCACACACATCGAATAAGACTATAAGCAGTGGCTCTTTAGGAAGAAAAAGAATCAAACTCACGAGCCTCACATTTTAAGACCGGCATGTTGTGCACTTGACATTACTTACAATCAGGTTTTAATCAAATATTTTTCTTTTGCCCGTTAGACAAAAAGTATGAAACTAAGTTTATTTGCTCTCATTATTTTTTTAGACACCACTAAGTTATAAAAACTATCTTTTAGTCATAATACTCTCTGACTACTAGGTTGGCCTCCAAATGGGCCTTATAATAGACATTTAAAAAATCTTAAAGAAAAAATGTATATGACTTGTTGAATTAAGACAAGGGGCCTTCAAAATTTTTACTTAAGGACATTTTTAACATTAAAAAAATATAAGAATTTCTTGCAAATAAAATAAAAATAAAAGAACCTATGATATTTTTATTAAAAAGTGCAAACATGGAAAGACCCTTCAGAATTCAGTGGGTGGGCCAGAAAAATTATTAAACACAAGATGGACCTTTGATGATTCATGAATGTAGGAGGCTATATTTAGTGCTCTGAAGCAGCACAAGAACCTGCACTGTTCGTAAATAGTCAACCAATGATGTACATTGGAAATTGACATATTTTACCTCTATAATTAGACTAATTATCCCTTAATGTATGTAAAATAAAATAAATTTGTCTAATTTTGTGGTTTGCCAGTTTACAAGTGAGGATGACAGAAAACATGCTTAAATGCAAAGCTGGACCCATTATGAGTTATTTTGGACCTCAAGCCCATTTGCAAAAGCCCATGTGTGGAGTATTCAAATTTGTGAAGTATTCACCTCTCAAGCATGCCAAGTCGAATATCTGGAGCTCTTACATATGAGATTCGAAGAAGAGATAAAAATGTAACGCCCCACCTTTTTTCACTCGCTTTCCTTTCCGAAAATCAGAGTCTATTTTTTTTTTCATATAAACAAAGAGTGGTAGAGAGGGGGACGTCACGACGCGAGCTAAGTCCGAACTTCTAAAGTCCGACCCTTAATTGGCCAACCCTATGTGTGCATGGACTAAGTCCATGAAAACGGTTCACACATAACAATATAAACATACGGAATTAAAATCATAACATGCGGAAATACAATAGGACCAAGTTCTATTCCATTTCAGATAGCAAAGTACGTCAAGTCCTTAATCAATATTTAACATATCATAATTATCCAAATAAACATCCAACCATCTAAGTTATTACATGTCCAAAGTGTAACGCCCCGCCCTTTTTCACTCGCTTTTTCCAGTAAATTCAGCGTATATATATATATATATATTATTGTTTTTTTTTTTTATAACAGAGTAGAGTGATAGAGCGCGGGACGTCACGACGCGAGCTAAGTCCGAACTTCCAAAGTCCGACCCTTAACTGGCCAACCCTATGTGTGTATGGACTCAGTCCAATAAAATGGTTCACACATAGCAATATCAAGATGCGGAATAAAAATCATAATCTGCGGAATCATAACATCAAAATGCGGAAACATAATATAACCAAGTTCTATTCCAATCACATAGCAAAGTACGTCAAGTCCTTGTCCATAATTAAAACATCATTCGACCATCTAAGTTATTACATTCTGAAATCCAAATATTCAAATACAAGTTCATGAGTAACTTTATTCTAAACAAGTAAAATAAATCTTCCAAGCTCCTATGCCTGGTCCGTCTTACGGTCATCGTTCCCCTGATTACTTGTATCATCAACTAGGGTAGAAGTAGGGTGTTAGAACAACGCGCCCAATAGGTATTCCAGTTACGGCTAACACATGGTTAGTACAAAACATATATTATATCATAATATATAAAACCAGGTAAAATCCATGCCATGCAATGAGTCCCACCCATCACATGTATATAAATGTACCCACCACATAGGTCTTCCGGACACCCCGGCGAAGTGTGGACCCTCCGGAATCTTCTTGATGGAAATGACATCAAGGTACCGCACATAGGTTTTTCGGACGCCTCGACGGAGTGTGTCCCCTCCGGTTATAAATCCTCCACCCCATGCCATGCATGAGATGCCAATGAAATACATGTTATTTTATAACATAAACATAGCATTTAAAAATCATATTTAAAACACATGCTCTTTCCTCATATAAACATAACATATAAATTCAATCTTTGAAATATAATCAATCCACGCTATTTTAAACAATTTAAACATAGCATCTGAAATTCAATGATAAAGCATATCCTTTGAAACAATATTTTCATCAACATAAGATAAAACAAATTACATAATCCATAGTTTCAAAGAGGTGGAATCCTACCAAAGACCGTTCACGAGTCCTTGCATTTCTGTCCAAGATTCGATCACCGATCGCGCAACGTTTGCGAGATTCCGTTACCTTATAATATAATGATAAATTAACACCAAGTCCCACTCGATTACAAAGTTCTAAGTCCATAAACAAAACCCCATGGGGTTCGCCCATACACCATGGCCGAACCCATGGCTTACCATTTTTCGTACCTATTTACGAAAATGCCATTGTTAATAACCATAGCCCTTTTTCTTTGCGCAGGTTCCAAATCATCCATTCATGCTTCTTTTAATCCAAAACACATAGCCCATACAATAATTCATGGGGGTTCGGCCATACACCATGGCCGAACCCAATGTTCCATAATTTTCACATATTTACCAAAAATGCCATCCATGGCTTACATTCCATAACATACATTGTATCCTTTACTGTAACACCCCTGATTCCTCAATGAAGTGGATAATTATGAAAATGCCCCTGGTTTGTCAAATTAATTATTTTGAGAGGTCAAATAAGGAAATGGTGGGGCCCGTTGCTCAAATTAAGGTCATATGAGCACATTATAAATATCAAGTTTGATTGGATGGGTAATGAACATCAATTGGGTCGAAAATGGCTAAATGGGTCAAAGGGCCCAATTGGACCCAATGGGACAAAATGGATGATTTGACCATTGTGTAAGCTCAAATTAAATGGGGTCAAGCTGAACTGATTGGAAATCAGGTATAGCAAAAATGGGTAGGCTTGAAACACAAGTGAAAACCAATTAGAAATGGCAAAATCAGCCCATGAATGGGTCATATTGTCAAAATGGGTCAAACGGCTGATTGGGGACCCAAAGGGTCGAGTTGACTAGATCGACCACGGATGACCATGTGGGCCCTCAATTGAACTCAAGAATGAGTTAGTTCAGCTTGAGTTGGGACTAAATTGCATTGGGTTTTAATTAAGAAAATGTGTTGACTCAAATACATTAAAATGAAATGCATTAAGTGTGTTAAGTGGTGTGAGTTGAGTTGGAATAAAAGGGCCTTGAGTCAAGTGAGTTAAATGAATATGGAAAGGTGTTGTTAATCACACACAACCCTTGGAGAATCAATCCCAACCGTTGGGAGTGAAAGGGTGCTTTGGCAAAGCCAAAAGACACCAAGGTTGGGGCAGCATTATCTTATTGAATGAGATGCAATGGCTGATGTGAATAGATGCACTGTTTGGGTGAAGGGGTGCCTTGGATGGCACCCAATGACCCATCGTTTTTGCCAAGATTAAATGAGGGAGGATGAATGGGAGATGGGGCTGAAACTACAAAAGGAAAATGTTACCATTTTTGGCCGATTTTCACTTTGGAAATCCAAGAATTCCCATCTCTCTCTCCCTCTCTCCAATTCGTTTTTCCTGGCTGGAACAGCAGAGGTTTTGGCACCAGTTATTCAAGCATAAACCAGCAAAGAATTAAAGAAAGAAAGAAGAAAACAAGAGAGGAGAAACCAAGGATCAAAGGCAAGAAGAAAGTTTGGAAAATTTGGTAAGATTTCTTAAGTGTTTAAGCCAAATAAGTTGTAAGAAAAAAGGTGTGTATGGGGCCATGGCTATGGCCGAATGCACCAAGGTTTTAACCTTGATTAGTAGAAGTTTTAAAATGGTAAAAATGACCATTGGGTTCGGCCACCATGGAGGGCCGAACTCCATGTAAAAGATAGGTTGGTTTTGATGTTTTGAAACATAGAAACCATGGTGTTTTTATGGACTGTTTTTGAGGTTTCTTTGAGATTCAAATGCATGTTTTTAAAGAGGTTTAAAAACATGGATTTGAATGACATAAGGACTGAAGTTAGCATGGGTCTAAACAGTGGATTAAAATTGATGAAATGGACCATTTGGATCGGCCATCTTGGATGGCCGAATCCCATGAAGTGTTATGGTCATTTGGACAAAGTGATGAATTTATTTGGATGGTTTTGAGAGGTAAAAATGCAGTAATGTTATACTGATTAATACTTGTCTAAATGAGACTTAAAACATATTTATAAGGACCAAGACATGGACATAGGGTTCGGCCACTTTGGATGGCCGAACCCCATGAATGGATGTTGGTATTTTGATGGTTTTTAGAAGGTTAAAAACCATGCAAAATCATTGAGGTTTTTACATGTTTTAATAAGGCTAAGTGGCTGATTAATAAGGTTTAAAATTGTAAGCCATTTGGTTCGGCCAATTGTGTTGGGCCAACCCCATGAGATAGTATGACATTTTTATGGTAATATGTGATGGTTTTAGGAGATCAAAATCATACAAGTTTATGGGTTTCTTATGTGATTTTAAATGAAGATTAACTTGCTGTTTTGGTTGGTCATGGGATGGTTGAACCATGTAGCAATCATAACCAAGAATTATGTATGAATGTTGGAGTTTTGGAACCAAGGGAACCATTGGGTTCGGCCATATGTATGGCCGAACCCCATGGACCATTTTATATGGTTGTAAAGTTTCTAAGTTATGGAATTTAGTGAACTTAGTGTAAGCAAATAACAAATCATGGTTGATGATAGAAAGTGGGATAAAAACCCATAGGATGTGGTTCGGCCATGTAGTATGGCCGAACCCCATCAACAATTATTTGATGGAATGGGTTAAATGGTTAAGTATTTACGAGTTGATTAAATGAAAAAGGAAGTTAAATCCTAAGTTAGTGATGTTCGGCCAAGGGCATGGCCAAACCTCACATGATGTGGTTGTGTCTTGGATATGAATGAACAAGTAAGTGATAGTATGATATGCTGATTGTTATATGGACAAGGTACCGGAAGTTGACGACGTGCGAGTCGTGACCGGGTGACGCTAAAGAAAGATCAAGTACTGAAGTGAATCTTCAGTAGGTTTCCTACCTACTTGTAACCACATTTACACCTGTTTTCATGAAGGGTTTTATTGATATTGACATACTATTACTTACCATATTTTGAATGAGGAATTATGCATTTACAATTGACATACAAAGCATTGGCATTTCATACATGGACATGGGATGATGACTGAGGATATGCTGTGTTACAATTATGAGTTACATCCTCCTTAGGCAATGAGAGTCCCGTTAGGAGGAGTAATGTGACACCCCGATTTCTCAATGAAGTGGATAATTACGAAAATGCCCCTGGTTTGTTAAATTAAGTATTTTGTGATGTCAAATAAGGAAATGGTGGGGCCCATTGCTCAAACTAAGATCCTATGAACATATTATAAGGTTCAAATTATAATGGATGGGTAATGTACATCAAATTGGGTCAAAATGGTTAATTGGGTCAAAGAATTCTCAATGATTGGAATAATTACGAAAATGCCCCTGGATTGGTGAATTCAATAAATATGATTGTAAATAAGGAAATGGTGGGGCCCATTGCTCAAATTAAGGTCATATGAACACATTATAAATGTCAAGTTTGATTGGATGGGTAATGAACATCAATTGGGTCGAAAATGGCTAAATGGGTCAAAGGGCCCAAATGGGACCCAACGGGTCTTAATGGATTATTTGACCATTGTATAAGCTCAAATTAAATGAGGTCAAGCTGAACTGATAGGAAATCAGTTATAGTAAAAATGGGTAGGTCTGATCCATATGTAAAAACCAATTACAAATGACCAAAATACCCATAATTGGGTCATGGAGTCAAAAACTGGTCAAGGAGCTAAAAGTGGACCCAACGGGTCGAGTTGACTATGGTTGACCGTGTGGACCCTCAAGGGAGCTAAAATATGAGTTAAATCAGTTTGAGTGGGACTGAAGTGAGTTGGAATTAAATCAAGTGTGAGTTAACTCATGTGCATTAAATGAAATGCATTAAGTATGGTGAGTTTGGTGAGTTGAGATGGAAATCTAAATGACCTTGAGTGCAAGTGAGTCAAAAGGGAAATTGAAGGGGTTGTAAATCAGTGAGTTGAGTGGAAATTTGAAGAGGTTGGCTGGTCTCAAACCAACCAAAACAAGTCCCACACGTTGGGGACTTGTTTTGGTGAGTTCCATGTTGAATGATAAATGCAAATGATGGGTTTGAGATGAGTTACATGGAAATCTGAATGGCTGCATGGGAAGGTGCCAAGGGGCCTTGGATGGCACCCAATGCCCATCAATTTTATTAAGAAGTTATGAGGGAATTGAGAGGTCATGGTGGCTGAAATACAAAAACAATGAACCCCAAGGTTAGCCGATTTTTATTATTGCAAACCCAAGTTTTTCCCATCTCTTTCTCCCTCTCTCCAATTCGTGTTCTTGGCTGGAGCAGCAGAGGTTTTTGGCACCAGTTATTCAAGCTTAAACCAGCAAGGAATTAAGGAAGAAAGGAAGAAATAAAAGGAAGAAGGCAAGGAGCAAAGGCAATAGGAAGAGCTTGGAATTTGGTAAGTGTTTCATGGACTTTTGGATTAATAAAATGGGTGTGTATTAGGCCATGGTTATGGCTGAATATACCAAGGTTTTAACCTTGATTAATGGAGATTTAGAAATGGTAAAGATGACCATTGGGTTCGGCCACCATGAAGGGCCGAACCCCATGTGAAAGATTGCTTGGTTTTCATGTTTTGGAAACATGAAAACCATGGGTTTTATGGACTGATTTTTGGGTTTGATTTAAGAATCAAATACATGTTATTGAAAGGATTATAAACCTGTATCTGAATGTCAAAAAAGGTTGAAGTTTTTATGGTCTAAATCAGTGGATTAAAAGATGGAAATGGACCACTGGGTTCGGCCACTTTGCATGGCCGAACCCCATGGAAACAAGTGGTTGATGTTGATGGTTTTTGGAAATTAAAACCATATAAAATTGGGACTGTTATTAGATGTTAGTATTAGTTTTAAAATCATGTTTTAAGAAGGTTAAAACATGAATATGGATGATTGATTCAGACCTAAGATAAATGATTGATTGTTTCAAAACCGAAGGTCATAGTGTTCGGCCAATGAGCATGGCCGAACCCTATGAAATTGGGTTGGTTTTTAGATGAATTTTTAAAGGGTTGAACTCGGTAATAATATGTTGTTATTACATGATGATTGGAGATTTAAAAATAGTGAAAATAATCATTGGGTTCGGCCACCATGGAGGGCCGAACCCCATGTAAAATATTGTTGGTTTTCATGTTGTGAAACATGGAAACCATGGACTTTTATGGACTGTTTGGATGAATTTAATTAGATGGTCTCTAAGTGGTTTAAATGCAACAATATGATACTGATATTGCATGTTTAAATAACGCCTAAAGCATGTGTGAAAGATCAAAACATGGACATAGGGTTCGGCCACCTTGGATGGCCGAACCCCATGTAAGTAAGTAATGGGTTTTGGTGAAGTTTAAATGACTGTTTTGGTGGTTGGTTATGTGGCTGAACCATGTGTAATTCATGGTTGGGTTAACATGATTAAATCATGAATAATCATGGGAAGTTGAGGGATCAATCAGATCAAGTGAACCCCATGGATTGCTTTAGGGTTTTTATTTGATTTACATGGAGTAGTGTTGGTAGATAAAAATGAGGATTGGAACCAAGTGATTTGAATGGTTGTGAAGGGATTAAGAAATACAAATTGGATTGGTAGGGTTCGGCCAAGTAGTATGGCCGAACCCCACTAAGGTAGATTACCTTGATGAACTTTGATTATGAGCAAGATTAGACATTGGTTAGACCAATGGCAAATCTGTGAATACAAGCCAAATGAAAAGATTGATCAAAGGACTTATAAGATGTTTTAGGTCTCATATGTGAATGGACATTTAAGTGACAATATGATTTACTGATTATTGTATCACAAGGTGAAGAGAGTTGAACGACGAACGAGTCGTGACCGGGAGAAGCTCAAAAAGGAACGAATACTTAAACAAAGCTTCAGTAGGTTTCCTACCTACTTGTAACCACAGTTTTACCCCAGTTTTCTTATGAGACTCTTATTTTATATTTTATGTGTTTCAAATGATATATTATGCATTAACAAATGGCATACAGGCATTGGCATCTCATGCGTAGACATGGGGTTATGAATGAGGTTCTACAGTGTTGCAATTTATGGGTTACGTCCTTCTTCGGTGGTGCAAGTCACGCCAGGAGGAGTAACATGATGATCATAGTCACATTGATCTCCTTAGGCGATGAGAGTCCCTCCAGGAGGACTCATACGTGATATGAATCAGTCAATGATGAAGAGATAAAAGTGTGTTGTAATTTACCTTGTCGGTGCAAGGCACGTCAAGTGAGGGCTATGAATGTACATGATGGGGGATGCTCATTGCATGTGCATACTTCATAGCATTGTTTTACCTGTTTTGATGATCATGTATTATGATATATATATATATATATATATATATATATATATATATATGCATGTTTTATATGCTAACATGTGGTAGCCCTGATTCGGGAACCTACTGGGCGCGTTGATCTAACGCCCTAATTCTATCCTCAGAGGAGAATGCAGGTACAAGTAAAGGGAAAAGGAAGGTCGATGACCGGGAGGGGAGCCAAGCCTAAGCGCTTGAATGATGGACTGGACTACTTTATATTACTGTCATTTGAATACTTTTGTTGGACATGTAATAATTCATTACTTGCTATGGTTTGATTAGGTTAATAACCTTTGGATCGTTGATTTATCTTATTTAATGGTTGAGACTGTTACTTGCTATCTAGTCTTTCTATTCCGCAATTAATCTAGGTTATTCCGCATGTTGATGTTAGTTCCATGTGTGATTCATAATCATGGTCTATTTCATGTACACATGGGTGGCCAGTTAATGTTCAGACTTGGGTAGTCTGAACTTAACTTGCGTCGTGACGCCGCCTGCTCTCTTTCGATGTTTTATTATTACTTTAAAAAAAAAAATTAGACTCTGAAATTCTCGGAAAGGGCGGGGCGTTACAAGTAACATGATGATCATAGGTCACATTGGTCTCCTTAGGCGATGAGAGTCCCACCAGGAGGACTAATATGTGATATGAATCAACTCAATGATGAAGCGTCTTTCCACAGGTAACAAGGATTACTGTCGATTACCTTTTCATGTGAGACCCAGATGGAAGTGTACTGTGATTTACCTTAACGGTGAGAGTCCCGTCAAGTGATGACTATGTATGTGTGATGGGGTGGAGCTCATTACAATTGCATACATACATAGCATGGTTTTATATGTTTTTGATGATCATGTAATATGATATATATGCATGTTTTATATGCTAACATGTGGTAGCCCTGAATCGGGAACCTACTGGGCGCGTTGATCTAACGCCCTAATTCTATAATTAGAGGATAATGTAGGTACAAGGAAAGGGAAAGAAAAGGTCGATGACCGGGAGGGGAGCCAAGCCTAAGCGCTTGAATGTTGAACTGGACTTCTTTATTACTGTCATTTGAATTTATAATTTGTGGACATGTAATAAGTTAATACTTTGCTATGGTTTGATTAGGTTATTAACTATGGATGGTTGTTTAGGTTAATTAATATTTGAGACTGTTACTTGCTATCTAGTCATTCTATTCCGCAAATAGTCTAGTTTATTCCGCATGTTGTAGTTAGTTCCATGTGTGGTTTATTATCATAGTCTAGTCCATGTACACATGGGTGGCCAGTTAAGGTTCAGACTTGAGTAGTCTGAACTTAACTCGCGTCGTGGCGCCCCTGCTCTCTTTCACTCTGTGTTTCTTGCAAAAGAAATTTTCAAACTCTGATTTTCGGAAGGGTGGAAAGGGCGGGGCGTTACAGGTTTCAATAAAATTAAATGGGCCACACGTCTAGATGAGGATGACACATACGCATAGAGGGAACATGAAAAGATTTTAGGAGTTCCATGAGATATGCGCATACAAGATAAGATATGTTAGAGTATCTTTTTAAAAAGGAGTCCTTTCCTTGTTAGGAGTAATAATAGGGCAATTGCTAAATTACAAGGGGCGCATGTCATCTTCTAATTAGGACTCTCCCAAAGTGGGAAGCATATACACGGCAATGGCTATTTCAAACAAGATTGGCCGAGTGGAGGTTTTATTAAAGAAAGTGGGAAGGGGCGCACGGCAATACACACACACAAAGGCCAAATTTTCTTTCCCTCTCAAGTCTCATTCTCGGCATTATTCAAAGGAAGAGAAGGCAGCCAGCAAGTGGGAAAGATTAAGGAAGAAGAAGATTGGAAGAGCAAGAACAACCGAAGGAAAACTGAAGGAGTCGTGGAACCAGTAAGTAGTTTTGTTAATTTTGTTTAAAAGAACCATAGGGTTCGGCCATGGTGTATGGCCGAATCCCATGGAAGAAAATTGGCAGATGAATATAGTAATTTAATGGAAAGACATTGCTTATTTCATGGGTTTTTGAGGGATGAAACCATGGAATGTTATGAATGTTTTAAAAGGATTTAAAATGGATATATGGTTAAGGACATGGTTCGGCTATTGCATGGCCGCACTCTAATTTTAGTATGGCTAAGATGCTAAGCATGAATCATGAAGAAAGGACGTACAAAATATGCAAAGGAGAAGATTGATGAAACAGTTAGTCGACTGAATCATTGAATCAGTCTACTGAACTAGGTATTGAATGAACCAGAGATGAGTTTCTAGGAGTTTCAGTCGACTGAATATGAGATTCAGTCGATTGAACTAATGGTGGCCGAAAATAGAAAGAGTTTCTAGAAGTTTCAGCCGACTGAATATGGGATTCAGTCGATTGAACTAGTGGTGGCTGAAAATAGAAAGAGTTTTTGGGAGTTTCAGCAGACTGAATCTGGTGATTCAGTCGACTGAACACAGACGTAATAGATAAGAAAAGGATTCTGGAAGTTTCAGCCGACTGAATCTATGATTCAGTCGACTGAAAGATTGCTTATTAAACACGAAAGTTGTTGGTTGAGGATTTAGCCGACTGAATCTACACTGGCCGAACAAGCAGTCAATCTGATCCAAAGTCAGCCGACTGAATCTATGATTCAGTCGAATGAAAAAGGATTGACTGGGGATACAAAGGTTTTGACTCAGTTTCAGCCGACTGAACGTGTAACACCCCGAATTTTCAAGTTATTAATATATATGAAAATTACCCATTTAATTTGTGAATTATTAGATATGGACCTTATATGGGTAAAATGTTGGGTCATTACCCAATTAAGACCCAACGGTTTTGGTAAATGGTTTCAATGGAATTAAATGGGGCTGAATTTAATTAGTAATGCAATACATATATAAATAAGGGATTTGGATAAATTGACATGCGCATGGAGAGGATTAAAAATAAAGATTACATTGGCCGTGTATAGGGATTTCCATATATATATATATATATATATATATATGCACGCATGTGCTAGAATATTTTAAAGAGGGTCTTTCTTGATTAAAAACGGCATAAGGGAATTGTTATCTTAACAACTTCTAAATTGGGATCAATGGGAGATTAATTAAGGCAATGGCTCAAAGGAAGCAAGGGCGCACGACTTACATGAAATTGTAACTTGCTATCTCAGCAAGAGAGACCGATTGGAAGTTGATAAAAGGAGAGACAAAGGGGCGCATAAGCATATTCTAATTAGGACTCTCCAAAGTGGGAAACAAGAGGGGCACATGGCACCTCCTAATTATAGATTGGATCGATTGGAAGGTAGATAAAAGAAAGGCAGCAAGGGGCACACGACAATTACCCTCTTACTGTGTGGAATTTTATAGAAGAGGGGCAGTAAAATAACAAGGGCGTAAGACATTATTCAGAGAAGAAGGAGGCAGCAAGGAAGGGGAAAAGACCAAGGAAGAGAAGGATTGGAAGAGCAAGAACAACCGAGGGAAAACCGGAGGAGTCGCGGAACCGGTAAGTAGTTTTGATACTTTTTATTTTAATTCCGTAAGGTTTGATTTTAATTCCGCATGTTGATATTGTTATGTGTGGACCATTTGCATGGAGTTAGTCCATGCACACATAGGGTTGGCTAGTTAAGGGTCGGACTTTAGAAGTTCGGACTTAACTCGCGTCGTGACGTCCGCACTCTATCACTCTATGTTTACAAAAAAAAATAGGCTCTGATTTTCAGAAAGGGAAAGCGAGTAAAAAAGAGCGGGGCGTTACAGTTGGTATCAGAGCGAATCAGAAACATTGAATCTTTCGGAGTAAATTAATCCGCCTCCGTGTATTAATTTACTTAGTTAGACTCAGACGGATGATAGCAAAGGAAATACAGTCAAAATAATTAGATTAATCAAGCATAGCAACATAGGATATATTCCCCAAAAACAAAGAAAAACCAAGAGTGCATATTTGGAAATTTCCCTACAAAGTAGGAAATACAAATTTTATAATGAAAACTAATCATGATATTTTTCAATGGATTAGGAAAAAATACCTCCAAGGGGAAGACCAAAGAGAAATACCCGACAAAACCCAAATGGGGGTGAAGATGAGGTAGAACAACCTCGAAATGAGGAGGAACAACAATCGCAACATGAGGAGGAAGAACAACCATCCCACCAAGAGGAGGAGGAACAAAGCAGCATGAATATACCGGTGGTGCCTCTTGAACTGCAAAACTTGGTTCAAGCGGTGGTCACTTCAGTGCTCCAACAACACTTGAACGGGAATGGAATCACCAACGAGCCAAATGACAGGAGCATGGTCAGGGACTTCCAGCAACAACGCCCTCCTTACTTTAAAGGGAAAGAAGGGGCTGTCGGAGCAGAAAATTGGCTAAAGAAGATCACTCAGATCCTGCCTTACTCAAGATTGTGAGTCGTGCTGACAAGATTTTACTGGCCACGTCACAACTGGTTGATGATGCCGGTAAATGGTGGGAGGTGATACATAAACAACAAGCACTTCTTCCGAAAGGAGAGAGGACTGCAATGACTTCGGATCAGTTCTCAGCTACCTTCTTGGACCATTATTTTCCTGAGGAGGAGAAGGAGCGCCAGACCCAGGCTTTCCTATCTTTGGTACAAGGTACTATGATGGTGGCAGAGTACCACCAGGAGTTTCTCAGTTTGTCTGTATATGCATTCTATATGGTGGATACAGAGTATCGGAGGGCATGCAAGTTTGAGAGAGCCTTCGGCCAAGCATTAGGCCCAAGGTAACCATATTCAAAGCAGCTACATTGGCAGAGGTAGTCAGCAGGGCCACTATAGCAGAGCAAGAGATGGCTGAGTTAATGCGTTTTCGACAATCGCCGAACTCAGAGTGGGCGCGTTGATCTAACGCCCTAATTCTATCCTTAGAGGATAATGCAGGTACAAGGAAAGGGAAAGAAAAGGTCGATGACCGGGAGGGGAGCCAAGCCTAAGCGCTTGAATATTGAACTGGACTTCTTTATTACTGTCATTTGAATTTATAATTTGTGGACATGTAATAAGTTAATACTTTGCTATGGTTTGATTAGGTTATTAACTATGGATAGTTGTTTAGGTTAATTAATATTTGAGACTGTTACTTGCTATCTAGTCATTCTATTCCGCAAATAGTCTAGTTTATTCCGCAAGTTGTTGTTAGTTCCATGTGTGATTTAGTATCATGGTCTAGTCCATGTACACATGGTGGCCAGTTAAGGTTCAGACTTGAGTAGTCTGAACTTAACTCGCGTCGTGGCATCCCTGCTCTCTTTCACTCTGTGTTTCTTGCAAAAAAAATTTTCAAACTCTGATTTTCGGAAGGGTGGAAAAAGGGCGGGGCGTTACATTTACTTTATTTACACTAACAATACCAAACCAATTCCATGGGGTTCGACCATACCCATGGCCGAACCCTATGGTTTCCAAATTTAGATTTCACCATCCAAAAATAGAACTTTCCCCTTGTTAATCTCCCCTTCTATTTTTAGGAACTTACTTAATTAAACAACCTTCTATAAATAAAAGGTTTCCAAAATAAATTCTAGTGGGGTTCGGCCATACACCATGGCCGAACCTCACTCATGGTATCCAATCCATTCATTTAATCTAAGTTCCATAATTAATACCCACCTTCCATTCTTGGATAGTTTCCATAAATAGTCTTCATGGTCTATAATTAGATATTTTCTAATTCCAATGTCCACTTCCAAGAATAGAAACTTTCCTTATTATGCAAACACCTTCCATAATTGGAACTTTCTAAATGTAGTAAACACCTTCCAAAAATAGAAGGTTTCCAAAAATAATAACCTTCCTTCCATATTTAGATTGCTTTCCAAAAATAACCTACACCTTTCCATAATTGGAAGGTTTTCTTAGATTAGAATTTTTCTTTCTAAAATTGGAGTGTTTGTAACACCCCGCCCTTTTCACTCTAATTTTCAGAGTTTATTTTTTTTTTTTTTTAAATATAATAATCATGTGATCGGGGCAGAGTGTCACGACGCGAGTTAAGTTCGGATCTCTAAATCCGACCCTTAACTGGCCAAGCCCATGTGCGTATGAACTAAGTCCATAAAACTGATCCGCACATGGTACATATATAACTTGCGGAATTAACTTAGTCTAAATCTAACTGAGGTTATAATAGAACCTATGACTAATCCAATTTTCCATTCTTAGATAGCAAAGTACATAACTTATTCTCCAAAATTACTAATCAATCTTAACTAATCGTTTAATCAAAACATCCAACATAAAACAAACCATAGCATCTATCTTAACTACTTATTATAAGCCAACATAACTAATTACCAAATTACATTGTCCAAATATATCAAATATCAAGTCCATAAAATAGTCCATTCATAATCCATTCCAATCATTCAAACCGCCCAAGTTTCCGTACTTGGTCCTCTTCTCACTCCACGTTTTTCCCTTTCCCTACATCATCCACTAAGGATATAGATAGGGCGTTAGATCAACGCGCCCAGTAGTGTTTCCGAATAGGGCTACCACATGGTTAGTCAAAAACATGCAAATAATATAATAATAACACATGTGTGACAAAATTCCATAAAAACATGCTATGTGTGAAATGAACATGTAATGAGTCCCACCCATCACCATTCAACATAGCCATCACTTGACGGGATTCTCATCGTCAAGGTAACCCACAGTGGTCTTTCGGACGCCCCGACGGAGTGTGGCCTCCGGATTCCTCCTGATGGGATTCTCATCATCAGGGTACCCCATAGTGGTCTTTCGGATGCCCCGACGGAGTGTGGCCTCCGGTTACAACACCATCATCCCATGTCATGCATGAGATGTCTATGCAAACATGTCATTTAGAAACATAACTTTACAATCATATAAGTTATCGAAATCAACATAAAACAGCATATGAAATAGTGGTTACAATAAAGGTAGGAAACCTACACTTGTTTACTTTGTTTGACCCTTCCTTTGAACCGTCTTCCGATCACGGCTTGTACACCGTTCTAGAAATCCCAAAACCTTATTTACATAACAGCAAGTTAAGCATTCATTCATGTGATTCTAACTTAGTCTAAGTCCCAAAAATCCACTTAAACTTCCATGTCCTATCTTAGCCATAGAACCCCATAGTTTTGGTCCTTTTAAACATGTTTTTGGTCTCATTTAGACATAGGATAACAGTATAATGTTATCATGTTTTTACCTTTCAAAACCATCCAATAAGCCCATCACTTTGTATGATTTTCATTTTGTAAAACTCCATCCAAATATCCACATAACAGTCCATGGCGTTCGGCCATACATATGGCCGAACCCTATGGTTCTTGGTGTAATTAATCCAACCATTGTCCATGGTTTTAATCCATAATTTAACCATAGTATTAATATGGTTCAGCCAAGCCATAGTTACCTAAAAACAGTAAGCTTATCTTCACTTTAGATCCTTTAAAATCTCACAAAACCATTTAATACTTCCATGAAATGTCATACCATTTCATGGGGTTTGGCCCACCCAGTTGGCTGAACCTCATGGCCTATGGTTTAGATCCATTTATCCATTTATAAACTTGGTTTATTCTTAAATCAAAGCACATTATGTTTACATAAAAATCCATCCTACACTTGACCCAAATAACCATAAAAAAACAGTCCATGGGGTTAGGCCATACACATGGCCGAACCCCAAGGTTTCCTTGATGTAAACCCTCCAATATTTGTCCATATTTTTTGATCAGTATTTAGCTTAATAAACACATAATTCAGCCATGTAATAACTGGTCAAAATCAGTGACCTTATCTCCCTTTAAAATCCTTTAAAAGAACTTCAATACATAATATGAATTTCATCTCTCAAACACCATAAAATCACCAAGTTGTCCCATGGGATTCGGCCATCCAAAGGGCCAAACCCTATGGTCCATATTTTATCACTTTTAAACATCATAATCCCATATTTAAACCATTGATGGATCTGGCCATATGATGGCCAGATCTCATTTTCTTAACCAATCTATTAAACAAGGGTTCGAAATGCACTTACGAATACCGCGTCTCCTTCGGTTCTTTTGACTCCTTTCTTAATCCTTTATTTCCTCGACCTCTCCTTCTCTCTTACTGTTCTTTGGGCTGAGACTGACCTTGCTGCAATCTCCTTGGAATACTCTAGCCAGATGACATGGATTTGAGGGAGAAAGAGAGAGAAAGGAAACTTTGATCTTAAACCTTGGTGCCAACTCCTTTTGCTCAAAGTGTGCTTTTGTCTTGGTGAAAGAAATCAACCAAGGACTGATTGCAAATCAGTAACCAGCTGCTGTTCTTGCTTTTGGAATGTAGAAGACAACAAAGAGAGAGAGAGATAGAGATAGAAAATTGAACCTCTTTTGGCTACTCAAATTCAGCCCAAACTTGCCTCACATGTAACTCCCATATTAACCCCAAGTCCTTTATGCTTACTTGGGGGTTTCATCTATGCAATGAAACCTCCCCAAGCTCTCCAACATCTCCCATGCTGGTATTTGTGTAACCTCTCATTTTCTTCCTCCTCTCATTATCATCTTACATGGGGGTTTCATCTAGAAATGAAACCTTCCCCCCCACTCCAATGTGTAGTCTTATCATATTTGAATTTTAAAAGTCAAAACCTCATTTGTAACTCTATAATACAGCAGCTCCATTCAGCCCATTTGATCCTCATCAATGTCCCATTTGAGAGTTTCATTCTTGAAATGAAACTCCCCTCCTCCAAGTGTGAACACACTTTGTAACTCCCATTGGTTTTAATATCTATCTTGGAGTTTCAACTTTTAAATAAAACTCTCCATGTTCCAATGACTAGCCCCTTGGTTAACCTTGTATTTGTAACTCTCAAAACCGTCATTTCATTCATCAATATCTTAGGAGTTTCATGCATGTGGTACACCCCCATGCAACCAACGTGTATGGCAGTTTTGAATTTGAAACAACCCACAAACCTTTTATCTACACACCTCACTCACTTAAAAATAAATAATCCATCCAACTCATTCACTATAATTATCTAAATCAGCTCACTTATTTAACTCAACTATATGATTTTATTTCAAACTCCAAACAGCCCCAATTTAATCAATCTTGGACTCATATATCAGAGCGAAACGGGAAGTTGAATCTTCCGAAGTAAGATTAAGACGGTTTCATGTCTCACTGACGGATAAGAATCCCAACTGACCGACTCTTCGGAGTCCGCTGACTGGGGGCCGGATTAATTTACTTCGTAGACTCAGACTGAACAATCAATCTGAGAACAACAAAGATAGCAAAGGAAGTAAAGTCAACATAAATGGATATACCAAACATAGCAACATAGGAAACACTTCCCCGATATCCCCAAATGGAGAAACAAACACATGATACTTAGGGAGGTTTTCCCCTAGAACAGGAGAACATAAAGATTTCCCCAAATTGAGAAATGATACTTAGGAAGTTTCCCCAAAAAACAAAGAAATACAAAGAGTGCTTATTTGGCAATTTTCCCCAAGGACAAGAAACACAAGACGTTTATTTGGTAAAATTCCCCAAACACGAGACATTATATGATACGTAGGAAGAATCCCCAAACAAGAAGTACAAGATGTTGATTAGGGAAAATTCCCCAAAACAATGATTAGTTTGATTTGATTTATGGTTGTTATTGATATTTTTTGTTGCTGTGATACAGATATGACGAGCAACATAGAGTACACCGAGTTGTGGGACAGAGGGACACCTAGCTGTCCGATAGACCTAGTTTCTTCTTCCGACGATGCTAGCATACCAAACTTCATCAATGAAGTTGAAAACAGTCAGGACATGGAGGTAAGATCGCCCGAGTACAATGTTGGGGCCTTTGTACCTGAAGTGGATGAGGAATATGTCCCAAACATAAGAGAATTTGTAGGGGAGATAGAGCCCGGGTATATGTGCGAGTTGTGCAATCAGGAGGGGCACAATTGTACTTACTGCCCCTACCTCCTTGAGGTCATTTGCCCTGTTTGTGGACTGCACGGGCATGGGAAGGAGAGGACTAATTGTCCTTACATTGGAGGACCGGGAATAATACCCTGTTTGACGTGCGGAGTATTGGGGCACTTGTCGATGACTTGCCCTGACAATTTCTTTGACGATGATGCAGGGTCTTCTACGGAAGACTAGGTTAAGAGGTAGAAAGAAAGGTTAGGGAAATGGAAATATTTTGTAAGGGTGTATTTTGTGATTCTAAGGGTTTGTTTTACCCTATCAACCCTTGTATGGTGATGGAAGTTTATAAATGATTTTCAATAAAGTATGCAACTTTAGGAGTTCATGAGGACTTTGACACTGAGATGTATGTGAATAAGTTATTGGAGTATATTGAGACGTGGTATGGGTGCGTCCCTCACGTGATATTAATGATTGAGACTGTGGGAAACTCGATACGAATTACGGAGACTTGGTCCGGTAGGGTTACCGTTGAGGGGCGGGTCCCTTGCATGCTACGCGCTGGAGGGCGCTCTCACGGCTATTTTGCACACTAGATGTGCGGGAAGGCGCAGAGCTAGGTACTATTTTACCCCGTGGGGGTGGTACTAGTTTCATCAGACGCGGATCGACCGCCTTAGAGATTGACTGGATCACCTATGAGGTGAAGGGATGCAGGGCGAGGTAGACTTGATCACGTTGGACGTGGGTCTTCCGCTTAGTAAGTCATGGGCCCTAAGTCTTGCTAGGGGTCGGGATACATTTATGTTTTGTTATTGGTGCCACAGTCACGTAGTGATACAGTCAAGTGTTGTTTTTTTACGGATAGAATATCTCATGGTGGATGAAGTGCCTAGGTTAGTATGCCCATGAATGGATTATACCCAGAGGAGGGTTATATTCATGGACAGAGTGATACCGAGGATGGATTGTTTCCATGAATGGATTATACCCATAGATGGGTTATATTCATGGATGATTATTAAACAGGGATAGATGATAGTTACTGAAAGAGTGATACCATGGATGATTATTCCCATAATAGTTTGGATTGATGCCGGGAATTGATATCGTGGAAGTTGGAACAAAAGTTGTTAGTCACATAGACTTATGTGCAAAGAAAGAGTGTTTAAATTTGGAGATGTACTCAATGGAAAAGATAAGTGTCTGGTGAAACTTGAATGGGAAACTATGGACGACTGCCAAGTTAGACTGATCACCTGGCTCTATAGTTAGCCAATGGAATTCCAGGAGAGTGTAACTAGAAACCTAGTTAAAATGGAATCAGAAAAAGCTTTGAGCATAGGCTCGCATTGACAGACTACCTCACACAGAGAGTAGATGAAAGAACACATTAAGCAGGTACGTATGGAAAATACTATGAGAGCAAGTAAAGTGAAATAGAGTAGATTGGACTATGTGAGATCACAAATGGCTCACGCGAAAAAGATATAACATGAGACCGAGCAAAGGGTGTTGCGAAATAGAGCGATTCAATTTGTCAAAGTGGTGTCGACCAACATGGTAATGAAGAAGTCACTTGGGAACTTGAAATCGGAAATAAGAATAGCACACTCTGAGATATTTATGGAATCGTTTAGAACCCTACTGCGCTCGATTTTTGGGACGAAAATTTTAAAAAGAGGGTTATATTGTAACACCCCGATTTCTCAATGAAATGGATAATTACGAAAATGCCCTGGATTTGGTGAATGTAATAATTATGATGTTAAATGAGAAAATGGTGGGGACCCATTGCTCAAATTAAGATCATATGAGCACATTATTAACGTTAAGTGTGATTGGTTGGGCAATTTACATCAATTGGGTCAAAAATGGCTAAATGGGTCAAAGGGCCCAATTGGACCCAATAAGTCAAAATGGATGATTTGACCATTGTGTAAGCTCAAATTAAATGGGGTTAAGCTGATTTGATTGGAAATCAAGTGGAGAAAAAATGGGTAGGCTTGATCCATATGTAAAAACCAATTACAAATGACCAAAATACCATAATTGGGTCATGGAGTCAAAAATGGGTCAAGGAGCTAAAAGTGGACCCAATGGGTCGTGTATGTCATGATTGATCATGGAGTGAGCTCAAAGCTTAATTGGTTTAAGTGCATTAGATATTTGAGTTGGTTTGAGTTGAAATAAATAATGGAGTTTAGTTGAGTTGAATTTATTAGTTGAGTTACATTAAATGAATGAGTTGAGTTGGGTGAGTTAAATAAATGGGTTGGATGAAATGGTTATTTTAAGTAAGTGATGTGTGTGAATTGGAGTGGAATGGATTGATTTCAAGTGAAAAACAAAGAAAAACGTGGGCTGCATGGGGAAGTTATCTTATGCATGTAACTCCTAGTTAAGTGTTAAATGTTGGTGGAGGTTTTGGGAGTTACATGTGGTGAGGAGTTGCAAAGTTAAAAGATTCATAAAACATGTTGGATTGCATGAGAATTATTCTATGCATGAGAATTAAAGGGGAGTTGGAAGGTTGAGTTGGTCCAAGTGAATCAAATGGGTGAAGTTTTATTTAATTGGGTCAAAGTTTGTGAAATGGGTCAAAATGGCCAATTTGGACCCAATGGGTCGGGTTTGACTTTGTCGACCATTAAGTGAGTCCAAGATTGATTAAATTGGGACTGTTTGGAGTTTGAAATAAAATCATATAGTTGAGTTAAATAAGTGAGCTGATTTAGATAATTATAGTGAATGAGTTGGATGGATTATTTATTTTTAAGTGAGTGAAGTGTGTAGATAAAAGGTTTGTGGGTTGTTTCAAATTCAAAACTACCCTACACGTTGGTTGCATGGGGGTGTACCACATGCATGAAACTCCTAAGATATTGATGAATGAAATGACGGTTTTGCGAGTTACAAATACAAGGTTAACCAAGGGGCTAGTCATTGGAACATGGAGAGTTTTATTTAAAAGTTGAAACTCCAAGATAGATATTAAAACCAATGGGAGTTACAAAGTGTGTTCACACTTGGAGGAGGGGAGTTTCATTTCAAGAATGAAACTCTCAAATGGGACATTGATGAGGATCAAATGGCTGAATGGAGCTGCTGTATTATAGAGTTACAAATGAGGTTTTGACTTTTAAAATTCAAATATGATAAGACTACACATTGGAGTGGGGGGGAAGGTTTCATTTCTAGATGAAACCCCCATGTAAGATGATAATGAGAGGAGGAAGAAAAGGAGAGGTTACACAAATACCAGCATGGGAGATGTTGGAGAGCTTGGGGAGGTTTCATTGCATAGATGAAACTCCCAAGTAAGCATAAAGGACTTGGGGTTAATATGGGAGTTACATGTGAGGCAAGTTTGGGCTGAATTTGAGTAGCCAAAAGAGGTTCAATTTTCTATCTCTATCTCTCTCTCTCTTTGTTGTCTTCTACATTCCAAAAGCAAGAACAGCAGCTGGTCACTGATTTGCAATCAGTCCTTGGTTGATTTCTTTCACCAAGACAAAAGCACACTTTGAGCAAAAGGAGTTGGCACCAAGGTTTAAGATCAAAGTTTCCTTTCTCTCTCTTTCTCCCTCAAATCCATGTCATCTGGCTGGAGTATTCCAAGGAGATTGCAGCAAGGTCAGTCTCAGCACAAAGAACAGTAAGAGAGAAGGAGAGGTCGAGGAAATAAAGGATCAAGAAAGGAGTCAAAAGAACCGAAGGAGACGCGGTATTCGTAAGTGCATTTCGAACCCTTGTTTAATAGATTGGTTAAGAAAATGAGATCTGGCCATCATATGGCCAGATCCATCAATGGTTTAAATATGGGATTATGATGTTTAAAAGTGATAAAATATGGACCATAGGGTTCGGCCCTTTGGATGGCCGAACCCCATGGGAAAACTTGGTGATTTTTATGGTGTTTGAGAGATGAAATTCATATTATGTATTGAAGTTCTTTTAAAGGATTTTAAAGGGAGATAAGGTCACTGATTTTGACCAGTTATTACATGGCTGAATTATGTGTTTATTAAGCTAAATACTGATCAAAAAATATGGACAAATATTGGAGGGTTTACATCAAGGAAACCTTGGGGTTCGGCCATGTGTATGGCCTAACCCCATGGACTGTTTTTTTATGGTTATTTGGGTCAAGTGTAGGATGGATTTTTATGTAAACATAATGTGCTTTGATTTAAGAATAAACCAAGTTTATAAATGGATAAATGGATCTAAACCATAGGCCATGAGGTTCAGCCAATTGGGTGGGCCGAACCCCATGAAATGGTATGACATTTCATGGAAGTATTAAATGGTTTTGTGAGATTTTAAAGGATCTAAAGTGAAGGTAAGCTTACTGTTTTTAGGTAACTATGGCTTGGCTGAACCATATTAATACTATGGTTAAATTATGGATTAAAACCATGGACAATGGTTGGATTAATTACACCAAGAACCATAGGGTTCGGCCATATGTATGGCCGAACCCCATGGACTGTTATGTGGATATTTGGATGGAGTTTTACAAAATGAAAATCATACAAAGTGATGGGCTTATTGGATGGTTTTGAAAGGTAAAAACATGATAACATTATACTGTTATCCTATGTCTAAATGAGACCAAAAACATGTTTAAAAGGACCAAAACTATAGGGTTCTATGGCTAAGATAGGACATGGAAGTTTAAGTGGATTTTTGGGACTTAGACTAAGTTAGAATCACATGAATGAATGCTTAACTTGCTGTTATGTAAATAAGGTTTTGGGATTTCTAGAACGGTGTACAAGCCGTGATCGAAAGACGGTTCAAAGGAAGGGTCAAACAAAGTAAACAAGTGTAGGTTTCCTACCTTTATTGTAACCACTATTTCATATGCTGTTTTATGTTGATTTCGATAACTTATATGATTGTAAAGTTATGTTTCTAAATGACATGTTTGCATAGACATCTCATGCATGACATGGGATGATGGTGTTGTAACAGGAGGCCACACTCCGTCGGGGCGTCCGAAAGACCACTGTGGGGTACCCTGACGATGAGAATCCCATCAGGAGGAATCCGGAGGCCACACTCCGTCGGGGCGTCCGAAAGATCACTGTGGGTTACCTTGACGATGAGAATCCCGTCAAGTGATGGCTATGTTGAATGGTGATGGGTGGGACTCATTACATGTTCATTTCATACATAGCATGTTTTTATGGAATTTTGTCACACATGTGTTATTATTATATTATTTGCATGTTTTTGACTAACCATGTGGTAGCCCTATTCGGAAACACTACTGGGCGCGTTGATCTAACGCCCTATCTATATCCTTAGTGGATGATGCAGGGAAAGGGAAAAACGTGGAGCGAGAAGAGGACCAAGTACGGAAACTTGGGCGGTTTGAATGATTGGAATGGATTATGAATGGACTATTTTATGGACTTGATATTTGATATATTTGGACAATGTAATTTGGTAATTAGTTATGTTGGCTTATAATAAGTAGTTAAGATAGATGCTATGGTTTGTTTTATGTTGGATGTTTTGATTACACGATTAGTTAAGATTGATTAGTAATTTTGGAGAATAAGTTATGTACTTTGCTATCTAAGAATGGAAAATTGGATTAGTCACAGGTTCTATTATAACCTCAGTTAGATTTAGACTAAGTTAATTCCGCAAGTTATATATGTACCATGTGCGGATCAGTTTTATGGACTTAGTTCATACGCACATGGGCTTGGCCAGTTAAGGGTCGGATTTAGAGATCTGAACTTAACTTGCGTCGTGACACTCTGCCCCGATCACATGATTATTATATTTAAAAAAAAAAAAAAAATAAACTCTGAAAATTAGAGTGAAAAGGGCGGGGTGTTACAGTGTTTTCCAATTTAGCAACTCTTTCTATATTTGGAATGCTTTCCAATTTAGCAACTCATTTCCTTATTTGGAACCTTTCCATATTAAGCAACTCTTTTCATAATTGTATAGTTTCCAAATTTAATCCCCATTCCAAAAACAACTCCATGGGGTTCGGCCTAGCACCATGGCCGAACCCGATGGTTCATGACCTTCCTCAATGGTTTAGATCCATTAAACTCAACCACCAATTCATTAAAATATTTGGTGGGGTTCGGCCATACACCATGGCCGAACCTCACCCCTTCTTTTCATTAGTATGGATTCAATCAGTTAGCCATAAAACAATCATGGTTCGGCCATGCCATGGCCGACCCATATTCCATATTCTTTCATTGATTTCTTGAATCTAAAACCGACAACTATCAAGGTTTCTATGATTTCAAATCTAAGAACATAAACCCAATGAAATAAATCGAATCTCTCCATGGTTTTCAATCTTCCAAAACCCATGAATTAAATACTTCTTTCCATGGGGTTCGGCCATGCACTATGGCCCAACCCTATGGTTCTTTTTCTCCATTTAAATAGAATCCAAACATCATCCAAACTTCTTCCATGGGGTTCGGCCAAAAACCATGGCCGAACCCTATGGTTCTTTTTGTTTCAAAATAAAATTATTGCATTAAGCTAATAACCTCTTTTCAATTCCTTGCTCTTCTAATCTTTCTCCCTTCTTCTTAATTTTTCTCCAAACAAGAACTCCTTCTTGTTGCTGCCCTTTCTTCTCTTGCTCTTGGCATGAGAGAGGACTTGAGAGATGGAGAGAGAGGAATAAACTCAACAACGAAGGATTGTCAAAAACCGTGTACACCTCTTGATCTCTCATTTTATCACTTCCCTTGATCCAATATTAGAAAGTGTTTAAGATAGGCAACCCCCTCCTTTGGCCATGCGCCCCCTTGCTATAGATGGCCATGCCATGTGGCCTATTGCTTGGATTAGCAATTGCCGACCTCACTTGCTCTCCTTAATTAAATCCTTCCTTAATCCCTATTTAGAAATTACTATGCGCCCATATTCCCTTCTTTAATTATCTCATGCGCATAACATAAATATTTAATATCTAAAATTCGACCATGCATAATCTTTTAATTAAATGCATCACTAAATTAATTCAAACCCATTTAATTTTTAATAAGACCAATTCCACCATTTATTGGGTCCTAATTGGGTCATGGCCCAATTCTTGATCCAAATAAAATCCAATCTAAAATTCACAATTGAAAATGGATAAATTTCATAAAAATAATAAATTGAAAATCCGAGGTGTTACACAAAGTCTAGTTACTCAAATACAAGTCCATAAGTAACTTAATCAAAATATAAACTAAAATCATCCAAGCTCCTATGCCTGGCCCGTTTTGCGCTCGCCATTTTCCTTGTTTCCTATTTCATCCACTAGGGTAGAAGTAGGGCGTTAGAACAACGCGCCCAATAGGTATTCCAATTAGAGCTAACACATGGTTAGTACAAAACATATATATAACATAAAGTCAAAAAAGCCATATAACCATGCCATGTCATGATGTCTAATGCAATGAGTCCCACCCATCACATGTACATAAAAGTACCCCCACATAGAAATTTCGGACGCCCCGACGGAGTGTGGACCCTCCGGTTTCTTCCTGATGGAAAAACACATCAAGGTATCCCACATAGGTTTTTCGGACGCCCCGACGGAGTGTGGCCCCTCCTGTTACATATCTTTCACCCCATGCCATGCATGAGATGCCAATGAAATAAATGCTATTTTATCATATAAACATAGCATTTAAAATCACAATTTGAAGCATGTCCTTTGCAACATATATTCATCAAAAATAAGATAAAAACAATGTACATAAACCCATGGTTTCAAAGAGGTGCAATCTGTAATGCCCCGCTCTCTCCGAGAAACCAGAGTCTAATTTTTTTTAATAATAATAATAGAATAACTCCGGAAGAGAGCTAGCGGCGTCACGACGCAAGCTAAGTCCGGACTACCCAAGTCCGACCCTTAACTGGCCACCCATGTGTGCATGGACTAATCCCACGATAAATAATCCACACATGGAACTAAACTTGCGGAATAGACATAACTGATTGCGGAATAAGTCAAATATGGGGAATTATAATCAATACTCAGACTGCTCCATTATCAGATAGCAAATTACAAGTCAAGTTTGCTTTAACATATAACCTCATTAGACTATTCTCAAACTTAGCATTTATCCACAATAACTTAATTCATATATCCAATATCAAGACTATAATTCAAACCATAGCAAAGATACTAGCTATTACATGTCCATAAAGATGTATTCAATATAACAGTAATATAGAAATCTCAATCATCATTCAAGCGCTTTAGCTTGGCTCCCCTCTTGGTCATTGTCCTTCTCTTTCCCCTTCCTTGTTCCTGCATTTTCCTCTAAGGATAGAATTAGGGCATTAGATCAACGCACCCAGTAGGTTTTTCAATCAGGGCTACCACATGGTTAGCATATAAAACATGCATATATATCATAGTACATGATTATCAATAAAACATCTGAAAACAATGCTATGTATGTAAGTGCATATGTAATGAGCCCCACCCCATCACACATACATAGCCATCACTTGACGGGACTCTCACCGTCAAGGTAAATCACAATACACTTTCATTTGGGACTCACACGATAAGGTAATCCACAATAATCCTCATTTCCTGTGGAAAGACACTTCATCATTGAGTTGTTTCACAGTGTTCTTTCATTGGGACTCACATGATAAGGTAATCCACAGTAATTCTCATTTCCTATGGAAAGACACTTCATCATTGAGTTGTTTCACAATGTTCTTTCATTGGGACTCATACGATAAGGTAATCCACAGTAATCCTCATTTCCTGTGGAAAGACACTTCATCATTGAGTTGTTTCACAGTGTTTCTTTCATTGGGACTCTCAAGTCAAGGTAACCCATAGTCATTACCCCATGCCATGCATGAGATGTCAATGCATTGTATATCATTTGTAAATATACATAACTCATCATTCAAAAACCACATTTGAAACATAATATCAAATACAACATATCTCATAAAAACGGTTACAAATAGGTAGGAAACCTACCGAAGATTAGCTTCGGTGTTTGTTCTTTTTCACTGGATTACGACTCGCACGCTGCTAAAGAGATCCGTCACCTTAATCACATAAACTACGAATCAATTTCAATCCCAAGCATTTATCTTTGATGGGGTTTGGCCATACAACATGGCCGAACCTCATTATCTAAATTTGGTCCTTAATTCATCTCTTGGTCACTAACCTTAGTCACCAAACTGTCATTGGTTCCAATACTCAATTATATCACATTTTAACCTTTAAAACTACCGATCAATTCCATTAAACGGATCCACACAAAACCCATAGTTATGGTCCATGGGGTTCGGCCCTACACATGGCCGAACCCTATGGCTTTCCCATTTAAACTTCCATGTCCTAATCTTAGCCATAGGACCCCATAGTTCGACCATGAAATGGCCGACCCGTGACTTATCCAAATGTTCACTTAATAATCATTTATCAACCACTCAAGATGTTTCATGATCTTTAAATTTGAAACCATTGGATTCAATAAAATAGTCCACATAAAATGATCCATGGGGTTCGGCCATGTGGTTCCCTTGGTTCAATAATTTCCACCTATGTAGTTACTTAGGCTCCACTCTTTTACCAAGTTAGATGCATGGTTCAGCCATCCAAAGGCTGACCCAAAACAATAACCATAACTCCAATTAAATCACATAAAACCTCCATAAGATGATCCATGGGGTTCGGCCATTCACATGGCCGAACCTTATGGCCCTTTTGGTGTAATTCTTCCAACAATTCCACATTATTTATCTACTGTTTCTTAGCCATAAAAACAGCAAGGTTTAGCCATCCATTGCCGATCCCATACAATTAATAAATTCCATTTTACAATCCTTTAACAATCTTCACACATGGTATGGTTTTTATCCCCAAAAACCATACCATTTAATCAATTACTTTCATGGGGTTCGGCCATCCAAAGTGGCCGAATTCCATGTTCTAAATTTTCATCCTTTAAACCTCATCATAATACTTTACATCAGTACTTAATTAGGCCACAAGATGACCCAATTAACATATGTAAAAATCACCATAATTGACATGGTTCTTGACTTTCCAAAACATTAAACTAAAACCTCTCTTTTCATGGGGTTCGGCCAACCAAGATGGCCGAACCCAATGATATATTTTTTATCCTTTTAAACCATCTAATCCAAGGTCTAATTCCTTGATATATTCAGCCAATCCATGGCCCAACACATGACACTCAAAACCATGAATTTAAAACTTCTCAAAACATGCACTTAATCTAACTTAGCATAAAAAACAGTCCATGGTTTTGTCTTACAAAAACCATCCAAATTGACCCATTCTTTTCATGGGGTTCGGCCCAATGATTAAATTTCCATCTTATTTATGAAATACCATCCAAGGTCTAACCCTTGATGGATTCGGCCAAATGATGGCCAAATCATACTCTTTTTTACAACTTGTTTAACTTAAACACTTAAGAAAATCTTACCAATTTCCTTTGCTCCTTCCCTCTTGCTTCCTTTTTTTCCTTCTTCCTTAATCCCTTGCCGAAATGGTGCTGGATCAAATGGTGAAACACAGCAACTGGTTCAGCCCAAAGATGGTGTTCTTGAGAGGGGAAGAGGGAGAGATGAAAAACTAATTTTTCCAAAGTGTACTCGGCCAAATGATGTTGTTTATTCCTTTTGTTAAATCAACCCAAACTAGCTCATCACTCCTTATTACTCTTTGTTAAAACCAAGGAGGTATTGGGTGCCATCAAAGGCACCCCTTGGTACCAACCGTTGCAACCCTTCATGTAAGCCCATGCATCTTATCTCATTTACAGAAATCCATTTAAGACTTTGCATGGAAACCACCATAACAAGTCCCCAACGTGTGGGACTTGTTTTGGTTTGTTTGAGACCAAGGCACTTCCTCATATTCCCTTTAACTCTCTGATTTTACAGTCCCTTTGATTTCCATTTTGACTCACTTGACTCATGGCCCTTTTTATTCCAACTCAACATACTTAATGCATCATATTTGAGTCAACTCTTTTCTTAATTAAAACTCAATCCAAATCAGTCCAACTTGAGCTGAACTAACTCACACTTGAGCTCATTTGAGGGCCCACACGGTCAGCCATAGTCAACTCGACCCATTAGGTCCCAACTTAGCCCGTTGACCCAATTGGTGCCATGACCAATTATGGGTTGTTTTAGTCATTTTTAAGTGGTTTTCACATGTGCATCAAGCCTACCCATTTTTCCTCCACTTAATTTCCAATCAATTCAGCTTAACCCCACTAAATTTGGGCTCACCCAATGGTCTAATAAGTCCATTATGACCCATTGGGTCCAATTGGATCCTTTGACCCAATTACCCATATTGACCCAAATTGATGTACATTACCCATCCAATCAAATTTAACATTTATAATGTGCTCATAGGGTCTTAATTTGAGCAATGGCCCCCACTATTTTCTCATTTAACATCATAATTAATAATTTTGCCAGTCTAGGGGCATTTTCGTAATTATCCATTTCATTGAGAAATTGGGATGTTACACAATCCTACCAAAGACTACTAATGTGTCGTTGCGCTTCCGTCCGGCAACCGCTCAAGATCGTACACACCTTGTGAGGTCCCGTTACCTTATAATATATCAATCAATTAAAACCATGACCCATTTGATTTACAATAATGTCCAAGTCCATAAACCTTCCCCATGGGGTTCGTTAATTCACTTAATTACAATATTGCCATTATACTTATCCATAACTGATAACATAAACCATGAACATAGGTCTACATTAAATTCCTCATTTCCTTAAACATGTATAACCACTATAAGTGTCCCTTAAAATATTCCAATACATGGTCCATTAAATCATCCCTTACCTTTCTTCCAGATAAACTGAAGTTTTGAGAAAAATCACATAAACATCAACTTTTCAATTCAGTCTACTGAATCAGTAATTCAGTCGACTGAATCCTCCCGGATACAATCCTCTACCTTACCCGCAGACTTTTAGTCGGCTGAAATATACTTTCAGTCGGCTGAACTATAACTCGGAACTGTTCTTACCCTGACTCGTTACTTTTCAGTCGACTGAAACACAAGTTCTGTAACGCCCCACCCTTTTTCCCTCACTTTGCCTTTCCGAAAATCAGAGTCCATTTTTTTTTTTGGTAAACATAGAGTGATAGAGAGCGGGATGTCACGACGCGAGCTAAGTTCGAACTTCTAAAGTCTGACCCTTAACTAGTCAACCCTATGTGTGCATGGACTAAGTCCATGAAAACGGTTCACACATAACAATATCAACATGCAGAATTAAAATCAAACTTTGCGGAATTAAAATAAAAAATATCAAAACTACTTACAGGTTCTGCGATTCCTCCGATTTTCCCTCGGTTGTTCTTGCTCTTCCAATCCTTCTCTTCCTTGGTCTTTTCCTCTTGCTGGCTGCCTCCTTCTTCTCTGAATAATGTCGTGAGCCCTTGTTATTTTGCTGCCCCTCTTCTATAAAATTCCAAACGGTAAGATGGTAATTGTTGTGTGCCCCTTGCTGCCTTTCTTTTATCTACCTTCCAATCGGTCCAATCTGTAATTAGGACGTGCCATGCGCCCCTCTTGTTTCCCACTTTGGAGAGTCCTAATTAGAATATGCTAATGCGCCCCTTTGTCTCTCTTTTTATCAACTTCCATTCGGTCTCTCTTGCTGAGATAGCAAGTCACAATTTCATGTAAATCGTGCGCCCTTGCTTCCTTTTAGCCATTGCCTTAATTAATCTCCCATTGATCCCAATTTAGAAGGTGCTTAGATAACAATTCCCTTATGCCGTTTTTAGCCAAGAAAGACCCTCTTTAAAATATTCTAGCACATGCATATATATATATATATATGGAAATCCCTATATACGGCCAATGTAATCTTTATTTTTAATCCTCTCCAAGCGCGTGTCAATTTATCCAAATCCCTTATTTATATATGTATTGCATTACTAATTAAATTCAGCCCCATTTAATTCCATTGAAACCATTTACCAAAACCGTTGGGCCTTAATTAGGCAATGACCCAACATTTTACCCATACAAGGTCCATATCTAATAATTCACAAATTAAATGGGTAATTTTCATATGTATTAATAACTTGGAAATTCAGGGTGTTACAATACAACCCTCTTTTTAAAATTTTCGTCCCGAAAATCGAGTGAAGTAGGCCTTCAAACATTCACATAAATAGCTCAGGATGAGCTTTTCTCATTTCCGACTCGAGTTCCCATGTGGCTTCCTCAATGCCATGTCGATCCCATACAACCTTGATGAACTGGATCGCTCGGTTCCGTAATACCCTTTATTCTGTGTCCACCACTCGGACAAGCTTCTTGACGTATGTCACGTCGCTTTGGACCTCTATGTCTTATATGTTCAGTACATGAGAAGGATCAGGATTATACTTCTTCAAAATCGATATATGGAACACATCGTGTAAAGATGCCAACTGTGATGGGAGTGCCAATTGATAAGCCACGTCCCCCATCCTTCTTATGATTGAAAACGGTCCCACATATCTTAGCGACAATTTCCCCTTCTTTCCAAATCTCATGTGTCCCTTTCGTGGTGAGAATTTTAAAAATACCATGTCTCCCACTTCAAATTTGAGAAACCTCTTCCTCTTGTCAGCATAACACTTCTAACGACTTTGTGCAGTCAATAGGTGCTGCCGTATCAACTGTATCTGCGCTGTAGTCTCTGCAACCAACTCAGATCCAATTAGTGCAGGCTCACTGGCCTCTGTCCAACACACTTGTGACCTACAAGGTATACCATATAAAGCCTCAAATGGAGCCATCTGGAGGCTTGCCTGGTAACTGTTGTTGTATGAGAATTCTACCGACGGAAAGTGATCCTCCCATCCACCCTTGAAATCTAGCATACAAGCTCTGAGCATATCCTCCAATGTCTGTATTGTCCTCTCAGACTACCCATCAGTCTGTGGATGAAATGTTGTGCTAGTCAGTAAGTCTGTTCGCATGGCCGCCTGCATTCTCTGCCATACTCTGCCGATGAATCGACCATCTCTGTCGGACACAATAGTCCGAGGAATACCATGCAATCTGATGATATCCCTGATATACCACCAACCTAAAGTCTCAGATGAGTCTGTCATCCTGATAGGAATGAAATGTGCAGACTTAGTCAGTCGGTCTACCACGACCCATATCGCATCGTTGCCCTTTGAAGACCTTGGCAACCCTGTCACAAAATCCATTGAAATGTGCTCCCATTTCCATCCCGGTACTGGTAAGGGTTTGAGTAACCCTGGTGGCTTCTGATGCTCCGTCTTAACCTGTTGACAAGTTAAGCAATGAGCCACAAACTCTGTCACATCCTTCTTGAGTCCGTGCCACCAGTAATGTCTCTTCAGGTCGTGATACATTTTGGTGTTGCCACGATGAATAGAGAGTTTGGTCTGATGTGCCTCAACTAGTAACTCTTTTCTGCAACTCTTAGGTACATATATCCTTCCTTGGAATACAAGACCCTGTCCTGGTCTTAACTCCCATTCTGGTATGACTTCACTAGTAGACATCTTGGTCCATATCTCCTCCACTTCCCGGTCTGTCCGCTATTCCTGTTCAATCTTGGTAACCATGTTGGACCGTATGATCAAATTGTACATACTCCAATGGTTATTGATATATAAATTGAACTCTCGAACGGTATTCAGCATCTCCCATTCTGTCCTGATCAAACATGCCACTGATGCATGTGATATACGACTGAGGGCATCCGCCACCTTGTTTGCCTTGCCAGGGTGATAACGAAGTGCAAACTCATAATCTGCCAAATATTTCATCCATCTGCGCTGCCTCAGGTTGTGTTTTTTCTGATCAAACAAGTATTTCAAGCTCTTATGATCTGAAAACACTTTAAATTTCTTGCCATATAAATAATATCTCCAGCTTTTGAGAGCGAAGACCACTACGGCTAGTTCAAGATCGTGAGTAGGATAGAGACGTTCATGTATTTTCAATTGTCTTGAACATAAGCTACCACACGATGAGTTTGACTGAGGACACACCCGAGTCCTTCTCCTGAAGCGTCGCATTCTACCTCATAGCCCTTGCCTCTTTTCGGTAAAATTAAGATAGGTGCAGTTGTAAGTCTATTTTTCAGCTCTTCAATTCTCTGGTTGCACAAATCTGACCACTCACATTTGACTCCTTTCTGATTGAGTCGAGTAAGTGGAGATGCAATCTTGGAGAAGTCCATGATAAACTTCCTGTAGTAACCAGCCAATCCCAAGAAGCTACGTATCTTGATTACATTCTTTGGTGCTTTCCAATCTCCCACTGCCGCCACTTTAGCTGGGTCCACAGCTATGCCTTCTTCCGATATAACATGCCCTAGAGAGTTAACCTTGGTTAGCCAGAATTCACATTTGCTGGCTTTAGCGTATAACTTGTTCTTCCTTAAGGTGTCCAAAACTATCCTCAGGTGCTCAGCATGTTCTTCCTGAGTTTTGGAAGAAATCAAAATGTCATCAATAAATACAATGACAAATTGGTCCAAGTAAGGACGGAAAATCCTGTTCATAAGATCCATGAATACAACAGGTGCATTGGTGAGCCAAACGGCATGATTACAAACTCAAATAGTCCATACCGCATTCTAAAGGCTGTCTTTTCTATGTTGTCCTCCCTAACCTGGATTTGATGGTATCCAGACATCAGGTCAATCCTAGAGAAATAACTGGAACCTCTAAGTTGATCAAATAAATCATCGATCCTCGATAGGGGATACTTGTTTCTGACTGTCAGCTGATTCAGCTTTCGATAATCCACAAGCATACGAAGTGAACCATTCTTCTTCTTCACAAATAAAACCGAAGCTCCCCAAGACAATGTACTGTTCCGAATGCACCCCAGTCTAAGCAGTTCATCAATCTGCTTCTTTAACTCAGACATCTCCACTGGTGCCATCCGGTAGTGTGGTAATGACACTGGCGCAGTGCCAGGGTACAGCTTGATTTCAAAATTAATCTCCCTCATGGGAGGCAAGCTGGGGAGTTCTGTTGGGAATACGTCCGCAAAGTCCTTTACTATTTTCGAAAGTTCAGCCACCGGTGCCTTATTGATTCTGATACTGTTCAATACTAGGTGATTCAACCCTTCATGCAGTCTACTTTGTTTGTCAGTACGCACCACATGTTGTTTTCCCTCGGGTGAGCAGAATGTCACCCTACGGCGATAACGATCAACGTTGGCCTTAAAGCTAGCCAACCAGTCCATGCCGAAAATAATATCATACTCTGACATATCGAGTACCAAATAATTGAACTCAAATCTGAGTCCAGCGAGTTCAGTATTCACTGCTGTGCATATAAGCCCCATGATGTGTCTCCGACAAGGGATACAATGGTGAGTGATGTGGATAGTTTTTATACTAAAGTTCCAGTTGCAGATATGAATGCAGCAGATATAAAAGAGTGAGATGCTCCAGAATCAAATAAAGCAAAGGCGTAGGAACTACTGACTACCGCTATACCTTGAATCACAGAGTGATCCTCTGTTGCTGGAGGTGCTAAGGTGAATAACCATCCAGATCCTGTAGGCACCCGTCCCGCTTGGTTAAATGTCCTGCCTCCTCGTGAATTAGCTGGCCTAACTGGTGGACAAAATGAACCTCTGGTATTAGAGGGTTTGTTGAGTTGTGGGCATTCCCTCTTAAAATGGCCCAGCTGATCACAATGGAAGCAGTTGTTCACCCCTCTGGGAGCCTGAGTGATTGATGCAGATGGGGATGGATGATTCGGACGAAAGCCCCCCGTTGACCCAATGGATGGTGAGGATCTGCTAGAGTTCGGTCGGAACTTCTTGTTGGGCTGAAAAGTACCCCTCCCACTCTGAGTTCGGCGATTGTCGAAACGCGTTAACTCAGCCATCTCTTGCTCTGTTATAGTGGCCCTGCTGACCACCTCTGCCAATGTAGCTGCTTTGAATATGGTTACTTTGGGCTTAATGCTTGGCCGAAAGCCTCGCTCAAACTTGCGTACCCTCCGATACTCTGTATCCACCATGTAGAATGCATATACAGACAAACTGAGAAACTCCTGGTGGTACTCTGCCACCGTCATAGTACCTTGTACCAAAGATAGGAAAGCCTGGGTCTGGCGCTCCTTCTCCTCCTCAGGAAAATAATGGTCCAAGAAGGTAGATGAGAACTGATCCCAAGTCATTGCAGTCCTCTCTCTTTTCGGAAGAAGTGCTTGCTGTTTATGTATCACCTCCCACCATTTACCGGCATCATCAACCAGTTGTGACGTGGCCAGTAAAATCTTGTCAGCACGACTCACAATCTTGAGTAAGGCAGGATCTGAGTGATCTTCTTTAGCCAATTTTCTGCTCCGACAGCCCCTTCTTTCCCTTTAAAGTAAGGAGGGCGTTGTTGCTGGAAGTCCCTGACCATGCTCCTGTCATTTGGCTCGTTGGTGATTCCATTCCCGTTCAAGTGTTGTTGGAGCATTGAAGTGACCACCGTTTGAACCAAGTTTTGTAGTTCAAGAGGCACCACCGGTATATTCATGCTGCTTTGTTCCTCCTCCTCTTGGTGGGATGGTTGTTCTTCCTCCTCATGTTGCGATTGTTGTTCCTCCTCATTTCGAGGTTGTTCTACCTCATCTTCACCCCCATTTGGGTTTTGTCGGGTATTTCTCTTTGGTCTTCCCCTTGGAGGTATTTTTTCCTAATCCATTGAAAAATATCATGACTTAGTTTTCATTATAAAATTTGTATTTCCTACTTTGTAGGGAAATTTCCAAATATGCACTCTTGGTTTTTCTTTGTTTTTGGGGAATATATCCTATGTTGCTATGCTTGATTAATCTAATTATTTTGACTGTATTTCCTTTGCTATCATCCGTCTGAGTCTAACTAAGTAAATTAATACACAGAGGCGGATTAATTTACTCCGAAAGATTCAATGTTTCTGATTCGCTCTGATACCAACTGTAACGCCCCGCTCTTTTTTACTCGCTTTCCCTTTCCGAAAATCAGAGCCTATTTTTTTTTTTTTTTTGTAAACATAGAGTGATAGAGTGCGGACGTCACGACGCGAGTTAAGTCCGAACTTCTAAAGTCCGACCCTTAACTAGCCAACCCTATGTGTGCATGGACTAACTCAATGAAAACGGTTCACACATAACAATATCAACATGCGGAATTAAAATCAAACCTTGCGGAATTAAAATAAAAAATATCAAAACTACTTACCGGTTCTGCGACTCCTCCGGTTTTCCCTCGGTTGTTCTTGCTCTTCCAATCCTTCTCTTCCTTGGTCTTTTCCCCTTCCTGGCTGCCTCCTTCTTCTCTGAATAATGTCGTGCGTCCTTGTTATTTGACTGCCCCTCTTCTATAAAATTCCACACGGTAAGAGGGTAATTGTCGTGTGCCCCTTGCTGCCTTTCTTTTATCTACCTTCCAATCGATCCAATCTATAATTAGGAGGTGCCATGCGCCCCTCTTGTTTCCCACTTTGGAGAGTCCTAATTAGAATATGCTTATGGGCCCCTTTGTCTCTCCTTTTATCAACTTCCAATCGGTCTCTCTTGCTGAGATAGCAAGTTACAATTTCATGTAAGTCGTACGCCCTTGCTTCCTTTTAGCCATTGCCTTAATTAATCTCCCATTGATCTCAATTTAGAAGTTGCTAAGATAACAATTCCCTTATGCCGTTTTTAATCAAGAAAGACCCTCTTTAAAATATTCTAGCACATGCGTGCATATATATATATATATGGAAATCCCTATACACGGCCAATGTAATCTTTATTTTTAATCCTCTCCATGCGCATGTCAATTTATCCAAATCCCTTATTTATATATGTATTGCATTACTAATTAAATTCAGCCCCATTTAATTCCACTAAAACCATTTACCAAAACCGTTGGGTCTTAATTGGGCAATGACCCAACATTTTACCCATATAAGGTCCATATCTAATAATTCACAAATTAAATAGGTAATTTTCATATATATTAATAACTTGAAAATTCGGGGTGTTACACGTTCAATCGGCTGAAACTGAGTCAAAACCTTTGTATCCCCAGTCAATCCTTTTTCATTCGACTGAATCTATGATTCAGTCGGCTGACTTTGGATCAGATTGACTGCATGTTCGGCCAGTGTAGATTCAGTCGGCTAAATCCTCTAGAATCCTTTTCTTATCTATTACGTCTGTGTTCAGTCGACTGAATCACCAGATTCAGTCTGCTGAAACTCCTAAAAACTCTTTCTATTTTCAGCCACCACTAGTTCAATCGACTGAATCCCATATTCAGTCGGCTGAAACTTCTAGAAACTCTTTCTATTTTCGGCCACCATTAGTTCAATCGACTGAATCTCATATTCAGTCGGCTGAAACTCCTAGAAACTCATCTCTGGTTCTTTCAATACCTAGTTCAGTAGACTGATTCAATGATTCAGTCGACTAACTGTTTCATCAGTCTTCTCCTTTGCATATTTTGTACGTCCTTTCTTCATGATTCATGCTTAGCATCTTAGCCATACTAAAATTAGGGTTCGGCCATGCAATAGCCAAACCATGTCCTTAACCATATATCCATTTTAAATCCTTTTAAAACATTCATAACATTCCATGGTTTTCATCCCTCAAAAACCCATGAAATAAGCAATGTCTTTCCATTAAATTACTATATTCATCTCCCAATTTTCTTCCATGGGGTTCGGCCATACACCATGGCCGAACCCTATGGTTCTTTTAAACAAAATTAACAAAACTACTTACTGGTACCACGACTCCTTCAGTTTTCCTTCGGTTGTTCTTGCTCTTCCAATCTTCTTCTTCCATAATCTTTCCCACTTGCTGGCTGCCTTCTCTTCCTTTGAATAATGCCGAGAATGAGACTTGAGAGGGAAAGAAAATTCGGCCTTTGTGTGTGTGTATTGCTGTGCTTCCCTTCCGACTTTCTTTAATAAAACCTCCACTCGGCCAATCTTGTTTGAAATAGCCATTGCCGTGTATATGCTTCCCACTTTGGGAGAGTCCTAATTAGAAGATGACATGCGCCCCTTGTAATTTAGCAATTGCCCTATTATTACTCCTAACAAGGAAAGGACTCCTTTTTAAAAAGATACTCTAACATATCTTATCTTGTATGCGCATATCTCATGGAACTCCTAAAATCTTTTCATATTCCCTCTATGCATGTGTGTCATCCTCATCTAGACGTGTGGCCCATTTAATTTTATTGAAACCTGTAACGCCCTGCCCTTTCCACCCTTCCGAAAATCAGAGTTTGAAAATTTCTTTTGCAAGAAACACAGAGTGAAAGAGAGCGGGGGCGCCACGACGCGAGTTAAGTTCAGACTACTCAAGTCTGAACCTTAACTGGCCACCCATGTGTATATGGACTAGACTATGATAATAAACCACACATGGAACTAACTACAACATGCGGAATAAACTACACTATTTGCGGAATAGAATGACTAGATAGCAAGTAACAGTCTCAAATATTAATTAACCTAAACAACCATCCATAGTTAATAACCTAATCAAACCATAGCAAAGTATTAACTTATTACATGTCCACAAATTATAAATTCAAATGACAGTAATAAAGAAGTCCAGTTCAACATTCAAGCGCTTAGGCTTGGCTCCCCTCCCGGTCATCGACCTTTTCTTTCCCTTTCCTTGTACCTGCATTATCCTCTAAGGATAGAATTAGGGCGTTAGATCAACGCGCCCAGTAGGTTCCCGATTCAGGGCTACCACATGTTAGCATATAAAACATGCATATATATCATATTACATGATCATCAAAAACATATAAAACCATGCTATGTATGTATGCAATTGTAATGAGCCCCACCCCATCACACATACATAGTCATCACTTGACGGGACTCTCACCGTCAAGGTAAATCACAGTACACTTCCATCTGGGTCTCACATGATAAGGTAATCCACAGTAATCCTCGTTAGCTGTGGAAAGACGCTTCATCATTGAGTTGATTCATATCACATATTAGTCCTCCTGGCGGGACTCTCATCTCCTAAGGAGACCAATGTGACTATGATCATCATGTTACTCCTCCTGGCGGGACTCTCATTGCCTAAGGAGGACGTAACTCATAATTGTAACACAGCATATCCTCAGTCATCATCCCATGTCCATGCATGAGATGCCAATGCTTTGTATGTCAATTGTAAATGCATAATTCCTCATTCAAAATATTGTAAGTAATAATATGTCAACATCAATAAAACCCTTCATGAAAACAGGTGTAAATGTGGTTACAAGTAGGTAGGAAACCTACTGAAGATTCACTTCAGTACTTGATCTTTCTTTCGTGTCACCTGGTCACGACTCGCACGTCGTCAACTTCCGGTACCTTGTCCATATAACAATCAGCGTATCATACTATCACTTACTTGTTCATTCATATCCAAGACCCAACCACATCATGTGAGGTTTGGTCATGCCCTTGACCGAACATCACCAACTTAGGATTTAACTTCCTTTTTAATTTAATCAACTCGTAAATACTTAACCATTTAACCCATTCCATCAAATAATTGTTGATGGGGTTCGGCCATACTACATGGCCGAACCATATCCTATGGGTTTTTATCCCACTTTCTATCATCAACCATGATTTGTTATTTGCTTACACTAAGTTCACTAAATTCCATAACTTAGAAACTTTACAACCATATAAAATGGTCCATGGGGTTCGGCCATATGGTTCCCTTGGTTCCAAAACTCCAACATTCATACATAATTCTTGGTTATGATTGCTACATGGTTCAACCATCCCATGACCAACCAAAACAGCAAGTTAATCTTCATTTAAAATCACATAAGAAACCCATAAACTTGTATGATTTTGATCTCCTAAAACCATCACATATTACCATAAAAATGTCATACTATCTCATGGGGTTCGGCCAACACAATTGGCCGAACCAAATGGCTTACAATTTTAAACCTTATTAATCAGCCACTTAGCCTTATTAAAACATGTAAAAACCTCAATGATTTTGCATGGTTTTTAACCTTCTAAAAACCATCAAAATACCAACATCCATTCATGGGGTTCGGCCATCCAAAGTGGTCGAACCCTATGTCCATGTCTTGGTCCTTATGAATATGTTTTAAGTCTCATTTAGACAAGTATTAATCAGTATAACATTACTGCATTTTTACCTCTCAAAACCATCCAAATAAATTCATCACTTTGTCCAAATGACCATAACACTTCATGGGATTCGGCCATCCAAGATGGCCGATCCAAATGGTCCATTTCATCAATTTTAATCCACTATTTAGACCCATACTAACTTCAGTCCTTATGTCATTCAAATCCATATTTTTAACCCTCTTTAAAAACATGCATTTGAATCTTAAAGAAACCTCAAAAACAGTCCATAAAAACTCCATGGTTTCTATGTTTCAAAACATCAAAACCAACCTATCTTTTACATGGGGTTCGGCCCTCCATGGTGGCCGAACCCAATGGTCATTTTTACCATTTTAAAACTTCTACTAATCAAGGTTAAAACCTTGGTGCATTCGTCCATAACCATGGCCCCATACACACCTTTTTTCTTACAACTTATTTGGCTTAAACACTTAAGAAATCTTACCAAATTTTCCAAACTTTCTTCTTGCCTTTGATCCTTGGTTTCTCCTCTCTTGTTTCCTTCTTTCTTTCTTTAATTTTTTGCTGGTTTATGCTTGAATAACTGGTGCCAAAACCTCTGCTATTCCAGCCAGGAAAAACGAATTGGAGAGAGGGAGAGAGAGATGGGAATTCTTGGATTTCCAAAGTGAAAATCGGCCAAGAATGGTAACATTTTCCTTTTGTAGTTTCAGCCCCATCTCCCATTCATCCTCCCTCATTTAATCTTGGCAAAAACGATGGGTCATTGGATGGCACCCCTTCACCCAAACGGTGCATCTATTCACATCAGCCATTGCATCTCATTCAATAAGATAATGCCGCCCCAACCTTGGTGTCTTTTGGCTTTGCCAAAGCACCCTTTCACTCCCAACGGTTGGGATTGATTCTCCAAGGGTTGTGTGTGATTAACAACACCTTTCCATATCCATTTAACTCACTTGACTCAAGGCCCTTTTATTCCAACTCAACTCACACCACTTAACACACTTAATGCATCTCATTTTAATGTATTTGAGTCAACACATTTTCTTAATTAAAACCCAATACAATTCAGTCCCAACTCAAGCTGAACTAACTCATTCTTGAGTTCAATTGAGGGCCCACATGGTCATCCGTGGTCGACCTAGTCAACCCGACCCATTGGGTCCCCAATCAGCCCTTTGACCCGTTTTAACAATATGACCCATTCATGGGCTGATTTTGCCATTTCTAATTGGTTTTCACTTGTGTTTCAAGCCTACCCATTTTTACTATACCTGATTTCCAATCAGTTCAGCTTGACTCCATTTAATTTGAGCTTACACAATGGTCAAATCATCCATTTTGACCCATTGGGTCCAATTGGGCCCTTTGACCCATTTAGCCATTTTCAACCCAATTGATGTTCATTACCCATCCAATCAAACTTGATATTTATAATGTGCTCATATGACCTTAATTTGAGCAACGGGCCCCACCATTTCCTTATTTGACCTCTCAAAATAATTAATTTGACAAACCAAGGGCATTTTCGTAATTATCCATTTCATTGAGGAATCGGGGTGTTACAAAACCAATTCCACAATTGGTTGGGTCTTAATTGGGCAATGACCCAGCACTTTACCCATCTAAAATCCATATCTAAAATTCACAAATTAAATGGGAAATTTTTATATATATTAATAACTTGAAAATCTGGGGTATTATAGAATAATCTTATAAAAAACCATATGAAAGAGAGATCAAAGTGATTGTCAATTAGATCAATGAAGAGCTTCGCTCAATGGAGGTCGATCCAACAAAAGGATTTGATGTTGGTGTATTTTTTTCATCAGTTGCAAAGAGACAATTATGTAGTGAATGGGAAGCTACCCAAGGAGAATCATTGCACTAGATTGGAACACTATCAGATCCTCACATGTTTACCTTCAAAGTCAAGCGAATCCGGCACATGTTGTCATCTGAACCAAGCACACATCAGCGTGTACAAACATGAAGCAGCCAGCAAAATATGAAAAAGCAAAGAAGTAAGAACCCAACATGCAGATCAGTTTGAAGAAACAGAGAAGAGAAAGGGCTGGATAATTTCCAAGAGAAGAAAAACCAAACAACAGTGAACAAAAGAAAGAAGAACAACAGAGAAAGAGGCAGCTTCGTGAGCCTACCTTTTGTCTCCCTTCTTTATTTATTTTGTGCAGAGCTGGTCCTTCTTTGATTGCCTACCATGTGAAACAAGAGAACCCATTGACGATAGAAGCAACCAGCCCATCACTCTGTTGTCACAAAAAATATGTTACAGTTTCAGGCAACCAGTGCATCATACAGCAGGCATCGTCCCATGCTAACTACAAAGTAAGAAAGTAAAATATTTTGCAATAGAAAAAAGAACAAAACAATAGAGAGGTGTTAGCTGAAATTCAAAGTCAAACAGCAAACCAAGCTCTAAGTCAGAAGCAAGAGAAGCCTTGTGCAATGATTTTGAAGAATCAGCAAGCAGTCGAAAGTTAGAAAAAAGAAACCAGCTGGTTGACCCTTGGTGCTTATCTCTACCGTCCCAAGCCAGAAAAATCAATGAGAGGATGAAGCTTTGGCAAGGTTTTGTACCTGGCTGTGATAAGATAACAAAAGGTATCATCAGCAGAAATAGATAAGATCCTTGAGGAAGATGAAGATAAGGAGAGATAAGATTGGAGCAGCACCTTTGCGTAGGACCCACATGTTGTATGTCCAATCAGTAGCTCTCATGGTACTGCAAGATGAATGAAAGAATAGAAAAAATAAATAAAAGGGGGCCGATTACAACAAATCAAAAAGGGAAATGATGAATAACATGTAGCTGTGTTTACAAAGAAGGCAACAGTGATTTCAGGGAAACCTACATGGCATATTCCATACTCAAATGACTACATGGGCTGGCTGGGATTGTGATTGATTTCAAGTGGGTGACTCTTAGAAAGGAAGAAGATATGCTACAACGAGAATAAAAGAGCAAATGAAGGAGCTGCACCGACACCCAGACCTTGTTGTCCAACCGAGTGGACAAGAAATCAAGATAAGAAACAATCCAAAACTACATACCAGCGAGAAAGCCAGAGAAGATCTAGGGACGGTGACTGTTCTAGCCACAGTAGCAAGGCTCCGCTAAAAGAGAGAAGTTATGGCTGTTGTGCACGGGTGCTCCAACGATAGCTCGGGTTCAATTTTTCCTCTCTCTTTTAGTTTAATTTCATAATGTCCAGCTCATTTCTTGTATTGAGGTTGAAGAGGAAGTCCCATTAATGAAATAATTTTCCAGTTATTAATTTATTGATTCTCATATATGTGTGTTTATTATTTAATGATTTTGACTTCATTAGATTAATAAAATATTCATTATTTTCACCATTAATATCATATATTTTTGGTAGTTAATAGTATTATTTAATTAATCAAGGGCTTGACATTTTAATTAAACAGGAAGATTTCTTTGATTTAATGTTTTTCAATTTAATTAGATACATTAGATGCTTAGATTATTTTCTTTGATCCATTGTCTTTTAAATTAAAATTAGATACATTAAATGCTTAAAAATTATATCTTTAAAAGTGATGTTTGAACACCATATTAATAAATTTAAATGTTTAAATCTTTAAAAATTGGGAATTGATGAATAAATAATTGGAATGTTATGAATTTAATGGTGGTGGAATCCGATATTTTAGTAATTTCTCTCACTTGATTAAATCTCCATTTTTTTTAGTTACTTTTGTAACGACCCGTCTCGCTACGAGTATGTTAAGCTGATACAAAGTCCCGAAACCGATCTGAAACTATTTCAGGGGTATATTTTTTTTTCCAAAATAAAGGGAAGTACTGCTCCCGCAACCCACACTCAAATCAATAACCGATAGTGCCAATAAAGTATTAATCATAATTGGAAACAAAAACATTATTCCAATATTACATTCATCCAACTTAATGAAAAGTACACATATCTCAAATACATTAGCAAGTCCTCAATTACCAAATGGAACCATGACAAAGTACAAAGCTTCAACTCTACGCCCAACGTCCGATTGAGGGTCCCGCCGACGCTTCATCTATAAAGTACCTGTGAGGCAAGTGATGATCTCTACATGCCCAGTGAGGGTAACACAAGAACCAGATGTCATCAAGCATACACTACATATAATCATATGGGCATATCAATGTCTAGGATATCTACATACACGACCATGCAAAAGTGTACCCTACCCCTAGCACACGAGCTCACGTCTACTGGGCCTCCAGCACATCCTCTAACAAAAATAAAGCAACATTAGGACCACTCTCATGTGCCCATCCACGGCGGTCCACCCTCCCTCGGGTACACGGACTGGTCTCCAACTGGATTAGGATCCATACTCCTCGACCAAACCTATGACTCTCTCATGACAACCCGCACACATACCGCAACTAACCCAAGAGTAGAGCTCACTAGAGTCTCAAACCAACTAGCACACGGGAGTAATCACCTCATCAGTCCTCAACGAACTGCCAACCAGACCCATTTATGGTCTCCTCAACCAAGCACTAAAGTCTCGATAGTCAAACCTATAACCTTGGACGCCATCTGTTGGTCTCTACAGGACTGGCATATCCACCCCTCACAGAATTCTATAGGTCTTCTACCGAGTGAACCGGCCAAACTCACTTATTAGGCGCCCATAAATTCCTAGTGAGTCAACACCCCCAACACAAGTCTCAACAATTTACCCCAAAGTCATAATCGCGGTTAAACACACTACTACAACACACCACAGGTTGTCCCCACCATACAGGTGTCCTAGCTTAGAGTACCATACCTCAGACTGTATTCACCTTGCAGTTGTCATAGCCTGGAATATCACACCTCAGAGTGTACCCACCCTGCAAGTGTCATAGCCTGGAACATCTCATCACATCACATCGCAAGTTATCCCCCACCCTACATGTGTCCTAGCTGGGAATATCTCATCAAATCACATCGCAGGGTGTCCCCACCCTACAGGTGTCCTAGCCTTGAATACATATCAAATCACATCGCAAGTTGTCCCCACCCTACAGGTGTCCAGCCTGGAATATCTCATCACATCAATCGCAGGCTATCCCCACGCTACAGGTGTCCTATCCAGGAATATCTCATCACATCACATCGCAGGTTGTCCCCCACCCTACAGGTGTCCTAGCCTGGAATATCTCATCAAATCACATCGCAGGTTGTCCCCACCCTACAGGTATCCTAGCCTGGAATATCTCATCAAATCACATCACAGGTTGTCCCCACCCTACAAGTGTCCTAGCCTGGAATATCTCATCACATCACATCACAGGCTGCCCCACCCTACAGGTGTCCTAGCCTGGAATATCTCATCACATCACATCGCAGGCTGTCCCCACCCTACAGGTGTCCTAGCCTGGAATATCTCATCACATCACATCACACGTTGTCCCCACCCTACAGGTGTCCTAGCCTGGAATATCTCATCACATCATATCGCAGGTTGTCCCCGCCCTATAGGTGTCCTAGCGTGGAATATCTCATCGCACCATCCCTCGACCAATGAGTGGGCAAGCACATCCTCAGCTTACTCAGTCATTTGGGGAATGACAAGTCATACTAGCAGGAGCTGTCCCTCACGGCATCATCCCTCAACCAATGAGCGAGCGAGCACCTCCTTAGTCTACTAGGTCATCCGGGGATCACAAGTCATACTAGCAGGAGTTGTCCCTCACCACATCATCCCTCGACCAATGAGCTGGCAAGCACCTCCTCAGCCTACTCGGTCATCCGGGGATCACAAGTTATACTAGGCGGGAGTTGTCCCTCACCGTATCATCCCTCGACCAATGAGCGGGCGAGCACCTCCTCAGTCTACTCAGTCATCCGGGGATCACAAGTCATACTAACGGGAGCTGTCCCTCACCCATCATTCCTCGACCAATGAGCGGGACGAGCACCTCCTCAGCCTACTCGGTCATCCGGGGATCACAAGTCATACTAGCGGGAGCTGTCCCTCATCGCATCATCCAAAGAGTAAGTACCACAACCACACCAGGGTAGGCCCACTATTGCCTCGACTCTGCCCAAGACGCATGTACCCAAGAGGGGAACACCCGCCGGGTACTCCACACCTACAGACCCACCAGCGAGTGGCCCATGACTTAACCGCATCCGATGCTCTGTTTCCCATAACTTCCCAACCCTAACTATCCGACAAGCTTGGGGGAGTCTCTAAATCCTGATGTAGCCTAGCACACATACCCCATCGGAAATCCACACTCTAGTTGCATGCCTACACAATTATTTCTAAGCATGTCATCAATACATTAACAACAATTCATATCAGATATTGGCTACCACATGTTGGCATGCTAAACTTCAACTTGTTATCCTACCATGCATGCATCTAAATCACCATAGCATAATAGACATGATCAATCTACTCTCTAATACATGCTTATCTAGAGCATACCAACACATTATCAGACATAGATACATCATCATGTTATTCAGCCAACATGTTATCATTCATACATGTTATCCAACCATTCAACTAACATATTTTCATGCTTGTCTAATTCACATGTTATCATGTTATTCAACTACCATGCCATCACATTCATTTCGACACGAGTACGTCCGAATGGGTCCCTTGCCACATCAATCATCATAACTGTTTCCCTTGCCGAGTGGCTCAAAACTCATAAGGACCCTCATTCCTCATACCCCGTGCCCAAACATTATAGGAAAGTTATATGTTTTACATGCATGCTAAAATAAATGTGATGATTCCCCTCACCTGTGTGTGCTTGAGAAATCCATTTTTTGGTAACTTCTTGTTGTTTAGCATGACCGTGGCCATATTTTGGAGAACCTGGTTTTTCTTTTCAGTCACCCCATTTTGTTGGGGTCTTAGGGGCAAAGAACTCATGATGTATACCATGTTTTTCATAATATTTTTGAAAACGGTGATTTTCAAATTCACCCTTATGATCACTTTTGATTCTATTTATGGGTGTTTGTTTTTCAATCACAATACGTTTTGCAATAATTTTAAATTCATGATAAGCATCTGATTTTTCCCTAAGATAACCTACACATGTGTATCTGGTGAAGTCATCAACAATAACCATAAAATACACCTTTCTTCCTATACTCATATTCTGGGTTGGTCCAACTAGGTCCATATGTAGGAGCTTAAGTGGTGTAGTGGTAGTCACAACATTAACTTTCTTTTGGGCTGCTTTCACTTGCTTACCCTTTTGACACTCACCACAAAATACTTGGGCTGATCTAATCTTGGGCAGTCCTTTGATGTGTTCGCTCAATTTTGACAAATCTTTGAAATTTACGTGTCTTAGTCTCATGTGCCACAACTCAGCTTCATTAAGTTTAGACATGTTACAATAATTTATGCTAGGAGTTGGACAGTTTTCAAGGGCATAACACTGATCAGAAGTTTTCAATCTTTTAAGGACAGCTTCACCTTCATTGTTGTAGATTTGACAATCATTTTTACGGAAGGTAACATAATGATCTTTCTCACATATTTGAGATATACTTAAAAGATTGTGTTTAAGACCATCAACTAGCAGCACATCATCTAAGGTAAGGGAGTCATTTAATTCTAAGGTTCCTTTCCTTACAATCTTAGCCAGATTTCCATCCCCAAAGGTAACTGAACCACCATTGAAATCTATAAGGTTGGACATGAAAGTTTTATCACCAGTCATATGCCTTGAACAACCACTATCACAGTACCGTTTTGACTGATTTTCAACCTTTAATGTTGTATACACAATTAGGCTTTTGTACTTAGGAACCCATTTCAATGTAGTTGTGTTTTTTATATTTCTAGGGACTGATTTTTGAAGATTATATCCAAATTTTTTGGTCATTTTTTTATTTAAAATTTTGTTCAATTTTTTAGACAAATCTTCACGATAATGATATTCTCTCTTTTCTTTTTCATAAATTTGCACTTCAAATTTTTTCTGATTTGTTTTTCCCTATAAGTTTCTTTTTCTAAGTTTGTACTCAAATCTGAAATGTCCCCTTTTAGCACAAAAAAAACAAGTGATATTTGAAGGTCTAGAGGATTGACCCTTAACAAACACGGTTTGGCTTACTATTTTTACATTGTCTTGGTTATACCCAAGACCAGTTTTGTCCCCATGATTCTTACCCGATTTTAGCAATCTTTCTAATTTGTATTGTCCTTGGGTAAACTTATTTTTAAAGTTGAGTTTATGATTTTTAAAACTGTTTATTTTAGAATGAGCATTAATGATTTCTTCTGCTAAGATACTTCGAATATCTTCTAATTTTTTAATATCATTCTCATAATTTCTCAGTTTATCTTGTAACTCATTTTGAATTTGTTTTAATTTAAAATTTTCTTCATTTGTAGTTTTGAAAGTTCTTACAAGATTTTCATTAATCCATTTTTCCTCTTCCAACTGGCTTATTAAATTTGCATTTTTAGATTTTCTTTTACTTAATTTTTTAGCCAGATTTTGACTTTCCAGGAAAAATAAGTCATTGTAATAGCCCGAATTTTCGAATCAATATATATTTGGCATTTATTGATTTTAATTTGAATTTTGACATGATGGAATACCAAATGGATCAAAAGTTGGGACAAGGGTCCAAGAATGGTCCAATGGGCCATGGATTGGATGAAATCCATTTAATGGGTCAATGAGGACTAATCGGGTCAAGGATGGTCAAATTGGGCCCAATACTCATTTGGGACCCAACGGACCCAATTGAGGTAAGCCTAAGGTAAGGAGGGAATTTAATTGGGCCATGGGCCCAATGTCTAACCAATAAACCATGAATTGGAATTAATACAATTAATGGGTCAATGGTAAGTAATTGGGGCAAGATAATCAATTTGGGTCAAAGGGCCATATGGGACCCAATGGGCCAAAGTAGGTAAGCCCTAAAATAAATGGGAAAGACAAAATATAATTGGGCCATGGACCCAATGGTGATCCAATTAAGATAAATTAAATAGATTAGATAATTATAAAACTATCTAAGTTAAGATGTATCAATATTAAGTAATATGGGCAAATGGGGCCCACCTCCACCTCACCCATTGAGGTGGCATGTGGACCAAGGAAAAAGTGGGGCCAACCATCATGGTTGACTTGGTCAACCATGGATAAATTTAAGAAGACTAAGGTGGATTAAGGTAAATTAAATTGATTGAAATTATTGTAAAATTATCTAAGTTAAAATCAATGGAATTAAAATAACATGGCCAAGTGGGGCCCACCTCCACCTCATCAAGTGAGGTGACGGGTGGGGTAGGTATAGGTGGGGGCCGTCCACCATGGTTGACTTGGTCAACCATGGGTGGATTTATTAGATAGATAATTTAATGGAATTAAATTGGATGGAAATTAATTAACCTAAGTGAGGACTTAACTTAACTAATTAGGTTGATTAATTAGGGTCAACATAGACAAGTCAAAGAGGACAAAGGAGCCATGCTTGGTGGTTGGGTCTCAACCACCACCACCAAAGTCAAGCTAGCCCATGCTTGGTTGGTGAGGAAGTTAATGTTTGAGTGAAGGCTACTCCAACCATCTCCATCTCATTTCAAACAAACATTTTTCACTCTATCTCTCTCTCCCACTCTCAAAAACCGTCCCATGCATTGGAGGAAAGAAAAAGAGAAGAAAACTTAGAAGAAGAAGAGAAGACAAGAGAAGGAGAGAGCAAGCCTTAGTCCACTTAGAATGTGATGTTTAAATGGGATGAAAATGGTGTTGTAAATAGATGACTTAATTCAAATGGGGGTATGACGTTTTAAAGAAATCATGAACTATAGGGTTCGGCCATACAAGGTGGCCGAATCCCATGGTTAGTAATCTATGAAGGTTAGGGCTCCTAGATGCTCAATGGTTAATGTTTTCTAAAGTTTGAAAATTATGAGTATGGTAAGTGATTTTAAAATGGATTATTTTTGGGACAAAACATTAGTCTTTGAAAATCGCATCCATAAAGGTGAACCCTAGGGTGGTGATTAGTGGTTTTAATAAATGGAAAATGATGTAGAAGAATGCTAGATTTTAATGGATTTATGAAAATGATATGTGAGGTTTTAAATGGGATGAGAATGAGGACTTAAATGAATAAATTAAATTTATTGGTGATAGGATTAAATGAGACAAAATGGACCCAAAAGAAGGGAGATAGGGTACCATGGGTTCGGCCATGGTGTATGGCCGAACCCATGATCCCTTTGTGGGCCACCTTTACGGCCAAATGTGAAAGGACATATGGGGATTAAATGTTTTTCAAAATTAAACAATAGGTGGCTGATTTTGGATATGTTATGGAATTATAAATGGGTCTAAGTTATGGGTGAAATTTAGACTTAAAATAGACATAAGTGGATGAATGATTAATCATAGAGGAGAGAGTGGCAAAATGGTAATTATTAGCCACTTTGAAGAACCATGGGTTCGGCCATGGTACATGGCCGAACCCTATGTGGATTAGACATGAAATAGAATGCATTATGAATGATTAATTGGACCGGATAGTTGCTACGTTTATGTTCGTAAATTAGAGTATTTAAATGGCCAAAGAAATTGGATTTATGTATGTGTTTTAACCTATGGATAATGGGCTAAGTTAAGGACCGATTTTTGATAAACTTGTAATATACTTAAGGATCATTGAATGGATCTAGTGTTATGATCAGTTAGGAACTTAATCATGGATAACGTATGGACTAATTCGGTAAATGTAATAAGGTATCGGGACATCGCAAACGGTACGCGATCGGCTACCAGATTATCAAACGGAAAGCGTAACGGAACGCTACGTGGTATTCTGTAGGATTCCTACCTTTTTGTAAGCGATGGATATGTGATGGTATTTTAGATTATTTTGATTTGGCTTATGATGGATTTATGATTATGATTTATCTTATGATGAGTTTTAAGTTATGAATCATATGGATTATTTTTAACATTATGCATTATATGGCTATGTATAGTATATCAAAATTATGGTTTATCTATATACTACATAGCATAGTGCACGTACATCTCATGCATGGCATGGGCGGGAAAATAATGAAACCGGAGTCCATGCTCCGTCGGGGCGACCGAGAATCAGACATGGGGATAGCCTGAGGGCTATAACCGGAGTCCATGCTCCGTCGGGGCGACCGAGAATCAAACATGGGGATAGTTCTATCACCGGAGTCCATGCTCCGTCGGGGCGACCGAGAAGCAAACATGGGGCTAATACATTGTATGATCATACAGATGATGGGTGGGACACATGACATAGGCACCCATGGCATAGCATTCATTACATGCTTAATTTTATTATATTTTATTGTATCGGTATGCGTGTTATCACTAATCCATGTGCTAGCCCTACTCGGAGTCCTACTGGGCGCGTTGACTAACGCCCTACTTCTACCCTAGCTGATGAGACAGGAAATGGAGGAAACGGTGGACATACCGGAGGCCAAGCTTAGGAGCTTGGGAAGCGGATAATAAATTTATTTACGTTTACATTTTGGAGATGTAATTTTAAAGTAACTTAGCTTGTCGGGTTGTATAAATTTACATTTCTTGCGATGGTTTGGACGTTACTTATGGACAATTATATTTGGTGATATAAATATGATCATAGGGGCATTTTGGTAATTTAATGTTGTATCTTCCCTTCTATCTAAAAACCGGTAGGATAGACTCTATTATCATGTTCCGCAATGATTATAATCCGTAAGCTTACTTCCTATGCGTGAATCATTCTCGTGGACTTAGTTCCGCACACGCGTGGGGTTGGCCAGTTAAGGGTCGGGCTTTAGAAGCTCGGACTTAACTCCCGTCGTGGTGTCCGCGCCCTCTCCACTCTTCTATTTCAAAAGAAAAAATAGACTCTGATTTTCGGAAAGCGGGTGACAAAGGGGCGGGCGTGACAATTGGTATTAGAGCGAAATCGAAAGAATGAATCCTTCGAAATAAGATTAAGACGGTTGCATGTCTCACTGACAGCTAAGAATCCCAACTGACCGACTCTTCGGAGTCCGCTGCACGGGGGCCGGATTAATCTACTTCGATTGACTCAGACTGAAACATTCAATCTGAGAGCCACATTTGACGTAAGAAAATGATAGAAAGGGAAGTACAATCATTATAACATTGATAGGTTTATCAAACGTAGGAACATTTCCCCCAATTTCACAAAAATGGACACACATAGCTAGATGGGAAGTTTTCCCCAAACCAAGCATGCTTATTTGGCAACTTTCCTCAAATGAAAGAAACGATATTCGATACTTAGGAATTTTCCCCCAAAAATGAAGTATACTTGATCGATAATTCTCCCCCAAATTGAAGGAAATATTGGATACTTAGGCAAATTGTTCTGAACTATGAACATGCCAATATTGTGAGGGAACTAAGTCAATATTTTTCGATGACTTAGGAAATGCCGCCAAAAAGAAGAACCCGCCGCAACCCACGGGTAGAGAAAGAGGTAACACCCCCTCGTCAGGACGAGGAAGTACAACCACCACCTCATACAGCCGAGGGACAAAATAGTATAAACATAGAAGGTGTACCTCCCGAGTTAAGAGACATAGTCCAAGCGGCAGTAGCTTCTGCTCTCCAACAACACTCAAGCGGCAATGTAACCGCCAGCGACTCCAATAAACAGAAGATGGTCAAGGACTTCCAACAACAGCGCCCTCCCTACTTCAAGGGAAAGGAAGGGGCTGTGGGAGCGGAGCACTGGTTAAAGAGGATCAATCAAATCTTGAATTTGCGCCAAGTTTCCAGTCCTGCTGATAAGATCTTACTGGCCACATCCCAACTGATCGAGGATGCCAGTAGTTGGTGGGAAGTGGTAGAAAAACAGCAAACGCTGGTACCGGAAAGAGAAAGGATCCCCATGACATGGGAGTGGTTCTCAGCCACCTTCCTAGAACAATTTTTTTCCGGACGAAGAAAGAGAGAGCCAGACTGAAGCCTTCATCTCATTGGTACAAGGCAACATGACAGTGGCGGAGTATCATAGAGAATTTCTTAAGCTGTCTATCTATGCGTTCTATATGGTGGATACTGAACACCGAAGGCCCCGCAAGTTTGAACGGGGCCTTCGGCCAAGCATCAAGTCTAGAGTGACCATTTTCAAAGAGCCCACACTGGCAGGGGTGGTTAGCAGGGCCACCATCACAGAACGAGAACTAAATGAGATAGTGCGGTTCGACAACCGCTGAGGGCAGGTTGGGCGGGGAACATTCCAACCCAACAAGAAATTCCGCTCGAATCCTAGCAGGCCCTCACCCTCCACGGGATCTACCGGGGGCTTTCGCCCTAGTCAGCCTTCTACATCAGTATCAGTCACACAGGTTCCCCGGGGTGGGAACACCTGTTATCAGTGTGGCCAACAGGGCCACTACAAGCGAGAGTGTCACAGACTAGCCGACCCTCCAACTTCAGGGGTTCTTTCCGCCCTCCAACTAGACCAACACAGTCGCGGGGAGGCAGAACATATAATCAGCCAGGGCGGGCACCAAAACCTACGGGATCTGGACGACTCTTCACCATACCATCTCCAGTAGCAGTGGACCGTTCAGTGATGTAAGGTATGGCTATAATTGGTAGTTCCTATGCTGTTACTTTATTTGACTCTGGAGCATCACATTCATTCATATCTGCTGCATTCATATCTGCCACGGACACACTAGTACAAAACCTGTCCACATCACTCACCATTGTATCCCCCGTCGGAGACACATCATTAGGACTTATATGTACGACATTGAACACGGAACTCGCGGGATTCAGATTCAAGTTCAACTATTTAGTAATCGATATGGCGGAATATGATGTCATATTTGGCATGGATTGGTTGACTACGTACCAGGCCCATATTGACTGCCATCTTCGTAGGGTGATATTTTGGTCACTCGAAAGAAAGCGGTACGTGGTACACGCTGACAGGTAGGGTATCCCTAGAAGGCTGCAGGAGGAATTGAACCATCTGGCCTTGAACAACCTCAGACTAGATAAGGCACCAATGGTTGAACTTCCAGCGGTAGTCGCAGATTTTGCCGAGGTATTCCCAATAGAACTCCCTAGTTTCCCACCCAAGAAGGAGATAGACTTTGAAATAAAATTATACCCCGGCGCCGCTCCAGTGTCATTACCCCATTATAGGATGGAACCAGCTGAGATGACCGAGCTGAAGAAGCAAATTGATGAACTGCTCAGATTGGGCTTCATTCGGAACAGTACATCCACATGGGGAGCCCCAGTGTTATTTGTGAAAAAGAAGGAAGGTACCCTACGAATGTGTGTGGACTATAGGAAGTTAAATCAGCTGATTGTCAGGAACAAGTATCCCTTACCCCGGATTGATGATCTGTTTGATCAACTTAGGGGTTCCTCTCATTTCTCCAAGATTGACCTGATGTCCGGATACCATCAAATTCGGGTTAGGGAGGAGGACATAGAGAAGACTACCTTCAGGACACGGTATGGGTTATATGAGTATGTAGTCATGCCGTTTGGGCTTACTAATGCACTGGCGGTGTTCATGGACCTGATGAATAGGATATTCTGTCCGTACTTAGATCAGTTTGTGATCGTATTCATCGATGATATTCTGATCTACTCCAAAAGTCAGAACGAACATGCCGAGCACCTACGGATAGTGCTAGACACCTTGCGGAAGAACCAATTGTATGCCAAAGCCAGCAAGTGTGAATTTTGGCTATCTAAAGTCAACTTCTTGGGGCACATCATATCAGAGGAAGGTATAGCTGTGGACCCGGCTAAGGTAGCAACAGTCAAGGAATGGAAAGCGCCAACAAATGTGACCGAGATCCGCAGTTTTCTGGGATTGGCCGGTTACTATCGGAAATTCATCATGGATTTCTCCAAGATTGCGGCTCCACTTACCCGACTCACTCAGAAAGGAGTCAAATTTGAGTGGTCCAATCTGTGCAATCAAAGATTTGAGGAGCTTAAGGAGTGGCTTACGACCGCTCCTATTCTGATCTTGCCGGAAAGAGGCAGAAATTATGAGGTGTACTGTGATGCCTCCAGTGAGGGACTGGGGTGTACACTCAGTCAAGGTAATCGCGCAGTGGCGTAAGGATCAAGACAGTTGAAAATTCATGAACGTCATTATCCCACACATGACCTAGAACTAGCAGCAGTGGTCTTCGCTCTCAAAAACTGGAGACACTACCTCTATGGTGAGAAATTTGAGGTGTTCTCGGATCACAAGAGTCTGAAATACTTATTTGATCAGAAAGAACTCAATATGAGACAGCGCAGATGGATGGAATATCTGGCGGATTATGAGTTCGCACTTCGATATCATCCTGGCAAGGCGAACAAAGTGGCGGATGCCCTCAGCCGCTTGTCTCATGCGACAGTAGCCAGCATGATCAGGACGGAATGGGAGGTACTGAATACCATCAGAGAGTTTAAACTCTACCTCAATAATCATGGGACCATATATAATCTGATCATACGATCCCACATGGTCTCCGAGATTGAACGGGAGCAACGGACAGATCCAGTAGTGGAGGAGATTTGGGCTAAAATGTCTACCGGTGAGGTTGTACCGGAGTGGGAATTACGACCAAGACAGGGTCTTATGTTCCGAGGCAGGACATATGTACCTAAGAATTGCAGAAGAGAGTTGTTGATTGAAGCACACCAAACCAAACTCTCTATTCACCCGGGCAGCACCAAGATGTACCATGATCTTAAGAGGCACTATTGGTGGCATGGACTTAAGAAAGACGTGGCAGAGTTTGTTGCTCGCTACTTAACCTGTTAGTAGGTTAAGGCAGAACATCGGAAACCACCGGGTTTACTCGCACCCTTACCGGTGCCAGAATGGAAATGGGAACACATATCCATGGACTTTGTAACAGGGTTGCCAAGGTCATCCAAGGGCAACGATGCAATATGGGTCATAGTGAACCGGTTGACCAAGTCTGCACATTTCCTTCCCATCAAGATGACAGATTCATCAGAGACTTTGGGTCGACGGTACATCCGGGAGATCATCAGGTTACATGGCATTCCCCTGTCTATTGTGTCTGACAGGGATGGCCGATTCACCGGCAGAGTATGGCAGGGCCTGCAGTCGGCTATGGGGACCGACGTATTAACTAGCACAACATTTCATCCACAGACTGATGGACAGTCAGAGAGGACGATACAAACACTGGAAGATATGTTGAGAGCATGCATGCTAGACTTCAAGGGCGGATGGGAGGATCATTTGCCACTGGTGGAGTTCTCTTACAATAACAGTTACCAGGTAAGTCTCCAGATGGCTCCGTTTGGGGCCTTGTATGGTAGACCGTGTAGATCGCCAGTGTGTTGGACAGAGGCCGGGGAGCCTGCGTTGATTGGGCCAGAATTGATTACGGAGACTACAACACAGATTAAGTTGATACGGCAGCACCTACTCACTGCATAGAGCCGTCAGAAGAACTATGCCGACAAGAGGAGAAGGTTCCTCGAGTTTGAGGTGGGAGACTTGGTATTTCTGAAAGTCTCACCACGGAAGGGACACATGAGATTCGGAAAGAAAGGGAAACTGTCGCCCAGATTTGTGGGACCGTTTCCGATACTGAAAAGGGTGGGGGGGGGGGGGGTGACTTATCAGTTAGCGCTCCCTCCACAGCTATCATCTTTACATGATGTGTTTCATGTGTCCATGCTGAGAAAGTACAATCCTGATCCTTCCCATGTAATAAATGTTCAAGACATCGATGTACAAAGCGATGTGACATATGTGGAGAAGCCGGTCAGAGTTATTGGAAGCGAACAAAGGGTGCTACGGAACCGCGCCATTCAGTTCGTCAATGTGGTATGGGAACGACATGGCAGTGAAGAAACCACCTCGGAACTTGAGTCGGAGATGAAAACCGCTTATCCGGAGCTCTTCGCATGAGTTGTTTTGGACCCCTACTTTGCTCGAATTTTCGGGACGAAAATTTCAAAAGAGGATTCTATTGTAAAAGCCCGAATTTTCGAATCAATATATATTTGGCATTTATTGATTTTAATTTGAATTTTGACATGATGGAATACCAAATGGATCAAAAGTTGGGACAAGGGTCCAAGAATGGTCCAATGGGCCATGGATTGGATGAAATCCATTTAATTGGTCAATGAGGACTAATCGGGTCAAGGATGGTCAAATTGGGCCCAATACTCATTTGGGACCCAATGGACCCAATTGAGGTAAGCCTAAGGTAAGGAGGGAATTTAATTGGGCCATGGGCCCAATTTCTAACCAATAATACAATTAATGGGTCAATGGTAAGTAATTGGGGCAAGATAGTCAATTTGGGTCAAAGGGCCATATGGGACCCAATGGGCCAAAGTAGGTAAGCCCTAAAATAAATGGGAAAGACAAAATATAATTGGGCCATGGACCCAATGGTGATCCAATTAAGATAAATTAAATAGATTAGATAATTATAAAACTATCTAAGTTAAGATGTATCAATATTAAGTAATATGGCCAAATGGGGCCCACCTCCACCTCACCCATTGAGGTGGCGTGTGGACCAAGGAAAAAGTGGGGCCAACCATCATGGTTGACTTGGTCAACCATGGATAAATTTAAGAAGACTAAGGTGGATTAAGGTAAATTAAATTGATTGAAATTATTGTAAAATTATCTAAGTTAAAATCAATGGAATTAAAATAACATGGCCAAGTGGGGCCCACCTCCACCTCATCAAGTGAGGTGGCGGGTGGGGTAGGTATAGGTGGGGGCCATCCACCATGGTTGACTTGGTCAACCATGGGTGGATTTATTAGATAGATAATTTAATGGAATTAAATTGGATGGAAATTAATTAACCTAAGTGAGGACTTAACTTAACTAATTAGGTTGATTAATTAGGGTCAACATAGACAAGTCAAAGAGGACAAGGGAGCCATGCTTGGTGGTTGGGTCTCAACCACCACCACCAAAGTCAAGCTAGCCCATGCTTGGTTGGTGAGGAAGTTAATGTTTGAGTGAAGGCTACTCCAACCATCTCCATCTCATTTCAAACAAACATTTTTCACTCTATCTCTCTCTCCCACTCTCAAAAACCGTCCCATGCATTGGAGGAAAGAAAAAGAGAAGAAAAGAGAAGGAGAGAGCAAGCCTTGGTCCACCCCTTCAAGATCAAAGGCTAAGATCTTGTTTTCCATCACCTTCCCCTCTCCCTCTCTCAATCTAACCCCATCTACCATAGCCGATCCAAGCATATTTCACCATTGATCAAGCACATCTAGCCGATCAAACAAGGAGAGGAAGAAGAAAGGAGGCCAAGGAAGTCGACGGCAGCGACAAAGACCGGAGGAGTCGTCGGATCGTAAGTATGTTCTAAACAAGAAATTTAATTTTTTTTAGCGTTTTAAGTTTTGGAATCCATTTCCTTGGATTGGATGGTGGCCAAACCATCATAGGCTTTGAATTTAAAAATCCATCCAATGGTAGGATAAGGAATGGATAAAATGGAGAAATGGATTAAGTAATGGATTAGGGATGTTAAGTATTTAAAATAATTGTTATGGATTTGTGAGGAAACTTTGGGCCATAGAGTTCGGCCATGTAGCATGGCCGAACCCCATGGTGGCAAATTAAATGATGGATGATGGAAGTATGGAAAAATATGGAGAAAAGGTTAGGTTTCCTAAATGCAAAGTAATTGATGATTTTATTAAGGTTAGAAGGTTTAAAATGTTGGAGAATGATTTATGATAATTAGTTTTCAAGTGATTTAAAATAGGTGATTTTAAATAGGGTTTAAGGGCATAGAATGGAATGAATGGATGACCGTAGGGTTCGGCCATGTCGCATGGCCGAACCCCATGGTAAATAATGGGTAATTTATTAAGATTATAAGGTTTAAAGATAATGGAGAAAAATGATAGATTTAAATGGACTTATTGAGTATAGAATGTGATGTTTAAATGGGATGAAAATGGTGTTGTAAATAGATGACTTAATTCAAATGGGGGTATGATGTTTTAAAGAAATCATGAACTATAGGGTTCGGCCATACAAGGTGGCCGAATCCCATGGTTAGTAATCTATGAAGGTTAGGGCTCTTAGATGCTCAATGGTTAATGTTTTCTAAAGTTAGAAAATTATGAGTATGGTAAGTGATTTTAAAATGGATTATTTTTGGGACAAAACATTAGTCTTTGAAAATGGCATCCATAAAGGTGAACCCTAGGGTGGTGATTAGTGGTTTTAATAAATGGAAAATGATGTAGAAGAATGCTAGATTTTAATGGATTTATGAAAATGATATGTGAGGTTTTAAATGGGATGAGAATGAGGACTTAAATGAATAAATTAAATTTATTGGTGATAGGATTAAATGAGACAAAATGGACCCAAAAGAAGGGAGATAGGGTACCATGGGTTCGGCCATGGTGTATGGCCGAACCCATGATCCCTTTGTGGGCCACCTTTAGGGCCAAATGTGAAAGGACATATGGGGATTAAATGTTTTTCAAAATTAAACAATAGGTGGCTGATTTTGGATATGTTATGGAATTATAAATGGGTCTAAGTTATGGGTGGAATTTAGACTTAAAATAGACATAAGTGGATGAATGATTAATCATAGAGGAGAGAGTGGCAAAATGGTAATTATTAGCCACTTTGAAGAACCATGGGTTCGGCCATGGTACATGGCCGAACCCTATGTGGATTAAACATGAAATCGAATGCATTATGAATGATTAATTGGACCGGATAGTTGCTGCGTTTAGGTTCGCAAATTAGAGTATTTAAATGGCCAAAGAAATTGGATTTATGTATGTGTTTTAACCTATGGATAATGGGCTAAGTTAAGGACCGATTTTTGATAAACTTGTAATATACTTAAGGATCATTGAATGGATCTAGTGTTATGATCAGTTAGGAACTTAATCATGGATAACGTATGGACTAATTCGGTAAATGTAATAAGGTATCGGGACATCGCAAACGGTACGCGATCGGCTACCAGATTATCAAACGGAAAGCGTAACGGAACGCTACGTGGTATTCTGTAGGATTCCTACCTTTTTGTAAGCGATGGATATGTGATGGTATTTTAGGTTATTTTGATTTGGCTTATAATGGATTTATGATTATGATTTATCTTATGATGAGTTTTAAGTTATGAATCATATGGATTATATTTTAACATTATGCATTATATGGCTATATATGGTATATCAAAATTATGGTTTATCTATATACTACATAGCATAATGCACGTACATCTCATGCACGGCATGGGCGGGAAAATAATGAAACCTGATTCCATGCTCCATCGGGCGACCGAGAATCAGACATGGGGATAGCCTTAGGGCTATAACCGGAGTCCATGCTCCGTCGGGGCGACCGAGAATCAAACATGGGGATAGTTCTATAACCGGAGTCCATGCTCCGTCGGGGCGACCGAGAAGCAAACATGGGGATAATACATTGTATGATCATACAGATGATGGGTGGGACACATGACATAGGCACCCATGGCATAGCATTCATTACATGCTTAATTTTATTATATTTTATTGTATCGGTATGCGTGTTATCACTAATCCATGTGCTAGCCCTACTCGGAGTCCTACTGGGAGCGTTGACTAACGCCCTACTTCTACCCTAGCTGATGACACAGGAAATGGAGGAAACGGTGGACATACCGGAGGCCAAGCTTAGGAGCTTGGGAAGCGGATAATAAATTTATTTACGTTTACATTTTGGAGATGTAATTTTAAAGTAACTTAGCTTGTCGGGTTGTATAAATTTACATTTCTTGCGATGGTTTGGACGTTACTTATGGACAATTATATTTGGTGATATAAATATGATCATAGGGGCATTTTGGTAATTTAATGTTGTATCTTCCCTTCTATCTAAAAACCGGTAGGATAGACTTTATTATCATGTTCCGCAATGATTATAATCCGCGAGCTTACTTCCTACGCGTGAACCATTCTCGTGGACTTAGTTCCGCGCACGCGTGGGGTTGGCCAGTTAAGGGTCGGGCTTTAGAAGCTCAGACTTAACTCGCGTCGTGGCGTCCTTGCCCTCTCTCACTCTTCTATTTCAAAAGAAAAAATAGACTCTGATTTTCGGAAAGCGGGTGAAAAAGGGGCGAGCGTTAGAGTCATAGGCCTCTTGAAGATCATCATCTTCATCATTGTCTGATTCACTTTCTGAATCATTTTCAACAGTTACTATAGAAGCTATGAACCCTTTCAGATCTTCAGATTTATCTTGAGTGGATTCATCAGAATCACTTTCCGATTGAGATGTATTTTCATAAGTTTCAGTTAAGGCTTTCTTATTTCTCTTTGAAGGACATTCAACAACAAAATATCCTTGACCTCCACAATTATAGCATTTTTGATCTTTGTCTTTGCCTCGTCCTTTTTCCTTCAATGTATTAAATCTATTGGCATCTTTCATTGTGCTGAATCTGTTGCTATTTTTATCCCTTGGCTCACTTCTTTTAAAGCTTTTAAACTTGTTCCTTTTGTTAAAGTTTTTTAAGAATTTTTTAGCCAACAAAGCAACATCATCTTCACTGTCAGATTCAGATTTTTCTTCTTTAAGTTTGTCAATGTTTGAGGATGACTTTAAGGCAACAGACTTCTTTTTAGGCATTTCATCTTCAAAATGAAGTTCATAGGTTTGAAGAGATCCTACTAAGTCATCAATTTTCATGAATGAAACATCTCTATACTCTTCAATAGCAGCTACCTTAGGTTTAAATCTTTTGGGCAAATTTCTAAGTACCTTGGTACATACTTTAGATTCAGGAATTATTTCTCCTAAGGCCCACATAGAATTTACTATATCACTTAGCTTTGAGTAGAACTCCATAAACATTTCACTTTCATCCATTCGTATGTTATCAAATTTAGATTAGAGAATTTGGAGTTTAGACCTCTTAACAACAGAGGTACCCTCATGTGTTCTTTCTAAGATGTCCCAAGCATCTTTAACTGTCAAACAAGTCATTATACGTTTGAATTCATCAGGTGAGACAGCACATTTAATGGCATTTAACGCCTTTCCATTTGCTATGTATAACATTTTCTCCATGTGTGTCCAAGTGAAATAGTCCTTAGGTTTGGTACCAATAACTTGTTGTACAGATTTCTCTGTTTCATCTGTAGTAGATTTTTCAATGATTTCCTCAATCGGTTGTTCCCAACCTCTTACTATTGATCCCAAACAGCTCCATCAAGTGATATAAAAACGTTTTTCATTTTTGTCTTCCAAGAGGCATAGTTGGAGCAGTCAAAATAGGGAGGTTTAGAAACAATGTGACTATCACCTTTGTGTATGATTCTAATAAAAAATCAACTCGGACGATTAAGTCCAACTCAGAGTAACCTGGCTCTGATACCAATTGAAATTTCATTACTAGAGTAATGCACGACCTAGAGGGGTGTGAATAGATCGGTTTTCAATTTTAATTCCCTTTTAAAATTTCTCAACCGAATTTTAATCTAGCTGTATGAATTATTCAATGAGATCTTTTCACCGTGAAATAAACAACTGTTTAATAAAAATGACCGAACAATATAAGTGTGTGTATGTGAAACAGTATTCAATCCAAGCAATCAAGTCAAAACATCAGCCACATATAAACACAGATATTTTATATTGGTTCGGTTTCAACAAACCTACGTCCACTATCAGACTTCCCAACTCTAGGGTCATCCTAAATATACTATGTATGGATCTCACACCCAAATTGTACAACCAAGTTTTTTATAGAGGTTCAACCCAATCGGTCTAATCCTTTACACCTATTTTTTAGAGTGGTTCGAGTACATTGTTCTAATCCACTTTATAATGTTTGAAATAAAAGGAAGAAGAAATACTTGCCTTGGGCCTTATCCATTTTCCTTTTAGCGCTTTCTTCTTTACTTGATCTGTGTATTCCTTTCCATCAGATTAGCTCCATCAAAGTGATTATCAGCACAGCAGTATAGGACATGGGTATGACTGTTTTTAAGGTCCTATGTGAACACCTTAAGCTTCATCAGCACTGGGGTATTGATTACCCAAACATCTATGAAAGAGCTGATGAAGAAGGTGTAAAGGGAAGGTGGCTAATAGCTCTGGTCACACTGTTATAATTTTCCAAAATGTTGTCTATGTGAATCGGTGGTCATTTCATACAGTTTATAGTTATTTATAAGACTGTCTGCAGTTTTTATAACCGGTCACGCCCACGAGGCCTCAAGGATTCCAATGAGGCCTCATGGCGGTAAACATGGAAAGACAGCTCAGATATGCATTAGTTAATCTGTCTTTCAAACAGTAAATATCCAGCCAACTAAGATGCCACCGTGCATTATTGACAGTCAATATATCTCAGTCATCAATCAAGGATCTGTCACGCCCCAAACCCAGATGTGGGCCCAAAACGTGACTAATTTTTTTTTTTTTTTAAACAATAAACTCTAATCACCCAACGTCATAACTGGGGCTGGATGTTCAAGTTTACCAAAACCCGATCCTAGAAAATGTCACACGTGCTTTTCACACATGGACTCAAACATATACCATATGTCCCCATATACAAACCCATATCACACAACGAATATTTTCATTTATCTCATCAGTGTTACGAACGAAACATAGCGGATATAATGTATACGACATTAAAACTTACAGACATGAGTTTCTTATGCTACATAAGGCATATTTATAATAAAAACACACAAAATAGCCAAAGGTAAGCTTGGTTTCCACGTGCGAAAAACCACAGACAATTCCCAAGTTCCGACTCCTAACGAGGCACCATTGGTTCCTCCAGCCCATATCCTGCATTGTAAGGGACGTGAGCTACTAGCCCAGTGAGGAAAGCTCACCATAAAATCCAACATACAATATTCATGGAATAAATAACAATGCATGTTCCATAAATGAAACGCAGTTAATTCACTTAACTCATTTTCACCATAACATCCAACATATTATATGAAACAATAAATAATGCATGTTTCATGAATGCAATGCGGTTAATCCACTTAACCCATTTTCACCCTAGGATCATCTTCTAAGGTTTTTACTCAGATTGTATTGTTACCACCGGGGTCGGTCCCCAGCCATGTTACAACACCGGGGTCAGCACCCATTTAGAGTTCCAACTAGAACTAATATTAATTCCTCCACGGAAATAATTTAGCAACTTGCAAGTGCATACGATCTCCACGACCTGGTCTACTGGCCCATCCAACACCAACGGTTGATGGCGGTCGACCACAGCCTACTAACACGTCCAACCCAACGGTTCGCAAATGGTATTCGGCTAATTTCAGCAATTATAGCCCAACGACAAATATCAAACTTTACAAAGTTATTATCTTCCACAGATTTAACTTATGAACATAATTATCACATGCAAATGTCAAATGCATGATAATGCATGATTTCCAGTGCCCTCCTTACACATGGACTTATTCTGAGAGAACCACCATATTTCAGCCTTACCATTTAGTGTATCCAATACCAATACAAAGATCAATAAAATAATCAATATCACACCAATAAAACTGGATTTAATAACACGAATGCCTTCACCCAGTTTTTACCCTACAATTCCCAGACACTCCATGGGTCCATACTGCGTTAGATACTACAAGTCCTCGACTCCCCGACACCATTTTAACGCCTACGTTCTAAACAGTTAGAACATTTACATCCCTTACATGTAGGCAGTGTCAGGTCTCGTATTCTGGACCTATATAGCCTTTTCCATCTTTAATTGACCATGGGTCCCATTTCAGTCTGGTGTTAGTGGGTTTAACATATAACACAATACAAGTGTTGGTTCGAGTCTCCTCACCTTCTCCGATTGAGTTTTTCACAGAAAATCTGTAAGATAGAGTAAAATGTATAAATTTTCTATTTGTCAGTATATACACATAATAATTTCCCAAACCCCGTGCTATTTTTCCAGAAAACATGATATGTGTAGTGAGTCACCTAGGCTCTTTCTACTCCTTTAAATTATGTTAGAAAGTTAGTTGTCAGCCATTCAAAACATTACAATAAAATGAAAAATGTAAAGTACTCAGTGCCTTCTCTCGTATTGTCTTCTGGAGAAAGGACCATGGAGACGTATTGTGAGAGGCCCAGAGGGTACAGAGACAGTAAAGTAAATAAAAATACTCAGTGCTGTAATGACCCGTCCCGCTACGAGCACGTTAAAACTGATACGGACTCCTAAAACCGTCCCAATACAATTTCGGGTACCCTTTTTTTTTTTTTCTTTTCGCGCTAATCATAGTAATCCACCAATAAGCCAAAACAGTAAGCATCAATTATAATTTCAAATGATAGCATCACCCATTATTACATTCATCCGGCTCAGTGAACAATACATATATCTCAAATACATTAATAGGTCCTCAAATACAAAAGGAAACCAAGACAACTACAAAGCTGCAACTCTATGCCCGATGTTCGATTGGGGGTCCCGCCGGCCTTTCCTCTATGAAGTACCTGTGAGGCAAGGGGTGAGCTCTACATGCCCAGTGAGGGTAACACACGCACCATATGTCACCAAGCATACACGGCATAATATCTTATGAACACAACAATGTCTAAGATATCTACATGCATGACCATAGAAACATGTACCCTACCCCTAGCACAGGGCCCACGTCGGCCAGGTCTCTAGAACATTCTCTAACCAATGCAAGGCAACTCCCTTAAGCATCCAACCGCAACAGTCCACCCATCCACGGGTACGCAGACTGATTCTCAGTCAGATCGGGGTCTCTAGTCCTCAACTAGACCTCTGACCCTCTCATGACAACCCGCACGCATACCACGACCAACCCAAGAGTCGGACTCACTAAAGTCCCAACTGATTACCACACAGGAGTAAGCGCCTCACCAGTCCTCAACAAACTGCCAGCCAGACTCATCTATGGTTTCATCGACTAAGCATCAGAGTCTCGATGGTCAAATCTATAATCTCGGACCCCATAGTCATAACCATGGGTAAAAGCACTACCACATCACACCACATGTAACACCCCGCCCTTTTCATTCTAAATTTTAGAGTTTATTTTTTTTTAAATATAATATATCATGTGATCGGGGCGGAGTGTCACGACGCGAGTTAAGTTCGGATCTCTAAATCCGACCCTTAACTGGCCAAGCCCATGTGCGTATGAACTAAGTCCATAAAACTGATCCGCACATGGTATATATATAACTTGCGGAATTAACTTAGTCTTATTCTAACTGAGGTTATAATAGAACCTATGACTATTCCATTTCTTTCAATATTAGATAGCAAATTACATAATCTTATTTTCCAAAATTACTAACTAATATTATTCTACTATTCAATCCAACCATCCAAAATAAACTAATCCACAGCATCTACTTATCTACTTATTACATGCCAACAAATCTAGGTACCAAATTACATTGTCCACATAATTCAATAACAAATCCATGAATAGTCCATTCAAAATCATTCAAACCGGCCAAGTTTCCGTGCTTGGTCCTCTTCTCCAACCACGTTCTTTCCTTTCCCTGCATCATCCACTAAGGATATAGATAGGGCGTTAGATCAACGCGCCCAGTAGTGTTTCCGAATAGGGCTACCACATGGTTAGTTAAAACATGCAAATAATATCATAATAATACATGTGAGACAAAATTCCATAAAATCATGCTATGTATGAAATGAACATGTAATGAGTCCCACCCATCACCATTCAACACAGCCATCACTTGACGGAATTCTCATCATCAAGGTAACCCACAGTGGTCTTTCAGACACCCCGACGGAGTGTGGCCTCCGGATTCCTCCTGATGGGATTCTCATCATCAGGGTACCCCCACAGTGGTCTTTCGGACGCCCCGACGGAGTGTGGCCTCCGGTTATAACACCATCATCCCATGCCATGCATGAGATGTCTATGCATATATATATCATTTAGAAACATAACTTTACAATCATATAATTTATCGAAATCAACATAAAACAGCATATTAAATTGTGGTTACAATAAAGGTAGGAAACCTACTGAAGAATCCCTTCAGTAACTGATCTTTCTTTCGCGTCACCCGATCACAACTCGCACGTCGTTCGACTTCCGGTACCTTATCCATATACCAATCAGCAAGTCATAACATCATTTACTTATTCAATCCCATCTACGACCCATCCGCATCATGTGGGGTTCGACCATGCCCTTTGGCCGAACATCACCAACTTAGGATTTAACTTCCTACTTTATTTAATCAACTCTTAAACACTTAACCCTTTTAAAATGACATGGTTCAGCCCTATGTTGGCCAACCAATAATCAGCAAGTTAAACTTCCATAAATCACATCAAACACCATATTTTATATGGTTTAAAACTCACCAACTTCATCAAAACTAACATGGGGTTCGGCCATCCAAAGTGGCCGAACCCTATGTCCATGTCTTGGTCCTTATGTATATGTTTTAAATCCTCATTTAGACAAGTATTAATCAGTATATTACTACTGCATTTTTACCTCTCAAAACCATAGAAATAAGTTAATCACTTTGTCCGAATGACCACAACATTTTATGGGATTCGGCCATCCAAGATGGCCGATCCAAATGGTCCATAATATCAATTTAAATCTACTGTTTAAACCCATATTAACTTCAGTCTTCTTGTCATTCAGATCCATGTTTATCATCCCTTCTATAACATGTATTTGATTCTTAAATAAAAACCCAAAACAGTCCACCAAAGTTCTATGGTTCCCATGTTTCAAACACCTTAAAACCAACCATCATTTGCATGGGGTTCGGCCCTCCATAGTGGCCAAACCCAATGGCTATGTTTACTGTTTTTAAACCTCATATAAACATGTATAAACAGTATATTAAATCAGGTTTAAACTCTCAAAGAAATCATCCAAAAACCAACACCATATCATGGGATTCGGCCATCCAAGATGGCCGATCCCCATGGTCCATCTTTTCCAATTTTACTCCACTGATTAGACCACATATCTTCAGCCTTTTCTGATATTCAAACCCATGTTTTTAACCCTCTTTAAGCATGTATTTTAAATCTTAATAAAATATGTAAAAACAGTCCCCAAATGGATGGTTTTAAATTTCAAAAACCATAACCATTAACTAACTCTTTTCATGGGGTTCGGCCACCCAAAGTGGCCGAACCCAATGGTTCATTTCATTTCTTTTTGACACCTTCTTCTATGGTTTAGACCCTTGTCAAATTCGGCCATGGTATGGCCAAATTATAACATGCAAATCCATGTTTTCAATCTTTCCAAAGCATGTATCTTAGACCTCTAAAATCGGTCCTATTCTTGCATGGTTTAATCCTTACAAAACCATCAACACTAACCATAAAATTCCATGGGGTTCGGCCATCCAAAGTGGCCGAACCCTATGTCCATGCTTTCCATCTAATTGAGCATAAAGGAATCATATTTTAACCCTTTGATAGATTTGACCATCACATGGCCAAATCATGTCCTATTTTACCCATTTTATTAACCATTAATCAATGGGAAAAACTTACCACTTTCCTTTGCCTTTTGCTCTTGACTTTTAATCCTTGTTTCCTTAACTCCTTGCTGATTGTATGCTTGAATATCTAGTACCAAAAGCCTCTGCTGTTCCAGCCAAGAATACCAATTGAAGAGAGGGAGAAAGAGATGGGAACAATTGGGTTTCCTTTGACAAAAACGGCCAACCATGGGTGTTTGTTGTTCTTTTGTAATTCAGCCCCAAAAACCTCTCAATTCCTCATAACTTCTTGCTCAAAACGGTGGGCATTGGGTGCCATCCAAGGCACCCCTTGGCAGCTACCAATACAGCCATTCAAATCCCCAAGCATCTCATCACAATCCCATGTATTCTCATTTAATACATCATGGAAATCACCCCAAACAAGTCCCCAACGTGTGGGACTTGTTTGGGTGGTTAAAGCTGGGCCAACCTCTTCAAATTCCCATTAGACTCAATGATTTACAGTCCATTGAATTTCCATTTTGACTCACCCAACTCAAGGTATTTTTATTCCAACCCAACTCATCACATTTAATGCATTTCATTTAATGCACATGAGTTAACTCACCTTTTTATTTAATTCCAACTCACCTCAGTCCCACTCAACTGATTTGACTCGTGTTTGAGTTCCCTTGAGGGTTCACACGGTCAACAATAGTCAACTCGACCCGTTGGGTCCACTTTTAGCTCCTTGACCCGTTTTGACAACATGACCCATTTATGGTATTTTGGTCATTTCTAATTGGTTTCTACATATGGATCAAGCCTACCCATTTCTTCTCCACTTGATTTCCAATCAAATAGGCTCAACCCCATTCAATTTAAATTTACAAAACAGTCAGATAATCCAATAAGACCCGATAGGTCCCATTTGGGCCCTTTGACCCATTTAGCCATTTTTGACCCAAATGATGAAAATTACCCAACCAGTCAAACTTAATATTCATAATATGCTCATATGATTTTAATTTGAGCAATGGGTCCCACTATTTCCTTTATTCACATCACAAAATAATTAATTTAACAACTCAAGGGCATTTTGGTAATTTTCCATTTCATTGAGAAATTGGGGTGTTACACCACAGGCTGTACCCACCATACAGGAGTCCTAGCCTGGAACATCTCATCGTATCATCCCTCGACCAATGAGCGGACGAGCACATCCTCAGCCTACTGGATCATCCGGGGATCACGACAATATCAGTGGGGACTGTCCCTCACCGCATCGTCCCTCGACCTAGGCGAGCACCTCCTCAGCCTACTCGGTCATCTGGGGAATCACAAACTATACCAGTGGGAGCCGTCCCTCACCGCATCGTCCCTCGACCTAGGCGAGAACCTCCTCAGCCTATTCGGTCATCCGGGGAATCACAAACTATACCAGCGGGAGCCGTCCCTCACTGCATCGTCCCTCGACCTAGGCGAGCACCTCCTCAGCCTACTCGGTCATCCGGGAGATCACAAACTATACCAGCGGGAGCCGTCCCTCACCGCATCGTCCCTCGACCTAGGCGAACACCTCCTCAGCCTACTCAGTCATCCGGGGAATCACAAACTATACCAGCGGGAGCCGTCCCTCACCGCATCGTCCCTCGACCTAGGCGAGCACCTCCTCAGCCTACTCGGTCATCCGGGGAATCACAAACTATACCAGCAGGAGCCGTCCCTCACCGCATCGTCCCTCGACCTAGGTGAGCACCTCCTCAGCCTACTCGGTCATCCGGGAGATCACAAACTATACCAGCGGGAGCCGTCCCTCACCGCATCGTCCCTCGACCTAGGCGAGCACCTCCTCAGCCTACTCGGTCATCCGGGGAATCACAAACTATACCAGCGGGAGCCGTCCCTCACCGCATCGTCCCTCGACCTAGGCGAGCACCTCCTCAGCCTACTCGGTCATCCGGGAGATCACAAACTATACCAGCGGGAGCCGTCCCTCACCGTATCGTCCCTCGACCTAGGCGAGCACCTCCTCAGCCTACTCGGTCATCCGAGGAATCACAAACTATACCAGCGGGAGCCGTCCCTCACCGCATCGTCCCTCGACCTAGGCGAGCACCTCCTCAGCCTACTCGGTCACTCGAGGATCACAAGTCAACATCCCACCCTCTGGTCTCCACGCGGGCGAACCACTCAACCCGTTAGACCACTGAGGACGTCTCATCCGCCACGTACTCGGGTAGCGTAACAACCAGGTCCTCCAGGTCTACCTAGGGTCAACCAACACCCAACCCAATGACTTCCCTGAAGATTCCATGACTGCTTCACCATTGGTCCCGACCGAGACTCCTGGGCACTTCGTTCTCTAACCCAGACGACGCCTCACCTACAAGCATGTCTGAAGACCACCAACGGTAGGCCTAACAGCTCAACCCCTAGTAGAGGGGACACCTCCGTCATCTATCGATCCATAACCAAACTACGTTTCCTAGTATGGTTTCTCACAACCTCTCAATCCTAGCCACCCGCAAGCTAGGGGTAGTCTCTAAATCCTGATGTTGCCTAGTACCCATGCCCCCACCGACATTCCATTTACATTAGCTACATGCATACAAAATTATCTCTACGCATGCCGTCAATATGTCATATCGTAACATAATTAAGTATATACATCATCATCTATCACATGCTACACATTAACATTCAGATATGGTATCAATCATGGCATGTCCCATACGAGCATAGAAAGTGGTATCATCTACTATCTACTGCACGCAACTCCAAAGCATGTTGATTAAATTATTAATCACATACATGGCAAGTTATCACACATCAACCAATCATATTATCATATCATCAACAAGTCATGACATCCGATAAACTATTCATAGGTGCTCCATGAGCAATGGGTACAAATACACCCGGATGAGGCCCCCGCCACATAATGGTATCAACAGTTCCCTTGCCGAGTGGTCTATAATACCGGGGGACCCCATTCGCCGCATTTTGTACCCACACATCTGATAGAGTAATAATGTGTATAGATGCATGCTAAAAGAGGTGATAAGTTCCCTCACCCGTGTGTGCCCTTGAAATCCAATGCGAGAAAACGAGTCCGCTGGGTTGAAGGAAGTTCGATCTGTTGAAACGAGAACACAAGGATAAGTAACCGGGCAAAACGCGTCAAACTAAGTCTGGGCTACAAACGGGCCCGAAAGCGAGTCGGGCCCACACCGGATTGAAACGGGCCCAAAACTGAAAACTGGGTCCAAACTTGGACCCGGGTCAAAACTGAACCCAAAACTGGAGATTGGGTTTGAAACTGGGTCGGGCCCGAAATTGGGCCGAAACGGGCTGGGCCTGAAAACGGGCCGGGCCGAACTGGGTCGGGCATGAAATCGGGTCGGGCCGAAGGTGGGCTAGGCCGAACCAAGGCTAGCGAGCTGGGTCGGGCCCCCAGGCCTACTGGGCTAAAACTGGGCCTGGTTTGCCCGAACTGAACTCAGCCGAGTCAACTCAGTGACCCGACTGAGTTGGCTCAGCACCCAGTCCAGAAACAGTGAAAAGAGGGAAAAGACGAGAAAGAGAAGAGAAGAGGAAAACCAGGGAGATGAGGGGGATAGAGAAAGAAGAAGATCAAGGAGAAGAGGAAATACTGAATCCGAGTACCTGAAATCGGCAAGCACGGCAGAAGGGGGTTGGAAATCCGACGGCTGAGGGCGGGGAGCACGGCCAGAGAGGAGGAAGGAGAAGAGAAGAGGAAATCAGCAGAGGCGGAGGCGACAAGGAGGGCTAGATCTAGGGTTTCAGATAAGGAGAGCGGAAAGGAGGACGGCGCTGCAAAGACGGGTTTGGATCGGGAGAAGAAAGAAATCAGAGAGGAGAGGGAAGGGAGTGGGTAGGGGCGGCGACTGCACTCTAGCAAAAAGGGGATTAGGGTTTCAACAAGAGGGAGGAAAAGAGGGAAGAAGGGGAAAGAAGAAGAGAAAAGACAAGAGGGAAGGAGAAGGAAGAGAGGGAGTAGCAGCGGCGGCGGCACTGTAGCACATAGCTACAGTGCTGCCGAAGAGGGATTTTATGGGGTTAGGTTTAGGGTTTTGATTTTTTTTTTTTTAATAAAAGCCTCCAATTTTTAATAAAAATAAAAATCTCCAATTTTCAAAATATTTTAAAAAGCTCGAAGAAGTCAAATGACAAACGTCGGGGGAAAACGTGTGATTTTCAAATTTTTAATTATGAAAGAAAATTCAATAATTCAAAATTACCAAATTGCCCTTTGAGTTTCCGAACTCAAAATCGGGCAAACCAAGACCCACCACAGGGCCTACACTCACCCCACTGCTACCAAGACTACAAAACTCCGAAATATCGAGTCGGGTCATTACAAGTGCCCTATCCTCGTATTGTCTTCTGGAAAAAGGACCATGGAGACGTATTGAGAATATGGCCCAGAGGGTACAGTACAGGAATTTAAACACACAAGGCGGAAAAATAAATACACAATAGTCAGCTGGGGTTAATCTTTTCCCCGATTTTACTTAGGGTCAAAAATTATATTTTGAACGTAAAATAATACGAATCTTGAGGGTAAAATTTAAATTTTAAGAGGAAATCTATTTTTCCCTTTATTTACAAAAAATCTCATTTTTAAACCCCAATATTAAGCCATTCCACTCCTAACTTGCTCTGTAGTTAATAAAAATAAGAATAGGACCGTTTTGATACCTTGGGTGCAAATTTCCGCTAAGAATAGACTTAGTTTGAAACCCGAGGGGATACGCGGGAAAACCCGATGTCTCTGCTACTAGTCGGACTAAAGAAGAGTAAAGCGAAGAAAAAGAAACAAAGAAAAAGGAAATGACTAAGAGAGAGAAAGTCATAACTTTTTCTTTCTTTCTCTCACAATTGCTCTCTGATGATGTTTTTGAAGGAAGACGATGGAAAGAATGAGGTAATGATACAGAAGAAGAAAGAGAGAATCGGCAGGAAAATTTTAATTTTTTTTTTTTTCCTACCTCCCTGCCTTCCCCCTCAATTTATAGCCATGCGGGTGAAATTTCCACCGCACACGTCCCACAGCTATAATTGAAACCTGCAACGGTAGGTTGATGGCTACATTATCAAGATTTTTATTAATATAATATTAGTTTATTCTTTTTACTATTTACATCTATGTCCTCTCTCTCATCTGAGTATTTCAGGGTCTCACTATACTGATATAATTAGTTCACTAGGTCAGATATTAAAAACTGAGCATGGTATTAAAATTTGGAGTGAAATCTATCTAAAAAACCTAGTGTTTTTGCTAAAAATCACCGTTTTAACAAAATCTCCTAATCTTCAAGATTCTTTTTGAAAGTATCCAACCTTATAGTTTGATAAAGTAAATTTGTCTGATAAAAACATCCTAAAGTTTCAAAGTGTTTTGAAATCAAAAACCACATTTTCCAAGTGAAAGATTATTCAACGGCCCATATTTCACGGCTTGAAGTAAATATCAAAAACTCACTATTTTAGAGTGTAAAGAAATAAACAGCTTAGTTATAATACAGATTGAGTACTGACTCTCTCTGTATATTTTTAGGACTTCCTCTACCCTGTCAAATTGGGGTTTTACCACTTTAAAACTTAGGGGTAAAATAAATTAGCGAAATTATAGCGAGATTGGCATGTCATTAGGTCCGAAATTTAAAAATAATGCATAATATAAAATTTGAAGTTCAAACTAAGTCAAATGACTGAGTTTATACAGCAGCTAAGGTTTAAACCTGAAATAATATTATTATTATATTCATAACTCACCCATATATCTTTGAAACTTAATTTAAAAGGGCTATCGGATTCAGATCGAGTCAAACTCAGATCCGTTGGAAAGCTTATTTGATAATCTTCATGACTAGAGAAAATAATTCATAATTAACGACTAAAAATTATTTTATTAATCACAATTAATTATAATTAATCCTTAAATTGGGCTGGGGTATTACAGGATCAGATTGAAGATTGTAAATCATCTTAAACCTCATGGAGGAGCCTTTCCATTCTTGTCACACAAGGCCAGCTTATTAATTCAAAACATGTGAGGTGGCTGTTTGAATTTCAACACGTGGATATATTTTCTTACCATAATAAACTCCCAATTAAAAGAATATAGATTTAACTTCCTAAATCTGTAGGAGACTCAGTCAGCAAGACACAAGGTCAGCTGTGGTACAGTTGTCCAAAATACAGCTCAGCACAAGACTGGCTGCAAGGCCTCGAGGCTGAAAGTCACTTATTATCTTATTTTCCAGTTTATAACCATTTGACTTCTAAGGTATTTGACTTAGCCTAAGGTCTTCTACGGTTCACTTACCTATGTGACAATAACGTATTCAATGTAGATTCTTCAATTTCATAGTAGATCTTTTCATACATCAAAGGCAAGTCCAACTGAGTCACGTAATTGACAATAAGCGTGATTCGGACGAACCGGGGCACTTACATACTATGGGACCAACATGTCCACCATAATATCAATACGTCTACCATGGGACCAACATGTCTAACATAAGACCAATACGTCTACTATGAGACCAACATGTCTACCATAATACCAATATATCTAATATAAGACCAATACGTCTACTATGAGACCAACATGTAACATCCCAGATTTTCAATGAAATTATTATATTGGATATTGTCTATTTTAATTGTTAAATTTAAGATTTATAGATGGAATGGATGTCGGATGGATAAGAATTGGGACAATGGCCCAATTATGATCGAACGGATCATGAATAGAGTTGATTTTATTTAATTGGGTAAATGTAGTTAATTGGGTCAATACCCAATTGGGACCCAATGGGTCAAGATGAATTAATTTAATCGGGTCATGTACCCAATTAAGACCCAAGGCATGGGATCCACCTCATCAAGTGAGGTGGCAAGTGTATGAAGTAGCGTATGAGTGACATAGCCTAGTGAGACCCAAGTCCACCTCATCAAGTTAGGTGGCGTGTGGTCTAAGGTCACATGTAGGGCCAGCCACCATGGCTGACTTGGTCAACCATGGGTGAGTTCAAGAGGGTTAAGTGAAGAGAGTTGAATTAAGGAATTAGTTAAGAAATAAATTCTAAATTTTCAGTTAAGAGTTACATAGGTGAGTTCAAATCAAGATTGAGTTGAATGGGAAGTGAGTTCACAAGTGAGTCACATGGAAGTTGAAGAGACTTAAGTAAGTCAAAGAGGGCGATGGAGGGTTTCCATCTCATGGAAACCCTAGACAAAAATCGTTGGGAAGGGGGAGATGGCCAAGTGTAAGGCATGTGTCTCCTTGGTTAGCCAAGGGACACATGGGAAAGACCACACCTTAATGTGGGTGGTTGGCAGGTTAGGGCTTACACACCCTCCCTTGGCCAATCCTCCCTTACACAAAAGAGTGGAGATTGTTTCATCTCACCCCTTCTCTCTCCATCTCTCTAGACCTTAGGGCCAATCCTCTCCTTGAGACAAAGAAAGAGTTTCATCTCATCTCTCTCCCTCTCTCAACCTTCACCTAGGCCGAACCCTCCCTTAGGGTTTTCCACTCAAGCAACCTATTTGGCCGAACCCTCCATTGGGGGTTTTCATCTCAAACCCTCTCCCTCCCTCAATCAACACCTCTTTGGTCGAATACTCCATTAAAGATCAAGGAGGCTCTCAATCTCTCTTTGTAACGCCCCGCCCTTTCCGAGATTCAGAGTCTAATTTTTTTTTTATAATAATAATATAATAACACCGGAAGAGGACGGACGACGTCACGACGTGAGCTAAGTCCGGACTACCCAAGTCCGACCCTTAACTGGCCACCCATGTGTGCATAGAATAAAGCCATGAAGGACAAACCACACATGGAACTAAGTTAAAACATGCGGAATAACAATAACTAATTGCGGAACTAAACTGATGCGGAATATAATCAATCTTAAGTTAACCATACACTCCTATATAGCAAAGCACAGGTCATCCATTATAAACTACTTATACCAAATCAAGGTTCATCAAACAGTTTACAAACCATAGCAAAGTTTACTAGCTATCACATATCCATAATATGTAATTCAAAGGACAGTAATATAGAAATTCCATTCATCATTCAAGTGCTTAAGCTTTGCTCCCCTCCAGGTCCACGACCTTCTCTTTCCCTTTTCCTTTTCCTGCATTATCCTCTAAGGATAGAATTAGGGCGTTAGATCAATGCGCCCAGTAGGATTTCCGATTAAGGCTACCACATGGTTAGTATATAAAACATGCATATATCATAGTATATATGGTCATCAAAAACAGATAAATCAATGCTATTTATGTATGCACATGTAATAAGTCTCTCCCATCACACATATACATAGCCATCACTTGACGAGACTCTCATCGTTAAGGTAAATCACAATACTCTTTCATTTCTTCTTGATGATATTCCTCCTGGCGGGACCCTCATTGCCTAAGGAGGCCGATGTGGCTCTCATCATCATAATATTTCTCCTGGCGGGACCCTCATCGCTTAAGGAGACCAATGTGATTCTCATCATTATAACATTCCTCCTGGCGGGACCCTCATCGCCTAAGGAGACCAATGTGATTCTCATCATTATAACATTCCTCCTGGCGGGACCCTCATCGCCTAAGGAGGCCAATGTGATTCTTATCATCATGATACCACTCCTGGCGAGACCCTCATCGCCTAAGGAGGCTTTCCATAATCATCATCCCATGTCCATGCATGAGATGCCAATGAATATATGAAGCATGTAAATAAATCTCATGATTCAAAAACCAATTGAAACATAATAGTAATAACAACATATCTTATCAAATCATGATAAAACTGTAATAGCCCAGAATTTTTAAATCAATATAAATGTGGATATTATTTATTTTAATGATGGAAATTGGGAAAATTGATGGAATAGATGGTAAATGGATCAAAGTTTGGACAAAGGCCCAAGTATGGCCCAATGGACCATGGATTGGATTTAATTTATCTTAATGGTCAAGGATAGTCAAATTGGGCCCAATACCCATTTCGGACTTAATGGGTCAAAATAATGCAAACTCTAAGGTAAATGGATAGGAGAGAATTGAATTGGGCCATGGGCCCAATGGTGATCCAATAAGAGAAATGGATTGATTTGGAAATTAAAACATCTAAGTTAATATTAATTGGACCTAAGTGACATGGCCGAATGGGGCCGGCCACCATGGTTGAATTGGTCAACCATGGGTGTATGTATGAAGGCAATTTAAACAAGTGGGATTAAGTTCAAGTGGGAATTAATTAACTTAACCTAATAATCCAATTAATTAGTTAATTAAACTAAGCTAAAGTGGTGGTCAAAGGGGTCAAAAGGTGGGAGACCAAGCCACCTTATCTCTAACACCATGAAACACGTTGGACTTGGGTGGTGGTTATCCCAACCACCACCATAAAGCAAGATAAAAATCTTATATGGGTTGGTGGGAGGAGTTAATGATAAAGTATATTTTAAGCAACCAAAAGAAGTTGTTTTCATCTCATTCTCTCCACTTCACTCTCATTTCATTCTCTTTCTCTTTTGCTCTCCCACACCACTGTCCCTCATCTCTAAGGAAAAAGAAGAAGAAAAACTTGGAAGAAGAAGAGAAGAAAAGAGAGGAAAAAGGTGTAAGCAAAGGCCCACCACTCCATGATCAAAGGTTGGGATCTTATTTCTCACCATCTCCTCCTCTCCCTCTCTCAAGCAAACCCTACCTTAGCCGACCTCAAGCTTGGAGGTTTCCACCATTGATCAAGCATTTTGGCTGACCAAAGATCAAGAGGAAGGAGAAAGGAGGCCAAGGAGTCCGACGGGAGCGAAGAAAGTCGGAGGAGACGACGGATTATAAGTATTTTCTAAAACAAGAGGTTTAGATTTTTCTTAGGGTTTAAAAGGCTAAGAAATCCATTTCTTGGATTTAGAGGTGGTCAAATCATGGCCTTGGATCTCAAATCTATCAAATGGAAGGATGAAAATGGACAAAACCCTAATGGAGAAAAATTAGGGTTAAGGAAAATAAATAAAAGGATTAAGGATGATATGTAAATAAATAATTAAGCATGGAAGTGTGGGTTTTGAATGAATTGATGGACCATAGGGTTTGGCCATGTAGTATGGCCGAACCCCATGGTGAATGGTTGAGGATTTTAATTAGGGTTTTAAGGTTTAAAGCCATGGAGAATGATTATGATTTTTAGGGTTGTAAATGATTAAATGTTGGAAAATTTAAAGGGGTTTAAATGAGGAAAAATCATGGAGTGTGTGAATGATTTTGTGGCCTCAAGAGGCATAGGAAAATGGTGGATCATGAACCATGGGTTCGGCTATGGTGTATGGCCGAACCCCTATGGTGATCAAATGGTGGATTTAAATGGTTATGTATTATGGAAAAATAAATGGGGAATGTTGGTGGTGTTGATGGACCAATGTGAACTTAATGTTGATAGTTGGGATGGAAATGTGATTAAGGAATGATGAATCAAATGTATGGTTTAGGTTCTCTCAATGGAAGGACTTATGATGGATCTAATATGTAACCAAAGACCAAGGAAAATGGGGATTTGGTTAAGAAGGGGTTGATTTTTAATGAACCCAATGGTAGATCATTTTGGCCTAAGACTAATGTATAGGTATATGTTTAAATGAATGGACTTTAGGTTAAATTAAATGGCTGATGTAAGTGGTCTTGTGATATGGGTGATGGGTCAATTATGGACCCAAGAATGTGGCTAAGAATGATGATTTAATTGTAAGTCATTTTTATAGGCTAAGGAAGGATGTATGTATGTGATTAATTAATGGGAATTAGATTAATTAAATGGCTAATTTTAATGGTCATGTGACATGGTTCAATAGGTCATTAATGGACCTAAGTTAGGGATCCAAGTTTATGACCAATTATAAACTTAGTTAGGCAATGGTGAATGAGTGATTAACCATGGAGAAGGGGGTAGTGGCAAAACCGTAATTAATGGCCAAGTTCAAGAACTCCATGGGAGAGGAACATGGATTTAGGGGCACTAAGTAATAAGTTTATGTACGGTTAAATAAAGCCTAGGAGGACTGATTTTTAGACTCATGTAATTAAAATATGTAATGGATTAAATGGGACCCACAAAACCTAAATAGTGACCGATTTTTCATATGGACTTGAAAATGATTAATGAGCTTAGAAATAGTTAAAATATGGACTGATTATGTGTATGTAATAAGGTATTGGATATCGCAAGCGATACGCGTGTCGGTAGCCGAATTATCGGACGAAAACGAAAAAGGACACGAGTCGGTATTCGGTAGGATTCCTACTTTTTTGTAAGCCGTGGATTGTGTGATGGTTTCTTTGATTTATTTTGGGAATTTTATGGTTTATTATATGATGAATTTTAAGATCATGTTTTGTATATCTTATATGGCATAATGCAAGATTATGAATTATATGCCAAGTTATGTATTCTATATTATGACTATGGATTATACATATTACATAGCATAATGCATTACATCTCATGCATGGCATGGGCTGGAAAATAAAGGAACCGGAGCCCATGCTCGGTCGGGGCGACCGAGAACAGGCATGGGGATAGCCTGATAGGCTATAACTGGAGTCCATGCTCCGTCGGGGCGACCGAGAACAGGCATGGGGACACCTTGACGAGGCTTTGCCATCAAGGGGGATATTTTATGATTGGATATATGTTGACAAGGTTTTTCCGTCAAGGAGGATATGACATCATGATGGTGGGGATGATGGGTGGGATTCATAACACAGACACCCATGGCATGGCATTCACTTTATAGTTTCATTATATGATTGTCTACCAGTTTTCACGATATTATTATCTGTATGCTTGTTATCACTAATCTATGTGCTAGCCCTACTTGGAGTCCTACTGGGCGCATGGTCTAAAGCCCTACTTCTACCCTAGCTGATGACGCAGGAAATGCCGGCGCAGAAGGACGAGACGGGAGCCAAGCTTAGGAGCTTGGGGAGGCGGACTATTTACTTTATTTAAGTTTATTTTAGGAAATGTATTTGAGTAGCCTAGCTTGTTGAAAATGTAATATTTTAGACTTATTGCTATGTTTTGGATTTTATTGTAGACATATGATATTATGGCATTTTAGTAATTAAATGATGAAATCTTCCTTGCTATCTAGAAAAATTGGTAGGATAGTATCTATTATCATTCCACATTTAATGTATTATTCCTCGAGCTTACTTCTACGGGTGAACCATTCTCCGTGGACTCTGTTCCACGCACCCGTAGGGTTGGCCAGTTAAGGGCCGGGCTTTAGAAGCTCGGACTTAACTCGCGTCGTGACATCCTGGCCCTTTGTCACTTCTTAATTCAAAAAAAAAAAATTAGACTCTGATTTCGGTGAAAAGGGACGGGTGTTACAAAAACCAATCATCATAGTGGTTACAAATAGGTAGGAAACCTACTGAAACTTTGCTTAAGTGTCCGTTCCTTTTTAAGCTTATCTCGGTCACAACTCGCACGCCGTTCACGTTCCATTACCTTGTGATGTAACAGCAAGTCAATCATATTATCATTTTAAATTTCCATTCACATCTTAAGACCCAAAAACCTTCTTGTGGGGGTCGGCCATACCCATGGCCGATCCTCATCAACTTAGGATTTAACCTCCCTTTTCATTTGATCTCTCTTTTATTTAATCCTTATTAAACATCATATACTACAAAAATACCTTGGTAGGGTTCGGCCATACAACATGGCCGAACCATGCCACTTTGGTTTGGGTCCATATATCCAATCCTATGATCATTTCATCTTTGATCATTTCATCCATAATTACCATAATGCCACTATACTAACCTTTGCTTAATTTTCTTAAAAACCAAGGTCCACATCCAAACCACCTTAGTGGGGTTCGGCCATACATCATGGCCGAACCTCACCACCTTAATTTGGTCCTTTACATCATTCATATATACATCTCTAATTCATTATGAATTAGCACTAAGTCCATCAAATAATCATTGGTGGGGTTCAGCCATTCTACATGGCCGAACCTCACCCTATGGATTTTTATCCCATATTCCCTCATCTATCATGCTTGGTTATTTACTGATATTAAGTCCATAATATACATACATAATTCTTGAATCAAAGGCATGGATTCATTCAAAATCTCCAACTATGTTCTTACTCCATATAACCATAAAAGCAGTCCATGGGGTTCGGCCATACACATGGTAGAACCCTTATGGTTCTTTTGCTCAATGATTCCATTATTTATATACCAATTGGACTCTACCCTTAAGCCATGTTAACTACATGGTTCAGCCATCCAATGGCCAAACCAAAACAGTAACCTTATCACATAAAAATCCCATAATATTGTATGGTTTTTATCTCTCAAAAAAAATCACAAATTACCACATACATATCATATCATTTCATGGGGTTCGGCCATCCCAATTGGCCGAACCTTATGGCTTATGATTTAAACCTCTTTTGTCAAATACTTAACCTTATTTAAAACATGTAGACCTTTCCACCATTGATATGATTTCTATCTCTCCAAAACCATACCAATCATCAAATACTTTCATAGGGTTCAGCCATCCAAGGTGGCCGAGCCCTATGGTCCATGTTTCTATCTCTTTTAACGATCAATATTCATATTCTAACCCTTGGTACATTCGGCCATCTCATGGCCAAATCATATTCCATTTAACCCATTTTACAATAAAAACTCTATGGATTACTTACCAATTTTCCAAGCCTTTCTTCTTGCCTTTGCTCTTTGCCTCCTTCCCTCTTGCTTCCTTCCTTCTTTCTTCCTTAGTCTCAGCTGATTAGAAGCTAGAATCAATGGTGAAAACACCAAGGTATAATTTGGCCAAGGGGTATGTTCTTGAGAGAGGGAGAGAGATAAGAATTCCAAGATTTTTGCAATGTAGAATTCGGCCAAGAGGGTGGTGTTTGCAGCTTTTGTTAAACAATCCTTGGACCCCTCATTACTCTCATCAAATCTTGTTTAAACCAATGAGGCACTTGATGCCAAGCAAAGCACCCCTTGGCACTCCCAACGCACCCTTTGGCACTCCTATGCATCTCATCCAATTCCCATTCATTTCATTTAAAACTATGCATGGGAAACCCACTCCACAAGTCCCCAACGTGTGGGACTTGTCTTGGGTGGCTTGAGACCAAAACACTCTTTCATCTCCCATTTGACTCAATGAATTTACAAGACCCCTTTGGTTTCCATTTCAACTCAACCAACTCATAAGCCCAACTCACCACATTAAATGACACTCATTTAATGCACTTGAGTCAACTCCATTTCTTAATTTAAACCCAACTCAATTTAGTCCCAACTCAACCTGATTTAACTCACAATTGAGCTCACTTGAGGGTCCACATGGTCAACCATGGTCCACATGGTCAACACGACCCATTGGGTCGCCATTTAACTTATTGACCCAATTAACGCATAGACCCAATTATGAGTGGTTTAGTTGAATGTGGTTTACCCATTTGCATCAAGCCTACCCATTTATGCTCCACTTAATTTCCAATCAATTCAGCTTAACCCCATTAAATTTGGGCTCACCCAATGGTCAAACAAGTCCATTATGACCCATTGGTCCCAATTGGGTCCTTTGACCCAATTAACCATATTGACCCAATTTGATGTTCATTACCCATTCATGATAAATTGGCCCTTATAATATGTTCATATGGTCTTAATTTGAACAATGGGCTCCACCATTTTCTCATTTACAATCACATTTATTAAATTCACTAATCCAGTGGCATTTTCGTAAATATTCATATTATTGAGAAATTGGGGTGTTACACTCTTCCTCCCATTTCAGCACTAAACTTGGAGAAACTGAAGAACGGAGGACGAAGAAGAGAGGATTAAGCAAGGAGAAGGACGGAGGAGCAAAATCAGACCTAAAGAAACGGAGGAGTCGCGGAATAGGTATGTTTTGTTTAACAAGGGTTATTGATTAAAAAGAGGCTAAGGAAACCACGGTTTCGGCTATGGAATGGCCGAAACCATGGGGTTCCATTTCGGATTGAAAAGAGGTATTGCTCAAATCCGAAATATGATTTTAGAGATTGAAAAATGGACAAGACCCTAACCTTGTTGGTGGGCAAAATAGGTTGTACAACTTAAGTTATGATAATGGTAATACATGATTAAATGGATGACAACATGCATGATTAAATATGAGGAATGAAGTTCATAAGAGAATGATCAAAGAACATGGTTCGGCCCCTTGCATGGCCGAACCCTATTTTTGACATATAAAGATCATTGAGGACTCAAAGAGGGCTAGATGAGGTTCGGCCATGTTGTATAGCCGAACCCCATCAAATGACCTAAACATGTGGGATGTAAATGTTTTAAGAAAAACCCATCTTCAAATAGTTATAAGATGGCAAGATGATGAAAAGAGAGAACCATGGGTTCGGCCATGTTATATGGACGAACCCCATGGATGATATTTATAAATCTAGATATATTTAAAAGATTAAATGATTAACTATGGACTACCTAGTTAAGGAATAAAAGGAAAAGAAATGATGGTTAAAATGGAAAGAGGATGAAGAGGAGGAACCATGCTTTCGGCCATGTTGTATGGCCGAACCCCATGGATGAATTTTTTTTATGGATCTAAGTATGATTAACTATGGAATATTAGATTAAGAAATAAAGAAACAAATGAGGATTGACTCGCGTTTAAAATAAAGCAAGGATTAAAGGAAGGGGTCAAAACCAAAAGAGTGAGGTTCTGCCATGTTGTATGGCCGAACCCCACTAATGAGTTTTGGGTGGACATGAACACACCCTATGGCCGAACCCCATTGATGGGTTCTTTTTATGGACTTAAAACACTTTTCAACCATGATGTATGGCCGAACCCCCTTAGGGGTCTTAACCGGCTTAAAGACTATGATTATAAATGGAAATGAATATGGGATGATGTAGGGGACGATGGGAATCAAATGGATCATCGATTTGATTTATTTATGTGTAAAATGTAATAAGTAACGGGATTTCACAAATGGGTGTACGATCGGCTTTGACGCGATCGGTGATTGATTTTGACGAAAACGCAAGGATACAATACTTGGTCGTTGGTAGGATTCCTACCTTGTTGAAAACCTTGGACTTATATATATGTGATTGTTTTTATTTCTATGTTTAATGATCTATTTTTGGTATCAAAGGGCTATGTTTCAAGTATGGGATTTCAATGCTATGATGTCTAATATGAGATAGCATGTTTGCACTTACATCTCATACATGGCATGGGAGGGATCATATGAGGGGAGTCCACGCTCCATTCGGATATCCGATAAACAAACGTGGGGAGGGATCTGCACTGATTCCGATTATGATGTTTGAAATGAAGGAAGAGTCCAAGCTCCGGTCGGTGGGACCGATAAGGCATACGTGGGGAGTCATGACAAAGGATACCTTGATGTGGCTTGTACATCAAGAGGATTATTTATGTGATTGAGATATGATTGATGGGTGGGAAATCATGGCATATGACACCCATGGTATTGCATTGACTTGCATGATTTTGATATTATGTATTTATTATGATTTTTATACTAATCCATGTGTTTAACACTACTCGAAATGCCTACTAGGCGCGTTGACTAACGCCCTTCTTCTACCTTAGATGATGATACAGGGAATGGATGGAACGAAAGACGCGAAAGGAACCAAGCTTAGGAGCATGGATAATTTAGACTTGTTTTATTTACCTTTTTATTTCGGACAATGTAATTTGAGCTATTCACATTTTGGGACTGTAATAACTTAGAACTATCTTGCCATGGTTTGTTTTATTTTGGACATTTGAACTTAAGTTAATTTATGTGATAGACTTTCTTGCTTAAAAATGGATAGGGTTAGTAATCCTAATCTCATATTAAATTCCGCATTACGTTTATTCCGCAATTATAGCCTTAATGCGTATGAACCGTTTTAATGGACATAGTCCACGCACATGTATGGTTGGCCAGTTAAGGGCCGAGCTTTGGAATCTCGGACTTAGCTCACGTCGTGGTGTCCAACTCTCTCTCACTCTTTATTTTAAAAAAAAAAATGGACTTTGATTTTCGGCGAGTGAAAAAGGGCGGGGCATTACACAATAAGTCTACCATAATACCAATATATCTAACATAAGGCCAATACGTCTAACATAATACCAATACGTCTACCATGAGACCAACAGGTCTACCATAAGACCAATATCCGGGTATGAATCCAAACCACCATGGAAACCATCATCCATGGGTATACACATCCATCCCTGGTAACACTATTAGTGAGTATCATCTATCCATGGGTAATAACCATCTATGAATATAATCCCTCCATAGGTATAATCTATCCACGGGCATAACTAATCCATGGGCACATAATCTACCATGAGATCTTCTATCCATAGGAACAACACTCGAATGAATCACTACGTAACTATGACAACAATATCAAATCATCATATCATATCATAAATATACCACGATCCCTTTCAAGACTTAAGGCACATGACTTACTAAGTGGTAGACCCACGACTATCGTGATCAAGTCTACCTCGGCCTACATCCCTTCACCTCATGGGTGATTCAATCAAGCTCTAAGGCGGTCGGACCGCGTCTACCGAAGCTAACACCACCCCCATGGAATGAAATAGTATCTAGCTGTGCGCATCAACGTACATCAAGTGTGCTCAATAGCCGTGAGAGCGCCCTCCAGAGCGTAGCATGTGAGGGACCTACTCCTCGACGACAACCCTACGGGACTGTAACGCCCGCCCATTTTCACCATATTTCAGAGTCTTTTTTTTTTGAATTAAATCAAGGTGACAACGGCGCGGACGTCACGACGCGAGTTAAGTCCGGACTCATAAAGCCCGGCCCTTAACTGACCAACCCTACGCGTGAGCGGAACGAAGTCCACTTGTACGATTCACGCGTAGGAAGTAAGCTCGCGGAACATAGTTACATGCGGAACATTATAATAGATACTATCCTACCGGTTTTAAATAGAAGGGAAGATACACCATTAAATTACCAAAATACCCCTATGTTCATGATTATATCTCAAAATGTTAACATACAGAGTTTAATCCAGACCATAGTAATAAATCCAAAATTATTACAATTCAACAAGCTATGCTACTTGAGTTACAACAGTTCCAAAATAAAACTTTGATAGACGAAGTAGCCGCTTCCCCACGCCCCTAAGCCTGGCTCCCGTCACGTCCACTGTTTCCTCCGTCTCCTGTATCACCAGCTAGGGTGGAAGTAGGACGTTAGTCAACGCGCCCAGTAGGACTCCGAGTAGGGCTAGCACATGGATTAGTAATAATACACATACCGATAAAATAACATATAACAAAATAAGCATGTGATGAATGCTATGCCATGGGTGCTTATGTCATGTGTCCCACCCATCATCTACATCATCACGAAATATCTTATCCCCCTTGACGGCAAATCCTCGTCAAGGTGTCCCCATGCTTGCTTCTCGGTCGCCCCGACGGAGCATGGACTCCGGTGATACCATATCAATGTCCCCATGTCTGTTCTCGGTCGCCCCGACGGAGCATGGACTCCGGTGATACCATATCAATGTCCCCATGTCTGTTCTCGGTCGCCCCGACAGAGCATGGACTCCGGTGATACCATATCAATGTCCCCATGTCTGTTCTCGGTCGCCCCGACGGAGCATGGACTCCGGTTTGTTTATTTTTTTTCCGCCCATGCCATGAGATGTAGTGCATTATGCTATGTAGTATATATAGATAAACCATAATTTTGATATACCATACATAGCCATATAGTGCATGATGTTAAAATATAATCCATATAATTCATAACTTAAAACTCGTCATAAGATAAATCATAATTATAAATCCATCATAAGCCAAACCAAAATAATTTAGAATACCATCATATATCCATCGCTTACAAAAAGGTAGGAATCCTACCAAATGCTGATAACGTCCTTTTTCGTTCTCGTCCGATACCTCCGGTCGCCGTTCGCGTACCGTTGCGATGTACCAATACCTTATTATACATTTCCCAAGTTAGTTTATATCTTATCCACGATTAAGTCTCTAACTGATCATAAGCCTATGTTCATTAGTGATCTTTAACCACATTATAAGATTACTATAATCAGCCCTTATCTTGGCCCCTTTTCCATTGATTTCAACACGTATATAATTCAATCCATAACTGATCTATGCACCTGGATCCATCAATGACTTACTAACCATGTCATAGGATCATTAAAATCAATCCCTTTAATTTAATATCATCTCCATTTATCTAATCGGATTAGTAGTGTCTTAGAAAATATTCAAAAACTGTACATTTCAATTCAGTCGACTGAACTATGAGTTCAGTCTGCTGATTTTGAATCAGATTGTCTTTTTGTCTCGCCAGTTCAGTTTCAGTCGACTGAAATATACATTCAGTCCGCTGAAATATGGTTCATACCCTTTCAATCGACTGAATCACAGATTCAGTCGGCTGATTTTGAATCAAATCGTCTGTTTGTCTTGCCATTTTATTTTCAGTCGACTGAAATACACATTCAGTCGGCTGAACTATCAACCATCCGTTTACGTGTTTAATAAGCATTCCTTCAGTCGACTGAATCATATATTCAGTCGACTGAAACTTCCAGAACCCTTTTCTTGTCCGAGACGTTTGTGTTCAATCGACTGAATCCTCAGATTCAGTCGGCTGAAACTCCCAGAAACTCCTTCTGTTTTCAGCCACCATTAGTTCAGTCGACTGAAACTATAGGTCAGTCGGCTGAAACTCCCAGAAGCTCGTTTCTGATTCGTCCATTGTCAGTTCAGTCGACTGAATCCATGATTCAGTTGGCTGAAACTCCCAGAACTTCGTTTCTGGTTCGTTCATTATCTGTTCAGTCGACTGAATCTTTGATTCAGTCGACTGACTGTTTCGTCAGTCCTTTCCATTGCATGTTTTGGACTTCCTTCCTTCGCGATTTCTCTTAAAATATTCTATTTTTAACCATTACGAAACTTAGTATCTTGTTTAGAGATACTTACAACCCGTGGCTCTCCCGGTTGTCTCTTGCTCCTCTTGTTCCTTATTCTTTCCCTTTCTCCTTCTTCTTTCTTCTTGATACTCGACCAATGGTGAGTTTGATTAAGGTAAGGTCATCAAGGTTTGGTTCGGCCAAGGTGTAACAACTTTGAGAGGGAAAAACGGAGGAGAGAAATGGGAAAATATCACACGTTTTGGGTCTTAGGAGTGATCGGCCAACTCCTAGCTTCTTCTTCCCTTCCTTCTAAGTTCCTTTCTCTTCTTTTCTCTTTGGTGTTTTCTTTGTCTTGCAAGGGGGAGGACGGTTTGGAGAGGAGAGGAAGAGAGGGAGAGAGTGGGATGAGATGGGTGTGATGATTGGTTTGACTCCCTCCACCAACCAAGCATGGAGGGAGGTATGGGCTTGCATGCCCCCATTTTTAGGGTCATTGTCCCCTTTAGTGGAGGTGGTTAGAATGGGTTTGAGTTACAACTCATTCCAATGAGTTTGGTGAGTCAATTAAGATGGGAAACCATTTTGACTCACCCCATTATTTAATTTCTTTCTTAACTTAGCCCCTTTAATTTAATTCCTATTTAATTCCCTTCAAATTTGTCATGTATCCATCATGGTTGACCAAGTCAACCATGGTGGCCGGCCCCACCAAATCTTAGTCAACCCGCCACCTCACTTAATGAGATGGGGTGGACCCCACTTGATTATGTCATCTTGATTATTTCCTCATTAACTTAGGTGATCAATTCCAATTAATTGGGTCACCATTGGGCTCAATTAAATTATTTTCTACTATTTACTCTAGAGCTTGGATTAATTATGATCCATTGGATCTCACATGGTTATCGGGCCCACTTTGACCATTATTGACCCCTTTAAATGAATCCTATCAAATCCATGGTCCATTGGGCCATACTTGGGCCTTTGTCCACATTTTGATCCATTTAACATCCATGACATCAAAATCTCCATTTTTCCATTATTAAAATAAATAATTGCCACATATATATTGATTCAAAAATTCGGGCTATTACAGGGACCAAGTCTTTGTAGCCGACCCCACCTTCCCAAATACCTCTCTGGAATGGTCAGTCAACCATCATAATCAAGTGAGGAACGTACCCATACCACGTCTCACTATCAAGTGACCAAGTCACATATACATCTCAATGTCACAGTCTCCATATGTTTATATCGAGGCTCCCACGGTCTCACAGCTACTCAAGGCCTTACTCATGGAATCTATATACTTATCTCATCATTTTAACTATACAAAGGTGAGACATAATGATCTACTGATCGGACAGTTTTCCTTTTCAACGGACTGAGGCATAACGTTATCAATATCACGTGACGGACATACCCATACCACGTCTCAATCATCAATATCACATGAGGGATACACCCATACCACGCCTCAATCGCCAATATCATGTGAGGGACACACCTATACCACGTCTCAATATAATCATCACGTGAGGGACGTACCCATATCACGTCTCAATATAATCAAGTGACGTAGTCACATATACCTCACTTAGTCTAATCTTTTACCAAGTTCCTCTTCAAATCATGGAAATTCATTCTACACATGGTTAGGTCGATTCACCACAACCATTATCCACATAGGTGCTCACTAGTGATGTACATATCATCAATTAATCCAAGCATGGCATTAAAACACACTCATCGTGCTTATTATATGAGTTACCCATCTAAGAATTCACAATCATGAGAATTCATTTTATACATACATTACTCATAACCATACACAAGTATGGGAAGTTATCAAGACCCTACATTACACATCCTGGGCAATATTGATTTATCATACATTCTATCATACTTTAACACATCACAAATCTATGAATTCTCAATTATAGTAAACATCTAATCATAGGAAACTTAGAAAACTCATACATATGTATCCGATACAATATATTCACATCAATCACACATAGACATAAAGAGGTCAAACCATAACCTAAACCAACTATGCATTGGAATGTGCACAAGGCAACATTCACTCAAACATATTATCACACACCTTGTGAGCATGAAATTTTACAAATATTCCTATTGCTCAAGTGTATGACATTCTCCAATTTTACCCAATGTTATCAAACTCAAATTGTATTGAAATTGTTCTAGAGGTATGAATCGTGAATCGAAAATCGTAAAATCGTACGATTCATATATCATCTTATTCCCATAACCATTTTGTTGACTTAGGCCATTACAAATATTCAGTTTTGAAGTTGGCACATTTTTCTTTGCCAAACAAGCATAAAAAGTTCATTATACAAAGAGAATACATCAAAGTTACGAGAACTTGTGACTCAACAGGTTTGAAGTTTTTATTAAAACCTATAATTTTTAAGAGGTCAAAAGCCTATAATGAAAATAGAATTATTTTTAAATAAATTCTTAATTCAAAGTAGATATTATGAGTAAATAAAGAATTTTAATTTATGCCACCTGTGTTTTTGTCATAAAAAAGTATTAAAAAAATATAAAACTAATTTTTTTATATAATTTTGCCATTAAACGTAGATAAATGAAAAAATTATTTCAAAAAATCAAAACCAACAATCTGAGAAGAAAAACGGTAATTACATGAATACTGAGTAGCTGACAAAGGTAGAATGGCACGGGGCAAAATAGCATAATACGATTCGAGTGGCATTACCGTTATTTTTCTGAAGATCGAGGCCATTTCTCCCGCCTCCCATGAGTCCCATTTATTCCTTGTCTTCCTCGCCCCTACTGTGCAAACCTCTCTTCTGGAAAAAAAAAAAAAAAAACTTCAAAACCCTAACAATGGCGGAAATGAGAATGAAGGTTGCGAAGATACGACAAAATTTGGGGCTTTTCTAAATGGGGGCCTAAGGCGATTGCCTTAGTTGCTTTACCCTTCAGCTGGCCCTGGTAATAAGGTTGGGTTTTATAAAAGATCTGAATGAACAAAACGATTGATTAAAAGAGAGGGTTTTCTAAGAACCCACTCCCAATGTCAACACAACCTGGAACTGAAAATCAATCAGTCCCCATCTACAAGGTTTTGAGACTGATTAAAAATTGATTTTCTATAGCTAAAAGATGGTTTAAGAATATGGGACTTGCTACCTACAAATTTGAGTTTGGACGGATCAAGGATTGATTTTTATAGGGTTATGTTATATAGATAAAATAAATCCAAAAGACATTGGAGAAGGAAGTGAAATGACTTACCGCTAGGAAGATCCCAAAGAAACTCGGTCAGTCGATCGAGAGATGAGGCCTGACCTCCTTTCTGATCTCTACTCAGGTGAAGGAAGCCAAACAGGAGACTGGGGCATACAGTTGAAACAAAAAGGAGAGGGATGAGAGAGCTATGCCAGAGCGGCGAGAAAGCACTAGTGTTTGCGCTTGCGGAGTGGTTTTTTCTTAGGGTTTTGCAGCACTTGAGGTTGCCAGAACTTAATACATACGAGTAAGGGCCTTGTCTTAGACAGCGGTCTACTCTAAGGATCGGACCTGAAAGATACAATAGAAATCATTTTTTACAGGTTGTATTTAATTGTTGTTAATCCAAACCATTTAGATTATCAAAATCATCTCTTATTTCATAGATATATTCAATTTTAATTTTTATGTCTTTTTTATTATTGAATTCGTATTTGTTCATGTGTCAAACACACAATTAATCAATACCTTCATGAGTTTATTAGACTCTGTATCTTTTATCTTAAGAAACGGGAGGCACTAAATATAAATCTATGCAAACTTACTTTAATGTATCTTTTAGGGTCAGAACTACCACTTGTAAAAATTTTAATAAGATTGTGACTAAATTTTTTTAAATAAGAAAAGAAGGAACATGAAACTCTTGGATTCATATTTCTGCCTGCTGTTAACATTCATATTAATGGATATATAGAGTCAAAAATTCGTACCCCTATATTCTAAGAATTTATTTAATGGACCATTTGTACCATAAGAATCTATAAAATGGGTTCTTTCCTTTTGCTACAAATTCCAAAACGGTGGGCCAGGCTTTCAAGGGTCAAATGATGCTACCGTCATAGATCATAGATTCAAATAGAGCTTCTTACACTTTGTTTTAAATTTAAGTGCTGTTGTTTTTTTTTTCTAAAAAAAAAAAAGAGAAAATGGATCTTTTTAAAGGTAAGTTTCACTATTTTGCTTATATCAAATTATTTTAATATCGAGTACTCGACTGATCTTTATGCTCAAAGCTTCTCTATCTATAAAAAAAACCAATTAATTTTTGAGGGAGTGGCAATTAAGTGAAAATTGAATTGAGGACTCTCGCTTTCTGAGTGTCATAGTGGATTGGATCGAGTGAAAATATGGACTAGGGTTAAGGTTGATTCTGAACCAATTTTATCCTAATTTTAATTTGGGTTGGACCGAATTAAATTATAAATTCTTCAATCCGACTCAATCCAAATTTTATGCAGGTTTTTGTCTTCTCAACGTGACCTGACTGGACCCGACTCGCATGACTCAACCCACATGATTTCTCGAGTCGAGTCATGCACGTCAGGTTTTGAATGGCCTAAATAATTAGGGTGAGATGGGTTAGAATTGAGTTAATCGGTAACATGGAAATTAAATGAGTTGATTCGGCTAAATAAGTGGAGTTGAAATTAGACATAAAGACGGTGAAAGAGATAAAAAAGAAGGAATTAATGAGATTGGTTAGTTGATGAAGTTGGTGGGCATGGGAGCTTATTAAAGAAATATTAATAATGAAAGGGGTGTGTTAATGGGTTTTGACTTGGTGGGAATTTGGAACTAGAATGTCAGGTGGCTAAAAGAGGAAGCTGGAAACAGGGTGTGTGTAGGTGAGGCCAATCTTTTACAACTTTGTGGAGGGATTCATCTTAGAAAAAGGTTGGATTAAATAAGATTTAAATAAGTTGACTTGTAGTAAAATCTAGTCAAATCATATTATTAATATAATATGATAAATAGTATTAAATTATTAAATAAAGTTTAATTAATGAGTTGAAATAAAATTTTATATAAAAAATTATTTTATTAATAAATATTTTAGTGGTTGAAAGTAATGTATTAAAAACCAATCTGTCTATCGAACCATTTCACGTAAAAGTTGGGTTAAATAAACTTTGTCAAGCCCGCACCAATCAACATAATATGATAAATAAAACTAAACTATTAATTATTAAATAAGTTTGAAATAAATTAATAGACAATAAAATATAAATAACTATAAAAAATAAAATATAAAATACAATACACATAATAAAAGACAAGATTATATTTTCATAAAAAATATTCTTGTTTCCATAGAAACAATTATAAATACAGAAAATTAATAATCCAACATCTATGCTCTAATATCATTGTAAACAAAAAATATTTCATAATCTATGATCTCATACATCTAATTTTCAACTTCAAATTTAATTTTTATTTAATTTCAATCTTTTTTCAAAAAATTTAATGTGACCAAGATATTTTAGTAATTGCTCAATGGGATATGTTAGATGGTGAACTTTGAAAATCTAAATGATTAGATAGATTATTGTGGAAGTATTAAATTGTCCAAGAAGAATAATTTTTAAATATATTAAACATGTATTAGAATCTACACACCTTTCATCTTTTCAAAAAACAATTTTTTATTTAAAACTTAACATATTATTAATATAAAAATTATAATATTTTGTTAATATGTATTTTAAGCATTAAAATTTTTTAATCATTCAAAAAATCTTTTAGGATAAATATTATTTGATTTTTATTAAATATAAAATGTTATAATTTTAAATATTATATTATAATTTTTTTATAAATATTATCTTATTTTTATTAAATAAGCATCATATACATGTTCTAAAACATCAAATCTAATATCAATAATATCCGACATGCATAATAATGAATCATATTGCAACGTTATTATCATAGCAACACAATATCGTATTTAAATCATTTTTTAAAAAATTAATTTTACTTTTAAATTAGATATGTTAGATGGGAACTGTAAATATTTAAATAATTAAATAGACATTTTAGAATTATTAATTTATTCAATAACAAATTAACTTATTTTTATTTTTTATATAAAATAAAAATTAAATTGTGCTGTCTTGAAATCTACACATATTCAATATTTTAAAAAAGGTAGAAAAAAAGGTTGAAGACTTACCATACTATTAATATAAAAATTATAATTTTTTTAATATGTATTTTAAAAATTAAAAAATTTAAATCATTGAATCTTTTTTAGTATAAATATTATTTGTTTTTTATTTAATATAAAACATGATATCTTTAAAATATAATATTATAACAAAAACCAAATAATTATAATATAATATATATTCTAAAATATTAAATAAAATATAAATAATATCCCACATGCATAATAATTTTATTATATTTAAAATTTATTCTTATATATATTTTTTAATTATTAACTTATCATATATAAATAATTAAATATATTAATTTGGAAATATTAAATTATCCATAAAAATTAAATTGAATTATTTTTTTATTTTTATATAAAATAAATATTAAATTGTAATGTTTTAATTTTTTTAATTTTTTTTTAATTCTAAACAAATAACATCACAACTGTAAACAACATATCCATCCAATTCGAATATAATTGTTAGACCATTTAACAAGGTCAGTAGCTAATTTACAACTATCCAAGCAGACTGAGTCTTCTCACGACCATTAGAACACTTAGTCAATCCCCTTAATCTACGGTGAGTAAGCACCGGGTTACAATCACTGTTCTAACATATAGCCAATCTATTTCATAGGTCGAACATTACATTCCAAAATGCAACACATCATGCAATATTTTCAATTGCTCAATCACATCAATAAAATAGGAATACCATGCGCACTAAAGTATAATGTATTGTTCCCTCACCTAGAAGTTCGTGAAGTGTACAAAATTAATATCGAAGCTCTCTTAGTGATCAGGACCCAAAGTTTGCTAAAAGTAAAATAATCATAGCAAAAACTAATAAAAATCTATGCTAACCATTTACTTAAATTTCCAAAACTACTTAAGAATCCGTTCCTTATTATTTTATATTAAAATAATTCATCTCTTAAGATCATAAGTGTTCTGGTCTAGCAGATAAGGATTCAAAATTCTAAATTTTCCAAGTTTTATGTATTTTTCCATGAAAATCCTTGTAGGGAAGAATTCAATCATTTACAGTATTTTCTGGAAACATCACGTTCACCAATTAATTCTCATCTTCCATCAATAGTAAGTCTCAGAATTAAGATCGTAATGATATCTCTTGTGTCTCAAGGCGATATTCCTAGTCTGAGTTATGATCATTTTACCCTAACAGTCATGCGACCAAACAGATTGCAGTCTATCCGAGAGACTTGAGTTGCAAACCGATTTTTACCCATCAAAGCATCAAATTGGACCTTCTTATATTTTTCTAGAGATAGATATCCTCGTTCTGATAAATTTTGCATTGTTTCGGTGATCGAAGACCAAGTTATGATTTTTGGAAATCAGGTCTCCAAAACTACCCCAAACTGCAAATTCGAATTGTGCACAATTTGCAGAAATTAATTGGGGTACTTAAATTCATTCCACCAAAATTTTTCTGGGATTTCGTTTTTATATATGCTATGCCCACAAAAATTTTTAAAGCAATATAATAACCAGAAAAATAAATAAAAATCAAACACTAAATTAGGATAAAACTGCCCAGAAATTCCAATATGAAATTTGAGCCAAAATTGAGATCCGCTATGAGGCATCTCTTCATATTATTTTTGCCTCAAAATCTCGTAGTGGTTAGATCTAGAAGTCAAGTTTCCAATGAAGAAGGTTTTGTTGAAAAATTCTATCGGCTGCCCGAGTTATGGAATTTTTTGTGCAAGGTGCACAGATTGGAACTGCATAGTGGTTCACCCGAATTTCCTTTTCCTTTTCTTGGTCTTTCTCTTTGTGTTCGAATTTCTCCATGGTATTCCCTTGTTCTATTATGAAAAATCAAGATTTACTTAGGAAGGAAGATGAACTTACCTCAAGGAGAAGGAGAGAAAACAGGACGGAGAGAGGAAGAAGGAGAACAAGTTGGAGAGAGGAGGAGAGACGACCCTACATTTTTTTTTCTTTCCAATTTTCGTTTTTGCAAAGGCTTCACACGATTCATGTGTCTTATTTGGAGCATGGTCAGCCAAACTATCTGTTAGTGCCACGGCTTGGCCGAGTCTCTTGTTTGCCAATTCCATGATTTGGGACGAAACACTTACTAGAAGCTTGAAGACCCAAAGTGATCAAGAGTGAAAATCATGCTCAACCAGATTGAAGCTCATTGTTATGGAAATCACAAAACAAGTATTATGGCCATAGATGACTTTAGGTGGTATCCACACCTTAGAGAGGACCATTCCTAGGCTTTGTTGAACAAATGATAAAATCATTAAAAGCCTAGAGAGGAAGCTTGATAGTGAATTTGAACCCAACTTGGAAATATGTATTTGGTTTCACTATCAGCTCGACTAGTTGTTTTGACCGACTCCTCAGTGGAAACATGATCGACCCATCGTGGTCAAGGATTGGTCGACCAGATTGACATAGGTTCTGGATCAAAGAACTGTTATTTTGGGAAAGCATCTGATCGAGAGTCTCATATGTACCAACCCCTCGGTGAAAGGCTAAAATGAACCCTCATGGTCAATGACTCTTCGATCAAGATTTATGAGTTTTGGAACTTTGAACTCAAGAGGGCTTTCAAAGAAACAGACGTATCGGTAGTTGAAGATCGATCGACAGTACTAGGACCGACCCCTCGGTTGTAATGGTCCGAAATTTTTAAATCAATAAATATGGGAATATTATTTATTTTAATGATGAAAATTGGAAATTGGTGGAATAAATGGTAAATGGGCCAAAACTTGGACAAAGGCCCAAGTGTGGCCCAACAGACTATGGTTTGGATTTAAATTTATTTAAATGGGTCAAGAATGGTTAAATTGGGTCAAATACCCATTTGGGACCCAATGGGCCAAGAGGGTTATGCTCTAAGGTAAATGGGCTAGATAGAAATGTTATTGGGCCATAGGCCCAATGGTAATCCACTTAGAGTGAATTCAATGATTTTAAATCACCTAAGTTATTTGGAATTAAACAATGGTGATGTGGCCAAGTGTGGACCCAAGGTTTGGTGGGCCAACCACCATGGTTGATTTAGTCAACCATGGGTGGAATAATGGAAATTAAGTTAAGTATAATGAATTCACCTAAGGTGATTTAAATAAGTAAATGGGAATTAAAGTAACTAAGTAATTAAATAATTAAATTATTTAAAATGGTAGTTAAGAGTGGGCAAAGGGGGCCCATGAGGTGAAGACTCACCTCATCCCAAAGTCAAAAAAAAATAGAACACGTTGGGACTTAGAGGGGTGGAGTTATAAGCCATAAAGCAACTTAAATATCTCAAAATATCTTAAGGTTGGTGAAGGTAATTAATGTAAAGTAAAAAAAAATGGGGATAAGCCTTGATGTCTTTTACCATTCTCTTTTCATTCAACTCTCTCCATTTCCACTCTCCCATGGTCGTCCCCTACATCCAAGTGAAGGAGAGGAAGAGAGTTAAGGAAAAGAGAAGAGAAGGAGAGAGGAAAGAAGTGGAATTTTGAGAGAAATCACTCTAAGGTAAAGGGTTATCATCTTCCCTTTCATAATTTTCCCCTCTCCCTCTCTCACACAAAACTTACCTTGGCTGATTCTGGGGTTGGGGATTGCCACCCTTGATCAAAGATCTTAACCTACCAAAGATTAAAAGGAAGGAGAGAGGAGGCTACGGAGATCGACGGGAGCGGCGGAAATCGGAGGAGACGTCGGATAGTGAGTATTTCTTAAACAAGAAATTTTGGATTTTAGGGTTTAAGATTTGGGTTTTATTTTGTGAATTTAATGGTAGTCAAGTAAATTTATGCTATGGATTTTAAATCCATCAAATGGAATGAATGGAAAAGTGGGCAAAAACCCTAAGTGGAAAATTAGGGTTAGGGAAAAGAAATAAATACTTGGATTATGTGCATTGGGTAATTTATGAAATTAAGCATAGAATTGGATGATTGGAAGAAAATCATGGGCCATAGGGTTCGGCCATGTGGTATGGCCGAACCCCATGGTGGGTGATTTGGTATTGGATTTAAATAATTAGGGTTTCAAAAAGATGGAAGACAATGAGGGTTTTATCTAATGAAAATTAGGGTTGTAGATGAATGAATGGGAGTAAGTTGTAAAATGGTTTTATGATGAAAATGCAAAGGGGTTTATGGTATTGAAATGCATGGAGGAAGTGAACCTTGAGCCATGGGTTCGGCCATGGTGTATGGCCGAACCCTATGGTGATCAAATGGTGGAATGAAGGGTTGTGAATAATGGAAAGTAAATGGGAATGTTGGTGGTGTTGATGGACCCGAAAACTGTTTTAGCATTGATATTTGTAATGGACTCTAATGTAGCTAAGAATGATGGTTTTAAGTGTATGAATTAAACCCTTCATGGAGGGATTTGTGATAAACCCAAATGTGTAACAATGGACCCAAGAAAAATGGGGAAAGGACACCATGGGTTCGGCCATGGTGTATGGCCGAACCCATGGCCCAATTGTGATCTATTTTGGTGGGTTAAATTGGAGGATGAGTGATGTTCATGGTCTCCAAAGAGTATGAATGGGTAATGGATTCATTGTAGTTTAAATGTATGAGCTAAATCCCATGGGAAGAGTTGATGAATGAGGTATTTTGAAACCATGATTCATTACCCATCTAAAGGGTTAAGTGTGGGATTTTGTATGGGTTTAAATGAATGAGGGGTAGGTTAATAAAATGGTTAATTTTAATGGCTATATGACATGGGTCAATGGGTAATTAATGGACCTAAGTTGGGGATCTAAGTTTATGATCAATAATGGACTTAATCATGCATGGATAAATGAGTGATTAAGCATGAAAAAAGGGGTAGTGGCAAAACCGTAATTAGTGGCCAAATTCAAGAATTCCATGGAAATTGATCATGGACTTAGGGGAGCTAATGTAATAACCTTATAAGTGATTGATAAAGCCTAGGATGGCTGAATTTTAAGACTTATGGGACTAAAAGGTTAAATAGATGATATGGGACCCACAAAACCTAAATAGTGACCGGTTTTTTCATATGGGCTAAGAAATGGTTAAAACATGGACTAATGATGAATGTGTAATAAGGTACTGGACATCGCAGGCGGTGCGCGATCGGCGACCGGGTTTATCGAACGGAAAACGTAAAAGGACGCGGGTCGGTATTCGGTAGGATTCCTACCTTTTTGTAAGCCATGGATTTGGGTGATGTTTTCTTTAATCTATTTTGGAAATCATGTGGTTGTCTTTAAGATAAGTTTTGGATTATGTATCATGTGATGTTTTACTCTAAATTATTTTGGAAATTATGTGAATGCTTATGATGGGTTTTGGATTAAATATTGTGGGATGGTTTCCCTTGGATTTAGTTGGTAATCTTGTAATTGTTTTAAGATGGGTTTTATTACTATTGAATTTCATATATTACATGGCAAATGGCATCTACATCTCATGCATGGCATGGGAGGCATATGACAGGGGAAGGATGAAATGAAACCGGAGTCCATGCTCCGTCGGGGCGATCGATAAACAAGCATGGGGACATTTCACATATGTATTATTGTACCTTGACGAGGCCTTACCGTCAAGGGGGATGTTGTATTTATTGTTATACCTTGATGATGGTTCTTCCATCAAGGGGGATATTGTATTTGTGGTTACACCTTGACGAGGCCTTACCGTCAAGGGGGATGTTGTATTTATTGTTATACCTTGATGATGGTTCTTCCATCAAGGGGGATATTGTATTTGTGGTTACACCTTGACGAGGCCTTACCGTCAAGGGGGATGTTGTATTTATTGTTATACCTTGATGATGGTTCTTCCATCAAGGGGGATATTGTATTTGTGGTTACACCTTGACGAGGACTTACCGTCAAGGGAGATGTTGTATTTATTGTTATACCTTGATGATGGTTCTTCCATCAAAGGGGATATTGTATTTGTGGTTACACCTTGACGAGGCCTTACCGTCAAGGGGGATGTTGTATTTATTGTTATACCTTGATGATGGTTCTTCCATCAAGGGGGATATTGTATTTGTGGTTACACCTTGACGAGGCCTTACCGTCAAGGGGGATATGGCATCGGGATAGTAAGGATGATGGGTGGGATTCATAACATAGACACCCATGGCATAACATTCATTCTATGGCTTTTCATTATGTATTATATATCTGCTTTGTTATCACTAATCCATGTGTTAGCCCTACTCGGAGTCCTACTGGGCGCGTGGTCTAACGCCCTACTTCTACCCTAGCTGATGATGCAGGAAATGCTGGAGTAGAAGGACGGGACGGGAGCCAAGCTTAAGAGCTTGGGAAAGCGGACTAATTATTTTATTTAAGTTATTTTGAGAAATGTGTATTTGAAGTAGTTTAATTTGTCGGAAATGTAATAATTGAGATTACTTACTATATTTTGGACATTATGGTTTTAAGGATGTTTGGTGATTGAATGAATGTAACTTCCCTGCTATCTAAGAATTTGTAGGTTAGGCTCTTTTATAGTTTTCTGCAATTGGTTTAAATGTTCCCCGATGCTTACTTCTACGTGTGAACCATTCTCCGTGGACTTCATTCCACACACACGTAGGGTTGGCCAGTTAAGGGCCGGGCTTTAGAAGCTCGGACTTAACTCGCGTCGTGACGTCCGTGCCCTTTGTCACTTTTCCTTTTTTTTAAAAAAATTAGACTCTGATTTTCGGTGAAAAGGGGCGGGCGTTACAGTTGGTATCAGAGCGAATTCGGAAGAATGAATTTCTCGAAGTAAGATTAAGACGGTTGCAATTCTCACTGACGGCTAAGAATCCCAATCGACCGACTCTTCGGAGTCCGCTGCACAGGGGCTGGGTTAATTTACTTCGATTGACTCAAACTGAAGTGTTTAGTCTGAGAACAACAATTGACGGAAAGGAATGATAGCAAGGGAAGAAAGATTCATTCTAGGAGAGATTTATTGAAACATAGCAAGATAGGGTTTACTTTCCCAGAAATGAGAAGACATCTAGTTTTTTCCCCCAAATTGATGAAACAGTACTAGATTTATCAGTCATAGCAAAGTAGGATGTACTTCCCCGGTATTCCCAATTTGAACAACAGACAATAGGAATTTAGAGATTCCCCCCCCCAGAAACAAAGGAAAAACAAGTGTGCTTATTTGGCAACTTTCCCCAAACAAAATATATTGTGATATACATAAGAAATTCCCCAAAACCGAGATTTGTTTTATTGGAAATTGCAGTTGATGATTTTTGGGTTCTAATTGTATTCTATGAATACAGGTGTGTCAAATGAAGGGGAGTGTACGGAATTATGGGATAAGGGAAACCCTAACTGTTTCATAGATTTGGTGTCTACTTCTAGCATAGCAGTTAGCCTGGACTTTCAGGAGGGACCTCCCGAGGAAGATGAAGAGAATTTAGCATCTCTTTCTGAAGAGAATGTGGAAGACTTTCTGATGATAAGATAGTCGGTAGGGGAATTGGAACCCAGTTATATGTGCGAGTTGTGTAACCAGGTTAGGCACAACTGCACATATTGCCCCTACCCTCTTTAAGTCGTATACCCGATTTGTAGACTACATGGACACTGGAAAGAGAGGACTAACTGTCCTTATATTGGAAGATAGTTAATGATTTTGGGGTTTTAAATGAAGGAAATAAGTGTGATATTAAATTGCACAAGCATACTTGTATTGTGAGTGCATGTGAATATACATGTGTTGAATTCTTATTGTTGAGTGTATGAGGTGATGAAATGTGGAAAGATTAATAGTTATGATCATACTAATTAAGTGAGGAAAGAGTATGTAAAAGAAAAAAATGTACAATGAGGAACTGCATGCATCAAATGAGGATAAGAGGCATGAACTTTTGATGTGGGGTATATGTTGCATATGCTTATGAGTGAGGTAAATGTGAATAAAAAGGGTGGGGAGTATTTGTTAATGTGATGTATGGGTATACTTGGGGGATGGTACAATGGCTTTTAGAAATGGTTTTTATATTGGTGATAACCCATGGTTTCATAATTTGTCATGACCAAGTGAAGAGGTTTATGTTATGACATATAATGGGTGATGATGTAAACGCTTTGTGAAGGGGTATAAGAGGTTCTCATGTGAACAAAGTGCCATTTGAGAGATGTTGGATAAACAATCTACTTGAAAGAGACCGGAATGCATGGGTTAACTTGCCACATGAAACTTGTGAGAAAATGATATTATGAGGAGAATGTGAAGGGTCTAGCTTGCAAAGACTAATATATTGTATGAAAAAAAAAAAAAAATCTTGTATGTATAATGCAATTGCATTCTCCCAATGTGTTGTGGAGATTATGAACGAGTGATGATAGGCCTTGAAATGGGTTTATGGCCTTAAAAAGCATGAATGAATGATGGACCATGAACTTATGAAAATATTTTATTTAGTGATTGCATGAGGATTCTCTATGATGTTACTAAATTATGAATTATCAATCATTGCAATGAGTTTATATGATATTGCTTTGATAATTGATTCTATGCAATGAATAGTCATTGAGGAAACAAGGATGTGTTATAGGTTATGTATATGATGATGAGTTGATAAGGTGCCTTGAGTTGTGAATATGTAGTATGCATGAAGAGGCTGTGACATGCCAATGCGTTTGGTTGGAAACCTAGGTGGGGCTGATGGAAAATTCCAAAGTTTAGGAATTCATGGATGGTCTTTGAATGTATTGGGATGACTTGCTTTGGATGAGTAGGATTGTTATTTCAAAGTCTCTAGGTGTATGTTGTAAATGGGGTAGGGTAACCTAATCATAATTAGGTTGAATCACTAGATCTTATTAATGTGTTATTTCTTATGTTACCTCAAGTTGTTGTTTGATGTGAATGGAGGTGAAAGATCTGGTTACACATGAATTGTGTTATTCGAAGATTGTGTGATTTCAATTCTACGTGGCCTACTAATGAAGGAATATGAACCGTATGATGTGGTAACCATTGATAACATAGGCATGTAGGGTGGAATTTGGTGGTTGGTGAAATTGGTAATACTTGTGAATATTTTATTGGTGAATGGGCACTATTTGACATAATCTAAGTAAGCTTAGATATATCACTGTTTTTATGGAATCTATGAAAATATGTGGAATAATCCAGAAGGGTAGGAAATTAGTATCTATATGATTTGGATTGATGTCGGGTATTGGTATTGTAGGAGTTATGAACAAAAAGGGTTAGTCACATAGTGGCTTATATGCAAATAAAGGTATGATTGCTTTTGAGAGATAGGCCTAAGGGAAAGGTTAAGAGTCTAGTGAAACTTGAATGGGAAGTTATGGGCGACTGCCGAGTGAGACTGATCACCTGACTCTGTAGTTGGCTGATGGAATTCCAGGAGGGTGAAGCTAGAAACCTAGTTAAAATGGAATCAACAATGGACTTGAGCATAGGCTTGTATTGGCAGACTAACTCACATGGAGAGTAAACAAAAGAACGTATTGAAGGAGTACGTATGAGAAATGTTTTGGCAACAAATAAAGTGAAATAGAATACGTTAGTCTACATAAAATCGTAAATGGATTCATGAGGAAAAGAGATAATACGAGGCAAAGTAAATTCTGCAAGAATGAAACTCATAGGTTGATATGAGTGGTGTTGATGTGAGTAAGAGATACTTGACACGATTGAACGGGAACAACGAATAGACCCAGAAATGGAGGAGACTTGGACCAAGATATCTACATGTGAGGTAGTATCGGAATTCGAGTTACGACCGGGATAGGGTCTTGTGTTCCGAGGTAGGACGGAGGTACCTAAGAGCTGCGGAAGGGAGTTGTTGGTTGAGGCACACCAAACCAAGCTCTCTACCCATCCGGACAACGCTAAGATGTGCAAGGATCTTAAGAGGCACTAATAGTGGCATGGACTTAAGAGAAATGTGGCAGAGTTTGTTACTCACTGCACTAACTTGTCGGCAGGTTAAGGTGGGGCATCAGGAGCCACCGGGGTTACTCAAACCCTTACCAGTGCCGGAGTGGAGATGGGAACATGTAGCCATGGATTTTGTAATAGGGCTACTAAGGTCATCAAGGGGCAACGATGCAACATGAGTCGACGGTACATCCGAAATATTATCAGACTACCTGGTGTACCCCGGACTATTGTGTCTGACAGAGATGGCTCCATTTGAGGCCTTATATGGTAGGCCGAGTAGATCGCCAGTGTGTTGGACAGAGGCCGGTGAGCCTGCGCTAATTGGACCGGAATTGGTTGCAGAGACCACAGCACAGGTCAAATTGATACGGCAACATCTACTCACTGCACAGAACCGTCAGAAGAGTTACGCCGACAAGAGGAGAAGGTTCCTCGAATTTGAGGTGGGAGACTTGGTGTTTTTGAAAGTCTCACCACCGAAGGGACACATGAGATTCGGAAATAAGGGGAAACTGTCACCTAGATGGTGGGGCCGTTTCCAATCCTAAAGAGGGTGGGGGAGGTGGCCTATTAGTTGGCGCTTCCTCCACAGTTATCATCTTTACGTGATGTGTTTCATGTGTCCATGTTGAGGAAGTACAACCCTGATTCTTTACAAGTGTTGAACGTACAAGACGTCGATGTGCAAAGTGACGTGACGTATGTGGAGAAGCCGATCAGAATGATCGGGAGCGGACAAAGGGTACTGCAGAACCGTGCCAGTCAGTTCGTCAAGGTGGTATGGGAACGACATGGCAATGAAGAAACCACCTGGGAACTTGAGTCGGAGATGAGAGCCTCTCATCCGGAACTCTTTGTATAAGATGATTTGAACCCCTACTTCGCTCGAATTTTCGGGACGAAAATTTTAAAAGAGGATTGTATTGTAATGGCTCGAAATTTTTAAATCAATAAATATGGGAATATTATTTATTTTAATGATGAAAATTGGAAATTGGTGGAATAAATGGTAAATGGGCCAAAACTTGGACAAAGGCCCAAGTGTGGCCCAACAGACTATGGTTTGGATTTAAATTTATTTAAATGGGTCAAAAATGGTTGGGTCAAATACCCATTTGGGACCCAATGGGTCAAGAGGGTTATGCTCTAAGGTAAATGGGCTAGATAGAAATGTAATTGGGCCATAGGCCCAATGGTAATCCACTTAGAGTGAATTCAATGATTTTAAATCACCTAAGTTATTTGGAATTAAACAATGGTGATGTGGCCAAGTGTGGACCCAAGGTTTGGTGGGGCCGACCACCATGGTTGATTTAGTCAACCATGGGTGGAATAATGGAAATTAGGTTAAGTATAATGAATTCACCTAAGGTGATTTAAATAAGTAAATGGGAATTAAAGTAACTAAGTAATTAAATAATTAAATTATTTAAAATGGTAGTTAAGAGTGGTCAAAGGGGGCCCATGAGGTGAAGACTCACCTCATCCCAAACTCAAAAAAAAAATAGAATACGTTGGGACTTAGAGGGGTGGAGTTATAAGCCATAAAGCAACTTAAATATCTCAAAATATCTTAAGGTTGGTGAAGGTAATTAATGTAAAGTAAAAAAAAGTGGGGATAAGCCTTGATGTCTTTTCCCATTCTCTTTTCATTCAACTCTCTCCATTTCCACTCTCCCATGGTCGTCCCCTACATCCAAGTGAAGGAGAGAAAGAGAGTTAAGGAAAAGAGAAGAGAAGGAGAGAGGAAAGAAGTGGAATTTTGAGAGAAATCACTCTAAGGTAAAGGGTTATCATCTTCCCTCTCATAATTTTCCCCTCTCCCTCTCTCACACAAAACTTACCTTGGCTGATTCTGGGGTTGGGGATTGCCACCCTTGATCAAAGATCTTAACCTACCAAAGATTAAAAGGAAGGAGAGAGGAGGCTACGGAGACCGACGGGAGCGGCGAAAATCGAAGGAGACGTCGGATAGTGAGTATTTCTTAAACAAGAAATTTTGGATTTTAGGGTTTAAGATTTGGGTTTTATTTTGTGAATTTAATGGTAGTCAAGTAAATTTATGCTATGGATTTTAAATCCATCAAATGGAATGAATGGAAAAGTGGGCAAAAACCCTAAGTGGAAAATTAGGGTTAGGGAAAAGAAATAAATACTTGGATTATGTGCATTGGGTAATTTATGAAATTAAGCATAGAATTGGATGATTGGAAGAAAATCATGGGCCATAGGGTTCAGCCATGTGGTATGGCCGAAACCCATGGTGGGTGATTTGGTATTGGATTTAAATAATTAGGGTTTCAAAAAGATGGAAGACAATGAGGGTTTTTGTAATACCCCAATTTCTCAATGAAGTGGAAAATTACCAAAATGCCCCTGAGTTGTTAAATTAATTATTTTGTGATGTTAAGTAAGGAAATAGTGGGGCCCATTGCTCAAAATAAAATCATATGAGCACATTATGAATGTTAAGTTTTATTGGTTGGGTAATTTTCATCATTTGGGTCAAAAATGGCTAAATGGGTCAAAGGGCCCAAATGGGGCCCATCGGGTCTTGCTGGGTTATTTGACCGTTTTGTGATTTTAAATTAAAAGGGGTTAAGCCTATTTGATTGGAAATCAAGTGGAGGAAAAATGGGTAGGCTTGATCCATATGTAAAAACCAATTGGAAATGATCAAAATACCATAAATGGGTCATGTTGTCAAAAACGGGTCAAGGAGCTAAAAGTGGACCCAGCGGGTCGAGTTGACTATTGTTGACCGTGTGAACCCTCAAGGGATCTCAAACACGAGTCAAATCAGTTGAGTGGGACTGAGGTGAGTTGGAATAAAATAAAAAGGTGAGTTAACTCATGTGCATTAAATGAAATGCATTAAATGTGATGAGTTGGGTTGGAATAAAAATACCTTGAGTTGGGTGAGTCAAAATGGAAACCCATGGGACTGTAAATCAGTGAGTTCAAGTGGGAATTGGAAGAGTTTTGCCCAGCTTTAACCACCCAAACAAGTCCCACACGTTGGGGACTTGTTGGGGTGATTTTCATGATGGCATTTAAATGGGAATACATGGGAATTGGATGAAATGCATGGGAGTGCCAAAGGGTGTGTTGGAAGTGCCAAGGGGTGCCTTGGATGGCACCCAATGCTCACCGTTTTGAGCAAGAAGTTATGAGGAATTGAGAGGTTTTTTGGGGGCTGAAAAACAAAAGGAGTGATCACCCTCACTTGGCCGAATTCCACATTGCAAAAGCATTAGAATTCCATCTCCTTTCCCTCTCTCAAGAACACCTCCTTGGCCGAATTTTATCTTGGTGATTTCACCATTGGTTCATGCTTCTAATCAGCTGAGACAAAGGAAGAAAGAAGGAAGGAAACAAGAGAGAAGAAGGCAAGGAGCAAAGGCATAAGAAAAGCTTGGAATTTGGTAAGAATTCCTTACAATGTTATTTAATAAGTTAGATTAAGTGGAACATGAATTGGCCATGGAATGGCTGATTTTATCAAGGACCTAAGCCTTGGTTAAAGGTTGTCTTAAGTGGTAAACAAATCACATTGGGTTCGGCCAGTTTGGATGGCCGAACCCCATGACATTGGTTTGGGTATTTTGATGGTTTTTGGAGGCTAAAAACCATGCAAAAATGATGAACAATTGTATGTGTTTAGATGCAAGATAAAGGATTTTAAATCTTGGATTTGGATGGCATAATTCAGCCTTGGAATAGCCAAATGCATCAAGAGTCTAAACCATGGAAGAAGGGGTCAAAAGAAATGAAAAGAGTTGGTTAATGGTTATGGTTTTTGAAATTTAAAACCATCCATTTGGGGACTGTTTTTACTTATTTTATTAAGATTTAAAATACATGCTTAAAGAGGGTTAAAACATGGGTTGGATATCAGAAAAGGCTGAAGATATGTGGTCTAATCAGTGGAGTAAAATTGGAGAAGATGGACCATGGGATCGGCCATCTTGGATGGCCGAATCCCATGATATCATGTTGAAATCTTGATGATTTTTGTAGGATAAAACCATGCAAATGTTTTACTGTTTTGGATGATTAGATTAGACATAAGATGACATGTTTAAGTGGTTCAAACCAAAGGCCATAGGGTTCAGCCAATGAGCATGGCCGAACCCCATGCAATGGTGTGATCATTTTGTGGTTAATGGTGATGGTTTTGAGAGATAAAAACCATACATTATCATGGAGTTTTTATGTGATTTACATGAAGATTATGTACTGATTTTGGTTGGCCAATATATGGCTGAACCATGGTAATGTTATGGTTAAGTTACTGATCTAAAACAGTAGATTAAAACTGGAAAAATGGACCATGGGGATTGGCCATCTTGGATGGCCGAATCCCATGAGGTATGATGGTTATTTGGACAAAATAATTAGATGGTTTTGAGAGGTTAAAGTGCAGCAATGATGTGCTGATTTTATATGAATAAGTGACACCAAAAATATGTATGAAAGACCAAAACATGGACTTAGGGTTCGGCCACCTTGGATGGCCGAACCCCATGTAAGTCTTTCATGTGTTTGGTGAGTTAAAAACCATATGAAGATATGGTGTTTTTATGGTAATAAATGGATTAATATGTTACTGTTTTGGTGGGTTAATATGCGGCTGAACCATGTTTAAATCATGGTTGAGTTAGCATGATTAGACCCTGAGTGATCATGGTGTGATTGGATCAAGTGAACCCTAGGGTTCGGCTATGAGTATGGCCGAACCCCATGGGGCTGTTTTGAAATAAATGGGCTGTTTTGAATGGGAACTTATGGTTGTTTTAATTAAGGAGACATACATGATAATTATGGACTATGTAATCAACCATTGATGATGATGGAAAGTGGGATAAAAACCCATAGGATGTGGTTCGGCCAAGTAGTATGGCCGAACCCAATCAATGATTATTTGATAAGTTTGGAGATTAAAGTTGACGAATGAAGAACCCCACAAGATGTTTGGGTCTTATATGTGAATGGATATTTAAATATTAGAATGATTTACTTATTGTTACATCACAAGGTGACGAGAGTTGAAGGAAGTGCGAGTCGTGACCGAGTGAAGCTCAAAAAGGAACGGACACTTAATCAAAGTTTAAGTAGGTTTCCTACCTACTTGTAACCACGGTTTTTACCCAATATTTCTTATGATACTCTTGTTTTAACATATGTGTTTCAAATGATATGTTATGCATTAACAAATGGCATACAGGCATTGGCATCTCATGCATAGTCATGGGATAATGAATGAAGTTCTACAGTGATGGATACGATGGTACATGATGGGGGTTGCTCATTACATGTACATCGCTTATAGAAGAGATGAAGGTGTGTTGTAATTTACCTTGTCGGTGCGAGGCACGTCAAGTGATGGCTATGAAAGTACATGATGGGGGATGCTCATTGCATGTGCATATTTCATAGCATTGTTTTACCTGTTTTGATGATCATGTAATATGATATGTATATGCATGTTTTATATGCTAACATGTGGTAGCCCTGATTCGGGAACCTACTGGGCGCGTTGATCTAACGCCCTAATTCTATCCTCAGAGGAGATTGCAGGTACAAGCAAGGGGAAAGGGAAGGTCATTGACCAAGAGGGGAGCTGAGCCTAAGTGCTTAAATAATGGATTTGGATTACGTTTTATTACTGTCATTTGAATACTATTGTTGGACATGTAATAATTCGTTATTTGCTATGGTTTGTTTAGGATCATAACTTGTGGATGGTTGATCTATGTTATTTAATATTTAAGAATATTACTTGCTATCTCGTCTTTTTATTCCGCATGTTGATGTTAGTTCCATGTGTGAATCACTATCATGGTCTATTCCATGTACACATGGGTGGCCAGTTAAGGTTCAGACTTGGGTAGTCTGAACTTAACTCGCGTCGTGACGCCGCCCGCTCTCTTCCGTTGTTTATAAAAAAAAAAAAAAAAAATTAGACTCTGAAACTCTCGGAAATGGCGGGGCGTTACAGTTGGTATCAGAGCGAAACGGGAAGTTGAATCATCGAAGTAAGATTAAGACGGTTTCATGTCTCACTGACGGATAAGAATCCCAACTGACCGACTCTTCGGAGTCCGCTGCCTGGGGGCCGGATTAATTTACTTCGAGTGACTCGGACTGAACAATCAATCTGAGAACGACAATGAATGATAGCAAAGTAAAGTACAATCATCATAATTGGACAAATCATACGTAGCAAGGTAGGATGAACTCCCCTGAAATCCCCACACTAAGAAACAAACATTAGGAAATTAGAGATTTCCCCAGAAATAAAAAGAAAACAAAGAATGTTGATTTGGTAATCTTCCTAAACAAAGTACATGATATTTTGCATGATCAAAATTCCCTGGAAACCAAGAGTGGTTTATTTAGAATTATTGATGAATATGTTTGTGTTTGAAATGATGTGGCACAGATATGTCAAGCAACGAAGAATACACTGAGTTATGGGATAAAGGGACACCAAGTTGTCCGGTAGATTTGGTGTCAACTTCCGACAGTATCAGTATGGAAGTTAATGTGGACCTTCAGGAGGGACCTCCTGAAGAAGCTGATGTGGACTTAGCGCCTCTTCCAGAGGATCTGATGGATGACATTCCTGAAATGGTGGAACCTCCTGAGGAAGAAGAGGAGGAGGATCTGGGATTTTTCTTTTATGAGGATCCAATGGAAGACTTTCCTATAATACTGGAATCGGCGGGGGAAGTAGATCCCTATGATACCTGTGAGTTGTGTAATCAGGACGACCACAACAGGTTGTATTGTCCTCATCCATTGGGAGTTGTATGTCCGGTTTGTGGACTACACGGGCATGGAGAGACGAGGACTAATTGTCCTTGTATTGGAGGACCTGGAATAATCCCCTGCACAACATGTGAAGTATTGGGGCACACGGCGATGACGTGTCCTGATAACCGATTCAAGTTCGCTTTTGATGCGGAGTCTTCTACGGAAGACTAGGATAGGAAGTAATAGTAGGGGTATTAAAAAGAGGGTTATTGTTGTAAGGGGGTATATTTTGTTATACATAGGGTTTGTTTCACCCTACCCACCTTTGTACAAAGATGCAGTTTGAATTTATATAAATATGTGATTTCATGTTTTTATGAGGATTCATGGCATGTGTTGTATATTATTAATGGAAACTAAGTCTATGATGTTTCCATGAATTAGGACTAAATGGCACCACAGAAAAAGGTGGTAAAAGATCTGAAGGGAAAAGAGAAAGTTTTACCGATCGGACTAGGTGAGGGGGTGTCAAAGAGAAGGACTCGTCAGGACGATAAAAAGAAGGATGATGTGCTCATTATCACACCACAAGGGAAGGTGGTATCCCGACGCAAGAAGGCGTCATCGGAACCTGATAGAGAGCAATCCGTTCATGACGAAGAGAGGTCTATACATGAACAATCTCACAGTGAGGAAGAATCTCACCACTCTCGGCGGGAAGAAGAAGGGAGTGACCCTACGAATCAACAGGACGACGAGGAGGAATATGACTCGTCGTATCGACGCGAGGAGGAGGAGAATAGTAATATGACTGTACCCTTTGTACCTCCTGAACTGCACAGCTTGGTGCAAGCCGTGGTTACATCTGTCCTCCAACAACATTTGAACGGAGGGGGAAACATGAGCGAAAATAATGACCGAAATATGGTCAGAGATTTTCAGCACCAGCGCCCACCTTACTTCAAGGGCAGAGAAGGGCCTATTGCGGCCGAGAATTGGTTGGAGAAGATTTCGCATATATTGACTCTTTTGAACATCAAGAGTCATGCCCATAAAATATTATTGGCCACGTCACAGCTGGTGGATGACGCTGCCAAATGGTGGAAGGTGGTGGAGAAACAACAGGCACTTGTGCCAAGAAGAGAAAGAGTTGCTATGACCTGGGAGCAATTCTCCGCGACATTTCTAGAGCGCTACTTTCGAGAGGAAGAAAGAGAACGTCAAATTCAGGCCTTTATGATGTTAGTACAAGGTTCAATGACGGTGGCTGAGTATCACCAAGAATTCCTCAGCCTGTCAATCTATGCATACTATATTGTGGACACAGAATATCGAAAAGCTCGCAAGTTCGAGCGTGGGTTACGGCCAAACATTAGGGCCAAGGTAACTGTGTTCAAAGCAGCCACGCTGGCGGAAGTGGTCAGCAGGGCCACCATTGTGGAACAAGAGATGGCGGAATTTGCCAGAGTGGACAACCGCCGAGCTCCGAGTGGGAGAGGTGGGTATCAACCCAACAAAAAGTTCAGACCGAATTTCAGCAGACCCTCACCGTCTGTTGGATCAAGTGGGGGCTTTCGCCCCAACCAGCCCACTCAATCTGTTGCGGTCACTCAAGCATCCCGAGGAGTGAATACTTGCTTCCACTGTGATCAACCTGGTCACTACAAAAAGGATTGCCCAAAGCTCAACAGGCTGTCTAACTCAAGAGGATCATTTCGTCCGCCAGCTAGACCGGCATACTCCAGAGGAGGCAGAATGCAGGGCCGGGGAGGTCGAAGGTCTAACCCTGCTGGAGCAGGAAGATTATTCACTCTAACTTCTCCAGAGGAAGAGGAGGAGGATCATCCTGTGATACAAGGTATGGCGGTAGTGAGTAGCTCATATGCATATGCACTATTTGATTCCGGAGCGTCACACTCCTTTATAGCTGCATCGTTTATTACTGCTACTGGTACATTAGTGCAAAGATTAGCCACAGAACTTACTGTTGTATCCCCTGTTGGAGATTCGGCATTGGGACTTATTTGTACTGCGGTTAACACCGAATTAGCTGGACTCAGATTTGAGTTCAATTATTTAGTGCTGGACATGTCGGAATATGATATTATATTCGGAATGGATTGGTTGGCAAAGTTTCATGCCAACATTGACTGTTATGGTCGAAGAGTGACATTTAAGTCACCCGAGGGCAAGCAATATATAGTTCGTGCAGATAAACAAAGTGGATTACAGGAAGGATTAAACCACGTGGTATTGAATAATATCACCATAAACAAAGCTCCAGTTACTGAACTTCCGGAAATTGTACAAGAATTTGGGGATGTGTTCCCAAAGGAACTCCCTGGTTTACCACCTATGAGGGAGATTAACTTCGAGATCAGACTGTACCCTGGCACAACACCAGTGTCGTTACCACACTATCGGATGGCACCAGCAGAGATGTCAGAACTAAAGAAGCAGATTGATGAACTGCTTAGGCTGGGTTGCATCCGGAACAGTACATCATCGTGGGGAGCACCAGTGTTATTTGTGAAGAAGAAGGATGGCTCACTTCGGATGTGCGTGGACTACCGAAAGCTGAATCAGCTAACAGTCCGGAACAAGTACCCTCTACCCAGGATCGATGATTTATTCGATCAATTGAGGGGTTCAAGCCATTTTTCAAAGATCGATTTGATGTCTGGTTATCATCAAATTCGAGTTAGGGAGGAAGATATAGAAAAGACAGCTTTTCGGACGCGGTATGGACTGTTTGAGTTCGTGGTCATGCCATTTGGACTCACGAATGCGCCGGCAGTGTTCATGGATTTGATGAATAGAATCTTCCGTCCCTATTTAGATCAATTTGTAATTGTATTCATTGATGATATCCTGATCTATTCTAAGAGTCAGGAGGAACACGCAGAGCATCTACGTATAGTTTTGAATATTTTGAGGCAGAATAAACTGTATGCCAAGGCCAGTAAGTGTGAATTTTGGCTATCTCAAGTGAATTTCTTAGGACATGTTATATCCGAGGAAGGAATAGCCGTAGATCCGGCTAAGGTGACGGCCGTGAAAGACTGGAAAGCGCCAAAAAACGTAACCGAGATCCGCAGTTTCTTAGGGCTGGCGGGTTATTATCGAAAATTTATCATGGACTTTTCCAAGATAGCGTCTCCATTGACTCGACTCACTCAGAAAGGAGTCAAGTATGAGTGGTCAGATCTGTGCAATCAAAGATTTGAAGAGCTAAAAGACAGACTTACAACCGCTCCTATTTTGATTTTCCCGGAAAAGGGCAAGGGTTATGAAGTAGAATGCGACGCTTCGGGAGAAGGACTGGGGTGTGTCCTCAGTCAAAATCATCGTGTGGTGGCTTATGGTTCAAGACAACTAAAAATACATGAACGCCTCTATCCTACGCATGATCTTGAACTAGCCGCAGTGGTCTTTGCTCTCAAAAGCTGGAGACATTATCTTTATGGCGAGAAGTTTGAAGTGTATTCTGATCATAAGAGTTTGAAATATTTATTTGATCAGAAGGAGCTTAATCTAAGGCAGCGCAGATGGATGGAGTATCTGGCGGATTATGAGTTCGAACTTCGATACCATCCAGGCAAGGCAAACAAGGTGGCTGATGCTCTTAGCCGCATATCACATGCATCCATGGCATGTCTGATCAGAACCGAGTGGGAGATGTTGAATACCATTCGAGAGTTCAATCTATACATTACAAACCGTGGAGTTTTGCACAATTTAATCATACGGTCCAATATAGTCACCAAGATTGAACAAGAACAAAGAGCAGACCCGGAAGTGGAGGACATTTGGGTCAGGATGTCTACTGGCACCGTTGTACCGGAATGGGAACTACGACCAGGACAGGGTCTTGTATTCCGGGGAAGAACTTATGTGCCAAAGAGTTGCAGGAAAGAGCTAATGATTGAGGCACATCAATCCAAGTTCTCTATTCATCCGGGTAGCACCAAAATGTATCACGATCTAAAGAGGCATTATTGGTGGCATGGACTAAAAAGGGATGTGGCGGAATTCGTGGCACACTGTCTAACTTGTCAACAAGTTAAGACTGAACACCAAAAGCCACCAGGGTTGCTCAAACCCTTAGCCGTGCCAGAATGGAAATGGGAACATATTTCCATGGACTTTGTATCCGGGTTGCCGAGGTCTTCAAAGGGTAATGACGCCATTTGGGTCGTAGTCGACCGGCTGACCAAGTCTGCACATTTCATTCCTATCAAGATGACGGATTCGTCTGAGACGTTGGGTCGGCGTTATATTAAAGAAATCATTCGACTACATGGTATTCCCCGAACGATAGTATCGGACAGAGATGGCCGTTTTACCGGCAGAGTATGGCAAAGCATGCAGACAGCCATGGGGACTGAGCTATTGACTAGCACCGCATTCCATCCACAGACTGATGGTCAGTCTGAAAGAACAATACAAACCTTGGAAGACATGCTGAGAGCGTGTATGTTAGATTTCAAAGGAGGATGGGAGGACCACTTACCATTGGTGGAGTTCTCCTATAATAACAGCTATCAGGCAAGCCTTCAAATGGCTCCTTATGAGGCTTTATATGGTAGACCGTGTAGGTCACCGGTATGTTGGACAGAGGCAGGTGAGCCTGCATTGATCGGACCGGAACTAGTCGCAGAAACTACTGCACAAATTAAGTTGATACGTCAACACTTGTTGACTGCACAGAGTCGGCAGAAGAGCTATGCTGATAAAAGGAGACGGTTTCTGGAATTTGAAGTGGGAGACTTGGTGTTTCTAAAAGTCTCACCACGAAAGGGACATATGAGGTTTGGTAAGAAAGGAAAACTGTCGCCAAGATATGTGGGACCGTTTTCCATCATAAGAAGGATGGGGGATGTAGCTTACCAATTAGCACTTCCGTCGCAATTAGCAGCTCTACACGATGTGTTCCACGTGTCGATGCTAAGGAAATACAATCCGGATCCGTCCCATGTTTTAAATGTTCAAGATATTGAAGTACAAAGCGACGTGACGTACGTCGAGAAGCCGGTCAGGATAGTGGAGACCGAACAAAGGGTGTTGCGAAACAGAGCGATTCAGTTCGTAAAAGTGGTATGGGACCGTCATGGTGATGAAGAGGCCACATGGGAACTTGAATCGGAGATGAGAACAGCTCACCCCGAATTGTTTGTGTAATTTAATTTGAGAACCCTACTTCACTCGATTTTCGGGACGAAAATTTTAAAAAGAGGGTTATATTGTAATACCCCAATTTCTCAATGAAGTGGAAAATTACCAAAATGCCCCTGAGTTGTTAAATTAATTATTTTGTGATGTTAAGTAAGGAAATAGTGGGGCCCATTGCTCAAAATAAAATCATATGAGCACATTATGAATGTTAAGTTTTATTGGTTGGGTAATTTTCATCATTTGGGTCAAAAATGGCTAAATGGGTCAAAGGGCCCAAATGGGGCCCATCGGGTCTTGCTGGGTTATTTGACCGTTTTGTGATTTTAAATTAAAAGGGGTTAAGCCTATTTGATTGGAAATCAAGTGGAGGAAAAATGGGTAGGCTTGATCCATATGTAAAAACCAATTGGAAATGATCAAAATACCATAAATGGGTCATGTTGTCAAAAACGGGTCAAGGAGCTAAAAGTGGACCCAGCGGGTCGAGTTGACTATTGTTGACCGTGTGAACCCTCAAGGGATCTCAAACACGAGTCAAATCAGTTGAGTGGGACTGAGGTGAGTTGGAATAAAATAAAAAGGTGAGTTAACTCATGTGCATTAAATGAAATGCATTAAATGTGATGAGTTGGGTTGGAATAAAAATACCTTGAGTTGGGTGAGTCAAAATGGAAACCCATGGGACTGTAAATCAGTGAGTTCAAGTGGGAATTGGAAGAGTTTTGCCCAGCTTTAACCACCCAAACAAGTCCCACACGTTGGGGACTTGTTGGGGTGATTTTCATGATGGCATTTAAATGGGAATACATGGGAATTGGATGAAATGCATGGGAGTGCCAAAGGGTGTGTTGGAAGTGCCAAGGGGTGCCTTGGATGGCACCCAATGCTCACCGTTTTGAGCAAGAAGTTATGAGGAATTGAGAGGTTTTTTGGGGGCTGAAAAACAAAAGGAGTGATCACCCTCACTTGGCCGAATTCCACATTGCAAAAGCATTAGAATTCCATCTCCTTTCCCTCTCTCAAGAACACCTCCTTGGCCGAATTTTATCTTGGTGATTTCACCATTGGTTCATGCTTCTAATCAGCTGAGACAAAGGAAGAAAGAAGGAAGGAAACAAGAGAGAAGAAGGCAAGGAGCAAAGGCATAAGAAAAGCTTGGAATTTGGTAAGAATTCCTTACAATGTTATTTAATAAGTTAGATTAAGTGGAACATGAATTGGCCATGGAATGGCTGATTTTATCAAGGACCTAAGCCTTGGTTAAAGGTTGTCTTAAGTGGTAAACAAATCACATTGGGTTCGGCCAGTTTGGATGGCCGAACCCCATGACATTGGTTTGGGTATTTTGATGGTTTTTGGAGGCTAAAAACCATGCAAAAATGATGAACAATTGTATGTGTTTAGATGCAAGATAAAGGATTTTAAATCTTGGATTTGGATGGCATAATTCAGCCTTGGAATAGCCAAATGCATCAAGAGTCTAAACCATGGAAGAAGGGGTCAAAAGAAATGAAAAGAGTTGGTTAATGGTTATGGTTTTTGAAATTTAAAACCATCCATTTGGGGACTGTTTTTACTTATTTTATTAAGATTTAAAATACATGCTTAAAGAGGGTTAAAACATGGGTTGGATATCAGAAAAGGCTGAAGATATGTGGTCTAATCAGTGGAGTAAAATTGGAGAAGATGGACCATGGGATCGGCCATCTTGGATGGCCGAATCCCATGATATCATGTTGAAATCTTGATGATTTTTGTAGGATAAAACCATGCAAATGTTTTACTGTTTTGGATGATTAGATTAGACATAAGATGACATGTTTAAGTGGTTCAAACCAAAGGCCATAGGGTTCAGCCAATGAGCATGGCCGAACCCCATGCAATGGTGTGATCATTTTGTGGTTAATGGTGATGGTTTTGAGAGATAAAAACCATACATTATCATGGAGTTTTTATGTGATTTACATGAAGATTATGTACTGATTTTGGTTGGCCAATATATGGCTGAACCATGGTAATGTTATGGTTAAGTTACTGATCTAAAACAGTAGATTAAAACTGGAAAAATGGACCATGGGGATTGGCCATCTTGGATGGCCGAATCCCATGAGGTATGATGGTTATTTGGACAAAATAATTAGATGGTTTTGAGAGGTTAAAGTGCAGCAATGATGTGCTGATTTTATATGAATAAGTGACACCAAAAATATGTATGAAAGACCAAAACATGGACTTAGGGTTCGGCCACCTTGGATGGCCGAACCCCATGTAAGTCTTTCATGTGTTTGGTGAGTTAAAAACCATATGAAGATATGGTGTTTTTATGGTAATAAATGGATTAATATGTTACTGTTTTGGTGGGTTAATATGCGGCTGAACCATGTTTAAATCATGGTTGAGTTAGCATGATTAGACCCTGAGTGATCATGGTGTGATTGGATCAAGTGAACCCTAGGGTTCGGCTATGAGTATGGCCGAACCCCATGGGGCTGTTTTGAAATAAATGGGCTGTTTTGAATGGGAACTTATGGTTGTTTTAATTAAGGAGACATACATGATAATTATGGACTATGTAATCAACCATTGATGATGATGGAAAGTGGGATAAAAACCCATAGGATGTGGTTCGGCCAAGTAGTATGGCCGAACCCAATCAATGATTATTTGATAAGTTTGGAGATTAAAGTTGACGAATGAAGAACCCCACAAGATGTTTGGGTCTTATATGTGAATGGATATTTAAATATTAGAATGATTTACTTATTGTTACATCACAAGGTGACGAGAGTTGAAGGAAGTGCGAGTCGTGACCGAGTGAAGCTCAAAAAGGAACGGACACTTAATCAAAGTTTAAGTAGGTTTCCTACCTACTTGTAACCACGGTTTTTACCCAATATTTCTTATGATACTCTTGTTTTAACATATGTGTTTCAAATGATATATTATGCATTAACAAATGGCATACAGGCATTGGCATCTCATGCATAGTCATGGGATAATGAATGAAGTTCTACAGTGATGGATACGATGGTACATGATGGGGGTTGCTCATTACATGTACATCGCTTATAGAAGAGATGAAGGTGTGTTGTAATTTACCTTGTCGGTGCGAGGCACGTCAAGTGATGGCTATGAAAGTACATGATGGGGGATGCTCATTGCATGTGCATATTTCATAGCATTGTTTTACCTGTTTTGATGATCATGTAATATGATATGTATATGCATGTTTTATATGCTAACATGTGGTAGCCCTGATTCGGGAACCTACTGGGCGCGTTGATCTAACGCCCTAATTCTATCCTCAGAGGAGATTGCAGGTACAAGCAAGGGGAAAGGGAAGGTCATTGACCAAGAGGGGAGCTGAGCCTAAGTGCTTAAATAATGGATTTGGATTACGTTTTATTACTGTCATTTGAATACTATTGTTGGACATGTAATAATTCGTTATTTGCTATGGTTTGTTTAGGATCATAACTTGTGGATGGTTGATCTATGTTATTTAATATTTAAGAATATTACTTGCTATCTCGTCTTTTTATTCCGCATGTTGATGTTAGTTCCATGTGTGAATCACTATCATGGTCTATTCCATGTACACATGGGTGGCCAGTTAAGGTTCAGACTTGGGTAGTCTGAACTTAACTCGCGTCGTGACGCCGCCCGCTCTCTTCCGTTGTTTATAAAAAAAAAAAAAAAAAATTAGACTCTGAAACTCTCGGAAATGGCGGGGCGTTACAGTTTTATCTAATGAAAATTAGGGTTGTAGATGAATGAATGGGAGTAAGTTGTAAAATGGTTTTATGATGAAAATGCAAAGGGGTTTATGGTATTGAAATGCATGGAGGAAGTGAACCTTGAGCCATGGGTTCGGCCATGGTGTATGGCCGAACCCTATGGTGATCAAATGGTGGAATGAAGGGTTGTGAATAATGGAAAGTAAATGGGAATGTTGGTGGTGTTGATGGACCCGAAAATTGTTTTAGCATTGATATTTGTAATGGACTCTAATGTAGCTAAGAATGATGGTTTTAAGTGTATGAATTAAACCCTTCATGGAGGGATTTGTGATAAACCCAAATGTGTAACAATGGACCCAAGAAAAATGGGGAAAGGACACCATGGGTTCGGCCATGGTGTATGGCCGAACCCATGGCCCAATTGTGATCCATTTTGGTGGGTTAAATTGGAGGATGAGTGATGTTCATGGTCTCCAAAGAGTATGAATGGGTAATGGATTCATTGTAGTTTAAATGTATGAGCTAAATCCCATGGGAAGAGTTGATGAATGAGGTATTTTGAAACCATGATTCATTACCCATCTAAAGGGTTAAGTGTGGGATTTTGTATGGGTTTAAATGAATGAGGGGTAGGTTAATAAAATGGTTAATTTTAATGGCTATATGACATGGGTCAATGGGTAATTAATGGACCTAAGTTGGGGATCTAAGTTTATGATCAATAATGGACTTAATCATGCATGGATAAATGAGTGATTAAGCATGAAAAAAGGGGTAGTGGCAAAACCGTAATTAGCGGCCAAATTCAAGAATTCCATGGAAATTGATCATGGACTTAGGGGAGCTAATGTAATAACCTTATAAGTGATTGATAAAGCCTAGGGTGGCCGAATTTTAAGACTTATGGGAGTAAAAGGTTTAATAGATGATATGGGACCCACAAAACCTAAATAGTGACCGGTTTTTTCATATGGGCTTAGAAATGGTTAAAACATGGACTAATGATGAATGTGTAATAAGGTACTGGACATCGCAGGCGGTGCGCGATCGGCGACCGGGTTTATCGAACGGAAAACGTAAAAGGACGCGGGTCGGTATTCGGTAGGATTCCTACCTTTTTGTAAGCCATGGATTTGGGTGATGTTTTCTTTAATCTATTTTGGAAATCATGTGGTTGTCTTTAAGATAAGTTTTGGATTATGTATCATGTGATGTTTTACTCTAAATTATTTTGGAAATTATGTGAATGCTTATGATGGGTTTTGGATTAAATATTGTGGGATGGTTTCCCTTGGATTTAGTTGGTAATCTTGTAATTGTTTTAAGATGGGTTTTATTACTATTGAATTTCATATATTACATGGCAAATGGCATCTACATCTCATGCATGGCATGGGAGGCATATGACAGGGGAAGGATGAAATGAAACCGGAGTCCATGCTCCGTCGGGGCGACCGATAAACAAGCATGGGGACATTTCACATATGTATTATTGTACCTTGACGAGGCCTTACCGTCAAGGGGGATGTTGTATTTATTGTTATACCTTGATGATGGTTCTTCCATCAAGGGGGATATTGTATTTGTGGTTACACCTTGACGAGGCCTTACCGTCAAGGGGGATGTTGTATTTATTGTTATACCTTGATGATGGTTCTTCCATCAAGGGGGATATTGTATTTGTGGTTACACCTTGACGAGGCCTTACCGTCAAGGGGGATGTTGTATTTATTGTTATACCTTGATGATGGTTCTTCCATCAAGGGGGATATTGTATTTGTGGTTACACCTTGACGAGGCCTTACCGTCAAGGGGGATATGGCATCGGGAGAGTAAGGATGATGGGTGGGATTCATAGAACAGACACCCATGGCATGACATTCATTCTATGGCTTTTCGTTATGTATTATCTATCTGCTTTGTTATCACTAATCCATGTGTTAGCCCTACTCGGAGTCCTACTGGGTGCGTGGTCTAACGCCCTACTTCTACCCTAGTTGATGACGCAGGAAATGCCGGAGCAGAAGGACGGGACGGGAGCCAAGCTTAAGAGCTTGGGAAGGCGGACTAATTATTTTATTTAAGTTATTTTGAGAAATGTGTATTTGAAGTAGTTTAATTTGTCGGAAATGTAATAATTGAGATTACTTACTATATTTTGGACATTATGGTTTTAAGGATGTTTGGTGATTGAATGAATGTAACTTCCTTGCTATCTAAGAATTTGTAGGTTAGGCTCTTTTATAATTTTCCGCAATTGGTTTAAATGTTCCCCGATGCTTACTTCTACGTGTGAACCATTCTCCGCGGACTTCATTCCACGTACACGTAGGGTTGGCCAGTTAAGGGCCGGGCTTTAGAAGCTCGGACTTAACTCGCGTCGTGACGTTCGCGCCCTTTGTCACTTTTCCTTTTTTAAAAAAAAATTAGACTCTGATTTTCGGTGAAAAGGGGCGGGCATTACATCGGTAAAGGATGATAGGTCGCTCTGGGTATGACTAGTTTCTGGACTTGAAACTTTGTCAGCATGGTGTTGCCCCAGACCGAGCCTTTCGTATGGATCGACATCTCGGTGCCATAGCTGTTGACCCATCGGCGACACCGATATGTCGACCGAGAAAACATATTACCGTTGGGAGTGCATTATTGCGCAACGGTGGGTTTGTTGAACGGTAACATTTCTACTCACCGACCCATCGGTGCGCCTGACCTGTCGGTACATTACCGTTGCTGCAACTAGTTGCCTTCTCTATATAAACCAATATTTATGCAACCAGTTGGTATCCTTTGGTAAAATCAGTTGGATCCTCATCATTATCAGTAAGCTTAAACAAGGGCCAATAGAAAGATCACTCTCTCTCTCGTATTGGGAAATCATATGCAGCCAATCATATGGATTGAGTTTGTGAGAAAGAGATGAGGAAAGTAAAATCATAAACAACCAATCTATTGATTGAGTTTGTAAGTGAGAAAGAGAGAAGAAATGATTACAAATTAGGAAACCTTTGGTATAACCAGTTTCCTTGTCGTCCTAGATTGTGATTGCTCTACAACGGCTACGAAGAGGAGCGACGACACACATTGGGTGAGATCTTCAAAAAGCACACATCAACGAGAAAGAACTTAAAAGACAAGTGCTTCTTGATTTTAATTTTATTTTAAAACCTTTGATCCGAAAGTGGATTAAAGGGGGATTTTCTCTGGAACCACTATAAAAAGCTCTAGAGTGTTGGCTTTGGCACAGTAGGTAGATTCCCAGCTAAATGGATATGTGGAATTCCTATTCTACAGTGGTGGGTGAAATTTTCAACCGATTGAGTGAGGTGGAATTCTTACTCTAATTGTGAGAGTGTAAATCCCCACTTAGTAGATTTGGGGATAACTCAATGTTGAGTTTGTCCTAACAGTGGATGTAAGTTGGCTAATCGAACTACTTGAATTTGGTCTTATGGTGTTTGGTCTTTGTGTGTTTTTATTTACTATTTAAGTACTCTTCTCAACACACATCACTTGGCATGTTGATTATCCTATTCTACACGTTGTGTACAAACATCAATAATCAAGCAAAATGTAAATGGTCAAAATCTTAGTGTGATTGTTTAAAGAAATTAGAAATAATTTATCACACTAAACAAATCTTTTAATTAATGTACCACTGCACTTAAAACAATTAAGAAATTTGTAAACACCATGGAAAATGGGATTGACCTATTCACCCCCTATAGGGTTAATCATGTTGTTCCAAGTACATTGAAAAAAGGACTTTCAGTATCCAAATTCCCACTTGGATTCTTCCATTTTCTAAAAAAACTCATTTCCTAAAAATAATTGGCTACCAACGAAATTCACAATCTTCCAACGTGTTTTGGACTTTGGGTATTATTATTATTATTTTGAAACTCTATTCCAAATAAGTTCATGTGGGACCATGACCCACTAAACCTCCAACCAAAAATTATAAAAATTCCTTCCATTATTTCCAAAATTATTTGGACTTTTCCACTATTTAAATTTTTGTTCTAAAATAAATATTATTTTCTCAAAATAAGTTTTCAAGTCAATCCTTCCAAAAACTATTATAATTTGGGTCCCACATATGCTAATTTTTAGAAGGTTTCCAAATTTGGGTTTCAATTTGCTAAAAATAAAAATCTAGCAAAAATTATATTTTCAATAAAATGTAATAATGGTTTTCATATAAATTTTATCCAAGATTTATAGAATTAATATTTATTTTTTAAAGCTAAAACACTTATTATATGTCTAAAATAAATTTTACAATCTTGTTTTCCTTAAAAACATCAATTCTCAAATATTGGAAGGGCGTCCTTTTTCAAAATCCACAGAAATAAGATTCATACTGTGCATTTTACAAAATTGGGGTCTCAAATTAATTTCTCTCTAATTTAAATTTCTACAATCAACAGAAATATTAAATTGTGTAATCTAATTGAGGGAAGATTTGTGTACAAAGAGCTAATTGAATATCCAAGTCAAGTGTATTTTCATAATAATTTTTGAAACATTAAATTGGCACATCACTGGGTCTAATCTGCACCTCCGTGGACACTGAACTTGCTGAGTTCAGATCTCAATTCAACTATCTGGTACTGGAGATGACAGAATACGACATCATATTTGGCATGGACTGGTTGGCTACCTTTCAGGCAGGCATTGACTGTCAACTTCGTAGAGTGATATTCTGGTCATCCGAGGGAAAACGGTTTATACTACATGCCAACAGACAGAGCATTCCTATGACTAGGAGATTACATGAAGAAATGAACCATCTCGTACTGAACAATATCAGACTAGATAAGGCACTGGTGGCTGAACTACTTGCAGTAGTGAAAAACTACACAGAGGTATTCCAGACAGAACTCCCTGGTTTGCCTCCGAAAAGGGAGATTGACTTCGAGATTAAGCTCTATCCTGGCACTACTCCTGTATCATTGCCTCATTACCAGATGACCGCTGCAGAAATGTCAGAACTGAAGAAACAAATTGATGAGTTACTCAGACTGGGATTCATCCGGCACAACACCTCATCCTAGGGAGCACCGGTATTGTTCGTAAACAAGAAAGATGGTACTTTTCAGATCTGTGTGGATTACAGGAAGTTGAATCAGCTGACTGTCAGGAACAAGTACCCTCTACCCAGAATTGATGATCTGTTCGGTCAACTTAGAGGCTCCAACCATTTCTCTAAGATTGATCTTATGTCAGGCTACCATCAAATCCTTCTCAGGGATGAGGACATAGAAAAGACGGCCTTCAGAACTCGGTATGGACTATACAAATATGTGGTCATGCCTTTTGGACTCACAAATGCACTAACTGTGTTCATGGATCTGATGAACAGAATATTATGTCCTTATTTGGATAAGTTCGTGATTGCCTTCATTGACGATATTCTGGTTTATTCCGCCAGTCAAGAGGAGCATGTTGAGCATCTGGGGATAGTCCTTGACACATTGAAGAAGAATCAGTTATGTGCCAAAGCAAGTAAGTGCGAGTTCTGGCTATCTGAGGTCAACTTCTTGGGGCACGTCATTTCAGCAGGAGGAATAGCTGTGGACCGGGCTAAAGTGGCACGGTTAGAGACTGGAAAGCTCCAAAGAATGTGTCCGAAATCCCCAGTATTCTGGAACTGGCTGGCTACTATCGAAAATTTATTATGGACTTCCCCAAGATTGTGACTCCACTCACCCGACTAACTCAGAAATGTAACGCCCGCCCCTTTTCACCAAAAATCAGAGTCTATTTTTTTTTTTTTTTGAAATAAAGAGTGACAAAGGGTGCGGACGTCACGACGCGAGATAAGTCCGAGCTTCTAAAGCCCGGCCCTTAACTGGCCAACCCTACATGTGCGTGGAACGAAGTCCACGGAGAACAGTTCACACGTAGACGTAAGCTTGTGGAATATTAACTAAGTGCGGAAATTTCCATAGAGACTATCCTCCAAATTTTCAGATAGAAGGGAAGAAACATCCATTTAATTACTAAAATACCACTAAATCGTACGGTCCAAAATAAAATCCAAAACATAGCAAGTAATTTAAGTTATTACATTCCGACGAGCTAAGTTACTCAAAATTACGTTTCCAAAATAAAACTTAAATAAACTAATTAGTCCGCCTTCCCAAGCTCCTAAGCTTGGCTCCCGTCTCGTCCTTCTGCTCCGGCATTTCCTGCATCATTAGCTAGGGTAGAAGTAGGGCATTAGACCAGGCGCCCAGTAGGACTCCGAATAGGGCTAGCACATGGATTAGTAATAACAAACACATATGAAATCATATAAGGGAAACCATAAGATGAATGTCATGCCATGGGTGTCTGTGTTATGAATCCCACCCATCATCTTTACTATCATGATGCCATATCCCCCTTGACGGAAAGCCCTCGTCAAGATATAACCAATCACAAATTATCCCCCTTGACGGCAAGAACCTCGTCAAGATATAAACAGTCACAATTCATCCCCCTTGACGGCAAAACCTCGTCAAGATACAAATAATCATAAATCATCCCCTTGACGGCAAAAGCCTCGTCAAGATATAAACAGTCACAAATCATCCCTCTTGACGGCAAAACCTCGTCAAGGTGTAAACAGTCACAATTCATCCCCCTTGACGGCAAAACCTCATCAAGATATAATAATAAATATGAAATATCCCCCTTGATGGAAAAACCATCATCAAGGTATAATAATTACCAATATCCCCCTTGATGGCAAAGCCTCATCAAGGTATAATAACAAATATGAAATATCCCCATGCTTGTTTATCGGTCGCCCCGACGGAGCATGGACTCCGGTTTCATTTCATCCTTCCCCTACCATATCTCTCCCATGTCATGCATGAGATGTAGATGCCATATGCCATGTAATATATGTAACATCATAGTCATAAAACCCATCTTAAAACAATCCCATGATTATCAAAATAAATCAAAGGAAACCCATCACATAATACCAAAATCCAAAACCCATCTTAAAAACAACCACATGATTACCAAACTAAATTAAAAGAAAACATTATATAATACTAAATCCAAAACCCATCTTAAAACAAACCATATAATTTCCAAAATAATTCAAAGAAACCATCACTCAATCCATGGCTTACAAAAAGGTAGGAATCTTACCGAATACCGATTAGCATCCTTTTTGGTTTCCGTTCGATAAACCCGGTCGCCGATCGCGCACCGCCTGCGATATCTAATACCTTATTACACACACATAATCAGTCCATATTTTAACTATTTCTAAGCCCATTAATCATTTCAAAGTCCATATGAACAATCAGTCACTATTTAGGTTTTGTGGGTCCCACTTAATCCATTAGACATTTTAATTTGCATAAGTCTAAAAATCAGCCTCCCAGGCTTTATTTAACCATACATAAACTTATTATTTAGTGCCCCTAAGTCCATGGTCCTCTCCCATGGAGTTCTTGAATTTGGCCATTAATTACGGTTTTGCCACTACCTCTTTTCCATGGTTAAACATTCACCTAACCATGTACATTTTTTGTTCATAATTGATCCATACACTCAAGTCCATTAGTGACCCATTTAATCATGCCATAACATTATTAAAACAACCCTTTTCCTTAACTTAATCTACATTAATTAACCACATACATAAACCCAAGTTTAGCCCATCAAATGGCTCACAAATTGGGTCATGGGTTTTACTAAAATCAGCCCCTTTAATTCAACCTAATCCCCACTTTTCCTTGGGTCTTTTTCACCACATTTAGATCCATAATAAGCCCTCCCATGAGGAGGTTTACATCATGCAATTCAAACCATCAATTTTGATCATCAATTTGGTACATTTTCTTGAGTCCATTAATGGCTCACTTAGTCATGCCATACTTCCCATTCTTTTCATGGTTTCCAAAACACTTAATTCATCAAAGTTTTCCCATAGGCTTCGGCTATACACCATGGCTGAACCCATGGTCCATTTAAAACCATCACCCTTCTCCATCAATTTCCACATTCATACACCCATAAACCATTACAATTTACAATACCTCACCATAGGGTTCGGCCATTCACCATGGCCGAACCCATGGTTCCTAGTCCATTGTTTCCTCATGCCTTTTTAAGGCTACCAACACCATTCACACCTCCCATGCATTTCCTCATTTAAGCCCCTTTAAAAATTTCCTACATTTAATCACTAAAAACCCTAATAATCCTAATCATTCCTTCCATGAATTTTCTTCATTAAACTCCCTTTAAAATTTACAACACTTGACCCTTTTGAGCCTCCAAATTATTAATGCATTGCTCCATCTCTTCCATCCTTCTAAACCCATCTAAAAACCACCAACATTCCCCACTTATTTTTCCATAATTTCATAACCATTAAAAACTACCATTTGACCACCATAGGGTTAAAAAAAAACATTCCATCCATAAAATTATGAGTACATTGCCATAGGGTTCATCAACACCACCAACATTCCCCATTTATTACTCACATGCATAATACCAAATTTAACCCATAACATGACCTACAAATGGGTCATGGTCTACATACATGACTTAGTTCTATCACAAGTCCATCTATTGAGAGAATCTAAACCATACACTTAATCATCAATCCTTAATCATTATTTGATACATTTAGGGTCCATCAATCTTAGCCATAATTCCTTTTTCTTTTCAACATTGGTTCATCATTTGGAGTTCATCAACCTTACCAATCTTCCCCACCATTCTTCCATGTTTTTCATTCAAGATCCCTTGTAAAAGAATTACCACATTTAGTCATTTAAAATCCTAACATCATTAATTATCCTTTCATGATACTAACCCTAAAAACTCCATTTAAAACCCTAATTAAATCACTTAAACACCCACTATGGGGTTCAATCATTCATTCATGCTTCTTAATGCCATAACAACCATTTACATTCCCCATAAATTTCCTCATTTACAATCCCTTAAAAAAAATTACTACATTAACCATTAAAACCCTAAAATTACAAATTATCCTTCCATGATTTTTAAATCTTAAAATTCCATTAAATCTCCAAATTAGCTTACATGTCTTCCACTCCTTAAAACCCTAACAAAAACACACATTACCTAATCACCCACCATGGGGTTCGGCCATACTACATGGCCGAACCCTATGGCCATAATTTCCTTCCAAATTACATAATTCCATGCTTAATCCATTTAATTACATAACACCCTTAATGCTTTTGTTTTTTTCTTCCTTAACCCTAATTTTTCCATTAGGGTTTGGTCCACTTTCCATCATTCCATTTGATGGATTTGAGATCCAAGGCCTATGATCATTTGGCCACCATCAAATTTAACAAAAATGGATCCCAAATCTTAAACCCTAAAAATCCAAATCTCTTGTTTTAGAAAATACTTACGATCCGACGTCTCCTCCGACTTTCGTCACTCCCGTCGGCTTCCTTGGCCTCCTTTCTTCTTCCTCTCCTTGTTTGATCGGCTAAGATGCTTGATCAATGGTGACAACCTCCAAGCTTGGGTTCGGCCATAGTAGGGTTTGATTTGAGAGAGAGAGAGAGAGGATGGAGATGAGAAAGGAGATCCCAAGCTTTGATCTTGGAGTGGTGGGCCTTTGCTTTGAATTTTTTTTTCTTCTCTTTCTTAGCTTTCTTTTCTTCTTTCCTTAGAGATGAGGGACGGTGGTGTGGGAGAGCAAGAGAGAAAGAGAATGAAATGAGAGTGAAGTGGAGAGAATGAGATGAAGACAACTTCTTTTGGTTGCTTAAAACATACTTTTTCATAACTCCTCCCACCAACCCATGTAAGATTTTTATCTTGCTTTATGGTGGTGGTTGGGATAACCACCACCTAAGTCCAACGTGTTTCATGGTGTTAGAGATAGGATTGTTTTGGTCTCCCCATTTTTGACCCCCTTTGACCATGATTAGATTAGTTTAGTTAATTTAATTAATTTGGTCATTAGGTTAAGTTAATTAATTCCCACCTAATTTAATTCCATTAAATTCCCTCTATGAAATCCACCCATGGTTGACCAAGTCAACCATGGTGGCCGGCCCCACCAATTCTTGGTCCACACGCCACCTCATTTGGTGAGGTGGAGGTGGGTCCCAATTGGCCACATCACCTTGGTCAACTTCAAATTAACTTAGGTGATTTTGACCCATTCAATTCATTCTAATTGGATCACCATTGGGCCCATGGCCCAATTACATTTTCCTCTTACCCATTTACCTTAAAGCTTACATCATCTTGATCCGTTGGGTCCCAAATGGGTATGGGGCCCAATTTGACCATCCTTGGCCCAATTGACCATCATGGACCCTTTAAATGAATTTAAATCCACTTCAAAGTCCATTGGGCCATAATTGGGCCTTTGCCCATATCTTGATCCATTCACCACTTATTCCCTCAAATTTCCAATTTCCACCATTAAAATAAATAATAACCACATATTCATTGATTTAAAAAAATTCTGGGCCATTACAAAAAAGGAGTCAAATTTGAATGGTCTGACGTGTGCAATCGAAGGCTTGAGGATCTGAAACAGAAGCTTATCACCGCTCCCATTCTGATTTTGCCGGAGAGAGGCAAGGGATATGAAGTATACTATGATGCTTCAGGAGAAGGACTTGAGTGCTCTCTCACTCAAGGTCATCATGTGGTGGCATATGGTTCAAGGAAACTGAAAATCCATGAACGCAACTATCCCACTCATGATTTGGAATTAGCTGCAGTGGTCTTCACTCTCAAAAGCTGGATACACTATCTATATGGTGAGAAATTTCAAGTGTTTTCAGACCATTAGAGCTTAAAATATCTGTTTGATCAAAATGAGCTCAATTTGAGACAGCGCAAATGGATGGAGTACCTGCAACACTATGAATTTGCACTGCGATATCACCCTGGCAAGGCAAATAAAGTGGTAGATGCCCTCAGCCGCACTTCACACGCAATTGTGGCCAGTCTGATTATGAAAGAATGGAAAATACTGACGACCATCCGAGAGTTCAATTTATACATCAAAAATTGTGGCAGCACGTATAATCTAATGGTACAGTCCAGTATGGTTTCAAAGATTGAACAAGAGTAGCGGACAGATCCTGAAGTGGTAGAAATATGGGCCAAGATGGACTGGAGAGGTTATACCAGAATGGGAATTACGACCTGAACAAGGTCTCTTATTCCGAGGCAGGACATATGTACCTCAAGGCCGCAGGAGAGAGCTGTTGACAGAAGCTTATCAATCAAAGCTCTCCATCCATCCGGGTAGCACCAAAATGTACCATGATCTGAAAAGGAATTATTGGTGGCATAGACTCAAAAGAGACGTGGCTGACTTTGTCTCTCACTGCCTTACTTGTCAGCAAGTCAAGACAAAACATCAGAGGCCGTCAGGCTGCTCAAACCTCTACCCGTGCCCGAATGGAAGTGGGAACACATTGCCATGGACTTTGTGACAGGGCTGCCGAGGTCTTCAAAGGGTAATGATACAATCTGGGTTATAGTGGACTGTCTGACCAAGTCTGCACATTTTCTCCCTAGTAAGATGACAGACTCCTCTGAGATCTGGGACGGTGGTATATCAAAGACATCATCAGGCTACATGGTATACCCAGGACTATTGTGTCCGACAGAGATGGCAGATTCAATAGCAGGGTGGGGCAGAGCATGCATTCGGCTATGGGAATAAATTTGTTATACAACACAGCTTTCCATCCACAGACCGATGGTCAGTCAGAGTGAACAAAATACAAACATTGGAGGATATGTTGAAAGCTTGCATGCTAGATTTCTAGAACAATTGGTAGGACCATTCTCCTTATTTGTTTATTCTCTCATTTCCTCTTGTTGTTCTTCGAGAATGACACCTTTTTCAACTATAGGGTCTTCTCTTACCTCTGGTTGGGTTTCCTTTTGTTCCTGAACGTACACAGGATTTTCAGAACTTGATCCAAGGCAAAGAAAAAAAGACTGACCTTTTGGTCCTTTTGGCCCATCGATTGGTATGGCTGGATTCTTCTCGTTTTGTAGACGGCTTGGGACTTGTTTGAGCTGACATCTTTCTAGGCATGTGTTTTTCTAGAAGGGATCTTCAACCAGTAGTTCGAGAGTGGATGTGATGAAGATTAAGCCTGACCTGATTTAGAAAAATCACTGAAATGGTGATTTTCTTCCTTATAGGGATGTAGGGAGCAAAAACCCTATGTTTTTCTGGTGGAAAATCACTCCGCGAGGTCCTATCGACTGGTCTAGGGCACGAGAGGGGAACGAGGGACCACAAACCTTCACGGGAGGGAAGACAACGAATTTGAAAGTGTTGTCGCTTTCGCAGAAAGTGACCCCTTTTTATTTTAAACTTTTTGTCTCACCGATATGTTGGTTCCATCGACAAGTCACCCTTTCGATATTTTCCCTCTTTTCAATAGTGCTTGATTTAACACAGTGTTAGTGCCCCGGCTTGGCTGAGTCCCTGTTTGTCAATTTCATGACTCGGGTAGAAGCACGTGCCAAGAAGCTCGAAGATTCAAGATGATCAAGGAAGAAGATCATGACCCACCAAGCTCTGTAACACCCGGGAACTTCAAAGTTACCAATTTATATGAATTTATTCATATTTACGGAATTGCCATTGTGAAATATTTGAGTTGAATTTAAATGGGTCAATGGTTCAATCAAGACCCAATGGTTAGTAGTTTTGAGTACAAAACAATAAATGGAAAAGATGTACATAAACGGGTCGAAAAATCATAATTGGGTCAAATTTTGTTAAATGTGTCAAAGTGGCCAAATTGGACCCAATGGGTTGTGGTTGACATGTTTGACAATAATTGAGCTAAAGCTTAATTGGATTAAGATGAGTTAAATGTTTGACTTGGGTTTGAGTTAAAATAAATGATGGAGTATAGTAGAGTAGAAAGTATTAGTTGAGTCACATAAAATAAATGAGTTAAGTTTGGGTGAGTTAAATACATGAGTTAGATGGAATAATTATTTAGGTGAGTGTATGAGAGTGGAGTGGGCTGGTTGTAGGTTTTAAACAAAAAAAAAAAAAAACGATTGGCTGCATGGGAGGTTTTACAAGCATGTAACTCCTACCTACAAGATGAATGAAATGGCGGTTACATAAGGTGAGTCAAGGAGCTAGCCGTTGGGGCCTAGGAGAGTTTTATTTCAAGTGAAACTCTCACACGCAAGATGGTTAATGAGAGGAATATATACAGCAAGATACTCATGGAAAGCTGTGGTGGGAGTTTCATCTCAAGATGAAACCCCAAGAGAAGTTATAGTCAATATAGGTTACCCAAAGGTACACCACACGTTGGAACATGAAATGGTTTCACTTCATGAGGAAACTCCCATTTGAATTATTAATAAGAGAAGGAGCCAAAGAGGGGGGTTACACAAATTCAAACCATAAGGGACGTTGGTTGCTTTGGGTGTTTCATTTCATAGATGAAACCCCCAAGTAACATCAAGAACTTTGATTGAGGTGAGGGAGTTACACAAGGTTAAACCTTGGGCTGGTTTTGATTAAACATAGAGGGCTCATTTTACTCTCTATCTCTATCTCTCTCTTCCTTGGACTGTTATCATGTCTCCAAACACCAAGAGCAGCAGCTGGTTGCTTAATCAGTCCTTGACCATCAAGGAATCAAGAAGAAGGAGAGGCGAAGAAAGGGAAAGGAACAAGCCGCAGTGAAGATCAATTGGAGGAGTCGCGGAAACGGTAGGTTTTCAATAAATAATTTTTAAATCATGATCCGGCCATTGGATGGCCGAATCTAACAAGGGTTAAATATTGGTTGGAAGTGCATGATTAGGATGAACAAAAATATGCAATGAAGAAGACTGACAAAATAGTCAGTCGACTGAATCATTGATTCAGTCGACTGAACTGACAATGGACGAATCAGAAATAAGTTTCTGGGAGTTTCAGCAGACTGAATGAGGGAGTCAGTCGACTGAACTAATGGTGATTGAAAGCAGAAAGAGTTTCTGGAAGTTTCAGCCGACTGAATATACGATTCAGTTGACTGAATGGATGCTTGTTAAACACGTAAATGAATGATTGGTAGTTCAGTCGGGTGAATATATGATTCAGTCGACTGAAAATAAACTGGCAGAACAAACAGTTGACCTAATTCAAAGTCAGCCGACTGAATCTGTGATTCAGTCGACTGAAAGGGTACGAACCATGTTTCAGCCGACTGAATGTGTATTTCAGTCGACTGAAACTGAACTGGCAAGACAAACAGACAATCTGACTCGAAGTTAGCCGACTGAATCTGTGGTGCAGTCGACTGAAATTCTGATTCAGTCGACTGAACGCGTAATTCAGTCGACTGAATCGAAATGTACAGCTTTGAATATTAACTTGCTTCTATGTAAATAAGGAATTGGATTTGCTAGAATGGTGTACAAGTCGTGAACGGGAGACGGTTCAAAAGAAGAGTCAATCTAAGTTAATTTGGTGTAGGTTTCCAACGTTTTTGTAACCACATATGATATTGCCGTTTTATGTTGATTTCGATAAGTTGTTTGAATGTTATGTTTTATTTACAAATGGCATATATGCATAGAGATCTCATGCATGGCATGGGGTGATGATGTTGTTGTAACCGGAGGCCACACTCCGTTGGGGCGTCCGAAAGACCACTGTGGGGTACCCTGATGATGAGAATCCCATCAGGAGGAATCCGGAGGCCACACTCCATCGGGGCGTCCAAAAGACCACTGTGGGTTACCTTGACGATGAGAATCCCGTCAAGTGATGGCTATGTTGAATGGTGATGGGTGGGACTCATTACATGTTCATTTCATACATAGCATGTTTTATGGAATTTTGTCACACACGTATTATTATTATATTGTTTGCATGATTTTGACTAACCATGTGGTAGCCCTATTCGGAAACACTACTGGGGGCGTTGATCTAACGCCCTATCTATATCCTTAGTGGATGACGCAGGGAAAGGGAAGAACGTGGATCGAGAAGAGGACCAAGCAAGGAAACTTGGGCGTTTTGAATGAACTTTGAATGGACTATTTATGGACTTGTCATTTGATTTATTCGAACACTGTAATTTGGTAATTAGTTATGTTGTCTTGTAATAAGTAGATAAGTAGATGCTGTGGATTGATTTATTTTGGATGGTTGGATTGAATGGTAGACTAAGGTTATTTTATAATTTTGGAAAATAAATCTTGTACTTTGCTATCTTAAGTTTTAAAATGGATTAGTTTTAGGATCTATTCCTCAGTTAGACTAAGACTAATATAATTCCGCAAGTTGTATTTGTACCATGTGTGGTTCAGTTTATGGACTTAATTCATACACACATGGGCTTGGCCAGTTAAGGGTCGGATTTAGAGATCCGAACTTAACTCGCGTCGTGACACTCCGCCCCGATCACATGATTATTATATTTAAAAAAAAATATACTCTGAAAATTAGAGTGAAAAGGGCGGGGTGTTACAGTTGGTATCAGAGCGAAACGGGAAGTTGAATTTTCAGAAGTAAGATTAAGACGGTTTCATGTCTCACTGACGGATAAGAATCCCAACTGACCGACTCTTCGGAGTCCGCTCATTGGGGGCCGGATTAATTTACTTCGTGGACTCAGACTGAACAAATCAATCTAAGAACAACAGTGAAAGATAGCAAAAGTACAGTATTATAATTGATCTATCAAACGTAGCAAAATAGGATATACATCCCCCAATACTCCCCAATTGAGAAAAACAAACATAGGGAATTTAGAGATTCTCCCCTCAAAAAACAAATAGAAAACCAAGTTTGCTTATTTGGAAATCTCCCCAAAATTGTGAAAAATACAAACTGTACGAGGAAACTAAGTCAATAATGTTTTTATGACTTAGGGAAATGGCTCCAAAGAAAAGGATCCCTCAGAACCAGAAAGGGAAGGAAAAGGTGTTGCAAATCACGCAACATGAGAAAGTGTTATCACAACAAGGAAAATTTGTGCATGAGAAGGAGCCGTCTATACATGAGAAAGAGGTAACCCAACCTGATGAGGAGCGATCTGTTCATGAAAAGTAGCACAATGGGGAAGAATCACAGCACTCTTGGAGGGAAGAAAAGGGGAGTGAGAATGCATCACGGAAGGAGGGAGAAGGGAACAGTGGTGTACATATACCACATGTGCCGCCTGAGCTTCAGGGCTTAGTCCAAGCAGTGGTAACCTCTGTACTCTAGCAACATATGAATGGGAGTGAAAGTTCCAGGGATGCAAGTGACCGGAGTATGGCACGAGAATTTCAACAACAGCGTCCTCCCTACTTCAAAGGGAAAGAAGGGGCTGTAGGAGCCGAGCATTGGCTGAAGAAGATCACTCAGATCTTAAAATTACTTAAGATCTCGAGTCATGCTGACAGGATTCTACTGGCTACTTCACAATTGGTAAAAGATGCCGGTAAATGGTGGGAGGTGTTGGAGAAGTAGAGGGCACTCATACCAGTTAGGGAGAGGAAGGCCATGACATGGAATGAGTTTTCAGCAACCTTTCTGGAACACTACTTTCCGGAGGAGGAGAAGGAGCGACAGACGGAACTTTTTCTGTCCTTGGTACAAGGCTCTATGACGGTGGCAGAGTATCACCGTGAATTTCTCAGTTTATCCATTTATGCATTCTATATGGTGGACACAGAACTTCGCAAGGCAAGAAAGTTTGAGAGGGATCTACGGCCAAACATCAGGGCCAAAGTGACCATATTTAAGTGCACCACATTGGCTGAGGTGGTCAGCAAGGCCACAATAGCAGAACAGGAGTTGAATGCAATGGTGCTGTTTGACAATCGTCGAGCTCTTAGTGGGAGGGGTGGGTTTCAGCCCAACAAGAGGTTCCGTCCGAACTTCAGTAGACCCTCACCATCTACTGGGTCCGCGGGGAGCTTTCGTCCCAACCAGCCCTCCCCATCTGCATCAATCACCCAGTCATTCAAAGGGGGTGAACAACTGTTTCCATTGTGACCAGCCGGGTCACTTCAAGAGAGATTGTCCAAAGCTCAATAAGCTCTCATATTCCAGAGGATCTTTTCGTCCACCAGCTAGGCCAGCTAACTCCCGAGGAGGCAAGACTTATAATCAGGCGGGTCGGGCGCCTAATCCTACCGGATCTGGACGACTATTTGCTCTGGAACCTCCTGAGGATGTGGATCATTCTGTGATTCAAGGTATGGCCGTTGTCAATAGTTCTTATGCTTATGCATTGTTTGATTCTGGAGCATCGCACTCTTTTATATCTGCATCCTTTATAACTGCTACTGGAACACTAGTTCAAAAGCTGTCCACCACACTCACAGTAGCATCCCCTGTCGGAGACACGTCTTTGGGACTCATATGCACGGCCATAAATAAAAAACTCGCTGGACTCAGATTTGAGTTCAATTATCTGGTACTCGACATGACTGAGTACGATATTATATTCGGCATGGACTGGTTGGCTGGTTATGAAGCCAATATTGATTGTTATCGCCGAAGAGTGACATTTTGGTCACCCGAGGGAAAACAGTATATAGTTCGTGCCGACAAGCAAAGAAGACTGCAGGAAGGGTTGCATCATGTGGTGTTGAACAATATTGTCATCAACAAAGCACCAGTCACTGAACTTCCAGCAATTGTGAAAGAATTTGTTGATGTCTTTCCAAAAGAACTCCCTGGTATACCGCCTATGAGGGAGCTAAATTTTGAGATCAAGTTGTATCCTGGTACCTCACCAGTGTCTCTACCCCATTATCGGATGGCACCAGCAGAAATGTCCGAGTTGAAGAAGCAGCTTGATGAGTTACTCAGACTGGGTTGCATTCGGAACAGCACATCATCATGGGGAGCTCCAGTGTTGTTCGTGAAAAAGAAGGATGGTTCACTCAGAATGTGTGTGGACTACCGGAAGTTGAATCAGCTAACTGTCCGGAACAAGTATCCTCTACCCAGGATCGATGATTTATTCGATCAGTTGAGGGGATCCAGTCACTTTTCCAAGATTGACCTGATGTTCGGTTATCATCAAATCCGGGTCAGGGAGGAAGATATTGAGAAAACAGCTTTCAGAACACGGTATGGACTATTTGAATTTGTAGTCATGCCATTTGGGCTTACCAACGCACCGGCTGTGTTCATGGACTTAATGAACAGAATCTTCCGTCCATATCTGGATGGTTTGTTATAGTATTCATTGACGATATCCTGATCTATTCCAAGATTCAGGAGGATCATGCTGAGCATCTTCGAATAGTATTGAACACCTTGAGACAGAACCAGTTGTATGCCAAAGCAAGCAAATGCGAATTTTGGCTACCTGAGGTCAAATTCTTAGGGCATGTTATAATAGCTGATGGTATAGCCGTTGATCCGGCTAAGGTGGCAGCAGTAAGCGAGTGGAAAGCACCAAAGAATGTCATTGAGATCCGTAGCTTCCTGGGTTTGGCTGGATATTATAGGAAGTTCATCATGGATTTCTCCAAAATTGCTTCTCCATTGACTCGACTCACTCAGAAAGGAGTCAAGTATGAGTGAACAGATCTGTGCATCCGGAGGTTTGAGGAGCTGAAAGATAGACTTACAACTGCTCCCATCTTAATTTTGCCGAAAAGAGGCAAGGGTTGTGAAGTACAATGCGATGCTTCAGGAGAGGGACTGGGATGTTCACTCATGCAACGGGATCGTGTGGTGGCATATGGTTCAAGACAACTAAAGATACATGAACGCCTCTACCCCACCCATGATCTGGAATTAGCTGCAGTGGTCTTCGCTCTTAAAAGCTGGAGACACTGAGAAGTTTGAAGTCTTTTCAGATCACAAGAGTTTGAAGTATTTATTTGATCAGAAAGAACTCAACCTGAGGCAGCGCAGATGGATGGAATATCTGGCGGACTATGAATTTCCACTCCGATATCATCCAGGAAAGGCCAACAAGGTGGCAGATGCTCTTAGTCGTATGTCTCATGCATTAGTGGCATGTCTGATCAGGACCGAATGGGAGATGTTGAATACCATTCGTGAGTTCAATCTATACATCACAAACCATGGGAGTATGTACAATTTGATCATACAATCCAACATGGTTACAAAGATTGAACAGGAGCAGCGAGCAGACCCGGAAATGGCAGAGACATGGGCAAAGATGTCTATTGCCGAGGTTGTACCGGATTGGGAATTACGACCAAGACAGGGTCTTATGTTCCGGGGTAGAATTTATGTGCCAAGAAGCTGCAGAAAAGAATTACTGATAGAGGCACATCAGAGCAAGCTCTCCATTCATCCGGGTAGCACAAAAATGTATCATGACTTAAAAAGACATTATTGGTGGCATGGACTCAAGAAGGATGTTGCAGAGTTTGTGGCGCATTGTTTAACTTGTCAGCAAGTTAAGACGGAGCACCAGAAACCACCAGGGTTACTCAAACCCTTAGCAGTGCCGGAATGGAAATGGGAGCACATTTCCATGGACTTTGTGACGGGGTTGCCGAGGTCCTCGAAGGACAATGACTCTATATGGGTCGTGGTAGATCGACTGACCAAATCCGCGCATTTCATTCCTATCAAGATGTCGGATTCATCTGAGACATTGGATCGGAGATATATCAAAGACATCATCAGATTACATGGTGTTCCTCGGACAATCGTATCTGATAGAGATGGCCGATTCACCAGCAGGGTATGGCAGAGTATGCAGTCAGCCATGGGAACAGATTTACTGACTAGCACAGCATTTCATCCACAGACTGATGGACAGTCAGAAAGAACAATACAAACATTGGAGGACATGCTGAGGGCGTGCATGCTAGACTTCAAAGGTGGATGGGAGGATCATTTGCCATTGGTGGAGTTTTCTTATAACAATAGTTACCAAGCAAGCCTTCAGATGGCACCATTCGAAGCTTTGTATGGTAGACCATGCAGGTCACCAGTGTGCTGGACCGAGGTCGGCGAACCTGTACTGATAGGACCCGAGTTGGTTACAGAAACTACTACACAGATCCAGTTGATACGCCAACATTTGTTGACCGCACAAAGTCGGCAAAAGAGCTATGGTGATAAAAGGAGGAGGTTTCTCGAATTTGAAGTGGGAGACATGGTATTTTTGAAGGTCTCGCCACGAAAAGGGCACATGAGATTTGAGAAGAAAGGAAAATTGTCGCCAAGATATGTGGGACCGTTTTCAATTATCAGAAGGATGGGAGATGTAGCCTATCAGTTGGCACTACCTTCTCAATTGGCGTCGCTACATAATGTATTCCATGTGTCGATGCTGAGGAAGTACAACCCTGATCCGTCTCATGTTTTGAATGTGCAAGATATAGATGTGCAAAGCGACGTCACTTATGTCGAGAATATTAGAGAGTGAACAAAGGGTGTTGCGTAACCGAGCGATTCAGTTCGTCAAGGTGGTATGGGATCGACATGGTGTTAAGGAAGCCACTTAGGAACTGGAATCGGAGATGAGAACATCTCACCCTAAATTGTTTGTATGATTTATTTTGAATTCCTACTTCGTTCGATTTTCGGGACGAAAATTATAAAAAGAGTATTGTATTGTAACACCCTGGAATTTCAAAGTTACCAATTTATATGAATTTATTCATATTTACGGAATTGCCATTGTGAAATATTTGAGTTGAATTTAAATGGGTCAATGGTTCAATCAAGACCCAATGGTTAGTAGTTTTGAGTACAAAACAATAAATGGAAAAGATGTACATAAACGGGTCAAAAAATCATAATTGGGTCAAATTTTGTTAAATGGGTCAAAGTGGCCAAATTGGACCCAATGGGTTGTGGTTGACATGTTTGACTATAATTGAGCTCAAAGCTTAATTGGATTAAGATGAGTTAAATGTTTGAGTTGGGTTTCAGTTAAAATAAATGATGGAGTATAGTTGAGTGGAAAGTATTAGTTGAGTCACATAAAATAAATGAGTTAAGTTTGGGTGAGTTAAATACATGAGTTAGATGGAATAATTATTTAGGTGAGTGTATGAGAGTGGAGTGGGCTGGTGGTAGGTTTTAAACACAAAAAAAAATGATTGGCTGCATGGGAGGTTTTACAAGCATGTAACTCCTACCTACAAGATGAATGAAATGGCGGTTACATAAGGTGAGTCAAGGAGATAGCCGTTGGGGCCTAGGAGAGTTTTATTTCAAGTGAAACTCTCACATGCAAGATGGTTAATGAGAGGAATGTATACAGCAAGATACTCATGGAAAGCTGTGGTGGGAGTTTCATCTCAAGATGAACCCCAAGAGAAGTTATAGTCAATATAGGTTACCCAAAGGTACACCACACGTTGGAACATGAAAAGGTTTCACTTCATGAGGAAACTCCCATTTGAATTATTAATAAGAGAAGGAGCCAAAGAGGGGGGTTACACAAATTCAAACCATAAGGGACGTTGGTTGCTTTGGGTGTTTCATTTCATAGATGAAACGCCCAAGTAACATCAAGAACTTTGATTGAGGTGAGGGAGTTACACAAGGTTAAACCTTGGGCTGGTTTTGATTAAACATAGAGGGCTCATTTTACTCTCTATCTCTATCTCTCTCTTCCTTGGACTGTTATCATCTCTCCAAACACCAAGAGCAGTAGCTGGTTGCTTAATCAGTCCTTGACCATCAAGGAATCAAGAAGAAGGAGAGGCTAAGAAAGGGAAAGGAACAAGCTGGAGTGAAGATCAATTGGAGGAGTCGCAGAAACGGTAGGTTTTCGAGAAACAATTTTTAAATCATGATCCGGCAATTGGATGGCCAAATCTAACAAGGGTTAAATATTGGTTGGAAGTGCATGATTAGGATGAACAAAAATATGCAATGGAGAAGACTGACAAAACAGTCAGTCGACTGAATCATTGATTCAGTCGACTGAACTGACAATGGACGAATCAGAAATAAGTTTCTGGGAGTTTCAGCCGACTGAATGAGGGATTCAGTCGACAAAACTAACGGTGACTGAAAGCAAAAAGAGTTTCTAGAAGTTTCAGCCGACTGAATATACGATTCAGTCGACTGAAGGGATGCTTGTTAAACACGTAAATGAATGATTGGTAGTTTAGCCGACTGAATATATGATTCAGTCGACTGAAAATAAACTGGCAGAACAAACAGTTGACCTGATTCAAAGTCAGCCGACTGAATCTGTGATTCAGTCGATTGAAAGGGTACGAACCATGTTTCAGCCGACTGAATGTGTATTTCAGTCGACTGAAACTGAACTGGCAAGACAAACAGACAATCTGACTCGAAGTCAGCCGACTGAATCTGTGGTTCAGTCGACTGAATCGAAATGTACAGCTTTGAATGTTAACTTGCTTCTATGTAAATAAGGTATTGGATTTGCTAGAATGGTGTACAAGTCGTGAACGGGAGACGGTTCAAAAGAAGACTCAATCTAAGTGAATTTGGTGTAGGTTTCCTACCTTTTGTAACCACATATGATATTGCCGTTTTATGTTGATTTCGATAAGTTGTTTGAATGTTATGTTATATTTACAAATGGCATGTATGCATAGACATCTCATGCATGGCATGGGGTGATGATGTTGTTGTAACCGGAGGCCACACTCCGTCGGGGCGTCCGAAAGACCACTGTGGGGTACCCTGATGATGAGAATCCCATGGGGAGGAATCCGGAGGCCACACTCCATCGGGGCATCCAAAAGACCATTGTGGGTTACCTTGACGATGAGAATCCCGTCAAGTGATGGCTATGTTGAATAGTGATGGGTGGGACTCATTACATGTTCATTTCATACATAGCATGTTTTATGGAATTTTGTCACACACGTATTATTATTATATTATTTGCATGATTTTGACTAACCATGTGGTAGCCCTATTCGGAAACACTACTAGGCGCGTTGATCTAACGCCCTATCTATATCCTTAGTGGATGACGTAGGGAAAGGGAAGAACGTGGATCGAGAAGAGGACCAAGCAAGGAAACTTGGGCGTTTTGAATGAACTTTGAATGGACTATTTATGGACTTGTCATTTGATTTATTCGAACACTGTAATTTGGTAATTAGTTATGTTGGCGTGTAATAAGTAGATGATGTGGATTGATTTATTTTGGATGGTTGGATTGAATGGTAGACTAAGGTTATTTGATAATTTTGGAAAATAAATCTTGTACTTTGCTATCTTAAGTTTTAAAATGGATTAGTCTTAGGATCTATTCCTCAGTTAGACTAAGACTAAGTATAATTCCGCAAGTTGTATTTGTACCATGTGTGGTTCAGTTTATGGACTTAATTCATACACACATGGACTTGGCCAGTTAAGGGTCGGATTTAGAGATCCGAACTTAACTCGCGTCGTGACACTCCGCCCCTATCACATGATTATTATATTTAAAAATAAATAAACTCTAAAAATTAGAGTGAAAAGGGCGGGGTGTTACAAGCTCAAAGCTCATCGTCATGGCAATCACAAAAACAAGTATATGGCCACAGATGACCTTAGGTGGAACCCACACTTGAAAAAGGACTAATCTTAGGCTTAGTTGCATATGTTTGTAATAAACATTACATTTCTAAAGAGGATGTTGAATAGTAAATTGGAAGTGATCTTAGAAACATGAATTATGTTCACTGTCAGCACGACCAGTCTATCTCACCGACCTCTCAGTGTAGTCAGAAACGACCCATCATTGTGAAAGACTAGTGGGCCAGTTTGACTAAAGTTTTGGAACTTCGAACTGTCATTCTGGATATGCCTCTGACCGAGAGTCTCGTATGCACCGACCCCTTGGTGATGAACTTGAACGACCCCTCGTTCGATATAAAACTTATGAGTTCTGGACTGTGAATCATCAGGGCTCTCGATAAAACAGACATCTGAGTATACCACGATCGATCGAGAGTAACAAGACCGACCCCTTGGCAAAGGGCGATAGGTCGTTATGGGTAACAAGTTTCCAAAGTGGAAACTACTGTCAAGCATGTTTTGCACAAAAATGAGTTGTCGTATGGACCGACCCATAGGTGCCATAATTGTCGACCTATCGGCGACACCGACATGTCGGTTGGAAAGTTATTATGCCGTTGGGGGTGCATTTAATGTTCAACGGTCGGGTGGTTGAATGGTAATAAATATGAACACCGACCCATTAGTGCCACCGACCTGTCGGTCCTGGACAGTTTATATGACCATTAAAACTCCTCTATAAATATGAGTGGTGTGTGATCGTTTCACTATCTTCCTTGAGCTAGAAAGAGTTATACACTCTTAAGAACGATCAACACTCTTGTGACTTTGCAAGTGAGAAAGAGAGGAGGATAGAAAGATCATAAGCAACCAATCTATTGATTGTATTTACAATTGAGAAAGAGAGGAGGAGAGAAAATCATAAATAACCAACCTTCGGATTGAGTTTGCAAGTGAGACAACTATAATCTAGAAAAGCGTTGGTCGAACCAAGTTTCCATGTCAGCCTGAGCTTGTGATTGCTACACGACGGTTGCAAGAAGTAGCGTCGACTAACTTGGGTGGGATCTTCAAGAAGCACACATCAGCGAGAAAGAGAGGAAGGTTGACAGTGAATTGGAACCCAACTTGGAAATATGTATTCAGTTTCACTCTCAGCTTGACCAGTCAATCTCACTGACCCCTTGGTAGAGATAAAATCAACCCATCGTGGTTAAGGACTGGTCGGCCAGATTGAGATAGGTTCTGGAACATTGAAATGTCATTCTGGGTATGCCTCTGATTGAGAGTCTCATATGCACCGACCCCTCGTGAAATGCGGAAATGACCCCTCGTGGTCAACGGCTCCTCGGTCATAATCTTGAGTTCTGGAATATTTGAACTCATATGTACTCTTGAAGATACAGACATATCGGCAATCAAAGACAAATAGAGAGTACCAGGCCCGACCCCTCCGCAAAGGGCGACAGGTTGTACCGGGTAACTGGTTTCTATGAGATGAAAGTACTGTCAAGCATGTTTTGCACCAGAATGAGCCTCTCATTTGGACCGACCCCTCGGTACCATAAGTGTCGACCCATCGGCGACAACGACATGTCGACCTAGAAAGAATATTACCATTGGGAGTGCAATTAATGCACAATGGCCAGGTTTGTAATGGTAACATTTCTAGTCACAGACCCCTCAGCACAACTGACGTGTCGGTACATTACCTTTACTACAACTGGTTGCCTTCACTATATAAACCACTCTTCATGCAACCAATTGGTATCCTTCCGAAGGATCAGTTGGAACCTCATCTTTATCAGCGAGCTTAACAAGGGCCAACCGAGGGATCACTCTCTCTCTCTCGTGCTTACACTAGGGGAATCAAATACAACCAATTAGATGAATTGAGTTGTGTAAGAGAGAGAGAGGAAGGAAGAAAACTCATAAACAACCAATCTGAGGATTCAGTTAGAAAGTGAGAAGAAGAGAATCTTAAAGTAGGAAACCTTTGGTAGAACTAGTTTCCTTGACACCCTAGATTCTGATTGCTCAACGGCAACTAAAAGGAGGAGCGTCAACACACATTTGGTGGGATCTTGAAGAAGCACACATCAGGAGAAAGAGTTTCAAATGCAAGTGGTCATTGGTTTTAATTTCTTTAAAATCTTTGTTCCAAAAGTGGATTAAGGATAGGTACTCCGGAATCACTATAAAAAACTCTAGATCGGAGTCTCCGGCACAGCGGTGGGTGGAATTTCCAGCCAAATGGATAGGTGGAATTCTTATTCGATAGTGGTTGGAGAAATTCCCAGCCAATTGAGTGAGGTGGAATTCTTACTGTAATTGTGAGGGTGTAAGTCCTCACTTAGTGGACTTTGGAGTTAGCTCAAGGTTGAGCGAGTTCTAACAGTGGATGTAGGTTGGCTAACCGAACGACTTTAAATTGGTCTTTTGGTATTTGATCTTTGTGTGTTTGTATTTAATGTTTAAGTACTCTTCTTAACACGCATTGCTTTCTCTATTGATTATCTTATTCTATACATTGTGCATTAGCATCGATAATCAAGCTTTATGTAAAGGGGATAAAATCTTAGTGTGAATGTTTAAATAATTGAATAAACAATCCATCACACTAAAGAAATCTCTTGATTAAATATTCTGTTACACTCAAAATAATCAAGAAATTTGTAAACACCAGTAAAAATGGGATTGACCTATTCACCCCCCTCTAGGCTCAATGACGATGTTCTAGCACATTGAAAATGGGAACTTTCAGGTTTTAAAAACAAAATTAAACCAAGAAACACTTGTGTTAAAGCTCTTTCTCGCTGATGTGTGCTTCTTGAAGATCCCACCCACTGAGTGCCGACGCTTCTCCTTGTCGCCGTCGTATAACAATCACAAACTCAGGGTGACAAGGAAACTTGGTTGAAACAAAGCTTTCCTAGATCATAGTTGTCTCACTTGCAAACTCAATCTGAAGATTGGTTGATTATGATCTTTCTCTCCTCTTCTCTTTCTCACTTGCAAACACAATCAATAGAGTGGTTATTTATGATTTTTCTCTCAAGAATGTTGATAATAAAAATGATCACCCAACACTCATATTTATAGAGGAGTCTTAACAGTCTTTTAGACTGTCCAGTACCGACAACTCGGTGGCACCGATAGGTCCGTGTTCATATTTATTATGGTTCAACCAACCGACTGTTATACATTAAATGCACTCCCAACGACATAATTACTTCTTGGTCGACATGTCAGTGTCGCCGATTGATCGACAGATATGGCACCGAGAGATTGGTCCATATGAGAGGATCGTTCTAGTGTAAAGTATGCTTGACAGTAGTTTCTATTTTAGAAACCTATTACCTAGAACGACCTGTCGCCCTATGCCGAGGGGTCGGTCCTGTTACTCTCGATCGTTCTTGATATACCGAGATGTCCGTTTTATCGAGAGCCCATTTGAGTTCGCAGTCTAGAACTAATAAGTCTTTTACCAACGAGTTGTTGAGCACGAGGGGTCATTTAAGTTCATCACTGAGGGGTCGGTACATACGAGACTCTCGGTCAGAGGCATGCCTAGAATGACAGTTCTAAGTTCCAGAACCTATGTCAATCTGGCCGACCAGTGCTTGACCATGATGTCCTCTTGCCTTGGAGGATTGTAGCAGTGAAGCTCGACTCAAGTGGTAGTAACCAGCATCACCAATGTATGGAAATCACACCGAAGGTAATATTGGCCATAGATGACTTTAGGGTGAACCCAACACCTTAGGATGAGCTAGACTCGACTTAGACAACATCTTGCTAAATCACAAATCAAGTCTAATGGTCTTTGACAGCCAATAGAAACATATGGAATAAAAATGTAAAAACAGTTTTATTGTCATGCTTACACATTGTGTCTAGCGATCCATCGCCATTGGGTAGAGACGATACATCAACGTATAACGATACATCGTCTAGAACATTGAAGGTTAGTAATAGCCCGGATTTTCAATGCAATAAATATATTGGCTATTATTTATTTTAATTGTTAAAAATTAAGATTCATAGATGGAATGGGTGATAAATGGATAAGAATTGAGGCAATGGCCCAAGTATGGTCCAATGGACCATGGATAGGATTAATTCTATTTAATTGGGTCAATATGGTCAATTGGGTCAAATGCCCAATTGGGACCCAATGGGTCAAGATGAATTGAGGTTTAGGGTAAATGGGTAAGGAATTGACTTGATCGGGTCATGGACCCAAATAAGATCTAAGGCATGGGGTCCACCTCATCAAGTGAGGTGGCAAGTGTATGAGGTAATATCAAAGTGGCATAGCCAAGTGGGACCCAAGTCCACCTCATCAAGTGAGGTGGCGTGTGGACTAAGGCACATGTGCGGCTAGCCACCATGGTTGATTGGTCAACCATGGGTGAGCTCATGGGTGAATTAAAGAGGATCAAGTGAAGTGAGTTGAGTTAAATTATTTAATTAAATCGCCTAAGTTAGATGGAAATAAATTCAAATGCTTGAGTTAGGAGAATGTTCATTTAAGTGAGTTGAATGGGGGTGAGTCACATGGGAGATGAAAAGATGGAGTGAGTCAAAGGGGAGGTGGAGATTTTCCATCTCAAAGGAAAACCTAGACCAAAAATGTTGGAGAGGGTGTGTGTGCCATGTGGAAGGCATGCATCCTCTTGGTTAGTCCATTTAACACATATAGATACATCAATTTGTGATCCATTTAATTCCATCAACCCCTACATCATCCTAGGTTCATCTCCCTTTACCATCCTAACCTTTTATCCGGTTAAGTCCCCTAAGAGGTTTCCATCATAAATTGGGGTTGAACCATGTTTAAGTGCACAAAAATGACTTAGTGGGGTTCGGCCATACAACATGGCCAAACCTCACTCTCTTGGTTTTGGGCCCCTCTTTTTAGTCCTTGATCATTTTAATCAATGTGGGTCCAACATTACTCCATCTTTTGATTTATTGACCGAATCACATTAGTAATCATTTTACATTAATAAAAACACCTCAGTCCATAAGATATTATCCATGGGGTTCGGCCATACAACATGGCCGAACCATGGTCCTTTATTTTCACCATATTCCTATCTTAGCTATCACTCTTTCCATGGCTAAACACTTAACTTATTTACACATAGCTTAGGTCCATAAATGATTCATTAGATAGACATAGATCCATAATAAATCCCTCCATTCCTTAACTTGATCATTCAATCTTCTTAAGCATGCATAGATCTACATATGATCCATCAAAGTGGTTCATGGGGTTCGGCCATGCCATGATGTCGCATTTCATCCTCTCCTCTCTTATATCATTTACAACATTAGATCCATACACAAAGTCCCTCCATGGGGGTTTAATCATACACTTAGGTCCATCATTTTAAAACCCAAAATCCATCAACATTTCTTCCATGGGGTTCGGCCATACAACATGGCTGAACCCATGGTTCATGGTTCTTCATCATCTCCTCATTTTTAAATCATTTTGAGGATGGTCTTTTCTTAAAATCATACACAACATGTTTATACCATTTGATGTGGTTCGGCCATACATCATGACCGAACCTCATCCAATCCTTTCTTGTGCTCCATGATCCATATACATAAAAATATAGGGTTTGGTCATGCAAGGGCCAAACCATGATCTTTGATCATTTTAACCATGCATGTTGTCATAAGCCATATATATACATATTGTCCTTAATAATCCTCATTTATATAACCTATCTTGTCCCTTAGCAAGATTAGGGTTTTGTCCATTTTTCCATCTCATTCCTTGGATGGATTTTGAATCCATGGCCCATGACATTTTCTCCAACTATTTTCAATCTGAAATGGATGTTCCCTTAACCTCCTTTTAATTAATAAATCATATCAAGGAATACTTACCGATTCCGCGACTCCTTCGTTTTCTTTCGTTCCGCATTGCTCCTCCGATCTTCTCCTTCCTTAGTCTTTTCTTTCTCCTCCTTGATCTTCGGCCAAAGAGTGGTGCTTGAGAGGGACATGGTTTAAGATGGAAACCCCAAGAGATGGTTCAGCCAAGGAGAAGGTTTGAGAGAGGGAGAGGAGGAGAGAGTGGGAGAAAACTCTAAGTTCTTGTGTCTCAATGAGAGAGATCGGCCCTATGGTTTTTGGTGAGAAAGAGACGATTTGAGATAGAAAACTCTAAGTCTTTTCTTGTCTTAGTGAGAGGGTCGGCCGAGAGAGAGCTAGAGAGAGGGAGAGAGTGAATGAGATGAAGGGAGCCCTTTCCATCTTGTCTTAGGGTTCCTTGGGTAAGACTCCACCTCCAACTACCCTCATCAATGGGGAGTCTTCCCCATGAGTCCTTTGACTAGCCAAGAGGGTGCATGCCCTCCACATGGCACACACCACCATCTCCAACGGTTTTGTGGCTAGTGGTTTCCATGAGATGGAACCCTCCACTTCCCCTTTGACTCACTCAGTGAATGCATGCCTCACACATGGCACAAACCACCCTCTCCAACGGTTTTGTGGGTAGCGGTTTCCATCCTCCACCTCCCTTTTGACACACTCCATCTTTTCATCTTCCATGTGACTCACCCCCATTTGACTCACTCCATTTAAATGAAACTCAACTCCTAACTCAAGCACTTGGATTTATTCTAAATTAACTTAGATGATTTTAATTAAATAATTTACCTCAATTCACTTCACTTGATCCTCTTTAATTTACCCATGAACTCACCCATGGTTGACCAAGTCAACCATGGTGGCTGGCCCCACATGTGCCTTAGTCCACACGCCACCTCACTTGATGAGGTGGAGTTGGGTCCCATTTGGCTATGCCACTTGGATAATTCCTCATACACTTGCCACCTCACTTGATGAGGTGGACCCCATGCTTTTGATCATAATTGGGTCCATGACTCGATTAAATCCATTCCCTACCCATTTACCCTAATCATTAACCCATCTTGACCCATTGGGTCCCAATTGGGCATTTGACCCAATTGACCACATTGACCCAATTAAATAGAATTAATCCTATTCATGATCCATTGGACCATACTTGGGCCATTACCCCAATTCTTATCCATTTAACATCCATTCCATCTATGAATCTTAATTTTTAACAATTAAAATAAGTGATAGCCAGTATATTTATTGCATTGAAAATCTGGGCTATTACAATATTACCCTTTTTTGAAATTTTCGTCCCGAAAATCGGGCGAAGTAGGGTTTGAAATAACTTATACAAAAAGTTCAGGATGAGTTGCCCTCATTTCTGATTCAAGTTCCCTGGTGGCTTCCTCATTACCATGTCGATCCCATACCACCTTGACAAACCGAATGGCTCGGTTCCGTAATACTCTTTGTTCATTCCCGATCACACTGACTGACTTCTCCATATAGGTCACGTCGCTTTGCACATCAATATCTTGCACGTTCAACACGTGAAGGATCAAGGTTGCATTTCCTCAATAGAAACATGGAATACATCGTGCAAAGATGACAACTTTGGAGGAAGTGCCAATTGATAAGCTACCTCCCCCACCCTCTTTAGGATTGGAAACGGCCCCACAAATCTAGGTGACAGTTTCCCTTTCTTCCCGAATCGCATATGTCCCTTCCGTGGCGAGACTTTTAAGAACACTAAGCCTCCCACCTCAAACTCAATGAACCTTCTCCTTTTGTCAGCGTAGCTCTTTTGACGACTCTGTGCAGTAAGTAGGTGTTGTCGCATCAACTTAATCTGCGTCGTGGTCTCCGTAACTAGCTTAGGTCCAATAAGTGCAGGTTCACCTGCCTCTGTCTAGTACATTGGTGATCTACATGGTCTACCATACAACGCCTCAAATGGAGCCATCTGGAGGCTTGCCTGGTAACTGTTGTTGTAAGAGAACTCCACCAGTGGCAAGTGATCCTCCTATCCACCCTTGAAGTCTGACTTACATGCTCTCAGTATATCCTCCAATGTCTGTATCGTCCTCTCTGACTGTCCATCAGTCTGTGGATGGAATGCTGTGCTAGTCAATAGATCTGTCCCCATAGACGACTGCATGCTCTGCCACACTCTGCCGGTGAATCGGCTATTCTGTCGGACACAATAGTCCGGGGAATACCATGTAGTCTGATGATATCCCTGATGTACCGTCGACCCAAAGTCTCAGATGAATCTGCCATCGTGATGGGAAAGAAGTATGCCGACTTGGTCAATCGATCTACCACAACTCATATTGCATCGTTGCCCTTTGATGACCTTGGCAACCCTGTCACAAAATCCATGGAAATATGTTCCCACTTCCACTCCGGCACTGGTAAGGGTTTGAGTAACCCTGGTGGCTTCAGATGTTCAGTCTTAACCTGCTGACAAGTTAAGCAGTGAGCAACAAACTCTGCCACATCCCTTTTGAGTCCATGCCACCAATAGTGTCTCTTCAGTTCATGATACATCTTGGTGCTGCCCTGATGAATAAAGAGTTTGGTTTGGTGTGCCTCGATCAATAACTCTCTTTTACAGCTCTTAGGCACATATGTCCTACCTCGGAATACAAGACCATGTCCCAGTCGTAACTCCCATTCCGGTATAGCCTCACCAATAGACATCTTAGCCCATATCTTCTCCACTTCCGGATCTGTCCGTTGTTCCTGTTCAATCTTGGAGACCATGTTGGACCGTATGATCAGATTATACATACTCCCGTGGTTCTTGATATATAAGTTGAATTCTTGAATGGTATTCAGCATCTCCCATTCCTTCCTAATCAAACTGGCCACTGTCGCATGTGACATGTGACTGAGGGTATCCACCACTTTGTTCGCCTTGCTAGGATGATATCGAAGCGCGAACTCATAATCTTGCAGATATTCCATCCATCTGCGCTGCCTCATATTGAGTTCCTTCTGATCAAACAAATATTTTAGGCTTCTGTGATCTGAAAACACCTCAAACTTCTAGCCATAAATATAGTGTCTCCAGCTTTTGAGAGAGAAGACCGTTGCGGTTAGTTCCAGATCATGTGTGGGATAGTGGCGTTCATGTATCTTCAACTGTCTTGAACCATAAGCCACCACATGTTGACTTTGAGTGAGAGAACACCCAAGTCCCTCTCCTGAAGCATCACAATACACTTCATAGCCCTTGTCCCTTTTCGGCAAAATCAGAATAGGAGCAGTTGTAAGCCTCTCCTTCAGTTCCTAGAATCTCCGGTTGCATGCATCAGAGCATTCAAATTTGACTCCTTTCTGAGTGAGTCGGTAAGTGGAGATGCAATCTTGGAGAAGTCCATGATAAACTTCCTATAGTGACCTGCCAATCCCAGAAAGTTGCGGATCTCGGTCACATTCTTTGGTGCTTTCCATTCCGTGACTACTGCCACTTTAATCGGGTCCCCGGTTATTCATTTTGTTGATGTGACATGTCCTAAGAAACTGGCCTCAAATAACCAGAACTCGTACTTGTTTGCCTTGGCATATAATTGATTTATTTATTTTTTTCTTCAGGGTGTCCAAGGCTATCCTTAGATGTTCTGCATGCTCCTCTCGATGGTGGGAATAAATCGGGTTATCGTTAATGAAAATGGTTACAAACTTGTCCAACTAAGGACGAAATATTTTGTTCATCAGATCCATGAATATAACCCCCCTATGGGTATAATCCATTCATGGGTATAACTAATACCTTCGTAGGACTAATATGTCTATCATAGGACTAATATGTCAACTTATGGGACCAAAATGTCCCTCGTACTACTAATACGTCTACCCTAATGCCAATATTCGACATCAATCCAAACCACTATGGAAACCCTCATCCATGGGAAGATAGTATCTATCCATAGAACCGTCACATCTACCATGGGACCACTGTATCTATCATGGGATCGATATAACCACTAATTGTTGTCATCGTCTACCAATAGGGGATACTATAGTAGGTACAGTGGACATTTGTTGTACTTAAAGTGCTAGTAACAGATGTGAAGGCAGTAGGTACAATAGAGTGGAATGCGCCCAAAACAAATAACGCATACGCATATGAACTACAACTACTGCCATACCTTGAATCACCGAATGATCCACTATCTCTTGAGGAGATACCAAAGTATTCAGTCATCCAGATCCTGTCGGAGTAGGTGTCTATCTTGTCTGGTCATGTGATCTTGGTCCTTGTGACTGAGCTAGTTGAGCTGGAAGACGGAAAGAACCCTGAAGTGAGAAGATCTATTGTTCTGTGGACACTCTCTTTTGAAATGGCCCTGCTGACCACACTAGAAATAGGAACTTCTGGTGAAACCAGTAGAGGTTGAAGGTCTCCCAAAGTTGGGTTTGAATCTCTTGTGAGGGCGAAATGTATTTCCCCCACCCTGACCTCTTGGGTCCTGTGTTTCGTTGGAGGTTGTGTATCCATTTCTGCTCAAGAGTTGCTGTAGAACGGAAGTGACTACTGCTTGTACTAGGTTATGTAGTTCAGGAGGTACTTCAGGAATGTTTGCACTGTCCTGACCCTCTCCGTTCTGTTCTTTTTCTTGTTGTTGGTCCTATTGTGTATGCCTTCTTCTCAGAGGCATTTTCCTAAGTTAATGAAAACATCATTGACTTAGCTTCTTCGTAAAGTTTCGTGTTTACATATTTTGGGGAAATTGCCAAATAAACATCTTTGTATTTCTTTGTTTTTGGGGAAACTCTCTAAGTATCAAGTGTTGTTTCTCAATTTGGGAAAATCGGGGAAATATCTCCTATTTTGCTATGTTTGATAAATCCATCGTTGTTTCTCAATTTGGGGAAATCGGGGAAATATCTCATATTTTCTATGTTTGATAAATCCATTACTGTTTCTCCATTTGGGGAAATCCTGTTGTTTTCTTGTTTTTAGGGAAACTTTTCTATGTATCAAGTGGCGTTTCTCAATTTTGGGGAAAAATCCAGATGTCTCTCTTTTTCAGGAAAATATGTCCTAATTTACTATGTTTGGTAAATCCATTTTATAGGGATTGTCCTTCCTTTGTTATCATTCCGTTTTTGTCAAGTGTTGCTCTTAGATTGAATGCTTCAGTCTGAGTCTAATAAAGTAAATTAATCCGGCCCCAGTGCAACGGACTCCAAAGAGTCAGTCAGTTGGGATTCTTATCTTATCAGTGAGACATGATACCGTCTTAATCTTACTTTGAAAGATTCATCCTTCCGGTTTCGCTCTGATACCAACTATAACGCCCCGCCCCTTTTCACTCGCCGAAAATCAGAGTCTATTTTTTTTTTTTGGAAATAAAGAGTGAGAGAGAGCAAGAACGTCATGCTGCAAGGTAAGTCCGAGCTTCCAAAGCCCGACCCTTAACTGGCCAACCATACGTGTGCGTGGACTAAGCTACTAAAAAGGTTCACACGTACTACGGTTAACTTGCGGAATTAAACATAATGCGGAAATTATAATAGAGTTCTATCCTACCAATTTTAAATAGCAAGGAAGTCCATCACTTAATAATAATTATCTCAACTCAAAATGTCCAAAATTAAAATCCAAACCATAGCAAATAGCACTAAGTTATTACAGTCCCAACAAGCTAATTACTCAAATTACATTTCCAAAAATAAACACTTAAATGAAATAGATCTAGCTCATCCAAGCTCCTAAGCTTGTCTCCGATCGCGTCCTTCATTCCATCCATTTCCTGTGTCATCATCTAAGGTAGAAGTAGGGAGTTGGACAACGCGCCCAGTAGGTACTCCAAGTAGGGTCAAACACATGGGTGTCATATGCCATGAATCCCACCCATCATCCATATCACAATCACATAGTATTCCTCTTGATGGAGAATCCACAATAAGGTATTGTCATGATTCCCCGCGAATGCCTTATCGGTCCCACCGAACGGAGCGCGGACTCCGGTTACATTTCAAACACAGTATAGCTCTCCCCACGAATGCCTTATCGGTCGTCCCGAACGGAGCATGGACTGCGGTTACAATTCAATCATACATCCATTGGAATCAGTGTGGATTCCTCCCCACCATTCTTTATCGGAAATCCGAATGGAGCGTGGGCTCCCCTCATTTGATCCCTCCCATGCCATGCATGAGATGCAAGTGCAAACATGCTATGTAATAATAAACATCATAGCATTAAAATCCCATAGTTGAAACATATCATTTGATACCAAAATAAATCATCAAAACATGAAGTAATATCATCACATATACATATTCCATGGTTTTCAATAAGGTAGGAATCCTACCAACGTCCAAATACCGGGTCCTTGTGTCTCCGTCCAAAAACTGATCACCGATCGCATCAAGCCGATCGTACACTCTTTGTGAAATCCCATTTACCTAATCACATTTAACACATATAAATACATCAGTTTGTGATCCATTTAATTCCATCAACCCCTACAACATCCTAGGTTCATCTCCCTTTACCATGCTAGTCTTTTATCTAGTTAAGTCCCCTAAGAGGTTTCCATCATACATTGGGGCTGAACCATGTTTAAGTGCACAAAAATGCCTTAGTGGGGTTCGGCCATACAACATGGCCGAACCTCACTCTCTTGGTTTTGGGTCCCCTCTTTTTAGTCCTTGATCATTTTAATCAATATGGGTCCAACATTATTCCATCTTTTGATTTATTGACCCAATCACATTAGTTAATGATTTTACATTAATAAAAACACCTAAGTCCATAAAATATTATCCATGGGGTTCGGCCATACAACATGGCCAAACCCATGGTGCTTTATTTTCACCATATTCCCATCTTAGCTATCACTCTTTCCATAGCTAAACACTTAACTTATTTACACATAACTTAGGTCCATAAATGATTCATTAGATAGACATAGATCCATAATAAATCCCTCCATTCCTTAGCTTGATCATTCAATCTTCTTAAACATGCATAGATCTACATATGATCCATCAAAGTGGTTCATGGGGTTCGGCCATACAACATAGCCGAACCCATGATGTCTCATTTCATCCTCTCCTTTCTTAAATCATTTACAACATTAGATCCATACACAAAGTCCCTCCATGGGGTTTTAATCATACACTTAGGTGCATCATTTTAAAATCCAAAATCCATCAACATTTCTTCCATGCGGTTCGGCCATACAACATGGCCAAACCCATGGTCCACGGTTCTTCATCATTTCCTTATTTTTAAATCATTTTGAGGATGGTCTTTTCTTAAAATCATACACAACATGTTTATACCATTTGATGGGCTTCGGCCATACATCATGGCTGAACCTCAGCCAATCCTTTCTTGTCCTCCATGATCCATTTACATAAAAATCTAGGGTTTGGCCATGCAAGGGCCAAACCATGATCTTTGATCATTTTAACCATGCATGTTGTCATAAGCCATATATATACATATTGTCCTTAATAATCCTCATTTATATAACCTATCTTACCCCTTAGCAAGATTAGGGTTTTGTCCATTTTTCCATCTCATTCCTTGGATGGATTTTGAATCCATGGCCCATGACATTTTTGCCAACTACTTTCAATCCGAAATGGAATGTTCCCTTAACCTCCTTTTAATTAATAAATCATAACAAGGAATACTTACCGATTCCGCGACTCCTCCGTTTTCTTTCGTTCCACCATGCTCCTCCTATCTTCTCCTTCCTTTGTCTTTTCTTTTTCCGCCTTGATCTTCGGCCAAAGAGTGGTGCTTGAGAGGGAGAGGGTTTAAGATGAAAATCCCAAGAGATGGTACGGCCAAGGAGAAGGTTTGAGAGAGGGAGAGGAGTAGAGAGTGGGAGAAAACTCTAAGTTCTTGTGTTTCAATGAGAGAGGTCGGCCCTTTGGTTTTTGGTGAGAAAGAGACGATTTGAGATAGAAAACTCTAAGTCTTTTCTTGTCTTAGTGAGAGGGTCGGCCAAGAGAGAGCGAGAGAGGGAGAGAGTGAATTAGATGAAGAGAGCCCTTTCCATCTTGTCTTAGGGTTCCTTGGGTAAGACTCCACCTCCAACTACCCTCATCAATGGGGAATCTTCCCCATGAGTCCTTTGACTAGCCAAGAGGGTGCATGCCCTCCACATAGCACACACCACCATCTCCAACGGTTTCGTGGCTAGTGGTTTCCATGAGATGGAACCCTCCACCTCCCCTTTGGCTCACTAAGTGGATGCATGCCTCACACATGGCACCCACCACCCTCTCCAACGGTTTTGTGGGTAGTGGTTTCCATGAAATGGAAACCCTCCACCTCCCCTTTGACTCACTCCATCTTTTCATCTTCTATGTGACTCACCCCCATTTGACTCACTCCATTTAAATGAAACTCAACTCCTAACTCAAGCACTTGGATTTATTCTAAATTAACTTATGTGATTTTAATTAAATAATTTACCTCAATTCACTTCACTTGATGCTCTTTAATTTACCCATGAACTCACCCATGAACTCACCCATTATTGACCAAGTCAACCATGGTGGTCGGCCCCACATGTGCCTTAGTCCACACGCCACCTCACTTGATGAGGTGGAGTTGGGTCCCACTTGGCTATGCCACTTGGATAATTCCTCATACACTTGCCACCTCACTTGATGAGGTGGACCCCATGCCTTTGATCATAATTGGGTCCATGACTCGATTAAATCCATTCCTTACCCATTTATCCTAATCATCGACCCATCTTGACCCATTGGGTCCCAATTGGGCATTTGACCCAATTGACCACATTGACCCAATTAAATAGAATTAATCCTATCCATGATCCATTGGACCATACTTGGGCCATTACCCCAATTCTTATCCATTTAACATCCATTCCATCTATGAATCTTAATTTTTAACAATTAAAATAAATAATAGCCAATATATTTATTGCTTTGAAAATCCGGGCTATTACACTTCGCCTCCTTCCTCTGAAAAAGCCAACGATTGGGTAGTGCCCTAGATCTCTAGAGACAATCGTACAAATGACAATTTGTGGTTTTAATCCTGTAAGAGGGTTCCCCTGTAACACCCCGCCCTTTTCACTCTAATAATCAGAGTTTATTTTTTTTTTATAAATAATAATACTCAAGTGATTGGGGCGGAGTGTCACGACTCGAGTTAAGTTCGGACTTCTAAAATCCGACCCTTAACTGGCCAAGCCCATGTGCGTATGGATTAAGTCCATAAGAATAGATCCACACATGGTCCAAATACAGCATGCGGAATATACTTAGTCTTACTGAGGTTATAATAGATCCTAAGATTAATCCATTTTTTTAACTTAAGATAGCAAAGTACATGATCATATTCTTCAATATTACTAAATAACCTTAGTCTACCATTCATTCCAAACCATCCAAATAAATCAAACCATAGTAACTAGTTAACTACATTATTACATGTCGGCATCAACTAATTACCAAACTACATTGTCCATATAAAATCCATAAGTCAATCCATTAAAAGTCCACTCAAAGCCCAAGCTTCTAGGCTTGGTTTCCTTCAAGATCCTCATTCTTTTCCTTTCCTGCATCATCCACGAAGAATAGAGATAGGGCGTTAGATCAACGCGTCCAGTAGGTCACCGATTAGGGCTACAACAAGGTTAGTATAAAACATGGAAATAATATAATAATACATGTGTGTCAAAGTTCCATAAAAACATGCTATGTATGAAATGAACATGTAATGAGTCCCACCCATCACCATTCTACATAGCCTCCTCTTGTAACGCCCCGCCCTTTCCGAGAATTTTAGAGTCTAATTTTTTTTTTTATAATAAACATCGGAAGAGAGCGGGCGGCGTCACGACGCGAGTTAAGTTCAGACTACCCAAGTCTGAACCATAACTGGCCACCCATGTGTACATGGACTAGACCATAATAATGAACACACATGGAACAAACATCAACTTGTGGAATAATATAATTAACTACGGAATAATACGAAAAGATAGCCAGTACCAATCTCAAATAATAATTACATAAATCAACCATACATTGTCAATATCCTAAGCAAACCATAGCAAGTACTACTTTATTACATGTCCATAATAAAGTATCGAATAAACAACAATTATAAATTAATCCAATCCATCATTTAAGCGCTTAGGCTTGGCTCCCCTCCCTGTCATCGACCTTCTTTTTCCCTTTACTTGTACCTACAATCTCTTCTGAGGATAGAATTAGGGCGTTAGATCAACGCGCCCAGTAGGTTCCCGAATCAGGGCTACCACATGTTAGCATATAAAACATGCATATATATCATAATACATGATCATTAAAAACAAGTAAAACCATACTATGAAGTATGCACATGCAATGAGCATCCCCCATCATGTACCTTCATAGTCATCATTTAACGTGCCTTGCACCGTCAAGGTAAATTACAATACAACTTCCATCTCTTCATCATTGACTGATTCATATCAGGTATTAGTCCTCCTGGCGGGACTCTCATCGCCTAAGGAGACCAATGTGACTATGATCATCATGTTACTCCTCCCGGCGTGACTTGCACCACCGAGGCAGGACATAACTTATAACTTGAAACACTGTAGAACCTCATTCATAATCCCATGTCTATGCATGAGATGCCAATGCCTGTATGCCATTTGTTAATGCATAACATATCATTTAAAACACATATATTAAAACAAGAGTATCATAAGAAAAACTGGGTAAAAACCGTGGTTACAAGTAGGTAGGAAACCTACTGAAGAATCACTTCAGCGTCCGTTCTTTCTTAGGCTTTAACCGGTCACGACTCGTTCGTCGTTCAACTTTCGGTACCTTATTATGCAACAATAAGTAAATCATAATCTTATTTACATGTCCATTCACATATGAGACCTAAAACATCTTATAAGTCCTTTTGATCAATCTCTTCATTTGGCTTGTATTCACAGATTTGCCATTGGTCTGTCCAATCTTTAATCCACCAAACTTACTCCATGGGGTTCGGCCATACCTTTGGCCGAACCCAATGGTTCCCTTATCCATTACTACATGGTTCTCCATTAGGGTATTTTAAACCTTTTAAATCAACATAGAACCATTACCAACTACTACTCATAAGCTTAGGCTATTTAACCCATTCATTATGAATTAGCATAAAGTCCAATTCTCCTAATGATCTCTCATCATTTATCATACATCTTACCCATAAAAACAGCAACCATAATTCTATTTAAAATCACATATGCATCTATAAAATGACCCATGAAAACAGTCCATGGGGTTCGGCCATACTCATGGCCGAACCCTTATGGTTCTTTTGCTCAACAATGTCCTTTATTTACATACTAATTGGCTCTACCCCTTAGCCATGTTAAACCCATAGTTTAGCCATCCTATGGCCAACCCAAAATCAGTAACCTTATCACATAAAAATCTCCCAAAAACAGTCCACAAAGGTCTATGGTTTCCATGTTTTCCAACATGAAAACCAACCCTCTTTTACATGGGGTTCGGCCCTCTATGGTGGCCAAACCCAATGGTTATCCTTACTGTTTTTAAACCTCCAATAATCATGTATAAACAGTATATTAATATCAGGTTTTAACTTTCAAAGAAACCATCCAAAACAGTCCATAACAGTCTATGGTTTCCATGTTTCCCAACATGAACACCAACACTCTTTTACATGGGGTTCGGCCCTCCATGGTGGCCGAACCCAATGGTTATTCTTACTGTTTTTAAACCTCAGATAATCATGTAATAACAGTATATTATTAACAGGTTTTTATCTTTCAAACTAACATCCAAAATTAGCTCAATTTCATAGGGTTCAGCCATGCTCATTGGCCGAACACCATGACCTTTGGTTTTGAACTTTTAACCCTTTATCTTGGGTCTGAAACCAACATCTAAATCCATGTTTTAACTTTTTTAAAACATGTATTTTAAATCCAAATAATAACATCTAATATCAGTCCCAAACTATATGGTTTCAATTTCCAAAAACTATCAAAAACAATCACTTGTTTCCATGGGGTTCGGCCATGCAAAGTGGCCGAACCCAATGGTCCATTTCCATCTTTTAATCCGCTGATTTAGACCATATAAACTTCAGCCTTTTCTGATATCCTTGTAACACCCCAATTGCTCAATGAAGTGGAAAATTACGAAAATGCCCCTGAGTTATTAAATTAATTATTTTGTGATGTTAAGTAAGGAAATAGTGGGGCCCATTGCTCAAATTAAAATCATATGAGCACATTATGAATGTTAAGTTTGATTGGATGGGTAATTTTCATCATTTGGGTCAAAAATGGCTAAATGGGTCAAAGGACCCAAATGGGACCCATCGGGTTTTACTGAATTATTTGACCGTTTTGTGAATTTAAATTAAATGGGGTTAAGCTTATTTGATTGGAAATCAAGTGTAGAAGAGATGGGTAGGCTTGATCCATATGTGAAAACCATTTACAAATGACCAAAATACCATAATTGGGTCATGGAGTCAAAAACGGGTCAAGGAGCTAAAAGTGGACCCAACGGGTCGAGTTGACTATAGTTGACCGTGTGGACCCTCAAGGGAGCTAAAATATGAGTTAAATCAGTTGAGTGGGACTGAGGTGAGTTGGAATTAAATCAAGTAGTGAGTCAACTCAAGTGCATTAAATGAAATGCATTAAGTATGGTGAGTTGGACATGTGAGTTGGGTGAGTCAAAATGGAAGTCAAATGGGCTGCAAATTCAGTGAGTTAAGTAGAATATGAGGAGGTGTGGTGATCTCAAACAAACCCAAAACAAGTCCCACACGTTGGGGACTTGTTATGGTGAGTTTCATGCAAAACATTAAATGGGAATATGGGGGGTTTCTATTCCATTTGGAAACCCCAAGCCTTCAACGTTGGAATGCCAATGGGTGTATTTGTTGGCAGCAAATGTCCCATTGGTTTAGGCAAGAATTTATGAGGAAGTGGAGGGGTTTTGAGGGCTGAATTATTAAAGGAAACAAACACCATCTTGGCCGTTTTTCACCATTGAAAAGCCAAGATTCTCCATCTCTTTCTCCCTCTCTCCAATTCATTTGCTTAAGTGGAACAGCAGAGGTTTTTGGCATCAATTATTCAAGCTTAAACCAGCAAGGAATTAAGGAAGAAAGGAAGAAATAAAAGGAAGAAGGCAAGGAGCAAAGGCAATAGGAAGAGCTTGTAATTTGGTAAGTGTTTCATGGACTTTTGGATTAATAAAGTGGGGTATTTATTGGGCCATGGTCATGGCCGAATACATCAATGTTTAACCTTGATTATGGAGGATTTAAAATGGTAACAATAACCATTGGGTTCGGCCACCATGGAGGGCCGAACCCCATGTAAGAGATTGCTTGGTTTTCATGTTTTGAAACATGAAAACCATGGATTTTGTGGACTGTTTTTACATATTTTATTAGATTCAAAATACATGTTTTAATGAGGGTTAAAACATGGGTTTGGATATCAGAAAAGGCTGAAGTTTATATGGTCTAAATCAGCGGATTAAAAGATGGAAATGGACCATTGGGTTCGGCCACTTTGCATGGCCGAACCCCATGGAAACAAGTGATTGTTTTTTATAGTTTTTGGAAATTGAAACCATATAGTTTGGGACTGATATTAGATGTTATTATTTGGATTTAAAATACATGTTTTAAAAAAGTTAAAACATGGATTTGGATGTTGGTTTCAGACCCAAGATAAAGGGTTAAAAGTTCAAAACCAAAGGTCATGGTGTTCGGCCAATGAGCATGGCTGAACCCTATGAAATTGAGCTAATTTTGGATGTTAGTTTGAAAGATAAAAACCTGTTAATAATATACTGTTATTACATGATTATCTGAGGTTTAAAAATAGTAAGAATAACCATTGGGTTCGGCCACCATGGAGGGCCAAACCCCATGTAAAAGAGTGTTGGTGTTCATGTTGGGAAACATGGAAACCATAGACTGTTATGGACTGTTTTGGATGGTTTCTTTGAAAGTTAAAACCTGATATTAATATACTGTTTATACATGATTATTGGAGGTTTAAAAACAGTAAGGATAATCATTGGGTTCGGCCACCATAGAGGGCCGAACCCCATGTAAAAGAGGGTTGGTTTTCATGTTGGAAAACATGGAAACCATAGACCTTTGTGGACTGTTTTTGGGAGATTTTTATGTGATAAGGTTAGTGATTTTGGGTTGGCCATAGGATGGCTAAACTATGGGTTTAACATGGCTAAGGGGAAAAGGCAATTAGTATGTAAATAAAGGACATTGTTGAGCAAAAGAACCATAAGGGTTCAGCCATGAGTATGGCCGAACCCCATGGAACTGTTTTCATGGGTCATTTTATGGATGCATATGTGATTTTAAATAGAATTATGGTTGCTGTTTTTATGGGTATTAATAATTCAGCCCTCAAAACCCCTCCACTTCCTCATCAATTCTTGCCTAAACCAATAGGACACTTGCTGCCAACAAATGCACCCATTGGCATTCCAACGTTGAAGGCTTGGGGTTTCCAAATGGAATAGAAACCCCCCATATTCCCATTTAATGTTTTGCATGAAACTCACCATAACAAGTCCCCAACGTGTGGGACTTGTTTTGGGTTTGTTTGAGATCACCACACCTCCTCATATTCTACTTAACTCACTGAATTTACAGCCCATTTGACTTCCATTTTGACTCACCCAACTCACATGTCCAACTCACCATACTTAATGCATTTCATTTAATGCACTTGAGTTGACTCACTACTTGATTTAATTCCAACTCACCTCAGTCCCACTCAACTGATTTAACTCATATTTTAGTTCCCTTGAGGGTCCACACGGTCAACTATAGTCAACTCGACCCGTTGGGTCCACTTTTAGCTCCTTGACCCGTTTTTGACTCCATGACCCAATTATGGTATTTTGGTCATTTGTAAATGGTTTTCACATATGGATCAAGCCTACCCATTTCTTCTACACTTGATTTCCAATCAAATAAGCTTAACCCCATTTAATTTAAATTCACAAAATGGTCAAATAATTCAGTAAAACCCGATGGGTCCCATTTGGGTCCTTTGACCCATTTAGCCATTTTTGACCCAAATGATGAAAATTACCCATCCAATCAAACTTAACATTCATAATGTGCTCATATGATTTTAATTTGAGCAATGGGCCCCACTATTTCCTTACTTAACATCACAAAATAATTAATTTAATAACTCAGGGGCATTTTCGTAATTTTCCACTTCATTGAGCAACTGGGGTGTTACACCTCTTGACAGGATTCTCATCGTCAAGGTACCCCACAGTGGTCTTTCAGACGCCCCGACGGAGTGTGGCCTCCGGATTCCTCTTGATGGGATTCTCATCATCGAGGTACCCCACAGTGGTCTTTCGGACGTCCCGACGGAATGTGGCCTCCGGTTACAACACCATCATCCCATGCCATGCATGAGATGTCTATGCAAACATGCCATTTAGAAACATAACTTTACATTCATATAACTTATCGAAATCAACATAAAACAGCAAATAGAAATGTGGTTACAATAAAGGTAGGAAACCTACACAATGATCACTTAGTTTGACCCTTCTTTTGAATCGTCTCCCGTTTACAACTTGTACACTGTTCAAGCAAATCCCGTGGCCCTATTTATATAACAGCAAGTCAAGCTTTTAACCATAAGATTCCAACTTAATCTAAGTCCAAAAATCCACTTTGTGGGGTTCGGCCATACCCATGGCCGAACCTCACCCATTTAAAACTTTGGTCTTTTTTATTTAATCCATAAGCATCCAAATAACCAAATCCTCCAAATGATCCTTGGTAGGGTTTGGCCATACATTATGGCTGAACCTTACCACTTTAGTTTTGTCCCATTTATCCAATCACATGATCATTTTATCTTTGATCATTTCATCCATAATTACCATTATGCCATTTAGACCATCCTTTTGTTTAATTTATGTTAAACACCATTTAGACATAATTAACCCACCTCAAACCTTGAACATACTTTGGTAGGGTTCGGCCATACATCATGGCTGAACATTACCACTTGATTTTGAACCCCTCTTTTTAAGTCTTTTGATCAATCCATTCACATATACAATTTATCTTGTATTTACAGTTTTGCCATTGGTCTAACCAATGCTTATTTTTGCTAACTTCCATAGCCTAAAATAAAACCATCTTAGTGGGGTTCGGCCATACCCCATGGCCGAACCTCACCATCTTAATTTGGTCCTTTTAAATCATTCACTCATCCATACAATTTAATCATTAAGTCCATAAATCACCATTAGTGGGGTTCGGCCATACTACATGGCCGAACCTCACCAATCTGATTTTTGTCCCCATTTTCCATCATTCATGATGGCTGATTATTTACCTAATCTAAGTCCATAGACAAACATATAATTACCACATGGTTCCATCATAAACTTAATCCAACTATCCATCAAAACAGTCCATGGGGTTCGGCCATACACATGGCCGAACCCTATGGTTCTCTTAACACAATACTTCCATCAATTATATACATATGAGACTCCACACTTTAACCATGAAAACCACATCATTCAGCTATCCCATAACTGGTCCAAAACAGCAAGCTTATCTCCATTTAAAATCCTTTAAAACCTTCATTTCATAATATGGATTGTCTTTCAAACACCATAACAATCACCAAGTTTTCTCATGGGGTTCGGCCATCCAAAGGGGCCGAACCCTATGGTCCATATTTTGTTCTTTAAGACAGCATAATACCTAATCTAAACCATTGATGGATCTGGCCACACAATGGCCGGATCACATTCCCTTAACCAACTTATTTACAAAGGTTCAAAGTGCACTTACCACACCGCGACTCCTTCGGTTCTTTGACTCCTTTTAGATCCTTAGCCTTCTCTCTACCTTCTTGTTCTCCTAACTGAGATTAACCTTGCCGCAACCTCCTTGGAATACTTCAGCCAGGTGACAAGAATTTGAGAGAGAAAGAGAGAGAAAGGAAACTTTTGATCTTAAACCTTGGTGCCAAGCTCCTTTGCTCAAAGTGTGCTTTTGTCTTGGTGAAAGAAATCAGCCAAGGACTGATTGCAAATCAGTAACCAGCTGCTATTCTTACTTTTGGAAAGATGAAGGACGACCAAGGAAGAGAGAGATAGAGAGAGTAAGAAATGAAACTTCTTTAGCTACTCAAATTCAGCCCAAAGTTAACCTTGTGTAACTCCCATTGCCTTAACCCAAAATCCTTATGTCACTTGGGGGTTTTTATCATGAAATGAAACCTTTTCATGTTCCCAATGTCCCTTGCTGATTGAATTTGTGTAACCCCCCTCCTTAGCTCCTTTTCTCATTAACAAACCAAATGGGGGTTTCATTTTAAGATGAAACCTTTCCTTGTTCCAACGTCTCTATGCATGTCCTTGTGGTTGTTGGCATTCTCCCCATTATTCATCTCTCATTGTCCTTGCATGTGGGAGTTTCCTTTTGAAATAAAACTCCCATAAGCTCCAACGGTTTTTGTTTGAAATGGGTAATCCATAACAACCACCTTTCATCAAATACTTATGTGGGAGTTTCATCTTGGAGATGAAATTCCTACATCCCAACGTTTTTTGTAACTTAACATACCAAATTTTAAAACATCACCCCTTGTATTTGTAATTCTCAAACTGCCATTCATTCATCTCTTTTGTAGAAGTTACATGCATGGGATAACAATCCCATGCAACGCCAACGTGTATAATACTTTTAAACTTTGAAATGCAACTCCCACAATTGTAACTCCCAAACCCGTCACCCATTCATTTTTAAAATGGGAGTTACATGCATGGAAAGCCTCCCATGCAGCCAACGTTCTCATGGTTTGAAATTTGAAACAGTCTCACAAACCTTTTATCTCCACACCTCACTCACTTAAAAATAAATATTCCACCCAACTCATTTATTTAGCTCACCCAACTCAACTCATTCATTTAATGTAACTCAACTAATAAATTCAACTCAACCAAACCCATCATTCATTTCAACTCAAACCAAACTCAAGCAATTAATAAACTTAAATTAACTAAGCTTGAACTCAATCCATGATTAATCATGCCATTCACGACCCATCGGATCCTATTTGGCCATTTTGACCCATTTAACAAAATTTGACCCAAATACAAATCTTGATCCGTTTGAGTACATCTCAACCATTTATTTGTCTTGTAAACAAATCTACCATCCATTGGGTCTTGATTGGACCATTGGCCCAACACCTTGCCCATTTAAATCCATATCAAATAAATCACAATGGCAATTCCGTAAATATGGATAAATTCAACTCCATCCAAACTCAACTCATCCATTTAATTTGAGTTAACTAAACACTTGTTGACACTCCCATTTACTTCAGCCTAACCCAATTAATCTTAAGCTCACCCAATGGTCAATTATGTCCACAACGACCCATTGGGTCCCAATTGGGTCCTTTGACCCATTTAACCTCTTTGACCCAAATAAATGTACCTTGCCCATTTAACTTAATTTAAACCTTATACAAGTACATTGAGCAATGGGTCCCACCATTTTTCTCATCTATAATCATAACCCTTCAATTTATAAATCCAAGGGCATTTTCGTAAATATTGATATATTGAAAAATCTAGGGTATTACACCCCCACCTTCGGCAACCATTCTCCTCAAAGATTTCAGGGGATTTTGTCTCTAGGATAAGCCCCATTCTCTGCCCATTTCGTTTCTACTACAATATTTGTGAAGGGTAGAGAGGAAATGACAAGAACCAAGTACCCAGAGAACCTTAAGACTCCAAAAATCGAGGTTGAACACACTAAATCCTCTCCTCCAGTCAAAATAACGAAACCTAGGAAGTGTGAGCAAAGCCGCAACCCAAGCCCTCTAAAATTACCTTTGAGGATAGAGCCATGATGAGTGTAAAATAAATACATATTTTACTCTTAATTTATTATTGTTAGTACCTCATTTTTTTTAATTTTATCTAATTAATATAATTTTGTGTTTTTCAGGTTTTAAAGTGAGGATGACAGAAAAAAATGCTTAAATATAAAGCCTGGGCCCATTATGAGTTATTTTGGACCTCAAGCCCAATTATTGAGCCTATTAAGAAAAGCCCATGAAGAAATCCACATGTGTGAATACTATTTCCATTATCTCAAGAGGAAATTCGAAATTTAGAAGTCAATATAAGAGGATTTTCGAATTTGGCAAGTGGATTAAGGAAAGAGAAAGAAAATAAGGAAGGGAGAAAAATAAGGAAGGTTTGACACATGTTTGGTATTTTGGTCATACATTTCTACTCCGATATCAGATTACTTTGATTCTTTTTGTGTTGCAAAGAAGACTTCAAGGGCTACAACTTTGTAGTTTACAACTTTTCTTGATTCAGAAGTAAGAAGGTCAAAACTGAGCTGCAAGATGATACATGTGTAAAAAATGGGATTTTGCACCCACTTTCCTTATACAAATTTAGCTCATTGCCTCCTTTAACTCATTCCATATTTAGCACGAATCATATCCGCCCTCCATGTGTCCCTTGCTTTATTTAAATCTTTGAATCCAATCCATTCATTCCACCTCCTTTCATCTATAAATACTAGCCCTCTCCCATTGAGAAAATTGAACTTGGGCATTGAAGAAAAGGAGAGGAGAGGAAGAAGAGGAGGAGAAAGACTGTGGGATTTTCAATCCACATTGGGTTCTAAGGTTGGTGGATTTTGATTTCCATTGTATTTTTCTTATGTCTTTGTTCCAAAATTTCATTGATTTGTAATTTTTAATTCCATGTTTTAATTAATAAAAGAATGTGAGATTATTAGAATTATGGTTTTCCAAATTTTGATTTTTATTATGATGGTTTGAATCATTTTAGTTCTTGACTCCTCCCTTGGTAGTTAATTTGGACATATGAAATAGTTAGATCTTTGATTAACATTACTATTCTAGATCTAAGGTTCTTTGGGACATGAAATATTTAGATCGGAGAATTGCATGAATAATCTAGATCTAAGGTTCAGATTAATTAGGGAACTAATTTGATGAAAGACTTGAATAAGATTGAAATTTTACGTGAGCTCCATGTTATAGGCCGTTATTTTATCATTAAATTTGGATGATAATACCTCCTTGATTCTTTGATCCAGTTCCATTGTAAATATGTATATAGGTAATTTAGATGTTATTCATATTTTCTTTTGTTTATAAATACAAATTCTTGAAAATTGTGGAACTAGGTTGGAAATAATTTAATTGCATCTTAGTTTTGTGTTCTAAATCAGATTGAGATTGTTTATATTTTTATATTAATGCTACCATCTTAATTAAAATTAGTTAAATTGTTAGATTATATGTTTAAATCTAGAATGTTTCTAAATTAAGATTAAAACTCAAAGATTAGATAAACTATTCCATATTTATGATTTTTTTCCATATTTCTTAAAGTTCTTAAAATACGTAATTCAATGGTGTATTTTTATGGATATATTTTCCTAAGTTCCGATGGGTTCGACTTCGCACTTAATCGGTATACTATCTAAATGGTTCGTGCGCTTGCGAGTTATAAATTTAAAATTTGCACAACAAGCCACTCCTCGAAATCAACAGACCCCTGGGGTTAGATTCAAGCATAAGGCCAAGAAAACTTCCTCTCCACAAAACCAACCTTCCAAATTAACCCCTAGAAGACCAAGTGGAGTGACCATTAGGGAGCCTACCTCTCCAGTTAGAGCACGGGTAGAGGAAGTGAGTGGAAAAAGGAAAGGTCAAAAGGAACCCACTCCACCAATAGAATCAAGCAGTGATGAGGATAGGAGACCTGGTGAGGGAAGTCGAAGAGAGGAAGAAGAAGTACATTTGGAAGGAGAAGGTCATGCTAAAGTACATATTTGGGCTAAAACTGTTAGCATGGGAGACCAAGGTGAGAATTTTGATGAAAGTGATGAAGAAGATGATTTGGATTCAAGGGATCAAGGTGTTAAGTCTGAATATGAAGAAGTAAGTGAAGAAGAAGAAGATGAAGCTGATTATGATGTCCCCCTCCTACTGCCACTCAAACCTTATCCCTCTTTCAGGGAACTTAACATGGAAATAACAGCTGATGTAGAGCTGTTTTACAAGCTTGGTGTTCTCAAACACCTCAGAAAGGTAGTGTAATGGCCCGGGTCAACAAAATGGTTATGGGAATAAGATGATATATGAATTGTACGATTTTACAATTTTCGATTCACGATTCACACCCCTAGAATAATTTCAATATGATTCGAGTCTGATAACATTGGGTAAAATTGGAGAATGCCATACACTTAGAGCATTGGGAATATTTATAAAATTTCATGCTCACAAGGTGTGTGATAATATCTTTGAGTGAATGTTGCCTTGTGCACATTCCAATGCATAGTTGGGTAAGGTTATGTTTTGACCTCTTTATGCCTATGTGTGATTGATGTGAATATATTGTATCAGATACATATGTATGAGTTTCTCAAGTTCCCTATGATTAGATGTTTGTTGTAATTGAGAATTCATAGATTTGTGATGTGTTAAAGTGTGATAGAATGTATGATAAATCAAGATTGCCCAAGATGTGTAATGTAGGGGCTTGATAACCTTCCCATACTTGTGTATGGTTATCAATAATGTATGTATAAAATGAATTTTCATGATTGTGATTGGAATTCTTAGATGGGTAACTCATATAATAAGCATGATAAAGGTGTTTTAATGCCATGCTTGGATTTTGTGATGATGTGTACATCACTAGTGAGTACCTATGTTGATAATGGTTGTGGTGGATCGACCTAAACATGTGTAGAATGAATTTCTATGATTTGAAGAGGAACTTGGTAAAGGATTAGGCTAAGTGATATGGGTGAGTTAATGTCAAGTATCTTACAACCCAAGGGGGATAACTTGTGCTACAATGGGGATGGGCTAGCATGATTGAGAATGCATGGAATGCAATATAAATGCTAAGAAAGCCTTTTTTTTATTTCCCCAAAGTAAAAGTATGACCACTCTCCAATGTCAACCCAAATGTGAAAATAATGAACTATGGTTGATTTGATCCACTATGTGGTACGTAGGCAATTGAGAGCATTGTGCCTCAGCTCAATCAAAAGATGCATTGTGTCATCCATTTATATTAAGGATGATATTAGATGTTGAGCAAATGTGAAGGGTAGAAAGGGATTGTTGGGATATACTTTCCCTAATATAGACCCTAATGCTAGATGTTGGATCCCTCGAAGGCGACCCGAAGAGGTTATGATGCCTTGGTGAGACATATATGTTTGTTACTCGAGTAAAGCCTAGAGTGGCTAGAGAATTGTGAAAATTCTTAAGATGGACTGAGATGTATGTGACTAAGTCACTTGATTATATTGAGACGTGGTATGGGTACATCCCTCAAGTGATGATTATAATGAGACGTGGTATGGGTGTGTCCCTCTGGTGATATTGATGATTGAGATGTGGTATGAGTGCGTCCCTCACGTGATATTGATTATATTGAGGGGTGGTATGGGTGCGTCCCTCACGTGATATTGATGATTGAGACGTTGTATGAGTATGTCCCTCACATGATATTGATAATGTTATGCCTCAGTCTATTGAAAAAGGAAATTGTCCTATCAGTAGATCATTGTCTCACGTTTGTATAGTTAAAATGATGAGATAAGTATATAGATTCCATGAGTATGGCCTAGAGTAGTTGTGAGACTGCAAGAACCTCGATATGAACATACGGAGAATGTGGCATTGAGATGTATTTGTGACTTGGTTACTTGATATTGAAACGTTGTATGGGTACATCCCTCACGTGATTATGATGGTTGACTAACCGTTCCAGAGAGATATTTAGGATGGTGGGGTCGACTACGAAGACTTGGTCCCGTAGGGTTGCCATCGGGGAGTAGGTCCCTCACATGCTATGCGCTGGAGGATGCTCTCACTGCTATTTAGCACACTTGATGTGCTTTAATGCGTAGAGCTAGATACTATTTCACCCCATGGGGGTGGTGCTAGCTTCGTTAGGCGCAGTCCGACCGCCTTAGAACTTGACTAAATCACCCATGAGGTGAAGGGATGCAGGGCGAGGTAGACTTGATCACGCTAGTCGTGGGTCTCCCGCTTAGTAAGTCATGGGCCCTAAGTCTTGCTAGGGGTCATGGTATATTTATGATATGATATGATGATTTGATATTATTGCCACAATCACGTAGTGATTTATTCGAGTATTGTTCCTACGGATAGAAGATCTCATGGTAGATGATGTGTCCCTGGATTAGTTTTGCCCATGGATGGATTATACACATGGAGGGATTATATTCATGGATGGTTATTATCCATGGATAGATGGTACTCACTAATAGAGTGTTACCAGAGATGGATGTGTATACCCATGGATGATGGTTCCCATGGTGGTTTGGATTCATGACCGGATGTTGGTCTTATGGTAGACATGTTGCTCTCATAGTAGATGTAATAGTCTTATGTTAGACATATTAGTCTCATGGTAGATATATTGGTATTATGGTAGACCTGTTAGTCTCATAGTAGATGTATTGGTCTTCTGTTAGACATGTTGGTCCCATGGTAGACGTATTGGTATTATGGTGGACATATTGGTCCCATGGTAGACGTATTGATCTTATGTTAGACCTGTTGGTCCTATGATAGACATTGGTTCTACGAATGTATGAGTTATGCCCATGGATGGATTATACCCATAGAGTGATGATATTCATGGATGGTTATTACCCATGGATAGATGATACTCACTGATGGAGAGTTACTAGGGATGGATGATGAATCCCATGGATGTTGTTCCCATGGTAGACATATTGGATTCATGCCTAGATATTGATTATTTGGTGGGCATATTGACCCCATGATAGATATAGTGGTCCCATGGTAGACGTATTGGTCTCATGGTGGACGTGACGGTTCTATGGATAGTATTTTCCCATAGATGGTTATTCCCATAGAGGGCTTTGTGTCCATGGATGAGTATTATATACAGTGGATAGATATTCCCACAGAGGGCATTGATTCTATAGAGGATTGGACCCATATTTAAAGTATTGTCCCCGAGGAGGGATGTATTTATGTTTGGATATAGGTCCCATGGTTGAGGTTTATCCCATGTGTGATATTGACTCCATGATTGATAATGTTCCCATGGTTGGTATAAACCCGTGATTGGCTAGACCCGTGATAGATGAGATCTATTCTATTGATGAGGCCCACGATAGGGTAATTAGAGTGTCTTGATGTGACATCCTGAATAATACGGGGTTAGTGCCACAAAATAAATGAATTGAGAACTACACAGGATCTGATATCCATTGTAGTACGTAGGCAGCTAATAATTCAGTTCGATCAAATCAATGGTCCAATAAGTCCTTGGATCCGTAGGGTTATCATAACACTTGTAGGTGTCACGTGTTTGGACTATGAGTTGTGCATGCTTCAGAGTTGAAAAAAATATATATTATTGTTTCTCACGTGTCCGTTGGGTCTGGCCGTGATAGGTAGGATGGGAAACCTTCTGAAGTGGTGTAATGCCCCGCCCTTTTCCACTCGTTTTCCAAAATCAGAGTATTTTTTTTTTAAATAGAAGAGTGAAAGAGAGCGGGACGCCACGACGCGAGCTAAGTCCGAACTTCTAAAGTCCGACCCTTAACTGGCCAACCATACATGTGCATGGACTAAGTCCACGAATACGGTTCACACGTAATATGTTATACATGCGGATTAGATCATAACTACGGAATTATAATAGAATCTAATTCTATTCCATTTTAGATAGCAAAGTAGTCCATGTCTTAACCATAATTATCATAACTAAATATCCAAATAAACCATTCAAACCATAGCAAAATATCTAAGTTATTACATGCCCGAATTCTAGCTACTCAATTACATAGTCCATGAGTAACTTAAACAAAATGAAATTAAACACATCCAAGCTCCTATGCTTGGCTCCAATCACGTTCATCATTCCCTTCAGTTCCTATGTCATCAACTAGGGTAGAAGTAGGGCGTTAAACAACGCGCCCAGTAGGTATTCCAATTAAGGTCAAACACATGGGTTAGTATAAAAATCCAGATATAATACATCATATCGTATCTGTAAAACATCGTATCCAAAACAGTGTATGATAATAAAGATCCAATCATACAGATAAAAACAGAAACCGTGCATGATAATAGAGATCATAATCATGCCGATACAATGCCATGCCATGTGTGCCATATGCCATAAGTCCCACCCATCAGCCATAACACAATCACAAAACATCCTCTTGATGGAAAGCTCCTCATCAAGGTATCACAAATATAGTATCCTCTTGATGGAAAACTCATCATCAAGGTATCCCCACAGTTGTCTTACGGACGCCCCGAAGGAGTGTGGCCTCCGGTTACCTCTTGATGGGATAATGCACATCAAGGTACCCCCACAGTTGCCTTACGGACGCCCCGACAGAGTGTGGTCTCCGGTTACATATCATCCCTCCCATGCCATGCATGAGATGCAAATGTCCACATGCTATGCAATTATACAAATCATAGCATTCAAACCTCATATTTGAAACATATCATTTATACAAAATAACTCATCCAAATAGGAATTAAAACCATCATACATATTCCATGGTATCAATGAGGTAGAGTCCTACCAATGACCACTAAAGTGTCCTTGCGTTTTCGTCCGGAAACCATTCACGATCGTACACCGCTTGTGAGGTCCCATTACCTTATTACATATCAATCAATCAAACTCATGTTCCATTTGATTTACAATTATGTCTAAGTCCATAAACACATCTTTGTGGGGTTCGGCCATACAACATGGCCGAACCTCACCCACTTGAATTTGGGTCCCTCTTTTTATTTATTAACCAATCCACATAAGTTTAACCATCTAAGAAACCCTAAGTCCACAAATATTCCTTTAGGGGGGTTCGGCCATACAAGTTTTGTGCCCTTCTTTTTAGTCCTTTGATCTGTAGATTAAATCCAAGATCATGCCATCTTTGATTCATAAATCTAATCACTCATACAATAATTATTTAACATTGATAACAACTTAAGTCCACAAACATTCCCCATGGGGTTCGGCCATACACCATGTCCAAACCCATGATGTTTCATTTCTATCTTCTCCTTTAAATGATTTATAATCTTAGGTCCATAAACATAGGTCTATAATTGAATCCTCCATTTAATCATCCATTCATTTAAACATGCATATATAGATCATAACATTCATAAAAATAGTTCATGGGGTTCGGCCATACAACATGGCCGAACCCATGATGTCATTTTTCATCCTTCATCTTAATCCATTTACCACATTAGTGACCATTTAAAAAATCAACAACATTCCTCCATTATTCTTCTCTTTTAAAACCTTTTAAATCACTATCACCCTTTCATATAAAACCTTTTAAAATTATTAATAATCTTCCATGGGGTTCGGCCATACATCATGACCGAACCTCATGCAAACCCGTTTTTGGTCCTTAATGGTTCTTGTGTATATCATTTAGGGTTTGGCCATGCAATGGCCCGACCATGTTCCTTGACCAACTTACTTAATAACAAACTCATTGAGTACTTACCGATTCCACGACTCCTCCGGTTTTCCTTCGCTCCGACTTGTTCCTTGGATCTTTTCCTTCCTTGGCCTCTTCTTCCTTCCTTCTTGATCTTTGTGAGAGGGTCAGACTTAGGTTCTTGTGAGAGGGAGAGGATCTTGAGATAAAGCTCTAAGTCCTTCCTCCTTTGTCTTTGGGAGAGGCCGGCCTTGTGTGAGAGCTTGAGATCAAAAACTACTCTAAGTCCTTTGTCTTGAGGTGTGGTTCAACCAAGAGAGAGAGGGAGAGAGAGTGAATTGAAAACTAAAGTCTTTCTTGATCAATAAGGTCGGCCAAAGGTGGTGTCCTTTGGTGACACCCTTTGTAACTCCCATGCCCATTTACCTCCCTCCTTAAAGTTCCATTTGGGAGTTTCATCCATGGGGTGAAACTCCCATGTATCCAACGGTGTGCTATGGATATGCCTTTGTGTAACCACCGAAACATTCACCTCCCTCATTAATGACGCATTTGGGGGTTTCATCCATGAGATAAAACTCTCATCTCCCAATGTGTAGCCTTGGTTTGAATTGTGTAACAACACAAAACCGTCAACTTCCCATTGATGTTCCATTTTGGAGTTTCATCCCATGAGATGAAACTCCCATTTCAACGTGTATACCATGACTTGGATTGTGTAACTGTCCACCTCCCATTGATGTTCCATTTTGGAGTTTCATCCCATGAGATGAAACTTCCATTCCAACGTGTATGCCTTGTGTTGGTTTTTGAAACAACAAAACACCTTCATCTTCACACTCCACTCACTTAAGATGAAGGTCCCATTAACTTCCCATCCAACTCACCATAACTCAATTTTTCATTCTTTTAAACTCAACTCACTTAAAATCAACTCAATTACATAATTCCATTTCCAACTTAATTCAGCCCAATATAATTAAGCTTGAACTCACTTGGTGGTCAACCAAGTCAACCACGACCCATTGGTTCCCAGTTGGGCATTTTGACCCAATTGACAATTTGACCCAAATGGATAAATCTTACCCATTTAATTCAATTGAACCATATCCATCATCCGTTGGGTCTTAATTGACCAATTGACCCAACTCCTTACCCATCTAAGGTCCATCTCCATTAATTTACAAATTAAATGGACAAATTCCATATATATCCATAGCTTGAAAATCCGGGGTGTTATAAGTGGGGTGGAAAATTGTATCCTAGGATGGCCAAGAGGATGTACTGCTCAATCGAAGCTCATAAAGAGAAACCAAATTGGTATTGGCTCTATTTCCAAAATGAGAAGCCCGTAGAATTTGGTCCTCCATTTGTGGCTCAATTGATTAGAATACCCATTGCTAAGAATCCCTTCGTACCAGTCATCCATAGCAAATTTGAGGCAAGGATGCGAGACAAGTAGAAATATGTAAACAAGTTCTGCGAGAAAGGAAAGACAATTTTCTGGAGGAAAAGGATTTGGCTTATGAAAGCTGATATGCTCCCACAACATAGGTTGTTACACCTATTTTTTTGTTCCAATTTCTATCCCAGGCATGGGAACATTGGTTATTTGAATCAATTCATGTCGGCTCACATGCACGCTGTTGTCTGGCAAGAAGCTATGCCTACCACCATCATGTGCCAAACCATTCTAAAGTACATCAATGCTTCCATGGTCAGTTATCCTCCATTTTGCTACCTCATGTATAGGATAGCATTGCATTTTGGAGTAAATCCATCAAGGGAGGATAAGCTCCAGTCGACTTGGCCCCTAGATACCACTGCAATCAGTAAGTCTCTGGGATAAACTCTATATGAGCAGCTTATTGTTACTGCCTCTATACCCTATTCCATTCCTGGCCTATACTCCTCCATAGACCCTGTAGAAGAAACTGAAGTAGTAGAGGACACAAATGAAGAACCTAGAGTCGACACTGCCAGTCAAAGGTTCACCAAGGAACGCCCTCAAGCCCTTGAAGATAGGCAGTCTACAAGAACAATGCCTTGGAAGCCAAGTTTGACACCTTGGCAACCTATGAAAAGGAATCAATCCAGACCTTCATCTCCGCCATGTCGTGTAGCAAGGATGACACTACTCCTCGATGCTCCTCCTCCCCACCAGCAGGCCCTACTTAGGATTTTTTTTCTTATGTTCTTTTTGAAAAACTAAGTATTTGTGTAGCGCCCCGTCCCTCTCCCCCTGATTATCAGTGTCTTTATTTAATAATAAATTGGAATGGGAAGAGAGGGGAGACGACAAGACGCGAGTCAAGTCCAAATCCGAAGATTCGACCCTCGACTCGCCCAACTAGTGCATGGACATGGGCAGAGTCCATGTATACTTGGTAGCACACTAACTTACAATCTGCTGAAATATGTATATAACACTTGATACATTGATATTCAATCCTCTCAATCGAAAGCAAAGCATGGCAATAATCCCATAAAATTTTTTCTCAAATAAAAGGTCTAATAACATCATCTCAAAATGTCTCAATCACTTAACTCCTACATAATTACTTATTCTCTAATAAGATTAGAATGCAAGACTCAACGAAATCCTTCTTCTTGTTTCCATCATTGTCTACACCTGGTTATTGCTTGGTCCTGCCTCGTCACCTTTCTCCTTTACTGTATTAGTTTCTAAAAGAGAAAAGTTTTGTGGGCTTAGTCAATGCCCAGAAGGAATTCTTATTGAAGTGGGTATCAACATGTGATATATATAAAATCATGGTAAAACATGTATAAGTTCTTCATATCATATAGATCATTTAAAATTCATCCACATCCCATATTTCAAAATCAGTTCATATCTCATACTCATAAATTACCTAAAAAAAATTCATAATCATTTCATAATTCAAATCATAATCATAACACTTCAATGTGTTCATCAAAACAACATGATGTAATATGCCATAGTGACATGAATTGATGCAAGCCCTTCTCATGCCCCATGCATTTCTTGTAATAGCCCGGATTTTTAAATCAATAATTATGTTGGCCAGTATTTATTTTAAGTACTAAAATTAAGAATTTTGATGGAATGGATGGCTGATGGAGCAAAATTGGGGCAATGGCCCAAGTATGGTCCAATGGACCAAGGATTGGATTAATTTCATTTAAATGGGTCAATGGTGGTCAATTAGGTCAAATGCCCAATTGGGACCCAAATGGGTCAAGATGAATTGAGCATTAGGGTAAATGAGTAAGAAGTGAATTTAATTGGGTCATGGGCCCAATTAAGATCAAAGGAATGGGGTCCATCTCATGGACAAATGTAAGAGTGGAATTATCCAAGTGGGGCCCAACTCCACCTCATCAAGTGAGGTGGCGTGTAGATCAAGACAAAGTGGGGCTGACCACCATGGTTAACTTGGTCAACCATGGGGGAGTCAAAGGTGAATTAAGGAGGATCAAAGTGAATTGAGTTGAATTAATTGACTAAAATCATCCAAGTTAGTTTTGAATAAATCGAGGTGGTATAATCAAGTGGGACCCAACTCCACCGCATCAAGTGAGGTAGCATGTGGGCTAAGGTATAAGTGGGGCCGGCCACCATGGTTGACTTGGTCAACCATGGGTGAATTAAAGATAAATAAGTGGAGTTAAATTATTTAATTGAATGACCTAAGTTAGATATAAATTTAGATGATTGAGTTGGGACATGAGTTGCATTACATGGAGTGAGTTAAATGGGGGTGAGTCACCTAGATAATGGAGTGAGTCAAGAGAATTTTTCCATCTCATTCCCACTCAAAATCGTTGGGATGGTATGAGTGTGCCATGTGGAGGGCATGCTCCCCCCTTGTCTAAACCAAAAGCTTAGGTGGAGAGCATGCATTGGCCAAAAATGAGGTGGTGGTTCCACCTCATCCGAACCACCAAACCACCAATGGTAAATGAGCCAAAACCGTTGGCCATGGAGGGGTTGGGTGTGCCATGGTGGAGGGCATGCACCCTCCATGGCTAGACAAGATCCTTAGAAGGTGGACATGCTAGGGCATGCATTGGCCCATGGGGAGGTGGTGGTTGCACCTCACCCAAACCACCAAACCACCAAGGAAACCCAAACCCAAAACTGTGTACATGGGGTGGTATACTAGACAAGAAGCCTAAAATGAAAGGCATGCAAGGACCATGATTGGGCAATGGAGAGGTGGTGGAGTCTAACCCAAGCAACCAAAAACAAGATGGGAAAAACTAGGGTTTTTCCATCTCATTTCTCATCTCACTCTCTCTCTCTCCCTCTCCCTCTCCTATCCGACCCTCTCTCATCCAAGACAAAGTAAACTCTTAGAGAAAGAATAAAAAGACTTAGACAAAAGATTGGATCCCAAGCTTGGCCGACCACCCTCTCAAGACCAAGGACTTAGAATATTTTCCATTCTCTCCTCCTCTCCCTCTCTCAAACCTACACCCATCTTGGCCGAACCAACTCTTGGAGATCTTATCTTGATCAAGCTCACACATTGGCCGAAGATCAAGGAGAAGAGGACTAAGGAAGGCTAAGGAACAAGAAGGAGCAAAAAGGAACCGTAGGAGTCGCGGGATCGGTAAGTTGTACTCAACAAGATCTTTATTTTGAAGGAGTTAAAGGAAACCATGAAATCCCATTTTCTTGGATTAAATGGTGGCCAAAATATTATGGGCAATGGATCTAAAATCCATCCAAGAAATGGGATGGGAAATGGACAAATCCTAATGGGTAAGATAGGTTAAGTAAATAATGGAATACTAAGGACACTATGTACATATGGGTTATGTATGCATGCATGGCAAAAATGATTGAGGATCATGGTTCGGCCATTGCATGGCCAAACCCTAACTGTTATGGATACATGGAGAGGACCTCATGCATGTCAAGAATAAGGTATATGATTTAAGATCATGGTTTGGCGTTTGCATGGCCAAACCCTAGGGTTTCTTGTATGAGAACCATCAAGGTGATAAATCATGGAAATATGTTATTTTTAGAAGAAATAATGAATGATAGGGTTCGGCCATGTTGTATGGCCGAACCCCATGGAACGATATTAAGTGATTCTTAATGGGTTTAAAGAATGGAAACCATGGAATGTGGTTAATGATTTTAAAAGGTTTTGAATGAATGAATGTTAGTGATTTTTAAAGGGGTTTTAAATGAGGGAAACCATGGAGAAATATTGATGATTATTTATGGTCTCAAATGTTGCAAATAATGATGAACCATGGACCATGGGTTCGGCCATGTTGTATGGCCGAACCCCATGGAGAGTGATTGATGAACTTAGAGGTATTTGGACCATGGTGATGATAAGGGAATGTTGGTAACTTTAACGGATTTTAAATGCAGTTAATGATGATAAAAAATGATGATCTAAATGTATGATTAAACACCCCCCCCCCCCTGGAGGGATTTGGGTTGAGGATCTAAAATGTTGTAAAGGATCTAAGAAAGAGGAGGAAAAAGACATCATGGGTTCGGCCATAGTGTATGGCCGAACCCCATGACCCGTGTTCTGAACCCTTTTTTTGAGTTAAGTATGGATCTATGCATGTTTAAAATGAATGGGTTTTAAGTTAAGGAAATGGATATTTATGATGGTTTTTATGTCATGATTAATGAATCATGTATGGATCCATGTTTATGGATCAGTTATGGACCTAAGTATGTGTAAGAGAAATGAGTGTTTAGCCATAGTAAGAATGAGGGCTAAAGATGGAAAAATGGTGAACATGAAGGGACCATGGGTTCAGCCATGGTGTATGGCCGAACCCCATGGGGAGTGTTTTTGGAACTTAGGGTTCCCTTAATGTTAAATGTGTTGGATTAATGAACCAAAGGGTGGCTGATTTTAGAACCACAAGATCTATGGATTAAAAAGGGACCCAAAACCTAGAAAGTAAGGTTCGGCCATGTTGCATGGCCGAACCCCACTAAGGCATGTATGATGGACTTAGGCATGGTTGAAACATTGGGCTGATATATTGATGTGTAAGCAAGTAACGGGATCTCGCAAGCGGTGTGCGATCGGTGATCGATCTTTGGACGGGAAACACAAGGACAATATTAGTAGGTGATTGGTAGGATTCCTACCTCATTGAAACCATGGATTATGTGTATATGTGAATGTTTTACTTGAATTATTTTGGTATCAAATTATATGTCTTAATGATGGGATTTTGAATGCTATGGTGTTTACTATTATCACATAGCATGTTGCACTTGCACCTCATGCATGGCATGGGAGGAATACTATGGAGTTGTGATGCCTTGATGAGGATTTTCCATCAAGAGGGATATATGATTGAAATGTAACTGGAGTCCACGCTCCGTCGGGGCGACCGATAAACAAACGTGGGGATACCTTGATGTGCATTATCCATCAAGAAGGGTACTATGTGTTTGTGATACCTTGATGAGGTTTTTCCATCAAGAGCGATACTATGTGTTTGTGATACCTTGATGAGGCTTTTCCGTCAAGAGGGACATTATGTGATTGTGGTGGTAACCGGAGTCCACGCTCCATCGGGGCGACCGATAAACAAACGTGGGGATACCTTGATGAGGGTTTTCCATCGAGAGGAATATTATGTAATGATGATATGGATGATGGGTGGGACTCATGGCACATGACACCCATGGCATGGCATTGATTGCATGGTTTTGATATACTTATACCTATGTGTTTTGTTTCTACTAATCCATGTGTTGGCCCTACTCGGAGTACCTACTGGGCGCGTTGTCTAACGCCCTACTTCCACCTTAGATGATGACGCAGGAAATGGAGGAAGTGAATGACGTGATCGGAGCTTGGAGGAGCTAGTTTATTTATTTAAGTTTTATTTTATGGAGATGTAATTTGATTTGCTAGCTTGTTGGACTGTAATAATTTAGATTACTTACTATGGTTTGGACTTTTATTTTGGACATTTTAAGTTGAGGTATTTATTAATTAAGTGATGTAATTCCTTGCTATCTAAAATTGTAGGATAGACTCTATTATAATTCCGCATTAAGTTTATATTCCGTAAGCTTACTTTCTACGTGTGAACCGTTCTCGTAGGACTTAGTTCCACGCACACGTAGGGTTGGCCAGTTAAGGGCCGGGCATTGGAAGCTCGGACTTAACTCGCGTCGTGACGTCCCGCGCTCTTCGTCACTCTTTATTTCAAAAAAAAAAAATAGACTCTGATTTTCGGCGTAGTGAAAAGGGGCGGGGCGTTACTGTTGGTATCAGAGTGTAACTGGAAGAATGAATCTTTCGAAGTAAGATTAAGACGGTTTCATGTCTCACTGACAGATAAGAATCTTCGGAGTCCGCTGCACGGGGGCCGGATTAATTTTCTTCGTTAGACTCAGACTGAAGCATTCAATCTGAGAATAACATTTGACGAAAAGGAATGATAGCAAGGGAAAGACAGTCACTATAAATTGGATTTATCAAACATAGCAAAATTGGAAAATTTCCCCGATTTCCCCAAATTGAACAAAACATTTGATACTTAGGAAGTTTTCCCAAAACTAAGGGTGTTAATTGGCGATGCCCGAAACAAAAGACATTATGTTATACTTGGGAAGCTCCCCCCAAAAATATAAGAGTGCGTATTTGGCAATTTCCCCAAGTTGAGAAAGAACACTGGATACTTAGGAAGTTTTCCCAAAACTAAGGGTGTTACTTGGCAATTCTCGAAATAAGAGACATTATGTGATACTAGGGAAGTTTTCCCCAAAAATATAAGAGTGCTTATTTGGCAATTTCCCCAAGTGGAGAAAGAACACTTGATACTTAGGAAGTTTTGCCAAAACTAAGGGTGCTATTTGGCAATTCCCCCAAAATAAGAGACATTATGTGATACGTAGAAAAAAAAAAAAAACTTCCCAAAAATGCAAGATGATGATTAGGCAATTTCCCCAAGTATGTGAATGTAGATGTTGATGAGAAATTAAGTCGATCAATGTGTTGACGACAACCATTGGTGGGTATATCGATCCCCCGATAGATACAGCGGTTCCATGGTAAAAGTGACAGTTCTATGGATAGATACTACCTTCCCATGGATGAGGGTTTCCATGGTGGAATGGGTTGATGCCAGATATTAGCACTATGATAGAAGCATTGGTCATGTGAGGGACAGTTTGGTCCTATAAGTTAACATATTGGTCTTATGATAGACATTTTGATTCCATAGTTGACGCATTGGTCGTATGTTAGACTTGTTAGCCCTATGATAGACAGAATAGTCCTACGAAGGTATTAGTTATGACCATGAATGGATTATACCCATGGAGGGGTTATATTCATGGATTTGATGAACAAAATCTTTAATCCCTATTTGGACAAGTAATCATTTTCATTAACGATAACCCGATTTATTCCCACAATCACGAGGAGCATATAGAACATCTAAGGATAGTCCTAGACACCTTGAGGAAGAACCAGTTGTATGCCAAAGCCAACAAGTATGAATTCTGGCTATCTGAGGACAACTTCTTGGGGCATATTATATCAGCAGAAGGTATAGCCGTGGACCCGCCTAAGGTGGCGGCAGTGAGAGAGTGGAAAGCACCGATGAATGTGACCGAGATCCGTAGTTTTCTGGGATTGGCCGATTACTACAGGAAATTCATCATGGACTTCTCCAAGATTGCATCTCCACTTACCCGACTCACTCAGAAAGGAGTCAACTTTGAGTGGTCAGATATGTGCAACTGTAGATTTGAAAAGCTAAAGGAGAGGCTTACAACCGCTCCTATTCTGATTTTACCGGAAAGAGGCAAGGGTTATGAGGTGTACTGTGATGCTTCAGGAGAAGGACTTGGGTGTTCTCTCACTCAAAGTAAGTGTATAGTGGCTTATGGTTCATGACAGTTGAAGATTCATGAACGCCACTATCCCACACATGATCTGGAACTAGCAGCAGTGGTCTTCGCTCTCAAAAGTTGGAGACACTACCTTTATGGTGAGAAGTTTGAGGTGTTTTTAGATCACAAGAGCCTGAAATATCTGTTTGATCAGAAAGAACTCAACATGAGGCAGTGCAAGTGGATGGAATATCTGCAAGATTATGAGTTCGCGCTTCGGTATCATCCTGGCAAGGCAAACAAAGTGGCGGATGCCCTCAGCCGCATGTCACATGCAACAGTGGCCAGTTTGATCAGGATGGAATGGGATATGCTGAACACCATCCGAGAGTTCAATTTGTATATCAAGAACCATGGGAGTATGTATAATCTGATCATACGATCCAACATGGTCTCCAAGATTGAACAGGAGCAACGGACAGATCCAGAGGTGGAGGAGATATGGGCCAAGATGTCTGCTGGTGAGGCTATACCAGAATGGGAATTGCGACTGGGACAGGGTCTTGTATTCCGAGGTAGGACATATGTGCCTAAGAGCTGCAGAAGAGAGTTGTTGATCGAGGCACACCAAACCAAACTCTCTATTCACTCGGGCAGCACCAAGATGTATCATGATCTAAAGAGGCACTATTGGTGGTATGGACTCAAGAGAGATGTGGCAGAGTTTGTTGCCCACTGCCTAACTTATCAACAGGTTAAGACAGAACATCAGAAGCCACTGGGTTTACTCAAACCTTTACCAATGCCGGAGTGGAAATGGGAACACATCTGCATGGATTTTGTGACAGGGTTGCCAAGGTCATCAAAGGGCAACGATACGATATGGGTCGTGGTAGACCGATTGACCAAGTCTGCGTACTTCCTTCCCATCAAGATGATAGATTCATCTGAGGCGCTGGGTCAACGGTGCATCCGATATATCATCAGACTACATGGTATTCCCCAGACTATTGTGTCGAATAGAGATGGCCGATTCACCGGCAGAGTATGGTAGAGCATGCAGTCGGCCATGGGGACAGATCTATTGACTAGCACAGCATTCCACCCACAGACTAATGGACAGTCGGAGAGGACGATACAGACGTTGGAGGATATGCTGAGAGCATGTATGCTAGACTTCAAGGGTGGATGGGAGGATCACTTGCCACTAATGGAGTTCTCTTACAACAACAGTTACCAGGCAAGCCTCTAGACGGCTCCATTCGAGACCTTGTATGGTAGACCATGTAGATCACCAGTGTACTGGACAGAGGCCGGTGAGCCTGCACTCATTGGACCCGAGCTAGTTGCAGAGACTACGGCACCGATTAAGTTGATACGACAACACCTACTTACTGCGCAGAGTCGTCAGAAGAGCTACGCCGACAAGAGGAAAAGGTTTCTTGAGTTTGAGGTGGGAGACTTAGTGTTCTTGAAAGTCTCACCACGGAAGGGACACATGAGATTTGGAAAGAAAGGGAAGTTATCGCCTAAATTTGTGAGGTCGTTTCCAATCTTGAAGAGGTGGGGGAGGTCGCTTATCAGTTGGCTCTTCCTCTACAGTTATCATCTTTGTACGATGTGTTCCATGTGTCCATGTTGAGGAAGTACAACTCCAATCCTTCACATGTGTTGAATGTGCAAGACGTTGATATGCAAAGCGACATAACATATGTGGAGAAGCCGGTCAGAGTGATCGTGAGGGAGCAAAGGGTGCTACAGAACCGCACTATTCAATTCGTTAAGGTGGTATGGGATCGACATGGCAATGAGGAAGCCACCTGGGAACTTGAATCGTAAATGAGAGCCGCTCATCCGGAGCTTTTTGTATGAGTTGTTTGAAACCCTACTTCGATTGAATTTTCGGAACGAAAATTTCAAAAGAGGGTTATATTGTAATAGCCCGGATTTTTAAATCAATAATTATGTTGGCTAGTATTCATTTTAATTATTAAAATTAAGAATTTTGATGGAATGGGTGGTTGATGGATCAAAATTGGGGCAATGGCCCAAGTATGGTCCAATGGACCAAGGATTGGATCAATTTCATTTAAATGGGTCAATGGTGGTCAATTGGGTCAAATGCCCAATTAGGACCCAAATGGGTCAAGATGAATTGAGCATTAGGGTAAATGAGTAAGAAGTGAATTTAATTGGGTCATGGGCCCAATTAAGATCAAAGGAATGGGGTCCATCTCATGGACAAATGTAAGATCAAGACAAGGTGGAGCCGACCACCATGGTTGACTTGGTCAACCATGGGGGAGTCAAAGGTGAATTAAGGAGGATCAAAGTGAATTGAGTTGAATTAATTGATTAAAAGCACCCAAGTTAGTTTTGAATAAATCGAGGTGGTATAATCAAGTGGGACCCAACTCCACCGCATCAAGTGAGGTGGCGTGTGGGCTAAGGCATAAGTGGGGCCGGCCACCATGGTTGACTTGGTCAACAATGGGCGAATTAAAGATAAATAAGTGGAGTTAAATTATTTAATTGAATAACCTAAGTTAGATATAAATTTAAATGATTGAGTTGGGACATGAGTTGCATTACATGGAGTGAGTTAAATGGGGGTGAGTCACCTAGATAATGGAGTGAGTCAAGAGGATTTTTCCATCTCATTCCCACTCAAAATCGTTGGGATGGTATGAGTGTGCCATGTGGAGGGCATGCTCCCCCCTTGGCTAAACCAAAAGCTTAGGTGGAGAGGATGCATTGGCCAAAAATGAGGTGGTGGTTCCACCTCATTCGAACCACCAAACCACCCATGGTAAATGAGCCAAAACCGTTGGCCATGGAGGGGTTGGGTGTGCCATATGGAGGGCATGCACCCTCCATGGCTAGACAAGATCCTTAGAAGGTGGACATGCTAGGGCATGCATTGGCCCATGGGGAGGTGGTGGTTCCACCTCACCCAAACCACCAAACCACCAAGGAAACCCAAACCCAAAACCATGTACATGGGTTGGTATACTAAACAAGAAGCCTAAAATGAAAGGCATCCAAGGACCATGATTGGGCAATGGAGAGGTGGTGGAGTCTAACCCAAGAAACCCAAAACAAGATGGGAAAAACTAGGGTTTTTCCATCTCATTTCTCATCTCACTCTCTCTCTCTCCCTCTCCCTCTCCTATCCGACCCTCTCTCATCCAAGACAAAGAAAACACTTAGAGAAAGAAGAAAAAGACTTAGAGAAAAGATTGGATCCCAAGCTTGGCCGACCACCCTCTCAAGACCAAAGACTTAGAATATTTTCCATTCTCTCCTCCTCTCCCTCTCTCAAACCTACACCCATCTTGGCCGAACCAACTCTTGGAGATCTTATCTTGATCAAGCTCACACATTGGCCGAAGATCAAAGAGAAGAGGAAGAAGGAAGGCTAAGGAACAAGAAGGAGCAAAAAGGAACCGGAGGAGGCGCGGGATCGGTAAGTTGTACTCAACAAGATTTTATTTTGAAGGAGTTAAAGGAAACCATGAAATCCCATTTTCTTGGATTAAATGGTAGCCAAAATATTATGGGCAATGGATCTAAAATCCATCCAAGAAATGGGATGGCAAATGGACAAACCCTAATGGGTAAGATAGGTTAAGTAAATAATGGAATACTAAGGACACTTTGTAGATTTGGGTTATGTATGCATGCATGGCAAAAATGGATTGAGGATCATGGTTCGGCCATTGCATGGCCAAACCCTAACTGTTATGGATACATGGAGAGGACCTCATGCATGTCAAGAATAAGGTATATGATTTAAGATCATGGTTTGGCGTTTGCATGGCCAAACCCTACGGTTTCTTGTATGAGAACCATCAAGGTGACAAATCATGGAAATATGTTATTTTTAGAAGAAATAATGAACCATAGGGTTCGGCCATGTTGTATGGCCGAACCCCATGGAAGGATATTAAGTGATTCTTAATGGGTTTAAAGAATGAAACCATGGAATGTGGTTAATGATTTTAAAAGGTTTTGAATGAATGAATGTTAGTGATTTTTAAAGGGGTTTTAAATGAGGGAAACCATGGAGAAATATTGATGATTATTTATGGTCTCAAATGTTGCAAATAATGATGAACCATGGACCATGGGTTCGGCCATGTTGTATGGCCGAACCCCATGGAGAGTGATTGGTGAGCTTAGAGGTATTTGGACCATGGTGATGATGAGGGAATGTTGGTAACTTTAATGGATTTTAAATGTAGTTGATGATGATAAAAGATGATGATCTAAATGTATGATTAAATCCCCCCATGGAGGGACTTGAGTTGAGGATCTAAAATGTTGTAAAGATCTAAGAAGGAGGAGGAAAAAGACATCATGGGTTCGGCCATAGTGTATGGCCGAACCCCATGACCCATTTTATGAACCCTTTTTCTGAGTTAAGTATGGATCTATACATGTTTAAAATGAATGGGTTTTAAGTTAAGGAAATGGATATTTATGATGGTTTTATGTCATGATTAATGAATCATGCATGGATCCATGTTTATGGATCAGTTATGGACCTAAGTATGTGTAAGAAAAAGGGGTGTTTAGCCATAGAAAAAATGAGGGCTAAAGATGGAAAAATGGTGAACATGAAGGGACCATGGGTTTGGCCCTGGTGTATGTCCAAACCCCATGGGGAGTGTTTTTTGAACTTAGGGTTCCCTTAATGTTAAATGTGTTGGATTAATGAAACAAAGGGTGGCTGATTTTAGAACCACATGATCTATGGATTAAAAAGGGACCCAAAACCTAGAAAGTAAGGTTCGGCCATGTTGCATGGCCGAACCCCACTAAGGCATGTATGATGGACTTAGGCGTGGTTGAAACATTGGGCTGATTTATTGATGTGTAATAAGGTAACGGGATCTCGTAAGCGGTGTGCGATCGGTGATCGATCTTTGGATAGGAAACACAAGGACAATATTAGTTGGTGATTGGTAGGATTCCTACCTCATTGAAACCATGGATTATGTGTATATGTGAATGTTTTACTTGAATTATTTTGGTATCAAATTATATGTCTTAATGATGGGATTTTGAATGCTATGGTGTTTACTATTATTGCATAGCATGTTGCAGTTGCACCTCATGCATGACATGGGAGGGATACTATGGAGTTGTGATGCCTTGATGAGGATTTTCCATCAAGAGGGATCTATGATTGAAATGTAACCGGAGTCCACGCTCCGTCGGGGCGACCGATAAACAAACGTGGGGATACCTTGATGTGCATTATCCATCAAGAAGGGTACTATGTGTTTGTGATACCTTGATGAGGTTTTTCCATCAAGAGGGATACTATGTGTTTGTGATACCTTGATGAGGCTTTTCCATCAAAAGGGATACTATGTGATTGTGATACCTTGATGAGGTTTTTCCATCAAGAGGGACATTATGTGATTGTGGTGGTAACCGGAGTCCACGCTCCATCAGGGCGACCGATAAACAAACGTGGGGATACATTGATGAGGGTTTTCCATCAAGAGGAATATTATGTAATGATGATATGGATGATGGGTGGGACTCATGGCACATGACACCCATGGCATGGCATTGATTGCATGGTTTTGATATACTTATACCTATGTGTTTTGTTTATACTAGTCCATATGTTGGCCCAACTCGGAGTGCCTACTGGGAGCGTTGTCTAACGTCCTACTTCCACCTTAGATGATAACACAGGAAATGGAGGAAGTGAAGGGCATGATCGGAGCCAAGCGTAGGAGCTTGGAGGAGCTAGTTTATTTATTTAAGTTTTATTTTATGGAGATGTAATTTGAGTAGATAGCTTGTTGGACTGTAATAATTTAAATTACTTGCTATGGTTTGGACTTTTATTTTGGACATTTTAAGTTGAGGTATTTATTAATTAAGTGATGTAATTCCTTGCTATCTAAAATTGTAGGATAGACTCTATTATAATTTCGCATTAAGTTTATATTTCGCAAGCTTACTTTCTACGTGTGAACCGTTCTCGTGGACTTAGGTCCACGCACACGTAGCGTTGGCCAGTTAAGGGCCAGGCTTTGGAAGCTCGGACTTAACTCACGTCGTGACGTCCTACGCTCTTCGTCACTCTTTATTTCAAAAAAAAAAAATAGACTCTGATTTTCGGCGTAGTGAAAAGGGGCAGGGCGTTACATTTCTCTCTATCTTATTCTCATTGAATAGTGATAAACATTGCTCATTATGTCTGTAGCTTTCCTGGGGCACCAGTTGGGAGCTACTACCCAATAGTAGCATTTAACAGGCACTACCGGGGGAGTGTTACACACCCATAGTCCTGCGCAGGTTTCGGGGCTTATTTTGACCCTAGAGCTTTCTACCCAATTAATATGCCATGATTTGTAACCCACGGATGCGGCCACACATAATAGTTAATTCATTTCAAATATTTCAGGTTAGAGTTTATCATCTCTTAACTTTTGACTCATCTATTTCCATCCCACATAAGATGCATGCGTTTCATGTCTATGCATCTATAAATTACACAATCATGCTTTGAAATCCATTAATAATTTAATATACATAAATAATCACTTGATACTTTAAGAAAGTAGTAAAACCTACTTGATCAACAAGATTCCGTGAAGGAGTGAACTACGTGGTACATATAGCTCCTAGATCACCCTCCGATCCTCTGGTTATGTCTAAGAATCAAAATAACCGTATGATCAGTTCATGTTCTTGTTTTCCAAATCCCTAATAATTAATCTCATTAGTCTTCCATTTAGTGGTGTCTCCTTAATCCTACGTTCATGTCGAATCCAACATTATGGGTTCAGAACTTCATTCATTACTTCCTCGGAACTTCCGAAGCTTCGGAACCTCAGGGTCTCCTTCGGATCATTCCGAAGTACATTGCTTCACTGGTCTACTCGGAACTTGACTTCGGTACTTCCGAATCAAGTTCTGAGGGTTTGAACTTCAGTGGTCCTCTCTTGGTACTTCCAAGTCAAGTTCTGAGAGTTCGGAACTAGAATTCCTCTCTCGATACTTCCGACAGACTTACTCATTTCATTTACATATCATAGTGCTTCGAACTTGACCTCAGCACTTCCGAGTCAAGTTCCGAGAGTTCAAAACTACAAACATTCCCTCGGTACTTTCGAGGCTTTATAGGTTTTAGTTTTGTATTACAGTGCTCGGAACTTGGCCTCGGTACTTCCAAGCCAGATTCCAAGACTTCAGCTCTCATATGGACTTAATCAAATATCTAAGTCTTCTCTCTGATTTCAATCTCCTCGAAACTTGGCCTCGGAATTGTAACGCCCCGCCCTTTCCGAGAATTTCAGAGTCTAATTTTTTTTTTTTTAGGTTATAATAAAACATCGAAAGAGAGCGGGCGGCGTCACGACGCGAGTTAAGTTCAGACTACCCAAGTCTGAACCTTAACTGGCCACCCATGTGTACATGGACTAGACCATGAATACAAATCACACATGGAACTAACATCAACATGCGGAATAACCTAGATTAATTGCGGAATAGAAAGACCAGATAGCAAGTAACAATCTTAAACATTATTTAACATAGATCAACCATCCAAATGTTATCAACCTAATCAAACCATAGTAAGTAGTGAATTATTACATGTCCCACAAAAGTATTCAAAAGACAGTAATATAAAGTAGTTCAGTCCTTCATTCAAGCACTTAGGCTTGGCTCCCCTCCCGGTCAACGACCTTTCCTTTCCCTTTGCTTGTACCTGCAATCTCCTCTGAGGATAGAATTAGGGCGTTAGATCAACGCGCCCAGTAGGTTCCCGAATCAGGGCTACCACATGTCAGTATATAAAACATGCATATATATCATAATACATGATCATTAAAAACAGTTAAAACAATGCTATGAAATATGCACATGCAATGGGCATCCCCCATTATGTACTTTCATAGCCATCACTTGACGTGCCTTGCATCGACAAGGTAAATTACAACACACTTTCATCTCTTATATATACATGCAATGAGCAACCCCCATCATGTACATTTGTAGCCATCACTTAACATGCCTTGCACCGACAAGGTAAATTACAACACACTTTCATCTCTTCTATAAAATATGTACATGTAATGAGCAACCCCCATCATGTACATTTGTAGCCATCACTGTAGAACTTCATTCATTATCCCATGACTATGCATGAGATGCCAATGCCTGTATGCCATTTGTTAATGCATAATATATCATTTGAAACACATATATTAAAACAAGAGCATCATAAGAAAAACTGGGTAAAAACCGTGGTTACAAGTAGGTAGGAAACCTACTTAAGAATCGCTTCAGCGTCCGTTCTTTCTTAGGCTTTAACCGGTCACGACACGTTCGTCATTCAACTTTCGATACCTTATTATGCAACAATAAGTAAATCATAATCTTATTTACATGTCCATTCACATATGAGACCTAAAACATCTTATAAGTCCCTTTGATCAATCTCTTCATTTGGCTTGTATTCACAGATTTGCCATTGCCACCAATACCTTGATTAAATTCTACAACCTTAACCGTAACCTTAACATGGTTCAGCCATGTTTCGGACGACCAAAATAGCAAACATGATTCCATTTTTAATCACACATACATCCATAAAATGGCCCATGAAAACAGTCCATGGGGTTCGGCCATACTCATGGCCGAACCCTTATGATTCTTTGCTCAATGATGTCCTTTGTTTAAATACTAATTGGCTCTACCCCTTAGCCATATTAAGCCCATGGTTTAGCCATCCCATGGCCAACCCAAAATCAGTAACCTTATCACATAAAAATCTCCCAAAAACAGTCCACAAAGGTCTATGGTTTCCATGTGTTCCAATCATGAAAACCAACCCTCTTTTACATGGGGTTCGGCCCTCCATGGTGACCGAACCCAATGGTCATTCTTACTGTTTTTAAACCTCCAATAATCATGTATAAACAGCATATTAATATCAGGTTTTAACTTTCAAAAACCATACAAAAACAATCCATAAAAAGTCTATGGTTTACATGTTTTTCCAATATGAAACCAACATTCTTTTACATGGGGTTCGGCCCTCCATGGTGGCCGAACCCAATGGTTAGGTTTACTGTTTTTAAATCTTAGATAATAATGTAATAATAGTATATTAAATCAGGTTTTAACTTTCAAACAAACCATCCAAAACAGTCCATAAAAAGTCTGGTTTACATGTTTTTCCAACATGAACATCAACACCTTTTACATGGGGTTCGGCCCTCCATGGTGGCCTAACCCAATGGTTAGGTTTACTGTTTTTAAACCTCAGATAATAATGTAATAACAGTATATTAAATCAGGTTTTAACTTTCAAACAAACCTCCAAAAATTAGCCCATTTTCATAGGGTTTTAATTTCCAAAACTATCAAAAATAGTCCACAAAATCCATGGTTTTCATGTTTCCAAAACATGAAAGCCAAGCCATCTCTTACATGGTTTAGACCCTTGTCAAATTCAGCCATAGCATGGCCAAATTATGACATTCAAATTCATGCTTTCAATCTTTCCAAAGTATGTATCTTAAACCTCCAAAATCAGTCCTATACTTGCATGGTTTAAATCTTACAAAACCATCAAGTTTAACCATACTATTTCATGGGGTTCGGCCATCCAAAGTGGCCGAACCCTAGGTCCATGTTTTCCATCTAATTGGGCATAAAATAATGCTACTTTAACCCTTGATAGATTTGACCATCACATGGCCGAATCATGTCTTATTTTTCCCATTTTATTAAACATAAATCAATGGAAAAACTTACCACTTTCCAAGCTTTTCTTATGCCTTTGGTCCTTGTCTTTTAATCCTTGCTTCCTTAACTCCTTGCTGGTTATATGCTTGGATATTTGGTACCAAAAGCCTCTGCTGTTCCAGCCAAGAACACCAATTGGAGAGAGGGAGAGAGATGGGATTGTAAGGCTTTCACAATGGTAAAACACGCCCAAAATGGTTGCTTATTGCTTTTGTATTTTAGCCACCAAAACTCCTCCACTCCCTCATCAATTCATGCACAAACCAATGGGTATTGGGTGCCATCCAAGGCACCCCTTGGCAGCTACCCATTCAGCCATTCAGATTCCCAAGCAACTCACCTCAAACTATGCATTTCATTTATCATTGATCATGGAACTCACCCCAAACAAGTCCCCAACGTGTGGGACTTGTTTTGGATGGTTAAAGCTGAGCAAAACTCTTCCAATTCCCACTTGAACTCACTGATTTACAGTCCCATGGGTTTCCATTTTGACTCACCCAACTCAAGGTATTTTTATTCCAACCCAACTCATCACATTTAATGTTTTTCATTCAATGCACATGAGTTGACTCATAACTTGATTTAATTTCAACTCACCTCAGTCCCACTCAACTGATTTAACTCGTGTTTTAGCCCCTTGAGGGTTCACACGGTCAACAATAGCCAACTCGACCCGTTGGGTCCACTTTTAGCTCCTTGACCCGTTTTTGACTCCATGACACAATTATGGGTATTTTGGTCATTTGTAATCGGTTTTTGCATATGGGTCAGGCCTACCCATTTCTTCTCTACTTGATTTCCAATCAAATAAGCTTAACCCCATTTAATTTAAATACACAAAACGGTCAAATCATCCATTTTGACCCGATGGGTCCCATTTGGGCCCTTTGACCCATTTAGCCATTTTTGACCCAAATGATGAAAATTACCCAACCAATCAAACTTAACATTCATAATATGCTCATATGATTTTAATTTGAGCAATGGGCCCCACTATTTCCTTTCTTAACATCACAAAATAATTTATTTAACAACTCAGGGGCATTTTGGTAATTTTCCATTTCATTGAAAAATTGGGGTGTTACAGGAATGACCAAGCCATGTTCCTAGACTTTATTCTTTCTGAGGGTCTTCAAAACCTTATTGTTCCCTCGGATTGTTCCGAGAGTTCGGAACTTGTCTCGGATGTTCCGAGACAAGTTCTGAAGCCTGTCTTCTACAGACAGTCACTCTGCAGAATCTGCAGAGTGCGAACCGAGTTCTCTGAACTCTGGAATTACAGTAGAGTGTATCATTGATCCCGTTCTTTAAATCTAATCCCTTCGATTTGTTCCCTACATGATTTAACATGTCCTTAGGGATTAAAATTCATAATTTAACATATATTTTATGGATTTAAACTCGATTCCTGAATTGGGGAAAATACCAGACAGTTCCCGATTCTTCCCTATTCTTATTCCTTCAATCCAAATCCTCTTAGGGTTGATTCTAAATCACCCTAAACTTTAATTTAAATCTAAATATTAAATCCAGAAGTGGAACCAACCTTAAATGGAGCTTTCCGAAATCCTTTCTTCTTTCCTTCTTCTCTTTTCCTTCCTAGCTTTCACGGTGAAAATATGGGATCCTCAGTCAAGAGAGTGGTACTGTCGTGTGAGTGGGAAAAGAGAAAGGGGTATCGTGCGGCTATGAAAAGGAGAGGGGTGAGCTGCCGTACGAAAGTAGAGGGAAGTGGGTGAGAGTCGTGTGTGAGTGGAAAGTGGAACAGAGTGTCGTGCGCATGCTGTATAGGGATAACTCTGTGCGTACGTGAGATGTGGACTTTGAATGAGTCTGTAACACCATGGATTTTCAAGTTATAAATATTTACGGAAAATTACCCATTTAAATTGTGAATTTTAGATATGGACCATAGAGGGGTAAAGTGTTGGGTCTTTGCCCAATTATGACCCAACGGATTATGGAAAGGGTTTTAATAAAATTAAATGGGGCTGAATTTAATTAGTAATGCAATATATATAAATAAGGGATTTGGATTAATTGCATGCGCATGAAAGATTTTGGGATGGTCCTAAAATGGGCCATACGTTGGGATAAGTTGGATTAGGCAATGGCATTCGATTGTCTAAATTCAAATGAGGAAGTTATCTAATCTAAATAAAGATAGGTTACTATGGTCGAGTATGAAGTTTTGAATATCTATGGTTATGTGCATAAAGGAAATTTGGAAGATATGGATGACTAGATTTTAGGACTTTTAATTTAACAAGGATTGCCAAATAATAAGATGTTTAAAATTAAATAATTAAGCATGGCCGTGTATGGGATATTGATTGGCCGAATATGGAAGATTTACACATTCATGAGGATGCGCATAAGATCTCTAGAAAGGGTTCCTTGCCTTGTTGAAAGTGGTATTTAGGCAACTACTAAATGGAAGGGTCAGCAACATCTAAATAAGGCACAAGGAAGGGGCGCATGGCATATTTTTAAGGGACTCTCCAAAGAGGGAAGCATGGCACGACAATTACTATCTAAGAGAGGCAACAAGGGGCGCTTAGGCATTTTCTTAATATGGAACCATGTGGAGTTTTATTTAAAAGAAAGAACCACAACAAGGATACATGACATTGTCTAAGATGGGATTAATTAAGAAAAGAAAAGGTAGCCTGTAACGTTCCGCCCTTTTCCACTCGCTTTTTCTTGTAAATACAGAGTCTATTTTTTTTTTTTTATAACAGAGTAGAGTGATAGAGCGCGGGACGTCACGACTCGAGCTAAGTCTGAAATTCTAAAGTCTGACCCTTAACTGGCCAACCCTATGTGTGTATGGACCAAGTCCACGAAAATGATTCACACATAGCAATATCAACTTGCAGAATAAAAATCATAACCTGGGGAATCATAACATCAAATTGCGGAATCATAATAGAACCAAGTTCTATTCCATTCAGATAGCAAAGTATATCAAGTCCTTATCCATAATGAAAACATCATAATTATCCAATAAATCATCCAACCATCTAAGTTATTACATTCTGAAACCTAGATACTCGAATACAAGTTCATGAGTAACTTTATTCAAAACATATAAAATAAGTCTTCCAAGCTCCTATGCCTGGCCCGTCTTTCGTTCATCGTTCCCCTGATTTCTTGTATCATCAACTAGGGTAGAAGTAGGGCGTTAGAACAACGGGCCCAGTAGGTATTCCAGTTACGGCTAACACATGGTTAGTACAAAACATATATTATAACATAATATCCAAAACCATGTAAAACCAGGCCATGCAATGATGACCAATGCAATGAGTCCCACCCATCACATGTATATAAAAGTATCCACCACATAGGTCTTCCGGACGCCCCAGGGGAGTGTGGACCCTCCGGATTCCTTCTGATGGAAAATCACATCAAGGTACCGCACATAGGTTTTTCGGACGCCCCGACGGAGTGTGACCCCTCCGGTTACAAATCCTCCACCCCATGCAATGCATGAGATGCCAATGAAACACATGCTATTTTATAACATAAACATAGCATTTAAAATCACCTTTTGAAACATAATCAACACATGCTATTTATACAATTAAACATAGCATTTGAAATTCAATATAAAACATATCCTTTGAAACATAATTTCATCAAACATAAGATAAAGCATATGTACATAAACCCATGGTTTCAAAGAGGTCGAATCCTACCAAAAACTGCTCACGAGTCCTTGCGCTTCTGTCCAAGAATCGATCACTAATCGCGCACCGCTTGCGAGATCCCGTTACCTTATAATATAATAACCAATCAAAACCAAGTCTCACTTGATTTGCAATATTTAAGTCCATAAACCATTTCCCATGGGGTTTGTCATTTTCAGTCAATATTTGTAACACCCCGACTTTTCAAAGATATTAATATTTACAAAAATGCCATTGGAATGGTAAATTAAAAAAAAAAAGATATGATCGTAGATGAGAAAATGGTGGGGCCCATTGCTCAAATTAAGACCCAATGTGCATATTATAAGGTCAAATTATATTGGATGGTAATGTACATCGAATTGGGTCAAGATGGTTATTTGGGTTAAAGGACCCAATTGGGACCCAATGGGTCAAGATGGACTCATTTGACCATTGGGTGAGCCCAATCTTAATTGGGTTAGGCTGAATTCATTTGGAATTAAATGAAGGATAAATAGGTAGGCTGGATGCAAATATGTAAACCACATTTAAATGGGTAAACCACCCATAAATGGGACAAGGCGCCAAATTGGATCAATAAGCTAAGTTGGGACCCAATGGGTCGAGTTGACCATGTTGACCACATTGACCGTGTGGACCCTCAAGTGAGCTCAAAGGGTGAGTCAAATCAGGTTGTGTTAGGACTGAAGTGAGTTGGATTTGAATTAAGCAATGGAGTTGACTCAAGTGCATTAAATGAATGGCATTAAATGTGGTGAGTTGAGCTAATGAGTTGGGTGAGTTAAAATGGAAACCAAAGGGACCTTGAATTCAAGTGAGTCAAATGAGGAGGTGAGGAGTTGCCTTGGTCCTAAACATCACAAAGACAAGTCCCACACGTTGGTGGCATGAGGAGTAGTTTTCCATGCATGAAATTAAATGGAATGGGATAAGTTTTGAATTGGCAATATGGAGGGTTTCCATCTCATGATGGAAACCCAAAGCCCAACGTTGGGAGTACCAAGGGATGCCTTGGTTGGTATAGGGAGGCACACCATCATTTGGCCGATTTCCATCACAAAAGAACCTTAGAACTTCATCTCTCTCCCTCTCTCTCAAAACCTACCTCCTTGGCCGAATCATCCTTTGGTATTTTCACCATTGATCAAACACATAATCAGCAAAAGGAGGGAGGCTAAGGAAGATAGGAAGCAAGGATCAAAGGCAAGAAGAGACGCTTAGATAATTGGTAAGTACTCCATGGAATTTTGTTTAATAAGTTGGTTAAATGGAACCGAATCTATCAAAGGTTAAACCCTGGATATTGGTGTGTAAAAAGGGCAGAAAATGGATCATAGGGTTCGGCCACTTTGGATGGTCGAACCCCATGAAATGGTTTGGTTATTGTTGATGGTTTTTGAAAGTTAAAAACCATGCAATATTATGGAGATTTCTAGATGTTTTAATTAGACATAAGATGCAAGTTAAAGGGTTTTAAATCAGGGATTTGAATGTCATGATTTCGTCATGTTATGGCTAAATTTATCAATGGTTTAAATTATGATGATGAGGTTTAAAAAGGATAGAAACTTGGATCATAGGGTTCGGCCACCTTGGATGGCCGAACCCCATGAAAGGATTTGATAATTTTGTATGGTTTTTGGAGAGATAAAACCATACCAATGTATGAGAGTTTTTAAGTATTTTATTTGGAATAAAAATTGATGTTTTAGGTTGGCCATTGGATGGCTGAATCACATTAAGATTATGGTCAAAATGTTGAATATGAACCATACACAAAGGATGGAAGGATTGACTCAAGAGAACCATAGGGTCAGCCATGTTTATGTCCGAACCCCATGGGTCATTTATGGGTGTTTAAAGATAAGAACATACTTGGAAATTATAGATGGATTTGTAGTATGTAAATGGATAGAAACAAAGAACCATAGGGTTTGGCCATATGTATGGCCGAACCCCATGGAATGATTTTGATGGGCATAAGCATTTGTGGAACCATAAAGATGATTGTGGACTTAGGGTTTAAATAAAAGACCAAATCTAAGGTGGTGAGGTTCGGCCATGTTGTATGGCCGAACCCCACTAAGGTAGATTGGTTATATGACTTTAATTATTAAGCAAAAATTAAACAAGGGTTACTAGTGGCAAAACTGTAACTACAAGTTATAATGGAATGAAGGATCAAAGGACTTGAAAAGAGGGGTCCAAAACCAAAGTGATAAGGTTCGGCCATGTTGTATGGCCTAAGCCTACCAAGATATGTATGAAGTGTGAAGTGTCTAAGTGTTGATCAAATGAAAAGGAAGACTAAATCCAAAAGAGGTGAGGTTCGGCCATGGGTATAGCCAAACCCCACAAAGTGGTTTTGGGACTTACATGTAATTAGAAATCAAAAAGATATGTTATTAACTTGCTGTTGTATAAACAAGGTAACGGGACTTGAACGGCAAGCGAGTCGTGAACAGGTGACGCTTAAGAAAGAACGGACATTTAAGAGAACTTTCAGTAGGTTTCCTACCTACTTGTAACCACTTTTATATTTGGTTTTATCATGGTTTTTATGAGACATTTGTTATACTATTATCTATCATATTGGATTTGAATGATGAGATTTATTTACATGTTTCATATATTCATTGGCATCTCATGCATGGACATGGGATGATGATTATGGAAACCGAAGCCCACACTCCGTCGGTATGCCCGTGACGCAACTGTGGGGCCTCCTTAGGCGTTGAGAGTCCCGCTAGGAGGAATATCATGATGATGAGAGTCACATCAATAAGAAATGAAAGAATACTGTGGTTTACCTTGACGATGAGAGTCTCGTCAAGTGATGGCTATGTATATGTGTGATGGGTGGGACTCATTACATTTGCATACATACATAGCATTGATTTATATGTTTTTGATGACCATATATTATGATATATGCATGTTTTTATATACTAAGCATATGGTAGCCCTGATCGGAAAACCTACTGGGCGCATTGATCTAACACCCAATTTCTATCCTTAGAGGATGATGCAGGAAAAGGAAAGGGAAAGGCAAAGGCTGAGGATCACGAGGAAAGCTAAGCATAGATGCTTGGGTGATGGAATGGGTTTCTATTTACTGTTGTTTGGATACATTTTTATGGACATGTAATAGTCTAGTAACTTTGCTATGGTTTGTGATTAGTTTGATGATGGATATTTGGTTTAAGTAGTTTATAATGGATGACTTGTACTTGTTATCTACTCAGTATAATTCCGCAATCAGTTAATTCCGCATTTAGTTTAGTATTATTCCGTATGACTTATTTAGTTCCGTGTGTGTATTGTTTATCATGGTTTAGTCCATGCACGCATGGTTGGCCAGTTAAGGGTCGGACTTTGGAAGTCTGAACTTAGCTCGCGTCGAGACGCCTCCCGCTCTCTTCCACTTACTTATTTAAAAAAAAAAAAAATAAACTCTAATTTTTGGAAGGCTGGAAAAGGGCGGGGCGTTACAGTTGGTATCGGAGCGAAACAGGAAGTTGAATCATCGAATTAAGACGGTTTCATGTCTCACTGACAGATAAGAATCCTAATTGACCGACTCTTCAGAGTCCGCTGACTAGGGGCCGGATTAATTTACTTCAATAGACTCAGGCTGAACAATCAATCTGAGAACAACAATGAAAGATAGTAAAGTAAAGTACAGTCATCATAGTGGATATATCAAATATAGCAAAGTAGGATACACTTCCCTGATATTCCCCCATTGAGAAACAAACAACAGGAATTTAAAGATTTTCCCCAGAAACAAAGGAAAACAAAGAGTGATGATTTGGCAATTTCCCCAACCAAGATACATTGTATTATACATAAGAAATACCCCAAAACCAAGGTAGGTTTTGTTAGAACTGCTGTTGATTATTCTTGTGTTCTATTGTTATGATACAGATATGTCAATTAACGTTGAATATACAGAGTTACGAGATAGAGTAACCCCTAGCAATCCCATAGATCTGGTGTCTTCTTCCAACAACTCCAACATGGAAGTTAACGTAGACAATCAAGAGGGAGTTCCCGAGGAGGTTAAAGTGGATCTAGCACCTTTTCCAAAAGAGCTTATGGAAGATTTTCCAATGATAAGAGAGTCGGTAGGGGAGATAGAACCCGATTATATGTGCGAGTTGTGCAACCAGGATGAGCACAACTGTACATACTGCCCCCACCCTCTTGAAGTTGTTTGCCAGGCTTGTGGACTTCATGGGCATGGGAAAGAAAGGACTAACTGTCCTTACATTGGAGGACCGGGGATAATACCCTGCTTGACGTGTGGAGTATTGGGACACATGTTAATGACATGCCCTAATAGTTTCTTTATGTTTGAGGATGATGTAGGGTCTTCTACGGAAGACTAGGCTGAGAAGTAGTAAGAAAAGTTAGGAAAAAAGGGGGATATTTTGTAAGGGTTGTGGGTGCATTTTGTTAATTGAAGGGTTTAACCCTACCAACCCTTGTACTATGATAAAATTTGGATTATATATATATATATATATATATATATATATATATATATATATATATATATATATATATATATATATATATATATATATAAAGTATGCAAATTTATGAGTTATGAGGACTTTTGGCATTGAGTTGTATGTTACGAAGAAAACTAAGTCCATAATGTTTCCATGATTTAAGGAAAAATGGCTCCAACGAGAAAGAGCCTGCAGAGTCAAAAAGGGAAGGAGAAAGTGTTACAAATTGGCTTAGGCAAAATGGCTCCATGACTGTAGCTGAGTATCACTGGGAATTCCTCAGTCTATCAATTTATGCATTCTACGTAGTGGATACGGAGTACCGGAGGGCTCGTAAGTTCTAGCGTGGTCTACAGCCAATCATTAGGGCCAAAGTGACTGTAGTCAAGGCAGCCACACTGGCAGAAGTGGTCAGTAGGGCCACCATAGTTGAGCATGAGCTGGCTGAGTTCACGCGGTTTGACAACCGTCGAGCTCAGAGTGGGAGGGGCACATATCAGCCTAATAAGAAGTTTCGACCGAACTTCAGCAGACCTCACCATCTATTGGGTCCACTGGGGGCTTTCGTCCCAACCAGCCCACCCAGTCTGTATCACTCACTCAGGCTTCTAGAAGGATGAGTAACTGCTTCCATTGTGATCAGCCGGGTCACTTTAGGAAGGATTGTCCAAAGCTCAACAGGCTTTCTAATTCCAGGGGATCATTTCGTCCACCAGCCAGACCAGTTAACTCCTGGGGAGGCAGAACATATAATCAGGCGAGACGGGCGCCTAACCTTACCGGATCTGGACTATTGTTCACTCTGGCATCTCCAGCAGATGAGGATCATTCAGTAATTCAAGGTATGGCAGTAGTTAGTAGTTCTTATGCCTATGTACTATTTGATTCTGGAGCTTCACACTCCTTTATAGCTGCATCATTTATAACTGCTACTGGTACCTTAGTTCAAAAATTAGCTACAGTACTCACAATTGTATCCCCTGTAGGAGACTTGGCATTGGGACTTATATGCACGGCAGTTAATACTGAACTCGCTGGACTCAGATTTGAGTTCAATTATCTGGTACTCGACATGACTAAGTATGATATAATCTTTGGCATGGACTGGTTGGCTAAATTCCAGGACAACTATTGATTGTTATCGCCTAAGAGTGACATTTTGGTCACCCGAGGGAAAGCAATATGTGGTTCGTCCAGACAAGCAGAGCAAACAGCAAGAAGGATTGAACCATTTGGTATTAAATAATATCATCATAAACAAGGCACCAATTACTGAACTTCCGGTAATTACAAAAGAATTTGCAGATGTTTTTCCGAAAGAACTCCCTGGTTTACCGCCTATGAGGGAGATCAACTTTGAAATCAAGCTGTATCTTGGTACTTCACTAGTGTCTTTACCACACTATCGGATGGCTCAGATGTCTGAGCTAAAGAAGCAGATCGATGAACTGCTCAGGTTGGGATGCATCCGAAACAACACATCGTCTTGGGGAGCTCCGATGTTGTTTGTAAAGAAGAAGGATGGTTCACTCCGAATGTGTGTGGATTACCGGAAGCTGAATCAGTTAACGGTCCGGCACAAGTACCCTTTACTTAGAATCGATGACTTATTCGATCAATTGAGGGGTTCCAGTCACTTCTCGAAGATTGATTTGATGTCCGGATACCATCAAATCTGGATCAAAGAGGAAGATATAGAGAAGACAGCCTTCAGGATGCGGTATGGACTATACGAGTTTGTAGTCACGCCGTTTGGACTCACGAATGCACCGGCTGTGTTCATGGATTTAATGAACAGGATCTTCCAGTCTGTATCTAGACCAATTTGTTATTGTGTTCATTGACGATGCCCTGATCTATTCCAAAAGTCAGGAGGAACATGCGGAGCACTTACGGATAGTCTTGAACACTTTGAGAAAGAACAAACAATATGCCAAAGCAAGCAAATGTGAATTTTGGCTATCTGAGGTTCATTTCTTGGGGCACGTTATTCCGAAGGAGGTACAGCCATAGATCCGGCTAAGGTGGCGGCAATGAGAGATTGGAAAGCGCCCAAGAATGTAACCGAAATCCGTAGTTTCTTGGGATTGGCTGGTTACTACAGGAGATTTATTAAGGATTTCTCCAAGATAGCATCTCCACTAACTCGGCTCACTCAAAAAGGGGTCAAATATGAATGGTCAAAATTGTGGAACCAGAGATTTGAAGAGCCGAAGACAAGACTTACCACTGCCCTTGTTTTAGTTTTGCCGGTAAATGGCAAATGTTACGAGGTATACTGTGATGCCTCAGGAGAGGGACTGGGGTGTACACTCAGTCAAAGTAATTGCGTGGTGGCTTATGGTTCAAGACAGTCGAAAATTCATGAACGCCTTTACCCTACGCATGATCTTGAACTAGTCGCAGTGGTCTTCGCTCTCAAAAGCTGGAGACACTATCTCTATGGTGACAAATTTGAATTGTTTTCTGATCATAAAAGTTTGAAATACTTGTTTGATCAGAAAGAACTCAACTTGAGGCAGCACAGATGGATGGAGTATCTGGCGGATTATGAATTCGCGCTTCGATATCATCCAGGCAAGGCAAACAAGGTGGCGGATGCCCTCAGCCGCATATCACATGCATCCGTGGCATGTTTGATCGGAACGGGAGATGTTGAATACCATTCGAGAGTTTAAACTCTATCTCAATAACCATGGGACCATATACAATTTGGTTATACAATCCAACATGGTCACCAAGATTGAACAAGAGAAACCAGTAGATCCGGAAGTGGAGGAAATATTGGCCAAGATGTCTACTGGCATAGTCGTACCGGAATGGGAATTACGACCAGGATAAGGTCTTTTATTCCGGGGTAGAGTTTATGTGCCAAAAAGCTGTAGGAAAGAGCTATTGATTGAGGCACATCAAACCAAGCTCTCCATTCATCCGGGCAGCACCAAAATGTATCACGACCTGAAGAGACATTATTGGTGGCACAGACTCAAAAGAGATGTGGCGGAATTTGTGGCACACTGTTTAACTTGTCAACATGTAAAGACGGAACATCAAAAGCCACCAGGGTTACTCAAACCCTTATCAGTGCCAGAATGGAAATGGAAGCACATTTCTATGGATTTTGTAAAGGGGTTGCCGAGATCCTCAAGGGGCAATGATGCTATATGGGTCGTGGTAGACCGACTGACCAAGTCTGCACATTTTATTCCTATCAAGATGACGGATTCATCTGAGACGTTGGGTCGGCGGTATATCAAGGAAATCATTCGGCTACATGGCATTCCCCGAACTATAGTATCTGGCAAAGATGGCCGATTTACCGACAGAGTGTGGCAGAGCATGCAGTCAGTTATGGGGATAGATCTACTGACTAGCACCGCATTTCATCCACAGACTGATGGACAGTCAGAGAGGACGATACAAACCTTGGAAGATATGCTGAGAGCATGCATGTTAGATTTCAAGGGTGGATGGGAAGATCATTTGCCGTTGGTAGAATTTTCATACAACAATAGTTACCAGGCAAGCCTTCAGATGGCCCCATTCGAGGCTTTTTATGGTAGACTGTGCAGGTCACCAGTGTGCTGGACAGAGGCTGGCGAGCCTGCACTAATAGGACCCGAGTTGGTTACAGAGACCACAGCGCAAATATAGTTGATGCGGCAACATCTATTAACTGCACAGAGTCGTCAGAAGAGTTATGCTGATAAGAGAAGAAGGTTTCTTGAATTTGAAGTGGGAGACATGGTATTCTAAAAGGTCTCGCCACGAAAAGGACTCATGAGGTTTGGAAAGAAGAGGAAACTTTCACCAAGCTTTGTGGGGGATGTAGCATACCAATTGGCACTTCCTTCACAATTGGCGTCCCTACATGATGTGTTTCATGTGTCGATGCTGAGAAAGTACAATCCCGACCCTTCCCATGTGTTGAATGTGCAAGATATAGAAGTGCAAAGCGACGTGATGTACGTTGAGAAGCCTGTCAGAATAGTAGAGACTGAGCAAAGGGTGCTACGAAACAGAGCAATTCAGTTCGTCAAAGTGGTATGGGATCGACATGGTATTGAAGAGGCCACTTGGGAACTCGAATCGGAGATGAGAACAGCTCACCCCGAGTTGTTTATGTAATTTATTTTGGAACCCTACTTCGCTCGATTTTCGGGACGAAAATTTTAAAAACAGGGTTATATTATAACACCCCTGACTTTTCAAAGATATCAATATTTACAAAAATGCCATTGAATGGTAAATTAAAAAAAAGATATGATCGTAGATGAGAAAATGGTGCGGCCCATTGTTCAAATTAAGACCCAATGTGCATATTATAGGGATCAAATTAGATTGGATGGTAATGTATATCTAATTGGGTCAAGATGGTTATTTGGGTCAAAGGACCCAGTTGGACCCAACGGGTCATGATGGACTCATTTGACCATTGGGTGAGCCCAATCTTAATTGGGTTAGGCTGAATTGATTTGGAATTAAATGAAAGATAAATAGGTAGGCTGGATGAAAATATGTAAACCACATTTAAATGGGTAAACCACCCATAAATGGGTCAAGGCGCCAAATTGGATCAATAAGCTAAGTTGGGACCCAATGGGTCGAGTTGACCATGTTGACCACATTGACCGTGTGGACCCTCAAGTGAGCTCAAAGGGTGAGTCAAATCAGGTTGAGTTAGGACTGAAGTGAGTTGGATTTGAATTAAGCAATGGAGTTGACTCAAGTGCATTAAATGTGGTGAGTTGAGCTAATGAGTTGGGTGAGTTAAAATGGAAACCAAAGGGACCTTGAATTCAAGTGAGTCAAATGAGGAGGTGAGGAGTTGCCTTGGTCTTAAACAACACAAAGACAAGTCCCACACGTTGGTGGCATGAGGAGTAGTTTTCCATGCATGAAATTAAATGGAATGGGATAAGTTTTGAATTGGGAATATGGAGGGTTTCCATCTCATGATGGAAACCCAAAACCCAACGTTGGGAGTGCCAAGGGATGCCTTGGTTGGTATCAAAAGACTCCTTCGTTAGACCAACATTTATGAGGGTTAATGAGAGGTTATGGTGGCTGATTAACAAAAGGGAGGCACACCATCATTTGGCCGATTTCCATCACAAAGGAACCTTAGAACTTTATCTCTCTCCCTCTCTCTCAAAACCTACCTCCTTGGCCGAATCATCCTTTGGGGTTTTCACCATTGATCAAGCACATAATCAGCAAAAGGAGGGAGGCTAAGGAAGATAGGAAGCAAGGATCAAAGGCAAGAAGAGAGGCTGAGAAAATTGGTAAGTACTCCATGGAATTTTGTTTAATAAGTTGGTTAAATGGAACATGATTTGGCGATGGTATGGCCGAATCTATCAAAGGTTAAACCCTGGATTTTGGTGTGTAAAAAGGACAGGAAATGGATCATAGGGTTCGGCCACTTTGGATCGCCGAACCCCATGAAATGGTTTGGTTATTGTTGATGGTTTTTGAAAGTTAAAAACCATGCAATATTATGGAGATTTCTAGATGTTTTAATTAGACATAAGATGCAAGTTAAAGGGTTTTAAATCATGGATTTGAATGTCATGATTTCGTCATGTTATGGCTGAATTTATCAATGGTTCAAATTATGATGATGAGGTTTAAAAAGGATAGAAACTTGGATCATAGGGTTCGGCCACCTTGGATGGCCGAACCCCATGAAAGGATTTGATAATTTTGTATGGTTTTTGGAGAGATAAAACCATACCAACGTATGAGAGTTTTTAAGTGTTTTATTTGGAATAAAAATTGATGTTTTAGGTTGGCCATTGGATGGCTGAATCACATTAAGATTATGGTCAAAATGTTGAATATGAACCATACACAAAGGATGGAAGGATTGACTCAAGAGAACCATAGGGTCGACCATGTTTATGGCCGAACCCCATGGGTCATTTATGGGTGTTTAAAGATAAGAACATACTTGGAAATTATAGATGGATTTGTAGTATGTAAATGGATAGAAATAAAGAACCATAGGGTTTGGCCATATGTATGGCCGAACCCCATGGAATGATTTTGATGGACATAAGCATTTGTGGAACGATGAAGATGATTGTGGACTTAGGGTTTAAATAAAAGACCAAATCTAAGGTGGTGAGGTTCGGCCATGTTGTATGGCCGAACCCCACTAAGGTAGATTGGTTATATGACTTTAATTATTAAGCAAAAATTAAACACGGGTTACTAGTGGCAAAACTGTAAATACAAGTTATAATGGAATGAAGGATCAAAGAACTTGAAAAGAGGGGTCCAAAACCAAAGTGATAAGGTCCAGCCATGTTGTATGGCCGAAGCCTACCAAGATATGTATGAAGTGTGAAGTGTTTAAGTGTTGATCAAATGAAAAGGAAGATTAAATCCAAAAGAGGAGAGGTGAGGTGAGGTTCGGCCATGGGTATAGCCAAACCCCACAAAGTGGTTTTGGGACTTACATGTAATTAGAAATCAAAAAGACATGCTATTAACTTGTTGTTGTATAAACAAGGTAACGGGACTTGAACGGCAAGCGAGTCGTGAACAGGTGACGCTTAAGAAAGAACAGACATTTAAGAGAACTTTCAGTAGGTTTCCTACCTACTTGTAACCACTTTTATATTTGGTTTTATCATGGTTTTTATGAGACATTTGTTATACTATTATCTATCATATTGGATTTGAATGATGAGATTTATTTACATGTTTCATATATTCATTGGCATCTCATGCATGGACATGGGATGATGATTATGGAAACCGGAGCCCACACTCCTTCGGTATGCCCGTGACGCAACTGTGGGGCCTCCTTAGGCGATGAGAGTCACATCAAGAAGAAATGAAAGAATACTGTTGTTTACCTTGACGATGAGAGTCTCGTCAAGTGATGGTTATAATGGCCCGGAATTTGTAAATCAATATATAGATGGATATTATTTATTTTAATGGTGGAAATTGGAAATTTGATGGAATAATGGGTAAATGGATCAAGATTTGGATAAAGGCCCAAGTATGGCCCAATGGACTATAGATTGGATTTAAATTTATTTAAGGGGTCATTGATGGTCAACTGGGCCAAGAATGGTCAAATTGGGCCCAATACCCATTTGGGACCCAATGCGTCAAGATAATGTAAGCTCTAAGGTAAATGGGTATGGGTGAATTTAATTGGGCCATGGGCCCTATGGTGATCCAATAAGAGTAATGGATTTAATTAAATTTAAATCACCTAAGTTGGTGATGAATTGTCCAAGGTGACATGGCCGATTGGGACCCACCTCCACCTCATCAAATGAGGTGGCGTGTGGACCAAGGATTGGTGGGGCCACCCACCATGGTTGACTTGATCAACCATGGGTAGAATAATGGAATTAGGTTAAGTGGGAATTAATTAACCTAAGGTAATTAACTAATTAATTAAATGATTAAATTATTTAAAAGGTGGTCAAAGGGGTCAAAAGATGGAAAACTAAACATTTCCATCTTAAGAAGCCAAAAACGTTGGCTTGGTGGAGTTTATCCCAACCACCATAAACTATAAAGCATAAAGCATAAAGCATGAAAAATATCTCATGTGGGGTGGTTGGGAGACTTAATGTTAAAGTGTAATTTAAGTAACCAAAGAGATAAGATAAGTTTTATCTCATTCTCTTCGTTTCAGCCTCATCTCTCTCTCCCCATCTCTCCCACTCTCCAAGAACCGTCCCACACCCAAGGAGAAGGAAAGGAAGAAAACCAAGAGAAAGAAGAAGAAAAGCTTGGAAGAAAAGAGAGGAGAAAGGTGTAAGCTTGGGCATCACTCCAAGATCAAGCCATAGTATTTTCTTTCTCATCTCCATCCTCTCATCTCCCTCTCTCAAATCTAACCCTACCATGGCCGAACCCAAGCTTGGAGGTTTTCACCATTGATCAAGCATTTTAGCCAACTAACAAAGGAGAAGGAGAAGAAAGAAGGTCAAGGAAGCAGATGGGAGTAACGAAAGTCGGAGGAGGCATCGGATCGTAAGTATTTTCTAAACAAGAGATTAGATTTTATTTAGGGTTTAAGAGGTTATGAAATCCATTTCTTGGATTTAGAGGTGGCCAAAACATCATGGCCTTGGATCTCAAATCCATCAAATGAAAAGAGGAAAAATGGGCAAACCCTAAATGGGTAAATTAGGGTTAAGAAAAAATAAATGGATTAAGGACATTATGCATTTAAATTATTTAAGCATGGATTTGTGTAATGTTGGAAGAAAATTATGGGCCATAGGGTTCGGCCATGTAGTATGGCCGAACCCCATGGTGAGTGATTAGGTAATGTATGAATTTTTTAGGGTTTTATAAGAATGGAAGCCATTGAGAATGATTTAGGGTTTTAAGATTTTAATGATTAAATGTAGGTAATTTTTGAAGAGGTTTTTATGATAGAATCCATGGATGAATGTAAATGTTTTTATGGTCTAAAATGGCACCAATGGATTATCAGAGAAAGAAAGAAATGGAAAGACGGAAACGAAAGAAAGAACGCTAGTCGGTATTCGGTAGGATTCCTACCTTTTTGTAAGCAATGGATTATGTGTTATGTATGGGTTTTTCCATGATTTATTTTGGTAAGCATATGATTGTTTTAAGATGGGTTTTAAGGCTATGATGTGTATATTGATGCTTTACTTGATCTATTTTTTATAATCAAATTATATGTTTTATTGATGGGACTTTAAATGCCATGGCTTGTGCTATCATATATATATTACATGGCATATGGCATCTACATCTCATGCATGACATGCGTGGGATATGGCATGGGAAGGATGAAAATAAAGAAACCGGAGTCCATGCTCCGTCGAGGCGACCGAGAAGCAAACATGGGGACACCTTGACGGGGCCTTGCCGTCAAGGGGGATGACGTGTGACTATTTATATCTTGACGAGGTTTTGCCGTCAAGGGGGATGATTTGTGATTGTTTATATCTTGACGAGGTTTTGCCGTCAAGGGGGATGATTTGTATTGTTTATATCTTGATGAGGTTTTTCTGTCAAGGGGGATGATTTGTGATTGTTTATATCTTGATGAGGTTTTGCCGTCAAGGGGGATGATGTGTGACTGTTTATATCTTGACGGGGTTTTGCCATCAAGGGGATGATTTGTGATTGTTTATATCTTGACGAGGTTTTTCCGTCAAGGGGGATATGGCAGCATTATGGTATGGATGATGGGTGGGATTCATGACATAGGACACCCATTGCATGACATTGCACCAAATTGCATGGTTTTGGATATGATATTATCTATATGTTTTGTTACCACAAATCCATGTGTTAGCCCTACTCGGAGTCCTACTGGACGCGTTGTCTAACGCGCTATTTCTACCCTAGCTGATGACGCAGGAGATGGCGCAATGGAAGGGCGCGACGGAAGCCAAACTTAGGAGCTTGGGGAGGCGGCTACTTAATTTATTTAAATTTGTTTTGGAAATGTATTTGAGTAGCGTAGCTTGTCGGAAATGTAATATTTTAGATTACTTGCTATATTTTGGTTTTTATTTTGGACATTTTGATGTTGAGATATTTTGGTAATTAAATGAATGTTCTTCTCTGCTATCTAAAATTTGTAGGTTAGTCTCTATTGTCATTCCGCATTTAATTTAATATTCCTCGAGCTTACTTCTACGTGTGAATCATTCTCGTGGACTTCGTTCCACTCACACGTAGGATTGGCCAGTTAAGGGCCGGGCTTTAGAAGCTCGTACTTAACTCGCGTCGTGACGTCCACGCCCTTTGTCACTTTTTATTTCAAAAAAAAAAAATAGACTCTGATTATTTTGTGAAAAGGGGCGGGCGTTACAGTTGGTGTTAGAGCGAAATCGGAAGAATGAATCTCTCGAAGTAAGATTAGGCGGTTGCGTGTCTCACTGGCTGCTAAGAATCCCATCTGACCGACTCTTCGAAGTCCGCTGCACGGGGGCCGGGTTAATTTACTTCGATTGACTCAAACTGAAGTATTCAATCTGAGAACAACGTTCGACGAAAAGGAATGATAGCAAGGGATGAAAAATTCATTCTAAGTTAGGTTTATCAAACATAGCAAGATAGGGCTTATTTCCCCCGAGAATGAGAACACGATACCTTGATACTTAGAAAAATTTTCCCCCAAAACAAGGTATACTCACTTAGAAATCTTTCCCCCGAATTGATGAAACAGTGATAGCTTTATCAAACGTAACCAAATAGGATGTACTTCCCCCGGTATTTCCAAATTTGAACAACAAATGATAGGAATTTAGAGATCCCCCCCCAGAAACAAAGGAAAACCAAGTGTGCTTATTTGTCAACTTCCCCCAAACGAAATACATTGTACTATGCATAAGAAATTTCCCCAAAACTAAGTATGATTATTTGGTGATTTCCCCCAAATTGAGAAAACAAATGTAGTTTTCCCCAATTGATGGAACAGTAATGGATTTATCAAACGTAGGAAAATTTCCCCGATCTCACCAAATGGAACAAACATTGATACTTAGGAAATCTATTCCCAAAACTAAGTGTGCTAATTTGGAAATCTTCCCTAAAATACATTGTGTTATACATAAGAAATTCCCCAAAGTCTAGATTGGTTTTATTGGAAACTGCTGTCGATGGTTTTTGCATTCTATTTATATTCTATGATACAGATATGTCAAGTGACGGGGAGTATACAAAATTATGGGATAAGGAACTCCTAGCTGTCCCGTAGATTTGGTGTTTGCTTCTAGCATAGCAGTTAGCCTGGACTTTTAGGAGGGACCTCCAGAGGAAGATGAAGAGGATTTAGCATCTCTTCCTGAAGAGAATGTGGAAGACTTTCCAATGGTAAAAGAGTCGGTAGGGAAAGTAGAACCCGATTATATGCGCGAGTTGTGCAACCATGTTGGGCACAACTGCACATACTGCCCCTACCCTCTTGAAGTTGTATGCCCGGTTTGTGGACTGCATGGACACGGAAAAGAAAGGACTAACTGTCCTTATATTGGAGGACTAGGGATAATACCTTGTTTGACAGGTGGAGTACTGGGTCACATGTCGATGTCGTGCCCTAGCAATTCCTTTGTGTTTGAGGATGATACAGGGTCTTCTATGGAAGACTAGACTGGGGAGTAGTAAGAAAGGTCATTCAAAGAGGGTTATTTTGTAAGGGTTGTGGGTATATTTTGTTATTTTGAAGGGTTTAATTTAACCCTACCAACCTTTGTATTGTGATAGAAGTTTGAATGATTTTTGAGGAAGTATGCGATTTACGAATTTATGAAGGAACTAAGCCAATGAATGCTTTTTTTTTTATGGTTTAGGAAAATGCCTCCGAAGAGAAGAACCCGACAAAACCCATGTGTGGAAGAAGTAGTACAACAGCCTCATCCAGAGGAAGAGGTACAACCACCTCATCAGGAGGAAGCACAGAATAGCGTGAATATTCCAGTGATAACCTGATAACCCCCGAGCTGTAAAACTTAGTGCAAGCTATAGTCACTGCAGTTTTACAACAACTCTTGACGGAAAATGAAACACGGAACCAAAGAGGTCAGGGTAGGGGAAATGCATTTCGCCCTCACAAGAGATTCAGACCCAACTTTTGGAGACCTTCAGCATCTACTGGCGGTTCTTGTTTCCAAAGTGGTCAGCAGGGGCATTTCAAAAGAGAGTGTCCTCAGAACTATAAATCTTCTCACTTCAGGGGTCCCTTCCGTCGTCTAACTCGATCAGCTAAGCCACAGGGACCTAGAGCGAATGACCCGACAGGAAGGGTACCTACTCCGACAGAATCGGGACAGCTGAATGCTACGATTTCTCCTCCAGAGACAATGGATCATTCAGTGATTCAAGGTATGGCAGTAGTTTGTAGTTCATATGCTTATGCATTATTTAATTTGGGAACATTCTATTCTCTTGTATCTACTGCCTTCACATCTGTTACTAGCACTTTAGCACAATAAATGTCCACTGAACTTACTATAGTATTCCCTATTGGTGGACGATGACGACAATTGGTGGGTATGTCGATCCCCCGATAGATACAACGGTTCTATAGTAAAAGCGACAATTCTATGGATATATACTATCTTCCCATGGATGAGGGTTCCCATGCTGGATTGGATTGATGTCGAGTATTGGTATCGTAGAAGTTGTGAACAAAAGAGTTAGTCACATAGTGACTTATGTGCAAATGAAGAGGTACTAAGTTTTGGAGATGTATTTAGTGGGAAGGATAAGAGTCTAGTGAAACTCGAATGGGAGGCTATGGGAGACTGCCGAGTTAGTCTATCTAGTTGACGCTGTAGTTAGCCGATGGAGTTCCAGGAGAGTGCAGCTAGAAACCTAGTTGAAATGGAATCAGCCAAGGACTTGAGCGTAGGCTTGTACTGGCAGGCTATCTCACACAGAGAGTAGACAGAATAACGTGTTGAATGAGTATGTATGGGGAATGTCTTGGTAGCAGGTAAAATGAAATAAAATACACTAATCTACATAAGATCGCAAATGGGTTCATGAGAAAAAGAGATAACATGAGGCAGAGTAAATTCTGCAAGAATGAAACTCATAGGTTGATATGAGTGGTGTTGATGTAATTAAGAGATACTTGACACGATTGAACGGGAACAACGAATAGACCCAGAAATGGAGGAGATATGGACCAAGATATCTACAGGCGAGGTGGTACCGGAATGGGAATTACGACCGGGACAGGATCTGGTATTCCGAAGCAGAACGTATGTGCCTAAGAACTGTAGAAGGGAGTTGTTGGTTGAGGCACACCAAACCAAGCTCTCTACCCATCCGGGCAACACCAAAATGTATCAGGATCTTAAGAGACACTATTGGTGGCGTGGACTCGAGAAAGATGTAGCGGAATTTGTGGCACGTTGCCTAACTTGTCAGCAGGTTAAGGCGGAACATCGTAAGCCACCGGGTTTACTCAAACCCTTACCAGTGCCGGAGTGGAAATGGGAGCATGTAGCCATGGACTTTGTAACAGGGCTACTAATGTCATCAAGGGGCAACGATGCAATATGGGTCGACGGTACATCCGAAATATTATCAGACTACATGGTGTACCCCGGACTGTTGTGTCCGACAGCGATGGCCGATTCACTAGCAGAGTATGGCAGAGCGTGCAGTCGGCTATGGGGACCTGCGTGTTGACCAGCACAGTATTCCACCCACAGACTGATTGACAGTCGGAGAGGACAATATGGATATTGGAGGATACGCTGAGAGCGTGTATACTGGATTTCAAGGGTGGATGGGAGGATCATGAGCCACTGGTGGAGTTCTCCTACAATAACAGTTACCAGGCAAGCCTCCAGATGGCTCCATTTGAAGCCTTATATGGTAGGCCGTGTAGATCGCCAATGTTGTGGATAGAGGCCGGTGAACCTACGCTGATCGGACTACAGCGCATATCAAGTTGATACGGCAACACCTACTCACTACACAGAGCCGATTATCCGGAGCTCTTTGTATGACATGTTTTGAACCTCTACTTCACTCGAATTTTCGGGACGAAAATTTCAAAAGAGGATTGTATTGTAATGGCCCGGAATTTGCAAATCAATATATAGGTGGATATTATTTATTTTAATGGTGGAAATTGGAAATTTGATGGAATAAAGGGTAAATTGATCAAGATTTGGATAAAGGCCCAAGTATGGCCCAATGGACTATGGATTGGATTTAAATTTATTTAAGGGGTCAATGATGGTCAATTGGGCCAAGAATGGTCAAATTGGGCCCAATACCCATTTGGGACCCAATGGGTCAAGATAATGTAAGCTCTAAGGTAAATGGGTATGGGTGAATTTAATTGGGCCATGGGCCCTATGGTGATCCAATAAGAGTAATGGATTTAATTAAATTTAAATCACCTAAGTTGGTGATGAATTGTCCAAGGTGACATGGCCGATTGGGACCCACCTCCACCTCATCAAATGAGGTGGCGTGTGGACCAAGGATTGGTGGGGCCACCCATCATGGTTGACTTGATCAACCATGGGTAGAATAATGGAATTAGGTTAAGTGGGAATTAATTAACCTAAGGTAATTAACTAATTAATTAAATGATTAAATTATTTAAAAGGTGGTCAAAGGGGTCAAAAGATGGAAAACTAAACATTTCCATCTTAAGAAGCCAAAAACGTTGGCTTGGTGGAGTTTATCCCAACCACCATAAACTATAAAGCATAAAGCATAAAGCATGAAAAATATCTCATGTGGGGTGGTTGGGAGACTTAATGTTAAAGTGTAATTTAAGTAACCAAAGAGATAAGATAAGTTTTATCTCATTCTCTTCGTTTCAGCCTCATCTCTCTCTCCCCATCTCTCCCACTCTCCAAGAACCGTCCCACACCCAAGGAGAAGGAAAGGAAGAAAACCAAGAGAAAGAAGAAGAAAAGCTTGGAAGAAAAGAGAGGAGAAAGGTGTAAGCTTGGGCATCACTCCAAGATCAAGCCATAGTATTTTCTTTCTCATCTCCATCCTCTCATCTCCCTCTCTCAAATCTAACCTTACCATGGCCGAACCCAAGCTTGGAGGTTTTCACCATTGATCAAGCATTTTAGCCAACCAACAAAGGAGAAGGAGAAGAAAGAAGGTCAAGGAAGCAGATGGGAGTAACGAAAGTCGGAGGAGGTGTCTGATCGTAAGTATTTTCTAAACAAGAGATTAGATTTTATTTAGGGTTTAAGAGGTTATGAAATCCATTTCTTGGATTTAGAGGTGGCCAAAACATCATGGCCTTGGATCTCAAATCCATCAAATGAAAAGAGGAAAAATGGGCAAACCCTAAATGGGTAAATTAGGGTTAAGAAAAAATAAATGGATTAAGGACATTATGTATTTAAATTATTTAAGCATGGATTTGTGTAATGTTGGAAGAAAATTATGGGCCATAGGGTTCGGCCATGTAGTATGGCCGAACCCCATGGTGGGTGATTAGGTAATGTATGAATTTTTTAGGGTTTTATAAGAATGGAAGCCATGGAGAATGATTTAGGGTTTTAAGATTTTAATGATTAAATGTAGGTAATTTTTGAAGAGGTTTTTATGATAGAATCCATGGATGAATGTAAATGTTTTTATTTTCTAAAATGGTACCAATGCATAATGAACCATGAACCATGGGTTCGGCCATGGTGTATGGCAGAACCCTATGGTGATGTAAGAATGGTTTTGATGGGTGAAGAGATGGAAAAAGTGATTAAGAATGTTGATAGATTGTATGGATTTTCAAGTATGACATATGATGTTTTAAAGGTGTGGAATTAGGGATGAACCATGAACCTCATGGAGGGACTTATTTTAAATCTAAATGTAGTAAATAGGCCTAAGAAAATAATGGGAAATTGGGATGGACTAAGTATTTTGGAACTATGGAAAACAAATGGGGAATGTAGCTAAGTTGATGGACTCAAACTATATTTAATGTTGATCAAAAGGAGTGATTTAAATGCATAATGTAAAACCTCCTCATGGGAGGGCTTCTTATTGATCTAAATGTGGTGAAAAAGACCCAAGGAAAAATGGGGTTTAGGTTAAATTTAAAGGGGCTAATTTTATTGAAACCGATGACCCATTTGTGGGTTAATTTATGGGTTGGACTTGGTATTATACATGTGAGTAATGAATGGGGATTAGGGTGAATCAAGTGGCTAATTTGTGATGATGTTATGGCTAAGGAGTCATTAAGGGATCCAAGCCTATGGATCAATTGATGGGCTAAGTATGGGGTTACATATGTGTTGAATGAATAAGGTTAAGTTAATTAAATGGTTGATTTTAATGATCATATGACATGGTTGATGGGTCATTAACGGACCTGAGTTATGGATCATTAATAGGTCTAAGTTGTGGATCAATTATGGACCATAATGTACATGGATAAATGAGTGACTAGTCATGGAAATGAGGTAGTGGCAAAACCGTAAATATGGGCCAAGATAAAGAAACCCATAGAAGATGATCATGGACTTAGGGACTCTAAGTAATAACCGTGTGTGTGATAAATGAAGCCTAGGGTGGCTGGTTTGTAGACTTGTGTGATTAAAATGTTTAATGGACTAAATGGGACCCACAAAATCTATTTAGTGAGGTTCGGTCATGATGTATGGCTGAACCCCACTAAGGCATGCATTAGGGACTTAATCATGGATAAAACATGGACTAATTATTAATGTATAATAAGGTACCGGACATCGCAAGCGGTGCGCGATCGGCGACCGGGTCTATCGGACGGAAACGAAAGAAAGAATGCTAGTCGGTATTCGGTAGGATTCCTACCTTTTTGTAAGCCATGGATTATGTGTTATGTATGGGTTTTTCCTTGATTTATTTTGGTAAGCATATGATTGTTTTAAGATGGGTTTTAAGGCTATGATGTGTATATTGATGCTTTACTTGATCTATTTTTGATAATCAAATTATATGTTTTATTGGTGGGACTTTAAATGCCATGGCTTGTGTTATCATATATATTACATGGCATATGGCATCTACATCTCATGCATTACATGGGAGGGATGTAGCATGGGAAGAATGAAAATAAAGAAACCGGAGTCCATGCTCCCCAACCAAGATACATTGTATTATACATAAGAAATCCCCCAAAACCAAGATAGGTTTTATTAGAACTGTTGTTGATTATTCTTGTGTTCTATTGTTATGATACAGATATGTTAAGTAACGTTGAATATATAGAGTTGTGGGATAGAGGAACCCCTAGCAATCCCATAGATCTGGTGTCTTCTTCCAACAACTCCAACATGGAAGTTAACGTAGACAACCAAGAGGGAGTTCCCGAGGAGGTTAAAGTGGATCTAGCACCTTTTCCAGAAGAGCTTATGGAAGATTTTCCAATGATAAGAGAGTCGGTAGGGAAGATAGAACCCAATTATATGTGCGAGTTGTGCAACCAGGATGGGCACAACTATACATACTGCCCCCACCCTCTTGAAGTTGTTTGCCAGGCTTGTGGACTTCATGGGCACGGGAAAGAAAGGACTAATTGTCCTTACGTTGGAGGAACGAGGATAATACCCTGCTTGACGTGTGGAGTATTGGGACACATGTCGATGACATGCCCTTATAGTTTCTTTATGTTTGAGTATGATGTAGGGTCTTCTACGGAAGACTAGGCTGAGAAGTAGTAAGAAAAGTTAGGAAAAAAGGGGGATATTTTGTAAGGGTTGTGGGTGCATTTTGTTAATTGAAGGGTTTGTTTTAACCCTACCAACCCTTGTACTATGATAAAATTTGGATTAGATTATATATATATATATATAGATATATATATAAAGTATGCAAATTTATGAGTTATGAGGACTTTTGGCATTGAGTTGTATGTTACGAAGAAAACTAAGTCCATAATGTTTCCATGATTTAAGGAAAAATGGCACCAACGAGAAAGAGCCTACATAATCAAAAAGGGAAGGAGAAAGTGTTACAAATTGGCTTAGGTAAAATGGCTCCAAAAAGGAAGACTCGACAAAACGATAAAGGGAAGGAGAAAGTTGTATATGAGAAGGAGTAATCAGTACAAGAGAAGGAGCAATCAGTACAAGAGAAGGAGCAATCAGTACAAGAGAAGGAGCAATCAGTACATGATAAGGAGAAATCAGTGCATGAGAAATAAAAATCGCACAATGAGGAAGACGATCGGTACTCTTGGCGAGAAGAGGAGGATCGTGAGTATTCATTTTGACGGGAGGAAGAAGGGAACAACAACAGCAGTGTGAGTATACCAGTAGTGCCTCCTGAACTACAGAGTTTGGTTCAAGCGGTAGTTATTTCTGTCCTCCAGCAGCATCTGAATGGAGGTGGAAGCACAAGTGAGGCCAATGACCGGAACATGTTCAGGGACTTTCAACAACAGCGCCCTCCTTACTTTAAAGGGAGAGAAGGTGTAATGACCCGACTCGATATTTCGGGGTTTTTGGGGTCTTTGTAGCGGTGGGGATAGTGTGGGCCCCGTGTTGGGTCCTGGTTTGTCCGATTTTGAGTTCGGACACTCGAAGGGCACTTTGGTAATTTTGAACCATTGAATATTTTACCATGTAAAAAAATTTGAAAATCACACGTTATCTTCCTCGATGTTCGACGTTTGATTTCTAATGAGTTTTAATTTATTTATTTAATTTTGGAAAATTTAAGTTTTTTATATTTAAAAAAAAAAAAAAAAAACCCAAACCCTAAACCTAACCCCTCCCTTAAAGTCTCATTTTCGGCAGCACTGTAGCGCATAGCTACAGTGCCGCCGCAGCCAACCCACCTGCTTCTTCTCCTTTCTTCTTTCTCTCCTTCCCCTCTCTTCTCTTCCCTTTTCGCTGGAAACCCTAAAACCATCGTCGCCGCCGCACCCCATCCTTCTCACCCTCTCCATCGCCGCCGCACCTTGCTCTTCTTTTCTCCTTCCTCAAGGCGCCGCCGCCGTCTCTCTCTTTCTCTCCTTCTCTCGACCTCTCCCCTCCCTATCCGGTTCTCCTTCTCCTTGCTGTGGATCACCCCCCTTCGCCCCCGTTCAGATCTGGTCGGACCTCCAGCCGTCAGTTCAGATCTAGCCGGACCTCCAGCAGTCGGTTTTCTCAACCACCTTGAGCTTCGCCGCCGCCGCCGCCATCATCCTTCTCTCTTTCTTTCTCTTCCCCTCTTCCCCATCCAGAAACCCTAATCCCCAAAACCTTTGCCCCTTTCTCAAGCCCGACAGACCCGTTCAATCCGACCCAAGCCCAGTTCGAGTTGAGCCCAGCCTCGAGGGCCCAACTCGCCTTCTCGGCCCGATCCATCAGCTCGGCCCGGCCTAGGCCCAGTACTAGGCCTGGCCCAAGCCCGTTGCAAGTCCTCTTCCAGCGTGTTTTGGAGTTCATTCCTGGAGTGTTTTTGGATCTTCTTCAGCACGTTCCAGCCCGTGCATTACTTCCTTCAATCCTTCGACCCATTTTCATCGATCGAATTTCGAAAGCACACATCGGTGAGGGAACTTATCACCTCTTTTAGCATGCATTTATGCATATTACTACTCTATCAGATGTGTGAGTACAAAATACGGCGAATGGGGTCCCCCGGTACTATAAGCCACTCGGCAAGGGAATTGTTGATACCATTATGTGGCGGGGGTCTCATCCAGGTGTATTTGTACCCATTGCTCATGAAGCACCTATGAATAGTTTATCAGATGTCACGAGTTGTTGATGGTATGATAACATGCTTGGTTGACGTGTAATAACTTGCCATGTATGTGATTAATAGTTTAATCAACATGCTTTAGAATTGTGTGCAGTAGATTGTAGATGATACCACTTTCTATGCTCGTATGGAACATGCCATGATTGATACCATATCTGAATGTTAATGTGTAGCATGTGATAGATGATGATGTATATACTTAATTATGTTGTGATGTGTCATATTGACGGCATGCGTAGAGATAACCTTGTATGCACGTAGCTAGTGTAAATGGAATGTCAGTGGGGACATGTGTACTAGGCAACATAAGGATTTAGAGACCCCCCTAGCTTGCGGGTGGTTAGGGTTGAGAGGTTATGAGAAACCATACTAGGAAACATAGTTTGGTTATGGATCAATAGATGACGGAGGTGTTCCCCCTACTACGGGTTGAGCTGTTAGGCCTACCGCTAGTGGTCTTCAGACACGCTTGTGGGTGAGGCGTCGTCTGGGTTAGAGAACGAGGCGCCCAGGAGTCTCAGTCGGGACCAGTGATGAGGCAGTCATGGAATCTTCAGGGAAGCCATTGGGTGCGTGTTGGTTGAGCCTAGGTAGACTTGGAGTTCCTGGTTGTTACACTACCCGAGTACGTGACGGGTGGGATGTCCCTAGTGGTCTAATGGGTTGAGTGGTTCGCCGCGTGGAAACCAGAGGGCGGGATGTTGACTTGTGATCCCCCGGATGACCGGATAGGCTGAGGAGGTGCTCGCCTAGGTCGAGGGACGGAACGGTGAGGGACAGCTCCCGTTGGCATAGTTTGTGATCCCTAGATGACCGAGTAGGCTGAGGAGGTGCTCGCCTGGTCATAGGTCGAGGGATGATGCGGTGAGGGACAGCTCCCGCCAGTATACCTTGTGGTCCCCGGATGACCGGATAGGCTGAGGAGGTGCTCGCCTAGGTCGAGGTACGGAGCGGTGAGGGACAGCTCCCGCTGGCATAGTTTGTGATCCCTACATGACCGAGTAGGCTGAGGAGGTGCTCGCCTGGTCATAGGTCGAGGGATGATGCGGTGAGGGACAGCTCCCGCCAGTATGCCTTGTGGTCCCCGGATGACCAGATAGGCTGACGAGGTGCTCGTCTAGGTCGAGGGACGGAGCGGTGAGGGACAGCTCCCGCTAGCATAGCTTGTGATCCCTAGATGACCGAGTAGGCTGGGGAGGTGTTCGCCTGGTCATAGGTCGAGGGATGATGCGGTGAGGGACAGCTCCCGCCAGTATACCTTGTGGTCCCCGGATGATCGGATAGGCTGACGAGGTGCTCGCCTAGGTCGAGGGACGGAGCGGTGAGGGATAGCTCCCGCTGGCATAGTTTGTGATCCCTAGATGACCGAGTAGGCTGAGGAGTGCTCGCCTGATCATAGGTCGAGGGATGATGCGGTGAGGGACCGCTCCCGCTGGTATGGTTTGTGATTCCCCAGATGACCGAGTAGGCTGAGGATGTGCTCGCCCGTTCATTGGTCGAGGGATGATGTGATGTGATGAGATGTTCCAGGCTAGGACACCTGCATGGTAGGGACAGCTTGTGGTGTGATGTGGTAGTGTGTTTGCCCGTGGTTGTGACTTTGGGGTCCGAGATTATAGGTTTGACTATCGAGATTCTGGTGCTCGGTTGATGAAACCATAGATGAGTCTGGTTGGCAGTTCGTTGAAGACTGGTGAGGTGGTTACTCCCGTATGGTAATCAGTTTGGGACCCTAGTGAGTCTGACTCTTGGGTTCATCATGGTATTCGTGCGGGTTGTCATGAGAGGGCCATAGGTCTAGTTGAGGACTAGAGACCCGATCTGACTGAGAATCAGTCTGCGTACCCATAGATGGGTGGACTGTTGCGGTTGGGCACACAAGGGGGTTGCATTACGTTGGTTAGAGGATATTCTAGAGACCCGACTGACATGGGTCCTGTGTTAGGGGAAGGGCATACGTTGTATGGTCATGCATGTAGATATCTTAGACATTGTTGTGTTCACATGATTATATGTTGTGTATGCTTGGTGATATATGGTGCGTGTGTTACCCTCACTAGGCACGTAGAGCTCACACCTTGCCTCACAGGTACTTCATAGAGGCAGGGCCGACAGGACCCTCAATCGAACATTGGGCGTAGATTTGCAGCTTTGTACTTGTCTTGGTTTCATTTTATATTTGAGGACCTGTTAATGTATTTGAGATATATGTACTTTTCACTGAGCCGGATGAATGTAATAATGGGTTGATGCCATCATTTGAAATTTATAATTGATGCTTATGTTTTTTTTGGTTTATTAGTGGATTGCTATGACTATCGAGGGTTACGGGTGCGGTACTTCAAAAAAAAAAAGGGTACCCGAAATTGTATTGGAACGGTTTTTAGGAATCCGTATCAGTTTTAACGTGCCCGTAGCGGGACGGGTCGTTACAGTTGGTATCAGAGCAAGGTTCAACTCTCGGACTGTGCATGGGTCAGAGGTGTGTGAGATGGTGACCAGAGATTAAGTTCATCCCCTGTATGGGTAGATTGAACCTATTTCCATAGTGGTGTTTTGACCTCCCTAAGTTGTTGTGGTAAGTCTGATAGGGTGACCCTTAAGCTTGAGTACTAGAGATGTATTTTTGCTTTGGGTTCTCGTCTGATATTGAGCTTGGTCAGACCTTCATTTTGTGGATTGAGTGGTGGGGAGAATGAGTACTTGCTAGAGTAGGGGAAACCGTACTGAGGATGATAACCCCGAGACCTTAGAAATTCCCCGACCCGTGATAGAGACCTTGGAGAACTAAGTGTTGGTGAGCAGATGGTCTATCTCCGTTATCAATTTGTGTATGGGGAAGACCCGAAGTATCTGGCTAGTGGGAAGTCAGAGTATTTGACTAGAGTACGACTTCAGTGCAGTAATCTGAGTGTGGCAGCAACACCCCGTATGGGTTGATACATCTTGCCGATGCGAGTGAGGTGATAGTACTCCTTTGTATATGGTTTCAAGATTTGGCCTAATTCAGATACGTCCCTTCTTCAGTGACTTTGAGCTTCACTGTGGTTTAAGTTTGGGAGTAGAGGGGCTGGAGACCCCCTGTTTATCTCGTCTCCGTTGGGGTAAGTGGCAGATATTGCGCCTGTTTACAGATAGCACACTATGATTGATGATAGTTGGAGGTGTTTTGTTGAGGCATGGATTTTCCTTCAGGCAGGGGTGTTGAACTTAGAGGCTTGATTTGTGGGCCACAGTCGGTGTGGCCCGTTCGTCCATGTATTTCAGTCTGGGGCGCACCGACTTTGTTGGCCAAGAAGGACAGTGACTTGTTAAGATTTTGTGCTAGTGGTCGACGATTGAGCAGAGTTTCAGAATGGAGCGAGGTTTACTAGTTGAGACAGCTGAAAGGACCCATGTTGCTTCTTGAGGACATGTTTTCATTCGAGATCTTGTCGGGTGCTAGTCTTGACCCCATAGACGTAGCTGTCTGGCAATGTGGTTTCGGCAGGTAGTGCGACAGGTTTGTCAGGATGGGGCTGAGGATGTGTCTGGCAGTTTATTCAGATTACTCTAGGTGATCGTGCTTACAGTTAGATTGGTCAGAGAAAACGGTTAACTCTTGGTATGATATCAGTGAGACAATTTTTATTGAGTGGAAGTAGACGACCATTATAGTGATGATCGTATTAGAGGTAGAGAAAAGGCCGTGGACGTGCAGCTCATTGTGATGTTTCTAGAGATGATAATGGGTGTGTGTTGATACAGGATGGTTAATTGGTTGTTTCTGATTCGAGACGACTTGATATTGATGAGTATAAGTTTCCACTAATAGCTCAGGATGGACGTTGATGATGTTTTGCTCGGATTGGAGATATCCATTGTTGAGAAAGGTTCTAAGTATCCCCCATCACCGTGGTTATGAGCAATTGTTTGTTCAGGAAGGATTGAGCATGAAGCGGACGTGATAGATGAAGTTCATGGAGTGATTGTCGATCAGGTACGGAGACTTTAGCGCCCAGTCTATACAACGCAATGATTCAGTCAGTTTTGGGTGGCAGAGCCATGGAGAATCAACATTCAAGTACGGAGACAGTTAGACTATGGAATTTTGTGATGTGTTCTGGTGGACCAGACATCTAAGCTGTGAGACCTAATGGCGACTTGACTTCTCCGGAGCAAGTTGGTGGTAGCTCGGCTTGAACGGTGCCATGTGGAGAGACTTCGACTCCTTCTTCATCAAGAGCTAGTGGTTGATAGATCGGCAGAACTCACCCATCTCCTTCGAGTGAGGATTGACTGACTTCTTGAAGCTTTTGGACCGATTTACGTTGAGTAAAGGGTTAGCCTATGCGAGATGCCGAGACAACAGTGTCAGATCGAGATTTAAGTTCTACCCATCAGATCAGGCAGTGTTACAGAAAGAGTTGTATGCTCAGTTGTGTTTTAGCTCGGCGGACTATCTGTGGATAGACATCCGTCCAGGACAGACCATGCAGATTTCAGAGGACATGTCTTATGTTTTGCGCCCTGAGTTATGAGGCAAGTTAGGAGGATTGCTGGTTCTTGATACAGCTCGAGTACGATAGTATCGACCGATTGGCGTTTTGGCAATTCTGTGCGAGGTACTTTGTGACCGACTGAATAGAAATCCCCCCGTGTTGGGTGAAGACCTTGATGCAATTCTATGGGAACCATGTATGGTTAGAAGGGCTTTTGAGCTAATGAAATTGGTTAGGTGGAAGTCTTTGGTTTCGATAATGGTGGATACTATTATCCAAGTTGTTCGGTTGTTCATGGTGATTAGTGGCAGGGTGTTTCAGTGGATCACGTGTTGTGGCATCATCTTTTGTGGTGAGGAAAGTGGTTTGAGGTTGAGTTCCAGTTGTGCAGAGGTAGTTTTTACCTAGATTTTTCTTACGAGATTTGAGCTTAAGGTGAATTTCGAGGACGAAATTCCTTAAAGGGGGTAATGTTGTAATGACCCGACCAGATATTTAGGGGTTTTGGGGTCTTTGTAGCAGTGGGGATAGTGTGGGCCCCGTGTTGGGTCCTGGTTTGCCCGATTTTGAGTTCGGACACTCGAAGGGCACTTTGGTAATTTTGAACCATTGAATATTTTACCATGTAAAAAAATTTGAAAATCACACGTTATCTTCCTCGATGTTCGACGTTTGATTTTTAATGAGTTTTAATTTATTTATTTAATTTTGGAAAATTTAAGTTTTTTATATTAAAAAAAAAAAAAAAAACCCAAACCCTAAACCTAACCCCCTCCCTTAAAGTCTCATTTTCGGCAGCCAACCCACCTGCTTCTTCTCCTTTCTTCTTTCTCTCCTTCCCCTCTCTTCTCTTCCCTTTTCGCTGGAAACCCTAAAACCATCGTCGCCGCCGCACCCCATCCTTCTCACCCTCTCCATCGCCGCCGCACCTTGCTCTTCTTTTCTCCTTCCTCAAGGCGCCGCCGCCGTCTCTCTCTCTCTCTCCTTCTCTCGACCGCTCCCCTCCCTATCCGGTTCTCCTTCTCCTTGCTACGGATCGCCCCCCTTCGCCCCCGTGCAGATCTGGTCGGACCTCCAGCCGTCAGTTCAGATCTGGCCGGACCTCCAGCCGTCGGTTTTCTCAGCCACCTTGAGCTTCGCCGCCTCCGCCGCTATCATCCTTCTCTCTCTTTTTCTGTTCCTCTCTTCCCCATTCAGAAACCCTAATCCCCAAACCCTTGGCCCCTTTCTCATGCCCGACAGACCCGTTCAATCCGACCCAAGCCCAGTTCGAGTTGTGCCCAGCCTCGAGGGCCCAACTCGCCTTCTCGGCCCGATCCATCAGCTCGGCTCGATCCAGCAGCTCGGCCCAGCCCAGGCGCGATCCAGCAGCTCGGCCCGGCCCAGGCCCGATCCAGCAGCTCCGCCCGGCCCAGGCCCAGTACTAGGCCTGGCCCAAGCCCGTTGCAAGTCCTCTTCCAACGTGTTTTGGAGTTCATTCCTGGAGTGTTTTTGGATCTTCTTCAGCTCGTTCCAACCCGTGCATTACTTCCTTCAATCCTTCGACCCGTTGTAGCATGCATTTATGCATATTACTACTCTATCAGATGTGTGGGTACAAAATGCGGCGAATGGGGTCCCCCGGTACTATAAGCCACTCGGCAAGGGAACTATTGATACCATTATGTGGCGGGGGTCTCATCCAGGTGTATTTGTACCCATTGCTCATGAAGCACCTATGAATAGTTTATCAGATGTCACGAGTTGTTGATGGTATGATAACATGCTTGGTTGACGTGTAATAACTTGCCATGTATGTGATTAATAGTTTAATCAACATGCTTTAGAATTGTGTGCAGTAGATTGTAGATGATACCACTTTCTATGCTCGTATGGAACATGCCATGATTGATACCATATCTGAATGTTAATGTGTAGCATGTGATAGATGATGATGTATATACTTAATTATGTTGTGATGTGTCATATTGACGGCATGCGTAGAGATAACCTTGTATGCACGTAGCTAGTGTAAATGGAATGTCGGTGGAGACATGTGTACTAGGCAACATAAGGATTTAGAGACCCCCCTAGCTTGCGGGTGGTTAGGGTTGAGAGGTTATGAGAAACCATACTAGGAAACATAGTTTGGTTATGGATCAATAGATGACGGAGGTGTTCCCCCTACTACGGGTTGAGCTGTTAGGCCTACTGCTAGTGGTCTTCAGACACGCTTGTGGGTGAGGCGTCGTCTGGGTTAGAGAATGAGGCGCCCAGGAGTCTCGGTCGGGACCAGTGATGAGGCAAGTCATGGAATCTTCAGGGAAGCCATTGGGTTGCGTGTTGGTTGACCCTAGGCAGACTTGGAGGACCTGGTTGTTACACTACCCGAGTACGTGACGGGTGAGACATCTCCAGTGGTTTAATGGGTTGAGTGGTTCGTCGCGTGGAGACCAGAGGGCGGGATGTTGACTTGTGATCCCCCGGATGATCGGATAGGTTGAGCAGGTTCTCGCCTAAGTCGAGGGACGGAGCGGTGAGGGACAGCTCCCGCTGGCATAGTTTGTGATCCCTAGATGACCGAGTAGGCTGAGGAGGTGCTCGCCTGGTCATAGGTTGAGGGATGATGCGGTGAGGGACAGCTCCCGCCAGTATGCCTTGTCATCCCCGGATGACCGGATAGGCTGAGGAGGTGCTCGCCTAGGTCGAGGGACGGAGCGGTGAGGGACAGCTCCCGCTGGCATAGTTTGTGATCCCTAGATGACCGAGTAGGCTGAGGAGGTGCTCTCCTGATCATAGGTCGAGGGATGATGCGGTGAGGGACAGCTCCCGCTGGTATGCTTTGTGATTCCCCGGATGACCGAGTAGGCTGAGGATGTGCTCGCCCGTTCATTGGTCGAGGGATGATGTGATGTGATGAGATGTTCCAGGCTAGGACACCTGCATGGTAGGGACAGTCTGTGGTGTGATGTGGTAGTGTGTTTGCCCGTGGTTGTGACTTTGGGGTCCTAGATTATAGGTTTGACTATCGAGATTCTGGTGCTCGGTTGATGAAACCATAGATGAGTCTGGTTGGCAGTTCGTTGAAGACTGGTGAGGTGGTTACTCCCGTATGGTAATCAATTTGGGACCCTAGTGAGTCCGACTCTTGGCTTCATCATGGTATGCATGCGGGTTGTCATGAGAGGGCCATAGGTCTAGTTGAGGACTAGAGACCCCGATCTGATTGAGAATCAGTCTGCGTACCCGTAGATGGGTGAACTGTTGCGGTTGGGCACACAAGGGGGTTGCATTACGTTGGTTAGAGGATGTTCTAGAGACCCGACTGACATGGGTCCTGTGTTAGGGGAAGGGCATACGTTGTATGGTCATGCATGTAGATATCTTAGACATTGCTGTGTTCACATGATTATATGCTGTGTATGCTTGGTGATATATGGTGCGTGTGTTACCCTCACTGGGCACGTAGAGCTCACCCCTTGCCTCACAGGTACTTCATAGAGGCAGGGCCGGCAGGACCCTCAATTGAACATTGGGCGTAGAGTTGCAGCTTTGTACTTGTCTTGGTTTCATTTTATATTTGAGGACCTGTTAATGTATTTGAGATATATGTACTTTTCACTGAGCCGGATGAATGTAATAATGGGTTGATGCCATCATTTGAAATTTATAATTGATGCTTATGTTTTTTTTGGTTTATTAGTGGATTGCTATGACTAGTGCGGGTTACGGGTGCGTTACTTCAAAAAAAAAAGGGGTACCCGAAATTGTATTGGAACGGTTTTTAGGAATCCGTATCAGTTTTAACGTGCCCGTAGCGGGACAGGTCGTTACAGAAGGGCCTGTTGGAGCAGAGAACTGGTTAAAGAAGATCTCCCAAATGTTGACTTTACTGAATATCAAGAGTCATGCCCATAAGATCTTACTGGCCACATCACAATTGATAGATGATGCTGCTAAGTGGTGGGAAGTAGTGGAGAAACAATAGGCACTTGTGCCAGAAAGGGAAAAGACTGCTATGACCTAGGAACAATTCTCAGCTACATTTCTTAATCATTATTTTCCTGAGGAGGAGAAAGAGCACCAAACTCAAGCCTTTTTGTCATTGGTGCAAGGCTCCATGACTGTAGCTGAGTATCACCGGGAATTCCTCAGTCTATCAATTTATGCATTCTACGTAGTGGATACAGAGTACCGGAGGGCTCGTAAGTTCGAACGTGGTCTACGGCCAATCATTAGGGCCAAAGTGACTGTATTCAAGGCAGCCACACTGGTAGAAGTGGTCAGCAGGGCCACCATAGTTGAGCATGAGCTGGCTGAGTCCGCGCGGTTTGACAACCGTCGAGCTCAGAGTGGGAGGGGCACATATCAGCCGAATAAGAAGTTCCGACCGAACTTCAGCAGACCCTCACCATCTATTGGGTCTACTGGGGGCTTTCGTCCCAACCAACCCACCCAGTCTGTATCACTCACTCAGGCTTCTGGACAGATGAGCAACTACTTCCACTGAGATCAACTGGGTCACTTTAGGAAGGATTGTCCAAAGCTCAACAGACTTTCTAATTCCAGGGGATCATTTCGTCCACCAGCCAGACCAGTTAACTCCTGGGGAGACAGAACGTATAATCAGGCGAGACGGGCGCCTAACCTTACCGAATCTGGACGATTGTTCACTCTGGCATCTCCAGCAGATGAGGATCATTCAGTAATTCAAGGTATGGCGGTAGTTAGTAGTTCTTATGCCTATGCACTTTTTGATTCTGGAGCTTCACACTCCTTTGTAGCTGCATCATTTATAACTGCTACCAGGTACCTTAGTTCAAAAATTAGCTACAGTACTCACAATTGTATCCCCTGTAGGAGACTCGGCATTGGGACTTATATGCACGGCAGTTAATACTGAACTCGCTGGACTCAAATTTGAGTTCAATTATCTGGTACTCGACATGACTAAGTATGATATAATCTTTGGCATGGACTGGTTGGCTAAATTCCAGGCCAACATTGATTGTTATTGCCGAAGAGTGACATTTTGGTCACCCGAGGGAAAGCAATATGTGGTTCGTGCAGACAAGTAGAGCAAACTACAAGAAGGATTGAACCATTTGGTATTAAATAATATCATCATAAACAAGGCACCAATTACTGAACTTCCGACAATTACAAAAGAATTTGCAGATGTTTTTCCAAAAGAACTCCTTGGTTTACCGCCTATGAGGGAGATCAACTTTGAAATCAAGTTGTATCCTGGTACTTCACTAGTGTCTTTACCACACTATCGGATCGCTCCAGATGTCTGAGCTAACGAAGTAGATCGATGAACTGCTCAGGCTGGGATGCATCCGAAACAGCACATCGTCTTGGGGAGCTCCAATGTTGTTTGTAAAGAAGAAGGATGGTTCACTCCGAATGTGTGTGGATTACCGAACGCTGAATCAGCTAATGGTCCGGAACAAGTACCCTTTACCTAGAATCGATGGCTTATTCGATCAATTGAGGGGTTCCAGTCACTTCTCGAAGATTGATTTTATAATAGCCCGAATTTTTAAATCAACATATATAGGGCTTTTATTTATTTTAATAATGGAAAAATTGGAATTTTGATGTTATAGATGTTAAATGGATCAAATTTTGGAGTAAAGGCCCAAGTATGGTCCAATAAACCATGGATTGGATGGAATTCATTAAAGGGGTCAATAATGGTCAAAGTGAGCCCGATAACCATTTGGGACCCAATGGGTCAAAATGAGTCAAACTCTAAAGTAAATGGTAGAAAATAATTTAATTGGGCCATGGGCCCAATGGTGACCCAATTGATTGAAATGGGTTGAATTGGAATTAAACCACCTACGTTAATGATGAGATGGTTAAGATGGCATAACCAAGTGGGGCCCATCTCCACCTCACCAAGTGAGGTAGCGTGTGGACCAAGGAAAAGGTGGGGCCGACCATCATGGTTGACTTGGTCAACCATGGATAAGTCAAAGGGAATTAAGGAGGACCCAAGTGAATAAAGTGGATTTAATTAATGTAAATCATCTAAATTTAATCTTGATTAGACTAAGGGACATGATCGAGTGGGACCCACATCCACCTCATCAAGTGAGGTGGCGGCTGGGCTAAGAATTGGTGGGGCCGACCACCATGGTTGACTTGGTCAACCATGGGTGGATTCATGGAGAAGAATTAACTAGATTAGATGGAATTAAATGATGTAATTAAGGGACCTAAATTAAAGTATCAAATTAATCAAATGAGTTAATTAAATACTTAGGTTAGTCAAATGAGTCAAAGGAGGAGTCAAATGGGTGGTTTCATCTCATTGAAACCACCCAAACCACTCATTCAAACACACACAAAACCGTTGACATGTGGGGTGGTTTTATCCCAACCACCACCACCAAAGGCATGAGAGCCCATACCCCTTTCCATGATGGGTAGTCAATGGACTTGATGGGAAGACCAAACCACCCACCTTAAAGACCCAAAACCATTGGCATGGTGGTGGTTTCATCCCAACCACCACCACCAAGGACATGCAAGCCATACTTACCCATGTTGGTTGGTCAAATGGAATGATGGAGGAGTGTAACCCAAGCCACCAAGATGAGATGGGAATGGGTCTAGAGTCCCATCTCATCTCCATCTCTTCATTCCCTCTCCCAAAACCGTCCTCTCTCTCTCTCCCAAGGAAAACACCAAGAAAGAAGAAGAAACTTAGAAGAAAAGAAGGAAAAAACTAGGCTTGGCCGACCACCACTTCAAGACCAAGGTTTGAACATCTTTTTCCATCCTCATCCCCTCTCCCTCTCTCAAAATCTAACCCTACCTTAGCCGAACCCTAACCTTGGAGACTCCATCTTGATCGAGCACATAGTGGCCGAGCAACAAGGAGAAGAAGAAGAGAAAGGGCTAAGGAAATCAAAAGGGGAAAGCAAAGCCAGAGGAGTCGTCGGTGTGGTAAGTAATTCTTAAACAAGAATTTATATTTTTAAAGGTTAAGATGTGTTTATGGAAATCCATTTCTTAGAATGAATGGTGGCCACAAATGTTATGGGCCTTAGATCTAAGATCCATCCAACGATAAGATGAGAAATGGATGAAAAGGGGAGAGATAGATTAAGGAAAATAAATAAAAGGATTAAGGAGGTTATGTAATTAAATGGATTAAGCATGGAAGTATGGGTTTTTGAATGGATTGATGGACCATAGGGTTCGGCCATGTAGTATGGCCGAACCCCATGGTAAATAGTTGATGAATTTAATTAGGGTTTTAAGGGCTTAAAGCCATGGAGAATGATTATGATTTTTAGAGTTATAAATGATTAAATGTTGGAAAAATTTAAAGGGGTTTAAATGAGGAAAAATCATGGAGTGTGTGAATGATTTTATGGCCTCAAGAGGCATAGGAAAATGGTGAATCATGAACCATGGGTTCGGCCATGGTGTATGGCCGAACCCTATGGTGATGAAATGATGTATTTTATGGTTATAAAAATATGGAAATTAATGGAGAAGGTTAATGGTAATGAAGTGGATTTTTTTTAAGTATTTTAAACAAGTTTTTAAATGGTGGAAATGAAGTTTTTAACATAAAAACTATGGACCATGGGTTCGGCCATGGTACATGGCCAAACCCCATGGGGAGACTTTGAGGAATTTGGTGTTTTAAGAACCATGAAAAATAAAATGGAATGATGGTTAAATTAATGAACCAAAGTGTACCTCATGATGATTAAGGAAGGATGATTTAAATGTATGATTTAAATTCATTTATGGTAGGACCAAATGAGGTAAAATGGACCCAAGAAAAATGGGAAAAAGGCATCATGGGTTCGGCCATGGTGTATGGCCGAACCCATGACCCATTTGTAGGTCATGTTATGGGCTAAAAATTGAATTAGGTATGGGATTAGATTATTGGAAATTTAATTAATTTAAGTGGCTGATTTTAGGGATGTTATGTCATGGTCAATGAATCATTAATGGGGCTAAGTATATGGATGAATTATGGACCAAAAATATACATGGATGGAGGAAATATTAAACCATGGAAGTGTAGTGGCAAAACCGTAATTATTGGCCACAATGAAGAACCATGGGTTCGGCCATGGTACATGGCCGAACCCCATGTAGGTTGGACATGAACTTGGGTGCATTAAGATGACATTATGAGTGAATTAAATGAAGCTTAGGGTTGCTACATCTTAGGCTCACAAAATTAGAATGTTTAATGGGCTACAATATGGAATTGTGCATGTGTTTAAATCAATGGAAATGAGGCTAAGTTAAGGGCTGATTTTTGATAATCTTGTAACATGGTTAGGGATCATTAATGGATCTAGGTTTGTGATCAGTTACGGACTTAATCATAGATAAAATATGGACTAATTTGGTAAATGTATAATAAGGTATCGGGACATCGCAAACGGTACGCGACCTGCGACCGGATTATCGAACGAAAACGTAAAGGGACGCTAAGCGGTATTCGGTAGGATTCCTACCTTTTTGTAAGCCGTGGATTATGTGTATGTGATGGTTTCCTTGTTTTATTTCGGTAATTATATGATTTATTTTAAGATGGGTTTTAAATGCTATGGATTATATTTTAATGCTATGGACAATATTTTAATGCTATGATTATATTTCAATGCTATGGATTATATATACTACATAGCATAATGCACTTACATCTCATGCATGGCATGGGCCGGAAAATAAAGGAACCGGAGTCCATGCTCCATCGGGGCGACCGAGAAGCAAACATGGGGATAGCCTGAGGTGCTATAATCGGAGTCCATGCTCCTTCGGGGCGACCGAGAAACAAACATGGGGATAGCTTGATATGCTATAACCGAGTCCATGCTCCGTCGGGGCGACCGAGAACAAACATGGGGACACCTTGACGAAGACTTGCCGTCAAGGGGGATATGATATTGTTTGATGATACGGATGATGGGTGGGACACATGAGATAGGCACCCATGGCATGGCATTCATTTATGGGTTTTTATTATATTGTTATCTAAATGCTTGTTATCACTAATCCATGTACTAGCCCTACTCGGAGTCCTACTGGGCGCGTTGTCTAACGCCCTACTTCTACCCTAGCTGATGACGCAGGAGACGGCGGAAACGGTGGACGCGACGGGAGCCAAGCGTAGGAGCTTGGGAAAGAGGCTACTTAGTTTATTTAAGTCTTATTTTGGAAAATTGTAATTTAAGTAGCTTAGCTTGTCGGCATGTAATAATTTCAGATTTCTTGCCATGGTTTGGATTTTATTTTGGACGTTATGATTACGAGGAATTTTAGTAATTTAATGATGTACCTTCTATCTAAAACTGGTAGGATAGATTCTATTATAACCCCCGTTTTAATGTTTAATTTCCACAAGCTTACTTCTACGTGTGAACCGTTCTTCGTGGACTTAGTTCAACGCACACGTAGGGTTGGCCAGTTAAGGGCCGGGCTTTAGAAGCTCGGACTTAACTCACGTCGTGACGTCAGCGCCCGTTGTCACTTTTGTGTAAAAAAAAAAATATTTAGACTTTGATTTCGGTGAAAATGGGGCGGGCGTTACAGATTTGATGTCCGGATACCATCAAATCTGGGTCAAAGAGGAAGATATAGAGAAGACAGCCTTCAGGACGCAGTATGGACTATACGAGTTTGTAGTCATGCCGTTTGGACTCACGAATGCACCGGCTGTGTTCATGGATTTAATGAATAGGATCTTCCGTCCGTATCTAGACCAATTTGTTATTGTGTTCACTGACAATATCCTAATCTATTCCAAAAGTCAGGAGGAACATGCGGAGCACTTACGGATAGTCTTGAACACTTTGAGAAAGAACAAGCAATATGCCAAAGCCAACAAATGTGAATTTTGGCTATCTGAGGTTCATTTCTTGGGGCACGTTATATCCGAAGGAGGTATAGCCATGGATCCGGCTAAAGTGGCGGCAGTGAGAGATTGGAAATCCATAGTTTCTTGGGATTGGCTGGTTACTACAGGAGATTTATTAAGGATTTCTCCAAAGATAGCATCTCCACTAACTCGACTCACTCAAAAAGGGGTCAAATATGATGGTCAAAATTGTGCAACCAGAGATTTGAAAAGCTGAAGACAAGACTTAACACTGCCCCTGTTTTAGTTTTGCCGGTAAGTGGCAAATGTTACGAGGTATACTATGATGCCTCAGGAGAGGGATTGGGGTGTACACTTAGTCAGAGTAATTGCGTGGTGTCTTATGGTTCAAGACAGTTGAAAATTCATGAATGCCTTTACCCTACGTATGATCTTGAACTAGCAGCAGTGGTCTTCGCTCTCAAAAGTTGGAGACACTATCTCTATGGTGAGAAATTTGAATTGTTTTCCGATCATTAAAGTTTGAAATACTTGCTTGATCAGAAAGAACTCAACTTGAGGCAGCGCAGATGGATGGAGTATCTGGTGGATTATGAATTCGCGCTTCGATATCATCCAGGCAAGGCAAACAAGGTGGCGGATGCCCTCAGCCGTATATCACATGCATCCGTGGCATGTTTGATCGGAACAGAATGGGAGATGTTGAATACCATTCGAGTGTTTAAACTCTATCTCAATAACCATGGGACCATATACAATTTGGTTAAACAATCCAACATGGTCATCAAGATTGAACAAGAGAAACCAGTAGATCCGGAAGTGGAGGAAATATTGGCCAAGATGTCTACTGGCATAGTCGTACCGGAATGGGAATTATGACCAGGACAAGGTCTTTTATTCCAGGGTAGAGTTTATGTGCCAAAAAGCTGTAGGAAAGAGCTATTGATTGAGGCACATCAAACCAAGCTCTCCATTCATCCGGGCAGCACCAAAATGTATCACGACCTGAAGAGACATTATTGGTGGCACAGACTCAAAAGAGATGTGGCGGAATTTGTGGCACACTGTTTAACTTGACAACAAGTAAAGACGGAACATCAGAAGCCACCAGGGTTACTCAAACCCTTATCAGTGCCAGAATGGAAATGGGAGCACATTTTTATGGATTTTGTGAATGGGTTACCGAGATCCTCAAAGGGTAATGATGCTATATTGGTCGTGGTAGACCGACTGACCAAGTCTGCGCATTTTATTCCTATCAAGATGACGGATTCATCTGAGACGTTGGGTCGGCGGTATATCAAGGAAATCATTCAGCTACATGGCATTCCCCGAACTATAGTATCTGACAAAGATGGCCGATTTACCGGCAGAGTGTGGCAGAGCATGCAGTTAGCTATGGGGACAGATCTACTGACTGGCACCGCATTTCATCCACAGACTAATGGACAGTCAGAGAGGACGATACAAACCTTGGAAAATATGCTGAGAGCATGCATGTTAGATTTCAAGGGTGGATGGGAGGATCATTTGCCGTTGGTAGAATTTTCATACAACAATAGTTACCAGGCAAGCCTTCAGATGGCCCCATTCGAGGCTTTATATGGTAGACCGTGCAGGTCACCAGTGTGCTGGACAGAGGCTGGTGAGCCTGCACTAATAGGATCCGAGTTGGTTGCAGAGACCACAGTGCAAATACAGTTGATACGGCAACATCTATTAACTGCATAGAGTCGTCAGAAGAGTTATGCTGACAAGAGAAGAAGGTTTCTTGAATTTGAAGTGGGAGACATGGTATTCTAAAAGGTTTCGCCACGAAAAAGACACATGAGGTTTGGAAAGAAGGGGAAACTGTCACCAAGCTTTGTGGGACCGTTTCCCATCATAGGAAGGATGGGGGATGTAGCATACCAATTGGCACTTCCTTCACAATTGGCATCCCTACATGATGTGTTTCATGTGTCGATACTGAGGAAGTACAATCCCGACCCTTCCCATGTGTTGAATGTGCAAGATATAGAAATGCAAAGCGACGTGACGTACGTTGAGAAGCCTGTGAGAATAGTAGAGACTGAGCAAAGGGTGCTACGAAACAGAGCGATTCAGTTCGTCAAAGTGGTATGGGATCGACATTGTATTGAAGAGGCCACTTGGGAACTCGAATCGGAGATGAGAACAGCTCACCCCGAGTTGTTTATGTAATTTATTTTGGAACCCTACTTCACTTGATTTTCGAGACAAAAATTTTAAAAAGAGGGTTATATTATAACACCCCGACTTTTCAATGATATCAATATTTACAAAAATGCCATTGAATGGTAAATTAAAAAAAAGATATGATCGTAGATGAGAAAATGGTGCGGCCCATTGTTCAAATTAAGACCCAATGTGCATATTATAAGGATCAAATTAGATTGGATGGTAATGTACATCTAATTGGGTCAAGATGGTTATTTGGGTCAAAGGACCCAATGGGTCATGATGGACTCATTTGACCATTGGGTGAGCCCAATCTTAATTGGGTTAGGCTGAATTGATTTAGAATTAAATGAAAGATAAATAGGTAGGCTGGATGCAAATATGTAAACCACATTTAAATGGGTAAACCACCCATAAATGGGTCAAGGCGCCAAATTGGATCAATAAGCTAAGTTGGGACCCAATGGGTCGAGTTGACCATGTTGACCACATTGACCGTGTGGACCCTCAAGTGAGCTCAAAGGGTGAGTCAAATTAGGTTGAGTTAGGACTGAAGTGAGTTGGATTTGAATTAAGCAATGGAGTTGACACAAGTGCATTAAATGTGGTGAGTTGAGCTAATGAGTTGGGTGAGTTAAAATGGAAACCAAAGGGACCTTGAATTCAAGTGAGTCAAATGAAGAGGTGAGGAGTTGCCTTGGTCTTAAACATCACAAAGACAAGTCCCACACGTTGGTGGCATGAGGAGTAGTTTTCCATGCATGAAATTAAATGGAATGGGATAAGTTTTGAATTGGGAATATGGAGCGTTTCCATCTCATGATGGAAACCCAAAGCCGAACGTTGGGAGTGCCAAGGGATGCCTTGGTTGGTATCAAAAGGCTCCTTGGTTAGACCAACATTTATGAGGGTTAATGAGAGGTTATGGTGGCTGATTAACAAAAGGGAGGCACACCATCATTTGGCCGATTTCCATCACAAAGGAACCTTAGAACTTCATCTCTCTCCCTCTCTCTCAAAACCTACCTCCTTGGCCGAATCATCTTTTGGTGTTTTCACCATTGATCAAACACATAATGAGCAAAAGGAGGGAGGCTAAGGAAGATAGGAAGCAAGGATCAAAGGCAAGAAGAGAGGCTTAGAGAATTGGTAAGTACTCCATGGAATTTTGTTTAATAAGTTGGTTAAATGGAACATGATTTGGCCATGGTATGGCCGAATCTATCAAAGGTTAAACCTGGATTTTGGTGTGTAAAAAGGGCAGGAAATGGATCATATGGTTCGGCCACTTTGGATGGCCGAACCCCATGAAATGGTTTGTTTATTGTTGATGGTTTTTGAAAGTTAAAAACCATGCAATATTATGGAGATTTCTAGATGTTTTAATTAGACATAAGATGCAAGTTAAAGGGTTTTAAATCATGGATTTGAATGTCATGATTTGGTCATGTTATGGCTGAATTTATCAATGGTTTAAACTATGATGATGAGGTCTAAAAAGGATAGAAACTTGGATCATAGGGTTTGGCCACCTTGGATGGCCGAACCCCATGAAAGGATTTGATAATTTTGTATGGTTTTTGGAGAGATAAAACCATACCAATGTATGAGAGTTTTTAAGTGTTTTATTTGGAATAAAAATTGATGTTTTAGGTTGGCCATTGGATGGCTGAATCACATTAAGATTATGGTCAAAATGTTGAATACGAACCATACACAAAGGATGGAAGGATTGACTCAAGAGAACCATAGGGTCGGCCATGTTTATGGCCGAACCCCATGGGTCATTTATGGGTGTTTAAAGTTAAGAACATACTTGGAAATTATAGATGGATTTGTAGTATGTAAATGGATAGAAATAAAGAACCATAGGGTTTGGCCATATATATGGCCGAACCATAGGGTTCGGCCATGGAATGATTTTGATGGACATAAGCATTTGTGGAACCATGAAGATGATTGTGGACTTAGGGTTTAAATAAAAGACCAAATCTAAGGTGGTGAGGTTCGGCCATGTTGTATGGCCGAACGCCACTAAGGTAGATTGGTTATATGACTTTAATTATTAAGAAAAAAATTAAACAAGGGTTACTAGTGGCAAAACTGTAAATACAAGTTATAATGGAATGAAGGATCAAAGGACTTGAAAAGAGGGGTCCAAAACCAAAGTGATAAGGTTCGGCCATGTTGTATGGCTGAACCCTACCAAGATATGTATGAAGTGTGAAGTGTTTAAGTGTTGATCAAATGAAAAGGAAGATTAAATCCAAAAGAGGTGAGGTTCGGCCATGAGTATAGCCAAACCCCACAAAGTGGTTTTGGGACTTACATGTAATTAGAAATCAAAAAGATATGTTATTAACTTGCTGTTGTATAAACAAGGTAACGGGACTTGAACGGCGAGCGAGTCGTGAACAGGTGACGCTTAAGAAAGAATGGACATTTAAGAGAACTTTCAGTAGGTTTCCTACCTACTTGTAACCACTTTTATATTTGGTTTTATCATGGTTTTTATGAGACATTTGTTATACTATTATCTATCATATTGGATTTGAATGATGAGATTTATTTACATGTTTCATATATTCATTGGCATCTCATGCATGGACATGGGATGATGATTATGGAAACCGGAGCCCACACTCCGTCGGTATGCCCGTGACCCAACTGTGGGGCCTCCTTAGGCGATGAGGGTCCCGCCAGGAGGAATATCATGATGATGAGAGTCACATCAAGAAGAAATGAAAGAATACTGTGGTTTACCTTGACGATGAGAGTCTCGTCAAGTGATGGCTATGTATATGTGTGATGGGTGGGACTCATTACATTTGCATACATACATAGCATTGATTTATATGTTTTTGATGACCATATATTATGATATATGCATGTTTTTATATACTAACCATGTGGTAGCCCTGATCGGAAAACCTACTGGGCGCGTTGATCTAACGCCCTATTTCTATCCTTAGAGGATGATGCAGGAAAAGGAAAGGGAAAGGCAAAGGCTGAGGATCACGAGGAAAGCTAAGCATAGATGCTTGGGTGATGGAATGGGTTTCTATTTACTGTTGTCTGGATACATTTTTATGGACATGTAATAGTCTAGTAACTTTGCTATGGTTTGTGATTAGTTTGATGATGGATATTTGGTTTAAGTAGTTTATAATGGATGACTTGTACTTGCTATCTACTCAGTATAATTCCGCAATCAGTTAATTCCACATTTAGTTTAGTATTATTCCGCATGACTTATTTCGTTCCGTGTGCGTATTGTTTATCATGGTTTAGTCCATGCACACATGGTTGGCCAGTTAAGGGTCGGAATTTGGAAGTCCGAACTTAGCTCACGTCGTGACGCCTCCCGCTCTCTTCCACTTGTTTATTTATAAAAAAGAAAATAGACTCTGATTTTCGGAAGGCTGGAAAAGGACGGGGCGTTACAATATTACCAAAAATGCCATTGGTCTAACCTTAATTAATATTCTTTTCATTTTAATCCTACGTAACCCTAGGTCCATTAATTGACCTATTTACATAATTGCCATTACTCTCATCACCTAAGTATTAGGCTCCAAAACATAGGTCCATTAATTCTCATATAATTACCATACTGCCATACAAGGCTAACCTTCCATTTTTAGCAAGTATTTACAACTTTGCCACTCCTTAAAATTAACCAAACCTCTTTCATGTTTTTCCAACCCATATTAGCTCATAAACTTGGTTCATGGGGTTCGGCCATACACCATGGCCGAACCCATGATATCATGGTTCCATTCTCCTCTTGATTTATTCTCAATTATAAATTCATAATTGGACCATAGACTTGATTCATGGGGTTCGGTCAAACACCATGGCCGAACCCTATGATGTGTGACTTTCCATTTATAGCAATTCCATTCTTGAATCCAAGATTCAAGATTCTTTCCTTAATTAGAAACTTTCTAATTTAATCTCCACCTTCCATTTTAATCAAGATCCATAATTAGAAGGTCCTAATTTAATCTCCATGGTCCATAATTAGATACTTTCTAAATTCAATGTCCACCTTCCAAGAATAGAAACTTTCCAAATAAACCAACTTCCATAAATAAATGCTTCCTAATTTAGCAACCTTCTTTCCATACTTAGATAGTTTCCAAATTTAGATTCCATAATTAGAAAGTTCTTAAATTAAAACTTTCTAATGTAGTTTCCACCTTCCAAAAATATAAACTTTCCCATTTTAAATCCATCCTTCTATTTTTAGAAATTTTCTTAATAAAAAGCCTTCCATAATTAGAAATCATGTTCCATAATTAAAAGGTTTCCAAAATTAAATCCTAGTGGGGTTCGGCCATGCACCATGGCCGAATCTCACTCATAGAAATTATCCATTATTAAAAATAATAACCGTCCTTCCCTTTTAATCAATTAAAATCCTCAAATTCATAAATTTATTTGGTGGGGTTCGGCCATACACCATGGCCGAACCTCACCCCTCCAAACATCATATTACATTATCAACAAACTCCCATAAAAATTCATGAACATATTTGGTGGGGTTCGGCCATACACCATGGCCGAACCTCACCCCTTTTCTTCCATTCTTTTGATCTTATTTTAACCATAATCAAAACATGGTTCGGCCACGCAATGGCCGACCCATGGCCGACCCATATCCTTAACCATATCTCCATTTAAAATCACCAAAAACATCCATTAAAACAACATGAATTTATTAACCAATACCCATGGTTTTTTCCTCATTAACAATCCATACATTAACCATATTTTCTTTCATGGGGTTCGGCCATGCATTGTGGCCGAACCCTATGGTTCATGCTTCCATTAAAACACCATGATCATCTCCGAAACTTCTTCCATGGGGTTCGGCCAAACACCATGGCCGAACCCTATGGTTCTTTTATTTCAAAAATATAAAATCAAACTACTAACCGTTTACGCGACTCCTTCAGTTGTTCTTTGCTCTTCCAATCCTTTTCCTTCTTAATCTTTTCCTCTTGCTGGCTGTCTTCTTCTTCTCACTGCTCTTGCCAAGAATGAGACTTTAAGAGGGAGAAAGAAAATTCGGCTATGTACTTAAACCGTGTACCCCTCTTTGTGTCTCCTTTTATCACTTCTTCTTGATCTTAGTTTAGAAGGTGCCTTAGATGCAATTGCTTAATGTCGTCTATTATAACTAGAGTTGTCGTGTACCCCCTTTTGTAATTAGTAGTTGCCGATTTTTTATCAATGAGGGACTCCTTTGTGCACACCACTCCCACATGGCTAAGGCTTTTTCTATTTCTATTTGAACACCTTCTTAAATTAGTAATCCCCTAGTTTCACTCTTTAAGAGAGGAAAGGACTCCTTTTAAAATTGGTCTCATGCGCACCACATAGATAAACCAATCTCACATTCGGCCACACATTATCCCATACACGACCATAAAATCTTCATTTGATTTTTAAACATCTCCTTGGATATTCAAATCCAATATTCGGCTATGCGTAATCTTTTAATTAATTTTGGACATAATGCATTTATTAAAATAATTCAACCCATTTAAATTTTATTGGAACCCTTTCCAAAACCGCTGGGTCCTAATTGGGCATTGTCCCAACACTTTACCCAATTTAAGATTCATATCTAAAATTCACAAATTAAATAGATAATTTTCATATAAAATAATAAATGAAAATCAGAGGTGTTACACAGCCGACCAAAGGAAAGGAGCATTAGCAATTGCTATCTTGATACCTTCTACATTGGGACAAGTTGTAAGTAATATAAAGAGAGAAGGAGAGGGGGCGCATGACATTCACATTGCATTCAAAGAGAGGCAACAGCAAGCACAAGAGCAGCCAGCCGAGTGAAAGATCTTGGAGGAGAAAAGGCTAAGGAAAGAAGAAGATTGGAAGAGCAAGATCAACTGACGGAAAACCGGAGGAGTCGCGGAACCGGTAAGTGGTTTAGATGTTTTTGTTTAAGAAAAGAACCATAGGGTTCGGCCATGGAGTATAGCCGAACCCCATGGAAGAGAATTGGGAAGGATTATGGTTTAATCTAATGGAAAGAAAGAACCTTAGGGTTGGGCCATAATGCATGGCCGAACCCCATGGAAGGTTATTGGTAAATTTTAAATGGGAGTTTGATGGTTTTAGATGCAATTAGATCATGAAAACCATGGAGGGTTATGTTATCTTGATTGCATTTAAAAAGAGGGAAAAATGGAAACATAGGGTTCGGCTATGGGTATGGCCGAACCCCATGGAAAGGAAATTAATATGGTGATTAGATCATGGAGGATCAAGGATAGATAATTTTAAAAAGGGGATTATGAACCATAGGGTTTGGCCATGGTGTATGGCCGAACCCCATGGAAGATGTTTTATTAGATTTACAAAGTTTCTAATTATTGGACATATTTTGGTGATTGATTAAATGAAGATCATGGAGGATGGATGACAAATTTGGAAACTATCTAATTATGGAAGGATGCATGCTAAATTTGGAAACTATCTAATTATGGAAGGATATATGCTAAATTTCGAAACTATCTAAATATGGAAGGAACCTTGAATTATGATTTAATTATGGAAGGTGGAGATTAAATAGGAAGATTTCTAATTATGGAAGGTGGAGATTAAATTGGAAAGTTTTTAATTATGGAAGGTGGAGACTAAATTTGGAAAGTTTCTATAATTGGAAGTTAGACATCATAGGGTTCGGCCATAGTGCTTGGCCGAACCCCATGAACCAATTATGGTTTTATTATGAATGGACTTATGTTTTGGAACCTAAACCTAAGGTGATGAAGGTGATGGCAAAATTGTTAATAGGTGAAATTAATGGACATAGGGTTCGGCCATGGTGTTTGGTCGAACCCCATGAACCAAATTTATGGGTCATGTATGGACTTAGTATTTTAAATGAATGGTGGATCAATTGGAAAATGCAAATAAATGATTTATGGATCATGTTATGGGATTAGGGTTTTATTTTATGAACCATGACTTATATGATGGATCATGTGCTGGAATATTTTTAAGGGACACTTAGAGTGGTTATGCATGTTTAAGATAATGAGGGATTTAATTACATATAGACCTATGTTCATGGTTTATGTAATTGGTTATGTTATTAGGTATAACGGCATTTTGGTAATTAAGTGAAAATAAGGGACCATGGGTTTGGCCATGGTGTGTGGCCAAATCCCATGGGGATTGTTTTGATGAACATAGGGTTACGTATGTTGGATTAGATGAATGAATTGTTCATTAAATATTAGACCAATGGCAATTTGGTAATATTGGTTGAAAATGATAAACCATGGGGATTGGTTTATGGACTTAAAATATTGTGGATCAAGTGGGATTTGGTTTTCATTGATTGTTATATTATAAGGTAACAGAACCTCACAAGGTATTTACGATCGTGAGCAGTTACCGGACGAAAGACGCAAGGACACGTAAGCGGTCTTTGGTAGGATTCCACTTCTTTGAAACCATGGGTTTATGTACATTGTTTTTATCTTGATTTGATGAATTTATATTGCAAAGGATATGTTTCAAAATGTGAGTTTTAAATGCTATGTTTATATGATAAAATAGCATGTGTTTTATATGTTTCAAGTATGAGCTTTTAAATGCTATGATTTGTATAATTGCATAGCATGTGGACATTTGCATCTCATACATGGCATGGGAGGGATGAACAGTAACCGGAGACCCACACTCCGTTGGGGCATCCGTAAAACATTCGTAGGGGGGGCGGGATACCTTGATGAGGAGCATTCCATCAAGAGTATACTATGTAAGAAATGTAACAGGAGATCCACACTCCGTCGGGGCGTCCGTAATAGAATCGTGGGGGATACCTTGATGAGGAGCATTCCATCAAGAGGATACTATGTATGAAATGTAACGGGAGGGTCCACACTCCATCGGGGCATCCGAAAGACCTATGTGGTGGGTACTATTATGTACATGTGATGGGTGGGACTCATTGCATATGATAGCATGGCATGGCATTGAATCGGCATGATTATGATCTTTATTATCATGCAAGGTTTCTCGTTTTATCGATATGATTGGACCTTTATTATCATACACTGTTTTGGATACGATGCTTTACAAGTATGGTATGATTTATTATAATTGGATTTGATATATATTATATCTGGATTTTTGGTACTAACCCATGTGTTAACCCTAATTGGAATACCTACTGGGCGCGTTGTTCTAACGTCCTACTTCTACCTAGTGGATGATACAGGAAATGAGGGAAACGAGGAATGCGAAACGGGCCAGGCATAGGAGCTTGGATGCTTTTAATTTATATTTTGTTTAAGATACTCATGGTCTTCTATTTTGAGTATATGGAATTCGAATTGTAATAACTTAGATGAATTTGCTATGGTTGGATGTTTTATTGGATAATTGCGTTATGATAATGATGATTAAGGACTTGACGTACTTTGCTATCTGAATGGAATAGAACTGTGTTCTATTATGTTTCCGCATGTTATGATTTGTATTCCACATGTTTGTATTGCTATGTGTGAGCTGTTTTCATGGATTGAGTCCATGCACACATAGGGTTGGCCAGTTAAGGGTCGGACTTTAGAAGTTCGGACTTAGATCGCGTCGTGACGTCCCGCTCTCTATCACTCTTTATTTATAGAAAAAAAATAGACTCTGATTTACGGGAGGAAGCGAGTGAAAAAGGGCGAGGCGTTACAGAGTCTGTTGTGTATATCCAATACAACCGATTGGCCTCTTTTTTCTATCCCCTTTTTACCCTTAAGTTCTTAAGGTGTGCCATTTGAGTCCCATTCCACGTGGCATGACATGTCATCGCCCATGTGGCGTGGCGCCATGTCACCGATTCCAATTAATTTCATTTCATAAATTAATTCTACTTAATTTTTCTAAATTAATTCATTAATTTATATTAATCTCAATTAATTATGATAAAATTCAATTTTAATAATTTTTAAAATTTCGGGGCAGCACAGTTTCGCCTGTAATTATTAAAGCCTTTTTGCATGGAATGATATTGTGAATCAATGCAATGATTTTGCTTAATCACTCTATCCTTGTTATGTGATGCCATGGTTTGTTTTCAATATGAATGCATGAGTTCCTTGATGTTTTGAATGGCATGCATCTTTGTCAATTGTTGACAAAATGGGGGAGAAAGTAGTAGAAGCCAATAGCTTATGGGGGAGTAGGATGATGGAGAAACTATTTCAAGCTTGGGAAGCTTGATGTATGGGGGAGATGCATTGTGTTGCATTAATGTTTAGACTTGAGACTCAAGGAAATTGGGGGAGAGAAAGTGAAAGAAAATCATGATGTGTGGGGGAGTATGAGTTAGGAATAAGATGTTTAGTCCATGGATACATGTTTATGTTTGCACTAACCCCACTAATGATTTTCAAATCCTTGTAGCTTGCGTGTCTATTTGCAGGTAAATTTACAAATAGAAAAAGATGAGCAAGTATGTGAAGCGAAGCCATATTCATTGTGTCATTTGAATGTAATCGTGAAATCTGTATATGTGTATTTCAAATGATGTATACTTGGGAAGGATGATTATTGAGTCCGTATTTATTTAGTTTCTAGATTTTATTATGAATTAACAAATGGGGAGATTGTTAGTGCCCCAGCTTACCGAGTCACCTGTTTGTCAAGTTTGTGACTCGGGAGAAGGCGTGCCTTGAATAGAAAAGCTCAAGACTCAAAACTCAAGTGTTGGTTGAAGTATGAAGACTCAAGGGATCAACACACATACGTCAATCAAAGAAGGTAATTGGCCATAGATGTCCTTAGGTGGAACCCAAGCCTAAGGAGGACCATCCCTAGGCTTAGACATCATATCTAGAAAAGCAACGAAGCCTAAAAAGTGTTTGACACCAAGAAGAACCCATCTTGGATATGTGTAAACAAACTGTCAGGGATAACACATTATCTAGGCGACCCATCGCCATTACATTTAATGAGCAACAGTTGGGTTGGTGAGCATGAATTCAAACACGGATGATCGATCGTGTGGTCACGACAGATTGTGTGGTCACGACCGATCGTGTGGTTCTACTGTCTAGAAAATCTGTTTTTGCCCAAGGAACAAAGGCAAAACCTCTGTCTTATTATCTCTTGGAAAATCATACGCAAATCATTCAAGTATCCAATCCATTTGATATTTAGATAAAGAGAGAATGATTAAGCACATCTTTCTAGGATAGATATTGGTATATCCAATTTCTTAGTCACACAAGGACTGTGATTGCTCTACACAACTAGTCTAGAAGGCAAAACGTCGGGATTGTGCGAGCACACATTGGGTGGATCTTCAAGAAGTACACTTCATTAGAATCGAGCTCCAAGGAAAGTGCTTCTTGGTTTTAATTTTGTTTTTAAAACCATATCAGTGTAAAGTGGATTAAGGAAGCTTAGTTCTGGAACCACTATAAAAAACTATAGAACGCCGTCTCTGGCACAAGTGGTGGGTGGAATTCCCAGTCGATTGAGTGAGATGGAATTCCTACTCTAATTGTGAGGGTGTAAGTCCCCACATAGTGATCATTATGTTGGCCCTTGTTTAGGCTCACTGGTGAAAATGAGGGTCAAACTGATACGTCCGAAGGATCCCAAATGGTTGAATAAGAATTGGTTTATATAGATAAGGCAACCAGTTGAAGTAACGGTAATGTACCGACAACTCGATTGCACTGAGGGTTTTGTGTCTAGAAATGTTACCGTTACAATTCCAACTGTTGTACATTAAATGCACTCCCAACGGTAATATTCTTTCCCAGTTGACATGTCGTTGTCGCCGATGGGTCGACACTTATGGTACCGAGGGGTCGGCCCATACGAGAAGCTCGTTTTGGTGCAAAAACATGCGTGACAGCAGTTTCAACTTAGAAACCTATAACCCAGAACGACCTGTCACACATTACTGAGGGGCTGGTCCTTGTACTCTCGATCGGTAAATGATTGCAATACGTTTTCTTCTTCAAGAGTCCACCAGATTTCAGAGTTTTAGAACTCAAAATCTTGATCGAGGAGTTGTTGACCACAAGGGGTCGTTTTAGCCTTTCACCGAGGGGTCGGTGCATACGAGACTCTCGATCAGAGATAAACCCAGAATGAGAGTATAATGTTCTAGAATGTAATGTCATTCGGGCCGACCAATCCTTGACCACGATGGGTCGATCCTGGTTGCACCGAAGGGTCAGTGAGATAAGACTGGCCGAGCTGACAGTGAATTTTAATTCATATTTCCAAGTTTGCTTCCAATTCACTGTCAAGCTTCCTCGCTAGGCTTTTTATGATTTAACCATTTGTTCTTCTAAGCCGAGGGATAGTCCTCTCTAAGGTCTGGATACCACCTAAAGTCATCTATGGCCAAATACTTATTTTGTAATTGCCATAACGATGCGCTTCTATCTGGTGGAGCATGCTCTTTTCTCTTGATCATCTTCGGTCTTCAATTTTGAGTCATGGAATTGACAAACATAGGGGCTTGGAGAAGCCGAGTCACTAACAACCTCCCCCTTTGTCAATTTCATGACAAAACCAACAAGCTAACCCATTTTCAAACCCACCCTTATTACAACACATTTGAATACAAAAATATTACAGTGGTTATATGTACATATTCAAATGGAAAACATGACTTGGTCTTCGCATATTCTTGTTCAGCTTGCTTCATTTCATTTTCCTGTACAAGTACATAAGCAAGCAACACTAGAAAATTATTTGAGGGGTTAGTCCCAAAATATAAATATTCATTCATGGACTAAATAAGATTTGCAATCAAGCTCTCCCATACTCCTTGATTTCCTAGTGACTAACACTACCCATAGTTTATCCAGGCCATCAGTGTTAAGAAGATTTCTCTTCCAATCTTCTTTAAGTTTGATCTCCTAAACTTCCAAGCATAGACATTCTCCCTATGTCCATTGGCTTTGATGTCTTCTACCTTCTACTAATTTCTCCCCCATTTTGTCATTCAATTGACAAAGATTAGTAGGTAGACATCGAGATTTAAGCACTCCCCCATGCTTCTTCGCATTTAGTACTTGACTAGGTTTTGCTCTAACTAATGGTTTTCTATTATGGTTCAATGTATACTCAGCTTTGCTAATTTCTTCCATGAGTGGAGCAATTGTCCTTGCATTCCTAGAGTCTTCTCCCCCATTCTTCAAGCTGTCTCCCTCAACTTTCTCGACCCAGTTCCGCCATAAACTTAGCTGTCTCTGAGTTTATTTCGCTCCAAGCTTTCTAGCAAGTGACAAGTGCTAATCAACACATATTTTGTGCTCCCCATTCTCCAAGGATGTGTGTAATGTCTCATTCGGATATCTTCCTTAACATGCCAATACAAAACTAGCTCACCCAAACCTGCATGTTAGTCTATTTAACCAAATACCATGTTAAGTATATACAAGAGATATAAGCAATACACACATCGTACTAAGCCACATCATTTCATTCATTCGAAATTGGTACATATGGTTAAGAAGGGAGGCACATGGGTGCTTAGACAAGAATATCAACATAGTTTTTCCAAAATATAAAACATAATTCAAGAAAAACTATACTAAGACGATCTATCTAGAAGAGGAGATGCTAGAGGGGAAGAGGATTTTCATTGGGTACTCTTTTTGAGTCCTTCCATGAATGTGGAGAGGTTTTGAATTGATTAATTTATGGAGGTTGCAAAGTCTCTAATCTTTCTTTCCAACTCCCGACGTTTTTCAAGGAAGCGGTAGGTTCTTTTTATAAGAGCTCTATCAGATTCGGCTTTAACATCTTCCATCTGCTCTTTTCTTTTCTCTTCTCTTTCCTTTCCAGTAACAGGTTTTCTAATAGGTGTATCCTCATCACTTGTTGCTTCTTCTAGAGAAGTGAGATCATTCCTACCTTTCCCTTTTCCACTCGCTTCTTCTACATTAGCCGTAGCCGAAAATGTAGGTTCCTTAATAATCACTCACTGGGCTTTCTGGTTAGGAGTGGAGATGATTTCTTCTTGTGAGATTTCCTCGTTAGAATTTTGACCCGTCGTCCTATAGTATTCAAGAGAGACGATGATTCTCCTTGAAACCACTTAGATTCTGGTTTCTTAGACTGGCTGGCACGGTTATTCTAAGAATCAGAGGACACGATAATGACTATGGACTTGTCCCTTGTCATTTTCAACCACTTGAGACAAAAAGGAATAGAAACCCTCTGTTCTTTAGGCGAGATTTCGCCCCTGGAGGTCCTAATGGCTAATCTAGGGTATGGGAGGAGAGGAGGAAATCGCAGAGCTTCAACGGGAGAGGAAACAAATCATTTTCCCTGAAAGAAACCTTTTTAACTTACTATTTCTGTTACACCGACCGGTCGTGACCAACGACTTGTCTGTGTCGATATGTCGATATATACCGACCTGTCTCCCTGTGCGATTTTTCCCCCTTTTAGACAGTGTTCTGAATTCCAATAGTACCGACCTATCTGTACCTCCAACTAGTCTATCCTTCAACCTGGGTTTTACAATGAAGGAAGACTGGGTATGTGTGTGTGTGTGTGTGCTCGTGATGATCATAGTTCATCAAGTTTTGCTTATACACCTTTCAACGCCAGTGATGATACATACATTCACACCGCATCTGTGCCATATGAAGATTCAATTCATCCTTCTGAAAATGGGCACAAACCATAGATTTCGGATCTCTTTTCCTGGATCTAAATCCATCCAAGATTCTTGGACACATTTAATTTACCAATTTAAGTATATTTCCCAAGTGTGTGATGTCATGAGATGCGGCATTTCCAGGCTTTAGCAAGACAATGCATATATGAATATAATTCATTCCACATAATGTATAAATTAACGTCTATTGGAATGAAACTCAAAGCACACTAGTCATTCATTTCATGATTTGAGTATTGATCAAGCATACAGGAATAAAGTATTATCCTTCACACATAGATCTTATGCCTGTTATCATGTTATTAACCAGAACATGATGAACAACTTTACCATTCTTTCAAGACAATTCTAATTTCTTGAAAGGAGTAGGTACTTAAATGGATTATTTGATCCTTACTTTGGGAGGTCACACTAACTATAAAAATCCATTTAAGGGCATAGAGTATGTTTCATTCCATATATGATTCACAAGTTTAAGAACTTGGAATGAAACGACACGATGTATGTGTTTTAAACCAGTTTTAATCACATACATATCCTATACATGAGGTAATGCACACACTATATTCATTTCCTAAAGATGCACAAATCACATGGCATATGAAATGAAATGAGATAAGTATATTCCAATACAAGAGTGCATACCAACATGTACAAACAAGTATCTTGTATAAGATTAATCAAACAATCAAACAAAAACATGGATTAAAGACAATATACATGATTATTCGAAAACATGTTTCAAATGTGGTACCAACAATGGTATCCCTTTACACAGTTGAACCTAACATTGTGAGACTTAGAATCTAAGTTCACAATTCCATGATAGCCTTTTGTCAAATCTGGTTTTAATCTTGGGTGCCTTCCCATTTGATCTTTTGTTCATATTCCAGATTTTGTACCATGATGTTGGTCTTTAATCATCTTGGGACATGGCCTTATAGGACACTTGGAGGATGCTACCTTCATCAAGTTCTTTTTTTTCCATCATGTTCTTCTCTTAGAGGATATAACTTGGACTTTTTCAATGGATGAATTTAATCAGTCACCTATATTTTTCAGCACACAAATTTATTGATAGGTGATGTTATCCACTGGGCTAGAAGAGACGATTTTTCAGTGGATTCTTTAAGCCTCTTTTGTTGTTTTATTTCTTTTAAATATTTTGACAGCATATCATGAAACAACACTGATGAATTCTACATATGTTTGGTTTACGTGCATAGCTAATTCATCACAAGTCCAAGCAGTTTTGATCTTTGGACTGAGTGGTCACAATGTAATACCTCTTCCATAAGTACAGACCACTTTCTATTCACCTATTTCCAACAATGTTTTTTATGATGAAAACATTTTATAGTTCTTCATTCCATTTTTCATCAAAAATAGAGTCTTGGAAATATCATGGTTTTCTCTTATATCCATTGTTCTTAGCACGGATCAACTCAGATGGTTAGATCATTTCTCAAGAGCACCTCACTTAGATACCAATTGAAAGTTCCCTTTTTCAATGTGCTAAACTTCATATTGACCCTAGAGAAGAGAGAGAGAGGGGGAGAAAGGGGGGGGGGGGGGGTGAATAGGCCAATCCAATTTGGTATTTACAAATTTCTTGATTATCTAAGGTGCAGCGGAATGTTTATCAAAAGATTTGGTTAGTGTGATAATTTCATTAAGTAATCACACTAAGATTATGACCCTTTACGTTAGTTTGATTATCCATGAGTGTGCGCAATGTGTATAATGAGATAATAAATTTGCAAAGTGATGTGTGTTAAGAAGAGTATTTAAATACTAAATACAAACACACATAGATCAAACACCATAAGACCAATTTAAAGTGGTTCAGTTAGCCAACCTACATCCACTGTTACGAATCGCTCAACCTTGAGCTATCCCAAAAATCCACTAAGTGGGGACTTACACCCTCACAATTACAGTAGGAATTCTACCTCACTCAATCGGCTGGGAATTTCACCCACCACTGTCGAATAGGAATTCCACCTATCCATTTGGCCAGGAGTTCCAGCGACCTCTATGACAGAGACAATGCTATAGAATTTTTTATAGTGGTTCCGGTGTACCTCCCCTTAATCCACTTTCGGAATAAAGGTTTTAAAGAAAATTAAAACCAAGAAGCACTTGCCTTTGAAGCTCTTTCTTCTGATGTGTGCTTCTTCTAGATCACACCCATGTATGCCGACACTCTGCCTCGTTGCAGTCATTTAGCAATCACAGTCCAGGGTGTCAAAAAAATTGGTTCTACCAAAGGTTTCCTAGTTTATAGTTCTCTCATTCTCATTTTCAAACTCAATCCTCAGATTCGTTGTTTATGAGTTTTCATCCTTCCTCTCTTTCTCACAACTCAATCAATTTGATTGGTTGTATTTGATTCGCCTAATGTAAACACGAGAGAGAGAGTGATCCTTCTGTTGGCCCTTGTTTAAGCCCACTGGTGAAGATGAGGGTCCAACTGATCCATCCAAAGGTTCCCAACTGATTGCACAAGGATTGGTTTATATAGCAAAGGCAACCAGTTGAAGTAACGGTAATGTACCGACAGGTCAGTTGCACTGACGGGTTGGTCACTAGAAATGTTATCGTTACAATTCCGACCGTTTTGCATTAAGTGCACTCCCAATGGTAATGCTCTTTTCGGTCAACATGTCGTTGTCGCCGATGGGTCGTCACTCATGGTACCGAGGGGTCAGTCCATATTTTTCGTTCTTGTACAAAAACATGCTTGACAGTAGTTTCAACTTAGAAACCTGTAACCCAGAACGATCTATCGCCCATTACCGAAGGGTCAGTCCTAGTACTCTTGATCGGCCTTTGATTGACGATATGTCTGTTTCTTCGAGAGTCCACATGAGTTCAGAATTTTAGAATTCAAGATCTTAATCAAGGAGTCGTTGACCACGAGGGGTCGTTTCAGCCTTTCACAGAGGGGTTGGTGCATACGAGACTCTCGATCAGAGGTAGACCCAGAATGACAGTTTAATGTTCCAGAACCTAATGTCATTCGGGCCGACGAGTCTTTGACCACGATGGGTCGATCCTGACTGCACCGAGGGGTCAGTGAGATAAGACTAGTCGAGCTGACAGTGAATTTTAAATCATATTTCCAAGTTTGCTTCTAATTCACTGTCAAGCTTCCTCACTAGGCTTTTTATGATTTAATCATTTGTTATTCTAAGCCTAGGGATAGTGCTTTCTATGGTGTCGGTACCACATAAACTCACCTATGGCCAAATACCTGTTTTGTCATTGCCATAACGATGCGCTTCAATCCGGTGGAGCATGAATCTTTTCTCTTGATCATCTTGGGTCTTCAAGCTTGCAGTAAATGCTTCTTTCCGAGTCATGGAATTGACAAACATAGGGGCTTGGCCAAGCTGAGGCACTAACAAAAATAGTTCACCTCTAGATAAAACATTCGTGTCTGCGACCCATGGTGTGGACAAACTCATGATTCATCGGGCGCACAACCCATCCTCTGGAGCAGGGCCGATACATCGGGACATACAATACATCGACATGTCACATTTAAAATTCTAGTTTGAGGAACTTTGTCAAACTGGAACTATCCCAGAAAATCAATCGGGTGAATGACCCATCGTCGAGTACAGGGGCTATCCATCATGATCACGACCAATCGGCTGAGATTTTTGATATTCGAATTAGAACACTAACTGTCAAAATCAGCTGACCCCAAGATGATACCATCGTCAGTGTACGATACATCGTCATAAGGATCGGGCGATCAATTGTGGAGCACGATCCATCATGCGGTGACCGTTTTGTGTCCTTTGGAGTGCATTTAATGTGCAACAGTCATCTCCACTATCAATCGCCAAAGACGATCAATTGCTGTTGTAAGTTCGGGAAATTTATGGTTGCCTGTATTAACTCTGGATTTCGAAGAAATCGGTTGGAGCTTTTAATAGAGGAAATTCTCAAGGAATTCCCAGATATCCCATCCTTTCCTAACTCCTCTCTATGTACTTTATGAAATTTCGTTACTCGAAGTATGCAAGACCTATAGGGGGTGAATAGGTCTGATCCGAGTTTATTTTCTTTTTTAAAATAAATCAATTTAACAATATGTGCAACGGAATAAATGTGTGTGCAAGTTATAAACAAATGAATCAAACCACACATGCACAACAATATATAGTTGTTCGGTTCACCTGAAACTACATCTATTGTTGGATGCTCCCTCTCTAGGGCTATCCCAAATCCACTATGTATGGGAGTTAGCCAAACATTACAACTTAGTTTTGAAAGGTTCGACCACCTTGGTCTAATCCTTGACACCTATTTTTTAAGGTGGTTCAATCACACTGATCTAATCTATCGTACAATAATAAACAAAGTAAACAAAGAATACTTGCCTTGGGCCTTAACAATTCTTCAAAACGTGTATTCTTCTTGTAAATGTCTCTGCGCCTGTAACGCCCCGCCCTTTTTTACTAGCCGAAAATCAGAGTATATTTTTTTTTTTTTAAATAAAGAGTGAGTGAGAGCGGGAACGTCACGACACGAGCTACGTCCAGAATTCCAAACCCGACCCTTAACTGGCCAACGATACGTGTGCGTGGACCAAGTCCACTAAAACAGTTCACGCGCTTAATAAGTTAACTGCAGAATTAATATATGAATAGATTACTATCCATATCCATGATATAAATAAGCAAGGAAGCCAATCACTATTAAATTAACATAAGTTCAAATATCCAAAAATCATCATCCAACCATAACAAAGTAAACTAAGTTGTTACAATCCCAAAATGCTAATTATCTAAAATACATTGTTTCTAAATCAATTATGTAGAAATAAACATAAAACTACCCAAGCTCCTAAGCTTGGCTTTCTTCACGTCCCATATCCTTTCCAATTCCTTTTTAAACATCTAAAGGGTAGAAGTAGGGTGTTAGTCAACGCGCCTAGTAGAATTCCAAATAAGGCTATACACATAGGATCAATATAAAAATTAGAATAAGAACATCATATTAAACTGTAAACATATCATAGTACCAAAAATAGAGCAAGATAATCATATCCAAATCATGCAAATGTATGTGTCATATCATGGGTATCATATGCCAATGGTCTCTCACCCATTCTCCATATCAAACACCATACAAATCATAACAACATTTTCTTTGATATAATGAAACCATGTCAAGGTGTTCCCTTGGCCATTTACGTCTGCAGTGCTTTGTGACGGCACCACCAGGTCACCGTTAAATCTCCCCACGTGTGTTAATCGGAATTACTGATGGATCGTGGACTCCTCCCTCTGCGCATGGTTTTTGGACTGGTTACCCCGGAGCCCGTTGGCCCAAATTACGCCGTACCCCTATCTAGGAATCCCGGATAAGGCCAACATATCAATGGTTCACATAGCTTCTTCCAAGCTAGTTTTCAAGCCCCAAGTCATGTCCGGACAGCTCATAACTTGGCTTGCTGTCCCCATATACTACCTCCCATGCCATGCATGAGATCATGAATGAAATAATGCCTTTTCATTTTCAAATTACATATTGCCATCAAAAACAGTTCATACACATATACGATTCATAAACCAAAGTAATTCATCATATTGGGAAAATACAAAACCGGTAACATGTAAAGCCCGCCCCTTTTTCACTCGCTTAGCCGAAAAAAATCAGAGTCTAATTTTTTTTTTAAATAAAGAGTGACAAAGAGCGCGGGGCATCACGACGCGAGTTAAGTCCGAGCTTCCAAAGCCCAGCCCTTAACTGGCCGACCCTACGTGTGCGTGGAACTAAGTCCACGGGAACGGTTCACACGTAGAAAGTAAGCTTGCGGAATATTAACTAGATGCAGAATTATAATAGAGTCTAACCTACCAATTTTAAATAGCAAGGAATTACATCACTTAAATTACCAAAATGCCTCAAAATTAAAATGTCCAAATAAAAGTCCAAACCATAGCAATAGTCTAAATTATTACAGTCCAACGAGCTAAGTTACTCAAATTACATTTCCAAAATAAAACTTAAGTAAATAAGCTAGCTCGCTCCTCCAAGCTCCTACGCTTGGCTCCCATCACGTCCTTCATTTCCTCCATTTCCTGCGTCATCATCTAAGGTGGAAGTAGGGCATTAGACAATGCGCGCAATAGGTACTCCGAGTAGGGTCAACACATGGATTAGTGATAACAAAACACATAGATAATAGTATAGCAAAACCATGCAATCAATGCCATGCCATGGGTGTCCTATGTCATGTGTCCCACCCATCATCCATATCGTCATTATACAATGTCCCTCTTGATGGAAAAGCCTCATCAAGATATAATAAACACAAAGTATCCCCCTTGATGGAAAAGCCTCATCAAGGTATCCCCATGTTTGTTTATCGGTCGCCCCGACGGAGCATGGACTCCGGTTACATTTCATCCCTCCCATGCCATGCATGAGATGCAAGTGTTAATATGCTATATAATATTACAAATCATGGCATTAAAAGTCCCATCTTAATATATATAATTTCATACCAAAATAATTCAAGTAAAGCAGTCATATACACATAATCCATGGTTTACAATGAGGTAGGAATCCTACCAAATACCAACTAGTGTTCCTTTGCATCTTCGTCCAAGAATTCGGTCATCGATCGCGCACCGCTTGCGAGGTCTCGATACCTTATTACACATCAACCAATTAAACCTATGTTTCAACCATGCCTAAGTCCATTACTCATACCTTAGTGGGGTAAAGCCATACACCATGGCTGAACCTCCTCACTTGATTTCGGGTCCCATTTTAATCCTTAGATCATTTTTTGTTATATGAGTCTAAAAACCAGCAACCCTATGCTTCATTAACCAACACATAAGTTTATCATAGAAGTCCCTAAGTCCACAATCATCCCCCATGGGGTTCGGCCATACACCATGGCCGAACCCATGGTTCTTCATTTTGGCCATAATTACATTTTTTTTGCCACTCTTTCTTCCCATGGTTAATCACCTCTATTTATGCATGTCCATACCTCTAACTGATCCATAAACATGGATCCATCAATGCCTCATTAATCATGATGCAAAAATTATATACATCATACATTTTCTCAACCTAAGTCCCATTCATTTAAATCCTGTATAGCTCCAAACTTAGTCCATAAAATGGCTCACAAATTGGTCATGGGGTTCAAGCCCTACACCATGGCCGAACCCATGATGTTATTTCCTCATCTTTCTTGGATCTATTACAACATTTTTGATCCACAAAAAGTCCCTTCTTGAGGGGGTTTCAATCATATATTTAGGTCATCATTTTTTATCAATCTTAACTACATTTTGAGTCCATTAACTTAACCATATTCCCCATCCTCTTCATGGTTCTAAACACATCTAAGTCCATAAAATCTCTCCATGGGGTTCGGCCATACAACATGGCCGAACCCATGGTCCAGGGTTTATCATTATTTCCACCCTTTTAAAACATTATTTACAATACTTAAAATCCATTTAAAACTATCAACCTTCTTCATCATTTTCCATCTTTTCATCCATTAAAATTACTAGTACACCTCCATGGGGTTCGGCTATACATCATGGCCGAACCCTATGGTTCATCATCTTCCTTAAAAATCCACATCCAATGGTTAGATTCACTTGATGGGGTTCGGCCATATACCATGGCCGAACCTCATCCAATCCATTTTTTGTCCTTATGATCCACATACATAGAAACCTAGGGTTTGGCCATGCCAAGGCCAAACCATAAATCTTAGACCATACACCTTATTTTAGTCATGCATGGGGACCTTTCCACATCTCCATAACAGTTAGGGTTCAGCCATGCAATGGCCGAACCATGATCCTTGAACCCTTCTTGCCATGCATGCATGCATAATCCATATACATACATAATGTCCTTATTTGTTTCATTATTCATAGCCTACCTTACCCATTAGGGTTTGTCCATTTCTCATCCCCTTTCTTGGATGGATTTTAGATTCATGGCTCATAACATTTTGGCCACCAATTGATCCAATAAGGATGGACTCCATGGTCTCCTTTTAATCCTTAAAACCATAAAATCTTGTTTGAAGATACTTACCAATCCCGTGGCTCTTCTGGTTTCCTCTTACTCCTCTTAATCCTTAGCCTTTCTTCTTCCTTCTTCTCCTTGATGTTCGGCCAATGGTGAGCTTGATCCAATGAAATCTCCAAGGGCTGGTTCGACCAAGATAGAGATAGGTTTGAGAGAGGGAAAGGAGGAGAGGATAGAAAAACACCCTAAGGTTTTAATCTTAGGGTGGTGGTCGGCCAAGCTTGGAGTCTCCACTTTTTTTTTTCTAAGTCTTTTTCTCTTCTTTCTTCTTGGTGTTTTCCTTGGATGAGAGGGTCGGCTGGGAGAGAGGGAGACAGTGAGATGGGAAAGAATGGGAAATGGGATGGAAACCCTAGATTTTTCCATCTCATTTTGGGTTGCTTGTGTTTGACTCCACCACCTCCCATTTTGCCCAATCATAGTCCATGCATGCCCTTGATCTTAGGTCTCTTGTCTAGTAAACCACCCATGTACACGGTTTTGGGCTTGGGTTTTCATGGTGGTTTGGTGGTTTGGGTGAGGTGGAACCACCACCTCACAATGGGCCAATGCATGCCCAAGCTTGCCCCCATTTTACGGATCTTTGTCTAGCATACCACCCTTCCATGGTCAATGGTTTTGCATGGTTTGGATGAGGTGGCACCTCCACCTCTTTTTTGGCCAAGGCATGCTCTCCACCTAGGCTTTTGGTCTAGCCAAGGGGGAAGCATGCCCTCCATGTGGCACTCCATCCATGCCAACGGTTTTGGTGATCTTAGTTTGGTGGTGTGGGTGGTTTCTATAAGATGAAACCACCCATTTGACTCACCCACTTGACTCACCCATTTATTTAATTAATTTGATTTTTAACTTAGTCATTTAATTATACAATTTAATTCCATTTAGTTTCCTTAATTTTCTCCATGAATCCACCCATGGTTGACCAAGTCAACCATGGTGACTGGCCCCACCAATTCCTTAGCCCACCCGTCACCTCACTTGATGAGGTGGAGGTGGGTCCCACTTGATCATGCCACCTTGGTTTATTCAAGATTAACTTAGGTGATTTAAATTAATTAATTCAACTTAATTTACTTTGATCCTCCTTAATTCACCTTTGAAAACCCATGGTTGACCAAGTCAACCATGGTGGTCGGCCCCACCTATGTCATGGTCCACACGCCACCTCACTTGATGAGGTAGAGTTGGGTCCCATTTGATTATGCCATCTTGACTCATTCCAATTTAACTTAGGTGATTTTAATCACTTCATTCCATTTCATCTACTTGGATCACTATGGGGCCCATGGCCCAATTAAATTCACCTCCTACCCATTTACCCTAATGCTCAAACCATCTTGACCCATTGGGTCCCAAATGGGTATTTGACCCAATTGACCATCCTTGACCCAATTAACCACCATTGACCCATTTAAATGAAACTAATCCAATCCATGGCCCGTTGGACCATACTTGGGCCATGTCCAAATTTGGATCCATTTACCATCCATTCCATCAAAATTCTCAATTTCAGCCATTAAAATAAACAATAGCCAACATACGTATTGATTTAAAAAAAATCCGGGCTATTACATAACACCATTACCTATAAGATCCACATGTATTTCAATAAGGTAAGAATCCTATCTACGTCTGATTTATTGTCCTTTTCTTGTTTCTCTCGAACAATCGCTAACCGTCGCATGAAAGTGAATCACACCTCTTTACCTTATCAATTTAATCATATACATATATCAATTTGATTTTTCCTTTAATTTAAATCATCCCTACCTCCTTCCAGTTAGACTGAGGTTTCTGGTAACATCAAATAAAAATTGACTTTTCATTTAAGTAAACTGAATCACGCTCAGCTACAGTGTTTTGCCTTACGTCAAACTTACAGTCGACTGAAACCCAACACAGTACTGTTTATTCCTTGACTCGCTATCTTTCAGTCGACTGAATCACAGATTCAGTCGGCTGACTATGAGTCAAACCCTTTACATTCTTGGTCAACCATCTTTCAGTCGACTGAATCATAAATTCAGTCGGCTGACTTTGGATCAGATTGACTGTGTATTCAACCAATATAGATTCAGTCGGCTGAATCATCAGCCAACAGTTTACGTGTTTGTTAAGAAATCATTCAGTCGACTGAATCTTTGATTCAGTCGACTGAAACACGTCAGATCCCTTTACTTCTTTGATATGTGTACTTTCAGTGGACTAAATCCCAGATTCAGTCAGCTGAAACATCATTATATCCTTTATATTTTAATCCAGCCCTTGTTCTGTCGACTGAATCACAAGATTTAGTCGGCTGAAACTCCCAGAATTGATTTTCTGTCTTCAGCCACACCAGTTCAGTCGACTAACTGTTTGTGAGTCTACTTTGTTTGCATATTTGGCTTGACCTTTCCTCATGGAATCCATTCCTTATCATTTTTAAACATAAATAAAACCATTCATATCACTCTTAATGAGTTCACTCTATCCTCTAGCCAAAACTAGGGTCTTTTCATAATCTATTCCCATCTTAAGCCATCAAAACATGATTATAAATTAAATCCCTTGGTTGTTGGTTTCCAATACATATCCATTTCTCAAATGGGTATCCAATTCCATGGCCTACAACAGTTTAGCCAGTCCTTTCAACCAACTCTGGAACCCATAGGTTCAGTCATACCATGACCAAAACTATGTTTTCCCTTAATTTTAATCCTACATTATCCTCATACCTTTTCCCGTCTCCTTCTTTCTTTTGCTCTGACTTTACTCCTTACTCCTTCTCCTTCCTTGATGCTTCACAATTTCTCTAAGTGTCGAAATGTAGATGGGAGAGGGAGGAAAGAAGAGAGAAATCTCTTTCTTTCGATGAGATGAAATTTGGCCAAGAGGTGGAGTGTACCCTTTTGTATACCAGCCTAACCTTCCCAATTCCCTCCTTTATGTTTTGTCCAACCAAGGTGTCCCTTGGTTTAACCAAGAGGACACTTGGCTTAAGCTCAAGGAGTCATTCCATTTCCCAACGTGGGCATGAGTTTCCTCTCTCATGAGATGGAAACCCTCCATCTTCCCATTCAACTCACTTGAGATGAAAACCTCCTCAACTTCCATCTTAACTCATACTCAACTCAAGTCTTATTTACTCACTTGGATTCATTCATTTGGACTCACTTAACTCAAGCAACTTAATCCTTTTATACTCAATCACGTTGACTCAATTCAATGTGAACTCAATCTAATTGGAACTTAATTGAGCTCACCCATTCATGGTTGACCAAGTCAACCATGACTTCGCCAAGACCATGCATGTGGTGACATGCACGTGGGTCATATCCTTGCCATGTCATTTATGATGTGGCACCTCACATACATGCCACCTTACTTGATGAGGTGGATTTATGCATTGGGTCTTAATTGGGTAGCTGACCCAATTAATTAAACCTTACCCATTTACTTAAAATCAACTCATCTATGACCCATTGGGTCCCAATTGGGTAATTGGCCCATTTAATCACATTTACCCAATTACTTTCAAATCAAATCCTATCCATGATCCATTGGATCTTAATTGGGTTATTGACCCAACTCTTTTACCCATCTAAGGTCCAATTTTTCCATAAATCTTAAATTCAACCAATTTAACAATTTAAATAGACAAAATCCAATATATTTATGCAACGAAAATTCTAGGTGTTACAATATTACCCTCTTTTGAAATTTTCGTCTCGAAAATCAAGCGAAGTAGGATTTTCAAATAACTTATACTAAAAGCTCAGGATGAGCTGCTCTCATGTCTGATTCAAGTTCCCAGGTGGCTTGCTCATTACCATGTCGGTCCCATACCACCTTGACGAATTGAATTGCTCGGTTCCGTAACACCCTTTGTTCTTCCTCTACCACCCTGACAGGCCTTTCGATGTAAGTCACGTCGCTTTGCACTTCTATATCTTGTAAGTTCAACACATGCGAGGGATCAGGATTGTACTTCCTCAACATGGATACATGAAATACATTGTGCAGTGATGACAACTATGGAGGGAGTATCAATTGATAAGCCACTTCCCCCACCCTCTTTTGGATTGGAAAGGGTCCCACAAATCTAGGTGACAGTTTCCCTTCTTTCCAAATCGTATGTGTCCCTTTCGTGGTGAGACTTTCAAGAACACTAAGTCTCCCACTTCAAATTCAAGGAACATTCTTCTCTTGTCAGCGTAGCTCTTCTATCGACTCTGTACAGTGAGCAGGTGTTGTCGTATCACCTTGATCTATTCTGTGGTTTCTGCAACCAGATCAGGCCCAATAAGAGCAGGCTCACAGGCCTCTGTCCGACACACTGGAGATCTACAGGGTCAGCCGTACAATGCCTTAAATGGAACCATCTTGAGACTTGCCTGGTAACTGTTGTTGTATGAGAACTCAACCAGTGGTAAATGATCTTCCCAACCACCCTTGAAGTCTAGCATGCAAGCTCTCAGCATATCTTCCAACATCTGTATTGTTCTCTCTGACTGACCGTCAGTCTGTGGATGGAAAACTGTGCTGATTAGCAAGTTGGTTCCCATAGCCGACTGCATGCTCCGCCACACCCTGCCAGTGAATCGGCCATCTCTGTCGGACACAATAGTCATGGGTATACCATGTAGCCTGATTATATCCTTGATATATTGTCGTCCCAAAGTCTCTGATGAATTTGTCATCCTAATTGGGAGAAAATGTACAGATTTGGTTAATCGATTTGCCACAACCCATATTGCATCGTTGCCCTTTGATGACCTTGGCAACCTTGTCACAAAATCCATGGAAATATGTTCCCATTTCCACTCTGGCACTGGTAAGGGTTTGAGTAATCCTGGTGGTTTCTGATGTTCTGTCTTGAGTTGCTGACAAGTCAGGCAATGAGCAACAAAATCCGCTACATCTCTTTTAAGTCTATGCCACCAATAATGTCTCTTTAGATCATGGTACATCTTGGTGCCACCCGGATGAATAGAAATTTTGTTTGGTGTGCCTCGATCAATAGCTCTCTTCTGCAGCTTTGAGGCACATATGTCCTGCCTCGAAATAAGAGACCTTGTCCTGGTCGTAATTCCCATTCCGGTACAACCTCACCAGTTAACATCTTAACCCATATTTCTTCCACTTTCGGATCTGTCTACCGTTTTTGCTCAATCTTGGAAACCATGCTGGACCGGACCATTAGATTGTACATACTTCCACGATCCTTGATATACAAATTAAATTCCCGGATGGTGGTCAACATCTCCCATTCCTTCATAATCAAATTGGCTATTGTTGCATGTGTCATGCGACTGAGGGCATCCGCCACTTTATTTGCCTTGCCAGGATGATATCGAAATGTGAACTCATAATCTTGCAGATACTCCATCCATCTGCGCTGCCTCATGTTAAGTTCCTTCTGATCAAACAGATATTTCAAACTTTTGTGATCTAAAAATACCTCTAATTTCTCGCCATAAAGATAGTGTCTCCAGCTTTTGAGAGTGAAGACCACTGCGGCTAATTCCAGATCATGCGTGGGATGGTGGCGTTCATGGATTTTCAACTGCCTTGAACCATAAGCCACTATATGATGACTTTGAGTAAGAGAACACCCAAGTCCTTCTCCTGAAGCATCACAATATACTTCATAGCCTTTGCCTCTTTCCGGCAAAATCAAAATAGGAGCAGTCGCAAGCTTCTCCTTCAGGTCTTCGAACCTTCGGTTGCACACATCAGACCATTCAAATTTGACTCCCTTCTGAGTGAGTCTGGTGAGTGGAGCTGCAATCTTGGAGAAGTCCATAATAAACTTCAGATAATAACCGGCCAATCCTAGAAAGCTACTGATTTCGGTCACATTCCTTGGAGCTTTCCAGTTTCTAACTGCTTCCACCTTAGCCGGGTCCACGGCTATTCCTTCCACTGATATGACATGTCCTAAGAAATTGAATTCAGATAGCCAGAACTCGCACTTGTTTGCTTTGGCATATAATTGATTTTTCTTCAGGGTGTCCAGGACTATCCGCAAGTGTTCAGCATGTTCCTCCTGACTGGTAGAATAAATCAGGATATCGTCAATGAAGACAGTTACGAACTTGTCCAGATAAGGACGAAAGATTATGTTCACTAGATCCATGAACGCCACTGGCGCATTGGTGAGTCCAAACGGCACGACCACATACTCATTTAGTCCATACCGAGTTTTTGAAAGTCGTCTTCTCTATGTCTTCATCCCTTACAAGGATTTGGTGGTAGCCTGACATCAGATCAATCTTGGAGAAATGACTGGAACCTCTGAGTTGATCGAATAGATCATCAATTCTCGGTAGAGGGTAATTGTTTCTGACTGTCAGCCGGTTCAATTTCCGATAATCTACACACAGCCGAAGCGTACCATCCTTCTTCTTCACAAATAATACGGGTGTTCCACAAGATGAAGTGCTATTCCGGATGCATCCCAGTCTGAGTAATTCATCAATTTGTTTCTTCACCTCAGACATCTCTGCTGGGGCCATCGGTAATGCGGCAATAATACTAGAGCAATGCCAAGATATAGCTTAATCTTGAAATCAATCTCCCTCTTTGGAGGCAAACCAGGGAGTTCTATCGGGAATACTTTTGCGTACTTTTTCACTACCGCAGGTAGTTTAGCCATTGGCGCCTTGTCTAGTCTGATGTTGTTCAGTACTGGATGGCTCATTTCTTCGTGCAATCTCCTGGTCATTGGAATGCTCTGTCTGTCGACATGTACCACATATCGTTTTCCCTCAGGTGACCAAAATATCACCCTGCGGAGATGGCAGTCAATGCTGGCCTGGAAGTTAGCCTGTCAATCCATGCCAAATATGATGTCGAACTCTGTCATCTCGAGTACCAGATAATTGAACTTAAATCGGAACCCAGCAAGTTCAGTGTCTACCGAAGTGCAGATCAGACCAAGTGATGTATCTCCAATAGGGGATACATTAGTAAGTGCGGTGGACAGTTGTTGTACTAAAGTGCCAGCAGCATATATGAAGGCAGCAGATACAAAGGAATGGGATGCTCTTGAATCAAATAAGGCAAAAGCATAAGAACTACCAACTACATACCTTGAATCACCGAGTGATCCACCGTCTCTAGAGGAGGAGCCAAAGTATACAGTCGTCCAGATCCTGTCAGAATAGGTGCCCGTCCTGTCTGGTTATATGCTCTGGATGCTTGAGAATGAGTTGGTTGAGCTGGAGGACGGAATGAACCCCTGGAGTGAGGAGGTCTACTGGTCTATGGGCACTCCCTCTTAAAATGGCCCTGCTGGCCACATTGAAAACAGGTGCTAACACCTCGAGAAACCTGAGAGACGGATCCTGATGTAACACCCCGGATTTTCAAGTTATTAATATATATGAAAATTACCCATTTAATTTATGAATTATTAGATATGGACCTTATATGGGTAAAGTATTGGGTCATTGCCCAATTAAGATCCAACAGTTTTGGAAATGGTTTCAATAAAATTTAAGTGGGGTTGAATTTAAATGGTAATGAAACATAATTATAAACAAGGGATATGGATTAAGGATATGCGCATAGAGGGAATTTGGATTAATGGTCATGGCCGTGTATAAAGATTTGCATATCCATGAATATGCGCATAAGGGGATTACTAAATAAAATAGGTGGCTTGGCCGTGTATATGAGATATTTAATCCATGATATGCGCATGGACCAACGAAGGATATATGTATGGAAAATAATGATGGAAATATTTTAGGAGTTGCTTAGGCCATGTATAGGGATTTCCATATCCATGGTCAGGTGCATATGATCATTTAAAAGAGGGCCTTTTCCCTTGATGAGAGCTACACTTAGGCAATTGTTAAATTAAGAGGGGCTCACGGCAATTTCTATGTATAATACACGGTTGAAAATATTACTTGCTATCTTAGCAAGATAGGACCAAATGGAAGTTGATAAAAGAGAGGAAGAAAGGGAGCATGGCACCTTCTAAATTGCGACAAATTGGAAGTAATAAAAGGAGAGAAGGAGAGGCACACGGCATTACACAAAACCAGCAAGGATTGACGCTGGTTTGCTCTTGGCAAGAAAGTGTTCTCAGTTTTGTGAAAAATCAAGGAGGAGAAGAGGCTAAGGAAGAAAAGTATCATAAGAACCAATCGGAACGAAGGAAAACAGAAGGAGTAGCGGAACCGGTAAATAGTTTTGATATTATTTTTAAGCTAAGGAACCATAGGGTTCGGCCATGGTGTATGGCCAAACCCCATGGAAGAGAATTGGTAGATGAAAATAGTAAGTTTAATGGAAAGAATGGACTATAGGGTTCGGCCATGGTGCATGGCCGAACCCCATGGAAAGACATTGTGTATTTTGATGGGTTGAAAACCATGGACGGTTAAGATATTTTGATTGGATTTAAAAGAGGAAAAATGGAACCATAGGGTTCGGCTGTGGTGTATGACCGAACCCCATGGAAAGGATATTAATATTTTTTATGGATTTAAATAATGGAAGGTCATTGGTTATTTTTATGAATGATGAAAACCATTGAATATTATGTATGTTTTAAATGGTTGAAGAGAAGTTGATGAAGCATAGGGTTCGACCATGATGAAGGGCCGAACCCCATGGAGGAACTTTAGTTATTTCTATGGGTTAGAAACCATGGAAAGTCATTGGTTATGTTTATGGGTTGGAAACTATGGAAGGAAATTGGATGATCATGGTATTTTTAATGGAAAGGAGGAAACATAGGGTTCGGCCATAGTGCATGGCCGAACCCCATGGGAGGTTATTAGTAATGATATATGATTTTTGGAGGGATGAAAATCATGAAGGACATTAGTTATTTTAATGGTATTGAAAGATGAAAATCACAGATGTAGGTTTATGATTTTAAAGGGTTTAAATGGAAGGATATTGGTTTTGGTTTAATGAAAGATTTTTTAAGAGAAGATAGGAACCATAGGGTTCAGATGCATATTTTTTGGAAGGAACCTTGATTTATGGATTCAAAAAAGGGAGTTACTAAAATTGGAAATTAGACATCATGGGTTTGGCCATGTGTATGGCTGAACTCCATGAAACAATTTTTATAGCTAATATGTCTATGAATATTCTAAATGAATGGTGGATTAATTGGAGAATGCAAATATATGCTTATGGATTATGTTATTGGATTGAGGGTTTTTGTTTATGTTATTGGACCTAATATGATTAAAAGAAGGAGGATGGAACCATGATATCATGGGTTCGGCCATGGTGTATGGCCGAACCCCATGAACCAATATTATGGATTTAATATGAGTAAATATAGGAATGATTAAATGGTTCTATGGTTGTGGATCATTGGAGGATCCATGTATATAATGTATAAATGAATGGACCTATGTTTTAGAACCTAAACCTAAGATTATAAGTCATGTAAATGGTGAATGAATTATGTATGGATCATTCTTGGACTTAGGGTCTATTTATGGTAGATTTAAATGAATGGATTGGTATGAATGGCAATGTTGTAAATATAAGCAAAAATGAAGGATCATGGGTTCAGCATGATGTATGGCCGAACCCCATGAAGTAGGTTTGTGGATCAAAACATGGATTTAGGCATGCGTTAATGAATGAAAGGTTTGAAATGATTAGACCAATGGAAAAGTTGTAATAAAGGGTGAAAGTGAGAAATCATGGGTTCGGGCATGGTGTATGGCCGAATCCCATGAGAAATGTTCTTTTATGGATTTGAACAATGGCAATGATGTAAATAAGTATGAAAATAATAGACCATGGGTTCGGCCATGGTGTATGGCCGAATCCCATGGGGAATGATTTATGGTTTTAATGTATGAAGGGTTAGGTTAATGGAATGATAGACATGGATGGCAATTTGGTAATTAAGTGAAAATAAATGACCATGGGTTCGGCCATGGTGTAAGGCCGAACCCCATGGGGATTGTTTTGTGGACTTTGTTGTTAACAAAGTTGTGTTTATGGACTTAAACATTATTGTAAATCAAGTGGGACTTGGTTTTAATTGATTGTTATATTATAAGGTAACGGGACTTCACAAGGTGTGTACGATCGTGAGCGGTTACCGGACGAAAGACGCAAGGACACGTTAGTTTCTTTGGTAGGATTCCACCTCTTTGAAACCATGGGTTTATGTACAATGTTTTTTATCTTATTTGATGAATTTATGTTGAAAAGATGTGTTTCAAATGTGAGGTTTTAATGCTATGTTTATGATATAAAATAGCATGTGTTTTCAAAGGTGAGGTTTTAATACTATGTTTATTATATAAAATAGCATGTGTTTCATTGGCATCTCATGCATGGCATGGGGTGAAAGATATGTAACCGGAGGGGCCACACTCCTTCGGGGCATCCGAAAAACCTATGTGGGATACCTTGATGGTGAGAATCCCATCAAGAAGAAACCGGAGGGGCCACACTCCGTCGGGGCGTCCGAAAGACCTATGTGGGGGTACCTTGATGATGAGAATTCCATCAAGAAGATACATGTGTTTATGATGGGTGGGACTCATTGCATACTACAGATGTCATGGCATTGTTTTTTTATGGATTTATTATTATGTTATATGCATGTTTTGTACTAACCATGAGTTAGCACTAATTGGAATACCTACTTGGGTGCGTTGTTCTAACGCCCTACTTCTACCCTAGTGGATGATACAGGAAACAAAGAGAACGATGAACGCGAAAACTGGTCAAGCATAGGAGCTTGGATGCTTTTAATTTATATTTTGTTTAAGATACTCATGGGCTTGTATTTTGAGTATCTAGAATTCGGATGTAATAACTTAGATGAATTTGCTATGGTTGGATGTGTTATTGGATAATTATGATTAAAAGACTTGACGTACTTTGCTATCTGAAATGGAATAGAACTGGGTTCTAATTATAATTCCGCATGTTTTGATTTTAATTCCGCAAGGTTTGATTTTAATTCCGCATGTTGATATTGTTATGTGTGAATCGTTTTCATGGACTTAGTCCATGCACACATAGGGTTGGCCAGTTAAGGGTTGGACTTTAGAAGTTCGGACTTGTAATAGCCCGAATTTTTTAATCAATATATATGTGGCAATTACTTATTTTAATAAAGGAAAAATGGAGATTTTGATGTCATGGATGTTAAATGGATCAAAATGTGGACAAAGGCCCAAGTATGGCCCAATGGACCATGGATTTGATAGGATTCATTTAAAGGGGTCAATAATGGTCAAAGTGGGCCCGATAACCATGTGCAATCCAATGGATCATAATTAATCCAAGCTCTAGAGTAAATAGTAGAAAATAATTTAATTGGGCCCAATGGTGACCCAATTAATTGGAATTGATCACCTAAGTTAATGAGGAAATAATCAAGATGACATAATCAAGTGGGGTCCACCCCATCTCATTAAGTGAGGTGGTGGGTTGACTAAGATTTGGTGGGGCCGGCCACCATGGTTGACTTGGTCAACCATGGTGGATACATGACAGATTTGAAGGGAATTAAATTATTAGATTAAAGGGGCTAAGTTAAAAAAGAAATTAAATAATGGGGTGAGTCAAAATGGTTTCCCATCTTAATTGACTCACCAAACTCATTGGAATGAGTTGTAACTCAAACTCATTCCAACCACCTCCACTAAAGGGGACAATGACCCTAAAAATGGGGGCATGCAAGCCCATACCTCCCTCCATGCTTGGTTGGTGGAGGGAGTCAAACCAATCATCACACCCATCTCATCTCACTCTCTCCCTCTCTTCCTCTCCTCTCCAAACCGTCCTCCCCCTTGCAAGACAAAGAAAACACCAAAGAGAAAAGAAGAGAAAGGAACTTAGAAGGAAGGGAAGAAGAAGCTAGGAGTTGGCCGATCACTCCTAAGACCCAAAACATGTGATATTTTCCCATTTCTCTCCTCTGTTTTTCCCTCTCAAAGCTGTTACACCTTGGCCAAACCAAACCTTGATGACCTTACCTTAATCAAACTCACCATTGGCCGAGTATCAAGAAGAAAGAAGAAGGAGAAAGGGAAAGAATAAGGAACAAGAGGAGCAAGAGACAACCGGGAGAGCCACGGGTTGTAAGTATCTCTAAACAAGATACTAAGCTTCGTAATGGTTAAAAATAGAATATTTTAAGAGAAATCGTGAAGGAAGGAAGTCCAAAACATGCAATGGAAAGGACTGACGAAACAGTCAGTTAACTGAATCAGAGATTCAGTCGACTGAACAGATAATGAACGAACCAGAAACGAAGTTCTGGGAGTTTCAGCCGACTGAATCATGGATTCAGTCGACTGAACTGACAATGGACGAATCAGAAACGAGCTTCTAGGAGTTTTAGCCGACTGAACTATAGTTTCAGTCGACTGAACTAATGGTGGCTAAAACAGAAGGAGTTTCTGGGAATTTCAGCCGACTGAATCTAAGGATTCAGTCGATTGAACACAAACGTCTCGGACAAGAAAAAGGTTCTGGAAGTTTCAGCCGACTGAATATATGATTCAGTCGACTGAAGGAATGCTTATTAAACACGTAAACGGATAGTTGATAGTTCAGCCGACTGAATGTGTATTTCAGTCGACTGAAAATAAAATGGCAAGACAAACAGACGATCTGATTCAAAATTAGCCAACTGAATCTGTGATTCAGTCTACTGAAAGGGTATGAACCATATTTCAGCCGACTGAATGTATATTTCAGTCGACTGAAACTGAACTGGCGAGACAAACAGACAATCTGATTCAAAATCAGCCGACTGAATCTGTGATTTATTCGACTGAATTGAAATGTGCAGTTTTTGAATATTTTCTAAGACACTACTAATTCAATTAGATAAATGGAGATGATATTAAATTAAAGGGATTGATTTTAATGATCCTATGACATGGTTAGTAAGTCATTGATGGATCCAGGTGCATAGATCAGTTATGGATTGAATTATATACATGTTGAAATCAATGGAAAAAGAGGCCAAGATAAGGGCTGATTATAGTAATCTTATAATGTGGTTAAAGATCACTAATGAACATAGGCTTATGATCAGTTAGAGACTTAATCGTGGATAAGATATAAACTAACTTGGGAAATGTATAATAAGGTATTGGCACATCGCAACGGTACGCGAATGGCGACCGGAGGTATCAGACGAGAACGAAAAAGGACGTTATCAGTATTTAGTAGGATTCCTACCTTTTTGTAAGCGATGTATATATGATGGTATTCTAAATTATTTTGGCTTGGCTTATGATGGATTTATAATTATGATTTATCTTATGACGAGTTTTAAGTTATGAATTATATGGATTATATTTTAACATCATACACTATATGGCTATGTATGGTATATCAAAATTATGGTTTATCTATATATACTACATAGCATAATGCACTACATCTCATGCATGGCATGGGCAGAAAAAAAAAATAAACAAACCGGAGTCCATGCTCCGTCGAGGCGACCGAGAACAGACATGGGGACATTGATATGGTATCACTGGAGTCCATGCTCCGTCGGGGCGACCGAGAACAGACATGGGGACATTGATATGGTATCACCGGAGTCCATGCTCCATCGGGGCGACCGAGAACAGACATGGGGACATTGATATGGTATCGCCGGAGTCCATGCTCCGTCAGGGCGACCGAGAAGCAAGCATGGGGACACCTTGACGAGGATTTGCCGTCAAGGGGGATAAGATATTTCGTGATGATGTAGATGATGGGTGGGACACATGACATAAGCACCCATGGCATAGCATTCATCACATGCTTATTTTGTTATATGTTATTTTATCGGTATGTGTATTATTACTAATCCATGTGCTAGCCCTACTCGGAGTCCTACTGGGCGCATTGACTAACGCCCTACTTCCACCCTAGCTGGTGATACAGGAGAAGGAGGAAACAGTGGACGTGACGGGAGCCAGGCTTAGGGGCGTGGGGAAGCGACTACTTCGTCTATCAAAGTTTTATTTTGGAAATGTTGTAACTCAAGTAGCATAGTTTGTTGAATTGTAATAATTTTGGATTTATTACTATGGTCTGGATTAAACTCTGTATGTTAACATTTTGAGATATAATCATGAACATGGGGGTATTTTGGTAATTTAATGTTGTATCTTCCCTTCTATCTAAAACCGGTAGGATAGTATCTATTATAATGTTCCGCACGTAACTATGTTCCGCGAGCTTACTTCCTACGTGTGAATCGTACTCGTGGACTTCGTTCCGCGCACGCGTAGGGTTGGCCAGTTAAGGGCCGGGCTTTATGAGTCCGGACTTAACTCGCATCATGACGTCCGCGCCTTTGTCACCTTGATTTAATTCAAAAAAAAAAGACTCTAAAATATGGTGAAAATGGGCCGGCGTTATAGGACTTAGCTCGAGTCGTGACGTCCCGCTCTTGCTCACTCTATGTTTTAAAAAAAAAAAAATAGACTCTGATTTTCGGAAAGGAAAACATAGTGAAAAAGGGCGGGGCATTACACCTGATGTGGAGGGCTGAGTGGGACGAAATCCTCCAATTGACCCAGTAGAAGGTGAAGGTCTCCCAAAGTTGGGTTTGAACTCTTGTTCGGGTGGAAAGCATTTCCCCCGCTTTGACCTCGGCCGTTGTCCACAAACTTGACTGTTTCCATCAACTCTTTCTCAACTATACTAGCTCGGCTAACCACTTCTGCCAAAGTAGCTGATTTGAATATTGTGACCTTAGCTCTTAAGCTAGGTCGTAGGCCTCGTTCAAACTTCCGAGCCTTCCTGTATTCTGTGTCTACCATGTACAAAGCATAACATGATAAACGGAGAAACTCCTTATAGTAATCCGCAACGATCATGGTGCCCTGGACCAGAGATATGAATGCTTGTGTCTGGCGCTCCTTCTCTTCCTCTAGAAAATAATGATCCAGAAACATTCCAACGAACTGGGCACATGTCATCTCGGTCCTTTCCTCTGCTGGAATTTGTGCTTGCTGACGTTCTATAACTCTCCACCATTTGCCGTCATCATCTACCAATTGTGAGGTAGCCAGCAGTATCCGGTCCTCATTACCGGTGATCTTAAGCAGCTTCAAGGTTTTTGTGATGTTCTTAACCCAATTTTCTGCTTCTGCGGATCCCTCTTTCCCTTTGAAATAAGGGGGACGCTGCTATTGGAAATCCCTGACCATATTCCGGTCCTGTGATTCGTTGGAGGTTGCGCTTCCACTGCCGTTCTGATGTTGCTGTAGAATGGAAGTGACCACAGCCTCTACTAGGCTTGCAACTCAGGAGGTACTTAAGGAATATTAACATTGTTTTGTCCATCTTCCTGGTGTGGGGGCTGTACCTCTTCCTCCTGATCCGGGTTTTGTCGGGTTCTTCTTCTTCTCGAAGGTATTTTCCTAAGTCATTGAAACATCGCATGACTTAGTTTTCTCATAATGTTTTGTGTTTACATAGTTTGGGAAATTGCCAAATCGACATCTTGTATTTCTTGTTTTGGGGAATTTTCCTATGCATCAATATTTTGTTCATTTTGGGAAAATCTTGATACTTCTTGTTTTGGGGAAATATATCCTACTTTGCTATGTTTGATAAATCCATACTTATAGTGATTGTCCTTCCCTTACTGTTATTCTTCTCATCAAGTGTTGTTCTCAGATTGAATGCTTACAGTCTGATTCTCAACAAAGCAAATTAATTAGGCCCTCGTGCAGTAGACTTCGAAGAGTCAGTCAATTGGGATTCTTATCTTGTCAGTGAGACATGATACTGTATTAATCTTACTTTGAAAGATTCACACTTCCGGTTTCGCTCTAATACCAAATGTAACGCCCTGCCCTTTTTCACTCGTCGAAAATCAGAGAATATATATATTTTTTTTAAATAAAGAGTGAGAGAGAGCGGGAACCTCATGACGCGAGCTAAGTCTGGGATTCGTGTGCAGTGGACCAAGTCCACTAAAACAGTTCACACGCTTAATTAGTTAACTGCGGAATTAATATATGAATAGATTACTATCTATATCCATGATACAAATAAGCAAGGAAGCCAATTACTATCAAATTAACTTAAGTTCAAATATCCAAAAATCATCATCCCACCATAACAAAGTAAACTAAGTTATTACAATCTCAAAATGCTAATTATCTCAAATACATTGTTCATAAATCAATTATGTAGAAATAAACATAAAACTGCCCAAGCTCCTAAGCCCGGCTTTCTTCACGTCCCATGTCCTTTCCATTTCCTGTTTCAACATCTAAAGGGTAGAAGTAGGGCGTTAGTCAACCCGCCTAGTAGGAATTCCAAATAGGGTTATACACATATGATCAATATAAAAATCAGAATAAGAACATCATATTAAACTGTAAACATATCATAGTACCAAAAACAGCGCAAGATAATCATATCCAAATCATGCAAATGTATGTGTCATGTCATGGGTGTCATATGCCAATGGTCCCTCACCCAATCTCCATATGAAACACCATACAAATCACAACAACATTTTCTTCGATATAATGAAACCATATCAAGGTGTTCCCTTGGCCATTTATGTCCGCAGTGTTTTGTGACGGCACCACCAGGTCACTGTTATACCTCCCCACGTGTGTTAATCGGAAATACTGATAGATCGTGGACTCCTCCCTCTGCGCATGGTTTTTGGACTGGTTACCCTGAAGCCCGTTGGCCCAAATTACGCTGTACACCTATCTAGCAATCCCAGACAAGGCCAACATATCAATGGTTCACATAGCTTCTTCCAAGCTAGTTTTCAAGCCCCAAGTCATGTCCGGACAGCTCATAACTTAGTTTACTGCCCAATATACTCCCTCCCATGCCATGCATGAGATCATGAATGAAATAATGCCTTTTCATTTTCAAATTACATATTGCATCGAAAACAGTTCATACACATATACGTTTCATAAACCAAAGTAATTCATCATATTGGGAAAATACAAAACCAGTAACACCATAACCTATAAGATCCACATGTATTTCAATAAGTTAGGAATCCTACCCACGTCTGATTTACTGTCCTTTTCTTGTTTCTCTAGAACAATCGCTAACCGTCGTGTGAAAGTGAATCACATCTCTTTACCTTATCAATTTCATCATATACATATATCAATATGATTTTTAATTTAATTTAAATCATCCCTACCTCCTTCCAGTTAGACTGAGGTTTCTGGTAACATCAAATAAAAATTGACTTTTCATTTCAGTCGACTGAAAAACGTTCAGCTACAGTGTTTTGCCTTACCGCAGACTTTCAGTTGGCTGAAACCCAACTCAGTATTGTTTACTCCTTGACTCGTTATCTTTCAGTCGACTGAATCACAGATTCAGTCGGCTGACTATGAGTCAAACCCTTTGCATTCTTGGTCAACCATCTTTCAGTCGACTGAATCATAAATTCAGTTGTCTGACTTTGGATTAGATTGACTGTGTGTTAGGCCATTATTGTAACACCCCGCCCTTTCTGAGAATTTCAGAATCTAATTTTTTTTTTTAAAGTAATAATAAAACATCGAAAGAGAGCGGGCGGCGTCACGACGCGAGTTAAGTTCAGACTACCCAAGTCTGAACATTAACTGGCCACCTATGTGTACATGAAATAGACCATGATTATGAATCACACATGGAACTAACATCAACATGTGGAATAACCTAGATTAATTGCAGAATAAAAAGACTAGATAGCAAGTAACAGTCTCAACCATTAATTAAGAAAAATCAACGATCCAAAGGTTATTAACCTAATCAAACCATAGCAAGTAATGAATTATTACATGTCCAACAAAAATATTCAAATGACAGTAATATAAAGTAGTCCAGTCCATCATTCAAGCGCTTAGGCTTGGCTCCCCTCCCGGTCATCGACCTTCCTTTTCCCTTTACTTGTACTTGCATTCTCCTCTGAGGATAGAATTAGGGCGTTAGATCAACGCGCCCAGTAGGTTCCCGAATCAGGGCTACCACATGTTAGCATATAAAACATGCATATATATATCATAATACATGATCATCAACACAGGTAAAACAATGCTATGAAGTATGCACATGCAATGAGCATCCCCCATCGTGTACATTCATAGCCATCACTTGACGTGCCTTGCACCGACAAGGTAAATTACAACACACTTTTATCTCTTCATCATTGACTGATTCATATCACGTATGAGTCCTCCTAGCGAGACTCTCATCGCCTAAGGAGACCAATGTGACTATGATCATCATGTTACTCCTCCTGGCGTGACTTGCACCACCGAGGAAGGACATAACCCATAAATTGCAACACTGTAGAACCTCATTCATAATGCCATGTCTATGCATGAGATGCCAATGCATGTATGCCATTTGTTAATGCATAATATATCATTTGAAACACATAAAATATAAAACAAGAGTCTCATAAGAAAACTGGGGTAAAACTGTGGTTACAAGTAGGTAGGAAACCTACCGAAGCTTTGTTTAAGTATCCGTTCCTTTTTGAGCTTCTCCTGGTCACGACTCGTTCGTCGTTCAACTCTCGTCACCTTGTGATACAATAATCAGTAAATCATATTGTCACTTAAATGTCCATTCACATATGAGACCTAAAACATCTTATAAGTCCTTTGATCAATCTTTTCATTTGGCTTGTATTCACAGATTTGCCATTGGTCTAACCAATGTCTAATCTTGCTCATAATCAAAGTTCATCAACGTAATCTACCTTAGTGGGGTTCGGCCATACTACTTGACCGAACCCTACCAATCCAATTTGTATTTCTTAATCCCTTCACAACCATTCAAATCACTTGGTTCCAATCCTCATTTTTATCTACCAACACTACTCCATGTAAATCAAATAAAAACCCTAAAGCAATCCATGGGGTTCACTTGATCTGATTGATCCCTCAACTTCCCATGATTATTCATGATTTAATCATGTTAACCCAACCATGAATTACACATGGTTCAGCCACATAACCAACCACCAAAACAATCATTTAAACTTCACCAAAACCCATTACTTACTTACATGGGGTTCGGCCATCCAAGGTGGCCGAACCCTATGTCCATGTTTTGATCTTTTACACATGCTTTAGGCGTTATTTAAACATGCAATATCAGTATCATATTGCTGCCTTTAAACCACTTAGAAACCATCTAATTAAATTCATCCAAACAGTCCATAAAAGTCCATGGTTTCCATGTTTCACAACATGAAAACCAACAATATTTTACATGGGGTTCGGCCCTCCATGGTGGCCGAACCCAATGATTATTTTTACTATTTTTAAACCTCCAATCATCATGTAATAACCAGCATATTATTACCGAGTTCAACCCTTTAAAAATTCCTCTAAAAACCAACCCAATTTCATAGGGTTCGGCCATGCTCATTGGCCGAACACTATGACCTTTGGTTTTGAAACAATCAATCACTTATCTTAGGTCTGAATCAATCATCCATATTCATGTTTTAACCTTGTTGAAACATGATTTTAAAACTAACGCTAACATCTAATAACAGTCCCAATTTTATATGGTTTTAATTTCCAAAAACCATCAACATCAACCACTTGTTTCCATGGGGTTCGGCCATGCAAAGTGGCCGAACCCAATGGTCCATTTCCATCTTTTAATCCATTGATTTAGACCATAAAAACTTCAGCCTTTTCTGACATTCAGATACAGGTTTATAATCCTTTCAATAACATGTATTTGATTCTTAAATCAAACCCAAAAATCAGTCCATAAAACCCATGGTTTTCATGTTTCGAAAACATGAAAACCAAGCAATCTTTCACATGAGGTTCGGCCCTTCATGGCGGCCGAACCCAATGGTCATCTTTACCATTTCTAAACCTCCATTAATCAAGGTTAAAACCTTGGTATATTCAGCCATAATCATGGCCCAATACACACCCATTTTATTAATCCAAAAGTCCATGAAACACTTACCAAATTCCAAGCTCTTCCTATTGCCTTTGCTCCTTGCCTTCTTCCTTTTATTTCTTCCTTTCTTCCTTAATTCCTTGCTGGTTTAAGCTTGAATAACTGGTGCCAAAAACCTCTGCTGCTCCAGCCAAGAACACGAATTGGAGAGAGGGAGAAAGAGATGGGAAAAACTTGGGTTTGCAATGATAAAAATCGGCTAACCTTGGGGTTCATTGCTTTTGTATTTCAGCCACCATGACCTCTCAATTCCCTCATAACTTCTTAACAAAATCGATGGGCATTGGGTGCCATCCAAGGCACCCCTTGGCACCTACCCATGCAGCCATTCAGATTTCCATGTAACTCATCTCAAACCCATCATTTGCATTTATCATTCAACATGGAACTCACCAAAACAAGTCCCCAACGTGTGGGACTTGTTTTGGTTGGTTTGAGACCAGCCAACCTCTTCAAATTTCCACTCAACTCACTGATTTTACAGCCCCTTCAATTTCCCTTTTGACTCACTTGAACTCAAGGCTATTTAGATTTCCATCTCAACTCACCCAACTCATATACTTAATGCATTTCATGTAATGCACATGTGTTGACTCACTACTTGATTTAATTCCCACTCACTTCAGTCCCACTCAACTGATTTAACTCATATTTTAGCTCCCTTGAGGGTCCACACGGTCAACCATAGTCAACTCGACCCGTTGGGTCCACTTTTAGTTACTTGACCCGTTTTTGACTCCATGACCCAATTATGATATTTTGGTCATTTGTAATTGATTTTTACATATGGATCAGGCCTACCCATTTTTCCTCCACTTGATTTCCAATCAAATCAGCCTAACCCCATTTAATTTAAGTTCATAAAACGGTCAAATCATCCATTTTGACCCGATGGGTCCCATTTGGGCCCTTTGACCCATTTAGCCATTTTTGACCCAATTGATGTAAATTACCCAACCAATCAACTTAACATTCATAATGTGCTCATATGATTTTAATTTGAGCAATGGGCCCCACTATTTCCTTACTTAACATCACAAAATAATTATTTTAACAACTTAGGGGCATTTTCGTAATTTTCCACTTCATTGAGAAACTGGGTTGTTACAAGTATAGATTCATTCGACTGAATCCATGATTCAGTCGGCTGAATCATCAGCCAACAGTTTACGTGTTTGCTAAGAAATCATTCAATCGACTGAATCTTTGATTCAGTCAGCTGAAACACGTCAGATCACTTTACTTCTTTGATACGTCTACTTTCAGTCGACTAAATCCCAGATTCAGTTGGCTGAAACATCATTATATCCCTTACATTTTATTCCAGCCCTTGTTCTATCGACTGAATCACAAGATTTAGTCAGCTGAAACTCCCATAATTGGTTTTCTGTGTTCAGCCACACCAGTTCAGTCAACTAAATCCCTGATTGAGCCGACTGACTATTTGTCACTCTACTTTGTTTGTATATTTGGCTTGACCTTTCCTCATGGAATCCATTCCTTATCATTTTTAAACATAAATAAAACCATTCATATCACTCTTAATGAATTCACTCTAACCTCTAGCCAAAACTATGGTCTTTTCATAATCTATTCCTATCTTAAGCCATCAAAACATGATTATAAATTAAATCCCTTGGTTGTTGGTTTCCAATACATATCCATTTCTCAAATGGGTATCCAATTCCATGGCTTACAATAGTTTAGCCAGTCCTTTCAACCAACTCTGGAACCCATAGGTTCGGTCATAACATGACCAAAACTATGTTTTCCCTTAATTTTAATCCTACATTATCCTCATACCTTTTCCTGTCTCCTTCTTTCTTTTGCTCTGACTTTACTCCTTACTCCTTCTCCTTCGTTGGTGCTTCACAATTTCTCTAAGTGTCGAAATGTAGATGGGAGAGGGAGAAGAGAAGAGGGAAATCTCTTTCTTTCAATGAGATGAAATTTGGCCAAGAGGTGTAGTGTGCCCTTTTGTATACCAGCCTAACCTTCCCAATTCCCTCCTTTATGTTTTATCCAACCAAGGTGTCCCTTGGTTTAACCAAGAGGACACTTGGCTTAAGCTCAAGGAGTCATTCCATTTCCCAACGTGGGCATGAGTTTCCTCTCTCATGAGATGGAAACCCTCCATCTTCCCATTCAACTCACTTGAGATGAAAACCTCCTCAACTTCCATCTTAACTCATACTCAACTCAAGTCTTATTTACTCACTTGGATTCATTCATTTGGACTCACTTAACTCAAGCAACTTAATCCTTTTATACTCAATCACTTTGACTCAATTCAATGTGAACTCAATCTAATTGGAACTTAATTGAGCTCACCCATTCATGGTTGACCAAGTCAACCATGACTTAGCCGACCATGCATGTGGTGACATGCACGTGGGTCCTATCCTTGCCATGTCATTTATGATGTGGCACCTCACATACATGCCACCTTACTTGATGAGGTGGATTTATGCATTGGGTCTTAATTGGGTAGCTGACCCAATTAATTAAACCTTACCCATTTACTTAAAATCAACTCATCTATGACCCATTGGGTCCCAATTGGGCAATTGGCCCATTTAATCACATTTACCCGATTACTTTCAAATCAAATCCTATCCATGATCCATTGGATCTTAATTGGGTTATTGACCCAACTCCTTTACCCATCTAAGGTCCATTTCGTCCATAAATCTTAAATTCAACCAATTTAACAATTTAAATTTACAAAATCCAATATATTTATGCAACGAAAAATTCGAGTGTTACAGCGCCTTCTTCCTTTAGATCAGGTCCATCTTTGTTGAGTATTGGCACTGCTGAACATGAGTACTAGGACAGGGATATGACTGATTTTGGGTTCTAGAGAAACATCCTCATCTTCATCATTAATGAAGTATTGAATACATGATTATATCCTTGTTAAAGGATAATGAGGAGGGAGTGACGAGGGGTTGAAAGCTCTTTGATAGCTGTTCTGCATTTTCCAATGTTTAGAATTGTCTTTTGAATTCAGCCAGCGGTGTATTTATAAGACAGTTTTGTAACGACTGAGTCTCGAGGCCTTCAGGTTTCTTTCAAGGCCTCGAGCCTGCATAAGATAATACAACACACTGATTTTTCTCCAATTTCAAACCTTAATTGCTAACGATATGTAGTCAAAGACCAACTCATTTATTTGCCACATGTCCTTGATTTCCAATCAGGATATTTGACTTGACAAGGCATGATGTGGCAAGATGATATTCAAAGGTCTTTTAAAATTAAATGTAGCCTTTCCAAATATGTATGAGATTGCCACCCACGTTTTTAGATTTGTTCATGATTTATGACATGGCAAACAAATTTTCCATAATCTAAGAAGACCTTGTAGATTCTCCATATTTCCATAAGAATCCCAATCATGATAAGACTTGGGATTTTTTGAAATCAAAAGGACCCTTTTCCCTTTTCCAGATTTTTCTTACCATATCTTGTGGGATTTTTTGTCAAAGGACAGAGGGACTTGAAATTTCACGCTGAAATCCAGCTGTCATAATTTTCACTCAGATATAGATAGTCTTCAAGGCCTCGATAAAATGCTTGAGGCCTCGAGGCTAAGAGTCAAACAGTTTTCAGTTTTCCAATTTTATAACTATTGACTTCTAAGATGTTTAGGGACCTAAGGTGTAACGCCCGCCCCTTTTCACCAAAAAATCAGAGTCTATTTTTTTTTATATAAGAAGTGACAAAGGGCGTGGACGTCACGACGCGAGTTAAGTCCGAGCTTCTAAAACCCGGTCCTTAACTGGCCAACCCTACGGGTGCGTGGAACGGAGTCCACGGAGAATGGTTCACCCGTAGAAGTAAGCTCGAGGAATAATACATTAAATGCGGAATGATAATAGATACTACCCTACCAATTTTTCTAGATAGCAGGGAAGATTTCATCATTTAATTACTAAAATGCCATAACATCATATGTCTATAATAAAATCCAAATCATAGTAATAAGTCTAAAATATTACATTTTCGACAAGTTAAACTATATAAATACACATTTCCCAAAATAAACTTAAACAAAATAATTAGTCCGCCTTCCCAAGCTCCTAAGCTTGGCTCCCGTCTCGTCCTTCTGCTCCGACATTTCCTGCGTCATCAACTAGGGTAGAAGTAGGGCGTTAGACCACGCGCCCAGTAGGACTCCGAGTAGGGCTAGCACATGGATTAGTAATAACAGCATGCAGATAATAACACAATGAAAACTGGTAAACCATCATATAATGAAAATATAAAGTGAATGCCATGCCATGGGTGTCTGTGTTATGAATCCCACCCATCATCCCTACCATCATGATGTCATATCCCCCTTGACGGCAAGACCTCGTCAAGGTATCCCCATGCCTGTTCTCGGTCGCCCCGACGGAGCATGGACTCCGGTTATAGCCTATCAGTCTATCCCCATGCCTGTTCTCGGTCGCCCCGACGGAGCATGGACTCCGGTTATAGCCTATCAGGCTATCCCCATGCCTGTTCTCGGTCGCCCCGACGGAGCATGGACTCCGGTTTGTTTATTTTTTTCGGCCCATGCCATGCATGAGATGTAATGCATTATGCTATGTAATATTTATAACTCATAACCTTAACATATCATACATAGCCTTAACTTATAATGCATAACCTTAAACATAATTCATAGCCATATTCTATATAATACTTAATCATAGCCATAAGAATCCATCTTAAACATATCATAATCTTAAAACCCATCATACAACCAATCAATATAATTACTAAAAATAAACCAATAAACTAATCACATAGCATCTAATCCATGGCTTACAAATAGGTAGGAATCGTACCGAATACCGACTCGCGTCCTTTTTACGGTTTCGTCCGATAATCTGGCTACCGACACGCGTACCGCTCGCGATATCCAATACTTTATTACATACACAAAATTAGTCCATGTTTTTAACCTTTTCAATCCATTAATGACATACTTAATGTTACTATAATTGCACTTATGTCCATGATCATTTCTCATGGAGTTCTTGAATTTGGCCATTATTTACAATTTTGCCACTACTCCTTTACATGATTAATTACTCATTTTTATTTCTCCATTCTTAGACCCATGATAGATCCAAAATCTTGGATCCATCAATGATTCATCAATATGTCACAAGATCACTAAAATTCCACCATCTAATTAGCCTAATCCTTATTAATTTAAACACCCATATAGTCCCATACTTAACCCATCAATTGTCTCATGAAATTGGGTCATGGGTTCAAAATACCCCATTCCTCAAATCTTCCCATGGGGTTACTTCATGCATTTAACCTACATTAAGTCCATTATCCATTCATGCCCTTTGAAGGCCATAAACATCATTCACATTTCAATCTAACCCATCACAAGGCTCACCAATGGGCCATGGGTTCGGCCATACACCATGTCTGAACCCATGGTGTCCTTTTCCCATTTTCTTCCTTGGTCAATATATATCACTTAATTCCATCACAAGTCCCTCCATGTGGGGATTTTATCATACATTTTAGATCACCCCTTTGATCAACATTAGGTCTCTTTTTGGTTCATCTACATTACCAACACTCCCATTTATTTTCCATTATTCATAACCATTATCACACCATCATAAAACCCTCATCTTTAACTACATTGGAATTCATTACCAATATCAACACTAGGTTCATTTTGGTACAACAAAACCACCAACATTCATCACCATAGGGTTCCACAACATTCCATCCATAAAATCTTTCCATAGTTTTTGTTTTTGAAACCCCATTTACAATGCTTAAGGTCCATTTAAAAGTTGTTAATCTTCTCCATCATTTCTCTTATAAACACCCCTTTAAACTTAACCACATTTAATCAATAAGCCCTTAAAACCCTAAACCATTCTCCATACTTCCATTCTTATAAAACCCTAATTAAATCCATTAATCATTTACCATGGGGTTCGGCCATACCACATGGCCGAACCCTATGGTCCATTAATTCATTCAATTTACACACTTCCATGCTTAATTAACACCTAATTATACAATGTCCTTCATTCCTTAAAACCCAAAAAAATTCACACATTAATTACATAACCCTTAATCCATTTATATTTTTTTTTCTTTCTTTAACCCTAATTTATCCATTAGAGTTTCCTCCACTTTCCATCTTTCAAATTGATGGATTTAAAATCCATGGCATAAAATCATTTGACCACCAGTAAATTTACAAAATGAATCCCAAATGTTAAACCCTAAAAATCCAAAATTTCTTGTTTAAGAAATACTCACAATCCATCGTCTCCTCCGACTTCCGCCACTCTCGTCGGCTTCCTTAGCCTCCTTTCTCCTTCCTCTTGATCTTTGGTAGGCCAAGATGCTTGATCAATGGTGAAACCCTCCTAACTTAGGATTGGCCAAGGTAGGGTTTGCTTGAGAGCGGGAGAGGAGAAGATGATGGGAGGGAAGACAATAAACCTTGATCTTAGAGTAATGAACTAAGAATTTGCATTTCTTTCTTTTCTCCTTCTCTTCTTTTCTCCTTAATTTTTTCTTCTTCTCTTCTCTTCCTAGTGGGGAATGGCCATGAGAGAGTGAAAGAGAGGAAAGAGTGAAATGAGGATGAAAAGAGAGGGAGAAAAGAAAAGATAAGACTTATCCCCATTTGCTTACCTAATTTCCACTTTACATTAACTATCCCAACTACCCCACATGATATTTCTCATGTTTTATGGCCCAAGCACACTAGGCAACGTTTTTTACATGTTTTGCAATGGTTGGTTTTGGTCTCCCCTCTTTGAACACCTTTTTGGATAAGCTTACTTAATTATTTAATTAAATCATTACTTAGGTTAGTTTCATTCCCATTTAATTTAATTCCATTAAATTCCTTCCATGAAATCCACCCATGGTTGACTTGGTCAACCATGGTGGCCGGCCCCACCAATTCTTGGTCCACACGCCGCCTCACTTGGTGAGGTGGAGGTGGGTCCCATTGGACCATGTCACCTTGGTCAACTTGATTTAAACCCATTCAATTCATTCTAATTGGATCACCATTGGGCCCATGGCCCAATTACATTTCCCTCTTACCCATTTACCTTAGGGCTTACATCAATTTGATCCATTGGGTCCCAAATGGGTATTGGGCCCAATTTGACCATCCTTGGCCCAATTGACCATCTTTGACCCTTTAAGTAAACTTAAATCCAATCCATAGTCCATTGGGCCCTACTTGGGCCTTTGCCCAAATTTTGGTCCATTTACCATTTATTCCATCAATTTTCCCAATTTCCATCATTAAAATAAATAATATTCACATATTCATTGATTTACAAATTCCGGGCTACTACATAAGGTCCACTATAGTCCACTCACCTGTGTACCAATCACATGTTCGATGTAGACTCTTCTATGCATAGTAAATCTTCAGACATCTTCACATTCTTCCAAGGCAAGGTCCAACACTACACGGTCACGCTTGGTCACGGAATTGACAATACATAGACTCGGTCAAACCGAGGCGCTAACTTTTTACTTAGGTGAATCATTTGAAATCCAATCATCTTGACTGAGATTAAGAGAGAGAGAGAGAGAGAGAGAGAAAAAAAAAAAATAGTTCTACGATCAATTGGCAAATCTTAAATCATAGAGACATTTCCCATATATTGTGATTGCTCTACACAAGGCACTTCTTTCTTGTCATCCACATCACATTGGGAAGAAATCTTCAAGAAGCACATCATCTCAAGAGAGCTCAAACAAGCCAAGTGATTCTTAAAGTTTGATTTTACCTTTAAATCATCTTGTGAAGTGAACTAGAGAGGGATTTTCTCTATAACCACTATAAAAAATAGAGGGATATGGATTTGATGAAATTCCCCATCAATTGGGTAGGTGGAAGTCTTATTCTATTTGTGAGGACGTAATTCCCCACATAATGTATTTGGGATAGCCCAAGGTTGGGTGAGTCCAACAGTGGATGTAAGAGGGATTTACTCTGAACCACTATACATTTTGTGTTGTGGGTGTTTAGGTTGTTTGTGTGATTGTTCCATAATTGGTGCACTCTTGTTATCACAAAACACATTTATCTTGATTAATTTGTTAATACGCTGCATATCTTTTCATTAATCAAAAAATTTGTGAAGACCACAAAAATTGATGATTTCCCTATTCATCCCCTCTCTCTAGGTTCAATCTTGACTCGCGTTCAAGCACATTGGGAACTTCCAATTGATATCAGAGTCTCGTGCTCTTTATAAAGGATCTACCCATCGGAGTAGATCTTTGTTATAGAACATCATTATGGATGCCCGAAAAACTATTTCTATTTCTCTATTGTTTGTTTATTCTATCTTCGTGTATTTGAAAACAAAAATAAAGAAAATATTGGAATCCTATGATGAATATGATTGGTCGTTTATCTAGATGATTTTATTGAAAATATTTGTACATCTTTGGATAGCTCTGTGGAAGGCTCCACCTTTCATAACGAAATGGAGAATCAAGAGAAAGGTGCAAATTTTAATTGTTTTATAGCCTCCATTGTTAATGTTCAAGAGATATTCTCAAATAAAGAAGAGGATAGTGAATAGGATCTTAAAGAGGATGATGACCTCCAAGAATCCTATAATGCCTTGTACTTAGAGAGTATGAGATTGGCTAAGGATCTTGATAAGGTGAAAATTGAGAATGGCAAACTCTCTAGCCAACTTCAAAGTATTAATGTTTAAAATGATCTTCTCTCATCAAATTTGAAAAATGTAAATGATGAAATCATGAATTTGAGATGAAATCATGAATTTGAGACAAAATCAAAAGTTGCTTTAAGAAACTTTAAATGTTTATGACAATGATATCTTGAAGGTAGTTGGAAATTGTCTTGGAGATACAAGTATTAAGAAATCTCAAGACATGGTTATCTAAGGTAAATTAAAATCGGAAAAAGCTATTTTGGGTAAACCTCATGGTGATTGGCACAGTCTTGGTCATTCTCAATCAAACCGAAAGAGACCTATGCACCAATCCAAGTTAGGTAAAAACCACACCATACACACTTCAAATATAAAACGCTTTTATTGTGGATTAACTAGGCAGTTTAAGCACCAGTGTAAGACAAGAAGAATGCATGTTAAATCAAAGGTGGCTAATGGTCTTTCTCCAAGAGAAAAGAAGATAAAGATTGAGGTGATTGCAAGTTCACATTTTGCAAAGAAGAATAAGGTAAATCATTTTGTGAATGTTCCTAGGAAACACCATGCACTTCACTTCATGCATAATCCCTACATAGGGAAATCAATTATGCATAAGTTTAGACCTCCACAAATTGGACTGCGACCTGTGGACTTCATGTACTTGGCCTGGCCTAACCCACATGTGAGATGTGCATGGACCACTTGAAATGGGCCCATTCGATTTCTAGCCCATACTATTTAATCTCAGACTTTTTCCTATTGATTCTCAGCTTTTTTCTAGAACTTAGAATAATTAGTTTACCGCTTAAATCTAAAAATAATTGAAATAATCTGGACTCTCATAATTGGATCCAAATTAATCAATTTACTATGAAAATTTCCTAAAGTGGCAAAATCAATTATTAAAAATTCTAGATCTTCTAATTTAAGCACAGATTACTGCAATTTCTTCTGGTTTTTGAATGATTTCCTAAATTCTCCACTTTTCTCTAAAAAATAGCAAATAGATTAAATGCACATAATATAGATAAGGTTGAAAGCTAACTAGTCCAATAATCAGGGGTAAAAATGTCATTTTTCATGTATCAACAAATACCCCCAAACTTAGATTTTGCAAGTCCTCGAGCAAAACGAACCTAAAAACTAAGATTGGAAATTTGAAAACCTAATCTAAATACTAAAACTAAACAGATAAAGATCCTAACTAAACCACTTTCACTGGTATTCTTAATTGCATTTAGCATATGCAACAAGCCTTTAAGCCCCTAGGTTGCCCCTAGTGGACGAGTTATAGTCTCGTGAGGGCTTACAGTGTTGATACCCACAAACATCAGCATCTTTAGCAAGAACACATAGTCAAAAGATTCAAACATCATACAGCTCTAAAATTCATTTTACAAGGCTTGTACTCGGAGTGTAGTGTGTGATAACCAAGGATTAAGATAAACTTCTTTTTCCAAATAGACACAAATTTTGCAACCACAATTAGAAAATGCACTTTGACTTCAAACCTCGTAGATATATCTTTCAAAAAGACTAACGCTCAGAGGTTTTATTTCATTCTCTCAAAAGTATATGTGAGTGGAATTTATATATTCAAATCAAAATATCTCACATATGTATTTAGCAAAGACGACACATATCAAAGAAAATAAATAGATCTCATGAATGGATGTCATTTTCCTAAGAACGTTGAGTCAAACACCATCATTTTTCTTCTTATATTCTCTACATGAAACACTATATTTAGGCTTAGGATGAATAGGACTTCCTAATAGGATGAAACATGGCTTGGGATCGGATCAAATCAAATAAGGATATAAGGCTCTAAAAAATAATACTTTGATAGAAAAAGTTGGAGGTCTTCATGATTTGAGTGGGATATCTTCCTCTATTTTTCATTTCAGCATTTCTCAAAGTAATTTTCTTCTTTTTTTTTTTTTCTTTTTTCATCCTTCTTTTTATGTTTGGATGTTCCCTTTCTTTTCTTTTGATACTCATTTCTTTGTTTTTTTGATGCTATATTTTTATTTCTGCATCATCATCATTTTTTTTTTCAAATGCCATTTTTTTAGAGTACCATCCCAATTTTTCATCTCTAAACTTTCTGGATCCTTAGAGTAAGCCACAAATATTTGAAATTTTGGCTCAAACTCCACAATCGGAGTTGGGTATGGTAAACATGGCCAATAAAAAAATAGGCTCCTTGTAAAAGGCTCAACTAGGGAACTATCAAAATAGATGACCAAAATAGGTAGGCTTGAAACGCTCAATCGATCCAAAAATGGTTTATGTCGTATCTTAAGCTTTTGGTGTTTTGAATAAATTCAGAAAATTTTCAAGTGTAATAACTCAATTTTGATGTTGTTCTCAGTAATATGACCAAGACAAAGAATAATGAGATCAACGACGACTTACACATAACAAAGAAACTGAAATAGACTTATAACCCTCAAAAGGATAAAATGATTCTAAAGTTCACTTGTATAAGTCTCCACTAGTATTCCTCTAGTGATCACTTGACTCATGAATTTTTTCTTTTTTGGACTAAACTTAATCTGGTTGTGTAAAGAAATTTTCAAGTGTATATCTTATAAAAATCTTTCCGAAAAAGTACGATATCAAGATTTTTCTTTATGTTTTAATGCTAAAAATGTGACTCTTTTAGCGTCGGATTGTCAAGACTCATATAATCTGTTTTAGATCAAAATCGACAATGTTTAAGGCCCAAGAAGTCTCAATCCGTAAGATTATGAAATGATCCTACCTATCTTTATCTAAGCAAGATTATGACTCGTTTAACATCAGATTACCAAGACATTTATAATCCCTTAGTTGGAAATCAACAGTTCTCTTGGAGTTCATGGCGTCCCATATTTTTGGACTTACTATGCCCTTGACTAAATCCAACTAAATCTGCCTATTCATACTTATGGGTCTATGTTTGGCTGATGTCACACATCGGACTCCATACTCAAATGTTATTTCATTACAATTTCCACGTCCGCATTTTTAACAAATGTCACGGCCCGACCCAACGGGCACGTGAGAAACAAGAGATTTTTTTTCTTTTACTCTGAAGCATGCACAACTTATAGTCCAAACACGTGACACCCACACGTGTAACAAGATCCCTGCCGATCCTAGGACTTATTGGAGCCTTAGGTTGATCGAACTGAATCATCAGCTGCCTACGTACTCCATTGGAGATAAGATTTTGTGTAATTCTAATTTCACTTATTTCATAGCACTAACACAGTGCTATTCATGATGTCACACCAAGACATTCTAGTACTCATCTGTGGGCCTCATCAATAAAATAGGTCTCACCCATCATGGGTCTAGTCAATCACAGGTGTATACTAACCATGGGAACACCGTCAACCATGGAGTCTATGTCACTCATGGCATAAGCATCAACCATAGGACCTATACACAAACATAAATACTACATCCCTCATCGCGGTAATACTCTAAATATGGATCCAATCACCTATGAAATCAATGTCCTCCGTAAGAATATTCACTGTAATAATATACATCTATGGTCACAATGCCCTCTATGAGGATAACGATCCATGGGAATAACCCTCCATGGGAATAATATATATCCATGGAACCATCCAGTCTATCATGAGAACAATACGTCTATCATGGGACCAATATGTCTATCATAGGCCAATATACCTACCATATAACCAATATTTGTGCATGAATCCAATATGTCTACCATGGGAACAACATCCATGTGACTAATCATCCATCCCTGGTAACACTCCATGTAACGCCCCACCCTTTTCACTCACTTTTTCCCGTAAATTCAATGTATATTCTTTTTTTTGGTAACAGAGTAGAGTGATAGAGCGCGGGACGTCACGACGCGAGCTAAGTCTGAACTTCCAAAGTCCGACCCTTAACTGGCCAACCCTATGTGTGTATGGACCCAGTCCAATAAAATGGTTCACACATAGCAATACCGACTTGCGGAATAAAATCATATAACTGCGGAATCATAATCATCAAAATGCAGAATTATTTTAGAACCACGTTCTAATCCATTCAGATAGCAAAGTACGTCATAATCATCAAACCAAATCATTCAACCATCTAAGTTATTACATTCTGAAATTCAAAACCTCAAATACAAGTTCATGAGTAATTTTATTTGAAACATATAAACTAGATCTTCCAAGCTCCTATGCCTGGTCCGTCTTATGCTCATCATTCCCTTGATTACTGTATCATCAACTAGGGTAGAAGTAGGGCGTTAGAACAACGCACCCAGTAGGTATTCCAGTTACGGCTAACACATGGTTAGTACAAAATACATATTATAACATAATAGATAAAACCAGGTAAAATCCATGCCATGCAATGATGACAGATGTGCCATGAGTCCCACCCATCACATGTACATAAAGTACCCACCACATAGGTCTTCCAGATGCCCCAGCGGAGTGTGGACCCTCCAGAATCTTCTTGATGGAAATCACATCAAGGAATTGCACATAGGTTTTTCGGACGCCCCGACGGAATGTGACCCCTCCGGTTATAAATCCTCCACCCCATGCCATGCATGAGATGTCAATGAAAACGCATGCTATTTTATAACATAAACATAGCATTTAAAAATCATACTTTAAATCACATACTCTTTCCTCATATAAACAAAGCATATAAAATTAACCTTTGAAATATAATCAATACATGCTATTTACATCATGAAACATAGCATTTAAAAATCCATAATAAAGCATGTCCCTTAAAACATATTTTCATCAAACATAAGATAAAACAAAGTACATAATCCATGGTTTCAAAGAGGTGGAATCCTACCAAAGACCGTTAACAAGTCCTTGCGTTTCCGTCCAAGATTCGATCACCGATCGCCAACGCTTGCGAGATCCCGTTACCTTATAATATAATGATAAATCAACACCAAGTCTCACCTAATTACAAAGTTTTAAGTCTATAATCAAAACCCCATGGGGTTCGGCCATACACCTGGCCGAAATCCATGGTCTACCATTTTTTATCCATAATTACGATAATGCCATTGGGCCTAACCAGAGACTTCTTTATTGCTTAGATCCCAAATAATCATCCATACTTCCAAAGCACATAATCCCATAAAATAATTCATGGGGTTCGGCCATACACCATGGCCGAACCCAATGTCCAATATTCTCTCATATTTACAAAAATGCCATTGGTTTCCTCATTCCTTTAAATCTTCAATTACTAGCCCTTTTATGAATCTTTAACCAATTTAAATCCATAAATATACCTCATGGGATTCGGCCATACATCATGGGCGAACCCATGGTTTTCTATTTTGATGTGAAATTACATTTTTTGGCATTCCTTTCACCATCAATTTATAATCTACATTGTATCCTTTTCTTTTATTTTAAAACTAAACAAAACATCACTCATAACATAGGTTCATAATCTGATCCATAAATCAGCCCTTAACCTTGAATTAAAGATGCCATTAATCCCTTAATTTGGACCATGGGGTTCGGCCATACACCTTGGCCGAACCCTATGGTGTATAGTTTCCAAATTAACTCCTCCTTTCCAAAATTATATGCTTTCCAACTATAGGTTCCATACTTAGATATCAGATTCCATAACTAAAAAGGTTTCTCAAAATTAAACCCTAGTGGGGTTCGGCCATACCTATGGCCGAGCCTCACTCATGATAAGCAATCCATTCATTTGATTAATCTCCACCTTCCATTCTTGGATAGTTTCCATAATAAATCTTCATAGTCTTAATTAGATATTTTCTAATTTTAATATCCAATTCCAAGAATAGAAACTTTCCTAATAAGCGACCTCCTTTCCATAAATGGATTGTTTCCTTAATTAACCAACCCTTTCCATAATTGGAAACACCTTCCAAAAATAGATTGTTTCCTTAATTAACCAACCCTTTCAATAATTGGAAACACCTTCCAAAAATAGATTGTTTCCTTAATTAACCAACCCTTTCCATAATTAGATTGTTCTCCAAATTTAGCAATCATTTCCATCTACCATTCCAAACTTAACACATGGGGTTCGGCCAAGCTCCATGGCCGAACCCTATGGTTCATGATCTTGGCCATTAGCTTAGATTCAATAAACATTTACTCATAACATTAACCGATTATCATCCATAAAATGTTTGGTGGGGTTCGGCCATACACCATGGCCGAACCTCACCCCTTTCTTTTTATTATTTTAGATCCAATAACTTAACCATAAAAACATCATGGTTCGCCCATGCCATGGCCGGCCCATATCCCTATCCAAATCTCCCTTTAAAATTATCAAATTCTTCCATGGATTTTCATCATTGAAATTTGTAATTCTAAACCATAAATCCCCATGGTTTCATCATGAAATCACCATGTCTTTCCATGTTCCAAAATTTAAGAACATAACCCCAATGAAATAAATCCAATCTCTCCATGGTTTTCAATCTTAAAACCCAAGAATTAAATCAACTCTTTGCATGGGGTTCGGCCATGCACTATGGCCGAACCCTATGATTCTTTCTCTCCATTTAAACCATTAAATCATCTCCAATTTTCCTCCATGGGGTTCGGCCATGCACTATGGCCGAACCCTATGGTTCTTTTTGTTTCAAAACATAAAATTATTAAATCAAGATACTAACCTTTTCCCCTTTGGTTTCTTGCTCTTCCAATTTTCTTTTCCTTTCCCTTTGCTTTTCTCCAAATAAGAACTCCTTCTTGTTGCTGCCCTTTTCCTTGTGTATTGTAGTGTATGAGCCTTGAGAGATTGAGAGAGAGATGGGTTGTAAAAGCCGTGCACCCCCTTGGGTCTCTCCTTTTATTAAGCTCTCCTTAGTCCATACTTAGATGGTGTTTAAGATAGGCAACCTCCTCCTTTAGCCATGTACCCCCTTGCCATAGATGGAATGCCGACCTCCCTTGCTTTACTTGGCCATGGCCGACTTCTCCTTCTTAATTTAAAACCTTCCCTTTATTCCAATTAGCAAGTACTATGCGCATAACCTTATTCATAATCTAGGTAATCTTTTAATTTGATTTAAGACAATGTACATTCCCTTTTAAAATATCCCATGCACATAATATGAATATCATTATCTAGAATTCGGCCAAGTATAATCTTTATTTGATTTTCTTGAACATTTTCTTAAGATATGCAAATCCAATTTAATTAAGAAAGTCCCTCTTCAAATATTTTAGCATATCATTTGTGGATTAAATTCCACATATCTCTCATGTGCATAATCTTATAGATTTCATATCAAAAATTCGGCTATGCACTATCCTATCTAATTTTCAATAAAACTAATGTCACAATTTAATTGAGTTAATTGGGTCATGGCCCATTTCCTTATCCATATAAGGTCCAATTCTAAAATCCACCATTTAAAAGAGTAAGTGTTATATAAAATAATAATCTGAAAATCCGAGGTGTTACACTCCATCAGTGAGTATCATCTATCCATGGGTATAATCATCCATGAATATAATCCCTCTATGGTATAATCCAACCATGGGCATAACTCATCTAAGGAACACATGATCTACCATGAGATCTTCTATCCGTATGAAGGAACAACACTTGCATAAATCACTACATGACTGTAGCAACAATATCAAATCATATACATACCACGACCCCTAGCAAGACTTAGGGTCCATGACTTACTAAACGGGAGATTCACGAATGGCGTGATCAAGTCTACCTCGCCCTGCATCCCTTCACCTCATGGGTGATTCAGTCAAACTTTAAGGCGATCGAACCGCACCTCAGAAACCTAGTACCATCCCCATGGCATAAACGAATATCTAGCCATGTGCATCAACGCACATCAAATGTCTTATATAGTTGTGAGAGCGCCCCACAGCGCATGGCATATGAGGGACTCACTCCTCGACGGCAACCATGCGGGACCAAGTCTATGTAGCTGACCCCCACCGTCCAGAATACCTCTTTCGAACGGGAGTCAAACATCATAATCACATGAGGGACGTACCCATACCACGTCTCAATATCAATATTATGTGAGGGACGCACCCACATAATAATAATGTATGAAATGGAATATAAATCATGCTATACAACACTGTCATGCTATCAACATCATCAATGTGAACACAATATCCACTCAAAGATACCTCTATGGAATGGGCTGTCAAATATCATGATCGCTTGGGGGACATAGGCTACGACTTACAATTGTGAGATCTCCATACAACATAGATAATCTACCGCACACTGTATCCTTTCACCACTTTTGTGATTAAGTTAGCTCTAAGGTGATCAATATATGACTTACCAAGTTAGTACTGCCCAAGTAGGTCTCACAAGTATCTAATCCTACGCAATCCGTCTTACTAAGTCAGTACCGCCCGCATAGGGTCGCGAGTATCTAACCCTACGCAATGCGTCTAACTAAGTTAGTATCGCCCGCATAGGCTCACGAGTGTCTGACCCTGTTTAATCCGTCTTACTAAGTCAGTACCAGCCGCATAGGATCACGAGTATTTAACCCTGCACGATATAACAACCCGCCTTTTTTCACTTGCGTAAATCAAAATATATATATTTTTTATTTTTTAATAAGTGAGAGAGGACGGGCCGTTACGACGCGATTCAAGTCCAAGTTTCCAAAACTCAACCTTTGACTGTCCACTATTACATGTGCGTGGACTAAGTCCACTAAAACATTTACACACGTTTATCTTATTGCTTGCAGAATAATTTATATGAATAAGATATTATTCACTTTCTTAACATCATTAGGCAAGGAAAACCAATCACCATAAACTTTAAATAAAACTAAAAATTATCAAACCATAGCAAATAAGTTCTAAATTGTCTCAAATAGTCTAAATTATTACAACCCAAAATGCAAGTCCTCCAAATACATCATTGAAATCAAAACTAAGCAAATTAAAGTTCAATCTTCCAAGCTCCTACTAATCCTTTTTCCGTCGCGCTTGGCTTCCTTCCAGTCCTACTTCATTTTCCTTAGCATTTCTTGTTTCAACATCTATAGGGTAGAAGTAGGGCATTAGTCAACATGCCCAGTAGGTATTCCAATTAGGGTTAGGGTACATATAAGAGTAATATTAGAATATCATAAATCAAGGGTTTATACATCATTAATGGCATATTTGTAAAAACATCTTATAAGTAATAAAACAATGCATGACGTCCATATCATAATCATGCTAACGTAAGTGTCATGTCATGGATGTCAATGCCAAATGAAATCCCACCCAATGTCCATACCCAATCACATCGTAAATCAATGAATGGTTTTCTTGTCCAATTATGTCCACAGTATTTGAAGCGGCAACCACCAGGGCACTTTATACCCATCCACAAATTAAACGAGATTGCCGGTGGAGTGTGGGCTCCTCCCTCTACGCAGGGTTTCGGGACTAACTACCCAGGAGCTCTTTGGCCCAATTACGCCGTACTTTTCTATAAACCGGACGAGGCCAAATCTCAACAGTTCATATAGCTTCATATAAGCTAATCTCAAGCCGAAGTCTTGTCCAGACCGCTCAGAACTTGGCTTGTTGGTCATATGTGTTCCCTCCCATGCCATGCATGAGGTAATATATGCAAGAATGTCATTTCATTTAAAATACATCATATCATTGAAAATCAACTCATAATCATATACAATTTATTTAGCCAATGTATTCATCATATTTTGAATAAAACAATTGTCATATTTTACTCCATAGTGTTCTCAATGAGGTAGGATTCCTACCAATGTCTGATATACTAACCTTTCTTGTCTTGCAAGGATAACGCTAACGGTCGCGTAAGACCAATCGTGATCCCTTTGTGAGTCTCTTTACCTCATCAAATTCAAACATACATATTAGTTTGATTTTTCATTTTAATTTCATCATCCCTATTTCCATCTCAACGCATTTACGCATCATAGTCCTAAAATGGTCCCCATAAAAAAATGGGGTTCGGCCATGCAAGAGGCCGAACCTTGTTCTTTGATTGTTTTCTCCTTGAAATCCATCCTTAATCATGTTTAAACATGGATTCCATCTTCAATACTTACTCAATATATTCCTACCCACAAACCAAGGTTAGGGTTCGGCCATACAACATGACCGAACCGTCCTGGTTGGTTTTCATCCTTTTGATCATCACATGTTCCTTTACAACGTTTTCCATCTCTTGATGATTTTCAATATCCTTTTACCTTAGGCATTTTCTTATTTTTCTTAATCCATCCATCCAATCATAATCATAGCATGGGTTTGGCCATTCATTATGGTGAAACCTATGATCCTTTATATTTGATTATTCCTCCATTTACAAGTTCTTAACAAGGATTCATCAAAACCCTTAAAATGTTAGACTTATGGATTTGACCATATCTTGACCGAATCCATGATGATCCGGATTTATCTCATGGTTGTTTTGTTTCAACCCATAACCATCCTTTGGATGCATTTCCAACTCCATAGCCTTATAACATTTTTGGCCGTTCATTCCAACCAACATGGAACCCATGGGTTCGGCCACACCATGGCCGAACCTATGGTATCCTTAGATTAATCCCCATTGATTTTATTAATTCTAGACATACCTTATCTCCCTAGACATTTCCTTCAATGAGTTGCTCCTCCTCTTTGCCTCTTCAATCTCCATTTCTTTTGATCTTTCTCTTCTTCCTTAGTTTTTATTCTCCTTTCTTTGTTCTTCAAAATCTTCAAGTGTATGGAGGTAGAGGTGAGAGAGAGGAGAGGAGTGGAGAGACATTTTTGCTTGCTCAAGAGAGGAGGAGGAGGAGGAGGAGGAGGAGGAGGAGGGGGGGGGGGGGGGGGGGGGGGGGGGGGAGTTGTAGGGGTGGGGAGGCGGGAGGCCAAGGGGCTTTGGTTTGGGTTTTTATATTAGAACCCTAATCTTTTCCCTCCCTCTCATAATGAGTTGCTCTAAACAAGGCGGCTCTTGGTTTCCCAAGGGTGGCTTCATTGCTTTTGAGGAGAAGACCCTTGGGTTCCCAAGTGTATAGGTACAATGTACCTAGACAAGATTCCCCAACTCTTAATCTCCACCCTAGATCTTTCCTTAGATGAAATCTTAGCCTTCCATCTTATCCTTTCACCTTCCCAGCTTAAGACCTCTTAAACGAAAACCCTAATTCAAGATTTAAAATTTAAAAGTGGTTGACTTGACCAAGTCAACCCATGCCATGGTCGACTATGCATGTGTTGACTTGGTCAGCACATGGCCCTTGGGTCCCCACTTTTGCCATGTCACTTGATGTGTCACCTCTACTTGTATGCCACCTCAATTCTACTTTCCATCTCACTTGATGACGTGGCATCCTTGCTTAGTTGGCTTCCATATACCATTTTATTTTATTATTTTAATTCCATCATCCCCTCTTATTATGTAATTAATGTATGATGATCTAATTCATCAATTATTTTTAAATTAAGATCATCTATGACCCATTGGGTCTAAATTGTGTAATTGACCCATTTTCTTGCCCATTCAATGTCCATTTCAACTTTTTAATTTCAAATTAAATTAAATTTCTCTGTTAATAAATAAAATTGCAATCCAAGTGGCCCATCCAATAAATTTATAAGCTGAGGAAAATCTTGGGTATTAAAATATTACCCTTTTTTGGAATTTTCTTCCAAAAAATGGGCGAAAGTAGGGTTTCAAACAAATCGTACAAATAGCTCAGGATGAGCTACTCTCATTTCTGACTCTAGTTCCCAAGTGGCTTCCTCATTACCGTGTTGGTCCCATACCACTTTGACTAACGGAATCGCTTTGTTCCTTAACACCCTTTGCTCCGTATCAATTACTCGGACAGGCCTCTAAACAAGGCGACTCTTGGTTTTCCAAGGGTGGCTTCATTGCTTTTGAGGTGAAGACCCTTGGGTTCCCAAGTGTATAGGTACAATGTACCTAGACAAGATTCCCCAACTCTTAATCTCCACCCTAGATCTTTCTTTAGATGAAAGCTTAGCCTTCCATCTTATCCTTTCACCTTCCCAACTTAAGACCTCTTAAAAGAAAACCCTAATTCAAGATTTAAAATTTAAAAGTGGTTGACCAAGTCAACCCATGCCATGGTCGACCATGCATGTGGTGACTTGGTCACCACATGGCACTTGGGTCCCACTTTTGCCATGTCACTTGATATGTCACCTCCATTTGTATGCCACCTCAATTCTACTTTCCATCCCACTTGATGACGTGGTATCCTTGCTTAGTTGGCTTCCATATACCATTTTATTTTATTATTTTAATTCCATCATCCCCTCTTATTATGTAATTAATGTATAATGATCTAATTCATCAATTATTTTTAAATTAAGATCATCTATGACCCAATGGGTCTTAATTGGGTAATTGACCCATTTCCTTGCCCATCTAATATCCATTTGAACTTTTTAATTTCAAATTTAATTAAATTTCTCTGTTAATAAATAAAATTAAAATCCAAGTGGGCCCATCCAATAAATTTATAAGCTGAGGAAAATCTGGAGTGTTACAATATTACCCTTTTTTGGAATTTTCGACCCGAAAATTGAGCGAAAGTAGGGTTTCAAACAAATAGTACAAATAGCTCAAGATGAGCTACTCTCATTTCTGACTCCAGTTCCCAAGTGGCTTCCTCATTACTATGTCGGTCCCATACCACTTTGACTAACGGAATCGTTATGTTTTGTAACACCCTTTGCTCCGTATCAATTACTCGGACATGCCTCTCGACGTAAGATACGTCGCTTTGCACTTCTTAGTCTTGCACATTCAGCACGTGTGATGGGTCAGGGTTGTACTTCCTCAGCATGCAAACATGGAATACATCATGCAGTTCTGACAACTGTGGAAGGAGTATCAGACAATATGCCACTTCCCCCACCTTCTTATGGATTGGGAAGGGTCCCACAAATCTGGGTGACAACTTCCCTTTCTTTCCAAACCTCATGTGTCCCTTTCATGGCGAGACCTTCAAGAATACTAGGTCTCCCACTTCAAACACAAGAGGTCTTCTTCTTCTGTCAACGTAGCTCTTCTGACGACTCTGTGTCGTGAACAGATGTTGTCGTATCACTTTGATCTATTTTGTCGTTTTTGTAACCAGATCAGGTCCAATTAGAGTAGGCTCACCGGCCTCTGTCCAACACACTGGGGATCTGTAGGGTCTACCATAGAATGCCCCAAATGGAGCCATCTTGAGGCTTGCCTAGTAACTGTTGTTGTATGAGAACTCGACCAGTGGTAGGTTAGAACTTGAAACGAAGACCATGTTGACAGTGAGGATGAGAGTGACGACTCTGAAGATTTTTGGAGAGATTCTGACGAAGAAGAAGATTATGAGTATCCTTATCAAGAAAATGTCAATCTAGGAAGAAAAGTCGTCCTAAAAGATAGGATAGTGGACTATCTAGAAAATAGTCTACAAAATATCTAGTTGACCGTCTGGGATCTCGTCTCTTCTGTCTCCCTTTTTGACAGAGTTCCAGATACTCCATCTCCTCCACGTCCAGAACTTCCTCAAGATGGCTCTGCTTAGGATAGTTTTTCATTATTTCTGTTTTCGAAAAACTGTACTTTTTGTATTTTATCTTACCATCCATATTGCTCCCCCCCCCCCCCCCCTTCTTCTCTTTTAGCAAAAGCCATATGTACTAAATGCACATTTTCTTATAAATGCAATGATATGGTTTGGTTTAGTATGATGTGTGTATTGATGTGTATAAATGTCGTATATGTCTTGTATATGATAGACTAACATGCAGGTTTGAATGAGATGGTTTTGTATTGGCATATTAGGGAGATAAGGGATTGGGCTGAGATGCTACACATATCCTTGGAGTTTAGGGGAGCACAAAATATTTGCTGCTGTTACTGGTCATGACAGTCTATGGAAAAAGGTGAATGCAAGCTTGAAAGCTTGGAGAAAAATCAACTTAGGGGCATCTAAGTTTGTGGGGAGCTGGGGAGAAAAAGCTAAGACGATAGCTTAGAGAATGGGAGAGGAAACTCAAAGGAAGCTAGGTATATTTGCCTAACCTAAGAAGAAATCAGCTAAAACTCAGCTTCAGTAGGGACAAACAAACCTTAATGCACGAAAAGTGTGCACTAAACCATGGGGGAGAACCATGAGTTAGAATTGACTTCAGTTAAGTACTAGATGCCAGAAGCATGGGGGAGTTCTTGAAACTGTTGCCTGTCTACTAATCCTTTGTCAATTGAATGACAAAATGAGAAAGAAAATAGTAGAAGGCAAAAGAAGTTTGGAAGGATCAAACTCAAGAAGATTTGGGGGGGAAATCTTCTCAACAAAAGTAGTGTTGCTGGCTAGGAAATCATGGGTGTATGAGGGAGACTGAATGATTATCTTGTTTAGTCTATGGATGCACATTAATGTTTTGGGACTAACCCCACTAATGATTTGTCTAGTGTTGCTTGGTTGTGTGCTTGAACAGGAAACACGAGTAAAAGAAGCAAGCTAATCAAGATTATGCGAAGACCATAGTCTTGTTGTCCATTTGAATATGCACACGTGATGTAATATTTTTTTGTATTCAAATGTGTTGTAATAAAGGGTGGGTGATGGGCACAGGAAAATGACTATTTTACCCTTATATTTGGACTAACATATTAGGGTGTTAGTCTCATGCATTAGTTTAGTTATTTGATTATTATTTGCATATTTGCTTTGAATCTTTTATTGTTAGATTAGGATTGCATTACCAAAAACTTGAAAATCCAAAAATATGAGTGAAAGTGGTTCATGCATTGAAAGTTAAAATCAATTTAGAACCATTGTCTTTTGGGGTGTGATGTTCGAAATTATTTTAGGTCATATATTGGGTGGTCTTCGTTTTGTTTTGATTTGATGTTATTTATCCACCCGCCACTCTGAGTCCGTGTTGAGTTTGTTTGTGTGTATGTGTGTCGGTTATTAATCTGTTAGTTTAGTTTAGATTTTCATTTTGGTTGAGTCAGTTTTTGTGTTTTTGTTGTCAGTCTAGAGTCATTCTTGTGTGTTTGTGTTTTTGTGCCTATTTGTTCTAGCAGGTTTGAAATAATAAAGCTATCTCAGGTATTTCTCAACTCAAATTGTTATGTTCTTATATTTTCTTCTAATTTGCACTTGATCACTGTAGATTAGGGAACATTGAGGACAATGTTCGATTTAAGTTTGGGGGTATTGGGGGGCCTACACTTTTGTGCGTTTCGTTTTTGAGTCCAAAAAAAAAAAATTTGAAAAATTTGAAAAATTTAATCAAATTTTTTTTTATTTTAGCATTAATATGTAGATGAAAATTTTTATATCATTCTTTTCCATTAGAAATTTTATAAAATTTGTGCTTGGAATAGTTTTTACACAGCCATGTTAATGTAGCTTGAAAAAGAAAAATATTCATAAGTTAAGTAATCACTGGAAAAATACCAGTGGAGACTTGTTATCCAGTGAGCTTTTGAGATATTCGATTTTTCTAAAGGTTATAAGTCATTCTTATTTTCTTTGATGTGCGCATTATTATTATTTTTAAAAGATCTCATTATTTCTTTGATTTTGGTCAAATATTGAGAACGACATTAAAATTGGATTATTAAGCTAGAAGTTTTCTGAATTTATTTGAAGCTAATGAAATATACGTATGAAGCTAAGGAACTGATATAGGCCATTATTTTGGTTCATCTAAGCCTTTGATGCCCACCTATATTGGTCATATTATCCTGGTAGTTCCCATTTTGAACATTGAATGTGAAGTGAAGCCTGATTTTTTGTTGTTAGGTATGTTAACCATACCTAACTCTGGTTGTGGAGTTTTAGCCTACATTGAAAAATCTGTGACCGATTCTAAGGCTCGGAAAAGGTTAGAGATGATTGTTATTGGGGTGGTACTCTGAGAAACTTATACCACTTGAAAAAGAAAAAAAAAAAAGCATAAAAAAAATTGAGAAAAAGAAAAGAAATAGAGAGGGAACACCCATACATCAAAAGAAGGATATGAAAAAAAAAATAGAAAAAATAATGTTTTAGAATTGTTGAGGGAAAAATGGAGGAAGAAATATCTCATCTAAATTTTGAAAACCTCTACTTTTTCTGTTCAATGTTTTTAATTTTAGAGTCTTTTTATCCTTCTTTGATATGACCCGGTCCTAAGCCACTTTTCGTCCTATTAGGAAGTCCTATTGATCCTCAGTTAATATGGTATTTAAAGTGGAGAATGGATGAGGAAGAATTATGATGTATTTTTTCAATGTACTCAGGACAATGGCATCCATTCAGGAGATCTATATTTTTCTTTGATATTATCCGTTCTTTGATGATAAATATGTGAGATATTTTTATTTGAAAAATTATTCCGCTCACATATACTTTTGTGAGAAAAATAACCCAATCTCTGAGGGAAGAGATATAACTTTGTGAGATTTCGAGTTGAAGCTCATTTTCAGCTCATGGTTGCCAAACTTGTGCGTATTTTGAAAAAGAAGGCTATTTTAATAGTGGCTATCACACACTACAGTCCGAGTATTAATTTTGTAAAATAATTTTGGAGTTGTATGATGCTTAAATTTTTGTTTAGATATTTTTATTGAAATTTGATGTTTGTGGGTATCATTACTAGAAGCCCTCACGAGACTATAACTTATCCACTAGTGGTGAGCTAGGGGTTTAAAGGCTTGTTGCATACGCTAAATGCAATCGAGAGTGCCAGCGAAAGTGGTGTAGTTTAGGATTTTTATTTTTGTTTTTAGAGTTTTTAGTTTTTGTTTTGCTCGAGGACTAGCAAAAGTCAAGTGTGAGGGTATTTGATGAGCACAGGAAAATGACTATTTTACCCTTATATTTAGACTAGTTACCCTTTGTTTTGTGTGTTTTATGATATGTTTAATTGGATTTTGGAAGTTTTGCAGGATTTATAGGGAAATACAAAATATGGGAATTCAAATGGTGAATTTTGCAATTTATGGGCATAAGTTCATATTTTTGGAAAGCTAAAATTTTTAATAATTATTTTAACACAATTTTAGGGGTTTTATTTGTAAACAATTTAATTCAAATCCATTTATGAGAGTTTAAACTAATTTAGTTCATTTTTAGAATTGAATGTAAATGGTAAAATTATTTATTAGATTTTTCATACTTTGAAAAGCCCATTTATTAAGCCCAATAAGAAAAACCCATGAAGAAATCCACAGAAGTCTATTTTCATCATCTCAAGATACATATGAGAAAATTCAAAATTTACAAGCCAAGAAAAGAGGATTTTCGAATTTGGCAAGGGGATTAAGGAAAAAGAAATAAAATAAGAAGGGAACAAAAAGAAGGAAGGTTTGACACATTTTCCGTATTTTGGACATAAAGTTTCACTCCAATGTCCGATTGCTTTGATTTATTTTGGGTTGGAAAGAATACTCCAATGGCTACAACTTTGTAGTTTATGACTTTTTCTGATGTGGACGTAAATTTTGGGATTTAAGCATGATAAATTTTCTAAAACATGGAGTTATAATCTTAACTTAGCAAAATTCTAGATTTAGATATCCAATATTTATTAATTATCTAACTTTCGAATTTAATAAAATATGAGATCTAATTTTATTATACAATCCATTGATTATAAAATTAATTTAAAAAGGTGGAGTGAACTTAAATAACCTCAATCTAATTTAAAATGCAAAGTTAAGAAACAAATAAAATATTTCTAACCTAGTTCCATCATTTCAAGGATTTTTATGAACAAATAAAAGAAAAGAATAAAAAAAATAATAATGAATTATTTACATAGTTTACAATAGAATTTAGACAAGTATCTAAGGCGGCATGTTATCCCATTTAAAAATAAAATCATGGTTTAGACTATGAAATCCTCTAAAATTATTAAATATAAATTCAAGTTTAGCATTTACTAAAATTCTAATTAGAAAAATTACGACGTCCATTAAATTAGAATTTTTCAATTTAAACCTTAGGCTTGAGATGGATTTACGCTTGCGTTTTCCAAATCTAAAATAAATTGTTCTTAAAAATATCCTTAGACTTGAAAATTCGAGTCCCACCGATCCTAACATTGGTTCTATTTTTCCTTGAAAAATTATTAAAATAAATATTTTTATAACATTAATAAGAATAATTAAAATAAAATGAAAACCATCATCATATCATATCAAATAATTTGGAAGATCGTACTTCTAATAAAGCTACCATGAATTTCATTTAAAAGTTAGAATATAAGAAAATACAATTCTTTGAAACTTATTACATAAAAATAAAATAAATGACTAACAAGAAATCAAATATTTTTCTCTATCTTTTAGGCATCCAAATTCAGCCCCTTCAATGCCTTGCTCGGTTACATCTTTCCATTGTTCGAAAGGTGCTCATTTTATAAGCATGAGGTGAGAACATAAAGCAAACAATGGGTCCTTTTGATTTCAGTCGATTCTCTCCTTCAAGATTTCATTCTATTGTAATGACCACTGTCCTAGCTAAGCCTTGATTTTCTCTCTTCCGTGTTGGCATGGGTGGATTAACGTCGTGTGGGTCCCAACTGGCTGCAAGATTTTTTCTTAGATCTCATCATTCTCTTCTTCGGTCACAACAAACCCTTTTTTTTTCTCTTTTATATTCTTATCACTCAATATTGTAGGACTTCCAACATATGCAAATCCTAGGATTGGCCAGTTGTAGCCATCCTTTATTTTCCATCTCCTTTACACGGTTCAAGCAAATCTTTTCCTTTTTCCATTTGTGGGACAGTGGGTAGAAGGATCGGCCAACACAACCTTTTCTTTATTTCTTTCCTGGCTTTCATCTATTCTCTTTCCATTCCCTTCTTCTATTGGACTTGGATGGAACAGTGGACCCATTGAAGATTTTGTAAAATTAACCACCTTTGTAAAAAAATAGAAAAGGTATTATTTTAATTCAAATTCTCATAATGGATTTTAATTAAAATAATTTACAATGAATCCCAAAATTAGGTGGTAAAATTACAAACTTTTCAAATTTGACATTGTGACCTACTTTCTCCATTTTTTATACCCATTTGTTGTATTTTTTAGAATATTCTATAAACTCAAAAACATATTAAACATATCTAATATTTACAAAATAAAGGCTAATTAATCTAATATTTAAAGGGTAAAATGGTAGTTTTATGGTGTTCATAAAAAACCCCCAAACTTAGATTTTGCTAGTCCTTAAGCAAAACAAAAACTAAAAAAAAAAACTCCTAAACGACACCACTTTCGCTGGTACTCTCGATTGCATTTAGCATATGCAACAAGCCTTTAAACCCCTAGCTCACCACTAGTGGACAAGTTGTAGTTTCGTGAGAGATTTTAGTGATGATACCCACAAACATCGAATTTTTTTAGCAAAAAGCTCATAGACAAAAATCTAAATATCATACAACTCTAAAATTCATTTTACTAGGCTTATACTCGGAGTGTTGTGTGTGCTAGCAGAATATTAAGACAGTCTTGTTTTTCCAAATACACACAAGTTTTGTAACCATCATTGGAAACTGCGTTTTGACTTCAAACTTCACGAGATATATCTCTCAGAAAGACTAACGCTCAAAGGTGGGTTTATTAATAGATGCCACTTTCCTAAGAACGTTGAGTCAAACACTATTATTTTTCCTCCTCTATTCTCTACATGAAATACCTTATTTAGACTTAGGATCAATAGGACTTCATAATGGGACAAAACGTGGCTTAGGACTGGGACATATCAAAAAAAGGATAAATGACTCTAAAAATTTACACTTTGATAAGAAAAGGTTAGAGGTCTTCATAATAAGAGCACGATATTTTTCCTCTAATATTTTTCATTTTTTTTAAGTATTTCTATTTTGATTTTTCAAACCTTATTTTCTTTTCTCTTTCAACATCCCTTTTTTGATGTATGGATGTTCCCATTTTTTTTCTTTTCACCATAACATATATATATATATATATATATATATATATATATATATATATATATGTATATATATTTGTGAATCCTATCCCAAATTCTTCCATAACCTTTTCTCATATGAAGATAGGTCCTGGATATAAATTTTTGGCTCAAACTCCATGTCCGGAGTTGGGTATGGTAGATATGGCTAGTCAATAAAAAAAACTATATTAGGCTTAACTGTGGAACTATCAAGATGAAATGACCAAAATAGGTGGGCTTGAAGGCTCAAACGATCCAAAAATGGCCTATATCCTATCCTAAGCTTCATAAGATGATTTCATTGTTTCAAATAAATTTGGAAAAATTTCAGGCATATTAACTCAAATTTGATGGCGTTCTTAGTAATATAACCAAATCAAAGGATAATGAGATCTCACAATGACTCAATGCGCTTATCAAAGAAACAGGAGTTTATTTATAACCCTCAGAAGGATACAATGGCCTTAAAGTTCACTAGGTTTAAGTCTCCACTATTATTCCTCTATTGATCACTCGACTCATGAGTATTCTTCTTTCTCGTACTAACATTAATATGGCCGTGTACAGGTATTTCTGAACATAAATCCTATAAAAATCTTTCCGAAAAAGTATGATATAAAAATTTTTATTTATGTCTTAATGCTAAAAATGTGACTCTTTTTACATCAGATCGTCAAGATGCATGCTTTTCTTAGACTTAAATTGACAATCTTGTTAAGTACCAAGGAGTCTTAGTCTTTCCGGACTTACTCTACCTTTGACTAAATCCAATAAATCTGTCTATTTTCACTTATAGGTCTATGTTTTGCTACTGTCACACAACGAACTCCTTGATCAGATATTATTCCATTACAATTCCCACTCCACATTTGTGACAAATTCCTAGCCTCTTAGCTTTCCTCATTGCAGCTAGAGTGCTTCGACCACAAAGAGGTCTGGGTCCTCTTGGATTTCCAGCTTCCTCACTTTATAGCTAAGGAAATGATTTTCCTACACAAGTTGGGGGGAACTTGTGTTCTATACAGACACAATCGAAGACAAAAACTCGACTGTCTACGTGCATGACTCCTATCCAGTTCTTTAACGTCTGCTAGTCACAAAGACAAAGATGGATGATGGATGCTGATTTTTTTTTTTTAGATGGATGATAAATGAGCTTAGTATCCCCAAACTTAAATTGAACATTATCCGTAATGTTCCATAATCTACACAGGCCAAGTGTAAAAGAATAAATATTTTAGAAAACGAACAATCGGGGTTCAGACATACCGTGAAATGCATGAGGTGCAAAATGGACCAAATAAAAAAATCCTAAACTGACTCGATGAAAACCTATACTAAACACTGAAGACTCAGACGGACTCAGACATATACAGATGGATAAGTGTATTTGGGTAATAGAAAGAATGAAGATGGGTAGGTGAGTGAATGGGTATGGGTCCTCAAATCAGTTACTGGTGCACAGGATTGGCTATCGCGACCTCGTTCTCTTCTTCAAGAATGGGGAACTCTAAAAATGGCTTTTATTGTTGCCCATTAACCTTGAACGCACGACCACTCGTAGGATGCCTGATCTGTACTGCCCCATGTGGAAACACTGATGAAACAATGAATGGACCTGTCCATTTGGACCTTAGCTTCCCAGGAAAAATATGCAACCTTGAATCGTACAACAAGACCTTCTAAGCAACTGTAAAAGATTTTCTCAAGATGTGTTTGTCATGAAACACTTTCATCTGGTCTTTGAACCTTTTGGCTGTGTCATAGGGTTCATTTCGTAATTTCTCAAGCTCAACCAGCTGAAGTTTCCGATGTTGTCCCCCCAGAGTCTAGAACAAAAATGAAGTTTTTGATTGCCCAATAGGCTTTGTGCTCTAGCTCGACCGAAAGATGACATGCTTTCTCATAAACCAGGCGGTAGGTGACATTCTTATAAGCGTCTTGAAAGTTGTACGGTATGCCCATAGTGCATCAATGAGTCTGGAAGACCAATCTTTCCAGGTTGGATTGACTGTTTACTCGAGAATATGCTTAATCTCTCTATTTGAAATTTCCACTTGGCCACTTGTTTGCGGATGATAGGGAGTAGCCACCTTGTGCATCACCCCATATGATTTTAGCAAGTTATCAAATGGGCGATTGTAAAAGTGCTTACCCCAATCCTAATGATGGTTCATGGAATTCCAAGTCTAGAGAAAACATTTTCTTTAAGGAAACAGAGGACAACTTTGTGGTCGTTGGTTTTGCATGGTACCGTTTCAACCCATTTTGACACATAGTCGACCCCTACAAGGATATATAGATTGCCAAAAGAGTTAGGGAATGGTTCCATGAAATCGATGCCCCAAACATCATAAAGCTCAATGGTTAGGATGGGGTTTAAAGGCAACATATTTCTATGGGAGATACTACCCAATCTTTGACATCTGTTACATGAGACTCAAAAAGTGTGGGTGTCTCAAAACATGGAGGGCCAATAAAATCCACACTGCAAGCTTTTTGCAATTGTCTTTCTAGTGCTGAAGTGCCCTCCACAGACCTAGTCAGTGCCTTCCACAGACCTAGTCATGGCAGAAACTTATGACACGTTGCTCTTCTTCTAGGACACAACGACGAATGATTTGGTCTGCATGGTGTTTGAACAGATAAGGGTCATCCCAGATAAAATTTTTGACCTGAACCAGAAATTTAGACCTATTTTACTTAGTCCAATGTGGGGGCATTTGAACAGTAACAAGATAGTTAACAATATGCGCAAACCGTGGTACTTTGGACACTAACATGAGTTGCTCATCAGGGAAGGACTCAATGATAGAATGCTTCTCATCAATGAACGCAGTTATAAATCTAGACAAGTGGTCTGCTACCACATTCTCGGAACCTTTCTTGTCCCGGATTTCAATATCAAACTCTTGTAGCAACAGGATCCATCAGATCAGGCGAGACTTATCATCTTTCATAGAAAAGAGATACTTAAGTGTTACATGATCAGAATAGACAATGACTTTCGAACCCACTAAGTAGGATCGAAATTTGTCTAGTGCAAATATGACTGCCAACAACTCTTTTTCCGTGGCGGAATAATGAAGCTGAGCATCATTGAGAGTTTTGCTAGCTAGTAGATAACGTGAGGCAACCGATTTAACCTTTGTCCTAGCACGACACCTACTGCATAATCGGAGGCATCACACATAATTTTAAAGGGAACAGACCAATCAAGTGGCTGTATTATTGGAGCGGAGGTCAGAGCGGTTTTCAATTTTTCAAAGGCGTGAACGCACTCATCATCAAAATCGAAACTAGCATTCTTGGTCAAGAGTTAATGGAGAGGTTTAGAAATTTTACTGAAATCTTTGATAAACCTCCTGTAAAAACCAGCATGGCCTAAGAATGACCTGATCTGTTTAACGGTTTGGGGTCTTGGTAAATTAGAGATCAGATTGACTTTTGCTTTGTCTATTTCGATACCCTTTTCAGAGATAATGTGCCCCAGTACTATGCCATGTTTCACCATAAAGTGACATTCCTCCCAATTCAATACCAGGTTCTTTTCTTGGCACCTGATTAACACAAGGCTCAGATGGTGCAGACACTCTTCAAAAGTAGACCTGAACACAAAGAAGTCATCTATGAAGACTTCTAAGAAATGTTCGACCATATCGGAAAAGATGCTGATGATGCACCGCTGGAAAGTGACAGGTGCATTGCACAACTCGAATGGCATACAGCGATATGCAAACATACCGAACGGACATGTGAAGGTGGTCTTCTCCTGATCCTCAAGAGCAATGTAGATATGGTTATAGTTGGAATAACCATCAAGGAAACAATAGAATGCATGACCGGCTAAACGCTCAAGCATCTAATTGATGAACGGATGAAGGAAGTGGTCCTTTCGAGTGACAGTATTCAGCTTACGACAGTCAATGCAAACTCTCCAATCCCTTTGGACGCGGGTTGGCACCAACTCATTATCCTGATTCTTGATTACCGTCACACCCGATTTCTTATGTACAACTTGTATCAGATTCAACCATGCACTGTTAGAGATCAGGTAGATAATAGCCGCCTCGAGAAGTTTTAAAATCTCAACTATTACCACATCCTGCATTTCCAGATTTAGTCGTCTCTGTGGTTCTCTAGATGTCTTCGAATTTTCTTCCAAGTGAATTTTGTGGATGACCACAGAGGGGTTAATTCTTTTGAGATCAACAATGGACCATCCAATAGCTTCGCGGTGATCTCTTAAAACAGGCAGAAGTTTAGACTCCTGCTCAGAAGTTAAATCGGGATCTATGATAATAGGTAAAGTGTCTAATGGTCCAAGATAAGAATATTTAAGTGTCTCAGGGAGTGGCTTGTGCCTTAATTTCGTTGGCTTCTCGACAGAGAGGATCGGAGTAGATTGAATAACGGGGAGAGGTTCGAATTTGGTGAACTTTCGCGTATATGGAGATGCGTCAAGCATAGCGTTCACTTATTGTTTACCATTTTCATTAAAGTTTATGCTAAAAGTGGACAAAGACTTCTCAAATGGGTGGGTCATCACAAATGAAGTGAGCGAAGGACTCTTGGACAGAACTCTGGATCATATTAACCTCGCACGGATAGTCTGTACAGAGAGGTTGTCGTATAACAATAGTTATCAGGCAAGCCTTCAGATGGCTCCATTCGAGGCTTTATATGGTAGGCCTTGTAGATCACCAGTGTGCTGGACAGAGGCTGGTGAGCCTGCACTGATTGGACCTGAACTAGTTACGGAGACTACAACACAAATTTAGTTGATACATCAGCACTTATTGACTGCACAAAGTCGGCAAAAGAGCTACGCTGACAAAAGGATAAGATTTCTTGAATTTGAAGTGGGGGACATGGTATTCTTAAAGGTCTTGCCACGGAAAGGACACATGAGGTTTGGGAAGAAGGGGAAACTGTCACCAAGATTTGTGGGACCGTTTCCCATCATGAGAAGAGTGGGGGATGTGGCTTATCAGATAACACTTCCTTCACAATTGGCATCTCTACACGATGTGTTTCACGTGTCGATGTTGAGAAAGTATAATCCCGATCCGTCCCATGTATTGAATGTGTAAGACATAGAAGTACAAAGCGACGTGACAGACGTCGAGAAACCAGTTAGAATACTAGAGACTGAGCAAAGGGTGTTGCGAAATAGAGCGATTCAGTTTGTAAAAGTGGTATGGGATCGACATGGTGTTGAAGAGGCCACATGGGAACTTGAATCGAAGATGAGAACAGCTCACCCCGAATTATTTATGTAATTCATTTTGGAACCCTACTTCGTTCGATTTTCGGGACGAAAATTTTAAAAAGAGGGTTATATTGTAACACCTCAATTTCTCAATAATATGAATATTTACGAAAATACCACTAGATTGGTGAATTTAATAAATGTGATTGTAAATGAGGAAATGGTGGGGCCCATTGTTCAAATTAAAATCATATGAACATATTATAAGGGCCAATTTATCATGAATGGGTAATGAACATCAAATTGGGTCAATATGGTTAATTGGGTCAAAGGATCCAATTGGGACCCAATGGGTCATAATGGACTTATTAGACCATTGGGTGAGCCCAAATTTAATGGGGTTAAGCTGAATTGATTGGAAATTAAGTGGAGCATAAATGGGTAGGCTTGATGCACATGTGAAAACCAAATGCAAATGGCTAAAAAAACCCATAAATGGGTCATGACGTCAAAAAGGGTCAACAAGCTAAATGGGGACCCAATGGATTGGATTGACCATGTTGACCATGGTTGACCGTGTGGGCCCTTGAGTGAGCTCAATTGTGAGTCAAATTAGGTCGAGTTGGATTGGAATGAGTTGCATTTAAATTAAATGGTTGGGTCGACTCAAGTGTAATAAATGAATGGCAATTAATGTGGTGAGTTAAGCCATTGAGTTGGGGTGAGCTAAAATGGAAATCAAAGAGGTCTTATTTCCATTGAGTCAAATGGAATATGAGGAAGTGCCTTGGTCTCAAACAAACCAAAACAAGTCCCACACGTTGGGGACTTGTAATGGTAGCTTCCATGCATAATGTTAAATGGAATTGAATGAGAATGAGATAAAAATCTCATGGGAATATGGAGGGGTTTCCATCACATATGGAAACCCAAGCCTCCAACGTTGGGATGCCAATGGGTGCATTGGTTGGCAGCAAGTGTCTCATTGGCATGAGCAAGATTTGATGAGGATTAAATGGGTGATATGGGGTTGTTTAACAAAAGGAATGAACACCTCATTTGGCCGAATTTGTCATTGCAAGTCTTAGAAATCCATCTCCCTCCCTCTCTCTCCAAACTCATTCTCTTGGCCGAACTAGCTAGTGGTGTTTTCACCAATTGATTAAGCATATAATCAGCAAAGGAAGAGAGGCTAAGAAAGATAGGAAGGCAAGGAGCAAAGGCAAGGAAGTTTGGTAAGTGTTTATGTGCTATTTTGTTTAATAATATGGGTTAAGTGGGACATGATTTGGCCATGGGAGGGCCAAATCTACCAAAGGTTTAGAGTATGATTATTGATGTGTAGTTAGATGGAAAACATGGACATAGGGTTCGGCCACTTTGGATGGCCGAACCCCATGAAATAATATGGTTTTGAGTAATGGTTTTGTAAGTTTAAATCCATGTAAAACCATGAAGATTGGTACATGTTTTTGATGAGGCAAAATAGTTGTTAAAGAAGGTTTAAAACATGGATTTGAATGTCATGATTGGCCATGGAAGGGCCGAATTCATCAAGGACTTAAACCTTGTTTAAAGGTTGTTTAAAATGATAAAAAGATATCATTGGGTTCGGCCACTTTGGATGGCCGAACCCCATGAAATCTATTTGGGTGTTTTGATGGTTTTTGGAGGCTAAAAACCATGCAAAAATTATGGAGAATTATATGTGTTTAAGATACAAGATAAATTATTATGAATCAAGGATTTAAAGGTCATGATTTGGTCATGTATGGCCGAATTAAGCAATGGTTTAAAATTGTATGATGAGGTTTAAAAGATAGAAAATATGGGCCATAGGGTTCGGCCACTTGTGAGGGCCGAACCCTATGAAATGAGTTGACAAGTTTATGGTTAATAATGATGGTTTTTGACAAATAAAAACCATACAAGGTTATGGAGTTTTTATGTGAATTAAATGAAGATAAATTTACTATTTTTGGTTGGCCATTGAATGGCTGAACCATGTGTTTGATCATGGTTAAATGCATGCCAAAACCATGAATAATCATGGGAAGCATTGAACCAAGAGAACCATTGGGTTCGGCCATGGGTATGGCCGAACCCCATGGACCATTTTATATGGATTTAAAGGATGGTGAGTTATATGGACTGTTTTTGTTGAATTAAAGGGTTTCAAACTTGAATATCATGGAACATTATGAAGTGTTTAAAAAGGGATCTAAGTGAACATTTGGACAAGGCATGGGTCGGCCATTTCATGGTCGAACCATGGTGTTCTATGGCTAAGTTATGACAAAGAGATTCAAATGTGAAAGCCATAGGGTTCGGCCATATGTATGGCCGAACCCCATGGACCATGGTTATGGGGTTATGAATCAATTTCATAGAAATAATTGGTGGTTTTAAAGTTTATGCATGATAAAATTATTTATTGGTAGCAATGGCAATTTTGTGAATAAGTGTAACAATCAAGAGATGAAAGAGGGGACCTAAGTACATAAGTGAGGTTCGGCCAAGATGTATGGCCGAACCCCACTTATAAATATTTTTGGATATTGATTTTAATGGGCTGTTTTAATGAAGCTAGTGGATGGAATTATTAAATCAAGGGACTTGATTTGGGGACTTTAAAACAATGACAAAATTGGAAAAGAAAAAGGGACCAACTTAGATGATAAGGTTCGGCCATGTTAAATGGCTGAACCCCATTCAAATGTGTTATGGGATTAGAGTCGATTCATGGTTTATGTGAATAAGGTGACGGATCTCTTTGACGGCACACTAGTCGTGATCGGGTGACGCTTGAAAGGAACGGTCACTTAAGCGAATTCTCAGTAGGTTTCCTACCTACGTGTAACCACTTTTACACTTGTTTTCATAATGGTGTGAGACATTGTTATACTATTATTTATCATATTTTGAATGATGAGATTTATTTACATGTTGCATCTATTCATTGACATCTCATGCATGGACATGGGATGATGACTATGGAACCTGGAGCCCACACTCCGGTGATATGCTGTGATGCAACTGTGAAACCTCCTTAGGCCATGAGGGTCCCGCCAGGAGTAGTATCATGATGATGATAATACATTGGTCTCCTTAGGCGATGCAGGTCCCGCCAGGAGAAATGTTATAATGATGAGAAATACATTGGTCTCCTTAGGCGATGCAGGTCCCGCCAGGAGAAATGTTATAATGATGAGAATCACATTGGTCTCCTTAGGCGATGAGGGTCCCGCCAGGTGAAATATTATGATGATGAGAGCCTCAGCGGCCTCCTTAGGTGATGAGGATCCCGCCGGGAGGAATATCATAAAAAAGAAATGAAAGTGTATTGTGATTTACCTTGACGATGAGAGTCTCGTCAAGTGATGGCTATGTATATGCATGATGGGAGGGACTCATTACATGTGCATATTTACATAGCATTGATTTACCTGTTTTGATGACCATATATATTATGATATATGCATGCTTTTATATACTAACCATGTGGTAGCCCTAATCGGAAATCCTACTGGGCGCGTTGATCTAACGTCCTAATTCTATCCTTAGAGGATTATGCAGGAAAAGGAAAAGGGAAAGAGAAGGTCATGGACCTGGAGGGGAGCCAAGCCTAAGCACTTGATTATTGGAATGGAACCATATTTACTGTCATTTGGACTACATTTTATGGATATGTAATAGTTAGTAACCTTGCTATTGTTTGATTACAATTATGATAATGATTAGTTTGACATGGTTTGAAATGGTTAGTTTAAAGTAAACTTGACTTGTACTTTGCTATCAGAGAATGTATAGTTAACATAAGATTGCTTATATTCCGCATCAGTTTAGTTCCGCAATTAGTTATTTCTATTTCGCATGTTTTTGAATAGTTCCATGTGTGTATTATCTATCATGGTCTAGTCCATGCACACATGGGTGGCCAGTTAAGGGTCGGACTTGGGAAATCCGAACTTAGCTCGCGTCGTGACGCAGCCCGCTCTCTTCCGGTGTTATTCTATTATTATTAAAAAAAAAATTAGACTCTGATTTCTCGGAGAGGGCGGGGCGTTACAGTGCAAACCAAAGTCTAGAGCTTCCCTTGATTGTGTTTTCCGTGAGCCCTTAGTCCTCCTCTCTTTTATCAACTTCCACCGATCCTATTTCCTCAAGATAGCAATTGCCGTGTTTTAACAAAGGGAGGAATCCCTTTTGGCGCATAACTCCTAAATGGCAACCCATCCTATCTTTATTTGGACACCTTCTTTATCTAGAATTCCCCTAGTTTCACTCTTTGAGAAAGGAAAGGACTCCTTTTTAAGACACTCCAATCCATGCGCATAACCCTATACACGGCCATGCAATATTTATTTTTATTCTTAGATATCTTCTTTATTTAATTTTTAGACAATTCTTGGATATGCAAATCTTAGATATCTTCCCAAGATATGCTAGCATATTACATAGATATGCATATCACTCATGCGTATAAACATGGATTTAATATCTAAAAATCGGCCATGCAAAATTATCCCATTCTTAATCCCTTATTTATAGATATTGTATTATCAATTAAATTCAACTCCATTTAATTTTTAATGAAAACAATTCCACAATCTGTTGGGTCTGAATTGGGCAAAGACCCAATACTTTTACCCATCTAATGTCCATATCTAAAATTCACAAATTAAATGGGTAATATTCATATATATTCATAAATTGAAAAACCGGGGTGTTATACTGGGTGCGATGTCTAGCGCCCTACTCTACCTTAGATGATGACACAGGAAATGGAGGAAGCGAAGGACGCGATCGGAGCCAAGCTTCAAGAGCTTGGATGAGCTAGATTTATTTATTTAAGTTTTATTGATGGAAATGCAATTTGAGTAATTAGCTTGTTGGGACTATAATAACTTAGACTATTTACTATGGTTTGGACTTTTATTTTAGACATTTTAAGGTTAAGGTAATTATTATTAAGTGATGTACTTCCTTGCTATTTAGTAATGAGTAGGATAGAACTCTAATTATAATTCCGCAGTTATGTTTAATTCCGCAAGCTTAGCCTTATTACGTGTGAACCATTTTAGTGGCACCACGTACACGTATGGTTGGCCAGTTAAGGGCCGGGCTTTGGAAGCTCGGACTTAGCTCGCATCGTGACGTCCCACTCTCTCTCACTCTTTATTTCAAAAAAAAAAAAAAAATAGACTCTGATTTTCGGCGAACGAAAGAGGGCAGGGCGTTATAGTTGGTATCAGAGCGAAACCGAAAAATGAATCTTTCGAAATAAGATTAAGACAGTATCATGTCTCACTGACAGATAAGAATCCCAACGGACAGACTCTTCGGAGTCCGCTATACGGGGGCCGGATTAATTTACTTTGTTAGACTCAAACTGAAGCATTCAATCTAAGAGCAACATTTCACAAAAACGAATGATAGCAAGGGAGGGACAATCACTATAAGTTGGATTTATCAAACATAGCAAGATAGGACATATTTCCCCGAAAATGAGAACCATCAATGATTTTTCCCCCAAACTAAGGAACAACACTTGATAGGTAGGAAAATTTCCCCAAAAATGAGAAACATCCGGATTCTTCCCCAAATTGAGAAACAGTGATGGATTATCAAACATAGCAAAATATGAGACATTTCCCCGATTTCCCCAAATTGAGAAACAACACTTGATACTTAGGAAAATTTTCCCAAAGACAAGAAATACAAGGTGCTTATTTGGTAATTCCCCAAACAAGAGACATTATGTGATACTTGGGAAGTTTTCCCCAAAAATAAGGGTGCTTATTTGGCAATTTCCCCAAAATATGAAAACACAAACTTTACGAAGAAACTAAGTCGACAATGTTTCAATGACTTTGGAAAATACCTCTAAAGAGAAGAACCCGACAAAACCCACTTGTGGAGGAAGAGGTACAGCAACCTCATCAGGAGGAAAAGGTACAACAACCTCATCAGAAGGAAGAAGTACAACAGCCACCCCAAGAAGAGGAGCAGAATGGCGTAAATATTCCCGTGGTACCTCCCGAGCTACAGAACTTAGTGCAAGTTGTAGTCACTTCCGTTTTACAGCAACTCTTGAACGAGAATGGAGACACAACCTCCAATGAAACACAGGACCGAAGAGGTTAGGGTGGGGGAAATACCTTTCGCCCTCACAAGATATTCAAACCCAACTTTGGGAGACCTTCAGCCTCTACTGGAAGTTTCTGTTTCCAGTGTGGTCAGTAAGGGCCATTTCAAAAGAGAGTGTCCACAAAACTATAAATCTTCGAGCTTCAGGGTTCTTTCCGTCGTCCAGCTCGACCAGCTCAGTCATAAGGACCTAGAGCACATGACCCGACAGGATGGGCACCTACTCTGCCAGGATTTGGACGACTGAATACTTTGGTTTCTCCTCCAGAGACAGCGGATCATTTAGTGATTCAAGGTATGACAGTAGTTTGTAGTTCATATGCTTATACGTTATTTGATTTGGGAGCATTCCACTCTCTTGTATCTACTGCCTTCACATCTGTTACTAGCACTTTAGTACAACAAATGTCCACTGCACTTACTATAGTATCCCCTATTGGTAGACGATGACGACAATTGGTGGGTATATCGGTCCCACGATAGATACAGTGGTCCAATGGTAGATATGATGGTGCTATGGATAGATATTATCTTCCCATGGATGGGGTTTCCATGGTGGTTTGGATTGATGCCAGATAGTGGCATTAGAGACGTATCGGTCTTGTGAGGGACATTTTTGTCCCATAGTTGACATATTGGTCCTATGATAGACATCTTGATTCCATAGTCGACGCATTGGTCGTATGTTAGACCTGTTAGTCCTATGACAGACATATTAGTCCTACGAAGGTATTAGTTATGCCCATGAATGGATTATACACATGGAGGGGTTATATTCATGGATCTGATGGACAAAATCTTTCGTCCCTAATTGGACAAGTTTGTAATCATGTACATTAACAATCTCTTGATTGATTCCAACAATTGCGAGGAGCATACAGAACATCTAAGGATAGTCTTGGACACCCTGAAGAAAAATCAATTAAATGCCAAAGCAAGCAAGTGCGAGTTCTGGCTATCTGAGGTCAAGTTCTTAGGACATGTCACATGCAACAATGCAATATGGGTCGTGGTAGATCAATTGACCAAGTCCGCACACTTCCTTGAATTTGAGGTGGGAGACTTAGTGTTCTTGAAAGTCTCGCCACAGAAGGGACACATGCGATTCGGAAAGAAAGGGAAACTATCGCCTAGATTTGTGGGGCTGTTTCCAATCCTAAAGAGGGTGGGGGAGATGGCTTATCAATTGGTACTTCCTCCACAGTTGTCATCTTTGCACGATGTGTTCCATGTGTCCATGTTGAGGAAATACAACCCCGATCCTTCACACGTGTTGAACGTGCAAGATGTGGATGTGCAAAGCGATGTAACTTATGTGGAGAAACCAGTCAGAGTGATCGGGAAAGAACAAAGAGTACTACGGAACCAAGCCATTCAGTTCGGCAAGGTGGTATGGGATCGACATAGTAATGAGGAGGCCACCTGGGAACTTGAATCAGAAATGAGGGCAGCTCATCTTGAGCTTTTTGTATAAGTTATTTGAAACCCTACTTCGCTCGATTTTCGGGACGAAAATTTCAAGAGGGTAATATTGTAATAGCCCGGATTTTCAATGCAATAAATATATTGGCTATTATTTATTTTAATGGTTAAAAAATTAAGATTCATAGATGGAATGGATGTTAGATGGATCAAAGTTGGGGCAATGGCCCAAGTATGGTCCAATGGACCATGGGTAGGATTAATTTTATTTAATTGGGCCAATGTGGTCAATTGGGTCAAATGCCCAATTGGGACCCAATGGGTCAAGATGGATTGATGATTAGGGTAAATGGGTAAGGAATGGATTTAGATTCATAGATGGAATGAATGTTAGATGGATCAAAGTTCGGGCAATGGCCCAAGTATGGTCCAATGGACCATGGGTAGGATTAATTTTATGTAATTGGGCAAATGTGGTCAATTGGGTGAAATGCCCAATTGGGACCCAATGGGTCAAGATGGATTGATGATTAGGGTAAATGGGTAAGGAATAGAATTAATCGGGTCTTGGACCCAATTATGATCAAAAGGCATGGGGTCCACCTCATCAAGTGAGGTGGCATGTGGGCTATGGCACAAGTGGGGCCGGCCACCATGGTTGACTTGGTCAACCATGAGTGAGTTCATGGGTGAATTAAAGAGGATCAAGTGTAGGAGTGGATATCCAAGTGGCATGGCCAAGTGGGACCCAACTCCACCTCATCAAGTGAGGTGGCGTGTGGACCAAGGCACATATGGGGCCAACCACCATGGTTGACTTGGTCAACCATGGGTGAGTTCATGGGTGAATTAAAGAGGATCAAGGAAGTGAATTGAATTAAATTATTTAATTAAATCACCTAAGTTAATTTGAAATAAATTCCATGCTTGAGTTAGGAGTTGAGTTGCATTTAAATGGAGTGAATCAAATGGGGGTGAGTCACATGGAAGATAAGATGGAGTGAGTCAAAGAGGTTTTCCATCTCATTGAAACCACTCCACCAAAACCGTTGGAGAAGGGTGGTGTGTACCATGTGGAGGGCATGCACCCCCTTTGGCTAGACAAAGAGCTTATGTGGAGGCATACAAGACCATGGTTGGTCAAAGGGGAGGTGGGTGGTTTCATCTCATGGAAACCAAGCCCAAAACCGTTGGAAGGGTGGTGTGTGCCATGTGGAGGCATGCAAGATCATGGATTGGTCCAAGGAGAGGTGGTGGTTCCATCTCATGCAAACCACTAACCACCAAAGGGAAACCACAAGCCAAAACCGTTGGTTGAAGGTGGTATGTGCCATGTGGAGGGCATGCACTCCCTTGTTTGGTCAATGGACTCATGGGGAAGACTCCACATTGATGAGGGTGGAGTCTTGACCAAGGAAACCCAAGACAAGATGGAAAATGGCTAGGCCTTCCATCTCATCTCATCTCACTATCCCTCTCTCGCTCAAGGCCGACCTCTCTCATTGAGCAAGAGAAGGAACACTTAGAAGTTCTCTATATTCACTCCTCTCCCTATGACAAGAACCCTAGGTCTGACCCTCTCACAAGACACAAGAAAAAAAAAAGAGACTAAGGGATTTTACATTCTCTTCTCCTCTCCCTCTCTCAAACCTTCACCAAGGCCAAACCATCTCTTTGGGTTTTTCATCTTGTACCCTCTCCTTCTCCAACACACTCTTGGCCGAAGATCAAGGAGGAAGAAAGAAGAAAGACTAAGGAAAGAAAAGAGCAGAGGAGCAAGTCGGAACGGAAGAAAATGGAGGAGTCGCAGAATCGGTACGTATGGTTTAGTATGGTTTATAAATTAAAAGAGAGTTAAAGGAAACCATGGAATTCTATTTTTGGATTGGAGAGTGGGCCAAAATATTATGGGCCATGGATTTAAAATCCATCCAAGGAATAAGATGGAAAATGGAGAAAGCCCTAAACGGGTGAGATAGATGTTAAGAATGAAGATTAAGGACAATATGTATGCATGCATGCCTTAAGCATGAAAAATGGTCAAGGATCATGGTTCGGCCCTTGCATGGCCGAACCCTAATTATTATGTATGTATGGTTAGGGACCTCATGCATGTCCAAGATAAGGAATATGATCAAAGATCATGGGTTGGCCTTGCATGGCCAAACCCTAGATTGTTATGCATGGACCATTGAGGACTAAAAAGGGATTGGATGAGGTTCAGCCATGGTGTATGGCCGAACCCCATCAAGTGATCTAACCATTGGTATTTGATGGATAAGAGAAAATAATGAACCATAGGGTTCGGCCATGTTGTATGGCCGAACCCCATGGAAGGATGTTGGTAATTGTTAATGGGTTTTTAAGGGTGAAAATCATGGAAGAGTATTAATGATGTTAAATGGTCTCAAATGTTGTAAATGGTGAAGAACCATTGACCATGGGTTCAGCCATGTTGTATGGCCGAATCCCATGGAGAGAATTTGATGGACTTAGATGTATGTGGACCATGAATCATTTTGATGGACCATTTGGGATCCATGCATGTAATGTTTAGTTATGGATCTATGTTTATGGATCATTTATGGACCTAAGTATGGGTAAATAAATTTGGTGATTACCTATGGAAGGAAATAATGACAAAATGGTGAAAATGAAGGACAATGGGTTCGGCCATGTTGTATGGCCGAACACCATGGAAAATGTTTCGTGGACTTAGGGTTTTACAAATGTTAAATGATTAACTTATGTGTGTTTGGATAAATGAATAAAAAAGATGGCATGATCTTGGACCCACATGATTAAAATGATAAGAGAATAAAAAGGGGACCAAAACCAAAAGGGTGAGGTTCGGCCATGTTGTATGGCCGAACCCCACACATGGGTGATTGTGGACTTAAACATATTTCAGCCCTAAGATATGGCCAAACCCCACTAGTGGACGGTGGACAGTGGATAGTGGACAGAAGACAGTGGACAGTGGGTAGTGGGCAACGGGTAACCGGTTGATTTTAAAAATGAAATACTTATGTGATTTTTCAAATGGTTAAATTAAATTGGAAGGATGAAGGGAATGGGTTAAACCAATTAATTTGATTATTTTATGGAATTTATTTAAGGTAAAAAGATTCCACAACCAGGGGGCGCGATTAGTGAGCGGTTTTTTATGAAAACACAAGGACTCGGTATTTGGGCGTTGGTAGGATTCCTACCTCATTGAAAACCATGGAACATGTATATGTGATGTTTTTACTTAAATTATTTTGGTATCAAATGATATGTCTTAGCGATGGGATTTTAATGCCATGATGTTATTATTACATAACATGTTTGCACTTGCATCTCATGCATGGCATGGGAGGGATACTATGTGATTGTGATACCTTGATAAGGATTTTCCATCAACAGGGATACCATGTGATTGGGATACCTTGATGAGGATTTTCCATTAAGAGGGATACTATGTTTGAAATGTAACCGGAGTCCACGCTCCGTCGGGGCGCTCGTAAGGCATTCGTAGGGATTCCTTGATGTGCATTATCCATCAAGAGGGATACTATGTGATTGTGATACCTTGATGAGGATTTTCCATCAAGAGGGATACTGTGTTTGAAATGTAACTGGAGTCCACGCTCAGTCGAGGCGTCTGTAAGGCATTCGTGGGATACCTTAATGTGCATTATCCATCAAGAGGGATACTATGTGAATGTCATACCTTGATGACGATTTTCCATCAAGAGGGATACTATGTGATTGTGATACCTTGATGAGGATTTTCCATCAAGAGGGATACTATGTGATTGTGATACCTTGATGAGGATTTTTCCATCAAGAAGGATACTATGTGATTGTGATATGGATGATGGGTGGGACTCATGACATATGACACCCATGGCATGGCATTGACTTGCATGGTTTTGATATTATTTATATCTATGCGTTTTGTTTATACTAATCCATGTGTTGACCCTACTCGGAGTACCTACTGGGCGCGTTGTCTAACGCCCTACTTCTACCTTAGATGATGACACAGGAAATGGACGAAGCGAAGGACGCGATCGGAGCCACGCTTAGGAGCTTGGATGATCTAGATTTATTTATTTAAGTTTTATTGATGGAAATGTAATTTGAGTAATTAGCTTGTTGGGACCGTAATAACTTAGACTATTTGCTATGGTTTGGACTTTTATTTTGGACACTTTAAGGTTAAGGTAATTATTATTAAGTGATGTACTTCCTTGCTATTTAATAATTTGTAGGATAGAACTCTATTATAATTCCGCAGTTATGTTTAATTCCGCAAGCTTAGCCTTATTACGTGTAAACCGTTTTAGTGGCTTAGTCCACACGCACGTATGGCTGGGCAGTTAAGGGCCGGGCTTTGGAAGCTCGGACTTAGTTCGGGTCGTGACGTCCCACTCTCTCTTACTATTTATTTTAAAAAAAAAAATAGACTCTAATTTTCTGCGAGCGAAAGAGGGCGGGGTGTTACAGAAAAATTTGGATGATTTCGCCAATTAGGATTATATGTGGCAGAGAAAGGGGTTCCCTATTGTCTTCCAAAATTATTGAGTGCATTGGCCTGCTCGATTTAGCACTCAACATTAGATCCAAAGGAAGGACAGTTTTGGGCAGTGTGTCCTATGTTAGAACAAATTGCGCAAACCTCAGCATGCATTCCTAATGATGGGTTCATCGCCTGAGTCATCGCTAAAGCATCTATTTTCTTTGTTAAGTTCGCAATTGCAAGCTTAATGTCTAAGTCGGTACTAATTTTGTATAAACCTCCTCTCTTTGAGGTTTGTACTGAATTCTCTCTTTTGGAGAAGTCTCATCACTGAGAACTTTTCGCCAATGATTCTAAGAAATGCCATCCATTGATTGCAGTTAGCTTTAAAAATTCCCCACCCTCCATAGATTCAACCATTGTGCGGTTCTATAAGGTTAAACCATAATAAAAGAATTGCACAAGTCTCCCTGTTTCAAAGTCGTAGTGGAGACATTTACTCAACGTATCATTGAATCTTTCCCATTAATCACAGAATTGTTCACCCTCCTTCTGATTAAAGTTTGAAATTTCTTTCTTGAGGGCGTTAATTTTAGATACAGGGAAAAGTTTATTCAAAAATTTCTTGGCCAACTGATCCCAAGTTGTGATGAAATTTGCAGGTAAAGAATTTAGCGAAGATTTCGACTTTTCTTTGAGAGAAAAAAGGAAATAAACGAAGTTTAATGGATTCATCAGTGATGCCCTGAAGTTTGATGGTGGCGTAGATATCTAAGAATTCTTTAACATGTAGGTAAGGGTCCTCATGATCAAGTCCATGGAATGCGGGTAAAAGATGTAACATGCCTGGTTTGAGTTAAGGACTGAGCTCCCAACGCAACAATCTGCAAATCGTCAGAAAATGTAACTCGAACCAAAGGATTGTTAGAGTCACGACACCAATAATTCATATACGGACACGATCATTCACGCTCAACAAAATTCACACGAGAAAATACCTAAGTCTAAATTTGAATTACACTAATGCAATCAAATTTTTATGTAGCTAATAGGACCCTAAAGATTGTCTCTAGACTTGCTCCTACTTTTCTCTCCAAATAATGTAAGCCTCCGATGAGAGTTTAACCTCAAGATGGCCAGGTAAGTTCCCAGGGAAGTGGGGGAGCACACGGCATCTCTTCCCAACTTATCCTTAGATCATGCTCGACCTCATGTCTTGGTCACAAAACTAGCCTTAGACACCATTCTTGAAGATAAACTATTCACTGGTTACAAAAATTAATTTAGATCGAAAATGTTCCTAATGAGCATGAAACCCTAAAACCTAGCCTAATGGTTCCTTAATTGATTTTATTAAGGAGATGCATGAACCAATTTTACTAATCTTATTTTTCTAGATATAATGAAAATGCAGTCCTAAATTGCCACACAGCATTCCAGCACATATGCAAGCAATAATAAAGCAATCTAAATTAATGCATGAATACTAACAACCTAGATGCATGGACAGATTAAATGCAAGCAATAAGTAAAATAAAATAAATAAATAACACCCTAAATAAATCTATATGAATGCATGAGAAAAATAAAATCAAAATAAAAGATTAGGCACTCACCTTCGCCTATTATGTGTATTTCCAGTGATTTTTATGCGGCCAATTAAAACTCCTTAGCCTTTTATGCGTATTTGCAGTGATTTTTAAGCGCACAATTAAAACTCCTGCAAAATAGACAATACAAGCCTTGGTGAAGATTCTAATTCAAAAAAAAAATTGCATGATCCTAGTCTAAATGCAATTGTCCTAAAGTTATAACTAGTGGAGGAAATACAATATTTGTAACCTAATTAAAAACTTTAAATCAAGTCAAGGCTATGGAAATTGGACTCCACCCCTATTAAATCAAAACTTCGCTCCACGAGATTTTTTTTAAAATTGAAATCATATTTAGAAACTTTCCAAAGTTAGATGAAATTCTAAATTTAGTAATTTTTTAAGTTTGCAAATTATCTAAAATTAAACATCTCCAAAATTAGATAATTTTCCAAAAATAGATTTTTTTAAGAATAAAACTTTCCAAAAATAGATAATTTTCTAAAATAAATTGTTTCTAAATTAAAACATATCTCCAATATTAGAGAAGTTGCTAAAAGAAGAGACTATTAAATTATAAAATTTCTAAGAAATAGAAAATCCTAATTATACAGTTTCTAGATTTAGTAAATGTCCAAATTTAAATTAATTCCATAATCATTAATATATTTTAAAAACTTCTAATTGAAGGAAACTTTCTAATTTTAAAGAGTGGCCTAATTTAGATATTTCTAAATATAGCAATCTTTCCAAAAACACATGAATCTAATGGCACACAATTTATTTCAAGATTTCTCCGGCAACGGCGCCAAAAACTTGTTGTGTTTTAAATTTATCTCGCAAGCGCACGAACCACTAATAGTGTAGTGAATGAGTGAGGTCATACCCAAGGGAAATCAACAAAATATATGTATGGAAATAAAAATGGTACCAATAAATTAACGTGATTTAAGAAAATAAAATTTTGGGATTTAAGCATGATAATTTTTCTAAAACATGGAGTTATAATCTTAACTTAGCAAAATTCTAGATTTAGAGATCCAATATTTAATTAATTTCTAACTTTGGAATTTAACATAATATGAGATCTAATTTTATCGTACAAACCATTGATTATACAATTGACTTAAAAAGTTGGAGTGAATTTAAATAACCTCAATCTAATTTAAAATGTAAAGTTAAGAAACAAATAAAAATATTTCTAACCTAATTCTATCATTTCAAGGATTTTTATGAATAAATAAAACAATAAAATAAAAAAATAATAATGAATTATTTACATAGTTTACAATGGAATTTAGACAAGTATCTAAGTAGGCATGTTATCCCATTTAAAAATAAAATCATGGCCTAGACTATGAAATCCTCTAAAATTATTAAATATAAATTCAAGTTTTGCATTTATTAAAATTCTAATTAGAAAAATTACGACAATTTTTCAATTCAAACCTTAAGCTTGAGCGGGATTTACACTTGCATTTTCCAAATCTAAAATAAATTGTTCTTAAAAAGAACCTTAAACTGGAAAATTCGAGTCCCACCGATCCTAACATTGGTTCTATTTTTCCTTGAAAAATTTATTAAAATAACTATTTTCATAACATTAATAAGAAGAATTAAAAGAAAATTAAAACCATCATATCATATCAAATAATTTGGAAGACCATACATCTAATAAAGCTACCATGAATTTCATTTAAAAATTAGAATATAAGAAAATACAATTCTTTGAAACTTATTGCATAAAAATAAAATAAATGACTAACAAGAAATCAAATATTTTTCTCTGTCCTTTAGCCGTCAAAATTCAACCCCTTCAATGCCTTGCTTAGCTCCATCTTTCCATTGTTGGAGAGGTGCTCAATTTATAAGCATGAGGTGAGAAAATAAAGCAAAGAATGGGTCCCTTTGATTTCTGTCGATTCTGTCCTTCAAGAGTTCATTCTATTGTAATGACCACTATCCCAGCTAGCCCTGGATTTTCTTTCTTCTGTGTTGGCATGGGTGGATTAACAACGTGTGGGTTCCAACTGGTTGCAAGATTTTTTCTTATCTCCTCATTCTCTTCTTCGGTCACAACAAACCCTTTTTTTTTCTCTTTTCTATTCTTATCTCTCAATATTGTAGGACTTCCAACGTATGCGAATCCTAGGATTGGCCAGCTGTAGCCACCTTCCTTTATTTTCTATCTCATGTATACAGTTCAAGCAAATCTTCTCCTTTTTTCCATTTGTGGGACAGTGGGTAGAAGGATCGGCCAGCACAACCTTTTCTTTTTTTCTTTCTTGGCTTTCATCTATTCTCTTTCCATTCCCTTCTTCTATTCGACTTGGATGGAACAGTGGACCCATTGAAGATTTTGTCAAAATTAGCCACCTTTGTGAAAAAAATAGAAAAGGTATTATTTTAATTCAAATTCTCATAATGAATTTGAATTAAAACAATTTACAATGAATCCCAAAATTAGGTTGTAAAATTACAAAATTTTCAAATTTAACATTGTGACCCACTTTCTCCAATTGTTATACCAATTTCTTATATTTTTTAGAATATTCTACAAAACTCAAAAATATATTAAACATATCTAATACTTACAAAATAAAGACTAATTAATCTAATATTTAAAGGGTAAAATGGTAGTTTTACGGTGTTCATCAGATCATAATCAACCAATCTTCGGATTGAGTTTGCAAGTGAGACAACTATAATCTAGGAAAGCTTTTGTTCAACCAAGTTTCCTTGTCACCCTGAGTTTGTGATTGTTATACGACAGATACAAAGAGGAGCGTCGACACTTAGTGGGTGGGATCATCAATAAGCACACATCAGTGAGAACGGGATTTAAGGCAAGTGCATCTTGGTTTTAATTTTGTTTTTAAAACCTCTAAATCGAAAGTGGATTAAAAGGGATTTGCTTTGAAACCACTATAAAAAACCTTTAGACCGTTGTCTGAGGCACAGTGGTGGGTGGAATTCCCAGCCAATTGAGTAAGGTGGAATTCTTACTCTAATTATGAGGGTGTAAGTCCCCACATAGTGAATTTTGGGATAGCTGCAAGGTTGAGCGAGTCCTAATAGTAGATGTAGGTTGGCGAACCGAACCACTATATATTTTGTGTCCTTTTGTTTGTGGTGTTAGAGTTATTTTCTTGTATTGATTGCTTAATCACATTTGCTAACACACACTCATTTGATTGTATATCTGCTCCACTTCAATTAATCAATCAAAGTAAAATTTAAAAGGACCAACGAATTCTTGATTGACCTATTCACCCCCCTCTAAGGTCAATCGGGTTGTTCTAGCTCCCTAAAAGGGGACTTTCACGCATGAATGCCTAAATTCTAGGGTTTGTGCATTAGATCTTGGGTTTATGAATGGATGGCTATGATTGATTGGCCTAGATCTAATGACTTTGATGGGTGATGGGTGATCTAAATGGATGAATGGTTAGGTAATGCATGGATGATCTTAATCGTAAGGTTCATCTATATGATGTATGGTTTGGATGACCTAGATCTGATGATGATGAATGAATTAGTTGGGTTGGATGGGAAAGTCTAAGGCTTACCTAATTTGATGAATGCAAATGGATGGTATGAATTCGATGTATGCAATGAATGGTTTGGATTGATGCATGATTAAATGAGTGGTGGTTATTAATGCACGATGAAATGAATGTTTAAGATTGAATGGATAGCATGGTTTTTGGACATGGGCTTAGGTGGATTTGAACTTAGGTGGATTTGGACTAATAGTTAGTGAATTTGAATATGGACCTGGAGCATTGCATCTTAGACTGAACATGAACTTTTTGGACTGGAGACTTGGGCTTGTTGGACTTGGATACACTCTGGCATGGCCCACATTGGAGAATGCACATGGAGTGCCTGGCCTGGCCCAGTATTTGGCATTTGGAGCAAAGCTTGGCCCATTTGCAGTGGATCTCTGGTGCATAGATCTTGGTTTCAAACTCTTGGCCTTCTCAATTGCAAACTTTCTTTTTTAAAAATAAAAAATTAATCAAACCACTTAATCTAAATATTAAATTATTCCAGACTCCCATAAATGGATCCAGATTATTTAATTTACATTTGAAATCCTAGAAGTGGCATGATTTAATTATAAAATTTTAAATCTTCCATTTTAAGCTCTTTTCCGTGAATAATCCATTGTTTTATGAGGATTCCTTATTTTACCCTGAATTTTCCTACAAAACTAAAATAAACTATTAAATGCATCTTATATACAAAAAATCAAGGGTAACTGACCTAAATAATAGGGGTAAAAATGTAATATTTTAGTTCTTAGCAAGGGCAATCACCAATTTTTATGGTATTCACAAATTTCTTGATTAATTAAAAGATATGCAGTAGATGAACAAATTTATCAAGATAAATGTGTTGTGTGATAACAAGAGTGAACCAATTACAGAACAATCATACAGACAAACTAAACACCCACAAAACAAGATGTATAGTGGTTTGGAATAAACCCCTCCTACATCTATTGTTGGACTCACCCAACCTTGTGATATCCCAAATACACTATATGGAGAATTACACCCTCACAAATAGAATAAGACTTCCACATATCCAATTCATTTGGAATTGTTGAGCACATAAATATTACATTTCTACCCCTGATTATTGGAGCAATTAGCTCTTAATTTTGTGTATATTGGTGCATTTAATATAATTTCTTAGTTTTGTAGATAAAAATAGAAAGTTCAGGAAAATAATCTTAAAACAGTGGATAATTTCAAGTTTGATGCCAAATTCGGAAGACCTAGAATTTTTTTGATTAATTTCACTCCACTTTTAGGGTTTTCTTGTAAATTAGTTAGTCTAGATCCAGTTATAAGAGTCTAGATTAAATCAATATTTTAGATTTTAAAGTGGTGAAGTTAATTATTTAATTATGGAAGAGAAAACCAGCAATTCAAGAGGCAAAGGCTGAAATTCAAGATTAATGGGCCAGAGATCCACTTCAATTGGGCCAAGCTAAGCTCTACATGCTATCATTGGGCCAGGCCACTAGCATTCCATGCGCATATTACAGAAGGGCCAAGCCAATGTGCACTCTAAAGTCCAACAATGGCCCAAGTCCTTAAGCTCAAGTCCAAGACCCAAGGGAGGCCCATGTGCTCATTTATAGATCCAAAACTCAAGTCCACTACCAGGTCACAAGCCCAAGCCTTGTCCATTTCCTTATCAATCCACACCATCCAATCTCCTATCCAATGCAATCTTAACCACTCAGCTCTATCCCTTAATCTTAACCATTCATCTCATGCATCAAAATTAGGTCAAAACCTGGAGCCACCTATCAAATCCAACCCATACATTCATGATATCAGATCTAGGCCATCCAACCTATCCATCACCTAGATCAACTTTAGGACCATAACCATCCATACATCATTTCATCAACCATCCATTTAGATCAACCATCACTCATTAAAGCCATTAGATTTAGGATATTTCATCACAACCCTCCATTTCATACATACATTTTAGGTAAACCCTAGAGCCTCCATGCATATGCATTGCATACATAAATCATCTTAGATCTAGGTTATTCATCTCATCATTCCTCTTGACCAACCTTTAAATTATAACCCTTCATTTGGTACCTCATCATTCCTATATTTTATTTCATCCAATTAACCTTAGAGCCATTAGATATTAGCACAAAATAATCTAAGCCATTCATGCATAAAAACCCTAGGATTAAGAAGAAAGCCAAAATCCCATCTAGGATCATGCCACATCACCTACACCTCATCACTTCATCCACACAATCCTTCCACACGATTTTTGCATCATCTAATCCATATCATGCGCATATCACATAGGTCAACCCTCCACATCATCCAATTCATCTCATCTATTCATCCATTATAAGTTTAGATCTAAACCATTCATTGCATTGCACTAATAAACCCTAATACACAACACAAAATTCGCCCATGCCCATCTAGATCCAATATTTTCTCTAACCTTTCTTGCACTCCAAGCTAACTTATCCACCAAGTCACCCTCTCTCCAAGCAAGCCCAATTCGTGTGAGCCCTAGGAAACCCTAAACTTTTCAACTTTTAATCCTCTCCATCCATCCTTTAGATAATCTAATGTTAGTCCTCCATCCATTAACTTAAACAAAGATTTAATCTCAGCCGTCCATTCAAACCCTAATCCCATAAATAGAGCACTGAGTCACACAGTGAAATTCAAATTTGAGCCGGAGCTCAAGAGGATCAAAGGCTGAGGAGAAAAGATCAAATGACAAGAAAACAGGTGGTCCCACATGATTTTACAAGTGAGAGTTGTAAATTTAAGTCTCCATTTTGTTTATCTTGTTGTTGAGTCTAAAAGCCTTACATTTTTACCCTTTAATTATGATTAAGTTAGCCTTGATTTTGTATATAAAAGACACGATTAATGGTTTTTTTTAGTTTTGTTGGAAAAATAGGATTCATCCATAAAACAATGGATAATTGATAGAGAGCTTAAAATAGAAATTTTAGAAAATTCATGCCACTTTAGGGTTTTTGATGTAAATTGGGTAATCTGGATCCGTTTATGAGTCTATATTTATTCAATATTTAGAATCTTAGTGGTAATGATTAATTATTTAATTTTAAAATTCAAGTGTGCAATTAAAAGGCCAAGAGTTGATATCAAGATCCATAGGTCAGAGATCCACTGCAATTGGGCCAAGCTTTGGTCCAAATGCCATACACTGGGCCAGACCAAGCATTTCAGGCGCATTTCCCAATGTGGGCTAGGCCAGAGTGAATTCAAGCCCAACAAGCTTAAAGTCCAAATCTCCAATTCACGTCCAAGTCCAAGTCCAATTTAAATATCCAATGCTCCAGGTACCAACCCTAAGCCCAAATCCATTTTAGGTCCAAACCCAAAAGCCCATGTCTATGACCCATCTTACCTGTCCAATTTCCAATCTCCCATCCACACCATCCATTAACCAATTCAACCAATCCAAACCATTCACTTCATGCATCTCATTTATCCCATGCATTTTCATATCATCAAACCCTAGTTCCACTTAGTCAATCCAACCCGTTCATGCATCATGATTAGATTTAGGACATCCAAACCATTCATCATATAGATTAACCTTAGGATTAGGGACATCCATGCACCATCTATCTATCCATCCACTTAGATCATCCATCATGCATCATAGCCATTAGATCTAGGCGAATTAATCCTAGCCATCCATTTCATGTTTCACCTCATTAAAGCCCAAGGCATCTCATTATATCCTAGAATTTAGGTTTTTAGGCGCATAATGCATTGCATCACACGACACACACAATCCTAGAGATCCATTCATGCGCATACTCAATGGAAAATTCCTAAAATTCCTCTCCAAGCTTGCCACCTCACCTAGATCCTATTTCATCTCCACCTTGCTCGATTTTAGCACTATATTTTCTCCATGTATTTGATTCAAATCCCATCAAGGTTCATTTCATACACCTCATTACCTTATCACACATGCATCATTATAATATTGCATTGGTTTTATCTCATCCATGCGCATAACTCATCTAGGATAGCCTGTAACACCCCGGATTTTCAATTACTTATATTTATGAAAATTATCCATTTTAATTGTAAATTTTAGATATGGATTTTAATTGGACAAAGAATTGGGTCATTGACCTAATTAAGACCTAACGGTTTTGGTAATGGTTTCAAATAAATTAAATGGGGTTAGATTTAATTAGTAAGGGATTTGAATTAATTTTATGCGCATGAAATATATGTGGGATCTTCTTATCCATATTGATATGCTAGAATATCTAAAGAAGATGTTTAAATAAATATAGATGGCTTAAGTCGCATGATAGATATGAATATCTATATGTTATGCGCATGGAATGGTAGCCAAGGAAACTATCTAATCTAAATAAAGATAGGATTAAGGGAAGGTTTTAAAATAAGAAAGGGAGGTCGGAAATCACTAAACAAGGAAGGGGTGCACGGCCTAAGGGGGGGAGTAGCTATCTTAAGCACTTCCTAAATATGGACCAAGGAAAGATTATAAAAGGAGAGAAGACTAGGGGCGCATGGTTTACATACCATAGCCGAATTTTATCTCTTCCTTTCTCTCTTACTCTCTCACTCACGACAAGAACAAGAGGAAGAAAAGGCAGCAACAAGAAGGTGATCACGGCTTGAGAAAGATCAAGAAGAAGAAGAAAGACGCTAAGGAAAGAAGAAAGATTGGAAGAACAAGAACCGGTTAGTATCTTATTTGATAAATATATTTTGAAATAAAGAACCATAGGGTTCAACCATGGTGTGTGGCCGAACCCCATGGAAGAAGATTGGAGATGGGTTTAATGATTTGAATGGAAAGAAAGAACCATAGGGTTCGGCCATAGTGCATGGTTAGTACAAAACATATATTATAACATAATATATAAAACCAGGTAAAATCCATGCCATGCAATGATGACAGATATGCAATGAGTCCCACCCATCACATGTACATAAAGTACCCACCACATAGGTCTTTCGGAGGCCCCGGTGGAGTGTGGACCCTCCGGAATCTTCTTGATGGAAATCACATCAAGGTATTGCACATAGGTTCTTCGGACGCCCCGATGGAGTGTGTAACGCCTGCCCCTTTTCACCGAAAATCAGAGTCTAATTTTTTTTTTAAAAAGGAAAAGTGACAAAGGGCGCAGACGTCACGACGCGAGTTAAGTCCGAGCTTCTAAAGCCCGGCCCTTAACTGGCCAACCCTACGTGTGCGTGGAATGAAGTCCACGGAGAATGGTTCACACGTAGAAGTAAGCATCGAGGAACATTTAAACCAATTGCGGAAAATTATAAAAGAGCCTAACCTACAAATTCTTAGATAGCAAGGAAGTTACATTCATTCAATCACCAAACATCCTTAAAACCATAATGTCCAAAATATAGTAAGTAATCTCAATTATTACATTTCCAACAAATTAAACTACTTCAAATACACATTTCTCAAAATAACTTAAATAAAATAATTAGTCCGCCTTCCCAAGCTCTTAAGCTTGGCTCCCGTCCCGTCCTTCTGCTCCGGCATGTCCTGCGTCATCAGCTAGGGTAGAAGTAGGGCGTTAGACCACGCGCTCAGTAGGACTCCGAGTAAGGCTAACACATGGATTAGTGATAACAAAGCAGATAGATAATACATAACTAAAAGCCATAGAATGAATGTCATGCCATGGGTGTCTGTGTTATGAATCCCACCCACCATCCTTACTATCCCGATGCCATATCCCCCTTGACGGTAAGGCCTCGTCAAGGTGTAACCACAAATACAATATCCCCCTTGATGGAAGAACCATCATCAAGGTATAACAATAAATACAACATCCCCCTTGACGATAAGGCCTCGTCAAGGTGTAACCACAAATACAATATCCCCCTTGATGGAAGAACCATCATCAAGGTATAACAATAAATACAACATCCCCCTTGACGGTAAGGCCTCGTCAAGGTACAATAATACATATGTGAAATGTCCCCATGCTTGTTTATCGGTCGCCCCGACGGAGCATGGACTCCGGTTTCATTTCATCCTTCCCTTGTCATATGCCTCCCATGCCATGCATGAGATGTAGATGCCATTTGCCATGTAATATATGAAATTCAATAGTAATAAAACCCGTCTTAAAACAATTACAAGATTACCAACTAAATCCAAGGGAAACCATCCCACAATATTTAATCCAAAACCCATCATAAGCATTCACATAATTTCCAAAATAATTTAGAATAAAGCATCACATGATACATAATCCAAAACTTATCTTAAAGACAACCACATGATTTCCAAAATAGATTAAAGAAAACATCACCCAAATCCATGGCTTACAAAAAGGTAGGAATCCTACCGAATACCGACCTGCGTCCTTTTACATTTTCCGTTCGATAAACCCGGTCGCCGGTCGCGCGCCGCCTGCGATGTCCAGTACCTTATTACACATTCATCATTAGTCCATGTTTTAACCATTTCTAAGCCCATATGAAAAAACCGGTCACTATTTAGGTTTTGTGGGTCCCATATCATCTATTAAACCTTTTACTCCCATAAGTCTTAAAATTCGGCCACCCTAGGCTTTATCAATCACTTATAAGGTTATTACATTAGCTCCCCTAAGTCCATGATCAATTTTCAAGGAATTCTTGAATTTGGCCACTAATTACGGTTTTGCCACTACCCCTTTTTTCATGCTTAATCACTCATTTATCCATGCATGATTAAGTCCATAATTGATCATAAACTTAGATCCCCAACTTAGGTCCATTAATTGCCCATTGACCCATGTCACATAGCCATTAAAATTAACCATTTTATTAACCTACCCCTCATTCATTTAAACCCATACAAAATCCCACACTTAACCCTTTAGATGGGTAATGAATATGGTTTCAAAATACCTCATTCATCAACTCTTCCCATGGGATTTAGCTCATACATTTAAACTACAATGAATCCATTACCCATTCATACTCTTTGGAGACCATGAACATCACTCATCCTCCAATTTAACCCACCAAAATGGATCACAATTGGGCCATGGGTTCGGCCATACACCATGGCCGAACCCATGGTGTCCTTTCCCCATTTTTCTTGGGTCCATTGTTACACATTTGGGTTTATCACAAATCCCTCCATGAAGGGTTTAATTCATACACTTAAAACCATCATCCTTAGCTACATTAGAGTCCATTACAAATATCAACGCTAAAACCATTTTCGGGTCCATCAACACCACCAACATTCCCATTTACTTTCCATTATTCACAAGCCTTCATTCCACCATTTGATCACCATAGGGTTCGGCCATACACCATGGCCGAACCCATGGCTCAAGGTTCACTTCCTCCATGCATTTCAATGCCATAAACCCCTTTGCATTTTCATCATAAAACCATTTTACAACGTACTCCCATTCATTCATCTACAACCCTAATTTTCATTAGATAAAACCCTTATTGTCTTCCATCTTTTTGAAACCCTAATTATTTAAATCCAATACCAAATCACCCACCATGGGGTTCTGCCATACCACATGGCCGAACCCAATGGCCCATGATTTTCTTCCAATCATCCAATTCTATGCTTAATTTCATAAATTACCCAATGCACATAATCCAAGTATTTATTTCTTTTCCCTAACCCTAATTTTTCCACTTAGGGTTTTTGCCCACTTTTCCATTCATTCCATTTGATGGATTTAAAATCCATAGCATAAATTTACTTGACTACCATTAAATTCACAAAATAAAACCCAAATCTTAAACCCTAAAATCCAAAATTTCTTGTTTAAGAAATACTCACTATCGGACGTCTCCTCCGATTTCCGCCGCTCCCGTCGGTCTCCGTAGCCTCCTCTCTCCTTCCTTTTAATCTTTGGTAGGTTAAGATCTTTGATCAAGGGTGGCAATCCCCAACCCTAGAATCAGCCAAGGTAAGTTTTGTGTGAGAGAGGGAGAGGGGAAAATTATGAGAGGGAAGATGATAACCCTTTACCTTAGAGTGATTTCTCTCAAAATTCCACTTCTTTCTTCTCTCCTTCTCTTCTCTTTTCCTTAACTCTCTTTCTCTCCTTCACTTGGATGTAGGGGACGACCATGGGAGAGTGGAAATGGAGAGAGTTGAATGAAAAGAGAATGGGAAAAGACATCAACGCTTATCCCCATTTTTTTGTTACTTTACATTAATTACCTTCACCAACCTTAAGATATTTTGAGATATTTAAGTTGCTTTATGGCTTATAACTCCACCCCTCTAAGTCCCAACGTGTTCTATTTTTTTTTGAGTTTGGGATGAGGTGAGTCTTCACCTCATGGGCCCCCTTTGACCACTCTTAACTACCATTTTAAATAATTTAATTATTTAATCACTTAGTTACTTTAATTCCCATTTACTTATTTAAATCACCTTAGGTGAATTCATTATACTTAACCTAATTTCCATTATTCCACCCATGGTTGACTAAATCAACCATGGTGGTCGGCCCCACCAAACCTTGGGTCCACACTTGGCCACATCACCATTGTTTAATTCCAAATAACTTAGGTGATTTAAAATCATTGAATTCACTCTAAGTGGATTACCATTGGGCCTATGGCCCAATTACATTTCTATCTAGCCCATTTACCATAGAGCATAACCCTCTTGACCCATTGGGTCCCAAATGGGTATTTGACCCAATTTAACCATTCGTGACCCATTTAAATAAATTTAAATCCAAACCATAGTCTATTGGGCCACACTTGGGTACATCACCATTGTTTAATTCCAAATAACTTAGGTGATTTAAAATCATTGAATTCACTCTAAGTGGATTACCATTGGGCCTATGGCCCAATTACATTTCTATCTAGCCCATTTACCATAGAGCATAACCCTCTTGACCCATTGGGTCCCAAATGGGTATTTGACCCAATTTAACCATTCGTGACCCATTTAAATAAATTTAAATCCAAACCATAGTCTATTGGGCCACACTTGGGCCTTTGTCCAAGTTTTGGCCCATTTACCATTTATTCCACCAATTTCCAATTTTCATCATTAAAATAAATAATATTCCCATATTTATTGATTTAAAAATTTTGGGCCATTACAGAGTGTGACCCCTCCTGTTATAAATCCTCCATCCCATGCCATGCATGAGATGCCAATGAAACACATGCTATTTTATAACATAAACATAGCATTTAAAAATCATACTTTAAATCACATGCTCTTTCCTCATATAAACAAAGCATATAAAATCAACCTTTGAAATATAATCAATACATGCTATTTACAACATGAACATAGCATTTTAAATCCATAATAAAACATATCCTTTGAAAACATATTTTCATCAAACATAAGATAAAACAAGTACATAATCCATGGTTTCAAAGAGGTGGAATCCTACCTAAGACCGTTCACAAGTCCTTGCGTTTCCGTCCAAGATTCGATCACCGATTGCGCACCGCTTGCGAGATCCCGTTACCTTATAATATAATGATAAATCAACACCAAGTCTCACCTAATTACAAAGTTTTAAGTCTATAAACAAAACCCCATGGGGTTCGGCCATACACCATGGCCGAAACCCATGGTCTACCATTTTTTTGTCCATAATTACGATAATGCCATTGAGCCTAATCATGGACTTCTTTATTGCTTAGATCCCAAATAATCATCCATTCATGCTTCCAAAGCACATAATCCCATAAAATATTTCATGGGGTTCGGCCATACACCATGACCGAACCCAATGTCCAATATTCTCTCATATTTAAAAAAATGCCATTGGTTTCCTCTTTCCTTTAAATCTCCCATAATTAGACCCTATAAATTTCCCTAACCAAATAAATCCATCAAACACAACTCATGGGGTTCGGCCATACATCATGGCCGAACCCATGGTTCTCCATTTTGGTGTTTAATTACATTTTTGCCATTCCTTTCTCCATCAATCCCTAACATACATTGTATCCTTTATTTTATTTTAAAAATACACATAACATAACTCATAACATAGGTTCATAATCTGATTCATAAATCAGCCCTTAACCATGCCTTAAAATACCATTAGATCCCTTAATTCGGACCATGGGGTTAGGCCATACACCATGGCCGAACCCTATGGTGTATAATTTCCAACTATACCATTAAATTCATACCATCAATCTCCTTTGATTCAATTATACATAAACCTAAACCATATATTTAATTCCATAATTAAAAAGGTTTTCAAAAACTAAACACTAGTGGGGTTCGGCCATACACCATGGCCGAACCTCACTCATGGCATCCAATCCATTTATTTAATCCAAGTTCCATAATTTATCTTACTAATTTAACAACCTCCTTCCATAGATAGATTGTTTCCTTAATTAACTAACCCTTTCCATAATTGGAAACACCTTCCAAAATAGATTGTTTCCAAAAATAACAACTTTCCTTCTATTTTTAGATTGCTTTCCAAATTTAGCAACCATTACCATACTTGGATGCTTTCTAATTTTAGCAATACTAACCATATTTGGAACCTTTCCATATTTAGATTGCTCTCCAAATTTAGCAACCATTTCCATCTACCATTCCAAACTTAACCCATGGGGTTCGGCCAAGCACCATGGCCGAACCCTATGGTTCATGATCTTAGTCATTGGTTTAGATCCAATCAAAACTGATCATCAATCCATAAAAATGTTTGGTGGGGTTCGGCCATATACCATGGCCGAACCTCACCTCTTCCTTTCATTACTTTAGATCCAATAACTTAGCCATCTAGAAATCATGGTTCGGCCATACCAAGGCCGACCCACATCTCTATCCAATTCTCCCTTTAAAATTATCCAAATCTTCCATGGATTTTCGCAATTCAAATTTGTAAATCGAAACCATAAATCCCCATGGTTTTTATTATTAAATCACGATGTCTTTCCATGTTCCAAAATTTAAGAACATAAACCCAATTCATAAATCAGATCTCTCCATGGTTTTTCAATCTTAAAATCAACAATTAAATGAAATCTTTCCATGGGGTTCGGCCATGCACTATGGCCGAACCCTATGGTTCTTTCTCTCCATTTAACTCATTAATCCAACACTTAATCTTTCTCCATGGGGTTCGGCCAACCATCATGGCCGAACCCTATGGTTCTTTTGTTTCAAAACATAAAATTATAAATCAAGATACTAACCTTTTTCCCCTTTTGTTTCTTGCTCTTCCAATTTTCTTTTCTTTTCCCTTTGCTTTTCTCCAAACAAGAACTCCTTCTTGTTGCTGCCCTTTCTTCTCTTACTTTTGGCGTGAAAGAGAATGATGAATTGAGAGAGGGAGAGAGAAGAATAAAACTTGATAATGGGGCCGTAAATACCGTGCACCCCCTCCTTGCCGCTCCTTTTATTAGCTCTCCTTAGTCCCACATTAGAAATTTCTTAAGATGAACACCCCTTAGCCGTGCGCCCCTTGTGTTTCCCATTTTTTTTTACACGTATACTATATTGTAGCTCAGTTTTGACCTTGTTAACTTCCGAATCAGAAAAATTGGTAAACTAAAAAGTTGTAACCCTTGAAGTCTTCTTTCCAACACAAAGAGAATCAAAGCAATCGGATATAGGAGTGAAACGTTATAACCAAAACACTGGACATATGCCAAACCTTCCTTATTTAACCATGGCCGACTTTCCCTCTTTAATTAGCCATAGCCGACTTTCCCTTGCCTTACTTAACCATGGCCGACCTCTCCTTCTTAATTTAAAACCTTCCCTTTAACTCTAATTAGTAAGTACTATGCGTATAACCTTAATCATAATCCAAATAATCTTTTAATTTAATTTAAGACAATCTACCTTCCCTTTTAGAATATCCTATGCGCATAATATGGATATTATTATCCAAATTTTGGCCACGCTTAATCTTTTATTTATTTCATAGATATTTCATCCCTTTTTAACTATCTAGCATATCATTGTGGATTTAAAATCCCACTTATCTCTCATGCGCAAAATCTATAGGTTTCACATTCAAAATTCGGCCATAAAAATCTTTTGTTTAAAATTAGATATAATTCATCATTAAATTAATTCAACACATTTTCATTTAATAAAACCAATTCCAACATTGGTTGGGTCCTAATTGGGTCATGGCCCGATTCTTGATCCAAATAAGGTCCAATTCTAAAATCCACCATTTAAAAGAATAATTGTCATATAAAATAATAGTCTGAAAATCCGAGGTGTTACACTTGGAATACCTACTGGGCATGTTGACTAATGCCCTACTTCTACCCTATAGATGATGGAACATGGATTGGTAATGAAAAGAACGATGGACCACAAGGAGCCAAACATAGGAGCTTGGGAAGATTATATTTTAATTACTCAGTTTTAATTCCAATGATGTATTGGGAGAACTATATTTTGGATTGTAATAACTTAGAATTATTTGCTATGTTTTGATAATATTTAAGTTTCATTTTAAATATATGGTGATTGGCTTTCCTTGCTTATAATGACTAGTATATGAATAGTATTTATTCATATAAATAATTCCGCAAGTATTCAGAAAAGCGTGTGAAATGTTTTAGTGGATTTGGTCCACGCACACGAGATAGTGGCCAATTAAGGGTCGGATTTTGGAAACTCGGACTTGAATCGCCTCGTGGCGTCCCGCTCTCTCTCACTTATTTAAAAAAAAAAATATACTCTGATTTTGTGAAGGTGAGAAACGGCGGGGCATTACAATATATCTCACATATGTATTATCAAAGAGGGTTCATTTCAAAGAAAATGAATGATCTCATGAATATGCGTCACTCTTGTAATGACTCGACCCTAACTAGTGGATCTCGGTCGAACTTGTAACACCTCGGATTTTCAGATTATTATTTTATATAACACTTACTCTTTTAAATGGTGGATTTTAGAATTGGACCTCATATGGATAAGGAAATGGGCCACGACCCAATTAAGACCCAATTAAATTGTGACATTAGTTTTATTGAAAATTAAATAGGATAGTGCATAGCCGAATTTTTGATATGAAATCTATAAGATTATGCGCATGAGAGATATGTGGAATTTAATCCACAAATGATATGCTAGAATATTTGAAGAGGCACTTTCTTAATTAAATTGGATTTGCATATCTTAAGAAAATGTTCAAGAAAATCAAATAAAGATTATACTTGGCCGAATTCTAGATAATGATATTCATATTATGCGCATGGGATTTTTAAAAGGGAATGTACATTGTCTTAAATCAAATTAAAAGATTACCGAGATTATGAATAAGGTTATGCGCATAGTACTTGCTAATTGGAATAAAGGGAAGGTTTTAAATTAAGAAGGAGAAGTCGGCCATGGCCAAGTAAAGCAAGGGAGGTCGGCATTCCATCTATGGCAAGGGGGTACACGACTAAAGGAGGAGGTTGCCTATCTTAAACACCATCTAAGTATGGACTAAGGAGAGCTTAATAAAAGGAGAGACCCAAGGGGGTGCACGGTTTTTACAACCCATCTCTCTCTCAATCTCTCAAGGCTCATACACGGCAATACACAAGGAAAAGGGCAGCAACAAGAAGGAGTTCTTGTTTGGAGAAAAGCAAAGGGAAAGGAAAAGAAAATTGGAAGAGCAAGAAACCAAAGGGTAAAAGGTTAGTATCTTGATTTAATAATTTTATGTTTTGAAACAAAAAGAACCATAGGGTTCGGCCATAGTGCATGGCCGAACCCAATGGAGGAAAATTGGAGATGATTTAATGGTTTAAATGGAGAGAAAGAATCATAGGGTTCGGCCATAGTGCATGGCCGAACCCCATGCAAAGAGTTGATTTAATTCTTGGGTTTTAAGATTGAAAACCATGGAGAGATTGGATTTATTTCATTGGGGTTACGTTCTTAAATTTTGGAACATGGAAAGACATGGTGATTTCATGATGAAACCATGGGGATTTATGGTTTAGAATTTACAAATTTCAATGATGAAAATCGATGGAAGAATTTGATAATTTTAAAGGGAGATTTGGATAGGGATATGGGTCGGCCATGGCATGGCCAAACCATGATGTTTTTATGGTTAACTTATTGGATCTAAAATAATAAAAAGAAAGGGGATGAGGTTCGGCATGGTGTATGGCCGAACCCCACCAAACATTTTATGGATGATAATCGGTTAATGTTATGAGTAAATGTTTATTGAATCTAAGCTAATGGTGAAGATCATGAACCATAGGTTCGTCCATGGAGCTTGGCCGAACCCCATAGGTTAAGTTTGGAATGGTAGATGGAAATGATTGCTAAATTTGGAGAACAATCTAATTATGGAAAGGGTTGGTTAATTAAGGAGACAATCTATTTTTGGAAGGTGTTTCCAATTATTGAAAGGGTTGGTTAATTAAGGAAACAATCTATTTTTGGAAGGTGTTTCCAATTATGGAAAGGGTTGGTTAATTAAGGAAACAATCCATTTATGGAAAGGAGGTTGCTTATTAGGAAAGTTTCTATTCTTGGAATTGGATATTAAAATTAGAAAATACCTAATTAAGACCATGAAGATTTATTATGGAAACTATCCAAGAATGGAAGGTGGAGATTAATCAAATGAATGGATTGCTTATCATGTGTGAGGCTCGGCCATAGGTATGGCCGAACCCCACAAGGGTTTAATTTTGAGAAACCTTTTTAGTTCTGGAATATGATATCTAAGTATGGAGCCTATAGTCGGAAAGCATATAATTTTGGAAATGAGGAGTTAATTTGGAAACTATACACCATAGGGTTCGGCCAAGGTGTATGGCCGAACCCCATAGTCCAAATTAAAGGATTAATGGCATCTATAATTCAAGGTTAAGGGCTGATTTATGAATCAGATTATGAACCTATCTTATGAGTGATGTTTTGTTTAGTTTCAAAATAAAAGAAAAGGATACAATGTAGGTTATAGATTGATGATGGTGAAAGGAATGGTAAAAAACGTAATTTCACATGAAAATAGAAAACCATGGTTCAGCTATGATGTATGGCCAAACCCCATGAGGTATATTTATGGATTTAAATTGGTTAAAGATTCATAAAAGGGCTAGTAATTAAAGATTTAAAGGAATGAAGAAACCAATGGCATTTTTGTAAATATGAGAGAATATTGGACATTGGGTTCTTCCGTGGTGTATGGCCGAACCCCATGAATTATTTTATGGGATTATGTGTTTTGGAAGTATGGATGATTATTTGGGATCTAAGCAATAAAGAAGTCTATGGATAGGCCCAATGGCATTATCGTAATGATGGACAAAAAATGGTAGACCATGGCTTTCAGCCATGGTGTATGGTCGAACCCCATGGGGTTTTGATTATAGACTTAAAACTTTGTAATTATGTGAGACTTGGTGTTGATTTATCATTATATTATAAGGTAACGGGATCTCGCAAGTGTGAGTGATCGGTGATCGAATCTTGGACGGAAACGCAAGGACTCGTTAATGGTCTTTGGTAGGATTCCACCTCTTTGAAACCATGGATTATGTACTTTGTTTTATCTTATGTTTGATGAAAATATGTTTCAAGGGATATGCTTTATTATGGATTTTTAAATGCTATGTTTCATGATGTAAATAGCATGTATTGATTACATTTGAAAGGTTAATTTTATATGCTTTGTTTATATGAGGAAATAGCATGTGATTTAAAGTATGATTTTTAAATGCTATGTTTATGTTATAAAATAGCATGCGTTTTCATTGACATCTCATGCATGGAATGGGGTGGAGGATTTATAACCGGAGGGGTCACACTCCGTCGGGACATCCGAAAAACCTATGTGCAATTCCTTGATGTGATTTCCACAAGAAGATTCCAGAGGTCCACACTCCTCCGGGGCATCCGGAAGACCTATGTGGTGGGTACTTTATGTACATGTGATGGGTGGGACTCATGGCACATCTATCATCATTTCATGGCATGGATTTTACTTGGTTTTATCTATTATGTTATAATATGTGTTTTGTACTAACCATGTGTTAGCCGTACTGGAATACCTAGTGGGCGCGTTGTTCTAACGCCCTACTTCTATCCCTAGTTGATGATACAGGTAATTAGGGGAATGATGAGCGTAAGACGGACCACGCATAGGAGCTTGGAAGATCTAGTTTATATGTTTCCAATAAAATTACTCATGAACTTATATTTGAGGTTTTGGATTTCAGAATGTAATAACTTAGATGGTTGAATGATTTGGTTTGATGATTATGACGTACTTTGCTATCTGAATGGATTAGAATGTGATTCTAAAATAATTCCGCATTTTGATGATTATGATTTCGCAGTTATATGATTTTATTCCGCAAGTCGGTATTGCTATGTGTGAACCATTTTATTGGACTGGGTCCATACACACATAGGGTTGGCCAGTTAAGTGTCGGACTTTGGAAGTTTAGACTTAGCTCACGTCGTGACATCCCGCTCTCTATCACTCTACTCTGTTACCAAAAAAAAATATACACTGAATTTACGGGAAAAAGTGAGTGAAAAAGGGCGGGGCGTTATAGTTGGTATCAGAGCGAACCCGGAACTTGAATCTCTCGGAGTAATTTAATTTGGTCTCGTGAATTAATTTAGTTCGTTAGACTCAGATGGATGATAGCAAAGGAAGTACGATCAAAATAATCAGATTATCAAATGTAGCAACATAGGATGTATTTCCCCAGAAACAAAATAAAATCATGTGTGCATATTTGGAAATTTTCCCCAATAGGTAGGAAATACAAAATTTTGTTTATAGATACTAAGTCTTGATGTTTTCAATGGCTTAGTGAAAAATGGCTCCAAGGGGAAGGCCAAGGAGAAATACCTGACAAAGCCCAAATGGGGGTGACGAGGAGGTAGAACATCCTCGAAATGAGGAGGAATGATAATCTCAACATGAAGAGGAAGAACACTCTTATCACGAGGAGGAAGAAAGCAGTGTGAACATACCACCAGTGCCTCCTGAATTACAAAATCTGGTTCAAGCGGTGGTTACTTCAGTGCTCCAACAACGTCTGAATGAGAATGGAATCACCAATGGCAACAATGACAGGAACATGGTCAGGGACTTCCAGCAACAATGCCTTCCTTACTTCAAGGGAAGGGAAGGGGCTGTCAGAGCAGAAAATTGGCTGAAGAAGATTTCTCAGATCCTAACTTTGCTGAATATTATGAGTCATGCTCACAAGATCTTACTGGCCACATCACAGCTAATTGACGATGCTGGTAAGTGGTGGGAGGTGATAGAGAAGCAGCGATCACTTATACAGGAAGGAGAAAGGACTGCCATGACTTGGGATCAGTTCTCAGCTACCTTCCTGGAACATTATTTTCCCGAGGAAGAGAAGGAACGACTGATACAGGCTTTTCTATCTTCGGTACAGGGTACCATGACGGTGACAGAATACCACCAAGAGTTTCTCAGTCTATCTGTGTATGCATTCTATATGGTGGATACTGCGCATCGAAGGGCACGGAAGTTTGAGCGGGGCCTTCGGCCTAACATAAGGGCCAGGGTCACTATATTCAAGGCGACTACATTGGCAGAAGTGGTCAACAAGGCCACAATAGTAGAGCGGGAATTGGCTGAGTCGACGTGGTTTGACAATCGCGGAGCTCAGAGTGGGAGGGGTACATTCCAGCCCAACAAGAGGTTCCGACCAAACTTTAGTAGACCCGCTCCATCTACAGGGTCAATGGGGGGCTTCCGTCCCAACCATCCCTCCCCATCTGCATCAGTCGTACAGGCCCCCCAGAAGTGGGAACAACTGCTTTCATTGTGATCAGCATGGTCACTTTAAGAGGGAGTGTCCCAAACTCAACAAACCCTCATACTCCAGAGGCTCATCTCGTCCACCAGTTAGGCCAGCTAATTCACGTGGAGGCAGTACAACTAATCAGGCGGGGTGGCTTCCTACAGGATCTGGACGGGTTTCACTTTAGCACCTCCAGCAGCAGAGGATCATTCTGTGATACAAGGTATGGCAGTAGTCAGTAGTTCCTACGCCTTTGCATTATTTGATTCGGGAGCATCACACTCATTTATATCTGCTGCATTTGTAACTGCTACTGGTATGTTGGTACAAAAGCTGTCCACATCATTCACTATTGTATCCCTCGTCGGAGACACATCTTTGGGACTTATATGCACGACAGTGAATACGGAACTTGCTGGAATCAAATTTGAGTTCAATTATTTGGTGATTGATATGTCAGAATATGATATTATTTTCGGCATGGATTGGTTGGCTAGCTTTAAGGCCAACATTGATTGTTATCGTCGCAGGGTGACATTTTGGTCACCCAAGGAAAAACAACATGTGGTGTGTACTGACAAGCAAAGTAGACTGCATGAAGGATTGAGTCATGTAGTATTGAACATTATCAAAATCAACAAGACACCGGTGGTTGAACTTCCGAAAATAGTAAGGGACTATGCAGACGTCTTTCCAAAGGAACTCCCTAGTTTGCCTCCCAAGAGGGAGATCAATTTTGAAATCAAGTTGTATCCTGGCATTGCACCAGTGTCATTACCACATTACTAGATGGCACCAGCAGAGATGTCAGAGTTAAAGAAGCAAATTGATGAACTGCTTAGATTAGGGTGCATTCGGAACAGTACATTGGCTTGGGGAGCTCCAGTTTTATTTGTAAAGAAAAAGGATGGTTCACTCCGTATGTATGTGGACTATCGAAAACTGAGCCAGCTGACAGTCAGAAATAAATACCCTCTACCTAGGATCGATGACTTATTTGATCAACTTAAAGGTTCCAGTCATTTCTCTAAGATTGACTTGATGTCCGGATATCACCAAATCCGGGTTCGGGAGGAGGACATAGAGAAGACATCCTTTAGAACGCGGTATGGGCTATATGAAGTTGTAGTCATGCCGTTTGGACTCACCAATGCACCGACTGTGTTCATGGATTTAATGAACAAGATCTTCCGTCCTTATTTGGACCAATTTGTTATTGTATTCATCGATGATATTTTGATTTACTCCAAGACTCAGAAAGAGCATGCTGAACACCTGGGAATAGTTCTCGACACTTTGAGGAAGAACTAGTTATATGCTAAAGCCAGTAAATGTGAATTTTGGCTATCTGAGGTCAACTTTTTGGGACATGTTATATCGGAAGAAGGCATAGCTGTGGACCCGGCTAAGATAGCGGCAGTAAGAGACTAGAAGGCGCCTAAGAATGTAACCGAGATCCGTAGTTTCTTGGGATTGGTGGGTTATTACAGGAAATTTATCATGGACTTCTCTAAAATTGCATCTCCATTAACTCGACTCACTCAGAAAGGAGTAAAATATGTATGGTCGGATTTGTGCAATCAAAGGATTGAAGAGCTGAAGAAGAGACTTACCACTGCTCCCATCCTAGTTTTACCGAAAAGCGGCAAGAGTTATGAGGTATATTGTGATGCTTCAGGAGAGGGACTGGGGTGTACACTCAGTCAAAGTAATCGTGTGGTGGCATAAGGATCAAGACAGTTGAAAATACATGAACGTCTTTATCCTATGCACGATCTTGAACTAGCCGTAGTGGTCTTCGCTCTCAAAAGTTGGAGACATTATCTTTATGGAGAGAAATTTGAAGTGCTTTCAGATCATAAGAGCTTGAAATATTTGTTTGATAAAAAAGAGCTCAACTTGAGGCAGCGCAGATGGATGGAATATTTGGCAGATTATGAGTTCGCACTTCGATATCACCCTGGCAAGGCGAACAAAGTGGCGGATGCTCTCAGTCGTTTATCTTATGCATCAGTGGCATGTTTGATCAGGACAGAATGTGGGATGTTAATACCGTTCAAGAATTTAGACTTTATCTCAATAACCATGGTACTATTTACAATATGACCATACGGTCCAACATGGTTACCAAGATTGAACAGGAACAGCGGACAGACCCAGAAGTGGAGGAAATTTTGGCCAAGATGTCCAATGGTGAAGTCATACCGGAATGGGAATTACGACCGGGACAGGGTCTGGAATTCCGAGGAAGGATTTATGTACCACAGAACTGCAGAAAAGAGTTATTGGTTGAGGCGCATCAGACCAAACTCTCCATTCATCCGGCAGTACCAAGATGTATCATGATCTGAAAAGACATTACTGGTGGCATGGACTCAAAAGAGATGTGGCAATATTTGTGGCTCATTGCTTAACTTGCCAGCGGGTTAAGACGGGACATCAGAAGCCACCAGGGTTACTCAAACCTTTACCAGTACCGGAATGGAAATGGGAACACATTTCCATGGATTTTGTTACAGGGTTACCAAGGTCATCGAAAGGCAACGATGCGATATGGTTCGTGGTAGACCGACTGACCAAGTCAACACATTTCATTCCTATTAAGATGACAGATTCATCTGAGACTTTGGGTCGGCGGTATATTAAGGATATCATCAGGTTGCATGGTATACCTTTGACTATTGTGTCTGACAAAGATGGTCGATTCACAGGCAGAGTATGGCAGAGCATGCAGTCAACCATTGGAACAGATTTATTGATTAGTACGACTTTTCATTCACAGACTGATGGACAGTCTGAGAGGACAATATAGACACTGGAAGACATGTTGAGAGCATGTATGCTAGATTTCAAGGGTGGATGGGAGGATCACTTGCCGTTGGTAGAATTCTCATACAACAATAGTTACCAGGCAAGCCTCTAGATGGCACCATTTGAGGCATTATATGGTAGACCATGTAGGTCACCAGTATGCTGGACAGAGGCCGGTGAGCCTGCACTGATTGGACCTGAATTGGTTGCAGAAACTACAGCGCAGATACAGTTGATATGGCAACATTTGTTGACTGCGCAGAGCCATCAGAAGAGTTATGCTGACAAGAGAATGAGGTTCCTTGAATTTGAAGTGTGAGACATGGTGTTCTTGAAAGTCTCCCCACGAAAGGGACACATGAGGTTTGGCAAGAAAGGGAAATTATCACCAAGATAGTGGGACCATTTTCTATTATAAGACGAATGGGGTACGTGGCTTATCAATTGGCACTCCCATCACAGTTGGCATCTTTACACGATGTGTTCCATATATCTATGTTGAGAAAGTATAATCCTGATCCTTCTCACGTATTGAACGTACAAGACATAGAGGTTCAGAGCGACGTGGCATACGTCGAGAAGCCTGTCCAAGTGGTGGACACAGAACAAAGGGTGTTACGGAACCAAGCGATCCAGTTTGTCAAGGTAGTATGGGATCGACACGGCGTTGAGGAAGCTACACGCGAACTCAAGTCAGAAATGAGGAAAGCTCATCCTAAGCTATTTATGTAAATATTCGAAACCCTACTTCACTCGATTTTTGGGTCGAAAATTTTCAAAAGAGGATTGTATTGTAACTGTAACACCCTGGAATTTCAAAGTTATCAGTTTATATGAAAATATTCATATTTACGGAATTGCCATTGTGATAAAAATTGATTTGAATTTAAATGGGTCAATGGCTCAATCAAGACCCAAAGGATGATAGTTGGTTTACAAAACAAATAAATGGGTAAGATAAATTTAAACGGGTCAAGAATCATATTTGGGTCAAATTTGGATAAATGGGTCAAAATGGCTAGATGGGACCCAATGGGTCGTGTGAATGGCATGATTAACCATGGATTGAGTTCAAGCTTAGTAAATTTAAGTCTATTAATTACTTGAGTTTGGTTTGAGTTGAAATGAATGGTTGGTTTAGTTAAGTTGAATTTATTAGTTAAGCTAAATTAAATGAGTGACTTAGGTTGGGTGAGTTGAATAAATGAGTTGAATGAATATGTATTTTAATGTAAGTGAGTGAAGTGTGTGAATGGGAGGAGAAGTGGTTTAAATTCCAACTTTGAGCAAGAAAAACGTTGGTGCATGGGGAGAAATTACCATGCATGTAACCCCCATTTAGGTGATGAATAAAAATGGGAGTTACATTTTGAATGGGAGTTATTTCTTGAAAACACAAAGGTTGCTAGGGACGTTGGCTGCATGCATGAGCAATTTCATGCATGTAACGGCTACCATGGAGATATGAGAATGATGGCTTTGAGAGTTACAAATGTATGAATGAAGGAGAATGAAGCACATGGGAGTTTCATTTGGTTGCATGGAAATTATGGCCCATGCATGACACTCCAAAGGTGGAGACAATTGGAGTTGCCGTTTCATGGAGTTACAAAAGGGGCCCTTGACTTTTCAAATTCAAAAAGGTTAGACTACACGTTGGAAAGGGCATGAAGGTTTATTCCATGCTTAAGTATTCAAAGAGACAACCAATGGAGGGAGGATAAAGCACATGGGAGTTGCATTTACATGTGAAACTCCCACATGCAAAAATTAATGCAAAATGGATAGTGTGAGGAATGCACACAGCAAAACCGTTGGGAACCCTTGGTGTTTCATTTCATAGATGAAACCCCAAGGAATTTAAAGGATTCTAATTATGGAGAGATGAGTTACACAAGGGCTGAATTAACCTTGGGCTGTTTTTGGTCAAGCAAAGGATTTTCACTCTCTCTATCTCTCTATCTCTCTTGGACGTCCTCTATCTTTCTAAACTAAGAGCAGTAGCTGGTTGTTAATCAGTCCTTGGTTTGATTCCTTTTCATCAAGACAAGTTCAGCAAAAAGGGAAGGAACAAGCGGGAGTAAAGATCAAGTGGAGGAGTCGCGGAAACGGTAGGTGTTCGATAAACTATGTTGTTTAATTAAGAAATATGATCCGGCTATTTGATGGCTGAATCTAACAAGGGTTAAATGTTGGTTAGAAGTACATGAATAAGATCAAAAGGTGGACCATAGGGTTCGGCCCATTGGATGGCCAAACCCCATGGAAATGTTGGATTTATTTAGATGGTTTTTGGAAATTAAAACCATACAATTTTGGGACTGTTTTTAGATGATTTTAAGTGTGTATTTTAAAAAGGTTAAAACATAGATAAGGAAGTTATTTTGGATATAGATGAATAATTAAGAAACTCAAAACCAAAGGACATAGGGTTCGGCCACCATGGAGGGCCGAACCCCATGCAAATAATGGTTTGTTTTGATGTGTTTGGAACAAATAAACCATGAAGTTGATGGACTGTTTTGGGTTATTAATTTAAGATGTAAGTACATGTTTTACAATGGTTTAAAAACATGGATTTGGGTGCTGGTTTCAGACCTAAGATGAAGGACTAAAGGTTCAAAATTAATCTCATGGTGTTCGGCCAATATACATGGCCGAACCCTATGAAATTGGGCTAATTTTGGAGGATTGTTTTGAAGGTTAAAAACCTGATTTAGATATACAGTTATTACCTGGTTAATTAAGGTTTAAAAACAGTAAATGTAATCATTGGGTTCAGCCATGATGGAGGGCCGAACCCCATGTAAAACGGTGTGGGTTTTCATGTTGAGAACTCCATGGAAACCATGGAAACCATGAAGATCCATGGACTGTTTTGTGGAATAATTGGGTTAAGTTTATGATGAACATTAGGTATTATTTATATGCTTTAATTTAAGAATAATATATGTTGTTTATGGAGTTAGTATGGGTAGGTAATCGGCCCATATGAATGATGGAAATGGAGTATAAAATCACATTGGTGAGGTTCGGCCATGTGTATGGCCGAACCCCACTAATGATGATGGTGGGACATAATTGTTGATTTTATATGAGGATATGGAGGGTTAAAGAAGGATCAAATTAGGTGATGAGGTTCAGCCATGTGTATGGCTGCACCCCACTAAAGATGGTTTTATGTATGGTGATGAAAGTTAGTTAATATAAAGCAAAGGTTGGTCTCAATGGCATAATTGTAATTATGGCTGAAATGATCAAAAATAAAATGATCATATGATGGGATAAATGGGCTAAAACCAAAGTGGTAAGGTTCAGCCATAATGTATGGCCGAACCCTACTAAGGTTCGTTTAGAAGTTTGGGTAATTAGATAGGTTTTAATTAAATAAATGAATGACCAATGTGTTAATGGATGAGATTCGGCTATGGCTTTGGCCGAACCCCACTAGGTGATTCTTGGAACATAAAGCTTTGCTGGAAATTAGGTGGATAAATGATTAAGTTGCTGCCATGTATATAGGGTATTCGGATTTTTAGAACGGTGAGCGAGACGTGATCGGAAGACGGTCCAAAGGAAGGATCGAACAAAGTAAACTACTGTAGGTTTCCTATCTTGTTGTAACCACACAACTTATTCGCTGTTTTATGTTATTTGTTTAAGTTATTTGTATCAAATGTTATATTTACAAATGACATGTTTGCATAGACATCTCATGCATAGCATGGGATGATGGGGAAGTAACCGGAGGCCACACTCCGTCGGGGCGTCCGAAAGACCATTGTGGGGTACCCTGATGATGAGAATCCCATCAGGAGGAATCCGGAGGCCACACTCCGTCGGGGCGTCTGAAAGACCACTGTGGGTTAACTTGACGATGAGAATCCCGTCAAGTGATGGCTATGTTGAATGGTGATGGGTGGGACTCATTACATGTTCATTTCATACATAGCATATTTTTTTATAGAATTTGTCACACATGTATAACTATTATTCTATTTGCATGATTTTGACTAACCATGTGGTAGCCCTATTCGGAAACACTACTGGGCGCGTTGATCTAACGCCCTATCTATACCTTTAGTGGATGATGCAGGGAAAGGAAAGAACGTGGTTGGAGAAGAGGACCAAGTACGAAAACTTGGGCGATTTGAATGATTGCAATGGACTATGCATGGATTATTTATGGATTTATTAGTTGATTTATTTGGAACAATGTAATTTGTTAAATTAGATGTTGGCATGTAATAAGTAGTTAAGTAGATGCTATGGTTGGATTTATTTGAATGGTTTGGAATGAATAGTAGACTAAGGTCATATAATACTTTTGGAAAATAAATAAGGTACATTGCTATCTAAAAATGGAAATTGGATTAATCATAGGTTCTATTATAACCTCAGTTAGATCTAGACTAAGTTAATTCCGCTAGATATATATGTACCATGTGCGGATCAGTTTTATGGACTTAGTTCATACGCACATGGGCTTGGCCAGTTAAGGGTCGGATTTAGAGATCCGAACTTAACTCGCGTCGTGACACTCCGCCCCGATCACTTATTGATTATTATTATTTAAAAAAAAATAAACTCTGAAATATTAGAGTGAAAAGGGCGGGGTGTTACAGTAACACCTCGGATTTTCAGATTATTATTTTATATAACACTTACTCTTTTAAATGGTAGATTTTAGAATTGGACCTTATACGGATAAGGAAATGGACCATAACCCAATTAAGACCCAATTAAATTGTGACATTAGTTTTATTGAAAATTAAATAGGATAGTGCATAGCCGAATTTTTAATATGAAATCTATAAGATTATGCACATGAGAGATATGTGGCATTTAATCCACAAATGATATGCTAGAATATTTGAAGAGGGACTTTCTTAATTAAATTGGATTTGCATATCTTAAGAAAATGTTCAAGAAAATCAAATAAAGATTATACTTGGCCGAATTCTTGATAATGATATTCATATTATGCGCATGGGATATTTTAAAAGGGAACGTACATTGTCTTAAATCAAATTAAAAGATTACCTAAATTATGAATAAGGTTATGCGCATAGTACTTGCTAATTGGAATAAAGGGAAGGTTTTAAATTAAGAAGGAGAAGTCGGCCATGGCCAAATAAAGCAAGGGAGGTCGGCATTCCATCTATGGCAAGGGGGTACACGGCTAAAGGAGGAGGTTGCCTATCTTAAACACCATCTAAGTATGGACTAAGGAGAGCTTAATAAAAGGAGAGACCCAAGGGGGTGCACGGTTTTTACAACCCATCTCTCTCTCAATCTCTCAAGGCTCATACACGGCAATACACAAGGAAAAGGGCAGCAACAAGAAGGAGTTCTTGTTTGGAGAAAAGCAAAGGGAAAGGAAAAGAAAATTGGAAGAGCAAGAAACCAAAGCGTAAAAGGTTAGTATCTTGATTTAATAATTTTATGTTTTGAAACAAAAAGAACCATAGGGTTCGGCCATAGTGCATGGCCGAACCCCATGGAGGAAAATTGGAGATGATTTAATGGTTTAAATGGAGAGAAAGAATCATAGGGTTCGGCCATAGTGCATGGCCGAACCCCATGCAAAGACTTGATTTATTCTTGGGGTTTAAGATTGAAAACCATGGAGAGATTGGATTTATTTCATTGGGGTTATGTTCTTAAATTTTGGAACATGGAAAGACATGGTGATTTCATGATGAAACCATGGGGATTTATGGTTTAGAATTACAAATTTCAATGATGAAAATCCATGGAAGAATTTGATAATTTTAAAGGGAGATTTGGATAGGGATATGGGTTGGCCATAGGCATGGCCGAACCATGATGTTTTTATGGTTAACATATTGGATCTAAAATAATAAAAAGAAAGGGGTGAGGTTCAGCCATGGTGTATGGTCAAACCCCACCAAACATTTTATGGATGATAATCGGTTAATGTTACGAGTAAATGTTTATTGAATCTAAGCTAAATGACCAAGATCATGAACCATAGGTTTCGGCCATGGAGCTTGGCCGAACCCCATGGGTTAAGTTTGGAATGGTAGATGGAAATGATTGCTAAATTTGGAGAACAATCTAATTATGGAAAGGGTTGGTTAATTAAGGAAACAATCTATTTTTGGAAGGTGTTTCCAATTATTGAAAGGGTTGGTTAATTAAGGAAACAATCTATTTTTGGAAGTTGTTTCCAATTATGGAAAGGGTTGGTTAATTAAGGAAACAATCCATTTATGGAAAGGAGGTTGCTTATTAGGAAAGTTTCTATTCTTGGAATTGGACATTAAAATTAGAAAATATCTAATTAAGACCATGAAGATTTATTATGGAAACTATCCAAGAATGGAAGGTGGAGACTAATCAAATGAATGGATTGCTTAACATGAGTGAGGCTCGGCCATAGGTATGGCCGAACCCCACTAGGGTTTAATTTTGAGAAACCTTTTTAGTTATGGAATATGATATCTAAGTATGGAACCTATAGTTGGAAAGCATATAATTTTGGAAAGGAGGAGTTAATTTGGAAACTATACACCATAGGGTTCGGCCAAGGTGTATGGCCGAACCCCATGGTCCAAATTAAGGGATTAATGCCATTTTTAATTCAAGGTTAAGGGCTGATTTATGAATCAGATTATGAACCTATGTTATGAGTGATGTTTTGTTTAGTTTTAAAATAAAAGAAAAAGATACAATGTAGGTTATAGATTGATGGTGAAAGGAATGGCAAAAAATGTAATTTCACATGAAAATAGAAAACCATGGGTTCGGCCATGATGTATGGCCGAACCCCATGAGGTATATTTATGGATTTAAATTGGTTAAAGATTCATAAAAGGGCTAGTAATTGAAGATTTAAACAAATGAGGAAACCAATGGCATTTTTGTAAATATGAGAGAATATTGGACATTGGGTTCGGCCATGGTGTATGGCCGAACCCCATGAATTATTTTATGGGATTATGTGCTTTGGAAGTATGGATGATTATTTGGGATCTAAGCAATAAAGAAGTCTAAGGTTAGGCCCAATGGCACTATCATAATTATGGACAAAAATGGTAGACCATGGGTTTCGGCCATGATGTATGGCCGAACCCCATGGGGTTTTGATTATAGACTTAAAACTTTGTAATTATGTGAGACTTGGTGTTGATTTATCATTATATTATAAGGTAACGGGATCTCGCAAGCGTGCGCGATCGGTGATCGAATCTTGGACGGAAACGCAAGGACTCGTTAACGGTCTTTGGTAGGATTCCACCTCTTTGAAACCATGGATTATGTACTTTGTTTTATCTTATATTTGATGAAAATATGTTTCAAGGGATATGCTTTATTATGGATTTTTAAATGCTATGTTTCATGATGTAAATAACATGTATTGATTATATTTGAAAGGTTAATTTTATATGCTTTGCTTATATGAGGAAAGAGCATGTGATTTAAAGTATGATTTTTAAATGCTATGTTTATGTTATAAAATAGCATGCGTTTTCATTGACATCTCATGCATGGCATGGGGTGGAGGATTTATAACCGAAGGGGTCACACTTCGTCGGGGCGTCCGAAAAACCTATGTTTAATTCCTTGATGCGATTTCCATCAAGAAGATTCTGGAGGGTCCACACTTCACCGGGGCGTTCGGAAGACCTATGTGGTGGGTACTTTATGTACATGTGATGGGTGGGACTCATGGCACATCTGTCATCATTGCATGGCATTTATTTTACCTGGTTTTATCTATTATGTTATAATATGTGTTTTGTACTAACCATGTGTTAGCCGTAGCTGGAATACCTAGTGGGCGCATTGTTCTAACGCCCTACTTCTACCCTAGTTGATGATACAGGTAATCAGGGGAATGATGAGCGTAAGACGGACCAGGCATAGGAGCTTAGAAGATATAGTTTATATGTTTCGAATAAAATTACTCATGAACTTGTATTTGAGGTTTTGGATTTCAAAATATAATAACTTAGATGGTTGAATGATTTGGTTTGATGATTATGACATACTTTGCTATCTGAATGGATTAGAACGTGGTTCTAAAATAATTCCGCATTTTGATGATTATGATTCCGCAGTTATATGATTTTATTCCGCAAGTCGGTATTGCTATGTGTGAACCATTTTATTGGACTGGGTCCATACACACGTAGGGTTGGCCAGTTAAGGGTGGGACTTTGGAAGTTCGGACTTAGTTCGCGTCGTAACGCCCCGCGCTCTATCACTCTACTCTGTTACAAAAAAAAAATATACACTGAATTTACGGGAAAAAGTGAGTGAAAAAGGGCGGGACGTTATAGAACTAGATTTAATCGAGTAGATCCTAATCGGGAAATTGGTTATTTTAGAAAAAATTGTCTGACTATTGTTTCGAATTGTTTGCACTTGTGTTAAATGATAAAACTTTGAATTCTAGACCCTATTGTGTGCTTACCCTAGTCTAAATTGAACATATGAAATGAAAACAAAATTTTGACCTAGTATTCTAAAAATAACAGGTGTCAAAATTCAGAAACTTTATAAATTTAGAACATTCCAAATTTACCACACTTGTGTGGCCCACGTCTATTAAATTAAATGAAACGATATAAGTATATTTCAGATTTTAACTTAGAAACAAAAAAATGGCAGTTGGGCCAAATTTAGAAACTCTCCAAATTTAGCACCCGTTGGGACCCAAATGTTCTAAATTAAATTATTTGAAGAAATATTTAAAATTTTTAATTTGAAATCCAAATTTTAAATTATGAGAAATAAAATTTCTTTATGAAATAAATTTCAAAAATGGGTATTTCTAAGTTTGTTGTAGCAATTTCTTGAAATAAAATGGAAAATAGACAAAAAAATGAGAGAAAAATCCCCATGGTCAACCCCTCCTTATTTATTCTCTCTCTCACGCTATTTTTTCTCTCAAATTCGTTGGAAGCAAAGGAGAGTACACAATACACAATGGAGCATAGAGTATTTTTAATATTTGACTTGTTTTGGAGGGAGAAAAAGGAAGGAAACACTAAAAATAATAGAGATTTTCTCTCCTTGGCCGACCCGCCTTATTTTATGAAGCAAAAAACCCTATGACAAGATGCAATACATGAATATTTTCTCTCTATCTCTCCTTTGTGTGGACGAATTTTGGGGCTTGTGTCCTCTCTCCTTTTTTGCTTTTGGTATTTTCTCCAAAGGGTATGTTAATTTCCTTTCCTCTCTGTAATAAAATTCTAATTCTTCTCTTTTGTTTCATCCATCTTCTTCCTCCATGAACCTCTCTAAAATTCTATCAAACATGATGGAGAATTTTTTAGTGAAATTTAAAAAAGAAAAGAGAGAAAGCTAAAATCGATAGTGGAAATTGAATTTTGATGCAAAAATTCAATCTTCATGGATTTTATTTTTGTAAACTTGTTTGGAGATGACAAACAGAAATCGTTGAGCCTTATATGATACAGCCATTTTAGGGATTAATTCTGCAAATTTATAAAATTTAATTCGAAATTTAGAGTATGGTTTGATTAGTGAAAAACGCTCCAAGATGAACTATTAGATCTGCAGTCCCATTTTTTGAGCGTTGTCGCAAGAAAATTAATATTTGAGGTTCTCGATGGAATTTTTCGACACGATTTGCTTTCTTAGATTTCAATTTCATAGATATAGTCTTTTTCCGAATTCGGAAGAAAAAGAACTTGATTTGATGGCCCATATCTGATCTGAAATATAGACCAAAATCTTGTTAAGATCTGAGGTACAGTTTTGTTGGGTTTTACTAAATAAACCATAACTTGTACTCCCGACATTTAAACGACTTAAAATTATTTCTTTTCTGATTATAAAGACGATACCTATCTCCAGTTAAAATATTATGAACTTTAAATGAGGTTTGATTCCCCAAACTATGTCTGCAAGTCGGACATAGTTGCAGATTGCTGAAAAACAGACAGTTTCACTGCGCTGGATTGTGGAATGTTTTCTCGGTCTCTGATAATCGAAACATTGCAAAATTTGTTCCTAAATTGAATCCCATGAAGATATCTACCTCCTGTAAATATTTCAGAGGGAAAATCATGGATTTGAAGGGTCAAATATGGTCTGTAAGATAGAAACCTTGGATGAGACTGCAAACTATTAAACAATGTACATGTTTGAGTATTTTGATCATAACTAGGGCTAGGAACGTCCGTTTGGGACGAAATGATATCGTTGTAATCCTCTCCAAGAGACCTATCAACTATATGAATCGGAGACCTTGGTTTAATACGAGATAATACCAGAAAATTCTGCAGAATAGGTCAAATTATGCTTTGTTTAACTCTTTTAAACCTTAGGCTAAATGTATTTTGTTTCGTACCCCTTAGACTTGATTTGTTGGGACAAAACCTACAAGTTCAAATTGTTGATTTCCTTTGATTTAAAAAAAAAATTGTTTAAATAAAATAAAATTTGTAAAGGTCAAAAATCCTAATCAATGACAGCAAATTTGGGGACTTAACGCTTGGTTGGAACTTGGATTTGGTGGCGTATTAGTGCTTGGTAAATTCCAATTTTCAAGTGGGGGAAACTTAACTTTATTTACTCAATTATGAGTGATTTAATAATTGAAATAAATTACAAAATCAAATTCCAAGAATTCGAACGGACTTTGAAGGAAAATCGGGTGAACAACTCTACAGTTCCAATCTACACACCTTGCACTAAAAATTTCAAAACTCGAGTATCTGATAGAATTTTTGACAAAATCAAGTTCGTTGGAAGCTAGACTTCCAGATCTAGCCACAATAGGATTTTGAAGCAAAAATAACTTAAAGATATACCTTATATCTGACCCAAAGTTTGACCAAATTTTAGATTGGAATTTTTCAGCAGTTTTACCCTATTTTAGTGTTTGAATTTTAATTAATTTCTAGTTATCATATTGCATTGAATTTTATTCGTGGGTATATTCAATGTGAACATGAAATCCCAAAAAAATACTGATAGAGTTTTGATGACTTTAAGTGCCCCAATTAATTGCTGAAAATCATATAAAATTTGGGTTTTCAGTTTGGGGGCAGTTTTGAAGTCCCAATTTCCAAAATCATAACTTGGTCTATGATTATTGAAACGATGCAAATTTTATGTCCATTCTTATCAGAACGAGGATATCTGCAACCTGCACAATTTTTTAGAATAAAATACGTTGGTTTGATGGACCAAATTAGATCGGTACGAGGACCTTATTGCAAATCTGTAGTTTCGGGACAGTTTTGCAGCGTTTTGGTGTATGGTTTTTAATTTTGTCTATAGAGATTAGATCATTGTAAAATTTGTTCCTAAAAAAAGTGCCACAGAGAGACCTATCTCCAGATAAATTTTTAAATAAAAATTCAATTGGATGATGGGTGTAAATCGGTTTGCAACCCACGTCTCTCGAACAGACTCTAATTTGTTTGGTCTTAGGCTAGAATGTCGTCTTGGGCCAAATGAGAAGTTGTTACAGTCTTAATTCAAAGACATATCTTCTGGAAGAAGATGAGAATTAATTGATAAATGTGTTGTTCTCAAAAACTTCTATAATATGAACGAATTTCACCCTATTAGGATTTTCTGGGAAAACGTGTAAATCTTGGAAAACTTGAATTTTACGAATTTTATTTTACTGGACCAAAACTCCTGTGATCTTAAGAGAGAAAGTATTTTAATATAAAATAATAAGGAATGGATTCTTACATGGTTTTGAAATTTCTAAATAATTGCAAAGATTTGAATTTAAAACTTGGATTTTGGCGTATTTTGCTTTCCAAGTTTAAGTGAGGAAAACAACCTACTCGTTTGTTTGTTTCTGTCATACCCCGATCCTCCTACAACCTAAATGGGGCGTGACCAACGCATTGACATAATTAATGGGTCTTAAATCACAGATTTTTGGTTGAGGGAAAAATAGATATACATATTTTTTGAAGATTAGAGATAAAAATAAATAAAGACATTAAATCATTCATGTTATGGCCCGGAATTTTTTTAAATCAATGAATATGTGGTTATTATTTATTTTAATGGTGGAAATTGGAAATTTGAGGGAATAAGTGGTGAATGGATCAAGATATGGGCAAAGGCCCAATTATGGCCCAATGGACTATGGAGTGGATTTAAATTCATTTAAAGGGTCAATGATGGTCAATTGGGCCAAGGATGGTCAAATTGGGCCCAATACCCATTTGGGACCCAATGGGTCAAGATAATGTAAGCTCTAAGAAAAATGGGTAAGGATAAATGTAATTGGGTCATGGGCCCAATGGTGATCCAATTGGTTGGAATGGACTTAGTTAAATTTAAATCACCTAAGTTGGTGGTGGAATGGCCAAGGTGATGTGGCCAATTGGGACCCACCTCCACCTCACCAAATGAGGTGGCATGTGGACCAAGGATTGGTGGGGTCGGCCACCATGGTTGAATTGGTCAACCATGGGTAGAATAATGGAATTAGGTTAAGTGGAGATTAATTAACCTAAGGTAATTATTTAATTAATTAAATGATTAAATTATTCAAATGAGGGTCAAAGGTGGTCAAATGGTCACATGGAAGACCAAAAGCCATCTTATCTCCAAAACATGCCAAACATTGGATAATGATGGTTGGGTCATAAAGCATGGAAAATATCTTAGGTAGTTGGTGAGAAAGTTAAGTGGTGGAGTGTAGGTCACTCCACCAAAGGAAATTAATCTTATCTCTTTCTCTTTTCATCCAACTCTTTTCATTTCCTTTCTCTTTTGCTCTCCACCACCGTCCCTCATGTCTAAGGGAGAAGAAGAAGAAACCATGGAGAAAAGAAGAAAAGAAAAAATGCTAGTCGGCATTTGGTAGGATTCCTACCTTTTTGTAAGCCATGGATTGAGTGATGGTTTCTTTGAATTATTTTGGAAATTATATGATTTGTTTTAAGATGGGTTTTGGAATTAGTATTATGTGATGTTTTCCTTTAATTTATTTTGGTAATCATGTGGTTGTTTTTAAGATGGGTTTTGGATTTTGGTATTATGTGATGGGTTTCATTTGATTTATTTTGATAATCATGGGATTGTTTTAAGATGAGTTTTATGACTATGAGTTACATATATTACATGGCATATAGCATCTACATCTCATGCATGGCATGGGAGGGATATGTCAGTGGAAAGATGAAATGAAACCAGAGTCCATGCTCCGTCGGAGCAACCAAGAAGCAGCCATGGGGATAGCCTGATAGGCTATAACCGGAGACCATGCTCCGTCGGGGCGACCGAGAACCAAACATGGGGATATCTTGATGTGATTCATCCATCAAGGGGGTACCATAAGGTACAACCGGAATTCATGTTCCATTGGGATGACCGAGAAATAAGCATGGGAACACCTTGACGAGGCCTTGCCGTCAAAGGGGATACAGTGTGATTGGTTATACCTTGATGATGGTTCTTCCATCAAGGGGGATGCCTAGTGTGGATCGCATCTTCATGAGGCTTTTCCATCAAGAGGGTCATGGCACGATGATGGTATGGATTTTATTTGGAACACTATGTATGGTTGAAAAAGGGACATTGTACAATGATGATGAGGTTGATGGGTGGGATTCATGACATAGAACACCCATTGCATGACATTGCCAAAGTGCATGGTTTTATTATAATATTATCTATATGCTTTGTTATCACTAATCCATGTGTTAGTCCTACTCGGAGTCCTACTGGGTGCGTTGTCTAACGCCCTACATCTACCCTAGCTGATGACACAAGAGATGGCGGAAATGGAGGACGAGACGGGAGCCAAGCTTAGGAGCTTGGGAAAGCGAGCTGTTTAGTTTATTTAAGTTTTATTTTGGAAATGTAATTTTGAGTAACTTAGCTCGTCGGAATGTAATAACTTAAATTACTTGCTATGTTTTGGATTTTATTTTGGACAGTAAGATTTAGTGGTATTTTAGTAATTAAATGGATGTTTCTTCCCTGCTATCTGAAAATTTGTAGGATAGTCTCTATGGAAATTTCCGCACTTAGTTAATATTCCACAAGCTTACGTCTACGTGTGAACTGTTCTCCGTGGACTTCGTTCCACGCACATGTAGGGTTGGCCAGTTAAGAGCCGGGCTTTAGAAGCTCGGACTTAACTCGCGTCGTGACGTCCGCGCCCTTTGCCACTCTTTATTTCAAAAAAAAAATAGACTCTGATTTTCGGTGAAAAGGGGCGGGCGTTACAATTCATGCTCAAACTTAACACATCACATAAATTCTAATGTTATCCAGAGAATAAAATGAATAACATCTAATATCTGTAACGTCCCGTCCCACTACTGGCACGTTAAAATGGATACAAACTCCAAAACTGAGTTAATACTATTTCGGGTACATTTTTTTTTTTTAAAAAAAGAAACACCCCTCCCACAACCCACACTAACCACGGGCAACCCATAATTAAACCAATAACCAAAAGTACCAATAAAATAATAATCACGATTAAAAGTTATAATATAATCTCATTATTACATTCATCTAACTCATACATGAACATATGTCTCAATTACATTAACAAGCTCTCAACTACAAAATGGAACTATTAAACAAAAAGAAAAAATTTAGCCCCACATCGAACGCCTGATTGAGGGTCCCGTCGTCCCCTCCTCTAAGAAGTACTTGTAAGGCAAGGGGTGAGCTCTACATGCCCAGTGAGGGTACAACATGCATCATATGTCATCAAACATACAATACATATCATCATATGGACATATCAATGTCTCGGATGTCTACATTGTAACGACCCGTCCCGTTAGAAGAGTATTACCCGCTTTGGGCCCACACACATGTAACGTCCCGCCCTTTTTCACTCGCTTTCCTTTCCGAAAATAAGAGTCTATTTTTTATAAACAAAGAGTGAGCAAGAGCGGGACGTCACGAAGCGAGCTAAGTCTGAACTTCTAAAGTCCGACCCTTAACTGGCAAACCCTATGTGTGCATGGACTAAGTCCATGAAAACGGTTCACACATAACAATATAGACTTGTGGATAAAATCATAACATGCGGAATTATAATAGAACCAAGTTCTATTCCATTCAGATAGCAAAGTACGTCAAGTCCTTAATCATCATTAACATAACGCAATCATCTGAATAAATATCCAACCATAGGAAATCATCTAAGTTATTACATGTCCAAAGTCTAGTCACTCAAACACATGTCCATAAGTAACTTAATCAAAATATAAACTATAATCATCCAAGCTCCTATGCTTGGCCCGTTTCGCATTCATCGTTCTCCTTGTTCCTGTATCATCCACTAGGGTAGAAGTAGGGCGTTAGAACAACGCGCCCAGTAGGTATTCCAATTAGGGCTAACACATGGTTAGTACAAAACATATATAATAACATATAGTCCAAAAAGCCATATAAACCATGCCATGTCATGATGTCAAATGCAATGAGTCCCACCCATCACATGTTCATAAAAGTACCGGCACATAGGTCTTTCGGACGCCCCGACGGAGTGTGGACCCTCCGGTTTCTTCTTGATGGAAAAGCACATCAAGGAATCCCACAGGTTTTTCGGACGACCCGACGGAGTGTGACCCCTCCGGTTACTTATCCTTCACCCCATGCCATGCATGAGATGCCAATGAAACACATGCTATTTTATTATATAAACATAGCATTAAAACTCACATTTAAAATACATGCTATTTTATCATATAAACATAGCATTTAAAATCACAATTTGAAACATATCCTTTGCAACATATATTCATTAAAAATAAGATAAAAACAATGTACATAAAACCATGGTTTCAAAGAGATGGAATCATACCAAAGACCACTACGTGGCCTTGCACTTTCGTCCAGTAACCGCTCACGATCGTACACACCTTGTGAGGTCCCATTACCTTATAATGCATTAATCAATTAAAACCATGTCCCATTTGATTTACATAATGTTTAAGTCCATAAACACAATCCCCATGGGGTTCGGCCATACACCATGGCCGAACCCATGGTCCCTTATTTTTACTTAATTACCAAATTACCATCCATGGCTCTCATTCCATTAACCTAATCCTTCATACGTTAAAACCATAAATCATTCCCCATGGGGTTCGGCCATACATCATAGCCGAACCCATGGTCTATCATTTTCACACTTATTTACATCATTGCCATTGTTCAAATCCATAAAAACATTTCTCATGGGGTTCGGCCATACACCATGGCCGAACCCATGATTCCTCACTTTCACCCTTTATTACAACTTTGCCATTAGTCTAATCATTTCAAACCTTTCATTCATTAACACATGCCTAAGTCCATGTTTTGATCCACAAACCTACCTTAAATAGACCCTAAGTCCAAGAATGATCCATACATAATTCATTCACCATTTACATGACCTATAATCTTAGGTTTAGGTTCCAAAATTGATCATTCATAAAACTCATCATAAAACCTCCAAGTTTACCAAATATTCTTCATGGGGTTCGGCCATACACCATGGTCGAACCCATGGTCCATTAATTCTACATAATTACTATATTGCCATCCAAGGCTATAATTCCATTACTCTCACCCTTCATCCCTTGGTTCGGTGAACCATTCATTAAAAATATACATAGGCAATATTAGATTCATAATTGAACTATAGAATTGACACCATGGCTGAACCCTATGATGCATAACTTTCCAATTATAGCAATTCCATTCTTAAATCCATAAATCAAGGTTCCTTCCTTTTTTTTTTTAATCCAAAAGTGCATAATTAGAAACTTTCTAATTTAATAACCATCTTCCATTTTAATCAATTAAAATCCATTAACAATACCAATACACCTCGTGTATGGCTGAACCCTATGGTTCATAATGTTCTCTTTTAAATCCCATCATTTTCCATGATCTAAATTCATGAAAATACTTCCATAAATATTTATGGGGTTCGGCCATACTCCATGGCCGAACCGATGGTCTAGGATCTTCACCAAAAACATCCATTAAAACCCCTTTTAAAACATACATAATATTCAGTGGTTTTCATCATTCACACTTCCATAAAAATTCACCAAAGTCCTTCCATGGGGTTTTCATCCCTTAAAAATAACCAATAACCTTCCATTAAAAATCAATACATTAAACCATAATCATCCTTAATTTTTCTTCCATGTATGGCCGAACCCTATGGTTCCTTTCTTTAAACAAAACATCAAAATACTAACCGGTTCCGCGACTCCTTCGGTTTTCCTTCGCTTGTTCTTGCTCTTCCAATCTTTATCCTTCTTCTTGATCTTTAACACAACCAAGACCCTTCTCGTCAATGTGCAAACCAGTGTCAATCCTTGTTGATTTGAATGTGCATGTGCCCCTTTGTTGCCTCTCCTTTATTAATCTCCAATCGGCCAATCTTAGAAAGTGCTAAGATTGCAATTGCCGTGGGCCCTTGTTGTTTTTGTTGCTGCCTTTCTTTGTATGCAATATGAATGCCGTGCGCCCCTCTCCCTTGTCTTATAAAACTTCCACTCAATCCTAATTAGAAGGTGCCATAACCCTTTGTTTAGCAACTCCCCTTAGGGCCGTTTCTAATCAAAGAAGGACTCCTTGTTTGCGCATCTCATGGATTGTGCACAAGTCCTACACGGCAAGGCAATCCTATATTAACTTGGACATCTTCTTTATTTAGCAATTGCCTTGGTGCCGCTCCCAACAAGGTAAGGACTCCTTTTGGCGCATGATCATCTTGGGTATGGATATCTCCTATGCACGGCTAAGATATCTATCTCTAATTCTCTCCATGCGCATATCATGGATTAGATACCTCATATACACGGCTAAGACATCTATTTTTAATTTTAGACATATTGCATTAGCATTTTAATTTGGCCCCATTTAATTTATTTGAAACCATTTCCACAATCCGTTGGGTCTTGATTGGGCAATGACCCAACCCTTTACCCATCTAAGATCCATATCTAAAATTCACAAATTAAATGGGTAATTTTCATATATATTAATAACTTGAAAATTCAGGGTGTTACAACACACGGGTCTGCACTACTTTGCATTGGCGAGCCAACACAATGTTGCTCCCAAAAGGCCTTGTGGTAGAATGAGGAAGGATTCCAATTTATATCCCACAGAACAACTATCCTCATAAACAATGTGGGACAATTAGTGCCCAACTTGGCTACTTTTTCTCTCCCATTAAGGCTTATACAAACACAGGGTATTACAACTCACCCCTTTAAGACTATAGCTGTCCCCGGCTCTGTACAACAACACACCCACACTCACAGGAAAAAAGTTGAAACCGTGCTTTGATACCATTTGTAATGACCCATCCCGCTAGCGTGATATTGTCCGCTCAGGGCCTCACACACGGTCCGCACGACTTTCAATTGACGAGCCAACCACCATTATTGCTTCCAAAATGACTCATGCTAGAAGGAGGAAGGCTAGCACTTGTATACTAGGAATTTCAAATGCAACTAGCAATGTGAGACTTTTTTGGGCAGGGTATTACAATCTACCCCCCTTAAAGCCGGAGCCGTTCCAGGCTCTGAACACACAACAACGAGCCCACACCCTCAAGCAGAGAGTTGAATCATTCTCTGATATCATTTGTAACGACCCGTCCCACTTGCACAATATTGTCCGTTTTGGGCCCACACACACTGGTCCGTACGGCTTTGCATTGGCGAGCCAACCCAATGTTGCTCTGAAAAGGCCTTGTGCTAGAAAGTGGAAGGATTCGAACTTATATCCCACAAAACAACTCTCCTAATAAGCAATGTGGGACAAGTAGCGCCCAACTTAGCTACTTTTTCTCTCCCATCAATACTTACACAAACACAGGGTATTACATACATGCAAAACCATGCGAGTGTCTGCCCTACCCCTAACGCACGAGTCCACATCTACCAGCCCTCCAGTACATCCTCTAACCAACCCAATGCAACACTAGGACAACTCCCATATATGCCCATCCGCCACGGTCCACCCATCGACGGGTACACAAACCAATCCCCAACGAAATCATGGTCCCTGACCCTCAACCAGTACTATGACTCTCCCAAGGTGACCCGACACATACCACCATCAAATCATGAGTCGGGCTCACTAGAGTCCCAAACAGAGTAGCACATGGGAGTAATAACAACACCAGTCCTCAACGGACTGCTAACTAGACTCGTCTGAGGTCTCCTCAACCAAGTACCAGACTCTTGCTAGTCATACGTGTAGCCTTGGGCCCTATCTGCAGGTCTCAACACAACCGGCATACCCACCTCTCACGGAATTCCATAGGCCTTCCACCGTGTGAGCTGGCTGAACTCACTCTTTAGACGCCCATAAACACCCAGTGAGTCAACACCTACATCACAAGTCTCAACCATGAACCCAAGGTCATAGTCATAGGTAATCACAACACCACACCCCTTAGCCAAAATGTGGGCGAACAGACACTCAACCCACCTGGATCCCAAGGCGATCCAGTACGTACTTGACATACTCCATGACCACTCTACCTCTAGGGCCACCTCCACAGAAAATCCACACACAACACAGATCGGTTACGCAAGTCGTGAATCATAACATGTCCATCAGGCCTACGAAAGCTGTATTCAACCGTACCATCCTTCAACCGATATGTAGGCGAAATACCCTAAACCAGCTCGGTTATCCAGGGGTCATAAACTATTACCAGCGGGAGTTGTCCTCCATCATACCATCCCTCGACCAATGTGTGGGCGAATTGCAATCCTCTCGGCTATCTGGGGATCATAACTGTATCGACGAGAGTTGTCCTCTACCACACCATCCCTCGACCGATGTGTGGGAGAAACACCCTCAACCCACTCAGCTATCCTTGGATCATAAACCATATCAGTGGAAGTTGTCCTCCACTGCACCATCCCTCGACAGATGTGTGGGAGAAACACTCTCTATCCACTCGGCTATCCGGGGATCATAAAACATACCAGTAGGGGTTGTCCTCCACTGCACCATCTATCGGCCGATGTGTGGGCAAAACACCCTCAACCAACTCGGCTATTCGGGGATCATTAACCACTATCCCACCCTCTAGTCTTCATGAGGGAGAACCACACAACCCATTAGACCACTAGGGACGTATCTGTAAGGACATCTAAGTCGGCCTTGGGTGATCCAACACTTAGCCCAAGAGCTTCTCGGAGGTTTTCATGACCACCTCACAGCATGTCCTTCCTAGGACCCCCGGGCACCTTGCCCTCCAACGGGACCACGCTCTCCCATAGGCTTGACCGAAGATCACAATGATAGACCAGACAGTCAAACCCACAATAGGAACTACATCCACCAATCACAAGAATAAGTACCACAACCACACCGGGGTAGACCCAACACGTCCACGACTTTGCCAAAGACCCATATGCCCAAGGGAGAGATACCCGTCAGGTACTCATACACCTACAAACCCACCAAGGAATAGTCCATTGCTCAACTGCATCCACTGTGTAGTTTACGATGACTTCCCTATCCTAACTATCTGACAAGCTAGGGGGAGTCTCTAAACCCTGATGTAGACTAGTAACCATGCCCCCACTGACATTTCACATACTCTACTTGCATGCATGCACAATTATTTCTAAGCATGTTATCAATACATCAATAAAAATTCATAATTAGGTACTAGCTACAACATGTTAGCATATTAAACTTCAACATGTTATCGTACCAGGCATGTATCTAATTCAACACAGTATAATAGGCATGATTCTTCTACTCTCTAATACATTCTTATCTAGAGCATACCAACATATTATCTGACATAAATGTTGTCCAACCATTCAACCATCATATTTGCTTGTTTGTCTAATTCACATGTTATCATATTATTCAATCAACATGCCATCACATGCATTTTGACACGAGCACGCTCGAATGCATCCCTTGCCACATAAATCATCATAACAGTTTCCCTTCCCGAGTGGCTCAAAACTCATAAGGGCCTGGATTCTTGGTACTGCGTGTACAAACAGTTATAGAGAAGTTATATGCTTTACATGTATGTTAAAATAAATGTGATGAGTCCCCTCACTCACCTGTATGCATGCTTTCGAAATCCAATTGATAAAACAAGCTGCAAGGTTGGAGGAAACGGTGTAGGGGCTTCCGGGCCGAAGAAACTAGGACAAATTAGCAAGGCTGGGATGATCCCACATATCTGGCCGAAAACGGGCTAACAAACAGCCCAGAAATGATCTCCAATATGGGCCAAGAACAAACCCAAAATGAGCCTGAAAAGAGCCCAAGGTGGACCTGAAACATGCTTAAAATGGGCCTGGCCAGACTAGAGATGGGCCGAGACACAAACCAGACCTTGCTGGAAACGACCTGGGCTGGCTGAACTTGGAGAAGCAACTGGGCCTGAAGGAACGGGCTAGATAAACTAGGCTCAAACAGTTTGGGTTGGGTCTGGTCTAGACCTGAATCTGAACATTGTTGGCTCTGGGCTCGGGTCTCTTGGGCCAGTCGATTGGGTTTGGACGAGTTGGGCTCGGGTCTCTTGGGCCAGTGGATTGGGTTTGAACGAGTTGGGCTCGGATTGAATTAATCTAAGGAGTTGGACTGGACCACGAGCTAGTAGGCTTGGCCTGAGTAGGCCTGGTTGTGAGGTGGAATGGACCTAAGGAAGCCTGGTCCGACTGAGTCGCTCTATCACCCAGACGACTCAACTCAGTGGCTTGGCTAAGTCAATCCACTGATTCAGCCGAGCCAACTCTGCGAATTGAATGAGTTGTCTTGATGGTTTAGAAAGGGCAAAAGCAAATGAAAGAGGAAATGCAAATCAAAATAAAGAGGAAAAAGGAAGTTCGAGAACGACGGAGGGAACGGCTTGAGCAGCAGCAACACTGGCGAAGAGAAGAAAGAGAGATCCAGATGCAGCAGCGATGGGAGAGGGAGGAGACCAAAGAGAAAAAAAAAGATCAGAAAAAGAGGAACACTAGACAAATAAGAGAGATCGAGAGAGAGAAGAAGATGAGAAAAAAGGAAGACAAAGAGAGATAGAGATGGAGGTGGCCGAAGAAGGGGGTTTAGGTTTTGGATCGAGAGGAGAAAAGAAAGAGGATGAATAAAGTGCCGAGAGGGAGAAAAGGGAGTGACGGCGGCGCCTAAGGGGGGAGAGGGGTGTTTAGAGTTAGGGTTAGAAGAAGGGAAGGAGAGGAGATGAGAGAGAGAGACGGATCGTGGCACTGTAGTAGCGACGCTACAATGCCATACGGATGGGGGAAAAAGCATGCTGAGAGTCCTCCCTATGGTGCGAGAACATGATTTACCGTAGAGGGGGTGGGTGAATAGGTCAATCCCGGTTTCCCTTGTGTTTACAAATTTCATGATTGTTTAATGTTTAATGCAGCGGAACAACAAATTTAATCAAGAGATTTATTTAGTGTGATAAATTGTTTATAGTTTTTTAAACGATCATACTAAGTTGAGACCCCTTTGCATATTGCTTGATTATCAATTCTTGTGTACAATGTATAAATAAAGATAATCAAATCCAAAGTGATGTGTGTTGAGAAGAGTGCTTAAAAACCAAAACACAAACACCCAATGATCAAACTCCATAAGACCAAATTTATATTGGTTCGGTTAACCAACCTACATTCACTATTAGGACTATCTCAACTTTGAGTTATCCCCAAATCCACTAAGTGAGGACTTACACCAACACAACTAGAGTAGGAATTCCATCTTAGTCAATCGACTGGGAATTTCACCCACCACATATAGAATAGGAATTCCACCTATTCATTTGGCTGGGAATTCCACCCACCACATGTGCCAGAGACGACGCTCTAGAATTTTTTTTAGTGGTTCTAGAGCCAAGCCTCCTTAATCCACATTCATGACAAAGGTTTTAAATCAAATTAAAACCAAGAAGTACTTTCCTTTGAAGCTCTTTCTCGTTGATGTGTGCTTCTTCAAGATCCACCCAATGTTTGTCGACACTCCTATTTGTAGCTGTCGTAAAGCAATCACAATTCTAGGGTGACTAGGAAATTGGTTTTACCAATATCTGTCCTAGTTGATTATCCTTTCCTCTCTCTCTCACAAACTCAATGCATATGATTGGTTGTAATAGATTCCCCAAGTGTAAGCACAAGAGAGAGAGTGATCCTTTTGTTGGCCCTTGTTTAAACTCAGTGATAATGATGAGGGTCCAACGGATTTGCCAAAGGATGTCAACTGGTTGCACAAATATTGGTATTTATAGACAAGGCAACTAGATTCAACAACGGTCAAGTACCGATAGGTCGGGCATACCGAGGGGTCGGTGACTAAAAATACTATCGTTCAACAACCCGACCGTTGCTCATTAAATGCACTCCAAACGGTGTAGTTCTTTCCCGGTCGACAGGTCAGTGTCGCCGATGGGTCGACAGTCATGGCACCGAGAGGTCATCCATACGAGAGGCTCGGTCTGGGCAACACCATGCTGACAGAGTTTCAAGTCCATAAACTAATCTTACCCAGACCGACCTATAGCCCTTTACTGAGGGGTCGGTCCTGGTACCCTCTATCTGTAGCACCCCAAATTTTTAAGATATCAATTTACATGAATTTTGTCTATTTTAATTATAAATTAGTGGACATGGACCTTATATGGGTAAGATGTGTTTAATTGGGTCATGTAAAGCCCCGTCCTTTTTCATTCTCTTCTTCCCGTAAAATCAGAGTCTATTTCTTTTTTATAAATGAAGAGTGATAGAGAGCAGGATGTCACAACGTGAGCTAAGTCCGAACTTTCAAAGTCGACCCTTAACTGGCCAACCCTATGTGTGCATGGACTAAGTCCACGAAAATGGTTCACACATAGAAATATAAACATACGGAATAATAACATCATATTTACGGAATCATAATAGAACCAAGTTCTATTCCATTCAGATAGCAAAGTACGTTAAGTCCTTAATCATCATTTCAAATACCGTAATTATCAAAATAACATCCAACCATCCAAGTTATTACATTCCCGGAAACTAGTTACTCAAATACATGTCCATAAGTAACTTTATTCAAAACGTATAAAATAAATCATCCAAGTTCCTATGCCTGGCCCTCCTTGCATTCATTGTTCCCCTGTTTCCTGTGTCATCAACTAGGGTAGAAGTAGAGCGTTAGAACAACGCGCCCAGTAGGTATTCCAGTTACGGCTAACACATGGTCAGTACAAAACATATATAATAATATTGTAATGTCAAAAATCATATAAATCCATGCCATGCAATGATGACAAATGCAATGAGTCCCACCCATCACATGTACATAAAAGTACCCACCACATAGGTCTTTCGGAAGCCCCGACGGAGTGTGGACCCTCCGATTTTTTCCTGATGGAAAAACACATCAAGGTACCCCACATAGGTTTTTCGGACGCCCCGACGGAGTGTGGACTCTCCGGTTACAAATCCTTCACCCCATGCCATGCATGAGATGCCAATGAACACATGCTATTTTATAACATAAACATAGCATTTAAAATCAACTTTTGAAACATAATCAACACATGCTATTTATACAATTAAGCATAGCATTTAAAATTCATCATTTAAAAACATATCCTTTGCAGCATCAATTTCATCAAAAATAAGATAAAACAAATGTACATAAACCCATGGTTTCAAAGAGGCGGAATCCTACCAAAGACCGTTACGTGTCCTTGCGTCTTTCGTCCGGTAACTGCTCACGATCGTAAACACCTTGTGAGGTCCCGTTATCTTATAATATAATAATAAATCAAAACCAAGTCCCACTTGATTTAAAATATTTAAAGTCCATAACCAAACACCATGGCCGAACCCATGGCTTACCATTTTCACACTTATTTACTAAAATGCCATCCATGGCTATCATTCCATAATCCCATCCTTTCAATCATTAAAAATTGTCTAAGTTCATGTTTGATCCACAAACCATCTTAGGTCCATAAAATAAACCTCATGGGATTTGGCCATACACCGTGGCCGAACCCATGATCCTCCATTTTGGCCTTTATTACCAAATTGCCATTATCTAATTATTTCCATCCTTCCATTCATTAACACATAAACCTAAACCCATAGAATTAATTCATGGGGTTCGGCCAAGCACCATGGCCGAACCCTATGATGTCTAAGTTTCCTTTTTCCATCCTCTTCCATTATTAGCCAATCCATAATTGGATAGTTTCCATATTAATCATCCACCCTTCCATAATTAGAAGGTTTCCATAAATAATCTCCACCTTCCATTATTAGAAGGTTTCCATAAATAATCTTCCACCCTTCCATAATTAGAAGGTTTCCTTAGATAATCTCCACCTTCTATTGTTAGAAGGTTTCCATAAATAATCTCCACCTACCATAATTAGAAGGTTTCCATAGATAATCTCCACCTTCCATTATTAGAAGGTTTCCATAATTAGATAACTTCTAATTTAATCACCTCCTCCATAAAATAAACCCTAGTGGGGTTCGGCCATGCTCCATGGCCGAACCTCACTCATAGAAGTAATCCATACATTAATTTCTTTTTAACATGGGGTTCGGCCATGCATTGTGGCCGAACCCTATGGTTCATGCTTCCATTTAATTCCTTTCCAAATTACATAGCATTAACATTAAACTACTATTTAAAATTAACCAATCCAACTCCATGGGGTTCGGCCATACACTATGGCCGAACCCTATGGTTCATGATCTTGACCATTTAATCCCTTCAAAAGTTTCATAACAATAACATCAACCTCTTATTAAAATTAACCATTGACCTTCCATTTTAATCAATCAAAATCCATAAATATAATTTGTGGGGTTCGGCCATACACCATGGCCGAACCTCACCCCTTCTTTTCCATTCTTTTTATCCAACATCTTAGTCATAATACAATCATGGTTCGGCCATGCAATGACTGACCCACATTCTTAACCCTATCTCCATGGTTTTTCATTATTAATAACCCAATAAATTAAACCATAAATTTCCATGGGGTTCGGCCATGCACTATGGCCGAACCCTATGGTTATTTCTTTCCATTAAAATCATAAAATCCATCTCCCAATCTTCTTCCATTTAACAATTCTCTTCCATGGGTTTCGGCCATAAACCTTGGCCGAACCCTATGGTTCTTTTCTTTTCTTACAACAATATATAATCAAACTACTAACCGTTTACACGACTCCTTTTTGCTCTTCCAATCTTTCTCATCCTTAGCCTCTTTCCACTTCTTCTTCTTGATCTTTCACAAAACCGAACTGATCTTGAAGTTGAATGTATTGCTGTGAATTAGAGCTTGAGAGAGGAAATTCGTCTATGGAGAGTAAACCGTGTGCTCTTCCTATGCATCTCTATATAAAGCCTTTCCTTGGTCCCAGCTTTGGAAGGTGCTTAAGATAGCCATTGCAGACCTTCCTATCTCTTTTAATAACCTCTCATTTGGCCAATGCTAAAATAACAATAGCAATGTCATGTGCTCTTCTTTTAGAAGGTGCTATGCGCTTAACACTAATCATAGCCTAAGAAATCTTTTAATTTAGACACTTCCCTAATGCCTTGGGCCCTTGTTGCCTCTTTTAAATGATCTATGCGTCCAACATAGATATGGCAATTGCCGACCTTGGCTTCCCACTTTGGATAGTCCTAAACAAAATATGTCATGCGCATACTCATAGATATGCAACCTAATAATCGGCCAGGATCAATTATTTATTTAATTTTGCATTACTAATATAATTCATCTCCATTTAATTTTTATTGCAACCAATTCCAAAGACGTTGGGCCCTAATTGGGCCAATGACCCAACTCTTTACCCAATTTAAGAACCATCATTAAAATTCACAAATTAAATGGATTATTTTCATACAAAATAATTAACTGAAAATCCGAGGTGTTACAGGTCAAGGTTGTTATTTGGGTCAAAATGCCCAAAAGGGACCCAATGGGTCATAGTTGACTTGGTGGACCACCAAGTGAGTCCAACCTTAACTTAGTTGGGACTATTTTGAGTTGGAAAGGAAATCAAATGGTTGAGTTGAATTAAATGTTAGAGTTGAATTAAATGGATGAGTTGAGTTAAGTGAGTTAAATAAATTTATATGAGAGGTGAGTTGGATGGAAACGTTTTGCGGTTACATATTTCAAATCCAAGGGTACACGTTGGATGCATGGGAGGTGTATCTCATGCATGAAACTCCAAAGATGAATCATGAATAAGGTGGCTTTTTTTGGGAGTTACACAAGGGGTTCACACTTGGAGGGGGGAGTTTCATCTCATGGATGAAACCCCCACATGGAGAAGTAATGGAAAGGTAAGGAGTGCTGGTTCATTTCAAATTCAAATCAAGATGGAACATCAAAAGTAGGGGGACAGTCTAATGTGCTACTCAAGCCAAGAAGGCAAACCGTTGGGCACAAGGAATTTCATCTCATGGATGAAACTCCCACAATAGGAATTAAAGGGAGAGGTGGCGGTTACACAAGGCAAGCTAAGGCTTTACCGTTGGAGCCTTTGGGAGTTTCATCTCATGGATGAAACCCCCAAGTAGAGTATTAGTGAGGGAGATTATGGAATGGGAGTTACATATTGGGAGCACCAAAGTCATCACCTTTGGCCGACCCTAGTAATCTAGGAAAAGATTAATCTTGCAATTCTCTCCCTCTCTCCCTCTTGGCTGTTCTTTTCTCCCTCAAGAATCATCTTTTGGCCGATCACTCATCAAGACAAAAGGACTTAGAAAAGTGTTTGATCTCAAACTATATGCAAGGCTAAATTCTATCTCTCTCTCAAACGTATACCCCTCTTGGCCAAACCACTTTTGGAGGTGTTATATTGATCAAGCTCACACTCAGCTAAAGGATCAAGAAAAGAATGAGAAGCTAAGGAAGGAAAGGAACAAGCCGGAGCAAAGGACAAATTGGAGGAGTCGCGGAAACGATAAGTGCTCAACAAATTTTATAAATTAGAAAAGAGGGTCAAAGGTCAAGGATATGATTCGACCATTGTATGGCTGAACCCTAATTTTTATTATGGAAGAAAATAGGTGCATGATCTTGGTATTTTAAATTGAAAGGAGGAATCATAGGGTTCGGCCATAGTGCATGGCCGAACCCATGAAGGAACATTGGTGATTAACAATTTTGTGACAGATGATAACCATGGAAGGACATGGGGTATATATTTTAATGGATTTTCACGATGGAATATAGACATCATAGGGTTCGGCCATGGTGTATGGCTGAACCCCATGAATCAAAATTATGGGTCAAATTATGGATTTGGTATGTCAAAAATGAATGAAGGATCAAATCAAATATGGAGGGATTTATTAAAGTTTTATACTATGCATGATCAAATAAAATGATGGACATGGGTTCGACCATAGTGTATGGCCGAACCCCATAAATTATTTGATGGATTATTTGGAAGGGTTATTTGGAGTATTATGCATGTTTAAATGAATGGAGGATTAAGCTAAATGATTAGCCATGAAAGGACAATGGCAAGGATGTAATTAAGGGTGAAAAGGATGAACCATGGGTTTGGCCATGGTGTATGGCCAAACCTCATGGAAAATATTTGGTGGGTTTAAATGGTTATCAATGATAAACAATTGTGGTATAAGTGATTGATGTATGAATCAAGAGGTCATGATCTTGTATTAACCTAAAGATCAAAGGATTGAAAAATGAGCATAAAATCAAGGGAGTAAGGTTCGGCCATGGTGTATGGCTGAACCCCACTAATGAATTTTATGGACTTATGTTGTTATGTGTGTTAGATGCTTAATGTGTGAACGATTGGATTAATGGATTGGTGATTGGACTTAATTAAAAAGGACTAAAAGACTTGAAAGAGGGACCAAAATTAAGATGGTGAGGTTCAGCCATGTTGTATGGTCGAACCTCACTAAGGTGGATTTTGGTGGACTAAGGGTTAAGTACTTTATTTAGTGATGATTGACTAATAAGTAAAAGGAAGGGCTAAAATCAAAGTAAGTGAGGTTCGGCCATGGTGTATGGCCAAACCCCACAATTTGCGTTTGCACTTAGACACTATTACAAATCAAATGGGTTGTTGGTTTGACTCATGGATATGTTATAAGGTAACGCGACTACACAAAGGGGGCACGATCGTGATCGATTGCCGGATTAAAGCTCAAGGACACCTTAGTTGTCTTGGGTAGGATTCTACCTTATTTGAAACCATGGTTACGTATGTTGGTTTTATCTTATTTTAATGAGTTATGTTTTAAAACAATATGTTGCAAATATGTGGATTTAATGCTAGATTTATCATATTAAATAGCATGGAATTCATCAGCATCTCATGCATGGATGGGGTGAAGGTTAAGTGACCGGAGGAGCCACACTCCGTCGGGGCGTCCGAATAACCTATGTGGGGGTACCTTGTGATGAGAATCCCATCAAGAGATAACTAGAGGGGCCACACTCCGTCGGGGCATCCGAATAACCTATGTGGGGGTACCTTGATGATGAGAATCCCATCAAGAGTATATATTTGATTGTGATGGGTGGGACTCATTGCATACATGGCATGACATGATTTTACAAGGTTTTGATGTTATATTATTTACATGCATGTCTTATACTAACCATGTGTTAGCCATACTTAGAATTCCTACTGGGCGCGTTGTTCTAACGCCCTGCTTCTACCCTAGTGAATGAAACAGGAAATGAAGGAAATGATGATCGTGAACGGAGCCAAGCATAAGATCTTTGGAATGTTTTATTGTTATTTTATTAAGTACTCAAGGACATGTAATTTGAGTAGTTAGACTTCGGTATGTAATAATTAGATATTTGCTATGGTTTGTGAATGGTTTGGTAAGGATATTTAATCTAAGTTAATTTGGTTAATGACTAAGTACTTTGCTATCTAAAATGGAGTAGTCTTAGGTTCTATTATAATCCGCATTCAGTTTATGTTATTTTCCGCAATGATAATAAGTTACTATGTGTGAACCGTTTTCATGGCCTTAGATCATGCACACATAGGGTTGGCCAGTTAAGGGTCGGACTTTAGAAGTTCGGACTTAGCTCGCGTCTTGACGTCCCGCTCTCTATCACTTTTAAAAAAAAAAATAGATTCTGATTTTCGGAAAGCATAGTGAAAAAGGGTGGGGCGTTACACTATCGGTCATAAACTACCGATATGTCTATTTTCTTGAGAGCCCACTTGAGTTCAAAGTCCAGAACTCAAAAGTTTTTATCGAAGAGTCGTTTGAGCACGAGGGGCCGTTTCAGCCTTTCACCAAGGGGTCAGTGCATATGAGATACTCAATCAGAGGCACACCCAGAATGAACAGTTCTATGATCCAGAACCTTTGTCAATCTGGCCAACCAGTCTTTGACCACGATGGGTCGATCATGTCTTTACCTAGGGGTCGGTGACAACGACTGTTCTATCTGACATTGAAACCATATACATTTTTGCAAGTTGGGTTCCAATTCACTGTTAAGCTTCCTCTCTATGCTTTAAATGATTTTACGATTTGTTCAACTAAGCTTACGAATGGTCCACTTAAGGTGTGGGTACCACCTAAAGTCATCTATGGCTAAATACATGTTTTGTGATTACCATAACGATGAGATTTATTCCGGTGGAGCATGATCTTCACTCTTGATCACATTGAGTCTTCAAGCTTCTAGCAAGTGCTTCTTCCCAAGTCATGGAATTGACAAACTTGGGGACTCGGCATGCCCGGGGCACTAACAGTCTCCCCTTTTGTCAATTTCATGACAAAACCTAGAAGCTAACCCAATTACAAACCTACCCTTATTACATAACATTTGAATACAAAATATTACATTAATTTCATGTACATATTCAAATGGAAAAAAAAAAACTATGATCTTCATATATTCTTGTTCAGCTTACTTCATTTCATGTTTTCCTGTTCAAGCACATACGCAAGCAATATTCGAAAATCATTAGAGGGATTAGACCAAAACATAAATATGCATTCATGACCTAACTAGATTTGTATTCATGCTCCCCCATACACCATGATTTCTTAGAAACAAGCAGTACCCATTGCATATCCAAGCTATCAGTGTTGAGAAGATTTTCTCCCCCAATCTTCTTAGAATTTGAAGTCCTAAACTCCCAAACTCCAAGCGTAAACATTCTCCCATGTCCATTGGCTTCTTCATATTCCTCCTCTTTATGGCTCTCTTTTTCCAGAGGCCCAAGCAGTTAGGCTTCACCAATTTACTCCCCATAATTGGTTTTGATGTCTTATAACTTCTACTAATTTCTCCCCCATTTTGTCATACAATTGACAAAGATTAGTAAGTAAACATCGATTTTCAAGCACTCCCCCATGCTTCCGTAATTTAGTGCTTTTATGAGTTCACTTCCAACCCATTTAACTTCTCCATTGATCAATGCTTGCTTCTCACATTCAAGCATTGATCTCCCCCACAATATAATGCAAATTGCCATTGCATTACTATTTTTCTTCTGTCTCCCTTTTAAGATAAGTGTTTTCTTAAAGGTGTTCTCCTAATGGGGTCAAGCTAACATACGTAGCTTCCCTTTTTGAAGTCCTCTTCCCCATTCTCCAAGCTATCTTTTGTAGCTTCTTTGACTCAATTCCCCCAGAAACTTAGCTGCCTCTAAGCTTATTTTTCCCCAAGCTTTTTTTCAAGCTTGCATTCACCTTCCTCCATAAATTGTCATGACCACTGACAGAAACTAATCAGCACATATATTTTGTTCTCCCCAAACTCCAAGGGTGTGTGCAATATCTTAGCCCGACCCCTATCACCCTAACATGCCAATACAAAACCAACTCATCACAACATGCATGTTAGTCTATTTAATAACATCTATGTTAACAATAGACAAGAGATAGAAGGAATTCCATCAAATTAGTACACACACTAAATCAAACCATATCATTTCATTGATAAACAAAATGTGCATTCAGTACATATGTTTGTGGAAGGGACATAATGGACGCTTAGAAAAAATATCAAAAATAGTTTTTCCAAAATATAAAACTTAAAGCATGAAAAACTATCCTAAGCAGAGCCATCCTGAGGACGTGATGCTGGAGGGGAAGGGGATTCGTTGAGAGAGAAGACGACACAGGGCAAGATAGTTGTCATGAACTTTCTGAGCTAAATTTTTCACATGACTATGTAGTGCTTCCAGCTGCTCTTCTAGTTGAGATACCCGTACTTCGATTTTGCAGACAAATCGAGTCAGGGGTTGCGACACAGGTGGTTTTACTTCACCACATCCTTATTCTACAACAGGGTTACCAAAGGGGTGGGTATTACCAGACTCAGAGCAGTCAGTATCTTCGACATTTACCCTTTCTTCCTCATCCGAACTATCCACAACAGAAATCACTTCTGCTTCGGTTCTCAAGTTTTGTCCAGATTGAGACCTGAGATGATAACGACGGCTGGTTCCAGTCCTCAGGGTAGAGATTTTTTGGTGAGGGGTGCTCTTAGGAGCAAAGCTTGATTTGGGAGTATCTTCCACGAACATGGGTGATCTTTAGAGGAAATGGGAGCTGGACTTAGGGATTTTTCCAATGGTCGAAGACAGAGATTTAACAGTCTCCCTTTTCGACATGGTTGCTTGGGAAGAGCTGACCAAGGCTTACGAGACCACTAAATCTCACAAACACCGTGACACCCTTGCTTCTTGAACTGAGAGAAACAAAAACCCTATGGTTTTCCAGCGAGAAGTCGCTCCTAGATTTCCTATCGACTGGTCTAGGGCACGGAAGAAGAGAAGGAAATCGCAAGAACTCAGCGGGAGAAGGAATGGCGATTTTGAAACAATCTATCATTTTCGCAAAAAAAAAACTTTTAACTTAATCTTTCTGACTCACCGATGGGTCGTGACCAATGAATGCCTATGTCGACATATCGATAAGTATCGACCTGTCCCTCATTTCGATTTTTCCCCCCTTTTTAAACAGTGTTCTGATTTAGAACAGTAGCGACAATTCTGTTCCTCTGACTAGTTTATCCTTCGACCTGGGTTTTTTAAATTTGAAGGACGATTGGGTGGGTGGGTGGGTGTGTGTGTGTGTGCTTTTGATGTTCATAGTTCATCAAGTTTTGTTTATACACCTTTTAATGCCAGTATAGATATATACATTCACACAGGTTTTGTGCCATTAGAAGATTCAACTCATCCTTCTGAAGGTAGGCACAAAACATGGATTACGGATCTCTTTTCCTCAATCCAAACCAATTCAAGTACCTTGGCCACATTTAATTTACAAATCCAAACATATTACCCAAGTGTGTGATGTCATGAGATCGGCATCTCCAAGATTTAACAAAGACAAGGTGTCTATGAACATAACTCATTCTACCTATTGTGTAAAATAATGGATATTGGAATGAGACAGTAAACACACAAACCATACATTCATTTCACATTTTAAATACATTAATCATGCATATGGAAATGAAGTATGACGCTACCCACACAGTTCTCATGACTGTTATCATGTTAATACCGAAAACATGGTAAACACTTTTACCATTCTTTCAAGCATACTCCAATGAGGTTCATACCTTGAAAAGAGCTGGTACATAAATGGATTGCAGATAAGCACATTTGATCATTTTAATCAACACTTTTTATAATTCATACCAAACCAAAAAATCCATTTAAAGACATAGAGCATGTTTCATTCCACATGGGATAACTTGGAAAGAAACTGTTAGTGCCCCGGCTTTGCTGAGTCCCCATTTGTCAATTCCATTACTCCGGAAGAACCACTTGCTAAAAAGCTTAGAGACCCAAAATGATCAAGAATGAAGATCGTGCTCCACCAGATTCAAAGCTCATCGTCATGGCAATCACAAAAACATGCATTTGGCCATAGATGAGTTTAGGTGGTACCTACACCTTAGAGATGAGCATTCCTAGGCTTAGTTGAACAAATGGTAAAACAATAAAGAAGCCTAGAGAGAAAATTGGATAGTGAATTGGAACCCAACTTCGAAATATGTAATTGGTTTCACTGTCAGCTCGACTAGTCATACTCACTGACCCCTTGGTGGAGACAGGATCCACCCATCGTGGTCAAGGACTGGTCGGCCAAATTGACAGAGGTTCTGGATTAAAGAACTGTCATTCTGGGAAAGCCACTGATCGAGAGTTTTGTATACACCGACCCCTCGGTGATGAACTTAAACGACCCCTCATAGTCGACGACTCAACGGTAAAGGTCTTGTGAGTTCTGGCCTGTGAACTCAAATGGGCTCTCGAGAAAACAAACATATCGGTAGTTCAAGACCGATCGATAGTACGAGGACCGACCCCTCGGTAAAGGACTACTGGTCGTTCTGGGTAAGACAAGTTTCTGAATTGAAACGATTGTCAGCATGGTGTTGCCCCAGAGCGAGACACTCGTATGGACTGACCTTTCGGTGCCATAACTGTCGACCCATCGGCGACACCGACCTATCTATAGGGAAATAATAAAGTGTTTGGAAGTACATTTAATTTGCAACGGTCCGGTGGTTGATCGGTAATAAATATGAACATCGACCTGTCGGTTCTAGACAGTAAAAAAAATTGTTAATACTCCACTATAAATATGAGTGTTGGGTGATCGTTTAACTATCTTCTTTGAGCTGAAAAGAATGATACACTTTAAGGAATGATCAACACTTTTAAAGTGAGAATCATAAACAACCAATTTATTGATTGAGTTTGAAAGTGAGAAAGAGAGGAAAATCTTAAACAACCAATCTGTTGATTGAGTTTGAAAGTGAGAAAGAGACGAGAGACATAAACTAGGAAACCTAGGGTGAAACCAGTTTGCTTGTCACTCTGAGATTTTAATTGCTCTACGACAGCTACAAGGAGGAGTGTCGGCACACAGTGGTTGGGATCTTCAAGAAGCATACATCAGCTAGAAAGAGCTTCCATGACAACTGCTTCTTGGTTTTAACTTTATTTTAGAACATTTGGCGTGAAAGTGGATTAAGGGGAATTTGCTCTGGAACCACTATAAAAAAATTCTAGAGCGCCGTCTCTAGCACAGTGGTGGGTGGAATTCCCAGCCGATTGGATATGTGGAATTCCTATTCTACAGTGGTGGGTGAAATTCCTAGCCAATTGAGTGAGGTGGAATTCTTACTCTAATTGTAAGGGTGTAAGTCCCCACATAGTGAATTTGGGGATAGCTCAAGGTTGATCGAGTCCTAACAGTGGATGTAGGTTGGCGAACAGAACCACTTTATATCTTGTTTTCTTAAGTTTGTGGTGTTAGAGCTATTTTTTTTGTGTTCATTGTTTACTTACATCTTGATAACACAAAATCACTTGATTGCTACATCCGCTGCCCTTAAACTAATCAACCAAATAATTTAAAAAGGACTTAGATTGACCTATTCAAACCACCCCCCCCCCCCTTGCGCTCTCTAGAGTCAATTATGTTGTTCTAACTCCCAAGGAAACTTTCAATTGGTATCAAAGCCTAGTGCTCCGTACAAGGATTTAACCATCCGAGTGGATCCAAGATATAACACCATGGGAGACAGTCATGCAATATCCAAACCTTCATTTTCTCGATGGAACAAACTATGCCTTATGGATGGCTAAAATGACAATCTTTTTTGTTTCCATAGATTCGCTAGTATGGGATATTGTTAAAACTGGATGGCAAGAACCAATGGAAGAAAAGACGGTAGAAACCACATCTACCATGGTGATGACGCCCAAACCTTATAGTTATTTGTCCGTTGTTCAGAAGGCTACTTAGACAGCTGATGGCAAAGCCATGAATGCCCTGAACTGTGTAGTTTCTGATAGTGAATACATGCGGATCATGACCTATAAAACTCCAAAGGAAGCATGGGAAGTTCTTGAGAGAACCCATGAGGGCACCTCAATAGTCCAGAGGCCCAAACTTCAAATCCTCTAGAATTAGTTTGATACTATTAACATGAGAGAGGATAAAGTCTTCTTGAATTTTTATTCCAAGGTAAGCGACATTGTAAATCAAATGTACGCTTTAGGGGAAGGGATACCAAAATTGTCTGGAATTTTGCTAAAAGATTCAAACCCAAGGTTGTGGCCATGGAGGACAACAGATATGTGTCCTTAATGAGTATTGATGATTTGGTTGGTTCATTACAAAACTATGAGCTACATTTTGAACAACCAAATGATAAATCCATTGCCTTAAAATCTTCCCTAAAACAAAAGAAGATTAAAGAAAATTCACCAGAAGATGAATTCTCAAGTGATGAAATGGCAATGTTTGCCAAGAAGTTTTACAAAAAAATTCTAAAAAGAAACAAATTAAGAAGAACGGGTAAGGGTGAAACAATTAAAAATTACCCAATAAGGCAAAAAGAAAACAGAGGAAAAGGGAAGGACAGAGAAGTCACCAAGGAGCAAAGTTGTTTCAATTGTGGGGGGAGAGGACACTTCATGAATGAATGTCCCTAAGATAAAATAAAGAAGGCTATGAAGGTGGGTGTGACCCATGTGGAAACGTCAGAATCAGAGAGCGATTCAGATGATGAGACTCAACAAAAAAATGATGTATCAAAAAGGTCTCATAGCCTCGATCATATGTGATCAAGAAAACCCCACAATTGTAACGGAGGATGAGACTGAAGAAGATGAAATCTTCAAGCGTCCTATAGTGCCTTGTTCCTTAAGAGTGAAAGATTGGCTAAAAAACTCAACAAGGTTAAAATGAAAATCTTAACCTCTCTAATCAAGTGGAAGAGTTGAAAGATGAAAAATCTCTCTTAATCTCTAAGCTTAAACCCTCAGAAGTTGAAAACACTAAGCTTAAAGTTGATAATAAAAGACTTCAAGATGAAATAAGTACCATTGTAAGGTGTCGAAAATTTATGGAATCACAACAAACTTCTTCAAGAAGCTATTAAAAACTGTCTTTGGAAGTTAAAGAATTAAAAACTCATAAAGAAAAATTCCAAGATAAGTTTACCCAAAGAGATGCAAGACTTAAAAGACTCCTAGGGGTGGGCTAACAATATGGTGATAGGTCTGGTCTTGGTGCATCATCCACCAAAGAACTTATACATCATGGGGTGTTCAGTAAAACAAGTATCTCTCACCCTTCAAAGGGTAAGTACAATTTCTGTCACAAGGTTGGGCAGTTTAAATAAAATTGCTATCATTTGAAGATATACTTGGAAAGGAAAGCACAAAGGCACAATCAAGTAAAACATATGCCTAAAAGACATCCACCAACATCTTACTTTAAAATAAATTAAGGAAGGTGGACACAAGGCACGACTCTTTGTTAAGACAGATGAATCTTGTCTTAAAAGAGTTGATGGATCCCAAGGTTGGTCATCTAAAGTACGATCGTAGAGGTGTGTATGCATCACCAAATGCTACAATCTTTATACTTGGAAGATAGACTACTAATCATGTTTTATTTTGGTTTAAGATTCACTTACATATCTTAGACCAATACAAATGGACTCCGAAGAGACCATGTGAGTTCACATAGCAGAAAAATGCTATGACATGAGGAGAGAAATTGGCTAAATACAAGTCTAGAATGTACCTTTCCTAGCTATAGTACATATTCTACTTGGAAAGCCATACATTCCATTCACAGTAATTTTAATTGTATGTGCCTTGGAATGTGAATTGATTGTGTGCATGTTTAATGATTTGATGAATCATTTTTGACATATCTATACATTAGAATAAATCTATGTTTACCGTGCGTAGGATAGAACTGCATCAAAACTAGGATGATTGCTCTGCAATCTGAACCTCTTGGACTAAACGACATATCGGTGAATAAACTGGTCAGTGTGGCAGACATGTCGGTACTGTGCTAAATCGAGCACTGTTGAAAATGTGGAATTGTCGAAAAGGTCGACTTGTCGATGAAACCGACATGTCGGTGAGACAGAAAATTTGAATTAAAAGGGAGCCCTTTTTGCGAAAGCGACAATTCATTCGAAATTGTCGTCCCCTCTCTCGCGAAGGTTTGGTGGTCCCTCATTCTCCTCCCGTGCCTTAGACCAGTCGATAGGACCTTGTGGAGTGATTTCCGTACCGGAAAACCATAGGGCTTTCGTTCCTTCAGTCCCTAGAATCCAGACAATCACCGTTTATGCGATTGTCCTAAATCAGGTTAGGCTCAGTCTTCACCTCATCCACCTTCAAACTACTGGCTGAGGATCCCCTCTGGGAAAAACCATGCATACAAGATGTCAACTCAGACACGTCCTAAGACCTCTATAGAACGAGGAGAATCCAGTCGTGCCAATAGATGGCCAAACAGACCAAAAGCTCGGCCTCTCGGTCTTGCCCGGGGTCGAGCTCTAAAACTCGTGAGTATGTTCAGGATCAACAGGAAACCCAACTAGAGGTGGAAGAAGAACCCATCGTTCATAAAGGTGTCATCTTCATCGAAGAATGACGTGAATAAATGAGACAAGATACTGAAGAAGAGAATGGTCTTCGAACTGGTAATGAAGGCCATGTCGATATCCCCGATGACACCAGTGAGGAGGAAAGTCACAGTTCTGAGGAAGAAGAATAATATCAATATCCACCTCAAGAAGGCATCAATCTAGGCTGGAGAGTCTTCAGACTTGAAAGAAGAATATACTACCTTGAAAAAAATCTAGATAGTCTTGTGTTGACTAACTGGGATCTAGCTTCTCAGTCTCTGTCTCAGATAGAGTTCCAGATACCCCGTCTCCTCCTCCTCCACCACCTCCTCAAGATGGCTCTGCTTAGGGTAGTTTTTCATATTCTTTGTGTTAGTGCCCCAGCTTGGCTGTGTATTATCATGGATTTTCAATGCAATTATTATATTGGATATTATCTATTTTAATTATTAAATTTAAGATTTATAGATGGAATAAATGTTATATGGATTAGAATTGGGTCAATGGCCCAATTATGATCCAACGGATCATGGATAGAATTTGCTTCTAATTAATTGGGTAAATGTGGTCAATTGGTTCAAATACCCAATTGGGACCCAATGGGTCAAGATGAATTGATTTAATCGGTTCATGTACCCAACTAAGACCTAAGGTATGGGATCCACCTCATCAAGTGTATGAGGTGGCAAGTGTATGAAGTGGCGTGTGAGTGGCATAGCCAAGTGGGACCCAAATCCACCTCATCAAGTGAGGTGGCAAGTGGTCCAAGGTTACATGTAGGGTTGGTTACCATGGTTGACTTGGTCAACCATGGGTGAGTTCGAGAGGGTTAAGTGAAGTGAGTTGAGTTAAGGAATTATTTAATTAAATAGATTCAAGTCTTGAGTTAAGAGTGCATGGGTGAGTTCAAATCAAGATTGAGTTGAATGGGAGGTGAGTCACATGGGAGTGGAAGGGACTTAGGTGAGTCAAAAGGGGAGATGGAGGGTTTCCATCTCATGGAAACCCTAGACAAAAACCAGTGGGAAGAGGGAGGGAAAGCCAAGTGTAAGCCATGTGTCTCCTTGGTTAACCAAGGGACACATGGGAAAGACCAAGAAATGATGAGGGTGGTTGGGAGATTAGGGCTTACACAAGACTCCACCTTTGGCCAATCCACCCTTAGACCAAAAGAGTTAGAGATTGTTTCATCTCATCCCCTCTCTCCCTCTCTCTACATCCTTGGCCGATCCTCTCTTTGAGACAAAGAAAAGATAGAGTTTTCATCTCATCCTCTCTCTCTCTCCCCCTTTCAACCCACACCTCTTTGGCCGAGCCCTCCATTGGGAGTTTTCATCTCAATCCCTCTCCCTCTCTCATCATACTTGGCCGAATTCTCAAGGTGGAACAAGAGGTTGTATTGCCTCTTCTCATCTCTCTCTCTCTCTCTCTCTCTCTCTCTTTCTCTCTCTCTCTCTCTCACATTTTCAGCTCTAGACTTGGAGAAACCGAAGTACGAAGGAGGAAGAAGGAAGCACTAAGGAAGGAGCAAAATCAGACCTAAAGAAACAAAGGAGATGCGGAATAGGTATGTATTACTTAACGAGGGTTTGTTGATTAAAAAAAAAAGAGAAATCAAGGGAACCATGGTTTCGGCTATGGAATGGCCGAAACCATAGGGTTCCATTTTGGGTTGAAAGGGTCGGCCAAATGGTTATAAGGCCATGGATTTAAAATCCATTCAAGGAATATCAATGAGATGGAAATAAAAGTATAGTAAAGTATTGTTCAAATTCCGAAATAAGGTTTTAGAGACTGAAAAATGGACAAGACCCTAACCTTGTTCGTGGGTAAGATAAGTTGTACAAATGAGTTGTGATGATGAGGACTAGGGTTATACATGATTAATGGATGATGATGAAAGACTATGGTTATATATGATTAATGGATGATGATGAGTACTATGGTTAAATAAAAGGAATGAAATTCATAAGAAAATAAGCAAAGAACAAGGTTCGGCCCCTTGCATGGCCGAACCCTATTTTTCTTATATAAAGATCATTTGAGGACTCAAAGAAGACTAGATGAGGTTTGGTCATGTTGTATGGCCGAACCCCATCTAATGACCTAAACTTGTTGTATGTAGATTTTTGAGAAAAACTCATCCTCAAGATGATATAAGGTGAAGAGGAGGAACCATGGGTTCGGCCATGTTGTACGGCCGAACCCCATGGAGGATTTTTATGGATCTAGGTATGTTTAAAAAAAAAATTAAATGATTAACTATGGATTATCAAGTTAAGAAATAAGAGGAAAAGAAATGATGGTGGACCCGCGGTATTTAAAATAAATTAAGGATTAAAAAAAAGGGCAAAAAACCAAAAAAATGAGGTTCGGCCATGTTTTATGGCCGAACCCTATTGATGGATTTTTTTTGTGGACTTGAACACTTTCCTAGCCATATAGTATGGCCGAACCCCATTGGGGGACTTAACCGGTTTAAGGACTATGATCGTAAATGGAAATGAACATGGGATGATGTAGGGGATGATGGAAATCAAATGGATCACCAAATTAATTTGTATATGTGTAAATGTAATAAGGAAAGAAGATTCGCAAAGGGGTTTGCAATCGGTTTCGACATGATCATTGAGAGTGACCGGCACGAAACCAGCAAGGATATTATCTTGGACGTTGGTAGGATTCCTACCTTGTTGAAAACCTTGGACTATATATATGAATGGTTTTTAAATCCAAGTTTTGATGATCTATTTTGGTATCAAATGCTTATGTTTTAAGGATGTAATTTCAATGCTATTATTTGTAATATGAAATAGCGTGTTTGCACTCACATCTCATGCATGGCATGGGAGGGAACAAATGAGGGGAGTCCACGCTCTATTCGGATATCCGATAAACAAACGTGGGGAGGGATCTGCACTGATTCCGATTGAAAAATGGTATATGATGTTTGAAATGAAAGAGGAGTCCATGCTCCGTTCGGTGGGACCGATAAGGTATACGTGGGGAGTCATGACAATGAGTACCTTGATGTGACTTGTACATCAAGAGAATTATCTATGTGTTTGAGATATGTTTGATGGGTGGGAAATCATGGCATATGACACCCATGGCATGGCATTGACTTAGCATGATTTGACTTTATGTATCTATTATGATTTTTATACTAATCCATGTGTTTGACCCTACTCGGAATACCTACTGGGTGCGTTGACTAACGCCCTACTTCTACCTTAGATGATGATACAGGGAATGGACAAAACGAAGGACACGAAAGGAGCCAAGCTTAGGAGCTGGGATAATTTAGACTTACTTGATTTAAGTTTTATTTTCGGACAATGTAATTTGAGTTATTCACATTTTGGGACTGTAATAACTTAAAACTATCTTGCTATGGTTTGGTTTTATTTTTGGACATTTGAACTTAAGTTAATTATTTGTGATGGACTTCCTTCCTTAAAAATGGATAGGATTAGTAATTTTAATCTCATATTAATTCCGCATTACGTTTATTCCGCAAGGATAGCCTTAATGCGTGTGAACCATTTTAATGGACTTAGTCCACGCACACGTATCGTTGGCCAGTTAAGGGCCGGGCTTTGGAAGCTGGGACTTAGCTCGTTTCGTGGCGTCCCGCTCTCTCTCACTCTTTATTTTTTAAAAAATAGACTTTGAGTTTTTTGGCAAGTGAAAAAGGGCGGGGCATTACAGTTGGTATCAGAACGAAACCGGAAGTATGAATCTTTCGAAGTATGTTTAAGATGGTAGCATGTCTCACTGACAAGATAAAAATCCCAACTGACCGACTCTTCGAAGTCTGTTGCACGGGGGCCGAATTAATTTACTTTGTTAAGACTCAGACTGAATCATTCAATCTGAAGTAACACTTGACGAAAAAGGAATGATAGCAAGGGAAGGACAATCACTATAAAAATGGATTTATAAAACATAGCAAATAGGACATATTTCCCCGAAAACGATAAACATCAAGATTTCCCCAAATTGAGAAATAATACTTGATACTTAGGAAAGTTCCCTAAAAACAAGAAATAGAAGATGCTTATTTGGCAATTTCCCCAAAATATGTAAACACAAAACTTTACGAAAAAGCTAAGTTAAACGATGTTTCAATGACTTAGGAAAATGCCTCTGAGAAGAAGAACCCGACAAAACCCTCATGTGGAGGAAGAGGTGCATCAACCACACCAAGAAGAGGAGCAGAATAGAGTAAATATTCCCGTGGTACCTCCCGAGCTGCAGAACTTAGTACAAGCGGTGGTCACTTCCGTTCTACAACAACATAAGAACAGCAATGGAAGTGCGACCACCAACAAGGTACATGATCGAAGCATGGTTAGAGACTTCCAACAGCAGCGTCCCCCTCACTTCAAAGAGAAAGAAGGACCTGCCAGATCGGAGAATTGGCTGAAGAACATCACCAAGATCTTGACATTACTGAAGATCACAGGTAATGAAGATAGAATATTGTTGGCTACTTTGCAGTTGATCGATGATGCCCGCAAGTGATCGGAAGTGATTGAACGACAGCGGGCACAGATTCCAGAAGGGGAAAAGATTGAGAAAACATGGGACCAGTTCTCTGCAATGTTCCTGGAACACTATTTTCTGGAAAAGGAGAAGGAGTGCCAAACACAAACGTTCATATCTTTGGTGCAGGGCACCATGACTGTGGCTGAGTACCACCAGGAGTTTCTCCGTCTATCATGTTATGCTTTATACATGGTGGACACGCAATACAGGAAGGCTCGTAAATTTGAACGGGGCCTTCAACCAAGCATTAGGGTCAAAGTGACTATCTTCAAGTCACCTACATTGGTAGAAGTGGTCAGTCGAGCTGCCATAGCTGAGCAAGAGCTGACAGAGACATTGCGGTTTGTGGACAACGGCCGAGACCAAAGCGGGGGAAGTGTTTTTCGTCCGAACAAGAGATTCCGACCCAAATTTGGGAGACCAACACCTTCTACTCGGTTAACTGGAGGCTTTCGTCCCAATCAGCCCTCCACATCAGTAACCGTCTCTCAGGTCCCTCGAGGTGTGAGCACCTATTTTCAGTGTGGCCAACAGGGCCATTTCAAGAGGGAATGTCCATAGAATAATAGACATTCTCACTCCATGGGTTCATTTCGTCCTCCAGCTCGTTCAACTCATTCGCAAGTATCCAGGGCATATAACCAGACAGGACGTGTAACATCCCGCCCTTTTCACTCTAAAATCAAAGTTTATTTTTTTATTTTTAATAATAATAAACAAGTGATCGGGGCGGAATGTCACGATGCGAGTTAAGTTCGGACTTCTAAAGTCCGACCCTTAACTGGCCAAGCCCATGTGTGTATGGACTAAGTCCATAAGGACCGATCCACACATGGTACAAATAAGACTTGCGGAATAAACTTAATCTTAATCTGACTGCGGGTTATAGTAGATCCTAAGACTACTCTATTTTATATCTTTAGATAGCAAAGTACATAATCATATTCTCCAAAATTACTAAAATAACCTTAAACTAACATTCATTCCAAACCATCCAAAATAAACCAAAGCATAGTAACTAGTTAACTACATTATTACATGCTGACATCATCTAACTATCAAATTACATTGTCCATATAAAGAGTCCATAAATCAATCCATTAAAAGTCCATTCAAAGCCCAAGCTCCTATGCTTGGTTTCCTTCAAAATCCTCGTTCTTCCCCTTTCCTGCGTCATCCACTAAGGATATAGATAGGGCGTTAGATCAACGCGCCCAGTAGGTGTTTCCGATTAGGTCTACCACAAGGTTAGTATAAAACATGCAAATAGTATAATAATACATGTTCATCAAAATCTCATAAAAACAATGCTATGTATGTAATGCACATGTAATGAGTTCCGCCCATCACAAATATACATAGCCTCCTCTTGACGGGATTTTCATCGTCAAGGTACCCTACAGTGGTCTTTCGGATGCCCCGACGGAGTGTGGCCTCCGGATTCCTCTTGATGGGATTCTCATCATCAAGGTACCCCACAGTGGCCTTTCGGACGCCCCGACGGAGTGTGGCCTCCAGTTTCCATAATTACCACCCCATGCCATGCATGAGATGTCCATGATTTCATGCCATTTGTAAATACAACTTAACATACAAAATCACTTTGAAACATAATAACTTAGCACATATTTCATCAAAATTAAGATAAAACATCAAATATAGGTGTGGTTCAAAAAGGTAGGAAACCTACACAAAGTTCACTTAGATTGACCACTCTTTAAAACCGTCACCCGTTCACGACTTGTATACCGTTCAAGAAGTCCCGTTACCCTATTTATACAGCAGCAAGTCAAACATATGTCCATATAATTTCCAACTTAATCTAAGTCCCAAAAACCACTTTGTGGGTTTCGGCCATACCCCATGGCCGAACCTCACCCACTTAAATTTTGGTCTCTCTTTTATTTAACTAAAACCATGCTAATAACTTATATATAAACCCCAATCCACCAAATGCAACCTTGTGGGGTTCGGCCATACACCATGGCTGAACCTCACTTAACTTTGTTTTAAACCCTTCTTTGTATTCTTAAGCCCAAACACATCATTCAGATAACTTAATCTTCCAAATGAACCTTGGTAGGGTTCGGCCATGTAACCTGGTCGAACCTTACCACTTTGGTTTTGGCCCATATTTCAAATCCTTCGGTCATTTCATCTTTGGTCATTTCCTCCATATTTACAATAATGCCACTATACTAACCTTTGTTTAATTTTTCTTAAGAACCAAAGTCCATATCCAATCCACCTTAGTGGGGTTCGGCCATACAACATGGCCGAACCTCACCACTTAGTTTTTGGTCCCTTAAATCCTTCATTCACCCATCTCCATTTAAATTATAAATTAACACTAAGTCCACCAAATGACCATTAGTGGGGTTCGGCCATACCACATGGCCGAACCTCACCCTACGGATTTTTATCCCATGTTCCATCATCTATCATGGTTGATCAATTTACTACTAAATCCATAACTAAGCATAGGTGATTCTTAAATCAAAAACATATAACAAATCATAATTTCCAACATGATTTTAATCCAATTATCCCATCAAAATAGTCCATGGGGTTCGGCCATACACATGGCCGAACCCTGTGGTTCTCTTAATTCAATTATTCCATCATTTAGGCTCAACACTTTAGCCATGACAACCATATGGTTCAGCCATCCCATGGCCGACTCAAGATATTAAACTTATCTTCATTCAAAACCCTTTTAACACCCTCATTACATGATATGGATTTTATCCCTTAACAACCATAAAATCACCACATCGTTTCATGCGGTTCGGCCATCCAAAGTGGCCGAACCCTATGATCCATGTTTTGTCATTTTAAAACAGCATAATACTTGATCTGAACCCTTAATAGATTCGGCCATACAATGGCTGGATCATGTTCTCTTAACCAACTTATTTATCATGGGTTTGTAGTGCACTTACCAATACCGCGACTCCTTAGGTTCTTTGACTACTTGATCTTTTCTCCGATTTACTCTTCCGTTCCTTTCTTAATTCTTCCTTCCTTCTTCTTTAGCTGAGACTGATCTTGCTTGGAGACTCCTTGGAATAATTCGGCCAAGATATTGGTTTGAGAGAGAGATATAGAAACTTAGTCTTGAATGAGAGTGCTAAAACCTTGATGCAAACTCCTTTGCTCAATGTGAACTTTTGTCTTGGTGAAGGGGTCTGCTAAGGACTGATTGGTGTGAAAGACAATCAGCCAATGCTCTTGATCTTGAGAGGTAAAAACGTCCAAGAGAGGGTGAGAGAGAGTGAAAATGAAACCCTTTTTGGCTAATGAACTTTAGCCCAAGGTTGGTACCACATGTAACTCCCCTCCCATTCATTTCCATTACTCATTTCATTTGGGGGTTTCATCCTTGAGATGAAACCCTCCAACAGTTTCCTTGGCTCTTGGCTGCCCTAGATGCAACCCTTCTCCATCACTTCTCCAAGTGTGAACCCACTTGTAACTCCCATTTGTTTAATACCTCCCTTGGGGTTTCATCCTTGAGATGAAACTCCCAAGGTGTCCAACAGTGTCTCATTGCTTTGGCTTGTATAACAGCCACCTCTCCATTATTGGCCCCTTTTGGAGTTTCATGCATGAGAAATAATTCCCATGCATCCAACGTTGTAGCCATTGCTTGGCTTGAGTAACCCACATGCTTATTTAACTCCCATCTTGGGGGTTTCATCCTTAAGATGAAACTCCCATAACATCCAACGGTCATATTTGAATATTGAGTTCCATAACCATCACCTTCCATTATGTGCTCATGTGGGAGCTTCATCTTTGGGGATGAAACTCCTACATGCCAACGGTTTTATATCTTAACCCTTTGGACCATTCATCTATCCCATGCAATTCCAACGTGTATATGAATTTAAACTTGAAATACACTTCACACCTTATGTAACTCCTAAAACAGCCACCCATTCATTTCTTATGTAGGAGTTACATGCATGGAATTGCCTCTCCATGCAACCAACGTGTGGAGTGGTTTTATTTTGAAACTACCAACCTTCTCCCTCACATTTACAATTACTCAACTTAATCATTTAATTTAACTCCATCTAAACTCAATCATTTATTCCAACTCAATCCAAACTCAAACATTTATTCCAACTCAATCCAAACTCAAACATTTAATTCATCTTAACTAAATTCAGCTTTGAGCTCACCTAATGGTCAAACATGTCAACCACGATCCATTGGGTCCCATTTGGGTCCTTTGACCCACATAAATGTACATTACCCATTTAATTTAATTTAATCCATAACACCTACATTGGATCTTATTTGAACAATGGGTCCCACAATTTTATTATCTACGAAAATAATCCTTTAATTCATAATTCCAATGGCATTTTCATAAATATTGATATATTGAAAAATCTAGGGTATTACAGGACGTGCACCTAATCCAATAGGATTTGGATGACTGTGTACTTTGGTTCCTCATCCAGAGATGGTGGATCACTCCGTGATTCAAGGTATGGCAGTAGTTGGTAGTTCCTATGCTTTCGCATTATTTGATTCTGGAGCATCCCACTCTTTTGTATCTGCTGCATTTATTTCTGCTACTGGCACTTTAGTACAACAATTGTCCACCGCACTTACTATTGTATCCCCCATTGGAGACACATCGCTGGGACTGATTTGCACAGCGGTAAATAATGAACTTGCTGGATTCAGATTTGAGTTCAATTATCTGGCACTCGAGATGACTGAGTACGACATCATTTTTGGCATGGATTGGTTGGCCAACCTCCAGGCCACCATTGACTGCCATCTACACAGGGTGATATTTTGGTCAGCTGAGGGAAAGCGATACGTGGTACATGCCGACAAACAGAGCATTCCTATGACCAGGAGACTACATGAAGAATTGAATCACCTTGTATTGAACAACATCAAGCTAGACAAAGCACCGGTGGCTGAACTACCTAAGGTAGTGAAAGACTACGCGGAGGTATTCCAGATAGAACTCCCTGGCTTGCCAACCAAGAGAGAGATTGATTTTGAGATCAAGTTGTATCTTGGCACTACTCCAGTGTCATTGCAGCATTACCGGATGGCCTTAGCTGAGATGCCAGAGTTAAAGAAGTAAATTGATGATCTGCTCAGACTAGGATGCATCCGGAACAGCACATCATCTTGGGGAGCACCAGTATCATCTGTAAAGAAGAAGGATGGTACACTTCGAATGTGTGTAGATTATCGGAAATTGAATCGACTGACCATCAGAAACAAGTACCCTCTACCCAGGATTGATGATCTATTCGATCAACTCAGGGGTTCCAGTCACTTCTCCAAGATTGATCTGATGTCAGGCTACCACCAAATCCGGGTTAGGGATGAAGACATAGAGAAAACGTCTTTCAGGATGCGGTATGGACTATATGAGTACGTGGTCATGCCGTTTGGACTTACCAATGCACCAGCTGTGTTCATGGATCTGATGAACATGATGTTCCGTCCTTACTTGGACAAGTTTGTAATTGTTTTCATTGATGACATCCTGATTTATTCCAAAAGTCGGGAAGAGCATGCTAAACATTTGCGGATAGTCCTGGACACCCTAAAGAAGAACCAGTTGTATGCAAAAGCAAGCAAGTGCGAATTCTGGCTATCTGAGGTTAACTTCTTGGGGCATGTCATATCAGCGGAAGGTATAGCCGTGGACCGGATAAGTGGAGGCAGTTAGAGAATGGAAAGCTCCAAAGAATGTGACTGAAATCCACAACTTTCTGAGATTGGCAGGTTATTATAGGAAGTTTATTATGGACTTCTCCAAGATTGCATCTCCACTTACCCGACTCACTCAGAAAGGAGTCAAATTTGAATGGTCTGATGTATGCAATCGAAGATTCGAAGAACTGAAGGAGAGGCTTACGACTGCTCCTATTCTGATTTTGCTAGAAAGAGGCAAGGGCTATGAAGTATATTGTGATGCTTTAGGAGAGGAACTTGGGTGTTCTCTCACTCAAAGTCAACACGTGGTGGTTTATGGTTCAAGACAGTTGAAGATTCATGAACGCCACTATCCCACACGTGATCTGGAATTAGCCGCAGTGCTCTTCGCTCTCAAAAGCTGGAGACACTATCTTTATGGCGAGAAGTTTGAGGTATTTTCAGATCACAAAAGCTTGAAATATTTGTTTGATCAGAAGGAACTCAACATGAGGCAGCGCAGATGTAGCGACCCGACCCGATTTTTCGGAGTTTTAGGGTCTTGGTAGCAGTAGGGTGAGTGTGGGCCCTGTGGTGGGTCCTGGTTTGCCCGATTTTGAGTTCGGAGACTCAGAGGGCAATTTGGTAATTTTGAATTATTGAATTTTCTTTCATAATTAAAAGTTTGAAAATCACACGTTTTCCCCCGACGTTTGTTGTTTGATTTTTTCGAACTTTTCAAAATATTTTGAAAATTGGAGATTTTTATTTTATTAAAAAAAGAAAAAGAAAAAAGAAAACCCTAAACCTGACCCCCTCCCTTTAAAATCTCATTTTCGGCAGCACTGTAGCGCATTGCTACAGTGCCGCCGCAGCACCTGCTGCCCTATCTCCTTCTCCTTCCTTTCCCTTCTGACACTAACCCTAAACTCCCTTCTTCCTCTTCGGAGCCGCCGCCGCCGCCGGTCCCATCCCTCTGCCTCTTCCATCTTTCCGCATGTCTTCTTCTTCTCTCCCACTCATTCGAACCCTAGATGTGTCCCTCTCCAACCGCCGCTTGCGCCTGAATCAGACTCCCTTGCTGCCTCCGTTCGAGCTCCCCGGCCCCAATCGAGTCGGATCTCCTCCTTCTCTGACTAGAATCAGGTACTCGAGCCTCCCCTCTCCTTTCTTCTTGATTCCCCTTCTCTTCCGCCTCTTCTCTCCTCTTCTTCTCCTTCACTTTTCTCCATTGTTTTCCCCCCCTTTCCCTGATTTCCCTTCTTTTCCCATCTGGGTTGCTGAGTCAACTCGGTCGAGTCACCGAGTTGACTCGGCTTAGTTCAGTCCTGGGTAAACCAGGCGCAGCCCGCCATGTAGCCCAGTGGGCCTGGAGGCCCGACGCAGTTTCTGGCCCGACCCAATTTCAAACCCGGTTTCCAGTTTTGGGCTCAATTTCGAGCCCAGCCCAAGTTTGGACCCAGTTTTCAGTTCGAGCCCGGCCGAAGTTTGGACCCAGTTTTCAGTTTCGGGTCCATTTCAGTTCGGTTTGGACCCGACTCACTTTCGGGCCCGTTTGTAGTCCAGACTTAGTTTGATCCGTTTTTCCTGGTTACTTATCCTTGTGTTCTTGTTTCAACAGATTGAGCCCCTTCAACCCCCGGACCCATTTTCTCGCATTAAATTTCATGGACACACACAGGTGAGGGAACTCATCACTACTTTTAGCATGCATCTATGCATCTTACTCCTCTATCAAATGTGTGGGTACAAAATGCGGCGAATGGGGTCCCCCGATATTATGAGCCACTCGACAAGGGAACTGTTGATACCATTATGTGGCGGGGGTCTCATCTGGGTGAATTTGTACCCATTGCTCACGGAGCACCTATGAATAGTTTATCGGATGTCGTGACTTGTTGATGGTATGATAACATGATTGGTTGACATGTGATAACTTGCAATGTATGTGATTAGTAGTTTAATCAACATGCCTTAGAATTGCGTACAGTAGATAGTATATGATACCACTTTCTATGCTCGTATGGAATATACCATGATTGATACCATATCTGAATGTTAGTGTGTAGCATGTAATAGATAATGATGTATATACTTAATGATGTTGCGATTCGTCATATTGAAGACATGCGTAGAGATAATTTTGTATGCATGTGGCTAGTGTAAATGGAATGTCGGTGGGGGCATGGGTGCTAGGCAACATCAGGATCTAGAGACTTCCCCTAGCTTGTCGGGTAGTTAGGGCGGGGTTGTTATGTGGGACCGCGCAGTGGACGCGTGGTTGGGATTCGGACTCCCTTGTGATTGGAAATGGGAAGTCGTAACCCCTTGCATAGATCAAATGGTCGGTCCGTCTTGTATTTTTCGGACGTACCTATGAGAGAGGCGTGATCTGATTTAGGAAATAAGGTGCCAGGGAGTCCCAAATAAGGACTAATTGGGAAGTAATTATGTTAACCCTAGATAGGCCATCAGGCTGAATGTTGGTTCACCCAAGGTAACCTTAGAAACCCCTTGCGGGTCCGATACCTGAATGTGTGACGGGTGAGGTGATCCCCGGACGATCGAGTAGGCTGAGGAGGTGCTCGCCCGCCCATTGGCAGGGGGATAGTACGGTGAGGAACGGCTTCCGCCAGTATGCCTTGTGGTCCTTGGATGACCGAGTAGGCTGAGGAGGTGCTCGCCTAGGTCGAGGGACGGAGTGGTGAGGGACAGCTCCCGCTGGCATAGTTTGTGATCCCTAGATGACCGAGTAGGATGAGGAGGTATTCGCCTAGGTCGAGGGACGATGCGGTGAGGGACAGCTCCCGCTGGCAAAGTTTGTGATCCCTAGGTGACCGAGTAGGCTGAGGAGGTACTCGTCCAGGTCGAGGGACGATGCAGTGAGGGACAGCTCCCGCTGGCATAGTTTGTGATCCCTAGGTGACCGAGTAGGCTGAGGAGGTGCTCTCCTAGGTCGAGGGATGGAGTGGTGAGGGACAGCTCCCGCTGTCATAGTTTGTGATCCCTAGATGACCGAGTAGGCTGAGGAGGTGCACGCCCTGGTCGAGGGACGATGCGGTGAGGGACAGCTCCCGCTGGCATAGTTTGTGATCCCTAGGTGACCGAGTAGGCTGAGGAGGTGCTCACCTAGGTCGAGGGACGGAGCAGTGAGGGACAGCTCCCGTTGGCATAGTTTGTGATCCCTAGATCACCGAGTAGGCTGAGGAGGTGCTCGCTTTGGTCGAGGGACGATGCGGTGAGGGACAGCTCCCGCTAGCATAGTTTGTGATCCCTAGGTGACCGAGTAGGCTGAGGAGGTACTCGCCTAGGTCGAGGGACGATGCGGTGAGGGACAGCTCCCGCTGGTATGGTTTGTGAATCCCCAGATGATCGAGTAGGCTGAGGATGTGCTCGCCCACTCATTGGTCGAGGGATGGTGCGATGTGATGTGATGAGATATCCCTGGCTAGGACACCTGTAGAGTGGGGACAACCTGCGATGTGATGAGATGTTCCAGGCTATGGCACCTGCAGGGTGGGTACAGTCTGAGGTATGGTATTCCAGGCTAGGACACCTGCATGGTGGGGACACCCTGTGGTACGAGGTGGTAGTGTATTCCCCGCGGTTATGGTATTGGGGTTCATGGTTGAGACTTGTGTTGTGGGTGTTGACTCACCAGGAATTTATGGACGAGTGAGTTCGACCGGCTCACTCGATAGAAGACCTATAGAATTCTGCAAGAGGTGGATACACCAGTCGTATGGAGACCAGCAGATGGGGTCGAAGGTTATAGGTTTGAGTATCGAGACTCTGGTGCTTAGTTGATGAGACCATGGATGAGTCTGGTTGGCAGTTCGTTGAGGACTAATGAGGTGGTTACTCCCGTGTGGTAATTGTAACGCCCCGCCCTCTTCGAGAAATCAGAGTCTAATTTTTTTTTTAAAATAATAATAGTAAAACATCGAAAGAGAGCGACCGGCGTCACGACGCGAGTTAAGTTCAGACTACTCAAGTCTGAACCTTAACTGGCCACCCATGTGTACATGGGCAAGACCATGATAGTAAATCACACATGGAACAAACTACAACATGTGGAATAAACTAGATTAACTGCGGAAATAATATGAAAAGATAGCAAGTAACAGTCCCAATTGATAATTAAGATAAACAACCATCCATAGTTAATAGTTTAATCAAACCATAGCAAGTATTAACTTATTACATGTCCATCAAAATATAATTCAAATGATAATAGATAAGTAATCCTGTTCATCATTCAAGCACTTAGGCTTGGCTCCCCTCCCGGTCATCGACCTTCTCTTTCCCTTTCCTTGTACCTGCATTCTCCTCTGAGGATAGAATTAGGGCATTAGATCAACGCGCCCATTAGGTTCCCGAATCAGGGCTACCACATGTTAACATATAAAACATGCATATATATCATATTACATGATCATTAAAAACAGGTAAAACAATGCTATGAAGTATGCACATGCAATGAGTCTCTCCCATCATGTACATTCATAGCCATCACTTGACGTGCCTCGCACCGTCAAGGTAAATCACAATGCACTTCCATCTCTTCCTCATTGAGTTGACTCATATCACATATTAGTCCTCCTGGCGGGACTCTCATCGCCTAAGGAGACCATTGTGACTATGATCATCATGTTACTCCTCCTAGCGGGACTCTCATCGCCTAAGGAGGACGTAACTCATAATTACAACACTGTAGAACCTCAGTTGTCATCCCATGTCTATGCATGAGATGCCAATGCTTTGTATGCCATTTGTAAATGCATAATTCATCATTCAAAATATGGTAAGTAATAGTATGTCAATAACTCATAAAACCCTTCATGAAAACAGGTGTAAATGTGGTTACAAGTAGGTAGGAAATCTACTGAAGATTCACTTCAGTACTTGATCTTTCTTTAGCATCACCCGATCACGACTCGCACGTCGTCAACTTTCGGTACCTTGTCCATATAACAATCAGCAAATAAAACTATCATTTACTTGTTCATTCACATTTAAGACCCATCCACATCATGTGGAGTTCTTCATTCATCACCTTTAATCCCATTTATTACTTAACCTAATTCTATCAAATAATCATTGATGGGGTTCGGCCATAGTATATGGCTGAACCACATCCTATGGGTTTTTATCCCACTTTCCTTCATCAACCATGATTTGTTATTTGTTTACACTAAGTTCACTAAATTTCATAACTTAGAAACTTTTCAATCAAATAAAATGGTCCATGGGGTTCGGCCATACATATGGCCGAACCCAATGGTTCCCTTGGTTCCATAACTCCAATATTCATGCATAATTTTTGGTTATGATTGCTACATGATTCAGCCCTCTATTGGCCAACCAAAATCAGCAAGCTTATCTCTATTTAAAACACATAAGAAAACCCATAAACTTGGTCCATTCATCCCAAAAACAGCCCATGGGGTTCGGCCATGCACATGGCCGAACCCAATGGTTCTCTTGATCTGATTATCACCATGATTATTCATGGTTTAATCATGCTAACTCAACCATGAATTAAACATGGTTCAGCCGCATAGTAATCCTCCAAAACAGTAACATGTTAATCCATTTATTGCCATAAGAAACCCATATCTTCATATGGTTTTTAACTCACCAAAATCATCAGAAACTTACATGGGGTTCGACCATCCAAGGTGGCCGAACCTATGTCCATATTTTAGTTTTTTAAACATGTTTTAGATGTCATTTATTCATATAAAAATCAGTCATTATTGCTGCATTTTTACCTCTCAAAACCATCCAATAAATTCATCACTTTGTCCAAATAACCATAACACCTCATGGGATTCGGCCATCCAAGATGGCCGATCCAAATGGTCCATTTCATCAGTTTTAATCCACTGTTTAGACCCATGTTAACTTCAGTCCTTATGTCATTCAAATCCATGTTTTTAACCCTTTCTAAAACATGCATTTGAATCTTAAATAAAACCCAAAAACAGTCCACCAAAACTCTATGGTTTCCATGTTTCAAAAACATCAAAACCAAACATCATTTGCATGGGGTTCGGCCCTCCATGGTGGCCGAACCCTATGACCTTTGGTTTTGGATTTCTTAATCTTCATCTAGGTCTAAATCAGACTTCCTTATTTATGTTTAAACCTTTTTAAAACAACACTTTAAATCATCTAAAAACAGTCCATAAAACTCCATGGTTTCCATGTTTCAAAACATGAAAACCACCAATCTTTTACATGGGGTTCGGCCCTCCATGGTGGCCGAACCCAATGGTTATTTTTACCATTTAAACATCTATTAATCAAGGTTAAAACCTTGGTGTATTCGGCCATAACCATGGTGCAATACAAACCTCATTTGTTCCATGTTATTAAACCAAAATAACATAAAAATACTTACCAAACTTCAATCTTTCTTCTTGCCTTTGGTGCTTGGTTTCTCCCTTTTATTTCTTCCTTTCTTTTGCTGTTTTGTGCTTGATCTACTGATGCAAAATCCTCTGATATTCCAGCTAGGAAAAACGAATTGGAGACAGGGAGAGAGAGATGGAAATCTTAAGATTTTGCAATGTGAAAATTGTCCAAATGGGGTGGTCTATCACTTTTGTAATTCAGCCACTTAATCCATTGATTTCCCTCATAAACTCTTGTTCATTTCAATGAGACACCTGCTGCCAGTCAAAGCACCCATTGGCACTACCCAATGTAACCATTCAGCTCCCCAAGCAACACCTCCCATTTCCATGTGTTTCATTTAAAACTTAACATGGAAATCACCCCAACAAGTCCCCAACGTGTGGGACTTGTTTTGGTGGTTAAGACTAAGCCAAACTCCTCCTATTCCCTATGAACTCAGTGATTTACAGTCCCATTGACTTCCACTTTGACTCACCCAACTCACATGTCTAATTCACATGTCCAACTCACCTCATTAATTGACAAACATTTAATGCATTTGAATCAGCTCATTTTTAATTCAAATTAAATAAAATCAGTTCCACTTAACCTGAGTTAACTCACCATTGTATTCATTTGGGGACCCACACGGTCGGCTGTGGTCAACAAAGTCAACTCGACCCGTTGGGTCCCCCTTTAGCTCCTTGACCCGTTTTTGACTCCATGACCCAATTATGGGTATTTTGGTCATTTGTAATTGGTTTTTACATGTGCATCAGGCCTACCCATTTTTACTATACCTGATTTCCGATCAATTTAGCTTGACCCCATTTAATTTGAGCTTACACAATGGTCAAATCATCCATTTTGACCAATTGGGTCCAATTGGGCCCTTTGACCCATTTAGCCATTTTTGACCCAATTGATGTACATTACCCATCCAATCAATCATGACATTTATAATGTACTCATATGATCTTAATTTGAGCAATGGGCCCCACCATTTCCTTACTCAACATCACAAAATAATTAATTTAACACATCAGGGGCATTTTCGTAATTATCCACTTCATTGAGAAATTACCAATCCAATCAAACTTGACAATCATAATGTGCTCATATGATCTTAATTTGAGCAATAGGCCCCACCATTTCCTTACTTAACATCACAAAATAATTAATTTAACACATCAGGGGCATTTTCGTAATTATCCACTTCATTGGGAAAGTGTGGTGTTACAGTAATCAGTTTGGGACTCTAGTGAGTCCGACTCTTGGGCTAGTCATGGTATGTGTGCGGGTTGTCATAAGAGGGTCATAGGTTTAGTTGAGGACTAGAGACCCCGATCTGACTAAGGATCAGTCTGCGTACTCGTGGATGGGTGGACTGTTGCGGTTGGGCACATAAGGGAGTTGCATTGGGTTGGTTAGAGGATGTCCTAGAGGCCCGGCTGACGTGGGCCTATGTACTAGGGGTAGGGCACACGTTTGTATGGTCATGCATGTAGACATCCTAGACATTGATGTGTCCATATGATTATGTGCAATGTATGCTTGATGACTTATGATGCATGTGTTACCCTCACTGGGCATGTAGAGCTCACCCCCTTGCCTCGCAGGTACTTCATAGAGGGAGGGTTAGCGGGACCCTCAGTTGGACGTTGGGCATAGAGTTGCAGTTTTGTAATTTGTAAGGGTCCCATCTTGTAATTGAGGACTTTCTGATGTACTTGAATTATGTGTACATTTCATTAAGTGGGATGAATGTAATAATGGGATGATACTATAATTTGTAATCATGATTAATGCTTTCGGTTTTTGATTTACTGGTGGATTGCTATGGTTAGTATCCGAAATTGTATTGGATTGTTTTAGGAGTTTGGATCAGATTTAACGTGCCCGTAGCGGGATGGGTCGTTACAGTTGGTATCAGAGCACGGTTCAACTCTCGGACTGTGCATGGGTCAGAGATGTGTGGGATGACGACCAGAGATTAAGTTCATCCCCTATATGATAGGGTAGATGAGACTTGTTTCCATGGTGGTGTTTGGACTTCCCTAAGATGTTGTGGTAAGTATGATGGGTTGGCGCTGGAGCTTGAGTTCTAGGGATGTATTTTTGTTTTGGGTTCTTGTCTGGTATTGAACCTGGTCAGACTTTTATTATGCGGATTGACTCATGGTGAGATTGAGCACTTGATAGAGTAGGGGAAATCGTATCCAGGATAGTAACCCGGAGACCTTAGAGATTTCCCGACCCTTGATAGAGACTTTGAAGAACCAAGTGTTGGTGAGTAGATTGTTTATCTCCACTGTCAATGTGTGTATGATAAAGACCTGAAACATCTTGCTAGCAGGAGGTCAGAGTATTTGACCAGAGTACAACTTTAGTGTAGTAATCTGAGTGTGGCAGCAACACTCTGCATGGATTGATACATTCTAATGATGTGAGTGATGTGATAGTACCCCTTGGTTTTTGGTTTGAGACTTGACCTGATTCAGATACGTGACTCCCTCGATGACTTTGAGCTTCGCCGTGGTTTGAGTTTGGGAGTATAGGTGGTGGAGACGCCTTGTTTGTCACGTCTTCGTTGGAGTGATTGACGGCTATTGTGCAAGATTACATGTAGTGTATTATAGCTAGATACGGATCTCTTAACCCTCGGTGGTGTTATATTGAGAGGCAGTGATTTTCCATCAGCCAGGGTGTTGAGGGATCTGATCACTATGTGGCTTGTTAGTCAGTTTACGTTGAGAGGGCACTCGGATGCCAGGCGTTGGGATGACACTGACAGGGGTGTTGGACTTAGAGACCAGACTTGTGGGCTAGAGTCGGAGAGACCTATTTATCTAGGTATTTCACCAGGGGACATGCCGACTTTGTTAGCCTAAAAGAAGGGTGACTCGGCGAGACTTTGTGCCAGTGGTCGACGATTGAACAAAGTTAAATAGTAGGATGAAGTTCTTTTACTGGAGATTGACGACTTATTGAGACAACTGAGAGGATCTCTGCTGCTTCTTGAGGATGTGTTTTATTTGGGATCTTGTCGGACGCGAGTTTTGATCTCATAAATGTAGCTGCTTGGCAATGTGGTTTCGGCAGGTTTGTCAGGATGGGGCTGAGGTTTTGTCTGACAGTTTATTCTGATCACTTCAGGTGACCGTGCTTACAATTAGATTGGTCAGAGAGAACAGTTAACTCTTGGTACAATATCAGTGAGACAATTTTTCCTTGAGTGGAGGCAAACGACCATTATAGCAATGGTTGTACTGGAGGTAGAGAAAAGGTCGTGGTCGTACAACTTATTGTGATGTTTCCAGGGATGATAATGGTTATGTGCTAATACAGGATGGCTAATTGGTTGCTTCTGATTCGATACGACTTGATATTGATGAGTATAACTTCCCACTAATAGCTCAAGATGGATGTTGATGGCGTTGTGCTCAGGTTGGAGATGTCCATTGTTGAGAGAGATTATGAGTATCCCCCATCACTGTGGTTTTGAGCACTTGGTTGTTCAGGAAGAATTGAGTATGAAGTGGAGGTGATGAATGAAGTTCATGGAGTGATTGTCGATCAGGTGTGGAGACTATAACGGCCAGTCTATGCAACGAGATGGTTCAGCCAGTGTTGAGTAACAGGACCCCGTAGAATCAGCGTCCAAGTGCAGAGACAGTCAGACTTGGGGGTTTTGTGGTGTGTGGTGGTGGACCAGACATCTAGGCTGTGAGACTTGATGGCGACTTGACTCTCCAGAGCAGGTTGGTGGTAGCTCAGCTTGAGTGGTGCCATGTGGAGATGCTTCAACTTCTTCTTCATTATGGATTAGTGGTATAGATGGTAGTGGATGGATTGGCAGAACTTACCTATCTCCTCGGAGTAAGGAAGCCTGACTTCTTGGAACTTTTTGGACTGAGTTATGTTGAGCAGAGGCTTAGTCTTTGCTAGATACTGAGTCCACAATGTTAGATCGAGGTTTAAGTCCTACATATCAGATCAGACAGTATTACAGAGAGAGTTGTATGCTCAACTGTGTCTTAGCTCAACATACTATTTGTGGAAAAACAACCGGTCATGGCAATTTTTTTTTTTTCCATTGTTTTGGATGGGAACTTTGGAACAGTTCTTTTAAGGTTCAGTGTGGATAGAGGGGCTACAGAGCAAATGTGATTGGTCAGGTGGAGGTTGTTGGTTTTGAGGGTGGTGCAGACCATTGTCCAAGTTATTCAACCGTTCGTGGTGATTCATGGTAAGGTTGTTTCCTTGGGTCAGGTGTTATGGCATCATTTTGTTATGAAAAGATCAACGTGAGAGTAAGTTTCAGCTATCCAAAAGAAGTTTTACCTCAGCTCTTTCTTGCGGATTTCGAGTCTTAGGTGAATTTCGAGGACGAAATTCCTTAAAGGGGGTGGTGTTGTAGCGACCCGACCCGATTTTTTGGAGTTTTAGGGTCTTGGTAGCAGTAGGGTGAGTGTGGGCCTTGTGGTGGGTCCTGGTTTGCTCGATTTTGAGTTCGGAGACTCAGAAGGCAATTTGGTAATTTTGAATTATTGAATTTTCTTTCATAATTAAAAGTTTGAAAATCACACGTTTTCCCCCGACGTTTGTTGTTTGACTTCTTCGAGTTTTTCAAAATATTTATAAAATTGGAGATTTTTATTTTATTAAAAAAAAAAAGATAAAAATGAAAACCCTAAACCTAACCCCCTCCCTTTAAAATCTCATTTTCGGCAGCACTGTAGCGCATTGCTTAAGTGCCAGCCACAACACCTACTGCCCTATCTCCTTCTCCTTCCTTTCCCTTCTGACACTAACCCTAAACTCCCTTCTCCCTCTTCGGAGCCGCCGCCACCGTCGCTCCCATCCCTCTCCTTCTTCCATCTTTCCGTCTGTCTTCTTCTTCCCTCCCACTCATTCGAACCCTAGATGTGTCCCTCTCCAACCGCCACCTGCGCCTGAATCAGACTCCCTTGCTGCCTCCGTTCGAGCTCCCCGGCCCCAATCAAGTCGGATCTCCTCCTTCTCCGACTGGAATCAGGTACTCGAGCTTCCCCTCTCCTTTCTTCTTGATTCCCGTTCTCTTCTGCCTCTTCCCACCTCTTCTTCTCCTTCCCTTTTCTCCATTGTTTTCCCCCCCTTTCCCTGATTTCCCTTCTTTTCCCTCTCTTTTCCCATCTGGGTTGCTGAGTCAACTCGGTCGAGTCACCGAGTTGACTCGGCTGAGTTCAGTCCTGGGTAAACTAGGCGCAGCCCGCCGTGTAGCCCAGTGGGCCTGGAGGCCCGACCCAGCTCGCCGACTTGGTTTGGTCCAGCCCACCTTCGGCCCGGCCCGATTTCAGGCCCGGCCCGTTTCGGCCAAGTTTCGGGCCCAACCCAATTTCAAACTCGGTTTCCAGTTTTGGGCTCAATTTCGAGCCCGGCCCAAGTTTGGACCCAGTTTTCAGTTTCGGGCCCATTTCAGTCCGGTTTGGACCCCACTCGCTTTCGGGCCCGTTTGTAGTCCAAACTGAGTTTGATCCGTTTTGCCCGGTTACTTATCCTTGTGTTCTTGTTTCAATAGATTGAGCCCCTTCAACCCCCGGACCCGTTTTCTCGCATTGAATTTCAAGGACACACACAAGTGAGGGAACTCATCACTACTTTTAGCATGCATCTATGCATCTTACTCCTCTATCAAATGTGTGGGTACAAAATGCGACGAATGGGGTTCCCCGATATTCTGAGCCACTCGGCAAGGGAACTGTTGATACCATTATGTGACGGGAGTCTCATCCGGGTGTATTTGTACCCATTGCTCACGGAGCACCTATGAATAGTTTATCGGATGTCGTGACTTGTTGATGGTATGATAACATGATTGGTTGACGTGTGATAACTTGCCATGTATGTGATTAGTAATTTAATCAATATGCCTTAGAATTGCGTACAGTAGATAGTATATGATACCACTTTCTATGCTCGTATGGAATATGCCATGATTGATACCATATCTGAATGTTAGTGTGTAGCATGTAATGGATAATGATGTATATACTTAATGATGTTGCGATTTGTCATATTGAAGACATGCGTAGAGATAATTTTGTATGCATGTGGCTAGTGTAAATGGAATGTCGGTGGGGGCATGGGTGCTAGGCAACATCAGGATCTAGAGACTTCCCCTAGCTTGTCGGGTAGTTAGGGCGGGGATGTTATGTGGGACCGCGCAGTGGACGCGGGTTTGGATTCGGACTCCCTTGTGATTGGAAATGGGAAGTCGTAACCCCTTGCATAGATCAAATGGTCGGTCCGTCTTGTATTTCCCGGATGTACCTATGAGAGAGGCGTGATCTGATTTAGGAAATAAGGTGCTTAGGAGTCCCAGATAAGGACTAATTGGGAAGTAATTATGTTAACCCTAGATAGGCCATCAGGCTGAATGTTGGTTCACCCAAAGTAACCTTAGAAGCCCCTTGCGGTTCCGATACCTGAATGTGTGACTGGTGAGGTGATCCCCGGACGATCGAGTAGGCTGAGGAGGGGCTCGCCCGCTCATTAGCCAGGGGATAGTGCGGTGAGGAACGGCTTCCGCCATTATGCCTTGTGATCCCTAGATGACAGAGTAGGCTGAGGAGGTGCTTGCCTAGGTCGAGGGACGGAGTGGTGAGGGACAGCTCCCGCTGGCATAGTTTGTGATCCCTAGATAACTGAGTAGGCTGAGGAGGTGCTCGTCTAGGTCGAGGGACGATGCCGTGAGGGACAACTCCCGCTGGCATAGTTTGTGATCCCTAGGTGATCGAGTAGGCTGAGGAGGTACTCGCCCAGGTCGAGGGACGATGCGGTGAGGGACAGCTCCCGCTGGCATAGTTTTTGATCACTAGGTGACCGAGTAGGCTGAGGAGGTACTCGCGTAGGTCGAGGGACGGAGCGGTGAGGGACAGCTCCTGCTGGCATAGTTTGTGATCCTTAGATGACCGAATAGGCTGAGGAGGTGCTCGCCCAGGTCGAGGGACGATGCCGTGAGGGACAGCTCCCGCTGGCATAGTTTGTGATCCCTAGGTGACCGAGTAGGCTGAGGAGGTGTTCGTCTAAGTCGAGGGATGGAGCAATGAGGGAAAGCTCCCGCTGGCATAGTTTGTGATCCCTAGATGACCGAGTAGGCTGAGGAGGTGCTAGCCTAGGTCGAGGGACGATGCGATGAGGGACAGCTCCCGCTGGCACTATTTGTGATCCCTAGGTGACCGAGTGGGCTGAGGAGGTGCTCGCCCAGGTCTAGGGACGATACGGTGAGGGACAGCTCCCGTTTGTATGGTTTGTGAATCCCCAGATGACCGAGTAGGCTGAGGATGTGCTCGCCTACTCATTGGTTGAGGGATGGTGCGATACGATATCCCAGGCTAGGACACCTGTAGGGTGGGGACAACTTGCGATGTGATGAGATGTTCCAGGCTATGGTACCTGCAGGGTGGGTACAGTCTGAGGTATGGTATTCCAGGTTAGGACACCTGCATGGTGGGGACAGCCCGTGGTGCGAGGTGGCAGTGTATTCCCCGCGGTTATGGTATTGGGGTTCATGGTTGAGACTTGTGTTGTGGGTGTTGACTCACCAGGAATTTATGGGCGCTTAACGAGTGAGTTCGGCCGGCTCACTCGATAGAAGACCTATAGAATTCTACGAGAGGTGGATACACCAGTAGTGTGGAGACCAGCAGATGGGGTCCAAGGTTATAGTTTTGACTATTGAGACTTTGGTGCTTGGTTGATGAGACCATAGATGAGTCTGGTTGGCAGTTCGTTGAGGATTGATGAGGTGGTTACTCCCGTGTGGTAATCAGTTTGGGACTCTAGTGGGTTCGACTCTTGGGTTGGTCGTGGTATGTGTGCGGGTTGTCATGAGAGGGTCATAGGTCTAGTTAAGGACTAGAGACACCGATCTGACTGAGGATCAGTCTGCGTACTCGTGGATGGGTGGACTGTTGCGGTTGGGCACATAAGGGAGTTGCATTGGGTTGGTTAGAGGATGTCCTAGAGGCCCGGCTGACATGGGCCTATGTGCTAGGGGTAGGGCACACGTTTGTATGTTCATGCATGTAGACATCCTAGACATTGATGTGTCCATATAATTATGTGCAGTATATGCTTGATGACTTATGATGCATGTGTTACCCTCACTGGGCATGTAGAGCTCACCCCCTTGCCTCACATGTACTTCATAGAGGGAGGGTTAGCGGGACCCTCAGTTGGACGTTGGGCATAGAGTTGCAGTTTTGTAATTTGTAAGGGTCCCATCTTGTAATTGAGGACTTTCTGATGTACTTGAATTATGTGTACATTTCATTAAGTGGGATGAATGTAATAATGGGATGATGCTATAATTTGTAATCATGATTGATACTTACGGTTTTTGATTTACTGGTGGATTGCTATGGTTAGTATCTGAAATTGTATTGGATTGTTTTAGGAGTTTGGATCAGATTTAACGTGCCCGTAACGGGATGGGTCGTTACAGTAGATGGATGGAATATCTGTAAGATTATGAGTTTGCGCTTCGATATCATCCTGGCAAGGCATACAAAGTGGCGGATGCCCTCAGTCGCATGTCACATGCAACAGTGGCCAGTTTGATTATGAAGGAATGGGAAATGCTTTACCATTCGAGAGTTCAATTTGTACATAAGAACCATGGGAGTATGTATAATCTGATTGTAATGCCCGCCCTTTTTCACTCGTAGAAAATCAGAGTCTATTTTTTTTTAAATAAAGAGTGAGAGAGAGCGAGACGTTACGACGCGAGCTAAATCCGAGCTTCCAAAGCCCGGCCCCTAACTGGCCAACCATACGTGTGCGTGGACTAAATCCACTAAAACGGTTCACACGTAATAAGGCTATACATGCGGAATAAACATAATGCAGAATTATAATAGAGTTACTATTCCTATCCATTTTTAAGCAAGGAAGTCCATCATATTAAATAACTTAAGTTCCAATGTCCAAAATTAAACAAACCATAGCAAGATAGTTCTAAGTTATTACAGTCCCAAAATACGAATAACTCAAATTACATTGTCCAAAATAAAAACTTAAAATAAAATAATCTAAATTATCCAAGCTCCTAAGCTTGGCTCCGTTCACGTCCTTCTCTCCGTCCATTCCCTGTGTCATCATCTAAGGTAGAAGTAGGGCGTTAGTCAAAACGCCCAGTAGGTATTCCTAATAGGGTCAAACACATGGATTAGTATAAAAATCACAATAAATATATAATGTCAAAATCATGCAAGTCAATGCCATACCATGGGTGTCATATGCCATGATTCCCACCCATCAACCATATCACAATCCATAAGTAATCCTCTTGATGTACAAGCCACATCAAAGTATACATTGTCATGACTCCCCACATATGCCTTATCGGTCCCACCGAACGGAGCGTGGACTCCTCATTCATTTTAAACATCATAATCGGAATCAGTGCGGATCCCTCCCCATGTTTGTTTATCGGATATCCGAATGGAGCGTGGACTCCTCTCATAAGTTCCCTCCCACGCCATGCATGAGATGGGAGTGCATCATGCCATTTCATATTAAACATTTAGCATTGAAATCCCATCCTTAAAACATAACATTTTGATATCAAAAATAAATCATAACACATAGGAATAAAAACCATCCATATACATAAACCCAAGTGTATCTTTGCGTTTCCGTCAAAACCGATCACCGATCGCGTCAAAGCCGATCGTGCACCCGTTTGTGAAATCCCATTACCTTATTACATTTAACATATAAACAAATCAAATCGATAATCCATTTGATTCCCAACATCCCCTACATCATCCTACATTCATTTCCATTTGCGATCATAGTCCATAAGTCGGTTAAGACCCCTAATGTGGTTCGGCCATACATTATGGCTGAAAGTGTTCAAGTCCACAACAAAACTCATTAGTGGGGTCCGGCCATACAACATGGCCGAACCTCACTTTTTTTATTTTGGCCCCCTTATTATCCCTTGTTTTATTTTAAAAAAAGTGGTCAAACATTATTCATTCTTGATCTCATAATCCCTAGTTAAATCATTTAACTCTTTAAACACACTTAGGTCCACAAAAGTCATCCATAAGGTTCGGCCATACAACATGGCCGAATCCATGGTTCTTCCATTTTCTCATCTTATTTCTTAACTTGCTAGTCCATAGATAATCATTAATATATATATATATATATATAAAATTTCCTCCATAGGGTTCGGCAATACAACATGGCCGAACCCATGGTTCATCATTTTTTTCTTCTTCCCGTCTTGTTTAGGTCATTTGATTGGGTTCGGCCATACAACATGGCCGAACCTCATCTTGTCTTTCCTTGAGTCCTCAAATGATCCATATATACAAATAGGGTTCGGCCATGCAAGGGGCCAAATCATGTTCTTTGATTATTCTATTAGAACTTCATCCCTCATATCATGCATGTTGTCATCCATTTAATCATGTATTACCATTATCATATCTTGGGCATCTCGCACAGACTAACCCTTTGCTCAACTTAAATCAGTCCAAAAGCTCCAAGAAGTCTGTCATCCTCACCCAAGGAGATAGGTGAGTTCTGTCTATCTATCCACCACCACCCACACGACTAACCAATTGTGTAGAAAGAGTCGAAGCATCTTGACACGACACCACTCAAGCTGACCCGCCAACAATTTGCTCTGGAGAATCAAGTAACCATTTGGTCTCACTGTCTAGCTATCTGGCCCACCGCCTCATATCATAGAATCCCATAGTCTGACAATCCCTGTACCTGAACGATGAATCTCCGGGGTTCTGCCACTCAACATTGGCTGATCTAGCAAACTGTATAGACTATCCGCTGTAGTCTCTGTACCTGATCAACAATCACTCCATGAAATTCCATCCACACGTGAACTTCATGCTCAATACTTCCTAAACAAACAAGTACTCAACACCACGGCGATGGGGGATATTCAGAGCCTCCCTCAACATAAATGGATACCTCCAACCCGAGCACAATATCATTGCCGTCCATCCCAAGCTATTAGTGAAAACATCTTCCTCATCAATCTCAAATTATCTCGAATCAGAAGCTACCAATTATCCATCGAGTATCAGCATGCAGTCCTTATCATCCCTAGAAACATCACAAAACTACACACCCATGGCCTTTCTCTGCCTACGGTACGACCATTACTATAATGCTTGTCTCCCTCCACTCAAGAAAAACTGCCTCACTGCCATCGGACCAATAACTGACTGCTCTCTCTAGCTAATCTAACTGTAAGCACGACCACTTGGACTAATTTGAATAAACCGCCAGAAACGACCTCAGCCTCATCCTGACAAACCTGCCGCACTACTTATCGAAACCACATGGTCAGGCAACTACGCCTCTAGGGTCAAAACTTACATCTAACAAGGTCTCAAATGAAGGCACATCCTCGAGAAACAACAGGGGTCTCCTCAATTGTCTCAACAAGTCATCAATCCCAGTAGAAGAATCTCATCCTACTTAATAACTTTGTTCAATCATCGATCGCTGGCACAAAATCTCACTGAACCACTGTTCTTTTTTGCCAACAAAGTTGGAGCATTCCCAGATGAAATACCTAGGCGAACGGGTCCCACAGACTCCAGCCCACAAGTCTAGTCTCTAAGGACAACACTCCTGTCGGTGTCATTCAAATGCCTGTGTAACAGCCTGACGCTATTTTTCAGAGTTTTAGGATCTTGGTAGCAGTGGGGTGAGTGTGGGCCCTGCGGTGAGCCTTGGTTTGCTCGATTCCAAATTCAGAGACTCGGGGCATTTTGGTAATTTTAAATTATTGTGTACTTTGTCAAAGAAAAATATTTTAAAATCACACGTTTTCTCTCCGATGTTTGTTGCTTGATTTATATCGGGTTTTAAATTGTTTTCAAAAGCTTGAGATTTGATTTTTGGTAAAAAAAAAATTAATAATAATAAAAATAATTAAATCAAAACCCTTAATACCCCATGTCTTAAAAGCCCCTCCCCCAAAACCCTAAACCCTTATACTCATTCCGCGCAGCACTGTAGCAGCTTGCTACAGTGCCGCTGTACCCTTCTCTTCTCTCCCTCTCCATTCGCGCAATCGTCGTTGTGCCCTTTTCCCCCCTCTCTCTGATTCCCCTCCACTCCTATCGTCTTCCCTCCTCTCTTTTGCATCTCTCGACCTCCCTTCTCTCCTTCTTCTCTCTTCCTTCCCTTCTTCTGTCCACCGTTCGGATTCCGCCTCAGTCATAGGATTTGATGCTGCCCGAAGTCAGATCCCTCAATCATTACCGATCTCAGGTGCCCTCATTCAATCCCATCTCCTTTCTCCTTTTTCCCTCTCTTCTTTCGTTTTCCCTTCTTTTCCCCCATTTTCCATTATTTTCCCCCATTTTCTTGCTAAGTTGCTGAGTCAACTCAGCCGACACTGAGTTGACCTAGCTGGGTTCAAAACTGGGCAACCCAGGCCTAACTCGGTGTGAGCTAGTGGACCAGGCCTGTTCCGCCAGACTTGGCAACTAGGTCTAGGCCTAGTTCGGCCAGTCTGGCCTAGTTTCGATGCAAGCACTTCAGGCCTGGCCCAACCCAGTTCGGCCCTACTCGATACACAGACCAGACCATTTTCAGGACCGGCCCAGTCTCAGCCGATTTTTTAGCCCAACCCAGTTTCAGGCGTTGTTTTCAGTTTTGGCCCCAGTTTTCAATTTCGGGTCCACTTCAGTTCGGTTTGGGCCCGACTCACTTTCGGGCCTGTTTGTAGTCCAGACTTATTTTGAACTATTTTGCCGGTTACTTATCCTTGTGCTCTCGTTTGAACAAATTGAGCCCCTTCAACCACCGGACTCATTTTCTCGCTTTGGATTTCAAGGACACACACAGGTGAGGGAACTTATCACTGCTTTTAGTATGCATCTATGCATCTTACTTCTCTATCAAATGTGCAGGTACGAAATGCAGCGAATGGGGGTCCTTCGGTATTATGAGCCACTCGGCAAGGGAACTGTTGATACCCTTATGTGGCGGGCCCCCATCCGGGTGTATTTGTATCCGATGCTCGCAGAGGCATATATGAGTTGCTTATCTGATGTCACGATTGATTGGTTGTGTGGTGACATGATTAGGGTTTATTTTTATTGATAATATGTTAGGATGCCAATATGCGAATATGTGATATGTGATGATATATGCCTGATTATGGTGCGATATGTCGTGTTGATAATATGCTATATGATTATGTGGTAGTTAGTTTGAACTGCTAGACATTGTAACATGTTTGGATGTTAACATCCTAGCCCGTGATAAATAGTGATGCATACACCTGATTGTTATGTGATGAATTATGTTAATAGCATGTGCAGGCGTAGAGGTAATTGTGCATACATATAACTAACGTATGTGGGATGTCGGTGGGGAAATGGGTACTAGGCAACATCAAGATCTAGAGGTTCCCCCTAGGTCAGGTAGTAGGGTGGGGATATTGTGTGGGACCGCGCAGTGGAAGGGTGGTTGGACTATGGGTTACCCGATAGTTGGACATGGGTTGAAGTTTTTCCTGGTACGGGTTAGATTGTCAGGTGTAATCTTTAAACACTCCTACGAGGGAGGTGTGGTCCGGTTTGGAGGGCGAGGTGCCCGAGAGTCCTAAGAGGGGCATGTTGTGAGTTGGTCATGGAAACCTTCGGGAAGTTCTGGGGTTGAGTGTTAGCTCGTCCAAGGACGACTTAGAGGTCACCACAGACATGCTACCCGAGTACGTGGTGGATGAGGCGTCCCCAGTGGTCTAATAGGTTGAGTGGTTCGCCCACGTGGAGACCAGAGGATGGGATGGTGGTTTGTGATCCCCGGATGACCGAGTAGGCTGAAAAGGTGCTCGCCTGCTAATTGGTCAAGGGATGATGCGGTGAGGGACAACTCCCACTAGTATGACTTGTGATCCTAGGATGACCAAGTAGGCTGAGGAGGTGCTCGCCCGTTCATTGGTTGAGGGATGATATGCTGCGGATGGGCACATGAGGAAGTTGCCATAGAGTTGTATTGAGTTGGTTAGAGGATGTAATGGAGGGCCGACAAATGTGGGACCGTATGTTATGGGTAGGGCACCCGCTTGCATAGTCATTCATGTAGACATCATAGACATTGATGTGTTCATACAATCATTTACAGTGTATGCTTGGTGACATATGATGCGTGTGTTACCCTCACTGGGCATGTAGAGCTCACCCCTTGCCTCACAGGTACTTCATAGAGGAAAGATCGGCGAGACCCTCAATCGGACATTGGGCGTAGAATTGCAGCTTTGTAATTGTCGTGGTTTCACCTCGTAATTGAGGACTTACTAATGTATTTGAGATATGTGTACATTTCATTAAGTTGGATGAATGTAATAATGGAATGATGTTATTGTTCCCAATTATGATTAATAGTTTATTGGTACTTTTGGTTATTGGTTTAATTGTGGGTTGCCCGTGGTTGCTTTAAATTGCGGGAGTAATGTCTCCCATTTTTTTTTAAAAAAAAGATACACTTGAAATAGTAACAGATCAGTTTCAAGACTTTGTATCAGTTTAACGTACTCGTAGCAGGACGGGTCGTTATAGTCTGGCATCCCAGTGCCCACTCAACTCAAGCTGATCGACAAGCCACAATGCTCTGCAGTGTAACCAGATTCCTCAGCATCCTGCCTCAAGGAAAATCCATGACTCAATAAAACACCTCCAACGGTTAAGAGATCAGTCATCAATCATAATGTGCCACCTGTAACTGTAACACCCCATCCCGTTACGGGCACGTTATCTCCGAAAAACTCCAAAAAGTCGCAAAAGACAGATATTGGGTATAAGAATAGCAGCAATAATTATTTTTTTTGAAACGGGGTAATTACTTCCCGTCCAACAATCCACAAGTTCAAGACTAGAAAAAACACAACGAACCACAAATGTAACTGATCAACAGGTTATACAGTCATCCAAACAAACAGGTGATTGAAACTATATGACTAAAGTTCTCAAACATCAAACAAAGCATAAACATAAGCTTTTATTCTCTACTACTCCTCTCCTGGTACTTGCTCAAGGGGGCCCACCTGGCCCCTTCACGATCGGGGCACCTGAAAGGTAAGGGATGAGCAAAACAGCCAAGCGAAAGAACATATCACATTTTAACAAGATAGATATAGATCACATATGAAATAGGGCAGTAAATATCACAAGTGAAATAAAACATCCATGCCTACCATCTCAACTACTATATTAACCGATATTCCATTAACCAAATCCAAGAAATCATCCCCATAGTCCACATCAGGTCCTCCAACAAACTCCGGTCTCCCTACCAATATCATCGGGAGACTAAAGAATACACAACTGCATCACCCACATGAGTCGTGTCGGAAACCACCTCGACCACGCCCTAGGGAACCAAACTCTAGGGCAGGTACCTCGACCGCCGGAGCACAACAGGGAAACCCACGTCCCCTAAGGGGGTTTCAACCGCCGGAGTGTAACGGAGAAGTCCTCCCAACCACCAAGCTCATCTCATCATCATAAATGTGTATACATAAACAAAACCTCTCATGCATGCACATAGTATCATGATCATGTATAACAGCACAAACATGTTCTGACATGACATCAATATCCACAACATGCATCATCATGTGGTTAACGACACATAACAATGCTTAGGCTCATACTTCTGTATCCAACATACGATTACATTTACATCTTATGCATAAACACGCAATAAATCACAACATCTTCCAACTATCGTGTTCACATCCATCATAATATCATATATGTGTTATGATTAATCACGAACATGTTTTCAACAACCTTCAAGCATCAAAAATCATTCATTCAATCAAATTTTCCATTAATCACATACGATTGACATGGGTGCACCCGAACGGATCCCTTGCCACATATTCGTTTCAATGGTTCCCTTACCGAGTGGCTGAATAAACGAAAGGGTCTCATCCAGGTCACTCAATGTCCAAGGTTATAGGTTAAGAATGTAAATGCATGATAAAAACAGTGATAAGTCCCCTCACCGCGTGTGTGGAGTCGAAAGTCCAAAGCGAGCAAGCGACTTGTTTGGGTTGAAGGGAGTTCAATCTGTAGAAACATGGAAGAACGAATAAGTAATCAAGACAAAAGATGGTCAAGAAAAGAGGCCGGAAGAAAACGGGTCTAAACTGGGCCGGGTCTAAAAAAAACAGGCCGGGCTTGAAAACGGGCTTTGCAAAAGGGCCGGGTCTGGAAACTGGGTCAAGGTGGATTGGGCTGAAAACGTGGGCCGGCTAGACGTAAACCGGACCAGGTCTGGGCCTGATTGGGCCTGGCAGGGTCTGGGCCTGATCGGGCCAGACCAAGTCTGGGTCGGGTCTGGTCGGGTCTTGGCCAGTGGGCCGAGTGGCTGGGTTGCCACTCCAGTCCAAGGGCCGGGTTGACTCAGAACAACTCTACTGAGTCGACTCGGCACTCTGCCGAGCGACTCAGTAATCTCCTGAGTCGAAAAGGAGGGAGAAAAAACCAGGGAAGGAAGAAGAAAAACCAAAAAAGGAAAGAAGAGAAAAAAAAAAAAAAGATATCATGGAAAAACAGAGAAATGAAGGAAAGGAAAGAAGAAAAAATAAGGGAAAACCGAGCAGTAGGGAAATCCGAGAAAGGGAAAGGAATAATAGGGAAAAAAAATCGGAAGAAAGTTTGAAAGGAAACGAAGAGAAAGAGAAGAGAAAATTTGGGGAAAAACGGAGGTGGGCCGGTCAGAGGTAGGGAAGAGAAGAAGAAGAAAACCGAGAGAGAGGGGGAGAAAGGAGGAGAGACTTACCGAGAATCGGGGGGAAGAAGAAGAAGGAGGAAGAGGAGACCGTTGGGAAGGGAAAGAGAGCGGCGGACACTGTAGCGTGACGGCTACAGTGTCGTGGAAAAGGTAAGTTATAACGGGGGTTAAGGTTTAGGGTTTTTTGCTGCTTGTTTTTTGGAAGAGAAAGAAAAACTCGAAGGAATAATCCAAAAGATCTCGGGCGAGAAAACATGTGACTTTTGAACAAATTTTCATGACAAATATGCAATAATTATAAAATTACCAAAATGCCCTTCGAGTTCCCGAACTCAAAAACAGGTAAATTGGGCCCACCATGGCGCCCACACTCTCTTCACTATTACCAAGGTCCCTAAAACAACTCAAAGATTTGAAAATCTCTTCGAAAATTTAGAAAGTTCGGGACGGGTCATTACAACACTACCCCTTTTAAAGAAATTCGTCCTCGAATTTCAAACTGAACTCATACCTCTAGTCTCAAATAAGGCTGGAAATTGTTTCCGTATTGTTTCCTCATTTTCCCAAATAAGAGTCTCCCTACCTTTGCGTCGCCAAACTACTAACACCAAGTTGATAGTCTTGCCACGAAGCCTCTGCTCTCTGGAACCCTCGATCCGCACTGGTCCTTCCTCATAGGTAACATCCTCGCTGATTTCCACATCTTCCAAGTTAATCACGTGCGACGGATCTTGACGATACTTCCGAAGCATTGAAACATGGAAGTCGTTATGCACTCGGGCAAGACTCGGAGGAAGTGCAAGTCTATAAACCACTTCCCCGATCCTTTCTATCACCTCAAACGGACCAACATAATGAGGCAACCACTTCCCTCGCCGCCCAAACCTCTGAATCCCATGACGGGGCGAAACTCGAAGGAAGACGCGGTCTCCAACATCAAACTCAAGTACCCTCCTCCGACGATCGGTGTAACTCTTCTGCTGGCTCTGGGTAGTCAATAACATCTGCCTGATTTGTCTCATCTGCTCAGTAGTCTCCCAGATCATCTCTGGTCATGACATCACTGTACCACTAGTCTCTGCCCAACACAAAGGTGATCTGCACGGCCTGCCATACAAGGCCTCATGCGGTGCCATCTTGATACTGGACTGATAACTGTTATTGTATACAAACTCAACCAAATGCAAATGGCTTTCCCAGCTACCGCCATGATCCAAAACACAAGCTCGGAGCATATCCTCTAAGATCTGAATGGTCCGTTTTGACTAACCATCTGTTTGGGGGTGGAAAGCTATACTGAAACATAACTGTGTGCCTAACTCTTGCTGCAAGCTCTGCCAGAACCAAGCAACAAACCTTGGGTCCCGATCTAAAACAATTGACTTAGGCACACTATGTAGTCTGACAATGCCATCAAATATATCTGATTCAAAGTCTCGAGAGAATCAGTTGTCTTTATACCAATAAAACGGGCCAACTTAGTCAATCGATCCACTATGACCCACACTACATCATGCTTCCGAGAAGACTTCGGTAAACCCGTCACGAAATCCATAGTGATGTGGTCCCACTTCCAATCGGGAACCAGAAGAGGCTGTAACTTGCCAGCGAGTCTCAAGTCTTCTACTTTGACTTGCAGACAAGTCAAACTGTGGGTCACAAACTCAGCTACTACTCTCTTCATACTCCTCCACCAGAATTGTTGATGCAAGTCGTGATACATCTTGGTACGACCCGGATGCACAATAAATCTGGAGTGGTGAAAGTGTCGTAATACCTCCTCGCGACACTGCCCCGATAAGGGTACAAAAAGTCTGCCCTGAAAGGTCAAACCACCATCTTGTCTAATAGACCATCCAAAAGGTCCATTGCCACTGGCTACAGCGTTCCTCAATGCAACGCACCTCTCATCCATTAGCTGAGCTCTCAAAACTCTATCATAAATCCCTGGCTGAACAACCATGCTGCAAAGCTTAGATGCTCTGTATTCACGGATCAAACTTGACAAGGTCGTCCTCATCCTGCGACTCAAGGCGTCTGCAACTACGTTCGCCTTACCCGAATGGTAAGATAACACGAAGTCGTAATCACCAAGGTATTCCACCCACCGTCTTTGTCTCATATTCAACTCCTTCTGCGTGAATAAATACTTTAGGCTATGGTGATCTGAGAAAACCTCAAACCTCTCTCCATATAAGTAATGTCTCTAGACCTTAAGTGCAAAAACTACTGCCGCTAACTCCAAGTCATGAGTAGGATAATTTTGTTCATGGGTCTTGAGCTGCCTTAAACCATAAGCTACCACCTTTCCATCCTACATCAAAACACAACCCAAACCATCACCGCAGGCATCACAGTAGACCGCATAACCGCAACCCCTCTCTGGCACTATCAACACTGGAGTGGTAGTCAAACTCTTCTTCAATCTCTGAAAGGCTGTCTCACAGGCTTCGTCCCAAATGAATTGCACATCCTTGGGGGTCTGGGTGTGGCAATCTTGGAGAAATCCTTGATGAACAGGTGGTAGTAACCAGCAAGACCCAAAAAAACTGCGGATTTCCGTCACACTTCGTGGCCGTTCCCAACTCAAAATAGCCTCAACTTTTGCTGGATCCACGGCCACACCATCAGCTAACACCACGTGTCCAAGAAACTAAACCTCTGGTAACCAAAACTCACACTTGTTGTGCTTCACATAAAGCTTGTGGTTCCTCAAGACTCGGAGTACGGTCTTCAGGTGTTGTTGATGGTCCTCTTCTGATGCTGAATATATCAAGATGTCGTCGATAAACACCACTACAAACCGATCCAGATACGGCCTGAAAATTCTGTTCATTAGGGTCATGAATGTCTTCGGGGCATTAGTCACCCCAAAAGGCATCACAACAAACTGAAAGAGTCCAAAACGAGTGCGGAAAGCGGTCTTCTCAATATCACACTCCCGTACCCTTACTTGATGGTAACCTGAACGAAGGTCTATCTTGGAGAAACACTTAGACCCTCTCAACTGGTCAAACAGATCATCGATTCATGGCAAAGGATACTTGTTCTTCACTGTAACTCTGTTCAATTGTCGACAGTCGATGCACAATCTCATGGAACCATCTTTTTTTCTTGGCAAACAACGTCGGTGCACCCCAAGATGAAGTGCTATGCCGAATGAAGCCAAAGGTCTCTAGCTCCCTGAGCTGTCTCTCCAATTCCAAAGTCTTTGTTGGTGCCATCCGATAAGGAGTGATGGTGATGGGTGATGTACAGGGTAGTAGGTCAATAACAAACTCCACCTCTCGGCGTGGTGGTATACCAGGGAGCGTCTTAGGAAAAACGTCCGGAAACTCTTGAACCACGCGAGGCAGCTCTACACCTGCTGGCCCTGAACCTTCCCAACTCAAACTCGCTACCAAACTGCACAACTCCTCCACTTTTGGACTGAAGGTTGTGCTAAGCTTCTCAACGAACACATCACCGGTGAGCGTACGACCCGCTACTCGCCTATGATAACAGTCCAAGGTGACTTGATGGAAGGACAACCAGTCCATCCCCAAGATGACATCAAAACCTGACATCTCCAAAACCCACAGATCAAACTCCAACACTACACCTCCAATGGTCAAGGCACACGACTGACAAATTTGATCTACGACTTCTGTCACCTCCAACGGTGTACTAATAGAGATAGGGGCCCTTGCCAGTTCTACCACTAAACCAAAACTAACAGCAAAACTCAAGGCAATAAAGGAGTGTGAAGCACCAGAATCAAATAAAACTCTACACCACGCACCCTGAAGGACTAACATACCCTGCATCACTGCCGGAGGTGCATACTCCTTTGCCTGCTGGGCGATGGCGTAAGCTTTGCCATGGGTCACTGGTCCAGGTCTGTCACGACCTCTGCCTCTCTGAGGAGGTGCTGCGCCTCGGCCCGTGGAGGCGTCGGGCGTCACCTGCACATGAGTGGGGCCTGACATGATCGCTCGCTGGGGTACCACCGCTACGGCTTGACCTCTGCCCTGAGGACAATCTCTGGCGAAAATGCCCTGCCCCACCACAAGTATAGCATTGAAGGCCCCGAGCTTGGCCCTGAACTTGTCCCTGAAGTTGAGGACAATCCCTCCTAGTGTGGCCTGCCTGCTGACAGTGGAAGCACACATACTGGCTGGGCTGACCACCTAACACTAGCACAGCATGAACCTGCTGAGGTGGACCTAAAGGTAACCTCTAACTCGAGTGGATGGGTGGCTTCTTCCTCTTTTTGTCAAAACCTCTACTCTGCCCTAGGGGCAAAAATCGATGCCGGGTGATAAACCATGCCGCTGCTCCGAAGGGCGGTGTTCTCTGCCAAGATTGCCCTCTGCACCACTTCAGTATAAGTAGTGCTCCTCGCAGTAACCACCACATGGGCAACTACTGGGTGAAGGCTTTGCTCAAAACGGCTTGCTTTCAACAGATCAGTCGCAGTCATCTCTGGCGCGAAGAGGCACAACTCAGAAAACTTGGCCTCATACTGAATAACTGTGTCATCACCCTGTATTAGGTTGGCGAACTCAATGCTCTTAGCTTCCTTGACTACCAATGGAAAATACTTAGCCAGAAACACCTGACGAAAGATGTCCCAATCGCTCAAGGCTGTGGCTCGGAGGGGCTCCTGGGTCCACCAACGGGCTACCTCTACCGTGAGGTGATGTGCGGCCAAGGTCATCCGTAGATCTCCCTCCTTGACGGCCAGCGTATCTAGGAGATTGCCGGTCTCATCGATCCAATCCTCTACTGCAATCGGGCCAGGCCTTCCTCTGAACACACGGGGGTAATGGCGCTTAAACTCCCTCAATGCAACCATCTCCCTAGTCTCGCGATAGACCTCGCCAGGTGGAAGGTGGTAGTGGAGGGGGCGGAGGTGGAGGTGGAGGTGGAGGCAGAGGAGGTGCTGTCTGCTGCTCCAACAAGGCTTGTACAGTCCTCTCTACCGTCCTCTCCATGGCTCTCTCAAAGTTGGTCACCATCCCAGTCAACATCTCCATCAGCTGTCCCTGATTGATGGGCTCCTGCGCAGGTCTAGGTCTCAAAGCTGACGTCTCTGCCGAACTCTCATGTCCATCCTGAACCACTGGTCCCTCCCCTGCTGGAGGAACCCTAGTCGCACCGGCATCGCCGTTGCCACGGCCTCCCCCATTCAAACGGGTGTTGTATGTCAACATTGCCTGTTTCATAAAGATATTGAAGGTCAGACACCTTAACACGCGGAAATCCAAAAGAGTACATATCGCAAACATACTACCTCAAGGGATGCGTACTAGGTACATCACACAAACCTAGAATATCTACGCATTACCCAAGAATCCGGTTTTATCTACCCTACCACACAGGGGATGAACCCAATCTCTAGCTGTTATCTCGTCCATCTCTGACCCATACACAGTCCGAGAGTTGAACCGTGCTCTGATACCAACTGTAACGCCCCATCCCGTTACGGGCGCGTTATCTTCGAAAAACTCCAGAAAGTCGACAAGACAGATACTAGGTATAAGAATAGCAGCAATATTTTTTTTTTGAAACGAGGTAACTACTTCCTGTCCAACAATCCACAAGTTCAAGACTAGAATAAACACAACAAACCACAAATGTAACTGATCAACAGGTTATACAGTCTTCCAAACAAACAGGTGATTGAAACTATGACTAAAGTTCTCACACATCAAACAAAGCATAAAAATAAGTTTTTATTCTCTGCTACTCCTCTCTTGGTACCTACTCAAGGGGCCCACCTGACCCCTCCGAGATCGGGGCACCTAAAAGGTAAGGGATGAGCAAAACAGCCCAACGAAAGAACATATCACATTAACAAGATAGATATAGATCACATATGAAATGGGCAGTAAATATCACAAGTGAAATAAATATCCATTGTAACGCCCCACCCTCTCCGAGAAATCAGAGTCTAATTTTTTTTTTTTAAATAATAATAGAATAACATCGGAAGAGAGTGGGCCGCGTCACGACGCGAGCTAAGTCCGGACTACCCAAAGTCCGAACCTTAACTGGCCACCCATGTGTGTGCTGACTAAACCCACGATAACAAACCACACATGGAACTAAACAATGTCATGCGGAATAAACTAGACTAACTGCGGAACTAGATTGAACAGATAGCAAGTACAAGTCATACTTTTCAGTTTATTTAAACCAAATTAAGATTCGTCAATGCATACTCAAACCATGGCAAATAACTACATTATTACATGACCATAATAAAGTATTCAAATGACAGCAATTATAAATCCATTCCAGCATTCAAGCATTTACGCTTGGCTCCCCTCCTTATCATCAACCTTCTCTTTTCCTTTCCTTATACCTGCATTCTCCTCTGAGGATAGAATTAGGGCGTTAGATCAACGCTCCCAGTAGGTTCCCGAAGAGGGCTACCACAAGGTTAGCTTATAAATCATGCATATAACAAATGTCTGATCATCAAAAACATATAAAACCATGCTATGTATGTATGCAAATGTAATGAACCCCACCCCATCACACATACATAAAGCCATCACTTGACGTGTCTCATATCAACCTATTAATTCTCCTGGCGGGACTTTCACCGCCTAAGGAGGCCCCACAGTTGCATCTCGGGCATTCCGACGTAGTGTGGGCTCTGGTGTTTCATAATCATCAGATAATTCTCCTGGTGGGACTTTCACTGCCTAAGGAGGCCCCACAGTTGCATCACGGGCATACCGACGGAGTGTGGGCTCCGGTTTCAACAATCATCATCCCATGCCATGCATGAGATGTCAATGCATTGTATGTCATTTGTAAATACATAACTCATCATTCAAAACCACATTTGAAACGTAAATCAAATACAATATATCTCATAAAAACATAATAAGACCAAATCATAATTGTGGTTACAAGTAGGTAGGAAACCTACTGAAGATTCACTTCAGTGTTCGTTCTTTCTTTAGCGTCACCCGATCACAACTCGCCCGCCGTTCACTTCCGTCACCTTGTGATGTAACAGTAAATAATCATACTATCATTTAAATGTTCATTCACATTTAAGACCCAAAAACATCTTGTGGGGTTCGGCCATGCCCATGGCCGAACATCACCAACTTAGGATTTAATGTCCTTTTTCATTTAATCAATTCTTAAATACTTAACCCTTTAAACATGTCTTGGTAGGGTTCGGCCATACACCATGGCCGAACCGTACCACCTTGGTTTAACCCTTCTTTCATGTCCTTTTAAACTTTCTCTATCCATATTTACATTATCACCCGTATTTACAGCTTTGCCACTAGGCTAAGCCATATCAAAACCATTGTCATTTCTATGGGGTTCGGCCCTATACATGGCCGAACCTTGTAACCCCTTTTATCCATCACCAAATGGTTCTCCATTGGGATATTTTAAACCCTTTATAAAATCATGGAAGCAATAACAAATACTACCCATAAACTTAGTCCATTTAACCCATTCCATGGTCCATGGGGTTCGGCCATACCCATGGCCGAACCCTATGGTTCACTTGGTTCAATATTCACCATGATTACTCATGGTTTTAACATGCTAATTCAACCATGAACAATACATGGTTCAGCCATATATTGACCAACCAAAAACAGTAAACATATATTCATTTAATTCCCATAAAAACACCATAATCTTATATGGTTTTTATCTCACAAAGTCATCAAATACTTTCATAAAACTGTCATACCATTTCATGGGGTTCGGCCATCCCAATTGGCCGAACCTCATAGCCTGTGATTTAGACCCCTTTTGTCAAATAGTTAGCTTTATTTAAAACACGTAAACCTCTCCACAATTGATATGATTTCCATCTCTTGAAAGCCCTACCAATCATCAAATACTTTCATGGGGTTCGGCCATCCAAGGTGGCCGAACCCTATGTCCATCTCTTGGTCCTCATAAATATGTTTTAGGTCTCATTTAAACATGTAATAATCAGTATAATATTACCGGGTTTTTACCTCTCAAAACCCTCCAAATCAGTCCATCACTTTGCATGGTTTTCACTTTATAACAACTCAATCCAAATGACCATAACACTTCATGGGGTTCGGCCATCTAAGATGGCGGAGCCCAATGGTCCATTTTATCAATTTATGTCCATGGTTTAGACCCATGATACCTTCAGTCCTTCATGACATTCAAGTCCATGTTTTAACCCTCTTTAAAACATGCATTTTAAGTCTTAAAGAAACATCTAAAACAGTCCACAAATTGCATGGTTTCTATGTTTCAAAGACATCAAAACCAACCAATTATTTATATGGGGTTCGGCCCTCCAAGGTGGTCGAACCCAATGATCCCTTTTACAACTTTTAAAACCTGTATTACTCAAGGTTTAAACCTTGATGCATTCGGCCATACCCATGGCACAATACATGCTCCATTTGTTCCATGTTATTAAACCAAAATAACACACAAACACTTACCAAACTTCCTTTGCCTTTGATCCTTGCCTTCTCCCCTCTTGTTTCCTTCTTTCTTCCTTAATCCTTTGCTGGTTTATGCTTGATCAATTGGTACAAACATCACTGCTGGTTCAGCCAAGAAAAGAGTTTGGAGGGAGGGAGGGAGAGAGATGAGGATTTCCTTAGAATTTTCTTGTGTGAAAAACGGCCATATGAGATGGTCTATTCCTTTTGTATTTCAGCCACAACCTCCATTCATTTCCCTCATTATTTCTTGGCAAAAACGATGGGATATTGGGTGCCATCCAAGACACCCCTTCACCCAAACGTTGCATCCATTGAAATCAGCCAATGCATCTCATTAAATGAGATGATGCCGCCCAACCTTTGTGTCCCTTGGCTTTGGCCGAGGCACCTCTTCATCCAACGGCTAGGATTTGTTTGATTAAGAGTTGTGTGAGATTAGAACTCCTTTCCACTTCCTCTTGACTCACTTGACTCATGATCTTTTTATTCCAACTCAACTCATCCAACTCAACACATTTAATGCACCATATTTGAGTCAACTCTATTCTTAATTAAAACTCACTCCAAATCAGTCCAACTCAAGCTGAACTAACTCACACTTCAATTGAGGGTCCACACGGTCATCCGTGGTCAACTTGGTCAACCCGACCCATTGGGTCCCCAATCAGCCCCTTGACCTGTTTTGGCAACATGACCCATTTATGGGCTGTTTTAGCCATTCGCATTTGGTTTTCACATGTGCATCAAGCCTACCCATTTTTGCTCCACTTGATTTCCAATCAATTTAGCTTAACCCCATTAAATTTGGGCTCACCCAATGGTCTAATAAGTCCATTATGACCCATTGGGTCCAATTGGGTCCTTTGACCCAATTAACCATATTGACCCAATTTGATGTTCATTACCCATTCATGATAAATTCGCCATTATAATATGTTCATATGATCTTAATTTGAACAATGGGCCCCACCATTTCCACATTTGCAATCACATTTATTAAATTTACCAATCTAGTGGTATTTTCGTAAATATTCACCTTATTGAGAATTTTTGACCCAATTAACCATTTTGACCCTATTTGATGTACATTACCCATCCATTATAATTTGACCCTTATAATATGTTCACAGGATCTTAGTTTGAGCAATGAGCCCCACCATTTACTTATTTAACATCACAAACATTTAATTTAACAAACCAGGGGCATTTTCGTAATTATCCACTTCGTTGAGAAATTGGGGTGTTACATCCATGCCTACCATATTCAACAACTATATTAACCGATCTTCCACTAATCAAATCCAAGAAATCATCCCCATAGTCCACATCAGGTCCTCCAACAAACTCCGGTTTCCCTACCAATATCGTTGGGAGACTAAAGAATACACAACTGCCTCACCCACACAGTCGTGTCGGAAACCACCTCGACCACACCCGAGGGAACCAAATTCTAGGGCAGGCACCTCGACCGCCGGAACACAACGGGAAAACCCACATCCCCTAGGGGGGTTTCGACCGCCGGAGTGTAACGGGGAAATCCTCCCAACCACCAAGCTCATCTCATCATCATAAATGTGTATACATAAACAAAACCTCTCATGCATGCACATAGTATCATGATCATGTATAACAACACAAACATGTTCTGACATGACTTCAATATCCACAACATGCATCATCATGCGGTTAACGACACATAACAATGCTTAGGCTCATACTTCTGTAATCCAACATACGATTACATTTACATCTTATGTATAAACACGCAATAAATCACAACATCTTCCAACTATCGTGTTCACATCCATCATAATATCATATATGTGTTATGATTAATCACGAACATGTTTTCAACAACCTTCAAGCATCAAAAATCATTCATTCAATCAAATTTTCCATTAATCACATACGATTGACATGGGTGCACCCGAACGGATCCCTTGCCACATATTCGTTTCAATGGTTCCCTTACCGAGTGGCTGAATAAACGAAAGGGTCTCATCCAGGTCACTCATTGTCCAAGGTTATAGGTTAAGAATGCAAATGCATGATAAAAACAGTGATAAGTCCCCTCACCGCGTGTGTGGAGTCGAAAGTCCAAAGCGAGCAAGCGACTTGTTTGGGTTGAAGGGAGTTCAATCTGTAGAAATAAGGAAGAACGGATAAGTAATCAAGACAAAACAGGTCAAGAAAAGAGGACGGGAGAAAACGGACCTAAACTGGGCCGGGTCTAAAAAAAAGGGCTGGGCTTGAAAACGGGCTTTGCAAAAGGGCCGGGTCTGGAAACTGGGTCAAGGTGGATTGGGCCGAAAACGTGGGCCTGCTAGACATGGGCCGGACCAGGTCTGGGCCTGATTGGGCCGGGCAGGGTCTGGGCCTGATCGGGCCAAACCAAGTCTGGGTCGGGTCGGGTCGGGTCTGGGCTAGTGGGCCGAGTGGCTGGGTTGCCACTCCAGCCCAAGGGCCTGGTTGACTCAGAACATCTCGACTGAGTCGACTCGGCACTTGGCCGAGCGACTTAGTAATCTGCTGAGTCGAAGAGAAGAGAGAAAAGACAAGGGAAGGAAGAAGAAAAACCAGAAAAGGGAAGAAGAGAGAAAAAAAAGAAATCATGGAAAAACAGAGAAGGAAAGGAAATGAAGGAAGAAAAAATAAGGGAAAACCGAGCAGCAGGGAAATCCAAGAAAGGGAAAGGAAGAATAGGGAAAAAAAATCAGGAGAAACTTCGAAAAAAAATGAAGAGAAGGAAAAGAGAAAATTTGGGGAAAAACGGAGGTGGGCCGGTCGGAGGTAGGGAAGAGAAGAAGAAGAAGGAGGAAGAGGAGACCGATGGGAAAGGAAAGAGAGTGGCGGCACTGTAGCATGACGGCTACAGTGTCGCCGAAAGGGTAAGTTATAAGGGGGGTTAGGGTTTAGGGTTTTTTTGCTGCTTCTTTTTTTTTTCGGAAGAGAAAGAAAAACTCGAAGGAATAATCCAAAAGATCTCGGGCGAGAAAACGTGTGACTTTTGAACAAATTTTCATGACAAATATGCAATAATTATAAAATTACCAAAATGCCCTTCGAGTTCCCGAACTCGAAACAGGTAAATTGGGCCCACTATGGCGCCCACACTCTCTTCACTGTTACCAAGGTCCCTAAAACAACTTAGAGATCTGAAAATCTCTTCGAAAATTTAGAAAACTCGGGACGGGTCATTACAGTAACCATGCACAATATTTTCCACTTACTCCAATGGAGATAAACAGAGGACATCTCCACCCCCTCTATTCCCAAACTCAAACCACTATGAAGCTCAAAGCCACTGAGGAAGGGACGTATCTGAATCAAATCACATCACTTACATCTATAGGATGTATCAACCCTTACGAGGTGCTACCGCCACACTTTGATCACTGCACTGTAGTCAAACTCTGGTCAAACACCCTAACTTACCAGCAGCAAGATACCTCGGGTCTTGACCATACACACATTGACCGCGGGGGTAAACAATCTGCTCACCAATACTCTGTTCTCCAAAGTCTCTATCATAGGTCGAGGAATCTCTAAGGTCTCCAAGTTACTGTCCCCAGTATGGTTTCCCATAATCAAACAAGTTCTCATTCTCACCACCATTCAATCCGCAAAAGCGAAAGTCTGACCAATACTCTGTTCTCCAAAGTCTCTATCATAGGTCGAGGAATCTCTAAGGTCTCCAAGTTACTGTCCCTAGTACGGTTTCCCATAATCAAACAAGTTCTCATTCTCACCACCACTCAATCCGCAAAGCGAAAGTCTGACAAAGCTCAATACCAGACGAGAAACCAAAGCAAAAATACATCTCTATCACTCAAGCTCATAGGTAGCTCCATCAAGCTCACCACAACAATTTTACGAAGTTTAGACAATACTAATGGAACCCGGTTCCATCTACCCTATCACACAGGGGATGAACCTAATCTCAAATCCATAGTCTCACTCAATCTCCCACACACACGGTCCGAGAGTTGAGCCATGTTCTCATACCAATTATAACGTCTAGTCCAGCTACGAGCACGTTAAAACCGATACAAACTCCTAAAATCGAGTTAATACTATTTTGGGTACCTTTTTTTAAAAAAAAAAACACTGCTCCGACAACCCACACTAACCATGGGCAACCCAGAAGTAAACCAATAACCAAATGTACAAATAAAGTATTAATCACTATTAAAAGCAATATCATCTCATTATTACATTCGTCCAACTCATGCATGAACATATGTATCAATTTACATTAACAAGCTCTCAACTACAAAATGGAACTATAACAAAAAACACAAAACTATAGCCCCACATCCAATGCCAGATTGAGGGTCCCGTTGTCCTCTCATCAAAGAAGTGCCTGTAAGGCAAGGGGAGAGCTCTACATGCCTAGTGAGGATAACACATGCATCATATGTCATCAAGCATACACTTCATGTAATCATATGGACCCATCAATGTCTAAGATGTCTACATGCACGACCATGCGAGTGTTTTCCCTACCCCTAGAACACAGGTCCACATCAACCGGGCTTCCAGCACATCCTCTAACCAACCCAATGCAACATTAGGGCAACTCCCACATATGCCCATCCGTTATGGTCCACCTGTCCACTGGTACACAGACCAATACCTAACCAAATCAGGGTCCCTGTCCCTCAACCAGTGTTATGACACTCCCAAGGTGACTCACACACATACCACAATCAAATCATGAGTCGGGCTCACTAAAGTCCCAAACAGAGTATCACACAGGAATAATAACTGCACCAGTGCTCAACGGACTGCCAACCAGATCCGTCTGTGGTCTCCTCAAACAAGTACCAGACTCTTGGTAGTCATACATGTAGCCTTGGGCCCCACCGCTCACGAAAATCCATAAGCCTTCCACCGAGTGAGCCGGACGAACTCACTCATTAGACGCCCACAAACTCCTAGTGAGTCAACACCTACATGACAAGTCTAAACCATGAACCCCATGGTCATAGTCACGAGTAATCACAACACCACACCCCTTAGCCGAAATATGTGAGAACAGACACTCAACCCACCTTGCTCCCAATGCGATCTAGTACGTACTCGATGTACACTATGACCACCCAACCTCTAAAGCCAACTCCAAAGAAAATCCACATACAGCACAGACAGATACCATGAGTCGTGAATCATAACCTAGCCATCAGGCCTACGGGAACTGTTTTCAACTGTACCATCCCTCGACCGATATGTGGGTGAAATACCCTCAACCCACTCGGCTATCCCAAGATCATAAACTATACCAGCGAGAGTTGTCCTCCACCATACCATCCCTAGACCGATGTGTGGACGAAAAACTCACAACCCACTCGGCTATCCTAGGAGCATAAACCAAGCAGCGGGAGCAGTCCTCCACCGCACCATCCCTCGACCGATGGGTGGGTGAAACACCCTCAATCCACTCAGCTATCCTGAGATCATAAACCATACCAGCGGGAGTTGTCCTCCAGTGCACCAGCCCTCGACCAACGTGTGGGAGAAACACCCTCAACCCACTTGGCTATCCAGGGATCATAAACTATACCAGCGGGAGCTTTCCTCCACCGGAGCATCCCTCTAGCGATGTGTGAGAGAAACACCATCAACCCACTCGGCTATCCAGGGATCATAAACCACCATCCCACCCTCTAGTCATCAAACGGGCGAACCACACGACCCATCAGACCATTGGGGACGCCTCATCCACCACACACTCGGGTACCGTGACTATGATGCCCTCTAAGTCGGCCTTGGGATAGCTAACACTCAGCCAAGGAGCTTCTCAGAGATTTCCATGACCACATCACAACATGTCCCTCCTCGGCCCAACGGCCCCTTGGGCGCCTCTACCTCCAACTGACCACGCCTTTTCCATAGAAATTTCTGAAGATCTCAATGATAGACCTGCCAGTCAAACTTACACTAAGGAGTACATCCACCAATCACAAGAATAAGTATCAAAACCACACCGGGGTAGACCCAACATGGCCACGACTCTGCCAAAGACCCATATACCCAAAAGAGAAATACCCGTCAGGTACTCATACACCTATAGACCCACCAACAAATAGTCCATAACTCAACGCATCCACAACTCGATTTCCAACGACTTCCTAATCCGAACTATCCGACAAGCTAGGGGATTCTCTAAAACCTGATGTAGCCTAATACCCATTCCCCACCGACATTTCACTTACTCTAGTTGCATGCATGCACAATTATTTCTAACATGTTATCAATACATCAATAACAATTCATAATCTAGTACTAGCTACCGCATGTTAGCATATTATACTTCAACATGTTATCGTACCATGCATGTATCTAAATCAAACTGTATAATAGGCATGATTCATTTACTTTCTAATACATGCTTATCTAGAGCATACCAACATATTATCGGACATACACACATCATTATGTTATTCAACCAACATGTTATCATACATACATGTTATCCAACTATTCAACCAACATATTCTCATGTTTGTCCAATTAACATGTTATCAAATTATTCAACCATCATGCCATCACATACATTTCAACATGAGCCCGTCCGAATGGTCACTTGCCACATCAATCATCATAGCAGTTTCCCTTGCCGTGTGGCTCTAAACTCATAAGGGCTCATATTCCCCATACTCTGTGCCCAAACAGTTATAGGGAAGTTATATGTTTTACATGTATGCTAAAACAAATGTGATGATTCCCCTCACCTGTATGTGTGTTTTCGAAACCCAAGCGATAAAACAGGTTGCAAGGTTGGAGGAAGTGGTACACGGGCTGCCTAGCCAAAGAAACTGGGACGAATTAGCAAGGCTGGGATGAAAACCGACTAACAATCGACCCAGAAATGATCTCTAAAAAGGCCCAAGAACGAACCTAAAATGAGCCTGAAACGAGCCTAAGGTGGGCTGAAACGGGCCTAAAATGGGTCGGGCCGGGTCTGGAATTTGGCTGGGTTAGATTGGAGACAGGCCAAGACACGAAATGGACCTGGGTTAAAGCGAGCTGGCATGGCTGGGCATGGAGCAACAACAGGACCTAAAGGAACAGCCGGATGAACTGGGCTCAAACAGACTAGGTCTGGTCTTTGCCAGACCTGAATCTGAACTTGTGTTGGCTCTGGGCTCGGGTTTCCTGGGCAAGTGGATCGAGCCTGAACGACTTGGGCTCCGATTGAAATGGGCTAAGGAGCTGGACAGGACCACGATCTGGTAGGCTTGGGCTGAGTAGGCCTGGCTGTGAGTTGGAATGGATTTGATGAAGCCTGGTCTGACTGAGTCGCTCAATCACCGAGACGACTCAACTCAGTGGCTCGGCTGAGTCATCCCATTGACTCAACTGAGCTAACTCTATGAATCGATTGAGTGAACTCGATGGTTCTGAAGGGGGAAAAAGAAGGAAATGGGAAATGGAAATCAGAGCAAGGGGGAGAACGACGAAGGGGAGGAAAGGGGCACCTGGAATCAGCCAGGACAACAAGAGGTAGAATATTTGGAGGCTCGAGGGGAGTGTGGCCGAACATAGAGGTCGATCCGAACCCTGGATCTACGACGGAGGGCACGGCTTGATTAACAACAACACTGGTGAGCAGAGGAAGAAATATCCAGAAGGTGCAGCAAAGGGAGAGGGAGGAGACCAAAAGGAAGACAGTGATCATAGAGGGGAAAGAGAGGAATCAAAGAAATAGAATATAGATGGAGAGAGAGAGAGAAGAAGTATAGAAAAGAGGAAGACAAAGAGAGATAGAGATGACAGTGGCCGAAGAAGGGGGTAAAAGTTCTCCCTTGGTAATAGAAAACGATTGATCCTAGAGCGGAGGTGAATATGTCAATTTAAAAATCGTTGGTCTTTTTAAAAATTACTTGATTGATTAATTAAGTGTAGTGGATATAACAATCAAGTGTGTTCGTGTTAGCAAATTTGATTAAACAATCCACACAAGGAGTTAGCTCTAACACCACAAATACAAGGACAAAAGATATATACTGGTTCGGTTAGCCAACCTACGTCCACTGTTTGGACTAGCTCAACCTTGAGCTATCCCCAAATTCACTAAGTGGAGACTTACACCCCTCGCAATTAAAGTATGAATTCCACCTTGCTTAATCGACTGGAAATTTCCCCTACCACATGTGAAATAAGAATTCCAGTTATTTGAATTGGCTACGAATTCCACCCACCACGTGTGCCAGAGACTACGCTATAGATTTTTTTATAGTGGTTCCAGAGCCGAGCCTCCTTAATCCACTTTCACATGATAAAGGTTTTAAAACAAAATTAAAACCAAGAAGCACTTGCGTTGTACCTCTTTCTCAACGATGTGTGCTTCTCAGAGATCCACCCAATGTGTGCCCGACTTAATCCTGACGCTCCACCTTGTAGCCGTCATTGAGCAATCACAATTTTAGGGTGACTAGGAAACTGATTATGTCCTAGTTTGTATCTTTTCTTTTCTTTTCTCTTTCTCTCTTTCACTAACTCAATCAATAGATTGGTTGTATATGATTCTCTTGTGTAGGGACAAGAGAGTTGATCGTTCCTTGAGTGTGTGAATTTTCTCAGTACGAGGAAGATGATTAAATGATCACACAACTCTCATATTTATAGAGGAGGCAACACAATTTTTCAAATTGTCCAGTACCAACAGGTCGGGGGCACCGATGGGTCGGTGTTCACATTTATTACCGTTCAACCACCCAACTGTTGCTCATTAAATGCACTCCCAATGGTAAAATTAATTCCTGGTCGACAAGTCGGTGTCACCAATGGGTTGGTCCATACGAGGGTCTCAATCTGGGGAAACACCATACAAACAAAGTTTCATGTCCCGAAACTTGTCCTGCCCAAAATGACCTGTCGCCCTTTACCGAGGGGTATATCCTGGTGCTCGCGATCAGTCTTGAAATACCGAGATGTTTTTTTCTCGAGAGCCCACTAGAGTCCAAAGCCCAGAACTCACAAGTTTTTCATCGACGAATTGTTGATCACGAGGGTCGTTATGTTCATCACCGAGGGGTCGGTGCATACGAGACTCTCAATTAGAGGCTTACCCAAAATGACAGTTCTATGATCCAGAACCTCTGCCAATCTGGCCGACCATTCTTTGACGATGATGAGTCGATCCTGCCTCCACCAAGGGGTCGGTGAGAACGACTGGCCGAGCTAACAATGAACTTAATTCATGTTTCCAAGTTCGCTTCCATTTCACTGTCAAGCTTTCTCTCTAGGCTTTTTATAATTTTACTATTTGTTCAACTAAGCCTAGGAATGATCCTCTTAAGGTGTGGATGCCACCTAAAGTCATCTATGGTCAAATACCTATTTTCTGTGACTGCCATAATGATGAGCTTTGATCTGGTCGAGCATGATCTTCAATCTTAATCATCTTGAGTCCTCAAGCTTCTAGCAAGTGTTTCTTCCCGAGTCCTGGAATTGACAAACATAGGGACTCAGCAAAGCCGGGGCAATAAAAATCTCCCCCTTTGTCAATTTCATGACAAAACCTAGAAGTTAACCGAATTACAAGCCCACCCTTATTACATCATATTTGAAAAAAAAAAATATTCCGTTGATTACATGTATATAAGCTTGCTCAAATCATGTTTTCCTGTTCAAACACATAAGCAAGCAACACTAGATAATCATTAGAGGGGTTAATCCAAAATATATGTAACACCCCAATTTCTCAATAATATGAATATTTACGAAAATGCCACTGGATTGGTGAATTTAATAAATGTGATTGTAAATGAGGAAATGGTGGGGCCCATTGTTCAAATTAAAATCATATGAACATATTATAAGGGCCAATTTATCATGAATGGGTAATGAACACCAAATTGGGTCAATATGGTTAATTGGGTCAAAGGATCCAATTGGGACCCAATGGGTCATAATGGACTTATTAGACCAATGGGTGAGCCCAAATTTAATGGGGTTAAGCTGAATTGATTGGAAATTAAGTGGACCATAAATGGGTAGGCTTGATGCACATGTGAAAACCAAATGCAAATGTCTAAAACAATCCATAAATGGGTCATGGCGTCAAAACGGGTCAACAAGCTAAATGGGGACCCAATGGGTAGAGTTGTAACGCCCGCCCCTTTTCACCAAAAATCAGAGTCTATTTTTTTTTTTTTAAATAAAGAGTGACAAAGGGCGCGGACGTCACGACGCGAGTTAAGTCCGAGCTTCTAAAGCCCGGCCCTTAACTGGCCAACCCTACGTGTGCGTGGAACTAAGTCCACGAAGAACGGTTCACACGTAGAAGTAAGCTTGCGGAATATTAAACTAAGTACGGAATTATAATAGAGACTATCCTACCAGTTTTAGATAGCAAGGAAGTACGGCGCTTAAATTACTAAAATACCCCTAAATACATAATTATATTTCAAAATGATAATGTCCAAAGTAAAATCCAAACCACAGTAAGTAATCTAAATTATTACATTCCGACGAGCTAAGCTATTCAAATTACATTTCCAAAATAAATTAAATAAACTAAGCAGTCCGCCTTCCCAAACTCCTAAGCTTGGCCTCCGTCTCGTCCTTCGTGTCCGCCATCTCCTGCGTCATCAGCTAGGGTAGAAGTAGGGCGTTAGACAACGCGCCCAGTAGGACTCCAAGTAGGGTAAACACATGGATTAGTGATAACAAGCACATAGGTATAATATAATGAAAACCATAAAATGAATGCCATATCCCCCTTGACGGAAAGACCTCGTCAAGATATAAACAATCACAAATCATCCCCCTTGACGGCAAAACCTCGTCAAGATATAAACAATCACAAATCATCCCCCTGGACGGCAAAACCTCGTCCAGATATAAACAATCACAAATCATCCCCCTTGACGGCAAAACCTCGTCAAGATATAAACAATCACAAATCATCCCCCTTGACGGCAAAACCTCATCAGGATATAAACAGTCACACATCATCCCCCTGGACGACAAAACCTTGTCCAGATATAAACAATCACAAATCATCCCCCTTTGACGGCAAAACCTCGTCAAGATATAAACAATCACAAATCATCCCCCTGGACGACAAATCCTCGTCCAGATATAAACAATCACAAATCATTCCCCTTGACGGCAAAACCTCGTCAAGATATAAACAATCACAAATCATCCCCCTGGACGGCAAATCCTCATCCAGATATAAACAATCACAAATCATCTCCCTTGACGGCAAAACCTCGTCAAGATATAAACAATCACAAATCATCCCCCTTGACGGCAAAGCCTCGTCAAGGTGTCCCCATGTGTGCTTCCCGGTCGCCCCGACGGAGCATGGACTCCGGTTTCTTTATTTTCATCCTTCCCATGCCATATCCCTCCCATGTCATGCATGAGATGTAGATGCCATATGCCATGCAATATATATGATAGTACAAACCATGGCATTTAAAATCCCATCAATAAAACATATAATTTGATTATAAAAAATAGATCAAGCAAAGCATCAATATACACATCATAGCCTTAAAACCCATCTTAAAACAATCATATGCTCACCAAATAAATCAAGGAAAAACCCATACATAACACATAATCCATGGCTTACAAAAAGGTAGGAATCCTACCGAATACCAACTAGCGTCCTTTTTCGTTTTCGTCCGATAATCAGCTCACCGATACGCGCACCTCTTGCGACGTCCGATACCTTATTACATATGAATAATCAGTCCCTATTTTTAACCATTATTAAGTCCCTAACTCATGCCTTAGTGGGGTTCGGCCTACACCATGGCCGAACCTCACTATGTAGTTTTGTAGGTCCCGTTTAATCAATTAAACCTTTTAATCCTATGAGTCTTAAAAATCGGCCACCCTAGGCTTTATTAATCACATACTCAAGGTTACTATAATTTCACTTAAGTCCATGATCATTTCCCATGGAGTTCTTGAATTTGACCATTATTTATGATTTTGCCACTACTCCTTCCCATGATTAATTACTCATTTACCCATGTACACTGAGTCAAAAATTGATCCATAACTTAGATCCATTAGTGACACACCAATCATCAGATACAACCATTAAAATTCAGCCACTATCTTAACCTAATTCCCATTAATTAAAGCATACTCATAGACCTTAATCTTAGCCTATCCATTAGTTCACAAAATGGATCCATTGATGTCTCATTAACCATGACATAACAACACTAGAAATCAGCCATTTAATTAACCTAATCTCCATTCATTTAAACGCATACATAACCCCATACTTAACCCATTAAGTGGCTCACAAAAATGGGTCATGGGTTCGACCATACACCGTGGCCGAACCCATGATGTTAATTTCCTTATTTCTCTTGGATCTTTAAAATCAGCCCCTTTAATTAACATTAGGTTCACTTTCTAGAGTCCATCAAAACTACCAACATTCCCCATTATTTTTCCCTATTTACATATCCATTAAAATTATGAATACATTAGCATAGGGTTCATCATTCATTGGTGACATTTAAGACCATAAAACATTAACCTTCATCCATGGATTCCTTCATTTAAAAACCCCTTTCAAAATTACTATCATTTTTTCATTTAAAACTTTTAAACATCATTAACCACTTAACATGGCCCCCATTCTCTAACCCCATTAAAATTCTAACACCATCACCATAAGTTCATGGTCCATCATTCACTCATGTCTTTTAGGCCATTAAGAATCATCAATGTTTCCCATGATTTTTCTCATAAAAACCCTTTTTAAAATTACCCACATTTAATCATTAAGAACTTAAAACCCTAAATTATTCTCCATGGCTTCCATTCTTATAAACCCTAATAAATTAATCAATCACCTACCATGGGGTTCGGCCATACTACATGGCCAAACCCTATGGTCCATGGTTCTTCCCAAAATTTTCATCTCTCCATTCTTAATTAACACCTAATGTCTTTTATACCTCCATTCATTTTTCTTAACCCTAATTTACCCATTAGGGTTTTGTCCATTTTTCATCCTTCCATTAGATGGATTTGAAATCCAAGGCCCATGATAATTTGGCCACCATCAAATCTAAGAAGAATGGACCCCAAATCTTAAACCCTAAAAAAAAAATCCAATCTCTTGTTTAGAAATACTTACAATCCGTCTGCTCCTCCGACTTTCTTTGCTCCCTTCAGACTCCTTGGCCTCCTTTCTTTTTCTTCTCCTTTGTTAATCGTCTAGGATGCTTGATCAAGATGAAAAACCTCCAAGCTTGGGTTCGGCCATCATGGGGTGTGTTTGAGAGAGGGGGAGGAGGAGAAGAGGATGGTGAGGAAGAAGATACTATGGCTTGATCTTGGGGTGATGGCCAAGCTTGGCTTCTTTCTTCTCTTCTTCTCTTTTTCTTCCAAGCTTTTTTTCTTCTTTTCCCTTGGGCGTGGGACGGCAATGTGGGAGAGCAAGAGAGGAAGAGAATGAGATAAGAATGGGATTTAAAAGATAAGATAAAAAACAACACCTTTTGGTTTCTTAAACTTTACTCCACCATTAAGGCTTCCAACCACCAACATGGGAATTTTTTCATGCTTTATGCTTTATGATTTATGGTGGTGGTTGGGATAAACCACCACCTAAACCAACTTTTTTTTGTGTGTTTGAAATGGGTGGTTTGGTCTTCCCATTTTGACCATTTGACCCTCATTTGATTAGTTTAATTAATTAATTAATTAGATCATTAGGTTAATTAATTCCCATTCAATTTAATTCCATTTCCTTACATTCCCTCCATGCATCCACCCATGGTCGACCAATTCAACCATGATGGCCGGCCCCACCAATCCTTGGTCCACACGTCACCTCACTTGGTGAGGTGGAGGTGGGTCCCAATCGGCCATGCCACCTTGGTCAATTCATCACCAACTTAGGTAATTTAATTTTAATTAAACCATTCCAACTAATTGGATCACCATTGGGCCCATGGCCCAATAACATTCACCTCCTACCCATTTACCTTAGAGCTTAAATCATTTTGACTCGTTGGGCCCAATTTGACCATCCTTGGCCCAATTGACCATCATTGACCCTTTAAATGAATTTAAATCAATCCATGGTCCATTGGGCCATACTTGGGCCTTTGTCCAATTTTTGATCCATTTACCATCTACTCCATCAAATTTCCCAATTTCCATCATTAAAATAAATAATAGCCACATTTTTATTGATTTAAAAATTCCAGCCCATTACAATACAATCCTCTTTTGAAATTTTCGTCCCGAAATTTCAAGCGAAGTAGAGGTTCAAAACATCTCATCCAAAGAGCTCCGGATGAGCGGCTCCCATCTTTGATTCAAGTTCCCAGGTGATCTCCTCATTGCCATGTCCTTCCCATACCACCTTGACGAACTGAATGGCGCGGTTCCGCAGCACCCTTTGTGCAACACCCCAATTTCTCAATGAAATGGATAATTACGAAAATGCCCCTAGATTGGTGAATTTAATAATTATGATGTTAAATGAGAAAATAATGGGGCCCATTGATCAAACTAAGATCCTATGAACATATTATAAGGGTCAAATTATAATGGATGGGTAATGTACATCAAATTGGATCAAAATAGTTAATTGGGTCAAAAATTCTTAATAAGATGAATATTTATGAAAATGCCACTGGATTGGTAAATTTAATAAATATGATTGCAAATGAGGAAATGGTGGAGCCTATTGTTCAAATTAAGATCGTATGAACATATTATAATGGCCAATTTATCATGGATGGGTAATGAACATCAAAATGGGTCAATATGGTTAATTGGGTCAAAGGACCCAATTGGACCCAATGGGTCATAATGGACTTATTAGACCATTGGGTGAGCCCAAATTTAATGGGGTTAAGCTAAATTGATTGGAAATCAAGTGGAACAAATATGGGTAGGCTTGATGTACATGTGAAAACCGCCTACAAATGGTTAAATCAGCCCATAAATGGGTCATGTTGTCAAAACGGGTCAAGGAGCTGATTGGGGACCCAATGGATAGGGTTGACCAAGTTGACCACGGATGACCGTGTAGGCCCTCAATTGAACTCAAGTATGAGTTAGTACAGCTCGAGTTGGACTGATTTGGAGTGAGTTTTAATTAAGAATAGACCTGACTCAAATATCGTACATTAAATGTGTTGAGTTGGATGATTTCAGTTGGAATAAAAAGATCAGGAGTCAAGTGAGTCAAGAGGAAGTGGAAAGGAGTTCTAATCTCACACAACTCTTATTCAAACAAATCCTAGCCGTTGAGAGTGAAAAGGTGCCTTGGCGAAGCTAAGGGACACCAAGGTTGGGCGGCATCATCTCATCTCATGAGATGCATGTGTTAAAAAAATGAAAGGATGCAACGTTTGGATGAAGGGGTGTCTTGGATGGCACCCAATATCCCATTGTTCTTGACAAGAAATAATGAGGGAAATGAATGGAGGTTGTGGCTGAAATACAAAAGGAATAGACCATCTCATATGGCCATTTTTCACACAAGAAAATTCTAAGGAAATCCTCATCTCTCTCCCTCTCTCCAAACTCTTTTCTTGGCTGAACCAGCAATGGTGTTTGTGTAACACCCCAGTTTCTCAATGAAGTGGAAAATTACGAAAATGCCCCTGAGTTGTTAAATTAATTATTTTGTGATGTTAAGTAAGGAAATAGTGGGGCCCATTGCTCAAATTAAAATCATATGAGCACATGATGAATGTTAAGTTTGATTGGTTAGGTAATTTACATCAATTGGGTCAAAAATGGCTAAATGGGTCAAAGGGCCCAAATGGGACCCATCGGGTCAAAATGGATGATTTGACCGTTTTATGAACTTAAATTAAATGGGCTTAGGCTGATTTGATTGGAAATCAAGTGGAGGAAAAATGGGTAGGCCTGATCCATATGTAAAAATCAATTACAAATGACCAAAATATCATAATTGGGTCATGGAGTAAAAAACGGGTCAAGTAGCTAAAAGTGAACCCAATGGGTCGAGTTGACTATGGTTGACCGTGTGGACCCTCAAGGGAGCTAAAATATGAGTTAAATCAGTTGAGTGGGACTGAAATGAGTGGGAATTAAATAAAGTAGTGAGTCAACACATGTGCATTAAATGAAATGCATTAAGTATATGAGTTGGGTGAGTTGAGATGGAAATCTAAATAGCCTTGAGTTCAAGTGAGTCAAAAGGGAAATTGAAGGGGCTGTAAAATCAGTGAGTTGAGTGGAAATTTGAAGAGGTTGGCTGGTCTCAAACCAACCAAAACAAGTCCCACACATTGGGGACTTGTTTTAGTGAGTTCCATGTTGAATGATAAATGCAAATGATGGGTTTGAGATGAGTTACATGGAAATCTAAATGGCTGCATGGGTACGTGCCAAGGGGTGCCTTGGATGGCACCCAATGTCCATCGATTTTGTTAAGAAGTTATGAGGGAATTGAGAGGTCATGGTGGCTGAAATACAAAAGCAATGAACCCCAAGGTTAGCCGATTTTTATCATTGCAAACCCAAGTTTTTCCCATCTCTTTCTCCCTCTCTCCAATTCGTGTTCTTGGCTGGAGTAGTAGAGGTTTTTGGCACCAGTTATTCAAGCTTAAACCAGCAAGGAATTAAGGAAGAAAGGAAGAAATAAAAGGAAGAAGGCAAGGAGCAAAGGCAATAAGAAAGCTTGGAATTTGGTAAATGTTTCATGGACTTTTGGATTAATAAAATGGGTGTGTATTGGGCCATGGTTATAGCTGAATATACCAAGGTTTTACCCTTGATTAATGGAGGTTTAGAAATGGTAAAGATGACCATTGGATTCGGCCACCATGAAGGGCCGAACCCCATGTGAAAGATTGCTTGGTTTTCATGTTTTGGAAACATGAAAACCATGGGTTTTATGGACTGATTTTTGGGTTTGATTTAAGAATCAAATACATGTTATTGAAAGGATTATAAACCTGTATCTGAATGTCAGAAAAGGCTGAAGTTTTTATGGTCTAAATCAGTGGATTAAAAGATGGAAATGGACTATTGGGTTCGGCCACTTAGCATGGCCGAACCCCATGGAAACAAGTAGTTGACGTTGATGGTTTTTGGAAATTAAAACCATATAAAATTGGGACTGTTATTAGATGTTAGTGTTAGCTTTTAAAATCATGTTTTAAGAAGGTTAAAACATGAATATGGATGATTGATTCAGACCTAAGATAAATGATTGATTGTTTCAAAACCAAAGGTCAAAGTGTTCGGCCAATGAGCATGGCGGAACCCTATGAAATTGGGTTGGTTTTTAGATGAATTTTTAAAGGGTTGAACTCGGTAATAATATGTTGTTTATTACATGATGATTGGAGGTTTAGAAATAGTGAAAATAATCATTGGGCTCAGCCACCATGGAGGGTCGAACCCCATGTAAAATATTGTTGGTTTTCATGTTGTGAAACATGGAAACCATGGACTTTTATGGACTGTTTGGATGAATTTAATTAGATGGTCTCTAAGTGGTTTAAAGGCAGCAATATGATACTGATATTGCATGTTTAAATAACACCTAAAGCATGTGTGAAAGATCAAAACATGGACATAAGATGGCCGAACCCCTTGTATGTAAGTAATGGGTTTTGGTGAAGTTTAAATGACTGTTTTGGTGGTTGGTTATGTGGCTGAACCATGTGTAATTCATGGTTGGGTTAGCATGAATAAATCATGAATAATCATGGGAAGTTGAGGGATCAATCAGATCAAGTGAACCCCATCGATTGCTTTAGGGTTTTTATTTGATTTACATGGAGTAGTGTTGGTAGATAAAAATGAGGATTGGAACCAAGTGATTTGAATGGTTGTGAAGGGATTAAGAAATACAAATTGGATTGGTAGGGTTTGGCCAAGTAGTATGGCCGAACCCCACTAAGGTAGATTACGTTGATGAACTTTGATTATGAGCAAGATTAGACATTGGTTAGACCAATGGTAAATCTGTGAATAGAAGCCAAATGAAAAGATTGATCAAAGGACTTATAAGATGTTTTAGGTCTCATATGTGAATGGACATTTAAGTGACAATATGATTTACTGATTATTGTATCACAAGGTGACGAGAGTTGAATGACAAACGAATCATGACCGGGAGAAGCTCAAAAAGGAACGGATACTTAAACAAAGCTTCAGTAGGTTTCCTACCTACTTGTAATCACAGTTTTACCCCAGTTTTCTTATGAGACTCTTGTTTTATATTTTATGTGTTTCAAATGATATATTATGCATTAACAAATGGCATACAGGCATTGGCATCTCATGCATAGACATGGGATTATGAATGAGGTTCTACAGTGTTGCAATTTATGGGTTACATCCTTCCTCGGTGGTGCAAGTCACGCCAGGAGGAGTAACATGATGATCATAGTCACATTGGTCTCCTTAGGCGATGAGAGTCCCGCCAGGAGGACTCATACGTGATATGAATCAGTCAATGATGAAGAGATAAAAGTGTGTTGTAATTTACCTTGTCGGTGCAAGGCACGTCAAGTGAGGGCTATGAATGTACATGATGGGGGATGCTCATTGCATGTGCATACTTCATAGCATTGTTTTACCTGTTTTGATGATCATGTATTATGATATATATATGCATGTCTTATATGCTAACATGTGGTAGCCCTGATTCGGGAACTACTGAGCGCGTTGATCTAACGCCCTAATTCTATCCTCAAAGGAGAATGCAGGTACAAGTAAAGGGAAAAGGAAGGTCGATGACCAGGAGAGGAGCCAAGCCTAAGCGCTTGAATGATGGACTGGACTACTTTATATTACTGTCATTTGAATACTTTTGTTGGACATGTAATAATTCATTACTTGCTATGGTTTGATTAGGTTAATAACCTTTGGATCGTTGATTTATCTTAATTAATGGTTGCGACTGTTACTTGCTATCTAGTCTTTCTATCCCACAATTAATCTAGGTTATTCCGCATGTTGATGTTAGTTCCATGTGTGATTCATGATCATGGTCTATTTCATGTACACATGGGTGGCCTGTTAATGTTCAGACTTGGGTAGTCTGAACTTAACTTGCGTCGTGACGCCGCCCGCTCTCTTTCGATGTTTTATTATTACTTTAAAAAAAAAATTAGACTCTGAAATTCTCGGAAAGGGCGGGGCGTTACAGTTGTTATCAGAGCGAAACGGGAAGTTGAATCATCGAAGTAAGATTAAGACGGTTTCATGTCTCACTGACGGATAAGAATCCCAACTGACCGACTCTTCGGAGTCCGCTGACTGGGGCCGGATTAATTTACTTCGAGTGACTCGGACTGAACAATCAATTTGGGAACGACAATGAAAGATAGCAAAGTAAAGTACAGCCATCATAACTGGATATATCAAACATAGCAAAGTAGGATGTACTCCCCTGAAACTCCCACACTGAAAAACAAACAATAGGAATTTAGAGATTTCCCCAGAAACAAAAGAAAACAAAGAGTGTTGATTTGGCAATCTTCCCAAACAAAGTACATGATATTATGCATGATCAAATTCCCTGAAAACCGAGAGTGGTTAATTTAGAATTATTGTTCAATATTTTTGTGTTTGAAATGATGTGGCACAGATATGTCAAGCAACGAAGAATACACTGAGTTATGGGATAAAAGGACACCTAGTTGTCCGGTAGATTTGGTATCAACTTCCGACAGTATCAGCATGGAAGTTAATGTGGACCTTCAGGAGGGACCTCTTGAGGAAGATGATATGGACTTAGCACCTGTTCCAGAGGATCTGGTGGATGACATTCCTGGGATGGTGGAACCTCCTAAGGAAGGAGAAGATGATCTAGCACATCTTCTGGAGGATCCCATTGCTGATGTGCCTATTATATTGGAGTCACTTGGGGAGATAGATCCCTATGACACGTGTGAGCTGTGCAATCAAGATGGACACCACTGCCGGTACTGTCCTCACCCGCTAGGTGTTGTCTGCCCGTCCTGTGGACTACATGGACATGGTGAGGCGAGGACTAATTGTCCATATATCGGAGGACGTGGATTAATACCTTGCACGACATGTGAAGTATTGGGTCACACGGCGATGACGTGTCCTGATAGCCGTTTCAAGTTCGCTTTTGATGCGGAGTCTTCTACGGAAGACTAGGATAGGAAGTAATATGAAGGGTATTAAAAAGAGGGTTATTTTGTAAGGGTGCATATTTTGTTATACATAGGGTTTTGTTTCACCCTACCCACCTTTGTACAAAGATGAAGTTTGAATTTATATAAAATATGTGATTTATGACTTTATGAGGATTTATGGCATTTAATGCATATTGTTAATGGAAACTAAGTCTATGATGTTTCCATGAATTAGGAATAAATGGCGCCACAGAAAAAGGTGGTAAAGGATCTGAAAGGAAAAGGAAAAGTTTTACAAATCGGATTAGGTGAGGGGGCATCAAAGAGAAGAACCCGACAAGACAGTAAAAGGAAAGATGAGGTGTTAATAATCACACCACAAGGGAAGGTGGTACCCCAACGCAAGAAGGTGGTACATGAGAAGGTGCCATCAGTACAAGACGAGGAACGGTCCTTTCATGACGAAGAGAGATCAGTTCATGAACGATCGCGTGATGAGGAAGAGTCACAACATTCTCGGCGAGAAGAGGGGGATAGTGACCCTACGTATCCACGGGACGAGGTGGAATATGACTCATCATATCGACCAGAGGAGGAAGAGAACAGTAACCTGACTGTACCCTATGTGCCTCCTGAACTGCACAGCTTGGTACAAGCTGTAGTAACATCTGTCCTCCAACAACACATGAGCGGAGGAGGAAGCACGAGTGAAAATAATGACCGTAACATGGTCAGAGATTTTCAACAGCAGCGCCTACCTTACTTCACTCGATTTTCGGGATGAAAATTTTAAAAAGAGGGTTATATTGTAACACCCCAGTTTCTCAATGAAGTGGAAAATTATGAAAATGCCCCTGAGTTGTAAAATTAATTATTTGTGATGTTAAGTAAGGAAATAGTGGGGCACATTGCTAAAATTAAAATCATATGAGCACATGATGAATGTTAAGTTTGATTGGTTGGGTAATTTACATCAATTGGGTCAAAAATGGCTAAATGGGTCAAAGGGCCCAAATGGGACCCATCGGGTCAAAATGGATGATTTGACCGTTTTATGAACTTAAATTAAATGGGGTTAGGCTGATTTGATTGGAAATCAAGTGGAGGAAAAATGGGTAGGCCTGATCCATATGTAAAAATCAATTACAAATGACCAAAATATCATAATTGGGTCATGGAGTCAAAAATGGGTCAAGTAACTAAAAGTGGACCCAACGGGTCGAGTTGACTATGGTTGACCATGTGGACCCTCAAGGGAGCTAAAATATGAGTTAACTCAGTTGAGTGGGACTGAAGTGAGTGGGAATTAAATCAAGTGGTGAGTCAACACATGTGCATTAAATGAAATGCATTAAGTATATGAGTTGGGTGAGTTGAGATGGAAATCTAAATAGCCTTGAGTTCAAGTGAGTCAAAAGGGAAATTGAAGGGGCTGTAAAATCAGTGAGTTGAGTGGAAATTTGAAGAGGTTGGCTGGTCTCAAACCAACCAAAACAAGTCCCACACATTGGGGACTTGTTTTGGTGAGTTCCATGTTGAATGATAAATGCAAATGATGGGTTTGAGATGAGTTACATGGAAATCTAAATGGCTGCATGGGTAGGTGCCAAGGGGTGCCTTGGATGGCACCCAATGCCCATCGATTTTGTTAAGAAGTTATGAGGGAATTGAGAGGTCATGGTGGCTGAAATACAAAAGCAATGAACCCCAAGGTTAGTCGATTTTTATCATTGCAAACCCAAGTTTTTCCCATCTCTTTCTCCCTCTCTCCAATTCGTGTTCTTGGCTAGAGCATCAGAGGTTTTTGGCACCAGTTATTCAAGCTTAAACCATCAAGGAATCAAGGAAGAAAGGAAGAAATAAAAGGAAGAAGGCAAGGAGCAAAGGCAATACGAAGAGCTTGGAATTTGGTAAGTGTTTCATGGACTTTTGGATTAATAAAATGGGTGTGTATTGGGCCATGGTTATGGCTGAATATACCAAGGTTTTAACCTTGATTAATGGAGGTTTAGAAATGGTAAAGATGACCATTGGGTTCGGCCACCATGAAGGGCCGAACCCCATGTGAAAGATTGCTTGGTTTTCATGTTTTGGAAACATGAAAACCATGGGTTTTATGGACTGATTTTTGGGTTTGATTTAAGAATCAAATACATGTTATTGAAAGGATTATAAACTTGTATCTGAATGTCAGAAAAGGCTGAAGTTTTTATGGTCTAAATCAGTGGATTAAAAGATGGAAATGGACTATTGGGTTCGGCCACTTAGCATGGCCGAACCCCATGGAAACAAGTAGTTGACGTTGATGGTTTTTGGAAATTAAAACCATATAAAATTGGGACTTGTTATTAGATGTTAGTGTTAGCTTTTAAAATCATGTTTTAAGAAGGTTAAAACATGAATATGGATGATTGATTCAGACCTAAGATAAATGATTGATTGTTTCAAAACCAAAGGTCATAGTGTTCGGCCAATGAGCATGGCCGAACCCTATGAAATTGGGTTGGTTTTTAGATGAATTTTTAAAGGGTTGAACTCGGTAATAAAATGCTGTTTATTACATGATGATTGGAGGTTTAAAAATAGTGAAAATAATCATTGGGCTCAGCCACCATGGAGGGACCGAACCCCATGTAAAATATTGTTGGTTTTCATGTTGTGAAACATGGAAACCATGGGCCTTTATGGACTGTTTGGATGAATTTAATTAGATGGTCTCTAACTGGTTTAAAGGCAGCAATATGATACTGATATTGCATGTTTAAATAACGCCTAAAGCATGTGTGAAAGATCAAAACATGGACATAGGGTTCGGCCACCTTGGATGGCTGAACCCCATGTAAGTAAGTAATGGGTTTTGGTGAAGTTTAAATGACTGTTTTGGTGGTGGTTATGTGGCTGAACCATGTGTAATTCATGGTTGGGTTAACATGATTAAATCATGAATAATCATGGGAAGTTGTGGGATCAATCAGATCAAGTGAACCCCATCGATTGCTTTAGGGTTTTTATTTGATTTACATGGAGTAGTGTTGGTAGATAAAAATGAGGATTGGAACCAAGTGATTTGAATGGTTGTGAAGGGATTAAGAAATACAAATTGGATTGGTAGGGTTTGGCCAAGTAGTATGGCCGAACCCCACTAAGGTAGATTAGGTTGATGAACTTTGATTATAAGCAAGATTAGACATTGGTTAGACCAATGGCAAATCTGTGAATACAAGCCAAATGAAAAGATTGATCAAAGGATTTATAAGATATTTTAGGTCTCATATGTGAATGGACATTTAAGTGACAATATGATTTACTGATTATTGTATCACAAGGTGGCGAGAGTTGAACGACAAACGAGTCGTGACTGGGAGAAGCTCAAAAAGGAACGGATACTTAAACAAAGCTTCAGTAGGTTTCCTACCTACTTATAACCACAGATTTACCCCAGTTTTCTTATGAGACTCTTGTTTTATATTTCATGTGTTTCAAATGATATATTATGCATTAACAAATGGCATACAGGCATTGGCATCTCATGCATAGACATGGGATTATGAATGAGGTTCTACAGTGTTGCAATTTATGGGTTACGTCCTTCCTCGGTGGTGCAAGTCACGCCAAGAGGAGTAACATGATGATCATAGTCTCATTGGTCTCCTTAGGCGATGAGAGTCCCGCCAGGAGGACTCATACGTGATATGAACCAGTCAATGATGAAGAGATAAAAGTGTGTTGTAATTTACCTTGTCGGTGCAAGGCACGTCAAGTGAGGGCTATGAATGTACATGATGGGGGATGCTCATTGCATGTGCATACTTCATAGCATTGTTTTACCTGTTTTGATGATCATGTATTATGATATATATATGCATGTTTTATACGCTAACATGTGGTAGCCCTGATTCGGGAACCTACTGGGCGCGTTGATCTAACGCCCTAATTCTATCCTCAGAGGAGAATGCAGGTACAAGTAAAGGGAAAAGGAAGGTCGATGACCTGGAGGGGAGCCAAGCCTAAGCATTTGAATGATGGACTGGACTACTTTATATTACTGTCATTTGAATACTTTTGTTGGACATGTAATAATTCATTACTTGCTATGGTTTGATTAGGTTAATAACCTTTGGATCGTTGATTTATCTTAATTAATGGTTGAGACTGTTACTTGCTATCTAGTCTTTCTATTCCACAATTAATCTAGGTTATTCCGCATGTTGATGTTAGTTCCAAGTGTGATTCATAATCATGGTCTATTTCATGTATACATGGGTGTCCAGTTAATGTTCAGACTTGGGCTAGTCTGAACTTAACTCACGTCGTGACGCCGCCCGCTCTCTTTCAATGTTTTATTATTACTTTAAAAGAAAATTAGACTACTCTGAAATTCTCGGAAAGGGTAGGGCGTTACAGTTTGCACCAATTGATCAAGCATAAACCAGCAAAGGGTTAAGGAAGAAAGAAGGAAACAAGAGGGGAGAAGGCAAGGATCAAAGGCAAAGGAAGTTTGGTAAGTGTTTATGTGTTATTTTGGTTTAATAACATGGAACAAATGGAGCATGTATTGGGCCATGGGTATGGCCGAATGCATCAAGGTTTAAACCTTGAGTAATAGAGGTTTTAAAATCATTGGGTTCGGCCACCTTGGAGGGCCGAACCCCATGTAAATAATTGGTTGGTTTTGATGTCTTCGAAACATAAAAACCATGCAATTTGTGGACTGTTTTAGATGTTTCTTTAAGACTTAAAATGCATGTTTTAAAGAGGGTTAAAACATGGACTTGAATATCATGAAGGGCTGAAGGTATCATGGGTCTAAACCATGGATATAAATTGATAAAATGGACCATTGGGCTCGGCCATCTTGGATGGCCGAACCCCATGAAGTGTTATGGTCATTTGATTGAGTTGTTATAAAGTGAAAACCATGCAAAGTGATGGACTGATTTGGAGGGTTTTGAGAGGTAAAAACCCAGTAATATTATACTGATTATTACATGTTTAAATGAGACCTAAAACATGTTTATGAGGACCAAGACATGGACATAGGGTTCGGCCACCTTGGATGGCCAAACCCCATGAAAGTATTTGATGATTGGTAGGGCTTCCAAGAGATGGAAATCATATCAATTGTGGAGAGGTTTACGTGTTTTAAATAAAGCTAATTATTTGACAAAAGGGGTCTAAATCACAGGCTATGAGGTTCGGCCAATTGGGATGGCTGAACCCTAATGATATGGTATGATAGTTTTATGAAAGTATTTGATGACTTTATGAGATAAAAACCATATAAGATTATGGTGTTTTTATGGGAATTAAATGAATATATGTTTACTGTTTTTGGTTGGTCAATATATGGCTGAACCATGTATTGTTCATGGTTGAATTAGCATGTTAAAACCATGAGTAATCATGGTGAATATTGAACCAAGTGAACCATAGGGTTCGGCCATGGGTATGGCCGAACCCCATGGACCATGATATGGGTTAAATGGACTAAGTTTATGGGTAGTATTTTTTATTGCTTCCATGATTTTATAAAGGATTTAAAATTTCCCAATGGAGAACCATTTGGTGATGGATAAAAGGGATTACAAGGTTCGGCCATGTATAGGGCCGAACCCCATAGAAATGACAATGGTTTTGATATGGCTTAGCCTAGTGGCAAAGCTGTAAATACGGGTGGTAATGTAAATATGGATAGAGAAAGTTTAAAAGGACATGAAAGAAGGGTTAAACCAAGGTGGTATGGTTCGGCCATGGTGTATGGCCGAACCCTACCAAGACATGTTTAAAGGGTTAAGTATTTAAGAATTGATTAAATGAAAAAGGAGGTTAAATCCTAAGTTGGTGATGTTCGGCCATGGGCATGGCCGAACCCCACAAGATGTTTTTGGGTCTTAGATGTGAATGAATAATTAAAGGATAGTATGATTTACTTATTGTTATATGGACAAGGTACCGGAAGTTGAACGACGTACGAGTCGTGACCGGGTGACGCTAAAGGAAGAACGAACACTGAAGTGAATCTTCAGTAGGTTTCCTACCTACTTGTAACCACAATTTTATCTTGGTTTTTTATGAGACTCATGTTTTATTTTATTGGTTTGAATGATGGATATTATTTACATGTTTTATATATACATTGGCATCTCATGCATGGACATGGGATGATGATTATAAACACCGGAGCCCACACTCCGTCGGAATGCCCGAGATGCAACTGTGGGGCCTCCTTGGGCGGTGTAAGTCCCACCAGGAGAATTATCTGATGATTATGAACACCGGAGCCCACACACCGTCAGAATGACCGTGATGCAACTGTGGGGCCTCCTTAGGCGGTGAAAGTCCCTCTAGGAGAATTAATTTGTTGATATAAGACACGTCAAGTGATGGGCTATATGTATGTGTGATGGGGTGGGGCTCATTACATTTGGATACATACATAGCATGGTTTTATATGTTTTTGATAATCATACATTTGATATATGCATGATTTATAATCTAACCATGTGGTAGCCTTAATCGGAAATCCTACTGGGCACGTTGATCTAACCCCCTAATTCTATCCTTAGAGGATAATGCAGGAACAAGGAAGGGGAAAGAGAAGGTTGAGGACCAGGAGGGGAGCCAAGCTTAAGCGCTTGAATGATGATTGGGATTTCTATATTACTGTTATATTGAATCATCTTTATGGACATGTAATAGCTAGTATCTTTGCTATGGTTTGAATTATAGTCTTGATGTTGGATATATGAATTAAGTTATTATAGATAAATGCTAAGTTTGAGAATAGTCTAATGAGGTTATTATGCTAAAGCAAACTTGACTTGTACTTTGCTATCTGATAATGGAGCAGTCTGAGTATTGATTATAATTCCGCATATTTGTCTTATTCCGCAATCAGTTATGTCTATTCTGCAAGATTTACTTAGTTCCATGTGTGGATATTTATCATGGGTTTAGTCCACGCACACATGGGAGGCCAGTTAAGAGTCGGACTTGGGAAGTCCGAACTTAGCTCGCATCGTGACGCCGCCCGCTCTCTGCCGGTGTTGTTCTATTATTATTTAAAAAAAAAAAAAATTCGACTCTGATTTCTAGAAGAGGGCGGGGCATTACACTTGTTCGCTCTCGATCACTCTGATCGGTTCTCCACATATGTCACGTCGCTTTGTACATCGACGTCTTGCACGTTCAATACATGTGAAGGGTTGGGGTTGTATTTCCTCAACATGGACACATGAAACACATCATGTAAAGATGATAACTGTGGAGGAAGTGCTAACTGATAGGCCACCTCCCCCACCCTCTTTAGGATTGGAAACGGCCCCACAAATCTAGGAGACAGCTTCCCCTTCTTCCCGAATCTCATGTGTCCCTTCCGTGGTGAGACTTTCAAAACACCAAGTCTCCCACCTCAACCCAAGGAACCTTCTTCTCTTGTCGGCGTAACTCTTTTGACGGCTCTGTGCAGTGAGTAGGTGTTGCAGTATCACCTTGATCTGCACTGTAGTCTCCGTAACCAACTCCGGTCCATTCAACGTAGGCTCACCGGCCTCTGTCCAACACACTGGCACTGTAGTCCAGCATACATGCTCTCAGTATATCCTCCAATATCTGTATTGTCCTCTCTGACTGTCCATCAGTCTGTGGGTGGAATGCTGTGTTGGTCAACACGTCGGTCCCCATAGCCGACTGCATGCTCTGCCATACTCTGCTAGTGAATCGGCCATATCTGTCGGACACAATAGTCCGGGGTACATCATGTAGTCTGATAATATCTCGGATGTACCGTCGACCTAAGGTCTCCGATGAATCGGTCGTTTTGACTGGAAGGAAATGTTCAGACTTGGTCAACCGGTCCACCACGACCCATATTGCATCGTTGCCTTTGGAAGACCTTGGCAACCCTGTCACAAAGTCCATGGAGATGTGCTCCCATTTCCACTCCGGTACAGGTAAGGGTTTGAGTAAACCCGGTGGCTTCTGATGTTCCACCTTAACCTGCTGACAAGTTAGGCAACAGGTCACAAACTCCGCTACATATTTCTCGAGTCCACGCCTCCAATAGTGCCTCTTATGATCCTGGTACATCTTGGTCCTGCCCGGATGGGTAGAGAGCTTGGTTTGGTGTGCAACCAACAACTCTCCTCTGCAGCTCTCAGGCACATATGTCCTGCCTCGGAATACATGACCCTGTCCCGGTCGTAATTCCCATTCCGGTACCACCTCTCCTGTAGATATCTTGGTCCATATCTCCTCCATTTTTGGGTCTATTCGCTGTTCCCGTTCAATCGTGTCAAGTACCTCTTAATTACATCAACACCACTCATATCAACCTATGAGTTTCATCCTTGCAGAATTTACTCTGTCTTATGTTATCTCTTTTCCTCATGAACCCATTTGCGATCTTATGTAGATTAATGTATTCTATTTCACTTTATCTACTACCAAGACATTTCCCATACGTAATCATTCAATACGTTCTTTCATCTACTCTCTGTGTGAGGTAGTCTGCCAGTACGAGCCTATGCTCAAGTCCTTTGCTGCATTCCATTTCAACTAGGTTTCTAGTTGCCCTCTCCTGGAACTCCATCGACTAACTACAGAGTCAGCTAGCTAGACTAACTCAGCAGTCGCCCACAGCTTCCCATTCGAGTTTCACTAGACTTTTATTTTTCCCATTAATTGCATCTCCAAAATTTTGCACCTCTTCATTTGCACATAAGTCACGATGTGACTAGCCCCTTTGTTCATAACTTCTACGATATCAATACCCGACATCAATCCAAACCACCATGGGAACCCTCATCCATGGTTATACATATCCATGGTTAATAACCTCCATGAATATAACCCTCCTATGAGTATAATCCATTCATGGGCATAACTAATACCTTCATAGGACTATTCTGTCTATCCTAGGCTAATAGGTCTAACATACGACCCATGCATCGACTTACGAAATCAAATGTCTATCATAAGACCCATGCGTCAACCTATGGAACCAAACTGTATCTATCGGAGAATCGATATACCCACCAATGGTCGTCATCATCTACCAATAGGGAATACTACAGTAAGTTCAGTGGACATTTATTGTGCGAAAGTGCTAGTAACAGATGTGAAGGCAGTGGATACAAGAGAGTAGAATGTTCCGAAATTAAACAATGCGTAAGCATGTGAACTAAAAAGTATTGCCATACCTTGAATCACCGAATGATCCATTGTCACTGGAGGAGAAATCGTAGTATTCAGCTATCCCGATTCTGTCGAAGTAGGTGCCCTTCCTATCGAGTCATGTGCTCTAGGTCCTTGTGACTGAGCTGGTCAAGCTGGATGACGGTGAGGACCTCTGAAGTGAGAAGATTTATCGTTCTATGGGCACTCTCTCTTGAAATGTCCCTGTTGACCACATTGGAAACATGAACTTCCAGTAGAGGCTAAAGATCTCCAAAAATGGGGTTTGTATCTCTTGTGAAGGTGAAATGCATTTCCCTTACCCTGACCTCTTTGGTCCCGTGTTTCATTTCCGTTCAAGGGTTGTTGTAAAACCGTAGTGACTATAACTTGCACTAAGTTTTGTAGCTCGGGGGTTATCACTGGAATATTCATGCTATTCTGCGCTTCCTCCTGATAAAGCTGTTGTACTCCTTCTTCCACACATGGGTCTTGTCGGATTCTTCTCTTCGGAGGCATTTTCCTAAGTCATAAAAAAAATTATATGCTTAGTTCCTTCATAAATTCGTAAGCTGCATACTTCCTTAAAAAGTCATTCAAACTTCTATCATAATACAAAGGTTGGTAGGGGTAAAATAAACCCTTCAAATAACAAAATGTACCCACAACCCTTACAAAATAACCCTCTTTGAATGACCTTTCTTACTACTCCCCAGTCTAGTCTTCCGTAGAAGACCCTGCATCATCCTCAAACACAAAGGAACTGTCAGGGCACAACATCGACATGTGACCCAGTACTCCACCTGTCAAAAAAGGTATTATCCCTGGTCCTCCAATATAAGGACAGTTAGTCCTTTCTTTCCCATGTCCATGTAGTCCACAAACTGGGCATACTACTTCAAGAGGGTAGGGACAGTATGTGCAGTTTTGCCCAACCTGGTTGCACAACTCGCACATATAATCAGGTTCTATTTCCCCTACCGACTCTCTTATCATCGGAAAGTCTTCCATATTCTCTTTAGGAAGAGATGCTAAATCCTATTCATCTTCCTCGGGAGGTCCCTCCTGGAAGTCCATGCTAACTTCTATGCTGGAAGCAGACACCAAATCTATGGGACAGCTAGGGGTTCCCTTATTCCATAATTCCGTATACTCCACGTCACTTGACATATCTGTATCATAGAATACAAAAATCATCAACAGCAGTTTCCAATAAAACGAATCTAGGTTTTGGGGAATTTAATACGTATAGCACAATGTATTTTGGGGGAAGTTCCCAAATAAGCACACTTGGTTTTCCTTTGTTTCTTGGGGGGGATCTCTAAATTCCTATTGTTTGTTGTTCAAATTGGGGATACCGGGGAAGTGCATCCTACTTTGCTATGTTTGATAAATCTACCTTAGATTGATTGTTCTTCCCATGCTATCATTCCTTTTTGTCAAATGTTGTTCTCAGATTGAACGCTTCAGTTTGAGTCAATCGAAGTAAATTAACCCGGCCCCCGTGCAGTGGACTCCGAAGAGTCGGTCAGTTGGGATTCTTAGCAGTCAGTGAGACATGCAACCGTCTTAACCTTACTTCGAGAGATTCATTCTTCCGATTTCTCTCTGATACCAACTGTAACTCTCGCCCCTATTCACCTAAAATCAGAGTCATTTTTTCTTTTTTGAAATAAAGAGTGACAAAGGGCGCGGACGTCACGACGCGAGTTAAGTCCGAGCTTCTAAAGCCTGACCCTTAACTGGCCAACCCTACGTGTGCGTGGAACTAAGTCCACGAAGAACGGTTCACACGTAGAAGTAAGCTTGCAGAATATTAAACTAAGTACGGAATTATAATAGAGACTATCCTACCAGTTTTAGATAGCAAGGAAGTACGGCGCTTAAATTACTAAAATACCCCTAAATTCATAATTATATTTCAAAATGATAATGTCCAAAGTAAAATCCAAACCACAGTAAGTAATCTAAATTATTACATTCCGACGAGCTAAGCTATTCAAATTACATTTCCAAAATAAATTAAATAAACTAAGTAGCCCGCCTTCCCAAACTACTAAGCTTGGCCTCCGTCTCGTCCTTCATGTCCACCATCTCCTACGTCATCAGCTAGGGTAGAAGTAGGACGTTAGACAACGCGCCCAGTAGGACTCCGAGTAGGGCTAACACATGGATTAGTGATAACAAGCACATAGGTATAATATAATGAAAACCATAAAATGAATGCCATGTCATGGGTGTTTTATGTCATGTGTCCCACCCATCATCCATACCATCATGATACCATATCCCCCCTGACGGAAAGACCTCGTCAAGATATAAACAATCACAAATCATCCCCCTTGACGGCAAAACCTCGTCAAGATATAAACAGTCACACATCATCCCCCTTGACGGCACAACCTCGTCAAGATATAAACAATCACAAATCATCCCCCTTGACGGCAAAACCTCGTCAAGAGATAAACAGTCACACATCATCCCCCTAGACGGCAAAACCTCATCCAGATATAAACAATCACAAATCATCCCCCTTGACGGCAAAACCTCGTCAAGATATAAACAATCACAAATCATCCCCCTGGACGGCAAAACCTCGTCCAGATATAAACAATCACAAATCATCCCCCTTGACGGCAAAACCTCGTCAAGATATAAACAATCACAAATCATCCCCCTTGACGGCAAAGCCTTGTCAAGGTGTCCCCATGTTTGCTTCTCGGTCGCCCCGACGGAGCATGGACTCCGGTTTCTTTATTTTCATCCTTCCCATGCCATATCCCTCCCATGTCATGCATGAGATGTAGATGCCATATGCCATGTAATATATATGATAGCACAAACCATGGCATTTAAAATGCCATCAATAAAACATATAATTTGATTATAAAAAATAGATCAAGCAAAGCATCAATATACACATCATAGCCTTAAGACCCATCTTAAAACAATCATATGCTCACCAAATAAATCAAGGAAAAACCCATGCATAACACATAATCCATGGCTTACAAAAAGGTAGGAATCCTACCGAATACCGACTAGCGTCCTTTTTCGTTTTCGTCCATTAATCCGGTCACCGATACGCGCACCGCTTGCGACGTCCGATACCTTATTACATATTAATAATCAGTCCCTGTTTCTAACCATTATTAAGTCCCTAACTCATGCCTTAGTGGGGTTCGGCCGTACACCATGGCCGAACCTCACTATGTAGTTTTGTGGGTCCCGTTTAATCCATTAAACCTTTTAATCCCATGAGTCTTAAAAATCAGCCACCCTAGGCTTTATTAATCACATACTTAAGGTTACCATAATTGCACTTAAGTCCATGATCATTTCCCATGGAGTTCTTGAATTTGGCCATTATTTACGATTTTGCCACTACTCCTTCCCATGATTAATTACTCATTTACCCATGCACACTTAAGTCTAAAATTGATCCATAACTCAGATATATTAGTGACTCACCAATCATGAGATACAACCATTAAAAATCAGCCACTATCCTAACCTAATTCCCATTAATTAAAGCATATTCATAGACCTTAATCTTAGCCTATCCATTGGTTCACAAAATGGGCCCATTGATGTCTCATTAACCATGACATAACAACACTAGAAATCAGCCATTTAATTAACCTAATCTCCATTCATTTAAACACATACATAACCCCATACTTAGCCCATTAAGTGGCTCACAAAAATGGGTCATGGGTTCGGCCATACACCATGGCCGAACCCATGATGTTAATTTCCTTATTTCTCTTGGATCTTTAAAATCAGCCCCTTTAATTAACATTAGGCTCACTTTCTTGAGTCCATCAAAACTACCAACATTCCCCATTATTTTTCCCTATTTACATATCCATTAAAATTATGAATACATTACCATAGGGTTCATCATTCATTGGTGACATTTAAGACCATAAAACATTAACCTTCATCCATGGATTCCTTTATTTAAAAACCCCTTTCAAAATTACTATCATTTTTTCATTTAAAACTTTTAAACATCATTAACCACTTAACATGGCCCCCATTCTCTAACCCCATTAAGAATCATGTCTGTTAGGCCATTAAGAATCATTAATGTTTCCCATGATTTTTCTCATAAAAACCCCTTTTAAAATTACCCACATTTAATCATTAAGAACTTAAAACCCTAAATTATTCTCCATGGCTTCCATTCTTATAAACCCTAATAAATTAATCAATCACCTACCATGGGGTTCGGCCATACTACATGGCCGAACCCTATGGTCCATGGTTCTTTCCAAAATTTTCATCTCTCCATGCCTAATTAACACCTAATGTCCTTTATACCTCCATTCATTTTTCTTAACCCTAATTTACCCATTAGGGTTTTGTCCATTTTTCATCCTTCCATTGGATGGATTTGAAATCCAAGGCCCATGATAATTTGGTCACCATCAAATCTAAGAAGAATGGACCCCAAATCTTAAACCCTAAAAAAAAAAAAATCCAATCTCTTGTATAGAAATACTTACAATCCGTCGGCTCCTCCGACTTTCTTTGCTCCCTTCGGACTCCTTGGCCTCCTTTCTTCTTCTTCTCCTTTGTTGATCGGCTAGGATGCTTGATCAAGATGAAAAACCTCCAAGCTTGGTTTCGGCCATCATGGCGTGTGTTTGAGAGAGGGGAGGAGGAGAAGAGGATGGTGAGGAAAAAGATACTATGGCTTGATCTTGGGGTGATGGCCAAGCTTGGATTCTTTCTTCTCTTCTTCTCTTCTTCTCTTTTTCTTCCAAGCTTTTCTTCTTCTTTTCCCTTGGGTGTGGACGGCAATGTGGGAGAGCAAGAGAGGAAGAGAATGAGATAAGAATGGGATTTGAAAGATAAGATAAAAAACAAGACCTTTTTGTTTCTTAAACTTTACTCCACCATTAAGGCTTCCAACCACCAACATGGGATTTTTTTCATGCTTTATGCTTTATGCTTTATGGTGGTGGTTGGGATAAACCACCACCTAAACCAACGTTTTTGTGTGTTTGAAATGGGTGGTTTGGTCTTCCCATTTTGACCATTTGACCCTCATTTGATTAGTTTAATTAATTAATTAATTAGATCATTAGGTTAATTAATTCCCATTTAATTTAATTCCATTTCCTTACATTCCCTCTATGCATCCACCCATGGTTGACCAATTCAACCATGGTGGCCGGCCGCACCAATCCTTGGTCCACACGCCACCTCACTTGGTGAGGTGGAGGTGGGTCCCAATCGGCCATGCCACCTTGGTCAATTCATCACCAACTTAGGTGATTTAATTTTAATTAAACCATTCCAACTAATTGGATCACCATTGGGCCCATGGCCCAATTACATTCACCTCCTACCCATTTACCTTAGAGCTTAAATCATTTTGACCCATTGGGTCCCGGATGTGCATTGGGCCCAATTTGACCATCCTTGGCCCAATTGACCATCATTGACCCTTTAAATGAATTTAAATCCAATCCATGGTCCATTGGGCCATACTTGGCCCTTTTTCCAATTTTTGATCCATTTACCGTCTACTCCATCAAATTTCCCAATTTCCATCATTAAAATAAATAATAGCCACATTTTTATTGATTTAAAAATTCCGAGCCATTACACGGGTTGACCTTGTTGACCATGGTTGACCGTGTGGACCCTTGAGTGAGCTCAATTGTGAGTCAAATCAGGTTGAGTTGGGGTTGGAATGAGTTGCATTTAAATTAAATGGTTGGGTTGACTCAAGTGTAATAAATGAATGGTAATTAATGTGGTGAGTTAAGCCATTGAGTTGGGGTGAGTTAAAATGGAAATCACAAAGGTCTTATTTCCATTGAGTCAAATGGAATATGAGGAGGTGCCTTGGTCTCAAACAAACCAAAACAAGTCCCACACGTTGGGGACTTGTAATGGTAGTTTCATGCATAATGTTAAATGGAATTGAATGAGAATGAGATAAAAATCTCATGGGAATATGGAGGGGTTTCCATCTCATATGGAAACCCAAGCCTCCAACATTGGGATGCCAATGGGTGCATTGGTTGGCAGCAAGTGTCTCATTGGTATGAGCAAGATTTTATGAGGGAAATGAGTGGATTAAGTGGCTGATTTAACAAAAGGAATGAACACCTCCTTTGGCCAAATTTGTCATTGCAAGTCTTAGAAATCCATCTCCCTCCCTCTCTCTCCAAACTCATTCTCTTGGCCGAACCAGTAGTGGTGTTTTTCACCTTTGATCAAGCACCAATTCGGCTAGAAACTAAGGAAGAAGGAAGGAAACAAGAGGGAAGAAGGCAAAGAGCAAAGACAAGAAGAAAAGCTTGGAATTTGGTAAGCATTTCCATGGATTTTTATTTAATAAAATGGGATAAATGAAACATGATTTGGCCATGGGTTGGCCCAATCTACCAAGGGTATGGAGTAGGTATATTGATGGTTAAAATATAGAAAACATGGACCATAGGGTTCGGCTACCTTGGTTGGCCGAACCCCATGAAATGTGATGGTCATGTTGATGGTTTTTATAAAGTGAAAACCATGCAAAGTGATGGGCTGATTTGGATGTTTTATTTAGACCTAAGATGCATGTTTTGAAAATAATTGAGTGTCATGTTTTGGGCCATGGAATGGCTGAATGTATCAAGGAATTTAACCTTGGGTAAAGGTGGTATAGATTGATAAAATGCATCATTGGGTTCGGCCACCTTGGATGGCCGAACCCCATGAAATTGGGTTGGTTATTGGATGGTTTTTGAAAGGTAAAAACCCGGTAATATTATACTCATTATTACATGGTTAATGAGACATAAAATATGTTTAAGAGGACCAAGTCATGGACATAGGGTTCGGCCACCTTGGATGGCCAAACCCCATGAAAGTATTTGATGATTGGTAGGGCTTTGGAGAGATAGAAATCATATCAATGGTGGAGAGGTTTACATGTTTTAAATAAGGCTAAGTATTTGACAAAAGGGGTTTAAATCATAGGCCATAAGGTTCGGCCAATTGGGATGGCCGAACCCCATGAAATGGTGTGATAATTTTATGGTGACTTGTAATGGTTTTGAGGGATAGAAACCATGCAATATTATGGGATTTCTATGTGATTAAAATGGTGATATAGGTACTGTTTTGGGTCAGCCATTGGATGGCTGAATCATATGGTTCTTATGATTAAAGAGTAAAGTCTAAGTTAAGTACATAGGATGGAATCATTGAACCAAGGGAACCATTGGGTTTGGCCATGTGTATGACCGAACCCCATGGACCATTTTATATGGACTGTTTTGTTGAATCAAAGGGTTTCAAGTTTGAAGATTATGGAACAATATGAAGTATTTAAAAGGGTTCCAAGTGAACATTTGGACAAGTCATGGGTCAGCCATTTCATGGCCGAACCATGAGGGTACTATGGCTAAGTTGTGACATGAAGGTTCAAATGTGGAAACCATTGGGTTCGGCCATACATATGGCCGAACCCCATGGACCATGACTATGGGTTTTATGAATCCATTTCATGGAAATAATAGGTGGTTTTTAAAGTTAAAAGCATGATATAACTAAGTATTGGTAGCAATGGCAGTTTTGTGAATAAGGGTAACAATCAAGAGATGAAATGAGGGACCAAACTTAGATGATGTGGTTCGGCCATGTTGTATGGCCGAACCCCATCAAAATAAATGCTTGGGATTAAAGTTGATTCATGGTTTATGTGAACAAGGTGACGGATCTCTTTGATGGCACGCTAGTCGTGATTGGTTGACGCTTGAAAGGAACGGTCACTAATACGAATTCTCAGTAGGTTTCCTACCTACTTGTAACCACATTTACACTTGTTTTCATGATGGTTTTTATGAGACATTGTTATACTATTATTTATCATATTTTGAATGATGAGATTTATTTACATGTTGCATCTATTCATTGGCATCTCATGCATGGACATGGGATGATGATTATGGAACCCGGAGCCCACACTCCGGTGATATGCTGTGATGCAACTGTGAAACCTCCTTAGGCGATGAGGGTCCCACCAGGAGTAGTATCATGATGATGATAATACATTGGTCTCCTTAGGCGATGCAGGTCCCGCCAGGAGAAATGTTATAATGATGAGAATCACATTGGTCTTCTTAGGCGATGAGGGTCCCGCCAAGAGAAATATTATGATGATGAGAGCCACATCGGCCTCCTTAGGCGATGAGGGTCTCGCCAGGAGGAATATCATCAAGAAGAAATGAAAGTGCATTGTGATTTACCTTGACGATGAGAGTCTCGTCAAGTGATGGCTACGTATATGCATAATGGGAGGGACTCATTACTTGTGCATATTTACATAGCATTGATTTACCTGTTTTGATGACCATATATATTATGATATATGCATGTTTTTATATACTAACCATGTGGTAGCCCTAATCAGAAATCCTACTGGGCGCGTTGATCTAACGCCCTAATTCTATCCATAGAGGATAATGCAAGAAATGGAAAAGGGAAAGAAAAGGTCGTGGACCTGGAGGGGAGCCAAGCTTAAGCGCTTGATTGATGATTGGGATGTCTTATTTACTGTCTTTTGAGTTATATTTTATAGACATGTAACAGCTTGAAAAACTTTGCTATAGTTTGTTTATGGTATTGAGAATGGATGTTTGGATTAAGTTATTTAATAATTGAGACTTGTACTTGCTATCTATTCAGTCTAATTCCACAGTTAGTCTAGTTTATTCCACATAACTTGTTTAGTTCCATGTGTGGATTGTTATCGTGGGTTTAGTCCATGCACACATGGGTGGCCAGTTAAGGGTCGGACTTAAGAAGTCCAAACTTAGCTCGCGTCGTGACGCCGCCCGCTCTCTTCCGGTGTTATTCTATTATTATTTAAAATAAAAATAAAAAATTAGACTCTAATTTCTCGGAGAGGGCGGGGCGTTACAATATAAACATGCATCCAAGGACTAAATAAGATAAGTATTTATACTCCCCTAACACCATAATTTCTTAGAAACCAACACTACCCATAGATTAAGCTTATCACCAAGCTTATCCAAGCTAACAGTCTTGAGAAGATTTTCTCCCCCTATCTTCTTTAGTTTGATCTCCAAAACTCCAAGCATAGACATTACCCTATGTCTATTGGATTCTTCATATTCCTCCCCATTATGGCTCTCTCTTTCAACAAGCCCAAGCACTTTGGTTTCACCAATTACTCCCCATAATTGGTTTTGATGTCTTATAGCTTCTACTAATTTTTCCCCCATTTTGTCATATAATTGACAAAGGTTAGTAAGCAGACATTGAGTTCCCCTTCATATTGGAGGAATTGGATTCCAAGAACTCCCCCATGCTTCTTGCATTTAGTGCTTACATGAGTTCTGCTCCAACTCATGGTTCTGCCCCACAGTCCAATGCATACTTCTCGTACATCATAATTTATTTGCCATTGTATAAGCTCAATTCCAGCTCAGCTGTTTTCTTCCCATGGGTCAAGCTATTTTACCTAGCTTCTCTAGAGTGTTCTCCCCATTCTCCAAGCTATCTTTTCTATCTTCTTCAACCAACTCCCCATAAACTTAGTTGCCTTTAGGTTTTCTCTAAGCTTTGTTTCATGCTTACAATCACTTTTCTCCTCACACTATCATGACCAATGACAGGTACTCAGTAGCACATATTTTGTGCTCTCCCAATCTCCATTGATGTGTGCAATATCATAGCCCGGTCCCTATCTCCTCAACATGGCAATATGAAACCAACTCATATAAATTTGCATGTTAGTCTATTTAACAAAATCCACGTTAAGCATAGACATGAGATAGAAGGCATTCCATCAAATCAGCACACACACTAAATCAAAGCATATCATTTCATTAATAAGGAAATGTGTATTGAGTACATATGGTTTATGAAGGGGGCATCATGGATGCTTAGACAAAATATCAAAAGTATAGTTTTTCAAACAAAGACACGAAACTTGAAAAACTATCCTAAGCAGGGCCATTCAGAGGGTATGCTGGAGTGGAAGGGCATCGAGAATCTGGAGCTATGCTATCAGATCTGGTAGAGGTGGATATAGCAAAGATGAGTTCCTGGACAAATAACCTGATGTTATCTAGACTTCTTTCAAGGTTGTCCATTCTCCTTTCAAGTGTGAAGACCCTTCGGCCCAGACTAACATTCTCTTGAGGAAAATATTGGTATTCTTCTTCTTCCTCAGTGTCTCTCGAGAAATTCTCAGACTGATGACCTTTTTCATCGATGTTGTCATCAAGGATAATGATATGGTCTTCGTTCCCAGTTCTAAGACCATTCTCCTCTTCTACATTTTCTCTCCTTCCCTCACGCCTTTCTTCAACGAAGATTACACCTTTGTCAATGATGTGGTCCTCCTCAACCTCGAGTTGGGTTTTCTGGTGAAGATTGGATTTTGGCCAGTTGGGAGATGGGCTCTGAGCAGATACAGGATTTTCGGAGTTGGCTCCAGGACACGATCGAAGGGTTGGCCTTTTGGTTCTCTTGGGCCACTGACTGATTTCTCCTCGTTCTTCAGAGGTCTGAGGGTGTGACTTGGTTGCTATCTTCCTAGACATGGTGTCTCCAAGAAGAAATTGTTAGACCGTGACTTGGAGATGGATGAGGTGAAGATTTTCAAGCTTCTAGAGATGAGAGGAACAAAAACCCTATGGTTTTCAGACGAGAAATCGCATCGAGAGGTCCTATCGACTGGTATAGGTCACGGGAGCCAAAAGATAAATCACCAGGGCTTTCATGGGAGGGAGAATGAGGAATTCGAATGAATTGTTGCTTTTACAAAAATGGTCTTTTTAACTTACCATTTCCGACCTACCGACATGTCAAGCCTTTCGACAATTTTTGCCCTTTTTAACAGTGCTCAATTTATCACAGTACTGACATGTCTGTCACACCGACTAGTCTATTCACCGACATGTCAACTGTAACACCTGGATTTTTCAATGCATAAATATATTGGATTTTGTCTATTTAAATGTTTATATTGGTTGAATTTAAGATTTATGAATGAAATGGACCTTAGATGGGTAAAGGAGTTGGGTCAATAACCAAATTAAGATCCAATGGATCATGGATAGAGTTTGATTTGAAAGTAATTGGGTAAATGTGATTAAATGGGTCAATTACCCAATTGGGAGCCAATGGGTCATAGATGAACTGACTTGAAGGTAAATGGGTAGGTTTAATTTAATTGGGTCAGCTACCCAATTGAGACCTAATGCATAAATCCACCTCATCAAGTGGGTGAGGTGGCATGTAAGTAACATGGTCAAGGTGGGACCCCAAGGGCATGTGTTATGGTCGACCATGTCATGGTTGACTTGGTCAACCACCAAAGGGATTAAAGGGTTGCATGAGTAATGATGAGTTATGGCTAAGTTGAATTGGCGTGAGTGATTAATGAGTTCAAATGAATTAAATTATATGAGTTGAGTTCAATTGAGTTAAGGCATTAAGTGAGTTGAGTGGGAAGATGGAGGGTTTCCATCTCAAAGGATGAAACCCAAGGAAAATTGATGGAAGGTAAAGGGGTGCCTTGCTAAGCCAAGGGACACCTTGGTTGAAGACAACTATTATGAAAAATTGAAAGGTCTTGTGGCTGTTACAAAGGGATGCCAACGAAGGGGCACTTCACACCCCTTGGCCGAATTTCATATTTCACACAAAAGGATTCTTTGATCTCCTCTTCTCATCTCTCTCCCAATTCGTCTATACCTTAGAGAAATCAGTGAAGAACAAAGAAGGATTAAGGAAGGAGTTCAGATCAAAAGAAACGAAGGAGACGAGGAAAGGGGTATGTTTTGAGTCTAGTAATATGGGGTTATGATAAAGGAAACCATAGGTTTGGCCATGGTGTAATCGAACTTATGTGTTCCATATTTGGTTGGAAGTGTTGGCTAAACAATCATAGAGCCATTGTATTGGAAATCAATTTGAGGAGTGGATATATGTTGAAAACCAACAACGAAAGGATGGAAATTAGAGTTATATTTTGAAAGGCACAAGATTGAAAGATTATGGAAAAGACTCTAGCTTTGGCTAGAAAGTAGAGTAAATCCATTAAAGGTTATATGAATGATATTATTTATGTTTAAATAATATTGGGAATGAATTTGATGGAGAAAGGGTCGAGTCATACACGTAAACAAAAGAGACTGACAAACAGTCAGTCGACTGAATCTGGGATTCAGCCGACTGAACTGGTGTTAGACGAATTAGAATATAGTTTCTGGGAGTTTCAGCCCACTGAATATGGGATTCAGTCGACTGAACTAATGGTGACTGAAACAGAAAACCGTTTCTGGGAGTTTCAGCCGACTGAATCTGGTGATTCAGTCAACTCAAAGGAGACGTAACAAATAAGAAAAAGGATCAGACGTGTTTCAGCCGACTGAATCTGTGATTCAGTCGACTGAATGATTACTTATCAAACAAGGAAAACCATTGGTTAAGGATTCAGCCAATTGAATCTATACTAGTCGAACGTACAGTTTATCTGGTCCAAAGTCAGCCGACTGAGTCTCTGATTCAGTCGACTGAAAGAGGATTGACCAGGGATACGAAGGGTTTGACTCAGACTCAGCCGATTGAATATGTGATTCAGTCGACTGAAATGTTAATGAGTCAAGGAGTGACAGTACTGAGTTGGAGTTCAGCCGACTGAAATTATATTTCAGTCGATTGAAAGTCTGCGGTAAGGCAGAGAACAGTGACTTGAAGTGTTTCAGTCGACTGAACTTTTCTGCAAGTTTCAGCCGACTGAATCTGGTGATTCAGTTGACTCAAAGGAGACGTAACAAATAAGAAAAAGGATCAGACGTGTTTCAGCCACTGAATGATTACTTATCAAACAAGGAAAACTATTGGTTGAGGATTCAGCCGACTGAATCTATACTAGCCGAACGTACAGTTTATCTGGTCCAAAGTCAGCTGACTGAATCTCTGATTCAATCGGCTGAAAGAGGATTGACCAGGGATATGAAGGGTTTGACTCAGACTCGGCCAACTGAATCTGTGATTCAGTCGATTGAAATGTTAGTGAGTCAAGGAATAACAGTACTGAGTTGGAGTTCAGTCGGCTGAAATTATATTTCAGTAGATTGAAAGTTTGCGGTAAGGCAAAGAATAGTGACTTGACGTGCTTCAGTCGACTGAAAGGAAAAGTTTAAATTTTAACTAATATTCTTGAGATATCAGTCTAACTGGAAGGATGTAAGGGCTGATTTAAGTCAAATGGATAATTAAATTCATTATTGTATATGATTGAATTCATTTAAGGTAAAGGGATTTCGCAAACGGGTGTGTGATTGGTTTTGGCGTAATCGTTGCACATCACATCACAAGACAACAAGTTATATTGGCCATGTGTTTTTTGGAATTGTTAACACATGTTATATTGTTAATTGTTTATTATGATCATGTTATTGGCATATATGACATGGCATTCATGCATGATATATTTGTTGATTCCTCATGCATGAGCATCCATGTTTGGGTGGGTGATTTGTATTGTTGATTCGGGTCATTAACCCTGCACTCATTTGGGGACATTCATCATGCACATTCGTTGGGCTCTTGTTTGATTGCTTTGCACTCCCCTGTGGACATTCGTCGCGCATATTCGTTGCGCTATGACCATTTGCGCTCATGTGTTACGCTTAGCTAAGTTAAATTTTACATGATTCGTCGATTAGTTTTTGTTCGTTGGGATGCATGAGTAGGTGACGTATGCATCATAATTGCATCTTAACATGACATGCATTTTTGTAAAATAATGTTTAAATTTATTTGGATTTATCGTTGTATGCTTAGTTTGATATCGTTATATGCATAATTCTTGTATGATTATTTCCTTCACTAGGCATGGACCTCATCCCCTACATTTCAGGAAATCCATTGGAATGAGAAGCCCGTCAGGCAGATCCATAGAAGGGACTTCGCTGGGAGCGTTGGCTTAATTAGTAGTTGTTATTTTGTTAAGAATTTTCTAGATTTTATTTGAGGAGTGTGACACAACAAGTATCATTTGATTTATTCGTAGTTTAGGTTTGAGTTGTGCTTCTGTTTCCAACTTGTAGTTGGGGAAGCTTTGATTTGATTTGATTTGATTTGATGTAGAACTTATTGTATGATTTAAGATTAGACCTCTTTATTGATAGAAAGTTTAAGTCGTTGGACTATTGTTTGATTCCATGCTAGATGAGGACTAATCCTATATGGGAATGATGATTAATGGACACAGTTAAGTCATTGAAATATTTCCGCACTCTGATTACTTGCAATATTGTTAGTTGAGAGAAAAAAAAAAAATTGGAACCATGAATATGTTATTCCCGTTTTTGGATTGTGTTGGATTCATGTAAGGCTCGGCTCGTTGTATTAGAATGAGCGGGTCTTTACAAGCACACCACACGAACCTAGGGTGTCTACGCACTACCCCAAAACCGGGTTCAATCTACCTTATCACACATGGGATGAACCTAGTCTCTAGTTATCATCACATCCATTTCTGTCCCATGCGCATTTCGAGAGTTAAGCCGTGCTCTGATACTAACTGTAACACCCTGTCTCACTACGGATGCGTTATCTCCGGAAAATCACGTAACATCACAAAAGGACGGATATCTAGTATTTTTATTTTGAAACAGGGTAACTCCATCCCGCTCAACAAACCAGAAGTCCATAATGCTAAGAAACATAACAAATAACTAGAGATTGGCCAAATATAGTTATACAATCATCCAAACAAACATGCGATAATGAATCCATACGAACTAGAGTTTCTCAAATCTAAAGCATAAATATAATCTTAAAATGTCTAACTACTACTGCCCCTCCCCAAGCACTTATTCAAGGGGCAAATCTGCCCCCTCCACAATCGGCTTACCTGAAAGGTAAGGGGTGATCTAACCAACCCAGTAAAGGGATAAAACACATCACATGTCAGCAACATACACATATATCACATATTTGAAATGTAGTGAACATCATAATAGAATGAATGTCTCAGTACACGAGTGCTCAAATATACTACTAACCAATGGTGCCACTGACCAGTCCAAGACACCACCTCCATAACTCACAATGGTCCTCCAACAACTCCGGTCTCCCTACCAATACAACGGGAGGCGATACAATACACAACCGTCTCAATTGCCAGAATGCAACCGAGAAACCCGTATCCCCTATGGGGGTCTAAACCGCTGGAATATAATGGGAGGCCAATCTCAAGGGAGGCACCTCAACTGCCAGAACGAAAAGGGGAAACCCGCATCTCTTGTGGCTGTCTCGACCACCGAAGCGTAATGGGGAAGTCCTCCCAACAACCGACATCATCACAACGATATACACATATATATAGTTCCTCCATTACGACACCCAACGGCACGCTGTCCGTTGTGGGTTGCTTCTCATACCTACACTTGTTATGATGATCTTGCATAACAACATAAACACATTCCAATATAATTAACCACATTCGATATCATACTCCATCATGTAAATCAATAGCATATAACGAGTTACTTAAAACAGACATCTCTATGTCCAACATGTGATTACATTTGCATTTTATGCGTAAACATGCAATGCATCATCAACACCTTCCAAGTATCTTAGTCAATATCCAACACATATCTTGCTCTCAGCATAAATTTGTCACATGTTATAAATAAACACGTAACATGTTACCATTAAGTTTCAAGTATTATATTCGATGTCCAGCACATATCTTATTCTCTTCATGAATTCATTCACATGTTATAATTAAATACACAATATCTTACCAATAAGTTTCAACATCATGTTCAATATCCATTTGTATGATATAAATTTCTCATTAATCACTTATAGTTGACATGAGTACACCCGAATGGGTCCCTTGCCACAGATTCTTCCAACAGTTCTCTTACCGAGTGGCTTAATAAACCAAGGGTCCTATTCAAGTCACTACATGTCAAGGGTTAAGGGTTAAATAGATGCGAATGCATGCTAAAACAGTGATAAGTCCCTTCACCTAGATGTGTTGGTGAAATGTGCATGGAGCTCCTAAGTTCCACTTGAAAAATCCAGGCGCCGAGTTGGTGACTGAGTCATGCTGAGTCGAGCACTAAGTCGGCTCCAAGTCAACACTGATTCGGCTCAAACAAAAGGGAGAAAAAAGGATGAAGGTGAAATGAGATTTAAAAATAAATACAAACAATTATGCCATGTTGAGTCTCAACTCAGTGGTGACTCGACTGAGTCAACTCGGAAGAAGGGATTTTAAGAAAAATTCCAAAAATCTCAAAAAAATAAGGTACATAAGGAAAAGGTCAAGAGAAGTATTTTTTTATAAAAAGAGTGGGTCGAGAAACCAAAAAATGGAGGGTCTAATGGGCGGCAAAAGGGGGAAACCATGGGTTGAGTTGGCGACCAAAGATGGTCGAAATTGAGAGGGAAAGGGAGAAAGAGATGAGGGGTTTGAGAGAGAAGGAGAAGGAAAAAATAAAGAGGGAAAAAAATCGAGTGAAAGAAAGGGAGAAGAGTAAGATATAGAAATAGAGACTTAGAGAAGAAGAAGAGAAAGAAGAATGAAAAGAAAGGAAAAGAATATGCTAAAGAAGAAGGATGGTGGCGGAAAATGAGAGAAAAGGAGAGGGAAAGGTGACGGCTTGGAGGGTGGAGAGAGGCGGCGGCTAGGGATTTTTTTGGGAGAGAAGATGTTTAGGGTTTGGGTTACGTAAATGTCAAGATAAGTGGAGAGATGAAAATGGGAAAGTGAGAAGGAGAGTGTTGCACCATACAAAGGGGTAAAGGAGATGGGATTTGGGTTGATTTTTTTTTTTTTTTAACTCTAATAAAACAATTCACAAAAGGAGAGCTTCAAATTTGAAATTTAATTATTATTACTTTTTGAAACAAAAAAAATATTAGCTTTTAAATAATAAAATAATGGATATTTAACTTAAAATTTTGTTGATTTTAAAATTGGGTTTACAAAATATCTCTTTTGAAAACTATGAAATTTCATCAAATTCTTTAACAAAACCTTGGTCTAAAAAAACTATAAGTTTTGTTAAATAAATACTTGGAAATGGCTTTTAAAATATTATTTTCGACATTGAGAAATCTCGAGGAAAAATCGAAAAGTAAACACTTTGAAACTTTTTACAAGTGTATCTAATTGAGGGAAAAGTGTGTGCAACATTAGGGATCTAAAAGTCCAATTTCTAAGCTTTTTAGTGTATTTCAAATATTTTTCTGAAACTAAACACATAAAATATAAAATTACCAAAATACCCTTCGTGCTTTTGAGCTCAAATCCAGGCAAACTTAGACTCATCAGAGAGCCTACACGCTAACCTCTGCTACCAAAGCCCCCAAAACCACCGAAATCAACACGGATATTCGTAAACCTCCCTAAAAGCTAGGAAAAATAGGTCGGGTCGCTACAGGTCATTTTCAAGTCGACCGACCCATCATACCCATTGGTGATGAACATATTCGAAAATCTAGTTTGCCTCTATAAATACTCCATTGTTTGGAGATTTTAAGGATCCCTTTTAGAGCATTTAAGTGCCTCATTTACCAAACTTAATTGGCAAAATCAGATGATCAAATTTCTCTAAGTTCTACACTTGGTGAATCATTGAAATCCGATCGTCCATTGATTGAGATTGTGGGAGAGAAAGGCAACCTATTCTAAGATACAACTTGCATATCCAAATCATAGAAACCTCTCCCAAGGATTTTGATTGCTCATACACGGCGCATCTTCGTCATGAACTGTAACACTCCGGATTTTCAAGTTATTAATATATATATATATATATATATATATGAAAATTACCCATTTAATTTGTGAATTATTAAATATGGAACTTAAGTGGGTAAAGTGTTGGGTAATTGCCCAATTGGGACCCAAAGAATTGTGTAAATGGTTTCAATAAATTAAATGGGGCTGAATTTAACTAGTAATGCAATATTATATAAATAAGCAATGGGATAATTGTGCATGGCCGGATATTAAATTTGCATATCCATGTTTATGCGCATAAAGATTTTAGGAATGAGATAGATTTTTTATGGCCGTGTGAATTGGATTTGCACATCTAATGAGATATGCACATGAGGTGTTAGAATATATCTAAAAAGGGTTCTTTCCCTTGATTAAAATCGGCACTAGGGGAATTATTAAGTGAATGGGATTTGCACATCTAATGAGATATGCGCATGAGGTGTTAGAATATATCTAAAAAGGGTTCTTTCCCTTGATTAAAATTGGCACTAGGGGAATTACTAATTGAAGGGTCGGCAACTACTAATTATAGACACAAGGGTTATGCGCATGGGACCTTCTAAAAGAGGCACAAGGAAGGGGCACACGGTTGTTGCTATCTTAGCACTTGTCGATTGGAATTTTATTAAAGAAAGAGGGAAGGAAGGCGCATAAGATTGGAAGGTCGGCAATTGCTATCTCAAGAACCTTCTAAGATAGGATTAATTGGAAGTAATAAAAAGAGAGACATAGAGGGGCGCACGGCTTACACACACCATAGCCGAATTCTCTCTCTCTCTCTCAATTCTTATTCTCGGCATTATCAAAGAGAAGGCAGCCAGCAAGTGAAAGATCAAGAAGGAAAAGAAGGATAGGAAGAGCAAGAACAACCGAGGGAAAACCGGAGGAGTCGCGGAACCGGTTAATATTTTATATTTTTTTTTTAAGGAAAAGAACCATAGGGTTCGGCCATGCATCATGGCCGAACCCCATGGAAGAAAATTGGGAGCTGAATGAGTATTTTTAATAAAAAAGGGATGAACCATAGGGTTCGGCCATGTTGTATGGCTGAACCCCATGGAAGAGCTTTGGTAATTTTTAATGGAAAGACATGGTTATTGGTTGGAAACCATGGAAGGAATATCAATGTTTTGAAGGGATTAAATGGAGACCATGGGAAAATATAGATAGATTTAATTTGGTGATTGATTTAATGGAAGATCAATGTTTATTAATTTTTAGAAAGGAGAACATTATGAACCATAGGGTTCGGCCAAGGTGTATGGCCGAACCCCATGGAGTTGTATTGGTACGGTTAATGTATTGTTTTATGAATCAATGTATGGATCGATTTTGGACTTATTTTGGTGATTGATTAAATGAAGATCATGGAAGATGATTATTAATTTGGAAAGTTTCTAATTATGGAAGGAACCTAGAATTATGCATTCAAGAATGCAATTGCTAAATTTGGAAACTTTCTAATTATGGATTATTGATGAAAATGGAAACTTAGACATCATGGGTTCGGCCATGTGTATGGCCGAACCCCATGAACCAATTTTATGGGTTTATGTTTATGTGTATTTTAAATAAAGGGAGGATGCAAGTATAGACTTATGGTTTATGGACCTATGTTTTAGAACTCAAACATAAGTTGAATGGATTTTATGAACTTAACATAGTGATTGGATTAATGGAGAGACAATGATAGAGCTAATGGCATTTTGGTAATTAAGTGAAAATAAGGGACCATGGGTTCGGCCATGGTGTATGGCCGAACCCCATGGGGAATGTTTGTTGAACTTAATGTTTCATGTACTTAGATGATTAATTGGGTTATCATCAGATTAATGCATAAAAATGGTAAGAATGGCATTATTCTAAATATGGTCAAAAATGAAAAACCATGGGTTCGGCCATGGTGTATGGCCGAACCCCATAAGGATTGTGTTTGTGGACTTAAACAATGTTATAAATCAAATGGGACATGCTTTAATTGATTAATATGTTATAAGGTAACGGGACCTCACAAGGTGTTTACGATCGTGAGTGGTTACAGGACGAAAAACGCAAGGACACGTTAGCGGTCTTTGGTAGGATTCCACCTCTTTGAAACCATGGGTTTGATGTACAATGTTTTTATCTTATTTTGATGAATTTATATTGCAAAGGATAGGTTTCAAAATGTGATTTTAAATGCTATGTTTATATGATAAAATAGCATGTGTTGGATATGTTTCAAAATGTGACTTTAAATGCTATGTTTATATGATAAAATAGCATGTGTTGGATATCTTTCAAAATGTGATTTTAATGCTTATTTATATGATAAAATAGCATGTGTTTCATTGGCATCTCATGCATGGCATGGGGTGAAGGATTTGTAACCGGAGGGTCCACACTCCGTCGGAGTAGTCCGAAAAACCTATGTGGGGTACCTTTATGTGCTTTTCCATCAGGAAGAAACCGGAGGGTCCACACTCCGTCGGGGCGTCCGAAAGACCTATGTGGTGGGTACTTTTATGTATATGTGATGGGTGAGACTCATTGCATTTGTCATCATGCATGGCATGGGGTGAAGGATATGTAACCGGAGGGGTCCACACTTCGTCGGGGCGTCCGAAAAACCTATGTGGGGTACTTTGATGTGCTTTTCCATCAGGAAGAAACCGAAGGGTCCACACTCCGTCGGGGCATTCGAAAAACCTATGTGGTGGGTACTTTTATGTAGATGTGATGGGTGGGACTCATTGCATGGCATCGTTTTATATGGTTTTGGACATTATGATATTATATATGTTTTGTATTAACCATGTGTTAGCCCTAATTGGAATACCTAATGGGCGCGTTGTTCTAATGCCCTACTTCTACCCTAGTGGATGACACAGGAAATCAGGGGAACAATGAACGCAAGGAGGTCCAGGCATAGGAGCTTGGATGATTTAGTTTTATTTTGAATAAAGTTACTTATGGACATGTATTTGAGTAACTAGTTTCCGGGCATGTAATAACTTAGATGGTTTTATGTTTATTTGGATAATTATGGTATTTTAATTATGATTAAGGACTTGACATACTTTGCTATCTGAATGGAATAGAACTTGGTTCTATTATTATTCCGCATGTTATGATTCCGCAGTTATGATGTTATTCCGCATGTTGATATTGTTATGTGTGAACTGTTTTTATGGACTTAGTCCATGCACACATAGGGTTGGCCAGTTAAGGGTCAGACTTTAAAAGTTCGGACTTAGCTTGCGTCGTGACATCCCACTCTCTATCACTCTTTGTTTATAAAAAAAAAAAAAATTGACTCTGAATTTCGGAAGGGAAAGCGAGTGAAAAAGGGCGGGGCGTTTACATGAACGAGATCACATTAGGAGAATTCTTGAAGAAGCACACCTACATTTGCAAAGCTACAAAAGCAAGTGCTTTTTTTGTTTTATTTATTTTTAAATCATCTTGTTAAGTAGATTCAAGAGTGTTCTGACGGTCTCCACCTCTACCTCGTCCAAATATCTGTCTAAACTGACAGTCAAGTTAACGGGCCTACTACTGGGCAAAGATCGGGGTTATCCTCATAAATCACTAAGAGGCCACTACTCTACTAGTGCCAATATCAAACATGCATCACGTTAAGCTTTGAATTACTAGCCTTAAGCTATTTTATGTTTAGAGATATAGGGAAAATAATCATTCTCAACTCAGAGCAATTCTCTTCAGAAAATATCCAAATATGTCTGGCCATTAGGACCCACTAGTCATCACAACGGGCACAGTCTCAACGGTTGGACCAACATCTCCCAAGTCCTTCAGGTTCAAAATCTTTAGCTCAGACTTCATAGAGTCATGAATAAAACTTGAGTCACCCATCAAGAACATCATCGGTCATCCAAGACCGCAGCTAAACAAAGCTTGTGTTATACCGTAACCGCTACTTAGCCAAATATAGATCTTAATCTCTTGGTCTAGGCTGAAAGTCACAGTCCAAGCAGTCCTTGACTGAAGTGTTTTACATTCATAACCAATGCCACAAATATACACCCCCTCAAGTCTTCCTCCTACATGGAATCAGTGACAACCTCACCTATCTATCGGGTGGTTACCTACCAACATACCACTATTTTGTCTATTTAACCCCCATCATAAGACCCCCGCCCTATTTGTCTCACTCACATTTCCCAAAAAGATAGGGTCATCTACACCTCACAAGGTGTTCTGCATACATTTACAAGGGAATTTTAAAGTCTTCCACTCAAAGAGCTCAATTATTTTCTTGCGACTTTCCCAAGCTTAACCATCTCCAGTACCTCTCAACTCGGGGTCGTCGAAAGTCTAACCCTCATGGGTCCAGTTCATACTATAATATCACACTGGTCACCCAGTCTGAGGTACGTCTAAACAGTAGTCGCCTAAATCTGGTGGCAAGAAGAGGTCCCAGTCTCAACTCATAATCATGTTCACCCTATTGCGACCCAAAACAAACTCATACTTCCATTAGAATTTCAAACCTAGGCGATTAGCGGTCGACTCCACACGCACAGTCCTAGGGAAAATGGAGCTAAGATCTGATACCAAGTTGTCACACCCTAACCCAAAACATAGGCACATGACGCGGAATAATTTTATTTTTTCGAATATCACACATGGGAAATACACATGCTCACAACTCAAACATCGAGATCATAAATGAACTCAAATACCGTTAATATCTCAAAGGGGATATATATTTTCTACCATAAATGTTATCAAACATTCTAAAATTTATTACAAGGAAATTCACAATGAATATAATGGTATAAACAACATCCCCAACTCAAATCAAATAAATAAAGCAACTACCTCAAAATGTAGGGCATATAAAGCAGCATGATAAACTAAGCTCTTCCTCGGGGTCTCTCGTACCGAGCCGGTGCAACATTACCTGAAATTGCAAGGACATGAGTATAAACAATACTCAGTGAGAAAATATGCATGCTACACACTCACCGTCGCACAAAATAATAATGTACGAAATGGAATATAAATAAGGTTATGCAATCATGTCATGCTATCAATATCATTTGAAGAAAGGTAAACCCACATAAGGTCACCACTATGGAACGGGAAGTCATATAAAATCATAATACCTAGATCCCTAGTGTGACTTAGGGTCCACGACTTACTAAACGGGTGGCTCATGCTTAGCAGGTATCAGTCCACCTCGCCCTACGTCCCTTTTGTCCTATGCCAAGGTGATCCAAAAAGTGCGCCTTATCAGGCTGGCATATCACCCAACAAGTGTGTAATGCCAAACCCTGCACACAAACATGGGCACCTTACCAAGCTGACTCGTCATCTAAAGATATGCAATGTCTAACTCTGCGTCCAACCATCACGTCTTATTAAGCTAGTACCACCCTCATGGAGTGTACAAGTATCTAGCCCCACACATAAACATTAATAGCTTACCAAGTTGGCCCAATGTCCAATGAGTAAATGGTACCCAACCCTTCATCCAACAACACACCCAATGTGCCAAACAGCCATGAGAGCGTCCTACAACGCGTAGCATGTGATGAACAATACTCCTCAACAGAAAACCTATGGAACCAAGTATTCGTACTCTACGCCGCCGTTCCGATAGGGTTCCTTAATCAAGACCATTATCCTGTCACACCAACTTTCTCTAGAGAGTGGGGACTCATACTAGTGGGCCCTATATACCCTCTAGGTCTCACCCCAACGCTAGTAATTCTCAACATCACCATGTCTATTAACACAATATCCCATACTCACATCCTAGATAACATGTTAAGCATACATCAGTGAGTAATACCAAAGGGAAAACATACTCATAATTACATAAGTAACATATATTTCATAATCATATCATGACCATAATTCACAATGATAGCAGCATAACACGTTCCATTAGGTTTTATACATTGAACATAATTATCACATTGGGTTATTTTAGGGACATAGACTACACACCAACCTTGAGATACACACATCGGGCTTATTTACACATAATCTTAGTATTTTCAATTTATTCAACTCGTCTCATGGAGGCTTAACATCTTAAGTCCAATAACTCTGTTTTTACAGCATAAAACCCAATTAAATTCATCAATAAATCATCTCAGCCCTTCACAAGGGTCTCCAACAGCTATCACAAATTTCTATCATTATAACAAGATAATAGACATGCTACAAATCACATAATAGGGAATTAATAACATCTCATGCATAGTATAGGGCACATCCATCCTATTTAACATACATTAAATACATCAATGACACAGTACATTCCCTAAATCAAGGAAATAACATACATGCAATCACACAATATGTGTAGCAATCCTCACCTCAAAATCACGATGTCTCGAGTTAATCTTCAGGTCGTACCTCAACGGGTTCGGGCTTCAAAGACTCTAATCAATCAAAAAGAACATAATTCATCCCTATTAGTTCATCGATTAGGCCATATCAAAGCTTAGAAGTAAAATCCCCAAATCTAGGCCCAAGATTTACCCCTAATCCATATTAATCCCTTCAATCTAAGGGTAATCCTCAAATCTCCTCCCCTGAATCATCTCCAAAAATTAGCATTTATCTTTTTCCCTAATTTACTTCCCTTCCCATGGGTTCAAAACTCAATTTCAATTCAGATATACCCCCAAATAAGGTTTTGTAACAAAATCCCCAATTACTTCCAAACAAGGTTTAATTTCGTACAAATGTGGACTTATGTACGGACTTCATATTTTAATAATATATGTATATATATATATATTTAAGGTCAGGCCATTACAATCCACCCCCCTTAAAGACATTTTGCCCCAGAAATTCAATTATTCTAAGGCTCGAGCTTCTTGTTGAGCATTGAAATATTACATTTTTACCCCTGATTATTGGACCAGTTAATCATCAATTTTGTATATAATGATGCATTTAATGTAGTTTGTCAGTTTTGTAGTAAAAAATGGAAAGGTCAGGAAAATCAAGTTAAAACAATAGAAGATTGCAAGCTTAGAACTTTAAAGAGAAAACCTAGAATTATTATAATTATTTTATGTCACTTTTTAGGATTTTCATGTAAATTAATTAATCTAGATCCAGTTATGAGAGTATGATTAATTAATAATTTTTAGATTTAAAGTGGCTAAATAATTATTTAATTCTAGACGTTAAAAGCTGCAATCCAAGTGCCAAAGCCTGAATTTCAAGACATTGGGCCAAGACTCAGTTCAAATGGGCTAAGCTATGCTCTACAAAGCTTCAATGGGCTATGCCACATGCAAGCCCATGGGCATTTCACACATGGGCCAGGCCAGTGTGCAAGCTCAGTCCAACTAAGGCCCAAGCTCTCAAATCCAATTCAAATGGGCCTGAGTTGACGTCTGGATCCAAATCCAAAGCCCAAGTCCAATGAACTCCATGATCCATGTTTGAATTTACCCAAGTCCAACCCAACTCCAAAACCCATAACCCAACTTTACATTCACACCATCTAACGCCCATCTTAGATCTTAACCCTCCATCTCACATACCAAATTAGGTCAAACCTTAGATCTACCATCAAATCTAACCCATACATTCATCTATCATTAGATCTAGGTCATCCATGATCATCATGATCATCTTAACCTTGGATTAGTGCTCATCCATGCATCACTTATTAATTTATGCATTCATTTCATGCATTGATCATCTTAACCATTAGATATTAGGTCATCTAATCTCATTCACTCATTCATCTCTTAGAAACCTTAGATCCTCCACATGCATCCATCACATACACACATTACCTTAGATTTAGGTCATGCATTTCATCATCTATTTAGATCCACTTGTGCATCTAAACCCTCCATCCACCATCTACCTAGTCATATATTTATTTTACCCAAAATACCTTAGAGTCATTAGATCAAAACCCCATTTAATCTAAGCCATTCATTCATAAGCCCTAAGCAATGAACAACTTATAGTTCAAGCTAGACTCCATGTGCATTTTAGACATCATCATCCCCATGATTTTTGCAACCTAAAACCTCTTCAGGCACTTAGACTAAAAATCATCTAGATACATTCCTAGGATCTTAACAGACCTCATCATCCCAATCACCACACCTCACACAATTTTTCTCAATCCCAATCCAATCCATTCGAAATTCACACTTAGTCAACCATCCATGTCATCTTCCTATCATCCATCCATTCATTCATCTCATCTCTTAATCTCATCCATTCATTCTTCATCTCATTGCACAAACCCTAAAATTACATTGCAAATTCGAATTTCACATTGCCAATCACAATCCTATTTTCTCTCCTAATCACATATCTTCCCTCCACCTTGACTTAATCTCCAAGCTAAGCCACCTACACACATACTAAATTCGTGTGACCTCCCTTTAGTAACCCTAAAATCCCTCCATCATCCATTCCCAATTAGATCCAATCCAGTCCTTTGATTTCCAACTTAAACCTTAATTTAATCCAAGCCATTCATCTCTTTTTCAAAAACTATAAATACCCCATCACCCCAAGGGTAAAATTCGATTATGACCTGGAGTTCAAGAGGACTAGAGGCTAGAGAAAAGACTAGAAGACAGAGCACCACACGATTTCCAAGTGTGCAATTAATTTTTCCATTTTAATTTTATTTTTTCTATGTAATTTCTTCCAAAGCCTTGTAATTTAATTATTTCATTTAATAAAGTGAAGTATTCATTTAGAATCCTGGAACATCCAATTTCTAAAATACTTTTATGATTATTTTACTTTTAATTTCAATATCACGACTTTCATTTATTTGTTTGAACATGAGCGTAGGCAATAATTAGGATCTTGATTGTAAGACTTGAATCATGATTACTAAGGTTTGATTAATTAAATTAAAAAGTTGTGAATCTTGTTTTATCAGTGAATATGAATTGGATTTTAGATGTTTACGTGAATTTCAGATGTATGCCTTTACTTTGTTCACACATCTTGGGTGATGAATGATCTATTCCAAACAACCAACCTTTACGTTACTGCACTTTTAATTTCAGCCATTTATTTTCACGCAATTTCATTCTCTGCCTTTTAATTATGTTAAATCTCATGTTTGTTGTGTAATATTTGTTTTAACCCAAATATTGTATAATCTATTCTTTTAATTCTTTAATTCATGATTCATTCTTTAATTCTTTAATTTCTCTTTAATCACTCTCTCTAAAAAATTCATTCAATTAAAGGTGGGAAGGTATGTTAAATAATTTTGTAAATTGAAAGTATAATCATGATTATGGTTAAAATTTAATTCACCCTGTAAGAATATGAAATCACACATTTTATTTGCTGATTTTTCAAGTTAGATACATGGCTCATATAATGATTCAATTTCTTGAAAACAATTCTTTTTTAGAGGACATAAATTTAAATTTATATACTTTGAGACTTTCCCTTTGGTTCGACCTCGCTCTCACATTACTATACTATGAATGGTTTGTGCGCTTGCGAGATTTACAAATTTAAAACATCAACACTTCTATCCTAAATCTCACAAATCTTGTAGGGCTTCATCCATAGGCCCTCAAATATAGTTACTAGTCATCAGTATCTCCAGACTCAACTAAATAATACCATCAACATGCTCAAATCACACGTGGACAATGCAAGAGGGCCTATACCATGGCTCTCATATTGCAGCTGAATACGATGCACACTAACTCATCACAAATAGAATTTACATCTGAAAGTAAATATAAAGTCTATAAGTGGCTAAAAGACCCTATAATCCAACACAAGGAATGCAAAATCTGGGTACATGTCAGCAAAGCACTCTACCGAACTAGGAGTATCTAAGACTTCCAAACAGCAAATATCAAAGAGTCCGAAATACCAAAATCCCCATCACAAGCACGAGAGATCACCAAATCTCGGCGCTTTACGTTCAATAACCTGGAGACTAAAAAAAACCTTTCCAATAAACTATGTCATAGCCATGCACATATTCATAACTGCTAACATCGATTGTCACAGAATTCCAAAAATGTGTCATAGCTTAACGGGTCCTGACACAACCCAAGCCACATCAATGCACGCAAGAAAATCTCACCACTTAGCATAACAAAATTGTGTGCAAAAGTGATTACAAGCTTATCTGGCTAGATATTAGCTCAAACCTATCACCGAATCTCCATAGACAATGACTATCATCAAATGTAATCAAGATCCTTGGCTCAAATTTCATTTACCAATGTAATCTATACAAAGCGGATTAACACGTATCCAACATGGACAACACTGTGCAGTTCAAAACATATGCCATATTATGAACCATTATCTCCTTGATGCACAATCTACTCAATCTTTCCATCGAGTCTATCACCTTAATGGGTATGAAATGGGTTAATTGGTTACACAGTCCACAACCACCCAAAATAGAACTCTTGCCCCTAAGTGACCTCGGTAAACTCGTCACAAGATCCATAGTAATGTCTTCTCATTTCCACTGACACACTGGCAGGTTCTGTAATTCTCCGCCGGGTCTTTGGTGTTCAGCTTTAACTTACTGACCTATAAGACAATGGCGTACACACTTAGCAACATCTCGTTTCAAACATTTCCACCAAAACTGCTGTCGAACATCCTGATACGTCTTCGTATGGCTTGGGTGTACTGCGAAATGGGAATGATGAAACTAATTGAGTACCTCTTCTCCACACTTGTAACGCCCCGCCCTTTTTCACTTGCCAAAAATTAGAGTCTATTTTTTTTTTTTTGAAAGAAAAAGTGACAAGAGAGCGGGACGTCACGACGGGAGCTAAGTCCGAGCTTCCAAAGCCTGGCCCTTAACTGGCCAACCATGCGTGTGCTTGGACTAAGTCCAAGAGAACGGTTCACTCGCAATAAGGTTATACGTGCGGAATAAATCATAATGCGGAATTATAATAGAGTTCTATCCTAACCAATTTTAAATAGCAAAGAAGTCCATCACTTAATAATAATTACCTTAAGATAAAATGTCCAAAATTAAAATCCAAACCATAGCAAATAGTCTAAGTTATTACAGTTCCAACAAGCTAATTACTCAAATTATATGTCCAAAATAAAAACTTAAATAAAATAGATCTAACTCATCCATGCTCCTAAGCTTGGCTCCGATCGCGTCCTTCGTTCCGTCCATTTCTTGTGTCATCATCTAAGGTAGAAGTAGGGCGTTAGACAACGCGCCCAATAGGTACTCCGAGTAGGGTCAAACACATGGGTTAGTATAAAAATCACATAGATACATATAATATCAAAACCATGCAAGTCAATGCCATGCCATGGGTGTCATATGCCATGAATCCCACCCATCATCCATATCACAATCACATAGTATTCCTCTTGATGGATAATCCACATCAAGGTATTGTCATGACTCCCCACGAATGCCTTATCGGTCCCCCCGAACGGAGCGTGGACTCCGTGTAACACCCCGGGATCTTAAACTAGTAAATGAGAACAGCTCACCCTGAGCTATTTATCTAATCTGTTTGAAACACTACTTCGCTCGATTTTTGGGACGAAAATATTCAAAAGAGGGTAATATTGTAACACCCCGGATTTTCAAGTTATGATTATATATGGAAATTATCCATTTAATTTGTGAATTAATGGAGATGGACTTTTGATGGGCAAGGAGTTGGATCAAGTGCCCAATTAAGACCCAACAGATTATGGATAAGGTGAAATTGAAATAAATGGGTGAGATTTATTTAATTGGGTCAAGATTGCCAATTGGGTCAAATGCCCAATTAGGACCCAATGGGTCATGGTTGACTTGGTTGACCACCAAGTGAGTTCAAGTTTAATTAAATTGGGGCTGAATTAAATTGGATATGGAATCAAGGAAATGAGTTGATTTTAAGTGAGTTAAATGAGTTGAATTAAAGATATGAGTTGAGTTAAAGAGATGAGTTGAATGGGAAGTTAATGGGACTTTCATCTTAAAGTGAGTTAAGTGATTAGGTGAAGAGTTTTTGGTTGTTACACAAAGCATACCATGGATACACGTTGGGGACATGGGAGTTTCATCTCATGGCATGAAACACCAAAGGAAGCATTAAATGAGGGAGGTGAAAGGTTGGTGTTGTTACACAAGGTTAACTAAGAGCACACGTTGGGACATGGAGGGTTTCCATCTCATGATGGAAACCCAAGGGGCATAAGGTTGGGAGTTTCATCTCATGGGATGAAACACCCAAAGGAATTATCAATGAGGAGGTGAAGAGTCATGGGAGTTACAAAAGGGGTATCAACCAAAGGATACCACCCTTGGCCGAACTACATTGGGCAGTAAAGAGAATTCTTTGCTTTATCTCACTCTTTCCCTCTCTCACTCAAGGCTGACCACTCTCATTGACAAAGGAGAAAGGACTTAGAGTTTTCTATCTCAAGCTCCTCTCCCTCTCTCAAACCTACACTCTCTTGGCCGAACACTCTCTTTGAGTTTTCATCTCAAGATCTCTCAAACTCACTTTCAGCCAAGGATCAAGGAGGAAGAAGAGGCTAAGGAGGGAGAAGATTGGAGGAGCAAGAAGGAGTGGAAGAAACCGGATGATTCGCGGAATCGGTAAGTACTTGACAAGATTTTATTAATTGGAAAGAGGTTAAGGGAACATTTCATTTTGGATTGGGAAGTTGGCCAAAAATGTTATGGGCCATGGATGTAAAAATCCATCCAAGAAAGGAGATGGAAAAGATGGACAAAACCCTAATGGGTAAGATGGATCATTAAGGACAAATGAAGGGTTGGATGAGGTTCGGCCATGTTGTATGGCCGAACCCCATCAAAGGATTAAATCTTGGAAGTATGATTTTTAGAATAAATTGATGAACCAACATGGCCGAACCCCATGGAAGAATATCATTGGTTTAAATGGTTTTAAAGGTGGTTAAACCATGGAAAGGTATTAAGGATTTTAAAAGATTTTAAAATGGATGTATGTCAATGATAAAATAGCATGTGTTGTATATGTTTTAAATATGAGCTTTTAAATGCTATGATTTGTATAATTGCATAGCATGTGGACATTTGCATCTCATGCATGGCATGGGAATGATGATATGTAACCGGAGTCCACGCTCCGTCGGGGAGTCCGTAAGGCATTCGTGAGGATACCTTGATAAGGAGTTTCCATCAAGAGGAAGACCTTGATGTGCATTAATCCATCAAGAGGTAACCGGAGTCCACGCTCCGTCGGGGCGTCCGTAAGGCATTCGTGAGCTTGATGAGGAGTTTCCATCAAGAGGATACCTTGATGAGGAGTTTTCCATCAATACGGATACTATGTGTTTGTGATACCTTGATGAGGAGCTTTCCATCAAGAGGATGTTTTGTGATTGTGTTATGGCTGATGGGTGGGACTCATGGCATATGGCAACCATGGCATGGCATTGCATCAGCATGATTATGATCTCTATTATCATGCATAGTTTCTGGTTTTATCCGTATGATTGGATCTCTATTATCATACACTGTTTTGGATATGATGTTTTACAGATTTTATAAGATGTATTATATCTGGATTTTTATAGTAACCCATGTGTTTGACCCTAATTAGAATACCTACTGGGCGCGTTGTCTAACGCCCTACTTCTACCGTAGTTGATGACACAGGGAATGGACTGAACGAGGACGTGATCGGAGCCAAGCTTAGGAGCTTGGATGATTAAGTTGCATTTTGTTTAAGTTACTCATGGATAATGTATTTGAGTAATTAGTTCGTGGGACTGTAATAACGTAGATTATTTGTTATGGTTAGGAATGCTAATTTTGGATATTTTAGAGTAAGATATTTATGATTAAGCGATGGACATCTTTTCTATCTAAAATGGAATAGAATTGTTATTTTATTATAATTCTGCATCTATGATTTATTCCGCATGTTTAACTTGAGTACATGTTAACCGTTTTAATGGACTTGGCCCACGCACAAGTATGGTTGGCCAGTTAAGGGTCGGGCTTTGGAATCTCGGACTTAGCTCGCGTTGTGGCATCCTGCTCTCTCTCACTCTTGTATTTAAAAAAAAAATAGACTCTGATTTTCGACGAGTGAAAATGGGCGGGGCGTTACACTCCTGTTACATTTCAAACACAATATATCTCTCCCCACGAATGCCTTATCGGTCCCACCGAACGGAGCGTGGACTCCGGTTACAATTCAATCATACATCCATTGGAATCAGTGTGGATTCCTCTCCACGGTTGTTTATCGAAAATCCGAATGGAGCGTTGACTCCCCTCATTTGATCCCTCCCATGCATGAATGAGATGCAAGTGCAAACATGCTATGTAATAATAAACATCATAGCATTAAAATCCCATACTTGAAACATAGTACTTTGATACCAAAATCAACATAGAAGTAAGAACATCACATATACATATTCCATGGTTTTCAATAAGGTAGGAATCCTATCAACGACCAAATATCGTGTCCTTGCGTTTTCGTCCTAAAACTCCTGCGCATCCTTCAAACCCAAACTGGCAATCATGACCTGAACAACTTCATCACCACGAAACACGCTAGCAACTGGACCAAGAATCAGACTCAGTCTACTGACAAACTCATCACCCTCCAAAGATCAACCAAATATTTTTCTCTCAACAAATAATAACAATATTGTGGGCTGACAATTAGTCATATTCAAAATCACATCAAATCCAGACAAATCCATAACTAGCGAACCAAACTCTATTTCGAGAGTACTGACAATCATAATACATGTTCTGCACACTTTGTCAACTACAGTCTCCCGTCCCAGCGGGGATATGACATGCAAAGGTGTACAAACTAACTCAAAATGAAGTCCCAACAAATTAGCATACCATGATGCAATAAATAAATGGGATACACCATTATCAAATAACACATGTGCCCAAAAACTGTAGGAAGAAATGATACTTTGTATAACTCGAGAATCAACAGTCTCTTTAGTCTAAGATATCATTACAAGTATCCTACTCAGAGTATCTCGTCCCTGACGGTATCTACCTCTACCTCTCCTAGATATCTGTCTAAAATTGATAGTCAAGTTTACGGGGCCTACCACTGGGCAAATATCGGGGTTATCCTTGTAAATCACTGAGAGGTCACTACTCTACTAGTGCCAATATCAAACGTGCATCACGTTAAGCTTCAAATTACTAGACATAAGCTATTCTATGATCAGAGACATAAGAAAAATTATCATTCTCAACTCAGAGCAATTCTCCTCAGAACATATCCAAATATGTTTGGCCACTAGGATCCACTAGTAATCACAGTCTCAATGGTTTCACCAAACTCTCCCAAGTCCTTCGGGTCCAAAATCTTTAGCTCATATTTCATAGAGTCATGAATCAAACTTTACTCACCCATCATGAACGTCATCGGTCATCCAAGACCGCCGCTAAACAAAAATTGTGGTCTACCATAACCACTGCTCATTGCCAACTACAGGCTTAAATCTCTTGGTCTAGGCTGAAAGTCGTAGTCCAAGCATTCATTTGTTGAAGTTTTTTACATTCAAAACCAATGCCACAAATACACACCCCCTCAAGTCTTCCTCCTACATGGAATCAGTGACAACCTCACCTGTCTATCGAGTGGTTACCTACCAACATACTATTGCTTGGTCTATCTGACCCCCATCATAAGACTTTCGGCCTATTGGTCTCACTCCCATTTTCCAGGAAGACAGGGTCATCTACACCTCTAAAGGTGTTTCGCATGCAACTATAAGGGAATTTTAGAGTCTTCCACTCAAAGAGTTCAATCATTTTTTTGTGACTTTCCCAAGCTTAACCATCTCCAGTACCTCTCAACTCAGGGTCGTCGTGAGTCTAACCCTCATGGGTCCAGCTCATACTATAATATCACACTGGTCACCCAGTCTGACGTACGTCTAAACAATAGTGGCCTAAATCTTGTGGCAAGAAGAGCTCCGAGCCTCAACTTATAATCCTACTTAGCGGTCAACTCCACATGCACAGTCCTACGGAAAAACAAGTCTAAGATCTGATACCAAGTTGTCACGCCTTGACCCAAAACATAGGCACGTGACGCGGAATAATTTTACTTTTTCGAATATCACACATGGGAAATACACGTGTGCTCACAACTCAAATATCGAGATCATAAATGAACTCAAATACCGTTTGTAATTCCCAATGTGGGTGGGGCGGCGTTGAGGTGAATTGGTCAATCTCAAATCGTTGTTCCTTTTTAAAGTTAACTTGATTGATTGATGTAAGTGTGGTTGATATGACAATCAAGTAAGTATGTGATAGCAAAGGTGATTAAACAATCAACATATAAAGTTAGCTCTAACACCACAATCTCAAGGACACACGATATATAGTGGTTCGGTTAACCAACCTACATCCACTGTTAGGACTCGCTCAACCTTGAGCTATCCCCAAATTCACTATGTGGGGACTTACACCCTCACAATTAGAGTAGGAATTCCACCTCACTCAATTGGCTAGGCATTCAACCCACCGTTGTGCTAGAGACGACGCTCTAGAGTTTTTTTATAATGGTTCCGGAGTACCTCTCCTTAATCCACTTTCGGGACAAAGGTTTTAAAGACAAATTTTAAAACCAAGAATTGTTTGCCATGTAGCTCTCTTCTTGTTGAAGTGTGCTCCTCAAAGATTCACTCAAGGTGTGTTGATGCTCTTTCTTGAAGATATCATATAGCAGTCACTGATTCAGTAAGACTAGGAAATTGGTTCAAGTCCTACTAGATATTTTATTTTCTCTCATTTCTTTCTCTCTCACAATCTTTTATCAAAGATTGGGTATTTGAATTTGGGTATTGGCACAATAAAGATGATCGTTCCTAAGAGTGTATGATTTTTCTCAGTTCAGGGAGGATACATAAATGATCATACAACACTCATATTTGTAGAGAAATCTTAATAGCTTTTTATATTGTTCAGTATCAACAGGTCGGTGGCACCGATGGGTCGGTGTTCTTATTTATTACCGTTAAACCACCCGACTATTGCAAACTAAATGCACTCCCAACGGTATAATTACTTCCCAGTCGACAGGTCGATGTCACCGATGGTCGACAGTTATGGAACCGAGAGGTCGGTCCAATTGAGAGACTCGATCTGGGGCAACTTCATGCTTACAGAGTTTCAAGATAGAAACTAATCAAACCCGGACCGACCTGTCGTTTTTTCCCTAGGAGTCGGTCTTGTTACTCTCAATCGGTCTTCGCGAGAGCTTACTTGAGTTCATAGTCCAGAACTCACAAGTCTTTTACCGACGACTCATCTACCACGAGGGGTCGTTTTAAGTTCATCACCGAGGGGTCGGTGCATACGAGACTCTCAGTCAGAGGCATTCTCAAAATGACAGTTCTAAGTTCCATAACCTATGTCAAACTGGCCTACCAGTCTTTGACCACGATGGTTCGGTCCTGTCTCCACCGAGGGGTCAGTGAGATAGACTGGTCGAGCTGACAATGATCATAACTTATTTGTCAAGTTCATTTCCAATTCACTATTCATCTTCTTCTCTAGGCCTTATATGATTTTATTAATTGTTCAACTAAGCCTAGGAATAGTCATCTCTCAGGTATGGGTTCCACCCAAGGTCATCTATGGCCATAATGCCTTTTTGTGATTGCCATTACTATGAGCTTTGGGCTTTGGTTCATTAAGATCTTCTTCCTTGATCTTCTTGAGTCTTCAAGCTTCTTTAGCAAGTGCTTCTTCCCGAGTCATGGAATTGACAAACAGGGACTCGGCCAAGCCTGGGCACTAATAATCTCTCCTATGTCAATTTCATGTCAAACCTAGAAGCTTACCCAATTACAAGCCCTCCTTTTATTACTTCACATTTGAATACAAAATTTTACATCAATTTCATGAATATATTCAAATGGACAACAAGGCTATGATCTTCATATTCTTGCTCAGCTTGCTTCTTTTTATATTTTCCTGTTCAAGCACAAAAAACAAGCAACACTAACTAATCATTAGATTGGTTAGTTCAAAACAACACAAGTTTAGTGATCATACTCCTCCATACATTAATGATTCCCAAGAACCAATAGCTCCCTCCCCCAATCTTATTGAATTGGACATTCACCAATTGTAGATTGGCTTCTACTATTTTCTCCCCCATTTTGTCATACAATTGACAAGGGATTAGTAAACATCGAGATCTAAGCACTCCCCCATACATTTTACAGTTAGTGCTTCCTGAGTTTTTGTTCCCACTCAAGAAATTTTTCCCTACAGTCCAATGCGTACCTTATGCATTACTGTTTTTCTACTTCCTTCCCTTGAAATTCAATGCCGTCTTAAAGATGTTCTTTCAATAAGATTAAGCTAACTTTCTTAGATTCATTTGAATCTTCTTCCCAATTTCTACCCAGCTTCCCATAAACTTAGTTTCTTCTAAGTTTGTTTTTCATCAAGCTTTCTTTCAAGCTTGTGACAATTTTCCTCCTCACATTGTCATGATCAGCAGCTAATTAGTACATATTTTGTGGTCCCCCCATTCTCCAAAGATGTGTGTATTTAGATCTTAATCTCTCTAACATACCAATACAGAACCAGCTCATCCAAGTCTGCATGTTAGTCTATTTAGTAATACCATGTTTAACATAAAGGATAGAAGACAGTTAAGCATATCAAAACACATAGTAAGTCATAGTACATCATCCCAACATTAATGCACAAAAGAGAGTTTGCACAATGGGTGCTTAATGTTTGTACATCCAAACTAATAGTTTTTCAATAATAGAAATTTAAATTTTTTCAGCATCATGAGGGGATGAAGGAGGAACCGAGGTAGAAGGCTGAGGATCTGAGTAGACGGAAGACTAATTAGGAATGAGAGAAGTAATGGCAACTACGAGTTGATTTAGGAGGCGATCATGCTCATCTTGTTTGTTTGCAATGTCTGCTAGCAGTTTACTTTTATGACTGAGCTGATCCTCTATAGCTTTCAATCTGGATGATTGTGTTGTATCTGCCTTTTCTTCCTCTTGCTCTTTCTCTTCTTCTTTTTCTTCAGGTTCTTCAAACACAGGATGGTCAGAAGAGGAAGGACCATTGTTCCCAAAGAAGGAGTCACCTAAACTTCTAGTGAGGCTTTTTCGAAGAGTGGCCTCGTCAATGGGTCTGGTGAATCTTGTCACTTCCCCTTTTCTTGGTTTGATTTTGAAGTACTCAACCAGTTTGGACATAAGATAGCAGAAGGGAGGGTATCTTTTCCTTACCGATTTCCAGTACTGAGCAATAGAATGGCACATCCAGGTAGAGAGTCAAAATTTCTTTTTACGAGCAACTCTGTCTAGGAGTATAATCATGGGAGGATTTAAATCAGCTCTGTTCCCATGTCTAGGATATAGATTAGAGCAAAAAACAAGGTGAAGAACTTTATAATGTGGTAATAAATCTGCACTTCTGATCCATATAGTTTATTCCACTCCACTTCTTTGCCATACAATCTTTTGGCAAATTTCTTTTGCTATGCCACTTTTATCTTTGGAGGAATGATGGGTAAAGCATTTGGTCCAAGAGGAATCCCAATAAGTTCAGAGACAAGCTTAGGAGAGACTCGTACTGATCACTCATCCCATTAGCCCTAACTTCTTCTCCATTCCTAACTTCGGTGCTTTCTTCTTCCTCATCCCTACCTCTTTCTTCTCTTACTTCTTCCTGATTATTTTGGACTTCGGTGGCTGGTTCTTCTACCCTTTCAGATGGGTTTGCCCTACAGACTTGGATCTGACACAAGGTAGTTTAACAAGAGGGGTATTCTTAGAATCTGAATCCCTAAATCTTATAGGAACATGGCTAGGTCTCGAGGTAGCAGTTGTTTTTACCCTAGCAGGTTTTGGTGTCTTGAGAGGTGGAGAGCTAGCCTTAGCTTGTTCCTCCACATCAAGAGTTTGGAATCTCTTAGGCACTTTCATTTTTGGCATGGTTTTCTTGAGTAAAGCCGAAACAAAGGAAAATGAGGAGGGAGGAGTTTCTAAAATTACCTGAACACAAGAAATCTGACTATACGCTATTTTGGTTTATTGAGAGGATAGGAGCAAAACCCTATGTTTTACATAGTGAAAATGCTCCGAGAGGTTTACCGACTTGTCTAGGGCACGGGAGTGAGAGTAAAAATTCGCCAAAGCTTAGAGGGAAGGAGAGAGACGAATTCGAATGGATTTTCATTTTCACAGAAAATATCTTTTTAAATTAAGCTTTTTTTTATCCAACTGACATGTCGGTTCCATTGACAAGTCGACTTCTTCGACATTTCCCTCTTTTTCAACCGATCTGTCGATGGTACTAATTGCAGAGCAATCATCCTTGATGTGTGCAAATTGTTGGGGTCATATTCTAAGCACGGCATACATAGATATATTCCAATGCATAGTTATATCACACATAACTCTTAAAATTATTAAATGTACGCATAATTAAAAATTATCATTCCAACATATACATACTTCAAAATATGAATGGAATGTATGGCTTTCCAAGTAGAAAATGTACCATAGCTAGGAAGAGTACATTCTAGACTTGTAGTAAGCCAACTTTTCTCTCCTCATGTCACAAGCATTTTGTGCTATGTGAACTCACTTGATCTGTTGTGAGTTCATTTGTAATGGTCTAAGATATGTAAGGGAATTTTAAACCAAAACAAAACATGAGTCTTGGTCTATCTCCAGGGAGCCAAAATGGTGAGTTTGGTCTCTCATACACATTCCTTCGGGCAATTCTTGGTGGTCCAAACATTGGATATCTTATTCTCTTCAAAACTTGGCTGAGATGTCTCAACAAGCAGTCCTCCCTTGGGTTCATCTTCATTTGAAGAATCTTACTATTCGGTGTTGGTGGGTATCTTTTAACATTGAGGTCTGGAGTTTGGTTTTGGGTTTTATTATCCATGTGCCTGTTTCTAAGACTGCACTCCATTAAATGATGTCCAAATATGTGGCAATAAAAACATTTACACTTGTGAGTTTTAGACACATATCCTTTAACAAACACTCTTTGTTTGATAGGCCCATTTGTTTCCAATGATGAACCAAGACCTGACCTGTCACCAAACTTTTACCATTTTTTAAGAGTCTTTCTAATTTTTCTTCGCCTTGGGTACATTTATCATAAAACTTCTCTTTATGGTTTCTTAAGTCTCGTACTTCTAATGTCAATTCAACCACATGTTTTTCAAGATTTTCTTTGGTTCTACTTAGCAACTTGATGTCATCCTTTTGTCTTTTTAACGATTCTTGGAAAAATACTTCAATTTCTTTGATTTTTAGAACTTCTTCATTTGAGGATTTTATTCTAAAGCAATGAAGTCATAGTCTTTTCTCAAGGCTTCCTGTTAATTTGCAAGTTTTAATTTTTCAGATTTAAGTGTGTCTACTTTCTTAGCCAACTTCTCACTTTCTAGATATAAATCGCTGTAGAATTTTTAAAGGTCATCTTCCTACTTTTGATCTTCAGTATTATTCTCATATTCACTTGAGTATCCCTCTTGATCATTACCAACATTTCAAATTTTCACCTTTCTCCTGATTCTTTAATTTGTTACTAAAGGTGGAATCTTCCGTTGAATTATCAAAAGTAGTACAAGAATTTTCAACAAACTCATTTTGAATAGATATCCAATTATTTTTATCATGGGATGCATTCTTGTTTTTTATTTTTGTTTTCAAATAAGAGTAAAGAAACATCAGATAAAAACGAGTACCCATGAACTTTTTCTATCACAGATCAACTCGGATGATTAAATCCAACTATGTAGAGCAACTTACTTTGATACCAGTTGTAATTCCCAATGTGTTAAAACACGATTGACCTTAGAGGGGAGGGGGGGGGGGGGGAGGGTGTTGAATAGGTCAATCTCAAATCTTTGTTCCTTTCTAAAGTTAACTTGATTGATTAGTGTAAGTGTGGTTGATATGGCAATCAAGTAAGTGTGTGTTAGCAAAGGTGACTAAATAATCAACATACAAAGTTAGCTCTAACATCACAATCTCAAGGACACACGATATATAGTGTTCGGTTAACAAACCTACATCCACTGTTAGGACTCGCTCAACCTTGAACTATCCCTAAATTCACTATGTGGGGACTTACACCCTCACAATTAGAGTAGGAATTCCCCTCACTCAATTAGTTGGAAATTCCACCACCATTGTGCCACAGACGACGCTCTAGAGTTTTTTATACTGGTACTAAAGTACCTCTCTTTAATCCACTTTCGGGACAAAGGTTTTAAAGACAAATTTTAAAACCAAGAAGTACTTGCCTTATAGCTCTCTTCTTGTTAAAGTGTGCTCCTCAAAGATTCACCCAATGTGTCTTGATGCTCTTTCTTGAAGATATTGTACAACAGTCACAGATTCAGTAAGACTAGGAAATTGGTTCAAGTCCTAGTAGATATTTTATTTTCTCTCCTTTCTTTCTCTCTCACAATCTTTCATTAAAGATTGAGTATTTGATTTTGGGTATTGACACAATAGAGATGATCGTTCCTCAGAGTGTATGATTTTTCTCAATTCAGGAAAGATACATAAATGATCATATAACACTCATATTATGAAAGAGTCTCAACGATTTTTTATATTGTTCAGTATCTACAAGTCGGTGGCACCTGTAACACTTCGGAATTCCATGTTATCAATATTTACGGAATTTGCCATTTTAATTGTGAATTAACGGATATGAACCTTAGATGGGTCAGGTGTTGGGTCATTCGCCCAATTAGGACCCAACGGTTATGGTATAAGGTTCAATTTAAAGTAAATGGGTAAGGCGCATTTAATTGGGTCAATGTTGCTATTTGGGTCAAAATGCCCAATTGGGACCCAATGGGTCGTGGTTGACTTGGTTGACCACCAAGTGAGTTCAAGCCTAATTAAATGGGGCTGAATTAAAATGGGAATGAGTTAGTGAGTTGGGTTGATTTGAATTAAATAAAAGGTGGGGACTTTTGGTTTAAAATTCAAATTCAAAACAAGGATACACGTTGGAGAGGTGGGGAGTTTTCGTTTAAAATTCAAATTCAAACAAATGGGGTGGACGGTTATACATTTGAAATTCAAACAAAGGCAAGGCACACGTTGGAGCCTTGGAGTTTCATCTCATGGATGAAACTCCCACATGGAGAGATAATGATGGTGGTTTGTTGTTTCAAATTCAAACAAGGATATACATTTCAAATTCACACAATAGTTACACGTTGGAGAGATGGAGGGATTATCGTTATACATTTCAAATTCAAACAATGGTTACACGTTGGAGAGATGGAGGGGTTATGGTTATACATTTCAAATTCAAACAATGGTTACACATTGGAGAGATGGAGGGGTTATGGTTATACATTTCAAATTCAAACAATGGTTACACGTTGGAGAGATGGAGGGGTTATGGTTATACATTTCAAATTCAAACAATTTTGATATTCATCTCACTCTCTCCCTCTCCCTCTTGGCCGTTTCTCTCCCTCAAACCCTCTCTTAGCCGATCACTCCTCAAGACAAAAGACTTAGAAAAGTTTTTTATCTCAAGCTAGCACACAAGGCTCTCTCTCTCTCTCTCTCTCTCTCTCTCTCTCTCTCAAGCTCTCACACTCGGCCAAAGGATCAAGAAGAAGGAGGAAAAGGCTAAGGAAAGAAAGGATTGAAAGAACAAGCCGGAGCAAAGGAAAATCGGAGGAGTCGCGGAACCAGTAGGTATTTTTATAAATTTTGTTTAAAGAAAGGAGCCATAGGGTTCGGCCATGGTGGATGGCCGAACCCCATGGAAGAAAAATTAGGGGATGATTATTGTGTTTTAACGGAAATGATGGACCATAGGGTTCGGCCATGGTGCATGGCCGAACCCCATGAAAGAACATTGGTTATTAATAATTTTGAGAAGGATGAAAACTTGGAGGGTTATGTTGTTTTGATTGTATTTAAAAGAGGAAATATGGAACCATAGGGTTCGGCCATAGTGCATGGCCGAACCCCATGGAAGAAAAATTAATGGACGAATGTGTTGTTTTAATGATCATGAAAGATTGAAATGAAGTCATGTGTATGAACCTAAGTTATCATGGGTTCGGCCATAGTGTATGGCCGAACCCCATGAACCATTTAATGAACCGTTTGATGGAACATCTTAAAGGGATTTAATTGTATACATCTATGTTCTAAGATTAGGTTATTGGTTATGGATTTGTATGAATAGCAAGGATGTAAATAAGTGAAGTAATGGACCATGGGTTCAGCCATGGCATATGGCCGAACCCCATGGGGGAATATTTGGTGGACTTGGGGTTTTATGTTGTGATTTATGAATGATCAATTTTGGACCTAAGCATGAAGGGATGGGAATAATGGCAAATGTGTAAATATGGGAGGAAATGATAGACCATGGGTTTGGCCATGGTGTATGGCCGAACCACATGGGAAATGTTTGGTGGACTTAAATGGTTATCCATGATAAACAATTATGGTATAAGTGATTAGATGTATGAATCAAGAGGTCATGATCTTGTATCTAACTTAAAGATCAAGGGATTGAAAGATGAGCATAAAACCAAGGGAGTGAGGTTCGGCATGTTGTATGGCCGAACCACACTAAAGAATTTTATGGACTTAGGTTGTTATGTGTGTTAGATGGTTAATGTATGAATGGTTAGATTAATGGATTGTGTGATTGGACTTAAGTTAAAAGATCAAAGAAATCAAAGGAGGGAATAAAACCAAATAAGTGAGGTTCAGCCATACACAAAGTTGTATTTGGTGGACTTAAAGTTTTAAAATGGTTACTTGTAAGTGGTTAAAATCAAAAGAGGGACAAATTCAAGTGGGTGAGGTTCGGCCATAGTGTATGGCCGAACCCCACAAGGCTGTGTTTTTATGGACTTAGACCTAATGTTAAATCAAATGGAATATGGGATTGACTTGTTGATATGTAACAAGGTGACGGGACTTCATAAACGGTGCGTGATTGTGAGCGGTTGCCGGTTTAAGGAACAAAGACACTTTAGTGGTCTTTGGTAGGATTCTACCTTTTTGAAACATGGTTTATGTATGATGGTTTTATCTTATTTTGATGAATTTATGTTGTAAAAGATATGTTCCAAATGTGAGTTTTAATGCTATGTTTATAATATAAAATAGCATGTGTTTCATTAGCATCTCATGCATGGCATGGGGTGAAGGATATGTAACCGGAGGGACCACACTCCGTTGGGGTGGCCAAAAAACCTATGTGGGGTATCTTGATGTGCATTTTCCATCAAGAAGAAACCGGAGGGGTCAAACTCCGTCGGGGCGTCCGAAAGACCTATGTGGGGTTACCTTGATGATGAGAATCCCATCAAGAGGATATATGTACTTGTGACGGGTGGGACTCATTGCATTTGACATCATGACATGGCATTGTTTTATATGGTTTTGACATTATGACATTATGTATGATTTGTACTAACCATGTGTAGACCCTAAATGGAATTCCTACTCGGCGCGTTGTTCTAACGCCCTATTTCTGTAACACCCCGCCCTTTTCATTCTAATTTTCAAAGTTTATTTATTTATTTTTTTTTAAATATAATAATCATGTGATCGGGGCGGAGTGTCACGACACGAGTTAAGTTCGGATCTCTAAATCCGACCCTTAACTGGCCAAGCCCATGTGCGTATGAACTAAGTCCATAAAACTGATCCGCACATGGTATATATATAACTTGCGGAATTAACTTAGTCTTATTCTAACTGAGGTTATAATAGAACCTATGACTATTCCATTTTTTTTCAATATTAGATAGCAAATTACATAATCTTATTCTCCAAAATTACTAACTAATATTAATCTACTATTCAATCCAACCATCCAAAATAAACTAATCCACAGCATCTACTTATCTACTTATTACATGCCAACAAATCTAGTTACCAAATTACATTGTCCACATAATTCAAATAACACATCCATGAATAGTCCATTCAAAATCATTCAAACCGGCCAAGTTTCCGTGCTTGGTCCTCTTCTCCAACCACATTCTTTCCTTTCCCTGCATCATCCACTAAGGATATAGATAGGGCGTTAGATCAACGCGCCCAGCAGTGTTTCCGAATAGGGCTACCACATGGTTAGTTAAAACATGCAAATAATATCATAATAATACATGTGAGACAAAATTCCATAAAATCATGCTATGTATGAAATGAACATGTAATGAGTCCCACCCATCACCATTCAACACAGCCATCACTTGACGGGATTCTCATCGTCAAGGTAACCCACAGTGGTCTTTCGGAAGCCCCGACGGAGTGTGGCCTCCGGATTCCTCCTGATGGGATTCTCATCATCAGGGTACCCCACAGTGGTCTTTCGGACGCCCCGACGGAGTGTGGCCTCCGGTTACAACACCATCATCCCATGCCATGCATGAGATGTCTATGCATATATATCATTTAGAAACATAACTTTACAATCATATAAGTTATCGAAATCAACATAAAACAGCATATTAAATAGTGGTTACAATAAAGGTAGGAAACCTACTAAGAATCCCTTCAGTAACTGATCTTTCTTTCGCGTCACCCGATCACAACTCGCACGTCGTTCGACTTCCGGTACCTTATCCATATACCAATCAGCAAGTCATAACATCATTTACTTATTCAATCACATCTACGACCCATCCGCATCATGTGGGGTTCGACCATGCCCTTTGGCCGAACATCACCAACTTAGTATTTAACTTCCTACTTTATTTAATCAACTCTTAAACACTTAACCCTTTTAAAATGACATGGTTCAGCCCTATGTTGGCCAACCAATAATCAGCAAGTTAAACTTCCATAAATCACATCAAACACCATATTTTATATGGTTTAAAACTCACCAACTTCATCAAAACTAACATGGGGTTCGGCCATCCAAAGTGGCCGAACCCTATGTCCATGTCTTGGTCCTTATGTATATGTTTTAAATCCTCATTTAGACAAGTATTAATCAGTATATTACTACTGCATTTTTACCTCTCAAAACCATAGAAATAAGTTAATCACTTTGTCCGAATGACCACAACATTTTATGGGATTCGGCCATCCAAGATGGCCGATCCAAATGGTCCATAATATCAATTTAAATCTACTGTTTAAACCCATATTAACTTCAGTCTTCTTGTCATTCAGATCCATGTTTATCATCCCTTCTATAACATGTATTTGATTCTTAAATAAAAACCCAAAACAGTCCACCAAAGTTCTATGGTTCCCATGTTTCAAACACCTTAAAACCAACCATCATTTGCATGGGGTTCGGCCCTCCATAGTGGCCGAACCCAATGGCTATGTTTACTGTTTTTAAACCTCATATAAACATGTATAAACAGTATATTAAATCAGGTTTTAACTCTCAAAGAAATCATCCAAAACAGTCCATAAAAAGTCTATGGTTTACATGTTTTTCCAACATGAAACCAACATTCTTTTACATGGGGTTCGGCCCTCCATGGTGGCCGAACCCAATGGCTATGTTTACTGTTTTTAAACCTCATATAAACATGTATAAACAGTATATTAATATCAGGTTTTAACTCTCAAAGAAATCATCCAAAAACCAACACCATATCATGGGATTCGGCCATCCAAGATGGCCGATCCCCATGGTCCATCTTTTCCAATTTTACTCCACTGATTAGACCACATATCTTCAGCCTTTTCTGATATTCAAACCCATGTTTTAACCCTCTTTAAGCATGTATTTTAAATCTTAATAAAATATGTAAAAACAGTCCCCAAATGGATGGTTTTAAATTTCAAAAACCATAACCATTAACTAATTCTTTTCATGGGGTTCGGCCACTTTTCATTTCATTTCTTTTTGACACCTTCTTCTATGGTTTAGACCCTTGTCAAATTCGGCCATGGTATGGCCAAATTATAACATGCAAATCCATGTTTTCAATCTTTCCAAAGCATGTATCTTAGACCTCTAAAATCGGTCCTATTCTTGCATGGTTTAATCCTTACAAAACCATCAACACTAACCATAAAATTCCATGGGGTTCGGCCATCCAAAGTGGCCAAACCCTATGTCCATGCTTTCCATCTAATTGAGCATAAAGGAATCATATTTTAACCCTTTGATAGATTTGACCATCACATGGCCAAATCATGTCTTATTTTACCCATTTTATTAACCATTAATCAATGGGAAAAAACTTACCACTTTCCTTTGCCTTTTGCTCTTGACTTTTAATCCTTGTTTCCTTAACTCCTTGCTGATTGTATGCTTGAATATTTGGTACCAAAAGCCTCTGCTGTTCCAGCCAAGAACACCAATTGAAGAGAGGGAGAAAGAGATGGGAACAATTGGGTTTCCTTTGACAAAAACGGCCAACCATGGGTGTTTGTTGTTCTTTTGTAGTTCAGCCCCAAAAACCTCTCAATTCCTCATAACTTCTTGCTCAAAACGGTGGGCATTGGGTGCCATCCAAGGCACCCCTTGGCAGCTACCAATACAGCCATTCAAATCCCCAAGCAACCTACCTCTAACCCATGCACTTATATTTAATATTTACCATGGAACTCACCAAAACAAGTCCCCAACGTGTGGGACTTGTTTTGGTTGGGTTGAGGCCAGCCAACCTCTTCAACTTACCCTTAAACTCACTGATTTACAGTCCCTTGAATTTCCATTTTAACTCACCCAACTCAAGGTATTTTTATTCCAACCCAACTCATCACATTTAATGCATTTCATTTAATGCACATGAGTTAACTCACCTTTTGATTTAATTCCAACTCACCTCAGTCCCACTCAACTGATTTGACTCGTGTTTGAGCTCCCTTGAGGGTTCACACGGTCAACAATAGTCAACTCGACCCGTTGTGTCCACTTTTAGCTTCTTGACCCGTTTTTGACTCCATGACCCAAATATGGAATTTTGGTCATTTGTAAATGGTTTTCACACATGGATCAAGCCTACCCATTTCTTCTCCACTTGATTTCCAATCAAATAGGCTCAACCCCATTTAATTTAAATTTACAAAACAGTCAGATAATCCAATAAGACCCGATAGGTCCCATTTGGGCCCTTTGACCCATTTAGCCATTTTTGACCCAAATGCTGAAATTACCCAACCAGTCAAACTTAACATTCATAATATGCTCATATGATTTTAATTTGAGCAATGGGTCCCACTATTTCCTTTATTCACATCACAAAATAATTAATTTAACAACTCAGGGGCATTTTGGTAATTTTCCATTTCATTGAGAAATTGGGGTGTTACAATATAACCCTCTTTTTAAAATTTTCGTCCCGAAAATCGAGTGAAGTAGGGTTCTCAATGAATTACACAAATAATTCAGGGTGAGCTGTTCTCATCTCCGACTCAAGTTCCCACGTGGCCTCTTCATCACCATGACGGTCCCATACCACCTTGACGAACTGAATTGCTCGGTTACGCAACACCCTTTGCTCATTCTCTATTATTCTGACCGGCTTCTCGATGTAAGTGATGTCGCTTTGCACATCTATATCTTGCACATTCAAAACATGAGACGGATCAGGGTTGTACTTCCTCAGCATCGACACATGAAATACATCATGTAGAGACGCCAATTGCGATGGAAGTGCCAACTGATAGGCTACATCTCCCATCCTTCTGATAATTGAAAACGGTCCCACATATCTTGGCGACAATTTTCCTTTCTTCCCAAATCTCATGTGCCCTTTTCGTGGCGAAACCTTCAAGAATACCATATCTCCCACTTCAAATTCGAGAAACCTCATCCTCTTATCAGCATAGCTCTTTTGCCGACTCTGTGCAGTCAACAAATGTTGACGTATCAACTGGATCTGTACAGTAGTTTCGGCAACCAACTCGGGTCCTATCAGCGCAGGTTCGCCGACCTCGGTCCAGCACACTGGTGACCTGCATGGTCTACCATACAAAGCTTCGAATGGTGCCATCTGAAGACTTGCTTGGTAGCTATTGTTATAAGAAAACTCCACCAATGGCAAATGATCCTCCCATCCACCTTAGAAGTCTAGCATGCACGCCCTCAACATGTCCTCCAACGTTTGTATTGTTCTTTCCGATTGTCCATCGGTCTGTGGATGGAATGCTGTGCTAATAAGTAGATCGGTCCCCATGGCCGGCTGCATGCTCTGCCATACCCTGCTAGTGAATCGGCCATCTCTATCAGAAACTATAGTCCGTGGGATACCATGTAATCTGATGATGTCTTTGATATATCTCCGACCCAATGTCTCTGATGAATCCGTCATTTTGATAGGAATAAAATGCGCGGACTTGGTCAGTCGGTCTACCACAACCCATATAGCGTCATTGCCCTTCGAGGACCTCGGCAACCCCGTCACAAAATCCATGGAAATGTGCTCCCATTTCCATTCCTGCACTGCTAAGGGTTTGAGTAACCCTGGTGGCTTCTGATGTTCTGTCTTAACCTGCTGACAAGTTAAACAATGAGCCACGAACTCTGCAACATCCTTCTTGAGTCCATGCCACCAATAATGTCTTTTTAAGTCATGATACATTTTTGTGCTACCCGGATGAATGGAGAGCTTGCTCTGATGTACCTCTATCAGTAATTCTTTTCTGCAGCTTCTTGGCACATAAATTCTACCCCGGAACATAAGACCCTGTCCTGGTCGTAATTCCCAATCCGGTACAACCTCGCCAATAGACATCTTAGCCCATGTCCCTGCCATTTCCGGATCTGTTCGCTGCTCCTGTTCAATCTTTGTAACCATGTTGGATCGTATGATCAAATTGTACATACTCCCATGGTTTGTGATGTATAGATTAAACTCACGAATGGAATTCAACATCTCCCATTCGGTCCTGATCAAACATGCCACTGATGCATGAGACATGCGGCTGAGAGCATCCGCCACTTTGTTGGCCTTTCCCGGATGATATCGGAGCGCAAATTCATAGTCCGCCAGATATTCCATCCATCTGCGTTGCCTCAGGTTGAGCTCTTTCTGATCAAATAAATACTTCAAGCTTTTGTGATCTGAAAATACTTCAAACTTCTCCCCATATAGATAGTGTCTCCAGCTTTTGAGAGCGAAGACCACCGCAGCTAATTCTAGATCATGTGTGGGGTAGAGGCGTTCATGTATCTTTAGTTGTCTTGAACCATATGCCACCACCCGATCACGTTGCATGAGTGAACATCCCAGTCCCTCTCCTGATGCATCACATTGTACTTCATAACCTTTGCCTCTTTCCGGTAAAACTAGAATAGGAGCAGTTGTAAGTCTCTCTTTCAGCTCCTCAAATCTCTGATTGCACAACTCTGACCATTCATGTTTGACTCCTTTCTGCGTGAGTCGAGTCAATGGGGATGCAATTTTGGAGAAGTCCATGATAAACTTCCTATAATATCCAGCCAAACCCAGAAAACTACGGATTTCAGTGACATTCTTTGGTGCTTTCCACTCACTTACTGCTGCCACCTTAGCCGGATCAACGGCTATACCATCTGCTGTTATAACATGCCCCAAGAATTTGACCTCAGGTAGCCAAAATTCGCATTTGCTTGCTTTAGCATACAACTGGTTTTGTCTCAAGGTGTTCAATACTATTCGTAGATGCTCAGCATGATCCTCCTGACTTTTGGAATAGATCAGGATATCGTCAATGAACACTATAACAAACCGATCCAGATATGGACAGAATATTCTGTTCATTAAGTCCATGAACACAGCCGGTGCGTTGGTAAACCCAAATGGCATGACTACAAATTCAAATAGTCCATACCGTGTTCTGAAAGCTGTCTTCTCGATATCTTCCTCCCTGACCCGGATTTGATGATAACCGGACATCAGGTCAATCTTGGAAAAATGACTGGATCCCCTCAACTGATCGAATAAATCATCGATCCTGGGTAGAGGATACTTGTTCCGGACAGTTAGCTGATTCAACTTCCGATAGTCCACACACATTCTGAGTGAACCATCCTTCTTTTTCACGAACAACACTGGAGCTCCCCATGATGATGTGCTGGTCCGAATGCAACCTAGTCTGAGTAACTCATCAAGCTGCTTCTTCAACTCAGACATTTCTACTGGTGCCATCCGATAATGGGGTAGAGACACTGGTGAGGTACCAGGATACAGCTTGATCTCAAAATTGAGCTCCCTCATAGGCGGTATACCAGGGAGTTCTTTTGGAAAGACATCAACAAATTCTTTCACAATTGCTGGAGGTTCAGTGACTGGTGCTTTGTTGATGACAATATTGTTCAACACCAAATGATGCAACCCTTCCTGCAGTTTGCTTTGCTTGTCGGCACGAACTATATACTGTTTTCCCTCGGGTGACCAAAACGTCACTCTTCGGCGATAACAATCAATATTGGCTTCATAACCAGCCAACCAGTCCATGCCAAATATAATATCGTACTCAGTCATGCCGAGTACCAAATAATTGAACTCAAATCTGAGTCCAGCGAGTTCTGTATTTATGGTCGTGCATATGAGTCCCAAAGACGTGTCTCCGACAGGGGATACTACTGTGAGTGTGGTGGACAGCTTTTGTACTAGTGTTCCAGTAGCAGTTATAAAGGATGCAGATATAAAAGAGTGCGATGCTCCAGAATCAAACAATGCATAAGCATAAGAACTATTAACAACGGCCATACCTTGAATCACAGAATGATCCACATCCTCAGGAGGTTCCAGAGCAAATAGTCGTCCAGATCCGGTAGGATTAGGAGCCCGTCCCGCCTGATTATATGTCCTGCCTCCTCGGGAGTTAGCTGGCCTAGCTGGTGGACGGAAAGATCCTCTGGAATATGAGAGCCTATTGAGCTTTGGACAGTCTCTCTTGAAGTGACCCGGCTGATTACAGTGGAAACAGTTGTTCACCCCTCTGAATGACTGGGTGACTGATGCAGATGGGGAGGGCTGGTTGGGACGAAAGCTCCCCGCGGACCCAGTAGATGGTGAGGGTCTACTGAGGTTCGGACGGAACCTCTTATTGGGCTGAAACCCACCCCTCCCACTTGGAGCTCGACGATTGTCAAACCGCACTATTGCATTCAACTCCTGTTCTGCTATTGTGGCCTTCCTGACCACCTCAGCCAATGTGGTGCACTTAAATATGGTCACTTTGGCCTTGATGTTTGGTCGTAGACCCCTCTCAAACTTTCTTGCCTTGCGAAGTTCTGTGTCCACCATATAGAATGCATAAATGGATAAACTGAGAAATTCACGTTGATACTCTGCCACCGTCATAGAGCCCTGTACTAAGGACAAAAAAAGTTCCGTCTGTCGCTCCTTCTCCTCCTCCGGAAAGTAATGTTCCAGAAAGGTTGCTGAAAACTCATTCCATGTCATGGCCGTCCTCTCCCTAGCTGGTATGAGTTCCCTCTGCTTCTCCACCACCTCCCACCATTTACCGGCATCTTCTATCAATTGTGAAGTAGCCAGTAAAATCCTGTCAGCATGACTCGAGATCTTAAGTAATTTTAAGATCTGAGTGATCTTCTTCAGCCAATGCTTGGCTCCGACAGCCCCTTCCTTCCCTTTGAAGTAGGGAGGACGCTGTTGTTGAAATTCTCGTGCCATACTCCGGTCACTGGCATCCCTGGAACTTTCACTCCCATTCATATGTTGCTGGAGTACAGAGGTTACCACTGCTTGGACTAAGCCCTGAAGCTCAGGCGGCACATGCGGTATATGTACACCACTGTTCCCTTCTCCCTCCTTCCGTGATGCATTCTCACTCCCCTTCTCTTCCCTCCAAGAGTGCTGTGATTCTTCCCCATTGTGAGACTTTTCATGAACAGCTTGCTCCTCATCAGGTTGGGTTACCTCTTTCTCATGTATAGATGGCTCCTTCTCATGCACAGATTTTTCGTGTTGTGATAATACTTTCTCATGTTGCGTGATTTGCAACACCTTTTCCTTCCCTTTCTGGTTCTAAGGGATCCTTTTCTTTGGAGCCATTTCCCTAAGTCATAAAACATTATTGACTTAGTTTCCTCATACAGTTTGTACTTTTCACAATTTTGGGGAGATTTCCAAATAAGCAAACTTGGTTTTCTATTTGTTTTTGTGGGGGAAGTCTCTAAATTCCCTATGTTTGTTTTTCTCAATTGGGAAGTATTGGGGAATGTATATCCTATTTTGCTACGTTTGATAGATCAATTATAATAATGTACTTTTGCTATCTTTCACTGTTGTTCTCAGATTGATTTGTTCAATCTGAGTCCACGAAGTAAATTAATCCGGCCCCCAGTCAGCGGACTCCGAAGAGTCGGTCAGTTGGGATTCTTATCCGTCAGTGAGACATGAAACCGTCTTAATCTTACTTCGGAAGATTCAACTTCCCGTTTCACTCTGATACCAACTGTAACACCCCGCCCTTTTCATTCTAATTTTCAAAGTTTATTTTTTTTTTTAAAATATAATAATCATGTGATCGGGGCGGAGTGTCACGACGCGAGTTAAGTTCGGATCTCTAAATCCGACCCTTAACTGGCCAAGCCCATGTGCGTATGAACTAAGTCCATAAAACTGATCCGCACATGGTATATATATAACTTGCGGAATTAACTTAGTCTTATTCTAACTGAGGTTATAATAGAACCTATGACTATTCCATTTTTTTTCAATATTAGATAGCAAATTACATAATCTTATTCTCCAAAATTACTAACTAATATTAATCTACTATTCAATCCAACCATCCAAAATAAACTAATCCACAGCATCTACTTATCTACTTATTACATGCCAACAAATCTAGTTACCAAATTACATTGTCCACATAATTCAAATAACACATCCATGAATAGTCCATTCAAAATCATTCAAACCGGCCAAGTTTCCGTGCTTGGTCCTCTTCTCCAACCACATTCTTTCCTTTCCCTGCATCATCCACTAAGGATATAGATAGGGCGTTAGATCAACGCGCCCAGCAGTGTTTCCGAATAGGGCTACCACATGGTTAGTTAAAACATGCAAATAATATCATAATAATACATGTGAGACAAAATTCCATAAAATCATGCTATGTATGAAATGAACATGTAATGAGTCCCACCCATCACCATTCAACACAGCCATCACTTGACGGGATTCTCATCGTCAAGGTAACCCACAGTGGTCTTTCGGAAGCCCCGACGGAGTGTGGCCTCCGGATTCCTCCTGATGGGATTCTCATCATCAGGGTACCCCACAGTGGTCTTTCGGACGCCCCGACGGAGTGTGGCCTCCGGTTACAACACCATCATCCCATGCCATGCATGAGATGTCTATGCATATATATCATTTAGAAACATAACTTTACAATCATATAAGTTATCGAAATCAACATAAAACAGCATATTAAATAGTGGTTACAATAAAGGTAGGAAACCTACTAAGAATCCCTTCAGTAACTGATCTTTCTTTCGCGTCACCCGATCACAACTCGCACGTCGTTCGACTTCCGGTACCTTATCCATATACCAATCAGCAAGTCATAACATCATTTACTTATTCAAGCACATCTACGACCCATCCGCATCATGTGGGGTTCGACCATGCCCTTTGGCCGAACATCACCAACTTAGTATTTAACTTCCTACTTTATTTAATCAACTCTTAAACACTTAACCCTTTTAAAATGACATGGTTCAGTCCTATGTTGGCCAACCAATAATCAGCAAGTTAAACTTCCATAAATCACATCAAACACCATATTTTATATGGTTTAAAACTCACCAACTTCATCAAAACTAACATGGGGTTCGGCCATCCAAAGTGGCCGAACCCTATGTCCATGTCTTGGTCCTTATGTATATGTTTTAAATCCTCATTTAGACAAGTATTAATCAGTATATTACTACTGCATTTTTACCTCTCAAAACCATAGAAATAAGTTAATCACTTTGTCCGAATGACCACAACATTTTATGGGATTCGGCCATCCAAGATGGCCGATCCAAATGGTCCATAATATCAATTTAAATCTACTGTTTAAACCCATATTAACTTCAGTCTTCTTGTCATTCAGATCCATGTTTATCATCCCTTCTATAACATGTATTTGATTCTTAAATAAAAACCCAAAACAGTCCACCAAAGTTCTATGGTTCCCATGTTTCAAACACCTTAAAACCAACCATCATTTGCATGGGGTTCGGCCCTCCATAGTGGCCGAACCCAATGGCTATGTTTACTGTTTTTAAACCTCATATAAACATGTATAAACAGTATATTAAATCAGGTTTTAACTCTCAAAGAAATCATCCAAAACAGTCCATAAAAAGTCTATGGTTTACATGTTTTTCCAACATGAAACCAACATTCTTTTACATGGGGTTCGGCCCTCCATGGTGGCCGAACCCAATGGCTATGTTTACTGTTTTTAAACCTCATATAAACATGTATAAACAGTATATTAATATCAGGTTTTAACTCTCAAAGAAATCATCCAAAAACCAACACCATATCATGGGATTCGGCCATCCAAGATGGCCGATCCCCATGGTCCATCTTTTCCAATTTTACTCCACTGATTAGACCACATATCTTCAGCCTTTTCTGATATTCAAACCCATGTTTTAACCCTCTTTAAGCATGTATTTTAAATCTTAATAAAATATGTAAAAACAGTCCACAAATGGATGGTTTTAAATTTCAAAAACCATAACCATTAACTAATTCTTTTCATGGGGTTCGGCCACCCAAAGTGGCCGAACCCAATGGTTCATTTCATTTCTTTTTGACACCTTCTTCTATGGTTTAGACCCTTGTCAAATTCGGCCATGGTATGGCCAAATTATAACATGCAAATCCATGTTTTCAATCTTTCCAAAGCATGTATCTTAGACCTCTAAAATCGGTCCTATTCTTGCATGGTTTAATCCTTACAAAACCATCAACACTAACCATAAAATTCCATGGGGTTCGGCCATCCAAAGTGGCCAAACCCTATGTCCATGCTTTCCATCTAATTGAGCATAAAGGAATCATATTTTAACCCTTTGATAGATTTGACCATCACATGGCCAAATCATGTCTTATTTTACCCATTTTATTAACCATTAATCAATGGGAAAAAACTTACCACTTTCCTTTGCCTTTTGCTCTTGACTTTTAATCCTTGTTTCCTTAACTCCTTGCTGATTGTATGCTTGAATATTTGGTACCAAAAGCCTCTGCTGTTCCAGCCAAGAACACCAATTGAAGAGAGGGAGAAAGAGATGGGAACAATTGGGTTTCCTTTGACAAAAACGGCCAACCATGGGTGTTTGTTGTTCTTTTGTAGTTCAGCCCCAAAAACCTCTCAATTCCTCATAACTTCTTGCTCAAAACGGTGGGCATTGGGTGCCATCCAAGGCACCCCTTGGCAGCTACCAATACAGCCATTCAAATTGTAACACCCCGCCCTTTTCACTCTAATTTTCAGAGTTTATTTTTTTTTTTTAAATATAATAATAATCAACAAGTGATTGGGGCGGAATGTCACGACGCGAGTTAAGTTCGGATCTCTAAATCCGACCCTTAACTGGCCAAGCCCATGTGCATATGAACTAAGTCCATAAAACTGATCCGCACATGGTATATTTATAACTTGCGGAATTAACTTAGTCTAGATCTAACTGAGGTTATAATAGAACCTATGATTAATCCAATTTCCCTTTTTTAGATAGCAAAGTACATAACTTATTTTCCAAATCACTAATCGATCTTAACTAATCGTTTAATCCAAACATCCAACATAAAACAAACCATAGCATCTAATTAACTACATTATTACATGCCCGCACATCTAGCTAACAAATTACATTGTCCAAATAAATAAACTACCAAGTCCATCAACAATCCATTCACAGTCCATTCCAATCATTCAAAACGCCCAAGTTTTCGTGCTTGGTCCTCTTCTCTAACCACGTTCTTCCCTTTCCCTGCATCATCCACTAAGGATATAGATAGGGCGTTAGATCAACGCGCCCAGTAGTATTTCCGAATAGGGCTACCACTTGGTTAGTCAAACATACAAATAATATAATGATAGTACATGTGTAACAAAATTCAATAAAAACATGCTATGTATGAAATGAACATGTAATGAGTCCCACCCATCACCATTCTACATAGACATCACTTGACGGGATTCTCATCGTCAAGGTAACCCACAGTGGTCTTTCGGACGCCCCGACGGAGTGTGGCCTCCGGATTCCTCCTGATGGGATTCTCATCATCAGGGTACCCCACAGTGGTCTTTCGGACGCCCCGATAGAGTGTGGCCTCCGGTTACAACACCATCATCCCATGCCATGCATGAGATGTCTATGCAAACATGCCATTTGTAAATATAACATTTGATTCAAATAACTTATTCAAAAACCATAAAACAGCAAATAAGTTATGTGGTTACAACAAGGTAGGAAACCTACAATAGTTTACTTTGTTCGATCCTTCCTTTGGACAGTCTTCCGATCACGGCTCGCTCACCGTTCTAAAAATCCGAATACCCTATGTACATGGCAGCAAATTAATCATTTATCCACCTAATTTCCAGCAAAGCTTAATGTTACAAGAACCACCTAGTGGGGTTCGGCCAAAGCCATAGCCGAACCTCACCCATTAAAACTTTGGTCATTCATTTATTTAATTAAAACCTATCTAATTACCCAAACTTCTAAATGAACCTTGATAGGGTTCGGCCATACATTATGGCTGAACCTTACCACTTTGGTTTTAACCCATTTATCCCATCATATGATCATTTTATTTTGATCATTTCAGCCATAATTACGATTGTGCCATTGAGACCAACCTTTGCTCTAAATTAACTAACTTTCATCACCAACATAAAACCATCTTTAGTGGGGTTCGGCCATACACACGGCTGAACCTCACCACTTAATTTGATCCTTCGTAAACCTTCCATATCTTCATATAAATCAACCATTATGTCCCACAATTACCATTAGTGGGGTTCAGCCATACACATGGCCGAACCTCACCAATGTGATTTTATGCTCAATTTCCATCATTCATATTGGCCGATTACTTACCCATACTAACTCCATAAACAACATATATTATTCTTAAATCAAAGCATATAAATAATACCTAATGTTTATCATAAACTTAACCCAATTATTCCACAAAACAGTCCATGAGTTTTCATGGTTTCCATGGTTTCCATGGGGTTCTCAACATGAAAACCAATATCATTTTACATGGGGTTCGGCCCTCTATCATGGCTGAACCCAATGATTACGTTTACTGTTTTTAAACCTCAATTATTCAGGTAATAACTGTATATCTAAATCAGGTTTTTAACCTTCAAACAACCATCCAAAATTAGCCCAATTTCATAGGGTTCTGCCATGCTTATTGGCCGAACACCATGAGATTAACTTTGAACATTTAGTCCTTCATCTTAGGTCTGAAATCAGCACCCAAATCCATGTTTTTAAACCATTCTAAAACATGTATTTACATCTTAAAATAATAACCCAAAACAGTCCACCAACTTCATGGTTTATATGTTTCAAATACATCAAAACCATACCATCATTTGCATGGGGTTCGGCCCTCCATGGTGGCCGAACCCTATGACCTTTGGTTTTGAATTTCTTAATCATTCATCTATGTCCAAAACAAACTTCCTTATTTATGTTTTAACCTTTTTAAAACACACACTTAAAATCATCTAAAAACAGTCCCATATTTGTATGGTTTTAATTTCCAAAAACCATCTAAATAAATCAATTATTTCCATGGGGTTTGGCCATCCAATGGGGCCGAACCCTATGGTGCATCTTTTATCTCATTCATGTACTTCCAACCAATATTTAACCTTTGTTAGATTCGGCCATCCAATGGCCGGATCATGATTTAAAAATTGTTCATCGAAAAACCTACCGTTTCCGCGACTCCTCCACTTGATCTTCCCTCCGGCTTGTTCCTTGTCCTTTCTTAGCCTCTCCTTCTTCTTGATTCCTTGATGATCAGGGACTGATTTAAACAACCAGCTGTTGTTCTTGGTAGAAAACGGCAAAGAGAGAAAGCGATAGAATTTTTTTGACTTTGGATGGAATACCTTGAGGCCAACTCTTTTGCTCAAGGTATGCTTTTGTCTTGGTGAAACAAATCAATCAAGGACTGATTTCATATCACTAACCAGCTGCTGCTCTTAGTGTTTGGGAAGATAAAAACGACCAAGAGAGAGAGATAGGGAGAGAAAAAAACTGAAACATCTTTGGCTAAATTTCAATCAGCCCAAGTGATCTCTTTGGTACCCAAAAATTGTAACTCCTAATGCATTTATCTTCAACTTTTATTTCCTTTGGGGGTTTCATCCTTGAGATGAAACCCTCCAACGTTTTTTAACCCTTGACCTTCCATCTAAGGTGGTTAATTCTCATGGTTCCAATGCATGTAACCATTTTAAATATAAAACCTTTATGTAACCTTTATTTTTTTAATACCTTCCTTGGGGGTTTCATCTTTGAGATGAACCTCCAAGGGTACCCAACGGCCTATGCATATCCTTTTAAATTGTTTGCATTCCCTCCTTCATCCATGCATTTGTAACTCTCAAAGCCATCACTCTCATATCTCCATGGTAGCCGTTACATGCATGAAATTGCTCATGCATGCAGCCAACGTCCCTAGCAACCCTTGTGACTTCAAAAAGTAACTCCCATTCAAAATGTAACTCCCATTTTATTCATCACCTAAATGGGGGTTACATGCATGGTAATGTCTCCCCATGCACCAACGTTTTTCCTTGCTCAAAATTGGAATTTAAAACACTTCCCCTCTCATTCACACACTTCACAATAAAAATACATATTCATCCAACTCATTTATTCAACTCACCCAACCTAAGTCATTCATTTAATTTAACTTAACTAATAAATTCAACTCAACTTAACCCATCATTCATTTCAACTCAAACCAAACTCAAGTAATTAATAAACTTAAATTAACTAAGCTTGAACTCAATCCATGGTTAATCATGCCATTCACGACCCATTGGGTCCCATCTAGCCATTTTGACCCATTTATCAAAATTTGACCCAAATATGATTCTTGACCCGTTTAAATTCATCTTATCCATTTATTTGTTTTGTAAACAAACTACCATTCTTTGGGTCTTCATTGAGCCCTTGACCCATTTAAATTCAAATAAATTTTATCACAATGGCAATTCCGTAAATATGAATATTTTCATATAAAATGATAACTTTGAAATTCCAGGGTGTTACACAAATCCCCAAGCAACCCACCTCTAACCCATGCACTTATATTTAATATTTACCATGGAACTCACCAAAACAAGTCCCCAACGTGTGGGACTTGTTTTGGTTGGGTTGAGGCCAGCCAACCTCTTCAACTTACCCTTAAACTCACTGATTTACAGTCCCTTGAATTTCCATTTTGACTCACCCAACTCAAGGTATTTTTATTCCAACCCAACTCATCACATTTAATGCATTTCATTTAATGCACATGAGTTAACTCACCTTTTGATTTAATTCCAACTCACCTCAGTCCCACTCAACTGATTTGACTCGTGTTTGAGCTCCCTTGAGGGTTCACACGGTCAACAATAGTCAACTCGACCCGTTGGGTCCACTTTTAGCTTCTTGACCCGTTTTTGACTCCATGACCCAAATATGGAATTTTGGTCATTTGTAAATGGTTTTCACACATGGATCAAGCCTACCCATTTCTTCTCCACTTGATTTCCAATCAAATAGGCTCAACCCCATTTAATTTAAATTTACAAAACAGTCAGATAATCCAATAAGACCCGATAGGTCCCATTTGGGCCCTTTGACCCATTTAGCCATTTTTGACCCAAATGCTGAAAATTACCCAACCAGTCAAACTTAACATTCATAATATGCTCATATGATTTTAATTTGAGCAATGGGTCCCACTATTTCCTTTATTCACATCACAAAATAATTAATTTAACAACTCAGGGGCATTTTGGTAATTTTCCATTTCATTGAGAAATTGGGGTGTTACAACTTCTACCCTAGTGGATGATACAGGAAAGGAAAAGGACGATGAACGTGATCGGAGCCAAGCATAGGAGCTTGGATATGTAATTGGATTATATTTTGTTTAAGTTACTCATGGACTTGTAATTTGAGTAGCTAGATTTCGGGCATGTAATAACTTAGATGATTTTGCTATGGTTTGAACGATTTGTTGGATATTTAAGTTAAGTTTAATTATGGTTAAAGACTTGAAGTACTTTGCTATCTAAAAAGGAATAGATCTAGGTTCTATTATAATCCGCAGTTTATGATTTAATCCGCATGTATATATTACTATGTGTGAACCGTATTCATGGACTTAGTCCATGCACACATAGAGTTGGCCAGTTAAGGGTCGGACTTTAGAAGTTCGGACTTAGCTCGCGTCGTGACGTCCCATTCTTTATCTCACTCTTTATTGAAAAAAAAAAAATTAGACTCTGAATTTCGGAAAGCATAGTGAAAAAGGGCGGGGCATTACAGCACCGATTCTGATATTTGGTCGCAAGCCTCACTCAAACTTCCGGGCCTTCTTATATTCAGTGTCCACCATATACAGAGCATAACATGATAGATGAAGGAATTCCTGATAATATTCCGCGACAGTCATGGTGCCCTAGACCAAGGCTATGAATGCCTGTGTCTGGCGCTCTTTCTCCTCTTCTGGAAAGTAATGGTCCAGAAACACCCCAACAAACTGATCCCATGTTATCTCTGCTCAATCTTCCTCTGGAATCTGCGCTTGTTGATGTTCAATAACCGTCTACCATTTGCTGGCATCATCTACCAGTTGTGAGGTAGCCAACAGTGTTCGGTCCTAATCATCGGTGATCTTGAGCAGCTTCAAGATCTTTGTAATATTTTCTATCTAGTTCTCCGCTCCTGCGGGTCCCTCATTCCCTTTGAAATAAGGGGGACACTGTTGTTGGAAATCTTTGATCATAGTTCGTTCTTGAGATTCATTGGAGATTGTGTCTCCATTGCCGTTTTGGTGTTGCTGTAGAACGGAGGTGACCACTGCCTATACTAAGCTCTATACCTCAAAAGGTACCTCAGGAATGTTCACACTGTCTTGTCCCTCCTCCTGATGTGGGTTCTGTCAAGTATTTCTTCTTCTTGGAGGCATTTTTCCTAAGTCATTGAAACATTGGTTGACTTAGTTTGCTAACAAGAACTTGTGTTCACATACTTTGATGTTATAATTGTTCAAATAATCATAGGGAGAGAAAAGTTCCGCTTAGTTCTCATATATATCATTTGTGTTCCTTTCTTGTGGAAATTTCCTAAGTGACATCTTGTATTTCTCATTTTGGGAAGATTTTCTAAGTATCACATGATGTTTCTTATTCGGGGGAGGAACTGCCTATTTCGCTATGTTTGATAAATCTACAATTTATAATGATTGTCTTTGCCTTGCTGTTGTTTTTCTCATCAAGTGTTATTCTCAGATTGAATGGTTACAGTTTGATACTCATCAAAGTAAATTAATCCGCCCCCCGTGCAGCAGACTTTGAAGAGTCGGTCAGTTGGAATTCTTATCTGTCACTGAGATATGATACCGTATTAATCTTAATTTGTGACATTCAACATTTCCGGTTTCGCTCTGATACAAACTGTAATGCCCCGCCCATTCTCACCTTCACAAAATCAGAGTATTTTTTTTGTAAAAAATAAGTGAGAAAGAGCGAGACGCCACAGAGCGAGACGCCACGAAGCGAGTCAAGCCGAGTTTCCAAAACCCTACCCTTAACTGGCCACCATCACCTGTGCATGGACCAAATCCACTAAAACATTTCACACGCTTTTCTAAATACTTGCGGAATTATTATATGAATAAGATACTATTCATATACTAGTTATTATAAGCAAGGAAAGCCAATCACCATATATTTACATGAAACTTAAATATTATCAAAACATAGCAAATAAGTCCAAATTATTACAATCCAAAATATAGTTCTCCCAATACATCATTGGAATTAAAACTGAGTAATTAAAATATAATCTTCCCAAGCTCCTATGCTTGGCTCCCTTCCGGTCCATCGCTCTTTTCATTACCAATCCCTATTCCATCATCTATAGGTAGAAGTAGGGCATTAGTCAACATGCCCAGTAGGTATTCCAATTAGGGTTATGGTACACAGGAATAATATAAATCAAGGTAGATACATCATAACGTATTTGTAAAACATCTCGTAAGTAGTAAAAATAATGCATGATGTCCATACCATAATCATGCTTAATTATGTGTCATGTCATGGGTGTCAATGCCAAATAATCTCTCACCCAATATCCATATCAAATCACGTCATAAATAAATATCAATGGTTTCCTTGATAAATCGTCATATCAAGGTTACTTGGCCAATTACGTCCGTAGTGTTTGTGGAGGCACCACCAGGTCATTGTATACCCATTCACGAATTAATCGGGATTACTGATGGAGTGTGGACTCCTCCCTTTGTGCAGGGTTTTGGGACCTTCCCAGGAGCTCTTTGGCCCAAATTGCGCCGTACCTATTTCTATCAACCCGGACAAGGCCAAATCTCAACAGTTCTCATAGCTTCATACAAGCTAATCTCAGGCCCAAGTCATGTCCTGACTGCTCAGAACTTGGCTTGTTGTTCATATATGTTCCCTCCCATGCCATGCATGAGGAAATGTATGCAAGAATGCCATTTCATTTAAAACATATCATATCATTTGAAAATCAGTTTATAAACATACACAATTTGTATAATCAAAGTAATCATCATATTTGTATAGTCAAGGTTTAAATTATGATTATATTAAGATTTTTGGTTTTTTAGAATTTTAGGTAGTTTTGCTAAAGGACTAGCAAAATTTGAGTTTTGGGGTATTTGTTGAACACTGAAATATTATATTTTTATCCTTGATTATTGGAGCAGTTAGCTCTCATATTTATATATATTGGTGCATTTAATGTTATTTTCTAGTTTTACAGAATAAAAAGGAGAATTCATGAAAGAAAACTAAAACAGTGGATAATTGCAAGTTTGGTGCTTAATTCGGAAGACCTGGATTTTTTATGATTAAATTCACTCCATTTTTAGGGTTTTCATTAAATTAGTTGGTCTAGATCTATCTATGAGAGTCTAGATTAAATCAATATTCTAGATTTTAAAGTGGTGAAGTTAATTATTAAATTTTGAAAGAGAAAACCTGCAATTCAAGAGGTAAATGCTGAAATTCAAGATTAATGGGCCAGAGATCCACTTCAATTGGGCCAAGCTAAGTTCCACAGGCTATCATTAAACTAGGCCACAAGCAGTCCATGCATATATCACAATTGGACTAGGCCAATGTGCACTCCAAAGTCCAACAAAGGCCCAAGTCCTCAAGCTCAAGTCCAAGGTCCACTGAAGGCCCATGTGCTTACTTATAGGTCCAAAACCCAAGTCCATAACCCATTCACATTCCCAAGCCTTGTCCATTTCCTTATCAATCCACAACATCCAATCTCCTCTCCAATGCAATCTTAACCACTCATTTTCATCCCTTAATCCTAACCATTCTCATGCATCAAAATTAGGTAAACCTTAGATCCACCTTCAAATCCAAACCATACATTCATAAAATTAGATCTAGGCCAACCAACCTATCCGTCATATAGATTAACCTTAGGATCACATATATTCATGCATCACCTATTCATCCATCCAATTAGATCATCCATCAATCATTTAAGCCGTTAGATCTTAGGACATTTTACCACAACCATCCACATCATTATGAAAACCCTAGAGCCTTCACATTCATCCATCACATACATAATTTTAACTAGATCTAGGCCATTCATCATATCATCTATTCATCTCCACCTTTGAATCCAAACACTCCATTAGATACCTTAACATATATATAATTTATTTTATCCAATGAACCTAGAACCATTAGAATTAACCCAATCCAATCTTAACCATCCATTCCCTAAACCCCTAAGTTAGAACAACTTGAAGCTCAAGCTAGCCTCCATCGCCCAGTCCTTGTCACCACCCTATCCATCCAACACACACTCCACATGATTTTTGCAACCTAAAACCCCTCCATGTACTTAGAATTTCACACCTAGTCAACCATCCATTCATCTCATATCTCAATCTCATCCATCCATCCATTCATCTCATATCTCAATCTCATCCATCCATTTACCATTGCATTAAACAAACCCTAATCCCATTAGCCATTTTCGAAAATCCCATGCCAAATCCAAATCCTAAAATCCCTTTCTCCTTGCTTGCACTCCACTCGAAGCCACCACACATCCCAAAATTCATGTATACCTTGTGTAAACCCGAACCTTTTGCAACTTAAAATCTCATCCACTCAATTCCAATGAGATTTAATCCAAGCCACTTATTTATCACTCAAACCCAGATTTAATTGTAGCAGTCCATTCCAACCTTGAGCCTATAAATAGAGCACTAAGCACACCATAGAGTTCAAATTTTACCTGGAGCTCAAGAGGACCTAAAGTTGGAGAAATACACTGAAGACAGGAGCATACTCGAAAATTACATGTGAGATTTATTTTATTTTGCAATTTATTTTTAAGTCTTTCATGTATTGAAATTCCATCTTATGTAAATTGAATTCTTCCATTTAATAAATAAAAAACATCCATTTTCAGATTCCTGAAAAGTCCGATTATTCATGATGACTTTTATTTTTCTTTTTAATTTTTAATTTATGTTCTTTATTTGATTAAAGTCTTAGGTTGTGAATGTTGAACATAGGATCAAACTTTAATTAGATCAAAGAGTATAGATTTTAATTAAAAGGTGTAAAATGAATTTTGAATTCTATGCGTTGAATTTCATATATAGGTTTCTTGTTTGTTTAATAATTTTGGGTGACAAGAAAATAATTCCATAACCACCTTTAAATTGTGCATTTATTTATTCTGTCATTTACATTATTTGTCAATTTATTTCCTGTCTTTAGTTAAATTAGTTACTTCACATGTTTGTTGTATAAAAATTGTTCAATATATTTTTTAATATGAATATTGTATATTTAATTTTTAACCTTTAATTTTTTAATTCATTGTATCAAAACTCTTTCTCTCAAGATTCTTTAATTAGGGTTGGAGTTATGATTTTTTGGTCTTAAAACAAGTAAATTTAGATTAAGATGAGACTACCATTATTCTTGTTTCACCAATTTAATAAAAAAACATGGATTTGATTTTCGACTTGTTAAATTTATAAGTTAGATAATAATGGTGTTAATTGTGACTTTCTAAGATCTAAATTAAAATTGTAATTCCATGTATTTGATTTCTTAAGATTACATATTTTAAAAGGTACTAATTTAATTTAAGCATATATTTTGTGGATTTCCTTTGGGTTCGACCTCGCACTCAATCGCTATACTATTAAATTCGTGCGCTTGTGAGATTATAAATGTAAAATTTTCACATCAACATCGAGTCAACTGTTTTTCAATTCCATGACATAGGTGAAACCTTGCCTCAGAAGATTGAAGCAAGAATAGAAGACTCAATGTGTGATGAGGATTGAATCAAGCACTCAAAAATGGAAGATCAAGTTGAAGATTCATTATCACCAAGTGTACACAAAGATAAATTGGCGATAGATGACTTTAGGTAGAACCCAACACCTTAGGATGTCCATGCCTAGGCTTAGATCTCACATCTGTTAAATCACAAGTAGCCTAGTGGTTCTTTGACACAAAATCAGAACATGGGCTTAAGTTTTCAAACCATTGATTTTACTGTCAGGATGACACATCGTGTTGGCGATATATCGCCAACGACAGGGGACGATCAATCGTGGTATAGCGATGCATCGTCTTGAAAATGAAGGTTCTAGTTTGGATTGGTTCGTCAAACACCAGTGGTCTCAGGTCGATTCAATCGTGATCACGATGTATCGCTGGGACAGGGCCGATTGAATCGTGACCAGTCGAACAGTTTGTCAAATTTTCATGCATTTTTTAATAGTGCAGTGGCAAAATCATAATTTTTGGAAATTTTCAAAACTGAAAATTATGTTTTTTGATTAAAAATTTATGAATTTGACCAATTGGGTATTTATTTTAAAGTCTTGTATTGTTTAAATATTGTTTTTTACTTAGACCACTTGGCCAAACATTCTACCTATCTTGGGAAACGTCTAGGTACTATGTGTTTCTGTAGGTGCCACATGCAAAGTAGGTTTATTCTCGGACTTTTGTCCTGAGGGGGTAAGCTTTAGAGTTGCGAACAGCCGTTTGGAACATCTCAGAGGCATGTGCACCTCGTACTTGTAGAACTTCTCCATCTGTAAACCTCTTCGTCTGTTTACCATCTGTGTGACGAATAGAGTGACTAACGTTGTGTTCTAAACTAGGCAAGTGCAACGGGTAGAATGATGTGTAACTTAGTTGTGGATAAACTGTTTTTCTATTTATTTGTTGGGCCAGTCTCAATACATTGTAGTATCGACCACCCATTGATAATACGATAGGGGCACTGAATTTTATTTTCTTTGTGCTTTGTATTTCGACTCTTCTTAGAATACCCTGTTTTCGGTGTTATTTTATTTTCTTACTCTTTGGTCATTTTTGGCTTTCACTTGAAAGCTGATTAGATAATTTAACGTGTATTATCGCAATCTCTGTCACCGAGCTTTTACTTTTTAAACATGTACTTGCACGTCTTGATTTCTTGTTTAAATAAAGGACTAAGAAGGAGAAAAAATAAGACAGATTCATATTCACGTTGTTATTATCATACATTTTATTTACTCAGTTTTAACGTTTTGACAGTTCGATCAAAACTCTCGCCAAAATGCGGTGAGGAGATTCAAGCACACCATGTTCTTTAAAATGCATTGCATATTTGTATTTAAAATCTAATATTCTATACCATTAGTCCTGCGGTAATAAATGGGGGTCCGTGGTTATTATATTGACGAAAAATATGTGAACGGGGCCAGTACGCGATACCTACATTGTTCACACATAACAGTATTGGATGTGTGTTTCTATATGTGAAATGTGAACATGAGAGTGTGCAGGATGCCAAGGCCTAGCCATCTTGAAGCGGAGTACAAAACCCACTTATGTGCATAGAGGCTGATTGGTTGTGATAGATCAATTTCCAACCCGTGGTTCCGATTAGAACATACGTATTTGTATACTTGTGTATATAACGATGTGTTGCAGGATTGATTTTATATTCACACGATGAATAGAGGGTAGACGTACCCGATTGGTGAGAATTGTAAAAAGGGACAATTGTAGTCTTCTCTGTGTTTTAAATTATAGTTGTTGCATGTTGTATTTTTTTATACCCGTTGGTGGGGTGTAAACTGATAATGATATGTTACTTTCAACATAATATAGTTTGATACAAACTGCTGACTTGTTGAGTATTGTGTATGATTCCATGTGGGTAGGCTTGGAATCCATGCTAGATGAGTGAGATATTATCATGATCACTTGAGATAAATTATGGGTTGAAGGGGGATTTAATCCATGAAATGATATGCTTGAGTGATGTGTTGTGCATATCATATCACCTCACTCACTATGTAAAGCACTAGGTTGTGAATAGTTACGACTATATGGGCGTACATATGGGTTGGGTGAAGCACTGAGCCAGAATTGGCCGGCAGTGTAGAAACATATTTACGGTCTAAGTATAAACCGTATATGTGAGACCCTGACCCTTGTTTAGAATAATGAGTAAATTTTAAGATTGGTAACCGTGCTTTGTGGTCGGTTAATATTAAAGAGTGTGGAAAGAGCTTCCCGAAAAGTTCAATTTTGACCCAATCTAAGTTCTTTTGCTTAGTGATCCAACTCGTTGAAGTTTGGAGGGAAAAATAGACATTTCATGTAACACCCCGGATTTTCAAGCTATGGATATATATATATATATATATATATATATATATATATATATATATATATATATATATGGAAATTGTCCATTTAATTTGTAAATTAATGGAGATGGATCTTAGATGGGTAAGGTGTTGGGTCAATTGCCCAATTAAGACCCAACAGATTGTGGATATAGTTCAATTGAAATAAATGGGTGAGTTTTATTTAATTGGGTCAAAGTTGTCAATTGGGCCAAAAGTCCAATTGGGACCCGATGGATCATATATGAGCTAGTTAGAAGTAAATGGGTAAGGTTTGATAATTGGGTCTAATAACCAATTAAGATACAAGACATGAGATCCACCTCATCAAGTGAGGTGGCATGGCTAAGTGGGACCCTAAATACTATATGGTTCATAGTCGGCTAAACCATGGTTGACTTGGTCAACCATGGGTGAGTTCAATAGAGTTGAGTTAATGAATGAGCTCAAGTGGGATAAATAATACTTGAAAGTGAATTCACATGAGTTGAGAATTTATTAATGTGAGTTCAAGTACTTGAGTTGGAAAATGAGTTCATTTAAGTTGAGTTGAATGGGAAGTCAATGGGACCTCCATTTTAATGAGTGGAGTTGGAAGATGGAGAGTCCCATCTCAATGGACACCATCATTATGAGGAAGGTGAAGGGTTGTGGTGGTTACACAAGCCTACACAAGGCATACACGTTGGAATGGTGGGAGTTTCATCTCATTGGATGAAACTCCAAAAGGATCTTTAATGAGGGAGATGAAGAGACATGGTGGTTATAAAGGGGTATCACCAAAGGACGCCACCCTTGGCCGACCCTCATTGATCAAGACAAGGAAGGTGGACGGTTTTGTTGTTGTTACACAAGGTAACCAAAGGCTACACGTTGGAACATGGTGGGTTTCCATCCCATGATGGAAGCCCAAGGGTCATATAGTTGGAGTGTTTCATCTCATGGGATGAAACCTCCAAATGGAACATTAAAGAGGGAGGTGAAAGATCATGGGAGTTACCAAGGGGTATCAACCAAAGGACACCACCCTTGGCTGATTTACATTGGGCAGCAAGAAGAATTCCTTGTTTTATCTCGCTCTCTCACTCAAGGCCGACCACTCTCAAAGGCAAAGGACTTAGAGTAGTTTTTGATCTCAAACTCTCTCTCTCTCTCTCTCAAACCTACACCCTTTGGCCGAACGATCTCTTTGGGTTTTCATTCAAGACCTCTCAAGCACTCTCGGCCAAGGATCAAGGAGGAAGAGGAGGCTAAGGAGGGAGAAGATTGGAAGAGCAAGAAGGAGTGAAAGAAACCGGAGGAGTCGCGGAATTAGTAAGTACTCGTTAAGATTGCATAGGTAAGAAAAATATGGTCAAGGACATGGTTCGGCCATGGCATGGCCGAACCCTAATCTTGTGATAGTTAAAGGACCTTATGCATGAACCATGTATGGAATGGTGAATGATCAAGGATCATGGTTTGGCCCTTGCATGGCCAAACCCTAAGTTTATGTATGAGAATCATCAAGGACAAAAAGGGGATTGATGAGATTCAGCCATGGTGTGTGGCTGAACCCCATCAAAATCTTGGATGCATGATTTTTTTTAAATGGAATTGATGAACCATAGGGTTATGCCATGTTGTATGGCCGAAACCCATGGAAAAACATCATTGCTTTAAATGGTGTTAAAGGTGGTTAACCCTATGGAGAAATATTGAATTGGTTACATGTCATTAGATCATGCAAGTAAGGAGGAATGTAATTGATTTTTTGAATGGTCTCAAAAGCTAAATGGTAAAGAACCATGAACCATGGGTTCGGCCATGTGTATGGCCGAACCCCATGGAGACATATTGTTGGACTTAGGTATTTTTGGACCATGGAAATGATGGGGAAATATTGGTAATGTTAATGGGTTTTTAAATATGGTAGAGGATGGTTTAAAATGATGAACCAAGTGTATAGTTAAATCCCTACGGAGGGACTCGTTTATGAACCTAAGATTGTGAATGATTTAAAGGGGAAGATGGAAACAAAGGACCATGGGTTCGGCCATGTGTATGGCCGAACCCCATGAACCATTTTAATGGGTCATGTGGAGATTTATACATGATTAAATGAATGAATGAATAAACTCAGAAGTTGAAGATTCATTTGTGGATCTATGTTTGGTTATGGATCATGTATGGATCTAAGTATGGGTAAGTAAATTAGGTGATTACCTATGGAAGGAAAGAATCCATGGCCGAACCCCATGGATCATGTTTTGGTTTTGGACATCCATAAATGGCCTAAGTGAATGATTGAATCATAGAAAATGTTTTATGGATTTAGGGATTCCATTAATGTAAAACTAATGGAATGATGTTGGGACTTAAGTCATGTAAAAATAAGCTAAGTAAGTAGCCATGGATGGATAATGGCAAAGATGTAAATAGGTGAAAATGATGGACCATGGGTTCGGCCATGGTGTATGGCCGAACCCCATGGGGAATGTTTTATGGATTTAAGGTGTTAATAAGGTTAGATGATTAACTTATAAGTCTTTGGTTTTATAAATCAAGGATGGCATGATCTTGGACTTAATTTAAAAGGTCAAAGGATTGAAAAGAAGGGCACAAAACCAAGATGGTGAGGTTCGGCCATGTTGTATGGCCGAACCCAACTAAGGTCTATTTTGTGGACTAAGTGTTTAAATGATTAACTTAGGGGTGATTGATTAATCAAAGGAAGGACTAAAACCTAGTGAGTGAGGTTCGGCCATGGTGTATGGCCGAACCCCACAAAGTTGTGTTTATGGATTTAGACTTAATTATAAATCAAATGGAATATGGGATTGATTGATTGACATGTTACAAGGTAACGGGACCTCACAAGGGGTGCACGATCGTGAGCGGTTGCCGAATTAAAACGCAAGGTCACCTTAGTGGTCATTGGTAGGATTCTACCTCTTTGAAATCATGGGACATGTAATATGATTTTAATTCATATTTTGATGAGTTGTTTTGTATAAGTGATATGTTTTCAAGTATGGGATTTTAAATGCTATGATTTGTATAATTGTATAGCATGTGGACATTTGCATCTCATGCATGGCATGGGAGGGAGGATATGTAACCGGAGACCACACTCCGTCGGGGCGTCCGTAAGGCAACTATGGGGGTACCTTGATGTGCATTTTCCATCAAGAGATAACTGGAGGCCACACTCCGTCGGGGCTTCCGAAAGACCACTGTGGGGATTCCTTGATGATGAGTTTTCCATCAAGAGGATACTATGTTTGTTTGATACCTTGATGAGGAGCTTTCCATCAAGAGGATGTTTTGTATGGCTGATGGGTGGGACTCATGGCATATGGCACCCATGGCATGGCATTGCATCAGCATGATTATGATCTCTATTATCATGCACTGTTGCTGGTTTTATCTGTATGATTGGATCTCTATTATCATATGATTTTGGATACGATGTTTTATAAGTATGGTATGATATATTATATCTGGATTTTTGCTACTAACCCATGTGTTGATCCTAATTGGAATACCTACTGGGCGCATTGTCTAACTCCCTACTTCTACCCTAGTTGATGACACAGGGAATGAACGGAACGAGGAACGAGATCGGAGCCAAGTTTAGGAGCTTGGATGATTAAGTTATTCATGGACTATGTATTTGAATAGCTAGCATTCAGGATTATAATAACGTAGACATATTTGCTATGGTTTGGATGGATAATATTGGATATTTAACTTATGGTAATTATTATTATGTGATGGATGTCCTTGCTATAAAAAATGGAATAGAATTGTTATTCTATTATTATTTTCGCATTTATAATTATTCCGTATGTTAACTTGAGCACGTGTGAACCGTTTTAATGGATTTGGTCCACGCACACGTATGGTTGGCCAGTTAAGGGTCGTGCTTTGGAAGCTCGAACTTAGCTTACGTCGTGGCGTCCCACTCTCTCTCACTCTTTATTTTTTTTAAAAATAGACTCTGATTTTCGGAAAGCGAGTGAAAAAGGGCGGGCATTACATTTCACAACGTACTTTGTTTTATATGGGAAAATCATGAATAGTGTCTTGAAAACTACCGAATGTATGAGACCACTCTTTTGACGTAGTCAGACCTTCAAATTTGTACACTCTATGTTTTTAAGTATTGCACTCACTGGTATTCCAGATTTTTCGACGATTTCCCAAGATTTGATTTTTAAGCGAGTATTATAAAAAAATTCTACAAAACCCCAATTTTTTGAATACCAGTTGTTCCAAAAAATTACAAAAACTAATAGTATACAATCTATATTTTGTCAAAATCTTTGGCATTTTTATACTTTCGGTTTGACATTTTGAATGTCCATAAGTGGATGTCAAAACTCTGAATATGTACGGACGTCCATTTATCAAGATATTAGTTTTTGTTAAAATAATGGAATTTTTAGATTAAAAAAAAAAATATGACATTACCACCCTATGTAACCCCATGTTCTCAACCCAACCGTGGTGTTGGATTTTGTTAGTGGATTTTCTAGACCTACATAATTTTTTAGTTCTTAAACTTTAAGATAAAGTAATATTTTATGACTAACTGAAAAAGAAAAATAGAAGAAAATAGGAAACTGTTAACCTCAAATCCACCATACACCTTCTATCTCAAATCGACAGCTAGGGTGATCCAGGTGTTGAAACTGAAAACTCTATAAATAGGAGCAATGAGATTGAGTTTAAAAAACAATCCATCGTTCTCTGCTATCTCAGTTTTTTCTTCTTCTTCTATTAAAAAATTATTGGTTTTAGTTTTGGTTTTCTACTTTCTGCAACTTCAACTTCAACACTCAGCAACAACACCTTGTGTTGATTTTCCTGAGGCTTTTGGTATGATTTCTGAAAGTTCCTGGTGCTAGAACAAGATTGTCGACAAAGAGAAGAGAGAGAAGGGGGGGGGGGGGGGTTCATAGGACAATCCCCAATTTTAATGGTCTTCACAAATTCCTTGATTAATTAAAATGAATGCAGCATAATAAACAAGATTAATCAAGAGAGATGTGTTGTGTGATAACAAGAGTGTACAAGTAATAGTTCAATCACACAATCAAACAAAACCCCCAATGTATAGTGGTTTAAAGTAAACCCCTCTTACATCCACTGCTGGACTCATCCACTCTTGGGTTATCCTAAATTCACTAGGTAAGGGAATTACGCCCTCACAAATGGAGTAGGAATTTCTTCTACACAATAAAGTGGGAATTTCACCCACACAATCCCACCTAATTTTGAAATGTTCGACCACCTTGGTGTAACCCTTATTCCTCTATTTTTTATATTGATCCAAGCACCTTGTTTTAATCCACTTCACAAGATGAAATGTGTTGATGTTCAAATTTTACATTTATAAATCTCGGAAGCGCACAAACCATTTAGTATAGCGTTATGAGTGCGAGGTCGATCCGACAAGGAACAAGCGAGATATATGCAAAAACAAATATATGATTTTGAAATGTTATGTTTTTAGAGAATGTAGATCTTAAAGTAGTCTAATCCCAAAAAATCAATTTTATTCTCATGAATATATCTCTAAGTTAACAAAACTTTAGTTCTAATAAATAGACCTAGAAATTAAAACATTAATTAAATCCTATTAAGATAATGAATTAATATAGAATTTATAAATAATCTCTCACCCAAATTTAAGAAAACAAATTTTAATTCCAATTTGATGAAATTTCGAACTAGTTAACACATCTTTGTGTGGGTGGTTGGAATACAAGAAATACATAATAAATAAAATAAATAAACAAGCAAAGAGAAATAAACAAAGGAAATAAATTGAACAACAAATATACAACAAACAAATAACATAACAAAATAAAGTAAGTAATGGAAATAAATTGACAATTAAAGTAAACGAAATAACAAAGCAATGGATAATTTAAAGGTGGTTGTTGCAAAAGATCATTCATCACCCAAAATAAATAAATAAATATAAAATCTAGATCTAAAATTCGCGTAAAATTCCATATTTCAATTCATGTTATTATAAAAATTAAAATTCATAAACTTTAATTTAAATAACCGAACCGTAGTAACTTGGATTCAACACTTACAACCAAAGTTCTAATTATTTCATGTCCAGTTAAATAAATAAAAAACACAAACACTAAATTAAATCAAAACAATCATAAGAGAAATCTAAAAATTGGATGTTTTAGGATTCTAAAGGAATATCTTATATTTATTTCATGAAAAAATTAAAGCACAAGATTTTTGGGAAAATAAATTACAAGAAATACAATTAAAAATAAAAATTACAATATGATTGCTCGCTTGTAAAATTGTGTAGGATCTTTGTCCTCTTGCTTTTCCTCCAATCTTTGGTTCTCTTGAGCTCTTGATCAAAGTCGAGTTTGGCATTGGGTTAATGGGGTATTTATAGAACTTGGGATTGGAATGAAAGGTAGAGATTAAATCTTGGTTTAAGTTAATGCATGGATGGCTAAGATTGGATCTAACTAAAGGTGGATGGATGTGATTTAAAATAGAAAAGGCTAGGGCAAACATAGGTGTACACCAATTTATGAGAGGGTGACTTCGTGACTAAGCAAAGGTGGAGAGAAATGAGGGATTCTTAAAAAATATAGGACATGGCCAAATTTTATATGTGTGTTTTAGGGTTTTGGGCAATGCAATGCAATGAGTATGAATGGCTAGGATTGAAAATTTAAATGGATGAATGGTTGGATGATGAGTGAAGACATAGAGCGTTGACTACATAGAAAATTCGAATGAAGTGGAAAAGGATATAGGAAAGTCGTGTATGGCATGGAATTGAGGTGGAAAAATTGCTTGGATGGAGTTTGGGTTGGAGAAAATCATGCTTGAAAATGGGATTGTCTTGGAAATCAAGTTAACCTAGATCTAGGGTATTATGAGATGAATGGCTATGGTTTAATGGCTCTAAATCTAATGGCTTAACTAATGGATCGATGATCTAAACTTATGAATGATGAAATGATGCATGAATGATTATGATTCTAAAGTTAATCTACGTGATGGATGGATTGGATGAGCAAGATCTAAAATTATGAATATAAGGATTGGATTTGGTAGGTGGCACTAGGGTTTTTGGAAGCTTAAGAAATGATATGAATGGTTTGATTTAAAAGATGATAAATGGATGGTATGGATGATAGGTGCATGGACAAGGCTTTGGCGTGTGGACTTATGGTTTACAATGTAAAATTCGAATATGGATCATAGAGCAATTGGATTTGAACTTCGACTTCTTAGACTTTGACTGGATCAAATGGACTTGGGCTTCTTGGACTTTGACTTCACATTAGCCTAGCTCACTTTATAATATGAGCATAGATCACTGGAGCTTGGCCCAATGCTTGACATTGAAACATAGCTTGGCCCATTTGAAGTGGACCTCTGGCCTATGGACTTGACATTCAAACTATTGTTCTCTTCCAGCCTCTTTTATTGCAGATTCTCTTTTCTAGAATTAAATAATTAATCATCTACTTAAAATCTAAAATATTGAATTAATATAGACTCTCATAAATGGATCCAAATTAATCAATTTACATTGAAAATCCTAAAAGTGGTATAAATTAATTATTAAATTCTAGATCTTCCAAATTAAGATTAATTCTTACAATAATCCACTGATTAATGACTGTTTCTTGTATTTCCCAAATTTTATCTACAAAATTAGAAAATTGCATTAACTGCATCTTTTATTTACAAAATAAAGGCTAACTAATCTAAAATTGAAGGGCAAAAATGTCATTTTTCTGGACTCAACAATATGAATTTTAAACACAACAAGAAGCACTTGCCTTTTTAGCTCACTTGATGTAGATATTGTGCTTCTTGGTGATCTCTTCTAGCTGAATCCTTTGTTGATGAAGTTCACCGATGTATGCACAATCACATCTAGGAAGAGGTTCTAGGATATGTGATTTTCCTATGGAATCCTAGATCTGGTTTTTCTCTTTTTCTCAATCTCAATCAAGGTATTGATTGGATTTCAAATGATTCACCATTGTAAAGTGTTTAGTTAGAGGTTGGGATTCTCAAGTAAAGCCTTAAGATTTTCCATGTGTGAGGTTGCAAATAAACTCAACAAAGTCTGGAGTTTAAATAGGCAAACTAGAAATATTCCCAACAGCTAATCGGGATGGGTTGTGGCCTGCGATGGGTCGTGGCTATTCAATTTTGCCTCCCAACAATATGACCGTTACACATTTAATGCACCATGTTGATGTTTTAAATTTGTAAATCTCGCAAATGCATGAACCATTCATAGTATAATGTTGTGAGAGCGAGGTCGAACCCACTGGAAAGCCTCAAAGTATATGAATTTAAATTTATGTCCTCTAAAAAAGATTTTTTTAAAAAATTGAATCATTTTATGAGTCACTTATCTAACTTGGAAAATCAGCAAATAAAACGTGTAATTTCTTATTCTTACATGGTGAATTAAATTTTAACCTTAATCATGATTAGAATTTCAAGTTTCAAACTTATTTAACACATCTTCCTGTAACGCCCCGCCCTTTTTCACTCGCTAAGCTTTCCGAAAATCAGAGTCTATTTTTTTTATATAATAGAAGAGTGAGCAAGAGCGGTACGTCATGACGCGATCTAAGTCTGAACTTCTAAAGTCCGACCCTTAACTGGCCAACCCTATGTGTGCATGGACTAAGTCCATGAAAACGGTTCACACATAACAATATAAACATGCAGAATTATAATAGAACCTAGTTCTATTCCATTGTAGATAGCAAAGTACGTCAAGTCTTTAATCATAATTAACATAACATAATTATCCAAATAAACATCCAACCATAGCAAATTATCTAAATTATTACATGCCCGAAGTCTAGTTACTTAAATTACAAGTCCATAAGTAACTTAATCAAAATATAAACTAAATGCATCCAAGCTCCTATGCTTGGCCTTTTTCGTGTTCATCGTTCCCCTCGTTTCCTGTCCTAGTAGGTATTCCACTTAGGGCTAACACATGATTAGTAGAAAGCATATATAATAATATCATAATGTCAAAAACCATATAAATCATGCCATGTCATGATGTCAAATGCAATGAGTCCCATCCATCACAAGTACATATGAGTACCCCCACATAGGTCTTTCGGACTCCCCGACGGAGTGTGGCCCCTCCGATTTCTTCTTGACGGAAAAGCACATCAAGGTATCCCACATAGGTTTTTCGGACGGCCCGACGGAGTGTGGCCCCTCCGGTTACATATCCTTCACCCCATGCCATGCATGAGATGCTAATGAAACACATGCTATTTTATATTGTAAATATAGCATTAAAACTCACAATTTGAAGCATAACTTTTACAACATAAATTCATCAAATTAAGATAAAAACATTGTACATAAACCCATGGTTTCAAAGAGGTGGAATCCTACCAAAGACCACTAATGTGTCCTTGCGCTTTCGTCCGGTAACCGTTCACGATCGTACACACCTTGTGAGATCCTGTTACCTTATAATACATCAATCAATTAAAACCATGTCCCATTTGATTTACATTTAATGTCCAAGTCCCTACATACAACCTTGTGGGGCTCGGCCATACAACATGGCCGAACCTGACTTTCTTATTTTGGTGCATTTCTTATAGTCCTTTGATCATTAATTTAAAACAAAGATCATACTACCCTTGATTCATACATTTAATCAATTATACCATAATTATTTAGCAATGATAAAACTCTAAGTCCACCAAACCTTCCCCATGGGGTTACGGCCACACACCATGGCCGAACCCATGGTCTATCATTTTCACATGCATTTACATCCTTGCCATTGTTTCCATCACCTCATGTTTTAGGTCCAAAATTGATCCATTACATAAATAAAACTCTAATCATTCCCTTCATCCCTTGGTTTGGTGAACCATTCATTTAAATTATACAAGGACCCACAAATGACCCATTAACAAGTTCATGGCGTTCGGCCACACACCATGGCCGAACCTTGATGTGTCATTACTAATTTCTCCTTTAAATGGTTCGCCATCTTAGGTCCATAAACATTAGTCTATACTTACATCCTCCAATTAATCCTTCATTCATTTAAAATTACATAGACATAATATCTATAAGATTGCTTCATGGGGTTCGGCCATACACATGGCTGAACCCATGATGTCTAAATTCCAATTATATCAATTTCCATCCTTGAATCCATAAATCAAGGTTCCTTCCTTTTTGATCAAAAAGTCCATCACTAAAACCTTTCTAAACTAATAACCATCTTCCATGGGGTTCGGCCATACACCATGGCCGAACCCTATGGTTTATAATCTTCTCTTTGACAATCATTAATCATTGATCTCCCATTTAATCAATCGCCATATTAAATCCATCTATATTTTTCCATGGGGTTCAGCCATACACCATGGCCGAACCCATGATCCATGATTCTTATCCATTTTAAACCCTTTAACATCATCAACATTCATCTATGATCTTCCATCATTTAAACCCATTATAATTCACTAATATCCTTTCCATGGGGTTCGGCCATACAACATGGCCGAACCCTATGGTTCATCATTCCATTACAATACCATATTTATTCCCTCAATTTTCTTCCATGGGGTTCGGCGATACACCATGGCCGAACCCTATGGTTCCTTTCTTTAAACAAATTTATCAAAATACCTACCAGTTCCGTGACTTCTCCGGTTTTCCTTCTCTCCGACCTGTTCTTCCGATCATTTTCTTCCTTCTACTTGATCTTTTACACTTGCTGGCTGCCCTCTCCTTTTCTTGATATGTCGTGCGTCCCTTGTGTCTCTCTTTTATAAAACTTCCAATCGGTTCCATCTTAGAAGGTGCCGTGCGCCCCTTTGATTTAGCACTTGCCTTAGTGTTGCTCTTAACAAGGAAAGAACCCCTTTTAGAGATACTCTAACACATGCGTATATCTCCTTTGCACGGCCAAAGATCTTTTATTTAATCTTAGACATCTTCTTTATTTGGATTAGGCAATCAGATGTCATTGCCTAATCCCAACCCATCCATGCGTGTGTGTCATCTTAGGACAATCCTAAAATCTTTCCATGTTCACTCCATGTGCATGCCACTTAATCTAGATCCCTTATTTATAGATATATTGCATTATCATTTTAATTCAGCCCCATTTAATTTAAATTGAACTCACTTGGTGGTCAACCAAGTTAACCATGACCCATTGGGTCCTAATTGAGAATTTTGACCCAAATAGCAACATTGACCCAATTAAATGTGCCTTACCCATTTACTTTAAATTGAAGCTTATACCATAACCGTTGGGTCCTAATTGGGCCATTGACCCAACACCTTACCCATCTAAGGTTCATATTTTTTTAATTCACAATTAAAATGGCAAATTCCGTAAATATTAATAACATGGAATTCCGAAGTGTTACAATACAACCCTCTTTTTAAAATTTTCGTCCCGAAAATCGATTGAAGTAGGGTTTCAAACATTTACATAAATAGCTCAGGATGAGCTGTTCTCATTTCCGACTCGAGTTCCCAAGTGGCTTCCTCAATGCCATGTCGATCCCATACCACCTTGACAAATTGGATCGCTTGGTTCCGTAATACCCTTTGTTCTGTGTCCACCACTCGGACAGGTTTTTCAACGTATGTCACGTCGCTTTGGACATCTATGTCTTGTATATTCAGTACATGAGAGGGATCATAATTGTACTTGCTCAACATCAATATATGGAATACATCGTGCAAAGATGCCAACTGTGAAGGAGTACCAATTCGTAAGCCACGTCCCCCATCCTTCTTATGATTGAAAACAGTCCCACATATATTGGCGACAATTTCCCCTTCTTTCCAAATCTCATGTGTCCCTTCCGTGGCGAGACTTTCAGGAACACCATGTCCCCCACTTCAAATTCAAGGAACCTCCTCCTCTTGTCAGCATAGCTCTTCTGACGACTTTACGCAGTCAACAGCTGCTGCCGTATCAACTGTATCTGCGTTGTAGTCTCTGTAACTAACTCAGGTCCAATTAGTGCAGGCTCACCGGCCTCTGTCCAACACACAGGTGATCTACATGGTCTACCATATAATGCCTCAAATGGAGCCATCTGGAGGCTTGCCTGGTAACTGTTGTTATAGGAGAATTCTACCAACGGCAAGTGATCCTCCCATCCACCCTTGAAATCTAGCATGCAGTCAGCATATCCTCTAATGTTTGTATTGTCCTCTCAGACTGCCCATCAGTCTGTGGATGGAATGCTGCACTAGTCAGTAGATCTGTTCCCATGGCTGACTGCATGCTCTGCCATACTCTGTCGGTGAATCGACCATCTCTGTCAGACACAATAGTCCGAGGAATACCATGCAATCTGATGATATCCCTGATATATCACCGACCCAAAGTCTCAGATGAGTCTGTCATCTTAATGGGAAGAAAATCTGCAGACTTGGTCAGTCGGTCTACCACGACCCATATCGCATCGTTGCCCTTTGAAGACCTTGGCAACCCTGTCACAAAATCCATGGAGATGTCCTCCCATTTCCATTCCGGCGCTGGTAAGGGTTTGAGTAACCCTGGTGGCTTCTGATGCTCCGTCTTAACCTGTTGACACGTTAAGCAATGAGCCACAAATTCTGCCACATCCTTCTTGAGTCCGTGCCACTTGTAATGTCTCTTCAGGTCATGATACATCTTGGTGCTGCCCTGATGAATAGAGAGTTTGGTCTGATGTGTCTCAATCAGTAACTCTTTTTGCAGCTCTTAGGCACATATATCCTTCCTCGGAATACAAGACCCTGTCCTGGTTGTAATTCCCATTCCGGTATGACTTCACCAGTAGACATCTTGGCCCATATCTCCTCCACTTCCGGGTCTATCCACTATTCTTGTTCAATCTTGGTAACCATGTTGGTCCGTATGATCAAATTGTACATACTCCCATGGTTATTGATATATAAATTGAAATCTTATATGTTATTCAGCATCTCCCATTCTGTCCTGATCAAACATGCCACTGATGCATGTGATAAGTGGCTGAGGACATCTGCCACCTTGTTCGTCTTGCCAGGGTGATAATGAAGTGCGAACTCATAATCCTGCAGATATTCCATCCATCTGCGCTGCCTCAGGTTGAGCTCTTTCTGATCAAACAAGTACGTCAAGCTCTTATGATTTGAAAACACATCAAATTTCTCGCCATATAGATATGTCTCCAGCTTTTGAGAGCGAAGAGCACTACGGCTAGTTCAAGATCGTGAGTAGGATAAAGGCGTTCATGCATTTTCAATTGTCCTGAAGCATAAGCCACCACACGATGAGTTTGACTGAGGACGCACCCGAGTCCTTCTTCTGAAGCATCGCATTGTACTTCATAACCCTTGCCTCTTTCCGGCAAAATTATGATAGGAGTAGTTGTAAGTTTCTCCTTTAGTGTTTCAAATCTCCGGTTGCAAACATCTGACCACTCAAATTTGACTCCTTTCTGAGTGAGTCAGGTCAGTGGAGATGCAATCTTGGAGAAGTCCATGATAAACTTCCGGTAGTAGCCAGCCAATCCCAAGAAGCTACGGATCTCGATTACATTCTTTGGTGCTTTCCATTCTCCCACTGCCGCTACTTTAGCCGGATCCACGGCTATACCTTCTGTTGATATGACATGTCCAAGAAGTTAACCTTGGGTAGCCAGAATTCACACTTGCTGGCTTTGGCATATAACCTATTCTTCCTCAAAGTGTCCAGAACTATCCTCAGGTGCTCAGCATGTTCTTCCTGAGTTTTGGAATAAATCAAAATGTCATCAATAAATACAATGACAAATTGGTCCAAGTAAGGATGGAAAATCTTGTTCATTAGATCCATGAACATAGCCGGTGCATTGGTAAGTCCAAACGACATGACTTCAAACTCATATAGTCCATACCGCATTCTGAAGGCTGTCTTTTCTCTGTCCTCCTCCCTAACCCGGATTTGATGGTATCCGGACATCAAGTCAATCTTAGAGAAATGACTGGAACCTCTAAGTTGATCAAATAGATCATCGATCCTGGGTAAAAGGTACTTATTTCTGACCGTCAGCTGGTTCAGTTTTCGGTAATCCACACACATACGAAGTGAACCATCCTTCTTCTTCACAAATAAAATCGGAGCTCCCCAAGCCGATGTACTGTTCTGGATGCAACCCAGTCTGAGCAATTCATCAATCTGCTTCTTTAGCTCAGACATCTCTGTTGGTGCCATCCGATAGTGTGGTAATGACACTGGTGCAGTGCCAGGGTACAGTTTGATTTCCAAATTAATCTCCCTCATGGGAGACAAGCTAGGAAGTTCCTTTGGAAATACATCCACATAGTCCTCTACTATTGCCGGAAGTTCAGCCACCGGTGCCTTGTTGATTTGGATACTGTTCAATACTAGATGACTCAACCCTTCATGCAGTCTGTTTTGTTTGTCAGTACGCACCATATGTTGTTTTCCCTCGGGTGACCAAAATGACAACCTGCGGCGATAACAATCAATGTTGGCCTAAAAACTAGCCAACCAGTCCATGCCGAAGATAATATCGTACTCTGTCATATCGAGTACCAAATAGTTGAACTCAAATCTGAGTCCAGTGAGTTCAGTATTCACTGCTGTGCATATAAGCCCCAATGATGTATCTCCGACAGGGGATACAATGGTGAGTGATGTGGACAGTTTTTTTTATTAAAGTTCCAGTTGTAAATATGAATGTAGTAGATATGAAGGAGTGGGATGCTCCAGAATCAAATAAAGCAAAGGCTTAGGAACTACTGATTACCGCCATACCTTGAATAAGAGAGTGATCCTCTGTTGTTGGAGGCGCTAAGGTAAATAATCATCCCGATCCTGTAGATGCCCATCCCGCCTGGTTAAATGTCCTGTCTCCTCGTGAGTTAGCTGGTCTAACTGGTGGGCGAGATGAACCTCTGGAATAAGAGGGTTTGTTGAGTTGTGGGCATTCCCTCTTAAAATGGCCCTACTGATCACAATGGAAGCAGATGTTCACCCCTCTGGGAACTTGAGTGACTGATGCAGATGGGGAGGGATGATTGGGACGAAAGCCCCCTGTTGACCCAGTAGATGGTGAGGGTCTGCTAAAGTTCGGCCGAAACTTCTTGTTGGGCTGAAATGTACCCCTCTCACTCTGAGCTCGGCGATTGTCAAAACGCGTTAACTCAACCATCTCTTGTTCTGCTATAATGGCTCTGCTGACCACCTTTGCCAATGTAGCTGCTTTAAATATGGTTACCTTGGCCCTTATGCGCTTCTCAAACTTGCGTGCCCTTCAATACTCTGTATCCACCATATAGAATGCATAGCAAGACAAACTGAGAAGCTCCTGGTGGTACTCTGCCACCATCATGGTACCTTGTACCAAAGATAGAAAAGCTTGGGTCTGGCGCTCCTTCTCCTCCTCAGGGAAATAATGGTCCAAAAAGGTAGCTGAGAACTGATCCCAAGTCATCGCAATCCTCTCTCCTTCCGGAAGAAGTGCTCGTTGCTTCTCTACCACCTCCCACCATTTACAGGCATCATCGATCAGTTGTGATGTCGCCAGTAAAATCTTGTCAGCATGACTCGAAATCTTGAGTAGGGTCAAGATCTGAGTGATCTTTTTCAGCCAATTTTCTGCTCCGACAGTCCCTTCTCTCCTTTTGAAGTAAGGAGGGCACTGTTGCTGGGAGTCCCTGACCATGCTCCTGTCATTGGTCTCGTTGGTGGTTCCGTTCCCGTTCAAGTACTATTGAAGTACCGAAGTGACCACCGCTTGAACAAAGATTTGTAGTTCAGGAGGCACCACCGGTATATTCACGCTGCTTTGTTCCTCCTCCTCTTGGTGGGATGGTTGTTCTTCCTCTTCAGGTTGAGATTTTTCTACCTCCTTTTTCTTCCCTTTCTAGTTTTGTCGGGTATTTCTCTTTGGAGGCATTTTTTTCCCTAAGCCATTGAAAAATATCAAGACTTAGTTTTCATCGTAAAGTTTGTATTTTCCTACCTTTGGGGAAATTTCCAAATAAGCACTCTTGATTTTTCTTTGTTTTTGGGGAAATATATCCTATTTTGCTATGTTTGATAAATCCATTTATTTTGACTGTACTTCCTTTGCTATCATCCATTGTTGTTCTCAGATTGAATGTTCTGTCTGAGTCTAACAAAGTAAATTAATGCATGGGGGCCGGATTAATTTACTCCGAAAGATTCAATCTTTCTGGTTCGCTCTGATACAAACTGTAATGCCCCGCCCTTTTTCACTCGCTAAGCTTTTCGAAAATCAGAGTCTATTTTTTTTTATAATAGAAGAGTGAGCAAGAGCGGGATGTCACGACGCGAGCTAAGGCCGAACTTCTAAAGTCCGACCCTTAACTGGCCAACCCTATGTGTGCATGGACTAAGTCCATGAAAACGGTTCACACATAACAATATAAACATGCAGAATTATAATAGAACCTAGTTCTATTCCATTGTAGATAGCAAAGTATGTCAAGTCTTTAATCATAATTAACATAACATAATTATCCAAATAAACATCTAACCATAGCAAATTATCTAAATTATTGCATGCCCGAAGTCTAGTTACTCAAATTACAAGTCCATAAGTAACTTAATCAAAATATAAACTAAAAGCATCCAAGCTCCTATGCTTGGCCTTTTTCGCGTTCATCGTTCCTCTCATTTCCTGTATCATCCACTAGGGTAGAAGTAGGGCGTTAGAACAACGCGCCCAATAGGTATTCTATTTAGGGCTAACACATGGTTAGTACAAAACATATATAATAATATCATAATGTCAAAAACCATATAAACCATGCCATGTCATGATGTCAAATGCAATGAGTCCCACCCATCACAAGTACATATGAGTACCCCCACATAGGTCTTTCGGACGCCCCGACTGTAACGCCCGCCCCTTTTCACCGAAATCAGAGTCTATTTTTTTTTTTTTAAGCAAAGAGTGACAAAGGGCCCGAGACGTCATGACGCGAGTTAAGTCCAAGCTTTTAAAGCCCGGCCCTTAACTGGCCAACCCTACGTGCGCGTGGAACGAAGTCCACGAGAACGGTTCACATGTAGACGTAAGCTCGCGGAATACAACTTAATGCAGAACATTATAATAGAGACTATCCTACCAGTTTTAGATAGCAAGGAAGTACGGCGCTTAAATTACTAAAATGCCCCTAAATTCATAATTATATCTCAAAATGATAATGTCCAAAGTAAAGACCAAACCATAGTAAGAAATCTACATTATTACAGTCCGACGAGTTACATTACACAAATTACATTTCCAAAATAAATCTTAATAAACTAAGTAGCTCGCTTTCCCAAACTCCTAAGTTTGGCTCCCGTCTCGTCCTTCGTTTCCGCCATCTCCTACCTCATCAGCTAGGGTAGAAGTAGGGCGTTAGACAACGCGCCAAGTAGGACTCCGAGTAGGGCTAACACATGGATTAGTGATAACAAGCACATAGGTATAATATAATGAAAACCATAAAATGAATGTCATGCCATGGGTGTTTTATGTCATGTGTCCAACCCATCATCCATACCATCATGCTGTCATATCCCCCTTGACGGATAACAAGCACATAGGTATAATATAATGAAAACCATAAAATGAATGCCATGTCATGGGTGTTTTATGTCATGTGTCCCACCCATCATCCATACCATCATGCTGTCATATCCCCCTTGACGGAAAAACCACGTCAAGATATAAACAATCACAAATCATCCCCCTTGACGGCAAAACCTCGTCAAGATATAAACAATCACAAATCATCCCCCTTGACGGCAAAACCTCGTCAAGATATAAACAATTACAAATCATCCCCCTGGACGGCAAAACCTCGTCCAGATATAAACAATCACAAATCATCCCCCTTGACGGCAAAACCTCATCAAGATATAAACAATCACAAATCATCCCCCTGGACGGTAAAACCTCGTCCAGATGTAAATAATCACAAATCATCCCCCTTGACGGCAAAACCTCGTCAATATATAAACAATCACAAATCATCTCCCTTGACGGCAAAACCTCGTCAAGATATAAACAATCACAAATCATCCCCCTTGACGGTAAAGCCTCATCAAGGTGTCCCCATGTTTGCTTCTCGGTCGCCCCGACAGATCATGGACTCCGGTTTCTTTATTTTCATCCTTCCCATGCCATATCCCTCCCATGTCATGCATGAGATGTAGATGCCATATGCCATGTAATATATATGATAGCACAAACCATGGCATTTAAAATCCCATCAATAAAACATATAATTTGATTATCAAAAATAGATCAAGCAAAGCATCAATATACACATCATAGCCTTAAAACCCATCTTAAAACAATCATATGCTTACCAAAATAAATCAAGGACAAACCGAATACCGACTAGCGTCCCTTTACGCTTCCGTTCACGAATCCGGTCGCCAATCGCGCACCGATTGCGATGTCCTGATACTTTATTATACATATGAATAATCAGTCCATGTTTTTAACCATTTCTAAGCCCATAAATCATACCTTAGTGGGGTTCGGCCATACACCATGGCCGAATCTCACTAACAGGTTTGTGGGTCCCATTTAATCCCATGAGTCTAAAAATCAGCCACCGTAGGCTCTATTAATCACACATAAGGTTATTACTTAGAGTCCCTAAATTCATGATCATCTGCCATGGGGTTCGGCCATACACCATGGCCGAACCCATGGTTCTTGAATTTGGCCATTATTTACAATTTTGCCACTACTCCTTCCATGGATAAATCATTCACTTTTCCATGTACATTATGGTCCATAATTGATCCATAACTTAGACCCATTAATGATCCATAACTTAGGTCCGTTAATGACCCCTCAACCATGTCATAAGATCTTTAAAATCAACCATTTAATTACCCTAATCCTTATTAATTTAAACACATACCAAAGTCCCACTTAACCCATCAAATGGCTTGCAAAATGGGTCATGGGTCACCTTCCTCTACCATTTTTTTTTTCAGGCCATTAAAATCATTTACATATCCCATGATTTTTCTTATTAAAAATCCCTTTAAAAATTTCTACACTTAATCATTAAAAACCCTAACAATCATAATCATCCTTTCATGATTTTAAACCTTTAAACCCATTAAAAATCCCTTCATTACCTACCATGGTTCCTTCCAAAATTTCCATACATCCATTGCTTAAATAATTTAATTACATAATGTCCTTAATCCATTTATTTTTTTAACCCTAATTTACCCATTAGGGTTTTGTCCATTTTTCATCCTTCCATGGGATGGATTTGAGATCCAAGGCCCATAATGTTTTGGCCACCACTAAATCTAAGAAATGGACCCCAAATCTTAAACCCTAAAAAAAATCCAATCTCTTGTTTAGAAATACTTACAATCCGTCGGCTCCTCTGGCTTTTCTTTCTCCTCTTGGACTCCTTGGCCTTCTTTCTTCTTCTTCTCCTTTGTTCTTTGGTCAAGATGCTTGATCAAGATGAAAACATTAACACTTGGGTTCGGCACCATGGAGTGTGTTTTGAGAGAGGGAAAGGAGGAGATGGTGAGGAAGAAGATGCTAGGTCCTAATTTTGGAGTGGTGGCTTTTGCTTGCACTTCTCTTCTCTAAGTCTTCTCTTTTTTCTTCCAAGCTTTTCTTTTCTTTCTTCTTGGTGTGGGACGGTGGTGGAGAGCAAGAGAGGGAGAGAATGAAATGAGTTGGATGAAAAGAGAAAGAGATAAGGTTCATTTCCTTTGGTGGAGTGACCTACACTCCACCATTTAATTTTCTCACCCACCACATGAGATTTTTATTTATGCTTTATGCTTTATATGTTATGGTGGTGGTTGGAATAAACCACCACCAAGCGCAACGTTCTTGGCTTTAAGGATAAGGTGATTTGGTTTTCTACCTTTTGACCCCTTTGACCACCTTTTGGATAGTTTAATCATTTAATTAAATAGATAATTACCTTAGGTTAATTAATTCCCCCTTAACCTAATTCCATTATTCCACCCATAGTTGGTCAAGTCAACCATGGTGGCCGGCCCCACCAATCCTTGGTCCACACGCCACCTCATTTGGTGAGGTGGAGGTGGGTCCCAATCGGCCATGTCACCTTGGTCAATTCATCACCAACTTAGGTGATTTAATTTTAATTAAATCCATTCCAACTAGTTGGATCACCATTGGGCCCATGGCCCAATCACATTTTCCCTTACCTATTTACCTTAGAGCTTAAATCATTTTGACCCATTGGGTCCCGGATGTGCATTGGGCCCAATTTGACCATCCTTGACCCAATTGACCATCATTGACCCTTTAAGTGAATTTAAATCCAATCCATGGTCCATTGGGCCATACTTGGGCCTTTGTCTAATTTTTGATCCATTTACCATCTACTCCATCAAATTTCCCAATTTCCATCATTAAAATAAATAATAGCCACATTTTTATTGATTTAAAAATTCCGGGCTATTACACCGACGGAGTGTGGCCCCTCCGGTTTCTTCTTGACGGAAAAGCACATCAAGGTATCCCACATAGGTTTTTCGGACGCCCCGACGGAGTGTGACCCCTCCGGTTACATATCCTTCACCCCATGCCATGCATGACATGCTAATGAAACATATGCTATTTTATATTGTAAACATAGCATTAAAACTCACAATTTGAAATATAACTTTTACAACATAAATTCATTAAATTAAGATAAAAACATTGTACATAAACCCATGGTTTCAAAGAGGTGGAATCCTACCAAAGACCACTAACTTGTCCTTGTGCTTTCGTCCGATAACCGTTCACGATCGTACACACCTTGTGAGATCCCGTTACCTTATAATACATCAATCAATTAAAACCATGTCCCATTTGATTTACATTTAATGTCCAAGTCCCTACATACAACCTTGTGGGGTTCGGCCTGTAATACCCCGAATTTTCAAGATATCAATTTACATGAATTTTGTTCATTTAAATTATGAATTAATGGACATGGACTTAAATGGGTAAGGTGTTGGGTCAATGGCTCAAGCAAGACCCAACTGATGGTGGATATGTTTACAATTGAAATAAATGGGTAAGATGTACTCAAACGGGTCAAGTTTATTAATTGGGTCAAAATGGCCAATTGGGACCCAATGGGTCGTCGTTGACTTGGTTGACCACCAGTTGAGTCCAAGCTTAATTAAGTTGGGACTGATTGGAGTTGGAAATGGAATCAAATAATTAAGTGAGTGAGTTGGCTTTGGAGTGATTAGTTAAATGAGTTAAATTAAAATGATGAGTTAAATGGGTGAGTTGAGTTAAATGAGTTGGATGGGAAATTATGGAGATATTTATCTCAAATAAGTGGAGTGTGAAGTTGAAGGGCTGTGGTTTCAAATTCAAGCACAACCCACAAGTTGGAGGGAAAGAGTGGGGGGAGTTTCTGTAACACCCCACCCTCTCCGAGAATTTCAAAGTCTAATTTTTTTTTTTTTAAAATAAACAACGGAAGAGAGCGGGCGGCGTCACGACGCGAGTTAAGTTCAGACTACCCAAGTCTGAACCTTAACTGGCCACCCATGTGTACATGGAATAGACCATGATTACGAATCACATATGGAACTAACATCAACATGCGGAATAACCTAGATTAATTGCGGAATAGAAAGACCAGATAGCAAGTAACAGTCTTAAACATTAAATAACATAGATCAACCATCCACAGGTTATTATCCTAATCAAACCATTGCAAATAACGAATTATTACATGTCCAACAATAGTATTCAAATGACAGTAATATAACGTAATCCAAATCCATTATTAAAGCACTTAGGCTCAGCTCCCCTCCCGGTCAATGACCTTTTCTTTCCCTTTGCTTGTACCTGCAATCTCCTCTGAGGATAGAATTAGGGCGTTAGATCAACGCGCCTAGTAGGTTCCCGAATCAGGGCTACCACATGTTAGCATATAAAACATGCATATACATATCATAATACATGATCATCAAAACAGGTAAAACAATGCTATGAAATATGCACATGCAATGAGCATCCCCCATCATGTACTTTCATAGCCATCACTTGACGTGCCTTGCACCGACAAGGTAAATTACAACACACCTTCATCTCTTCTATAAGCGATGTACATGTAATGAGCAACCCCCATCATGTACCATCGTAGACATCACTTGACGTGCCTTGCACCGACAAGGTAAATTACAACAACATTCATCTCTTCTATACAATATGTACATGCAATGGGCAACCCCCATCATGTACAATCGTAGCCATCACTGTAGAACTTCATTCATTATCCCATGACTATGCATGAGATGCCAATGCCTGTATGCCATTTGTTAATGCATAATATATCATTTGAAACACATATATTAAAACAAGAGTATCATAAGAAAAACTGGGTAAAACCGTGGTTACAAGTAGGTAGGAAACCTACTGAAGAATCCCTTCAGTAACTGATCTTTCTTTCACGTCACCCGGTCACGACTCGCACGTCGTTCGACTTCCGGTACCTTATCCATATACCAATCAGCAAGTCATAACATCATTTACTTATTCAATCACATCTACGACCCATCCACATCATGTGGGGTTCGACCATGCCCTTGGCCGAACATCACCAACTTAGGATTTAACTTCCTATTTTATTTAATCAACTCTTAAACACTTAACCCTTTTAAACATGTCTTGCTAAGGTCCATACAACCATACACATGATTATTCCACCTTTGATCAATAATCACTCTTTCCCATTATTTCAATCACAAAGTCGGCTACACAATAGGGTTACCAAAGACCCTTAGTGGGGTTCGGCCATACACATGGCCGAACCTCACCAATCTGGTTTTTGTCTCCACTTTCCATCTTATAACATGGTTGGTCAACTTAGTATTAAATCCACAACTCAAACTAGGTAATTCTTAGATCAAAAACATGAAACAAATCATAGTTTCCAATAGGATTCAATCCAACCATGGCATCCAAAAACAGTCCATGGGGTTCTCTTGGTTCAACTAGTCCATGATTTACCCCTGATTTGAATCCATAACTTAACCCTAAAGAAAATGACATGGTTCAGCCCTATGTTGGCCAACCAATAACAGCAAGTTAAAGTTCCGTAAATCACATCAAACACCATATTTTATATGGTTTAAAACTCACCAACATCATCAAAACTAACATGGGGTTCGGCCATCCAAAGTGGCCGAACCCTATGTCCATGTCTTGGTCCTTATGTATGTGTTTTAAATCCTCATTTAGACAAGTATTAATCAGTATATTACTACTGCATTTTTACCTCTCAAAACCATAGAAATAAGTTAATCACTTTGTCCGAATGAGCACAACATTTCATGGGATTCGGCCATCCAAGATGGCCGATCCAAATGGTCCATAATATCAATTTAAATCTACTGTTTAAACCCATATTAACTTCAGTCTTCTTGTCATTCAGATCCATGTTTATCATCCCTTCTATAACATGTATTTGATTCTTAAATAAAAACCCAAAACAGTCCACCAAAGTTCTATGGTTTCCATGTTTCAAACACCTTAAAACCAACCATCATTTGCATGGGGTTCGGCCCTCCATGGTGGCCAAACCCAATGGTTATTTTTACCATTTTAAATCCTCCATTTAATCAAGGTTAATCATTGGTGTAATCGGCCATGATCATGGCCCAATCCACACCCTACTTGTTCCATGTTTTTCAACAAAACTCAATGAAAAACTTACCAATTTTCCCAAGCCTTTCTTCTTGACTTTGATCCTTGGTTTCTCCCTTTTATTTCTTCTTTCTTTCCTTAATTCCTTGCTGGTTTATACTTGACTAAGTGGTGCCAAAAACCTCTGCTGTTCAGCCAAGAAAACGAATTGGAGAGAGGGAGAGAGAGATGGGAATTCTTGGATTCCTTGGTGTGAAAAACGGCCATGTATGGTAAGGTTTTTCTTTTATAGTTTCAGCCCCCCAACTCCCATTCATCCTCCCTCATTAATGTTGTTAAAAACGATGGGGCAAAGGGTGTCAACTAAGACACCTCTTGGTGCCAAACGTTGCACCCCTTGGTGCCAAACATTGCATCACATGGGAAATGAACCAATGCAACCCTTCATGAAAAGGTGCCACCCAACCTTGGTGTCTTTTGGCTTTGCCAAAGCACCCTTTCATACCAACGGCTGAGATTGATTCTGATTTATTGTTGTGTGAGATTACAACTCATTTCCATCTCCTCTTGACTCACCTAGCTTGGAATATTTTTATTCTAAACTAACTCGTCCAACTCATCACTTTTAATGCACTAAGTTTGAGTCAACTCATTTCTTAAATCCAACTCATTTCAAATCAACCTAACTCAAGCTGAATTAACTCACACTTGAGTTCAATTGAGGACCCACACGGTCATCCGTGGTCAAACTGGTCAACCCGACCCGTTGGATCCCCCCTTTAGCTCCTTGACCCGTTTTTGACTCTATGACCCGATTATGGTATTTTGGTCATTTGTAAGTGGTTTTCTCATATGGATCAAGCCTACCCATTTCTTCTCTACTTGATTTCCAATCAAATAGGCTTAACCCTATTTAATTTAAGCTTACATAATGGTCAAATCATCCATTTTGACCCATTGGGTCCAATTTGGCCCTTTGACCCATTTAGCCATTTTTGACCCAAATGATGAAAATTACCCAACCAATCAAACTTAACATTCATAATGTGCTCATATGATTTTATTTTGAGCAATAGGCCCCACTATTTCCTTACTTATCATCACAAAATAATTAATTTAACAACCCAGGGGCATTTTGGTAATTTTCCACTTCATTGAGAAATTGGGGTGTTACAGTTTCATCTCAAAGATGAAACCCCCACATAAAGCTTTAAATGAGAGGAGGAGGATGGGGGGAGATTACACCAAGGAAACCCTTGGTGGCCGTTGGAGCCTTGGGAGTTTCATCCCATGGATGAAACCCCCAAGTAAGCATTAAGAAGAATAGTTAATGGAAATGGGAGTTACAAGTGGTGCCACCAAGAGACACCACCTTGGGGCTGAATTTGATTAACCAAAGGAGGAGTTTCATTTCCTTTCACTCTCTCACTCTCTTAGCTGACCAACACTCTAAGGAAAGAAGACCAAACACTTTGAGAATTCTATCTCATTCTCTCCCTCCCTCTCAAAGTCGGTTCTCCTCTCAAAGACCAAAAAGGACTTAGCATGATTTGATCTCAAGTTTCTCTCTCAAACTACCCTTTTTGGCTGAACCACTCCAAGTGTGTTATCAAAATTAGTCTCGGTCAAAAGAAGCAAAAGGAAAGAGGAAAAGAGGCTAAGGAAGAAAGGAAGCAAGAAGGAGTGAAAGAACCGGAGGAGTCACGAGATTGGTAAGTGCTCAATAAACTCTTGTTAAATAAGATGGTCAAGGAAACATGATCTGGCCATTGTATGGCCGAACCCATCAAGGGTTAAAATCATGGCTAGTGAATTTAAAAGAGGAGATAAGGAACCATAGGGTTCGGCCATGATGTATGTCCGAACCCCATGGAAAGAGTCAAGGAAGTTTTATGGGTTTAAAATGATGTTTAAAAGGGAAGAACATGGACCCATGAAAATACATTGGTTTGATTTTATTGGATTTGAAGGAAGGAAATCATAAGTGTATGTGTTTTGATTTTGTTAAAGTTTTAAAAGGATTTAAATGGATGGAGGTATGAGAACCAGTCATAGATGTATAATAGGTTTTAATGGAAATAAGGAACCATAAGGTTTCGGCCATGTATATGGCTGAACCCCATGGAGAGACAATGATGGATAGTGTGGTCATTTGTAATGAATTTTGAAGATGGTTAATGATTTAAAAAGGTGTTAGGTTGTTGGATCAAAAAGAATGGAAAAAAAGGAGCACCAAAACCCAAAGGGTGAGGTTCGGCCATGGTGTATGGCTGAACCCCACCAAGTACCATTTATGGATTTAGATATCATAGGGTTCGGCCATATGTATGGCCGAACCCCATGAACCATGTTTGTGGGATATTTACTAGCTTAAGTATGTCTTAAATGAATGGAATGGACAGCCTATAGATAAAACAATGAAAAGGATGTAATTAAGGGGAAAAAGATGAACCATGGGTTCGGCCATGGTGTATGGCCGAAGCCCATGGAAAATATTTGGTAGATTTAAATGGCAATCAATGATAAACAAATGTGGTACAAGTGATTAGATGTATGAATCAAGAGGTTATGATCTTGTATCTAACTTAAAGATCAAAGGGTTGAAAGATGAGCATAAAACCAAGGAATAGAGGTTCGGCCATGTTGTATGGCCGAACCCCACTAAGGAATTTTTGTGGACTTAGGTTGTTGTGTGTGTTAAAAGGTTAATGTGTGGATGACTAGATTAATGGATTGGTGATTGGATTTAATTAAAAGGATCAAGTGACTTGAAAGAGGGACCAAAATCAAGATGGTGAGGTTCGGCCATGTTGTATGGCCGAACCCCACAAAGGTGGATTTTGGTGGATTAAGGGTTAAGTAATTAGTTAAGTGGTGATTGAGTAATAAATAAAGAAAGGGTTAAAAATCAAAGTAAGTGAGGTTCGGCCATGGTGTATGGCCGAACCCCACAAAGGTGTGTTTATGGACTTAAGACCAAATGGAATATGGATTGACTTGTTGATGTGTATCAAGGAGACGAGACCACACAAACGGTGAGCGATCGTGAAAGGTTGCCAGTTTAAAGCTCAAGGACACCTTAGTTGTCTTGGGTACGATTCTACCTCATTGGAACATGGTTATGTATTATGTTTTTATCTTTATTTTGCTGATTTATGTGGTATATATATTATGTTTCAAAAGTGGAGTTTTTAATGCTATGGTTATTTATATTACATAGCATATGGACATGTACATTGCATGCATGGCATGGGAGGGAAGTTTGTAACAGGAGGCCACGCTCCGTCGGGGCGTCCGTAAGGCAATCTTGGGAAGACCTTGATGTGTATAATCCCATCAAGAAAAATCCGGAGGCCACACTCCGTCGGGGCGTCCGAAAGACCACTGTGGGTATACCTTGATGAGGAGAATTCCATCAAGAGGTTACATGTAATGTGATGGGTGGGACTCATTGCATAAGTCATATGGCATGGCATGATTTCATATGATTTTGATGATATGATATTATATATCATTTTGATGATATGATATTATATAGGATTTGATTACTAACCCATGTGTTAGCCCTATTTAGAATTCCTACTGGGCGCGTTGTTCTAACGCCCTACTTCTACCCTAGTGAATGTAAACAAGAAATGAAGGAAATGATGACCGTGAACGGAGTCAAGCATAAGAACTATGGAATGTTTATCGTTATTTTATTAAGTTACTCAAGGACATGTAATTTCAGTAGTTAGACTTCGGCATGTAATAATTAGATATTTTGCTATGGTTCGTGAATGGTTTGGTATGGATATTTAATTTAAGTTAATTTGGTTAAGTGACTAAGTACTTTGCTATCTAAAATGGAGTAGCTTTAGGTTCTATTATAATCCGCAATCAGTTTATGTAATATTCCGCAATTATAAACTTAATACGTGTGAACCATCTCAGTGGACTTAGTCCAAGCACACGTATAGTTGTGTAACACCTCGCCCTTTTCACCATAATAATCAGAGTTTTTTTTTTTCCTTTATAATAATAAACAAGTGATCGGGGCGGGATGTCACGACGCGAGTTAAGTTCAGACTTCTAACGTCCGACCCTTGTAATACCCTGCCCCAGATTAGGCTTGTTTTAGCTTATGAACTTTGTTTAACCAGTTAATCTCAAAGATTCGGTTACGGAATTAAGGAAAGCCCAAGTGTGGCCCAATCCGAGCTCATGAGCTCAGTGATCCAGCATGTTCAGCTGGAGGGGCATTTTGGTAATTTTCCGCTTGTTATGTTTATTTTATAAATTTTGTTGATATGTGATTATTATAGGTAAATAATGTTCTCCTAAATAAAGGATTTGTATTTCTGATTTTAAAATAATTTTATTTTCAGAAAATAGTATTTTAAATCCGCCCGTCAAAATCCCGAAAGGGAGTTTTAATTATTTTAAATAATTTTGGGAAATGAAATAAATTTTGAAACTAGTACCATGTGTTAGACCATTTTAAGAATGGTCTAGTTATTCTTTGGCACCCCAAAATGAGATTTCTAAATTGTTTATTTTAACAATTGTTTATTTAAGTAAATAGTATAAATTTATGTTTTTTATTTAAATAAATAGTTTTTAGTGAGAGTTAAATTCTAAAATTTTTATGGTGACTAAGGTTTTTAAAACCCAACTTATCGGTAAGGTTGGATCAGAATTTTGGAGCTTTAATATCTTGTTTTTGTTAAAAATCTAATTTTTTTATTAAAACTGGACTAAATTGCAAAACTGGAAGTTGTGGAGGGCTGATTTGCAAAAACCAAAAAAAAAATAACTGTTGCAAGCATCAGCTGCCGCTACATGTAGCCCCATGTAGTGGCTGACCGGCCCCTTTTCCCGACAATTTTTCCTATAAATTGAACTCCTCCGATCAGTTTTCAACTCCCAGCAAAAATCCTCAGCCTCTCTTCTCTCTCTGTTTCTCTCAGCTAGCTGAAACCCAGAGCACCCAACCCGATTTGTTCCTTCTTTCTTTCCCAGTTCAGTACAGTTACCTTAGAAGGGAGATTTTTTTCAAAATCAGATTTCTCAGCCCAGGAGCCTAAGTAAAGGTATCCATTGAATTTCCCTTTTGATTTTAGTCGATTTTGAATCAAGAAAAACTAGTTTTGGCCCTGTTTTCAAAGTTTAAGGAAAAGCCATGGGTTTTTTATACCCGTGAGTTTTCAAGTTTAAGATCGGATGGCCCGGTAAGCTTCAAAGCTCCAAACCTCTCCCTATGGAAAGAGGACTCCCGGAGGAATCCATCGGACCAGTCAGATATGAAAATCGAATCTGGGAAACCCCCTATTTCCGGATTCGTTTTTCATGTTTCCCGGCCGTTTACTGTCTGTTGCTGACAGTGAAGGGAGGAAGAAGGAAAAAAAAATATATTATTTTTTTATTAGATTATGTTGATACTTGTGTTTGTGATGTTAGTTCCCTTTAAAATATATATATATTTATAAAAATAAATAAATAAATGAATGAATACATAAATATTATTATTTTATTAAAAAAAATAATATTTTGTTAGATTATGTGATGTGATATTAGAACCCCTTCTTGTTAATTAAAAATGTACTAACCCCTTTTCTCTTATTACTTGTAGTGTAAATACTATTGTATTCGCTTCCAGGCCGACCCTATTGGTCGTGCACTGAGTGATTCACTTTCAGGCCGACGCTATATAGTTGGGCACTGGGTGACCTTGAGGCTTAACTCAAAATGTCAGATCTTGTCCTACCCAAAAGACAACCGAGAAATGACCTGACGATCTAGACCTAACTCAATAAGTCAATCTGGTCAATGCCCATAAGACAATATGAGTTTTGGACTGAGCCCCTTTTTATCTATTATTATATTGTGGATTATGATAATTTAAAAATGATAGAAACCAAGTAGGAGACTCAATTCTATGAACCCTGGATATTTTTGGGAAAATGTATGATTTCCAAATACTGCTTGTGTGTATGTATTTGTTATGTATATTGATTGTGCACTTGTGTGTTGTTTGAACAGAGACCGCATATGTAATGGCCTGGAATTTGTAAATCAATACATAAGTGGATATTATTTATTTTAATGATGGAAATTGAGAATTTTAATGCAATAAATGTTAAGTGGATCAAAAGATGGACAATGGACCAATTATGGCCCAATTGGACCATGGATTGGATGAAATTCATTTAATGGGTCAATAATGATTAATTGGGTCAAGAATGGTCAAATTGGGTCAAATACCCATTTGGGACCCAATGGGTCAAGATAGTTTAGCTCTAAGGTAAATGGGTAAGGGTGAATTTAATTGGGCCATGGGCCCAATGGTGATCCAATAGTTGAAATGGATTTAATTAAATCATCTAAGTTGGAATTCATTTAAAACCTAAGTGACATGGCCGAATGGGGCCCACCTCCACCTCACCAAGTGAGGTGGTGTGTGGACCCAGAGATTGGTGGGGCCGGCCACCATGGTTGAATTGGTCAACCATGGGTGTATGTATGAAGGCAATTTAAGCAAATGGAATTAAGTTCAAGTGTGAATTAATTAACTTAACCTAATGATCCAATTAATTAGTTAATTAAGCTAAGTTAAAATGGTGGTCAAAGGGGTCAAAAGATGGAAGACCAAAACACCTCATTCCAAGCTTAAGAGAAGAAAAAAAAAACGTTGGCTAGTGGTGTTGGGTCAAAAAGCATGGAAAATATCTTGTGCTTGGTTGGTGGAGAATTTATGGTTGAGTATGAATTAAGTAACCTTGGGATAAGATGGGTTTTCATCTTATCCCATCCTCATTTCACACTTTCCTCTCTTTCCCTCTCTCATGACCGTCCCACACTAGGAAGAGAAAGAAGAAGAAAAACTTGGAAGAAGAAGAGAAGAAAAGAGAGCGAAGTGCAAGGATAAGCCATCACACCAAGGTCAAGACTAGGTGCCTTCTTTCTCATCTCCATCCTCTCTTTTCCCTCTCTCAAGCACACCCCATCTTGGCCGAACCCAAGCCTTGAGGTTTTCACCATTGATCAAGCATCTTAGCCGATCAAACAAGGAGAAGAAGAATAAAGAAGGCCAAGGAGTCCAACGAGAGCAAAGAAAGTCGGAGGAGACGACGGATTGTAAGTATTTTTTTAAACAAGAGATTTGGATTTTTTTTTAGGGTTTAAAATTTGGGATCCATTCTTGTTAAATTTGATGGTGGCCAAATGATCATAGGCCTTGGATCTCAAATCCATCAAATGGAAGGATGGAAAGATGGGCAAACCCTAAATGGGTAAATTAGGGTTAAGGAAAAATAAATGGATTAAGGATGTAATGTATTTAAATTATTTAAGCATGGAATTATGTAAATGAGGAAGAAAATTATGGGCCATAGGGTTCGGCCATGTAGTATGGCCAAACCCCATGGTGGGTGATACGTATGTATGATTTTTTTTAGGGGTTTTAAGGAATGGAGGATGATTTAAGGTTTGTATGTGTTTATTGATTAAATGTGGTAATTCTTTTTAAAGGGATATTGAATGAAAATCATGGAAAGATGGTTTATGTTTTTTTTTTAAGGTGCTAATGATTAAATATGGTGATTTGTAAGGTGTTGTTAAATGAAGAAATTCATGGAAGGAATGATTAGGATTATTAGGGTTTCTAGTGATTAAATGTAGGAAATTTTTAAAGGGGCTTAAATGAGGAAATGCATGGGAGGTGTGAATGGTGTTGGTAGCCTTAAAAGGCATGGGGAAACTTTGATGAATTAAGTGTTTTGGAAACCATGGAAAGAATGGGAAGTATGGCATGACTAAATGAGTCATTAATGGACTCAAGAAAATGTACCAAAATGATGAATCATGAACCATGGGTTCGGCTATGGTGAATGGCCGAACCCTATAGTGATGAAATGGTAGGTGATTAGGTGATTTATGAGGGTTTTAAAGAATGGAAGCTATGGAGGATAATTTATGATTTTTAGGGTTATGTGGTTGTAAATTTGAAGGGTGTAAAAATAGGGAGGAATGGTTGAGAATCGGATAGTTTAAAATGGATTTTTAAGTGTGGGAAATAATGTTTTAAAAATAAAACCATGGAGAGATTTTAGGGATGGAATGTTTTTAAATCCTATGGTAATGTAATGGTGGTTTTTAAATGGGTTTAAAACGATAGAAAATGTGGAGTAAGGTGTTAATGTATTGGAGGCTTAAAGAGGGTCAAGTGTTTGTAAGTTTTAAAGGGATGTTAGTGAAGAAAAGCATGGAAGGTGGTTAAGTGATTTCAATGGGGAAGGTTGGTAATGTTGATGAACTCAAAATGATAAACATAATGTTGATCAAAGGGGTTAATGATTTTGAAGGTTTTGAATGAAAGAATAATGGTAATTTTAAAAGGGGTTTTTAAATGAGGGAATCCATGGATGAGGGTTAATGTTTTTTTTTTTTTTATGGTCTTAAATGTCACCAATGAATGATGAACCCATGACCCATTTTTATGAGCCACTTGATGGGCTAGGTATGGGATTATGAATGTGTTTAAATGGATGGAGAGTAGGTTAATTAAATAGTTGATTTCAATGATCTTATGACATGGTTAAGGGGTCATTGACGGACCTAATTTATGGATCATTAATGGGTCTAAGGTATGGATCAATTATGGACCATAATGTACATGGATAAATGAGTGATTAGTCATGGAAAAAGGGTAGTGACAAAACCGTAAATATTGGCAAAAATGAAGAAACCCATGAGAGATGATCATGGACCTAGGGGATCTAAGTAATAACCTTATGTATGACTAATAAAGCCTAGGGTGGCTAGTTTTTAAACTCATGAGATTAACATATTTAATGGATTAAACGGGACCCACAAAACTACATAGTGAGGTTCGGCCATGGTGTATGGCCGAACCCCACTAAGGTATGATTAATGGACTTAAAAGGTTAAAAACGTGGACTAATTGATATGTATAATAAGGTACCGGACATCGCAAGTGGTGCGTGATCGGCGACCCGATTATCGGACGAAAACGAGAAAGGAAGCTAGTCGGTATTCGGTAGGATTCCTACCTTTTTGTAAGCCATGGGTTATGTGTTATGTATGGGTTTTTCCTTGATTTATTTTGGTAAGCATATAATTGTTTTAAGATGGATTTGAAGGCTATGATGTGTATATTGATGCTTTGCTTGATCTATTTGTTGATAATCAAATTATATGTTTTATTGATGGGATTTTAAATGCCATAGTTTGTGCTATCATATATATTACATGGCATATGGCATCTACATCTCATGCATGACATGGGAGGGATATGGCATGGTAAGGATGAGATATAACCGGAGTCCATGCTCCGTCGGGCCGACCGAGAAGCAAACATGGGGACACCTTGACGAGGCCTTGCCGTCAAGGGGGATGATTTGTGACTGTTTATATCTTGATGAGGTTTTTGCCGTCAAGGGAGATGATTTGTGATTGTTTATATCTTGACGAGGTTTTTACTGTCAAGGGGGATGATTTGTGACTGTTTATATCTTGATGAGGTTTTTGCCGTCAAGGGGGATGATTTGTGATTGTTTATATCTTGACGACGTTTTTCCGTCAAGGGGGATATGGCAACATGATGGTATGGATGATGGGTGGAACTCATGACATAAGACACCCATTGCATGACATTGCACCAAATTGCATGGTTTTGGATATGATATTATCTATATGTTTTGTTATCACTAATCCATGTGTTAGCCCTACTCGGAGTCCTACTGGGCGCGTTGTCTGACGCCCTACTTCTACCCTAGTTGATGACACAGGAGATGCCGGAAACGGAGGACGAGACGGAAGCCAAGGTTAGGAGCTTGGGAAAGCGAGCGGCTTAGTTTACTTAGTTTATTTTGGAAAAAAATGTAATTTGAGTAGCTTAGCTTGTCGGAATGTAATAAATTTAGATTTCTTGCTGTGTTTTGGATTTTATTTCGGATATTGTCATTTTGAGGTAATTTAGTAATTTAAATGATGTAATCTTCCCTGCTATCTAAAAATTGGCAGGATAGCCTCTATTATATTTCCGCACTTAATTTGGTATCCCGCAAGTTTGCTTTCTACGTGTGAATCATTCTCCGTGGACTTCGTTCCACGCACACGTAGGGTTGGCCAGTTAAGGGCCGGGCTTTGGAAGCTCGGACTTAACTCGTGTCGTGACGTCCGCGCCCTTTGTCATTCTGCATTTAAAAATAAATAAAAATAGGCTCTGTTTTCGGTGAAAAGGGCCAGGCGTTACAACGTAAACCACACATCACGGTGAGGGAACTTAACTCTGCAGGATATGTAAATAGGTTTTATTATAAGATGAGTATTGAGCAATGAGTGGTTTCAGATTTGATGAACCCACTCATGTGCCTAGACATGATGCACTATGGTAAGAGTGCTGATGATAATTGTGATATTTACGATGTTGATCGTATGAGTATGTAAGACTGCTTCCACGTACCTGGGTATTGAACCAATATCGACCATATGAGAGATGGTTTATTTCTACTGGACCATGGGCGGACTATGATGTCGTCAGTTGCTGACTTGAGGGTGTCAGTATCGGCTAAGTGAAGGCCAGAGATGTACTTGCAAGGATGTATTTTGACCGTGTCGGGACTTAATACTGGTCTCAGCGTAGTCGGCAGGCGTTACGTTGGATGATAGCAGTAATTGATGATGTTGATGCTTTACATGATATTATGCTTAATTGTTATCAAGCATGTGATATTATTGAACTGTTGTTAACCTGTTATTTTACTTAAACTGCATTGTTATATTTCCTTCACTGGGCTAGTTAGCTCACCCCACTCACCTTTCAGGCGATGAATCCGAGGAGGAGGACCCTCTTTATCAAGCTTAGGGTGGATAAGCTAATGCAGTGTTTCAGGATTCCCCCGGAGGGGAATGCCCTAATCTTTTCTTATTGGTTCTTGGAACCATTTACTTTTATTAAGTACCGCATGTGGTACTTAATTTGTTTAAATGTGATGTACTAAGCTATGTTGCCTCTGTAATGGCTTTGAATCGATGTTTTGTAATAATCAATGGTTGGATTTGATTTGATCATGTGATGTGTTATTATCTTTAATATGTTTATTTTTATGGGGTAGACTTATGGTATGTGTTGGGATCCACATGTTTGGATCATGTGTGACATTTGGGCCTAACCGTTGATCCGGCCCAATTGGTATGCTATTGTTAGTTTATCTTTCAAAAAAAAAAAAAAAATATCAGTCGCGTTCCGGCCCACCCTTCTGGTCGGGGCGTGACAACTTGGTATCAGAGCGTAGGCTCAAACTCTAGGACTGTGATGGGTTACTACCTAGTTAGACTTGTTTTTACCTTGTATTGGTATTGTTTTTGACATCTTCTTGTTTGGTGATACAGATATGTCAGGCAATACCGAGTACTTTGAGTACCGGGGGACCCTTAGCGACCCGATAGACTTGGTTTCTTCAGATGATTCCGGTGTACGCAACTTCGACGAGGTTGCACTTGGAGAAGATGTGGAAGTAGCATCCCCTGAGTACCATGTTGGTGCTGAGGCAAAGGAGGAAGAGGGAGACATCCCAATTCCAGAAGAGTCCGTGGGGGAAAACGGCTCGCCCGAGTATATTCTGGCTACTCCGCCCTCGGATGAGTACCCGGATTATATGTGCGAACTCTGCAACCAGGAGGGGCACAACTATACCTACTGCCCCTATCTGACTGGTGTAATTTGCCCTGTTTGCAGACTCCGTGGGCATAGGAGTGCAAGGACTAATTGTCCTTACGTTGGAGGGCCAAGGATTATACCCTCCTTAACTTGCGGAGTGTTCGGACATAAGTCTGAGGCCTGTCCGGACAACTTCTATTATTTTGGTGATGAGGCAGGATCTTCTTCGGAAAATTAGAATAGTGTTTGTTGGGGGCTTCGGGGAGCTTTGTTTTTGTAAGGGTTGAGTTTTGTTGTTTTGAAGGGTTTTCATACCCTACTAACCCTTGTACTTGTATTTGAATTTTGAATGAATTCTAATGAAAATTATTGCAACTTGTAAAATTGGTTAATGATATTTACAAGTGTAAATAACAGACGTCAGGATCCAATGCAAATGGAGCCAATTTCCGTGGGAGGAGGACTGGTCTTCCACCCCTTAACCTACCCAATGAGGCGATACGAGCGGCGGTTGAAGCGTTTCAGCAGATAGCTGAAAACATGCGACGCCGCCAATCCGAAAGCCAGAGGAGAGAGCCACTTTGGCTCTCAAGGAGTTCAAGCGTCTGAACCCGACTAGCTTCTCGGGAACAGAAGACCCCAGTGCTGCGAGGAACTGGCTATCACCGACGACTTTCGAGTGACCTTGGCTGCTTACCAGCTTGAAGGGAACGCCTACAAATGGTGGGAAGCGAAGAGCTTGGTTCGTAACCACGAGCCGATGACGTGGGAGGAGTTCTCTGCAGCCTTTTTGGCCCGTTACTTTCCAAAGACAGTGAAAGAAGCGAGGAAGAGAGAGTTCCTCAACATCCAACAAGGTTCAGACACCGTCGCACAGTATGCTATGCGCTACATCGACTTGATGCAGTTTGTATCGTGGATTGCAGCAAACTAGGAGGAAAAGATCCAGCACTTTGAGAACGGACTTAGACCCTTTCTGCAGAGGCAAGTGGCCGGCCTAGTGTTTAACACTTTGGAGGGGATCACCGAGCGAGCTTCAAAGGTGGAAGCGGTGTGTAATAACCCGACCCTTTAAATTAGAAATAACAAATTTTTAGAATTATTAACTCGGCTTTGTGACCAGTTAATATGATAGGGTACGGAAAAAGCTTCCCGAAAAGGGAGTATGTGACCCGATCAGAGGTCATTTGCTTAGTGATTTAGCCCGACGAAGTTCGGAGGGCATTTTAGACATTACTTAAATGTCTTTTGTTTTACATATAAAATCATGAATAGTATTTTATAGACCTCTTGAGTGTGAAAGACCACTCTTCTGATATATTCAGACCTTGAAACTCACACACATATTAAGCTTTTGAGTACGCTACTTAGTGGTATTTTCGTAATTTCACGAGTATTCCTCAAAACATGTATTTTACATATGCTTTTATCTAAAAGCCCCGATTTTTAATATACCCCGCATTCTGAAAATTAGCAAACTCAGATCACATTTGATCTATATTTTATCAAACTCTTTGACATATTTAGAATGTCGAAAATGGTATTTTAAACACTAGTTTGTAAGTGTCAAAATCACGGTGATCATAAACCGTCTATTTTATTAAAATGTTGACTTTGTGAAAAATGCCCTATTTTTTTATGTTAAAACAAAAAGTGAACATTCCACCATAGGTAAACCCTGTGTTCTTAACACACATGCGGTGTCGGATTTTTACGAGTTAAGGTCTAATTTAGACGAACAGAAAAAGGGTAAAGGTAACAGTAATTTTTACTGTTACCTGAGATAAGATTTTTTCATCTTATCTTTCTCCCCACAGTGTTAACAGATAAGATTTTTTCAACCCTCTGCCGACACAACAAACGGTCAGGGATCATCCAGCAGTTTTCAATAGTGTTTTTCAAAACACTATAAATAGGTGCAGTGAGTTTAAGTTAAAATCACAAATTTACGAAACTTTTTCTCAGTTTTTTTCATTTATTCTCTACTGCCAGACGATACTGTTGCCTCAAGCGGTTGTCTTAATTTTTTCAGAAGATTTCTGCAAGTGGTTATTTTGAGTTAATATTTTTAGTTTGTAGACCTCATTAAGAGGAATCTAGATATTTAATTTCATCAAAAAATGACTTACGGTTTGCTCTATAAAAATCGGAGAAGAAAATAGAGAAAAATAGAAAAAATCTGTCAGTGAATAGTGATTTGCGGCGCACTGTGCAGGCCCTAAAGGGTATTTTGGTAATTTGTTAATACGGATGAACCGTGCACTCGTGAACAGTATTTTCGGTGAACAGTATTTTACGGATGAACAGTACTCCCATGAATAGTATTTTTCGTGAATAGTATTTTTTACGGATGAACAGTGCCGTGAACAGTATTTTTCGTGAACAGTATTTTTAAGGATGAACAGTGCCCCCCGTGAACAGTATTTTACGGATGAATAGTATTCGTGAACAGTATTTTCAATGAATAGTGCCCAGGGGCATTTTCGTAATTTTGGATTTTTTTTTTGGAGGGGGGGGGGGGAACGTAATTTTTGGAAAAATTTCAAAAATGAAATTTATGTTATTTTAGATTAAAAATACTTGTTTTAGACCTCTTGGGGGTTTATTTTAGCCCGTATTAGGCTCGGAGGCAAAACCGTAATTTTGGCAAAATTTCAAGAAAACTCTCTAAATGTATTGTCATGATATTCCAAACGCTTAGGAGTATAAATTATGGCTAAATAGTATTATTATACGTTGTATTTACACTGTTTTATGTTTTAAACAGATTATTGAAAAACACTCACCGACCGAAGGTGAGGAGAGTCAACCACACTATGCGTTTACTAAAATGCATCTCATTTTGCATTCAATACAAATGTTCCTTTCACCATTATCCCTACGGCAATAAGTGGATATTCGTGGTCACACGTAAGGAGGTGATTATGAGTTTCTACATATGAAACGTGAACTTGAGAGTGTTTCGGGATGTCGAGATCTAGTCATCCTAAAATGGAGTACGGAACCCACTTATTCCTAGAGACTACTTGGTATTGTGATATGGGTGATTTGATGATAGATCAGGTATCCAACAGTGATTCCAATAGGAATATGCATTCTGTGTATAACTGATGATTTACAGGATAATTAGTCTATCCAATAAATGATAAGTATAGGGTAGACATACTCGATTGGAGATAATGGTAACACTTATTTGTGTTATAATATAACCCGTTGGTGGGCTTTTAATCTGTGTTTAGTTTTTCAGCATATTATATACTGATTGCTGATATTTGTATTATGATTCCATGCGGGAGGGCTTAGGAATCTATGTTAGCTGAGTGAGGTTATTATGATCATATGTGTGAGAGATATTATGTGGGTTGACAATTATGTTTAAATCCATCTATTGATGTGCATATTGATTGGTGTACTGTGAATATCAAATTACCTCACACCAATGTATGAAGTATCTAGCTCGTGGAGGGCACTGGTACGAGGTGTATTTAAAATACGGGCTGTGTGAAGCACTAAGCATGAATTTGCCGGCGGTGTAGGAAACGTATTACTCGCGGTTAGGGGAGAACCGTAGAGGTCGTTTGGCGGGGTATCTTTTTGAGAAATGTAGGACATCTCATGGTAGATAACTGTGTTGACATTATTCTACATGATTTCTGAGTGTATAAACTGTTGTTTGATAACATGTCTATTATGTTGATAATATGCCTTTTTATCCAGAACTTGTTGTTGTTTTCTCTTCATTGAGTTTGTAAAACTCACACTCCTTACGAAACAGGAAACCCGGAGGACGAAGGACAGGAGGATCATCAGCTGCAGTTTAGGGTGGAGACCCTTTAGCTATCTACCCAAATGTTGGGATTTTATGTTTAACTTAGTAGACATTGTACGTATGAAACATGTAATGTAATAAACCCTTTATGGTGTTCGTTTGAAACACTGTAGGATGTAATAAAGTCTACTTCGTTTCTGATGTGCAATTTGATGTTGACAGGATCGATTGATGACAAATGTTAGGTAGATTATGTGTGACATTTTCTATTTGGACTTTCCTAAGAGGTTAAGTTATATATTACATGTTGGTTAGTAGTGTATCCACATGCTATACTTCGAGGTGAAATCTGTAGAGGTTTTGGGTTTTAAGCGGGCCCATGGTGGCCCCTCCATCTGCTTGGGATTTTTACCGGCTAGATATGGCTGGGTCCGAGGCTGCCAAATGTTAGATCCAAACTTAGTCATAAGAGATGTTAAAGTCCATAAGATGATTTCCGCAAGGGCTCAATATTGTGTTAAAAAAAATAAAAAAAAATCTCACGTCAGTGGGCCTAGAGGATCGGGGCGTGACACGGTGGACTCCATCAACCGGAGCACTGACAGCACCCAGAAACCTTCTTCCAACAAGATGGCAAAGTTCAACCAGCAGAAGAGGTCCTTCTTCAAGAAGAGCCAACCTAGTGCAGGTCAGTCAAATCGGTCTGACTCCCGGCCAGTCGTGGCTACACTTGCAATCAGCCTGGGCATACTTCTAAGTTCTGCCCATCCGAAGGAGAGAAGGCATGCTATCACTGCAAGCAGATCGGGCACCTGTTCAAGGACTGCCCTTATCTTGGCAAAGTCGCACCTTCGTAAGGCGCAGGAGTTTCTTTCTCTGTGGCGCAACCGTCTGTCAACCGAGGTTCTCAGCAGACCTCCAGAGGCTCAGTGGCACCGAGGAACGGACCACCTCAGAACGATTAGGGGAGAGGACAAGGACGTCCTCAGGGGAAAGTCTACTCGATTGGGACTCAGAAGGAAGAGCCGATGGAGAACCCTATGTGGAAGGTACCCTTAATCTTTTCAGTCTTTTGGCTCGGGTGTTGTTTGATACCGGTGCTTCGCATTCCTTTATCTCTAGAACTTGTTGTGTTAGATTGGGTTTGAAACCGGTAGAAGTAGTTAACCCGCTAATGGTAGTTTCAGCCTTGGGTAATAAGGCTTTGGTGAACCAAGAGTCTAGATCTTGTGTTTTGAAGATTAGCGGAGTGGAGTTGTCCTATGATTTTCTGGTTTTGGAAATGACGGACTTTGACATCATCCTTGGTATGGATTGGTTGTCTATTTTTGAAGTCTTGATAGACTAATCTCAGAGGAGAATTCGTGGGGTCTCCTCAACCGGTGAGAAGTTTCTGGAGAAGTTAGTACCCTATGAAAGGATGAGAGTCACTTTCTCTGGCCTTAGGGCGTATCCCGGTAGTGTGGTGGCAAGCATGGGTTGGGAAGATGTAGGTGGTGTAGGGTCTGTTACTGCTCGGGTGGTGTGTGAGTTTATGGATGTTTTTCTTGACCAGTTGGCTGGGCTACCTCCACGCCGAGAGATAGAGTTTGTTATAGACCTACAGCCAGGAACATCTCCAATTTCCATGGCACCTTATCGGATGGCGCCGGCAGAGCAGAGAGAGCTAGCTACGCAGGTAGAAGAGCTTCTTAGGGTTGGTTTTATCCGTCAGAGCAACTCTCCGTGGGGCGTACCTGCTCTCTTTGTGAAAAGAAGGATGGATCGATGAGGATGTATATAGATTACCGGTGGCTTAACCAGGTAACTATTAAGAATAAGTATCCGTTGCCTAGAATAGACGACCTCTTTGATCTGTTGAGGGGATCGAAGTGTTTTTCGAAAATCGATTTGAGGTCGGGTTACCATCAGTTGCGGATTCGAGAGGAAGACATCCCAAAGACTGCTTTCCGGACGCAGTATGGCTTGTACGAGTTTGTGGTGATGCCTTTCGGTTTGACTAATGCGCCAGCCATGTTTATGGACTTGATGAATCGCGTGTTTCGACCGTTTCTGCGAGAGTTCGTGATAGTCTTCATCGATGATATCTTGATCTTTCGTCGTCAGAGGAGGAGCATGAGCGTCATCTACGGATTGTTCTTCAGACTCTTTCGGAGCATCAGCTATTTGCTAAGCTGAGCAAGTGTGAGTTTTGGTTGACTCAAGTGCAGTTTCTGGGACATGTGGTGTCTCTAGGAGGAATCTCGGTAGATCCAGCGAAGGTAGAGACCGTGAAGAGTTGGGAGAGTGCCAAAAGCGTGTTCGAGATCTGGAGCTTTCTTGGATTAGCAGGATATTACCGAAAGTTTATCCTGTACTTCTCGTCAGATCGCGGTGCCGATGACTTGGTTGACGAGGAAAAACGTCAACTTCGAGTGGAGCGAATCTTGTGAAAGAGCATTCCAGGAGATGAAGGAGAAGTTGACGACGTCTCCAGTGTTGGTGATACCCGAGCATGGACGAGGTTACGATGTTTATTGCGACGTGTCCAAGTTTGGTTTGGGCTGTGTGCTGATGCAAGAGGGGAAGGTAGTAGCTTATGGTTCTAGGCAATTGAAGGGACATGAGCAGAACTACCCGACTCATGATTTAGAGTTGGCAGGCCGTTGTATTTTCATTAAAATTGTGGAGACATTACTTATATGGTGAGAAGTTCAATGTATTTTCTGATCACCATAGTCTCAAATATATCTTCACTCAGAAAGACTTGAATATGAGGTAGCGTAGGTGGATGTGTACCTGGGAGATTATGACTTCAGTCTCTCCTATCACCCAGGAAAAACCAACGTAGTGGCCGACGCCTTAAGCAGGAAGTCTCACAGCGACGTGGCGAGGATGGCATCCTTTAGCGGAAGATGCTCGAAGTTCTATCTGAGTACGATCTGGAGCTGATCGAAGGAAGCGGGGCAGCAAGAATCCTTAGTCTGGTTCTACAACCCGAGGTAGTTAGATTGGTGTTGGTAACTCAGCTTTCAGGAGGAACGACTCTAGAGGATTGGAAGATCAAGGCGGATGGAAGTCTTACTTTCAAAGATAGACTTTTTGTGCCAAAGTCGGACGAGTGCAGGAGGAAGGTGCTTGATCACTTTCATCGATCTCGCTTTGCGGTGCATCGTGGTGGAACGAAGATGTATCGTGACTTGCGGCGACTTTTCTGGTGGAAAGGTATGAAGCGTGAGGTAGCAGATTTTGTGTCCAAGTGCTTAACTTGTCAACAAGTGAAGGCGTAACATCAACGACCTGGAGGAAAGATGCAACCTTTAGAAGTGGCTGAATGGAAGTGGGAGCATATCACGATGGATTTTGTAACTGGATTTCCTAAGTCTCCTAAGAAGAACGACGCTATTTGGGTAATAGTCGATCGATTAACGAAGTCAGCTCACTTTCTGCCGATCAAGAAGACAGATTCTTTGGCTACTCTAAGTAGACTGTATTTGAAGCAGATAGTCAGATTGCATGGAGTGCCTGTATCCATTGTATCTGATAGAGATCCAAGGTTCGTGTCAAGGTTTTGGCAAGGATTGCAAGAGGAGTTGGGGACTAAGCTGTGCTTCAACACTGCTTTTCACCCTCAGACGGATGGTCAGTCAGAGAGAACCATTCAAACCTTAGAAGATATGCTAAAAGCTTGTGTGATGGATATGCAGAGGAGTTGGGAAGATCACTTGCCTTTGATCGAGTTCGTCTACAACAACAGTTATCACTCGAGTGTGCAGACGGCACCTTACGAGGCTCTTTATGGCAGACCTTGCAGGTCACCTCTTTGTTGGACAGAGGTAGGAGACAAAGCGCTGCTAGGACCTGACCTAGTGCGTGAGACGTCAGAGCAAGTTGAAGTGATCAGACAGTGTCTCAAGACAACCCAGAGCAGACAAAAGAGTTACGCTGACAAAAGGCGACGACCTTTGGAGTTTGCAGTTGGCGACCGAGTTTTCTTATGTGTGGTACCACGTCATGGAGTGCAGCGGTTCGGGCGCAAGGTAAAACTATCACCTCGATATGTTGGACCCTTTGAGATCTTGAAGAGGATAGGTGAAATGGCCTATCAGTTGGATTTTCCTCAGGCTTTGGAGGGAGTGCATAGTACGTTCCACGTGTGTATGTTAAGGAAGTACGAGCCTGATCCGTCGCATGTAATCAGTTTTGAAGATATCGAACTGTCAGAGGACCCAACTTTTGAAGAAGCACCAGTCAAGATTCTAGAGCGTCGGACTCAATAGCTCAGGAGGAAATCTATACCTCTAGTGCGACTGCTGTGGCAACATCGCGACGTGCAACATGAGATGTGGGAACTCGAATCGACGATGCAGAAGCTGTACCTTGGCCTGTTCTCTGGTAAAAAAGGTACAGTTTGTTTTAAATTTCGGGACGAAATTTTCTTTTAAGGGGGTAGGATGTAATACCCTGCCCCAGATTAGGAGTGTTTTAGCTTGTGAACTTTGTTTAACATGTTAATATCGAAGATTTCGGTTAGGGCTTTAAGGAAAGCCCAAGTCTGGCCCAATCCGAGCTCGTGAGCTCAGTGATCCAGCTCGTTCAGCTGGAGGGGCATTTTGGTAATTTTTCGCTTGTTATGTTTATTTTATAAATTTTGTTGATATGTGATTATTCTTGGCAAATAATGTTCTCCTAAATAAAGGATTTGTATTTCTGATTTTAAAATAATTTTATTTTCAGAAAATAGTATTTTAAATCCGCCCGTCAAAACCCCAAAAGGGAGTTTTAATTATTTTAAATAATTTTGGAAATGAAATAAATTTTGAAACTAGTGCCATGTGTTAGACCATTTTAAGAATGGTCTAGTTATTTTTTGGCACCCCAAAATGAGATCTCTAAATTGTTTATTTTAACAATTGTTTATTTAAGTAAATAGTATAAGTTTATGTTTTTTATTTAAATAAATGGTTTTTAGTGAGTTAAATTCTGAAATTTTTATGGTGACTAAGGTTTTTAAAACCCAACTTATCGGTAAGGTTGGATCAGAATTTTTGAGCTTTTAATATCTTGTTTTAGTTAAAAATCTATTTTTTTTTATTAAAACTGGACTAAACTGCAAAACTGGAAGTTGTGGAGGGCTGATTTGCAAAAACCAAAAAAAAATTACTGTTGCAAGCATCAGCTGCCGCTGTATGCAGCCTCATGCAGTGGCTGACCGGTCCCTTTTCCCGACAATTTTTCCTATAAATTGAACTCCTCCGATCAATTTTCAACTCCCAGCAAAAATCCTCAGCCTCTCTTCTCTCTCTGTTTCTCTCAGCCAGTTGAAACCTAGAGCACCCAACCCGATCTGTTCCTTCTTTCTTTCCCAGTTCAGTACAGTTACCTTAGAAGGGAGATTTTTTTCAAAATCGGATTTCTCAGCCCAGGAGCCCAAGTAAAGGTATCCATTGAATTTCCCTTTCGATTTCAGTCGATTTTGAATCAAGAAAAACCAGTTTTGGCCCTGTTTTCAGTGAGAAAAACCAGTTTAAAGTTAAGGAAAAACCATGGGTTTCTTGTACCCATGAGCTTCAAAGCTCCAAACCTCTCCCTGTGGAAAGGGGACTCCCGGAGGAATCCATTGGACCGGTCAGATATGAAAACCAAATCCGGGAAACCCCCGGTTTCCGGATTCGTTTCTCATTTTTCCCTGCCGTTCACTGTCTGTTGCAGACAGTGAAGGGAGGAAGAAGAAGAAGGAAAAAAAAAGGGACAATATATATATATATATATATATATATATTATTTTTTGATTAGATTATGCTGATACTTGTGTTTGTGATGTTAGTTCCCTTTAAATAAATAAATAAATAATATATATATATATATATATATATATATATATATATATTATTTTTTGATTAGATTATGTTGATACTTGTGTTTGTGATGTTAGTTCCCTTTAAATAAATAAATAAATATATATATATATATATATATATATATATATATATATATATATATATATATATATATATATATATATATAATTTTTTGATTAGATTATGCTGATACTTGTGTTTGTGATGTTAGTTCCCTTTAAATAAATAAATAAATAAATATATATATATATATATATTATTTTTTTTATTAGATTATGCTGATACTTGTGTTTGTGATGTTAGTTCCCTTTAAATAAATAAATATATATATATATATATATATATATATATATATATATATATATAATTGAATGAATAAATAAATATTATTATTTTATTAAAAAAAAATATTTTGTTAGATTATGTGATGTGATGTTAAAACCCCTTATTGTTAATTAAAAATGTACTAACCCCTTTTCTCTTATTACTTATAGTGTAAATACTATTGTATTCGCTTCCAGGCCGACCCTATTGGTCGGGCACTGAGTGATTCACTTTCAGGCCAACGCTATATAGTCGGGCACTGCATGACCTCGAAGCCTAACTCAAAATGTCAGATCTGGTCCTATCCAGAAGACGACCGAGAAATGACCCGAGGATCTAGACCTAACTCAATAAGTCAATCTGGTCAATGCCCAGAAGACAATATGAGTTTTGGACCGAGCCCCTTTTATCTATTATTATATTGTGGATTATGATAATTTAAAAAGGATAGAAACCAAGTAGGAGACTCAATTCCATGAACCCTGGATATTTTTGGGAAAACATATGATTTCCAAATACTACTTGTGTGTATGTATTTGTTATGTATATTGATTGTGCAATTGTGTGTTGTTTGAACAGAGACCGCGTAAACCACACATCACGGTGAGAGAACTTAACTTTGTAGCATATGTAAACAAGTTTTATTATAAGATGAGTATTGAGCAATGAGTGGTTTCAGATTTGATGAACCCACTCATGTGCCTAGACATAATGCACTATGGTAAGAGTGCTGATGATGATTGTGATATTTACGATGTTGATCGTATGAGTATGTAAGACTGCTTCCACGTACCTGGGCTATTGAACCAATATCGGCCATATGGGAGATGGTTTATGTCTACTGGATCATGGGCGGACTATGATGTCGTCAGTTGCTGACTTGAGGGTGTCAGTATCGGCTAAGTCAAGGCCAGAGATGTACTTGCAAGGATGTATTTTGACCGTGTCGGGACTTAATACTGGTCTCAGCGTAGTCGGCAGGCGTTACGTTGGATGATAGCAGTAATTGATGATGTTGATGCTTTACATAATATTATGCTTAATTGTTATCAAGCATGTGATATTATTGAACTGTTGCCAACCTGTTATTTTACTTAAACTGCATTGTTATATTTCCTTCACTGAGCTAGTTAGCTCACCCCACTCACCATTCAGGCGATGAACCCGAGGAGGAGGACCCTCTTTATCAAGCTTAGAATGGATAAGCTGATGCAGTGTTTCGGGATTCCTCCAAAGGGGAATGCCCTAATCTTTTCTTGTTGGTTCTTGGAACCATTTACTTTTATTAAGTACCGGATGTGGTACTTAATTTGTTTAAATGTGATGTACTAAACTATGTTGCCTCTGTAATGGCTTTGAATCGATGTTTTGTAATAATCAATGGTTGGATTTGATTTGATCATGTGATGTGTTATTGTCTTTAATATGTCTATTTTTATGGGGTAGACTTATGGTATGTGTTGGGGTCCACATGTTTAGATCATGTGTGACCTTTGGGCCTAACCGTTGATCCGGCCCAATTGGTATGCTACTGTTAGCTTATCTTTCAAAAAAAAAAAAATATTCAGTCGCATTTTAGTCCCACCCTTCGGGTCGGTGCGTGACAACCCTTAACTGGCCAAGCCCATGTGCGTATGAATTAAGTCCATAAGAACTGATCCACACATGGTACAATGAACTTGCAGAATTTACTTAGTCTAACTGATGGTTATAATAGATTCTAAGACTACTCCATTTTCCATTTCTAGATAGCAAATCATACAAACATTATCTCCAAATTTACTAACATAGCATTAAACTAAACATTCATACCAAACCATCCAAACCATAGTTAACTACATTATTACATGCCAATAAATTCTAACTATCAAATTACATTGTCCAAATAACTTAAATAAAAAGTCCATAATTCAAAGTCCATTAAAAGCCCAGGCGCCTATGCTTGGTTTCCATCACGATCCTCGTTCTTCCCCTTTACTGCGTCATCCACTAAGGATAGAGATAGGGCGTTAGATCAACGCACCCAATAGTGTTTCCGTTTAGGGCTACCACAAGGTTAGTATAAAAACATGCAAATAGTATAATAATACATGTTCATCAAAATCTCATAAAAACAATGCTATGTATGTAGTGCACATGTAATGAGTCCCACCCATCACAAATATACATAGCTTCCTCTTGACGGGATTCTCATCATCAAGGTACCCCACAGTGGTCTTTCGGACTCCCCAAGGGAGTGTGGCCTCCGGATTACTCTTGATGAGATTCTCATCATCAAGGTACCCCACAGTGGTCTTTCGGATGCCCCGACGGAGTGTGGTCTCCGGTTTCCATAATTACCACCCCATGCCATGCATGAGATGCCAATGTGTTCATGCCATTTGTAAATACATGTTATGATACAAAACCATTTTGAAACATAATAACTTACCACATAATTCATCAAAACGATGACAAAACAACAAATATAAATGTGGTTCGAAAAGGTAGGAAATCTACACAATGTTCACTTAGGTTGACCGTTCTTTTAAACCGTCACCCATTCACAACTCGTACACCGTTCAAGCAAGTCCTGTGGCCCTATTTATATAACACCAAATCAAACATTTAACCATATGATTCCAACTTAGTCTAAGTCCCCAAACCCACTTTGTGGGGTTCGGCCATACCCCATGGCCGAACCTCACCCATTTAAACTTTGATCTCTCTTTTATTTATCCAAATAACCTAATCCTCCAAATGTACCTTGGTAGGGTTCGGCCATACAACATGGCCGAACCTTACCATTTTGGTTTTGGCCCATATTTCAAACCCTTTGGTCATTTCATCTTTGATCATTTCATCCATATTTACCATAATGCCACTATACTAGCCCTTGTTCAATTTTTACTTAAAAACCAATAACCATAATTAATCCACCTTGGTGGGGTTCGGCCATACAACATGGCCGAACCTCACCACTTGATTTGGTCTTTAAATCATTCTTGCATACATCTTCAATCACATTATTAACTACACACTAAGGCCACCAATGACCATTAGTGGGGTTCAGCCATACTTCATAGCCGAACCTCACCAAACTGTTTCCTCTTTCCATCATCCATGATGGCTGATTATTTACCTATACTAAGTCCATATAATTCTTAAATCAAAGCATATAATTATTACATAATTTCCCTCATAAACTTAATTCGATTATCCATCAAAACAGTCCATGGGGTTCGGCCATACACATGGCTGAACCATATAGTTCTCTTAATTCAAGTAGTCCATCATCTATCCAAGGTTTATGATCAGCAATTTAGCCATGAAAACAACATGATTTAACCATGCAATTGCCAATCCAAAACAGTAACCTTATCTACATTTAAAAATCCTTTAGACCTTCATTACATAGTAAGGTTTTTATCTCTCAAAAACCCTAAAAATTCACCAAGTCTTTTCATGGGGTTCGGCCATCCCAAGTGGCTGAACCCTATGATCCATTTCTTATCCTTTTTACACATCATTATCCATCCATTTTCTTCCATGGGGTTCGGCCATACTCATGGCCGAACCCTATGGTTCCTTTACTTATTCCTTTAAACTTCATAACCATGATCATACCCTTTGATGGGTTTGGCCATACATCATGGCCAAACCTAATCACCTCCTATTCATACTCAACGTCTTTTGTACATCGCTTTTTAAGATTTGGACATACAATGTACTGATCATGTTTCTTTGGTTATCTTACTTAACAAAAATTATAGAATACCTACTGTTTCCGCGACTCCACCGATTTGATCTTTGCTTGTTCTTCCGTTCCTTTTGCTCCTCTTAGATCCTTAGCCTTCCTCCTTCCTTCTTGTTCTCTTAACTGAGACTAACTTTGCTGCAACCTCCTTGGAATAATTGGGCCAAGGTATAGATTTAAGAGAGAGAGAAAAAGAGAACATTGGTCTTGGATGAGAGTGATAAGCCTTGTTGCCAAACTCCTTTGTTGAATTTTGTCTTGGTGAAAGGATCAACCAAGGACTGATTGGTATGAGATAAAATTAGCCAATAATCTTTGTCTTGTGAGATGAAAACCTTCCAAGGGAGAGAGAGTGAGTGAGAGTAAAAATGAAGCTCCTTTGGCTAATCAAATTCAGCCTAAGGCACCACTTGTAACTCCCCTCCCATTTACTTCCATAACTTATTTCATTTGGGGGTTTCATCGTTGAGATGAAACCCTCCAACGGTTTTGGCTCTTGGCTTCCCTAGATGCAACCCTTCTCCATCACCTCTCCAAATGTGAACACACTTTGTAACTCCCATTTGCTTAATACCTTCCTTGGGGTTTCACCTTTGAGATGAAACTCTCCATGTTCCAACGGCTCCATGCATGTCTTTGTTGTATACATTCCCTCCATCATTCATCTCTCATTATCCTTGCATGTGAGAGTTTCATATTGAAATGAAACTCCCATAGGCTCCAACGGCTAGCCCTTGGTTAACCTTGTGTAACCGCCACTCATCATCAATTGCCCAAATGGGAGTTTCATCCATGAGATGAAACTCCTTTAACCCAACGGTATTGATCTTTAATCTTTGGACCACCCAACCATCCATTGGCGGTCCCTTTGAAGACCCAAGCATGGAATAAACCCTCATGCCAATCCAATGTGCATATAGACTTGCATTTGAAATACATTTCTCACATATGTAACTCCCATATAATGCCATTGTCATTCATCTCTATCTTAGGAGTTACATGCATGGGATAACCATGCAGCCAACGTTTTTCATTGTTTTAAAATTGGAATTAAGACAAGCCACTCTCATTCACATACTTCACTCATTTACAATTAATCTACCTTTCTCAACTCCACCCATTTAACTCATCAATTTAATGTAACTCAACTCATAAATTCAACTCAACTAAACTCCATTATTTATTTCAACTCAAACCAACTCAAATATTTAATGAAACTTAAACCAATTAAGCTTTCAGCTCACTCAATGATTAATCATGTCATTCACGACCCATTGGGTCCCATTTGGGTCCTTTGACCCAATTAACCTCTTTGACCCGAATAAATGTACATTACCCATTTAACTTAATTTAAACCTTAAACAAGTACATTGAGTCTTACTTGAGCAACGGGTCCCACCATTTTTCTCATCTATGATCATAACCCTTCAATTCATAAATCCAATGGCATTTTCGTAAATAATGATATATTGAAAAATCTAGGGTATTACAATACAATCCTCTTTTTAAAATTTTCGTCCCGAAAATCGAAAGAAGTAGGATTCCAACATACATCATACAAACTATTCAGGGTGAGCCGTTCTCATCTTCGATTCTAGTTCCCAAGTGGCTTCCTCAACACCATGTCGATCCCATACCACCTTGACGAACTGAATCACTCGGTTACGCAACACCCTTTGCTCTGTCTCTATTATTCTGATAGGCTTCTCGATGTAAATGACGTCACTTTGCACATCTATGTCTTGCACATTCAAAACATGAGACGGATCGGGATTGTACTTCCTCAGCATCAACACATGAAACACATCTTGTAAAGATGCCAATTGTGAAGGAAGTGCCAACTGATAAGCTACATCTCGCATCCTTCTTATGATGGAAAACGGTCCCACATATCTTGGCCATAGTTTTCCCTTCTTCTGAAATCTCATGTGCCCCTTTCGTGGCGAGACCTTCAAGAATACCATGTCCCCCACTTCAAATTCGAGAAACCTCCTCCTTTTGTCAGCATAGCTCTTTTGCCGATTCTGTGTAGTCAATAAGTGCTGATGTATCAACTGAATTTGTGCTGTAGTCTCCGCGACTAGCTCGGATCCAATCAGCGCAGGCTCGCCGGCCTCGGTCCAGCACACTGGTGATCTGCATGGTCTACCATATAAAGCCTCGAATGGTGCCATCTGAAGGCTTGCTTGGTAGCTATTGTTATATGAAAACTCTACCAGTGGCAAATGATCCTCCCATCCACCCTTGAAGTCTATCATGCACGCCCTCAGCATGTCCTCCAGTGTTTGTATTGTCCTTTCTGACTGTCCATCAGTCTGTGGATGGAAAGCTGTGCTAGTCAGTAGATCGGTCCCATGGCCGACTGCATGCTCTGCCACACCCTTCCGGTGAATCGACCATCTCTGTCAGACACTATAGTCCGAGGGATACCATGCAAGCTGACAATATCCCGGATGTACCGTCATCCCAATGTCTCCGACGAATCTATCATCCTGATGGGTAAAAAGTGGGCCGACTTGGTCAATCGGTCTACCACAACCCATATTGCATCGTTGCCCTTTGATGACTTAGGCAACCCTGTTACAAAATCCATGGAAATGTGCTCCCATTTCCATTTTGGCACTGCTAAGGGTTTGAGTAACCCTGGTGGCTTTTGATGTTCCGTCTTAACCTGTTGACAAGTTAAACAGTGTGCCACAAATTCCGCCACATCTCTTTTGAGTCCGTGCCACCAGTAATGCCTCTTCAGGTCGTGATACATCTTGGTGCTGCCCGAATGTATGGAGAGCTTGGTCTGATGTGCCTCAATCAACAACTCTTTTCTGCAGCTTTTTGGCACATATATTCTTCTCCGGAATACAAGACCCTGTCCTGGTCACAATTCCCATTCCAGTATGACCACACCATTAGACATCTTGGCCCATATCTCCTCCACTTCCGGATCTGCTCGCTGCTCTTGTTCAATCTTGGTAACCATGTTGGACCGTATGATTAAATTGTACATGCTCCCATGGTTTGTGATATATAGATTGAACTCTCGAATGGTATTCAGCATTTCCCATTCGGTCCAGATCAAACATGCCACTGATGCATGAGATATGCGGTTGAGAGCATCCGCCACCCTGTTTACCTTTCCCGGATGATATCGGAGCGCAAATTCACAATCTGCCAAGTTTTCCATCCATCTGCGCTGCCTCAAGTTGAGCTCTTTCTGATCAAATAAATACTTCAAGCTCTTGTGATCTGAAAAGACTTCAAACTTCTCACCATATAGATAGTGTCTCCAGCTTTTGGGAGCGAAGACTACCGCAGCTAATTCCAGATCATGTGTGGGGTAGAGGCGTTCATGTATCTTTTGTTGTCTTGAACCATATGCCACCACACGATCACGTTGCATGAGTGAACATCCCAGTCCCTCTCCTGATGCATCGTATTGTACTTCATAACCTTTGCCTCTTTCCGGCAAAACTAAGATAGGAGCAGTCGTAAGTCTACTTTTCAGCTCCTCAAACCTCTGATTGCACAGCTCTGACCACTCATATTTGACCCCTTTCTGAGTGAGTCGAGTCAATGGAGATGCTATTTTAGAGAAATCCATGATGAACTTCCTATAATATCCAGCCAAACCCAGGAAGCTACGGATTTCAGTGACATTCTTCGGTGCTTTCCACTCCCTCACTGCTGCCACCTTAGCCGGATCAACGGCTATACCAACAGCTGTTATAACATGCCCTAAGAATTTGACCTCAGGTAGCTAAAATTCGCATTTGCTTGCTTTGGCATATAGCTTGTTCTGTCTCAAGGTGTTCAATACTATTCGTAGATGCTCAGCATGATCCTCCTGACTCTTGGAATAGATCAGGATATCGTCAATGAACACTATAACAAACTGATCCAGATATGGACGGAAGATTCTGTTCATTAAGTCCATGACCACAGCCGGTGCGTTGGTAAGCCCAAAAGGCATGACTACAAATTCAAATAGTCCATACCGTGTCCTGAAAGCTGTCTTCTCTATATCTTCCTCCCTGACCCGAATTTGATGATAACCGGACATTAGGTCAATCTTGGAAAAGTGACTGGAACCCCTCAACTAATCGAATAAATCATCGATCCTGGGTAGAGGATACTTGTTCCGGACAGTTAGTTGATTCAACTTCCAGTAGTCCACACACATTCTGAGTGAACCGTCCTTCTTTTTCACGAACAACACTGGAGCTCCCCATGATGATGTGCTGTTCCGAATGCAACCCAGTCTGAGTAACTCATCGAGCTGCTTCTTCAACTCGGACATTTCTGCTGGTGCCATCCGATAATGGGGTAGAGACACTAGTGAAGTACCAGGATACAGTTTGATCTCAAAATTGAGCTCCCTCATAGGTGGTAGGCCAGGGAGTTCTTTTGGAAAGACATCAGTAAATTCTTTCACAATTGCTCGAAACTCAGTGACTGGTGCTTTGTTGATGACAATATTGTTCAACACCAAATGGTGTAACCCTTCCTGCAATCTGCTTTGTTTGTCGGCAAGAACTATATACTGCTTTCCCTCGGGTGACCAAAATGTCACTCTTCGGCGATAACAATCAATATTTGCTTGATAAGTAGCCAACTAGTCCATGCCGAATATAATATCATACTCATTCATGTCGAGTACCAGATACTTGAACTCAAATCTAAGTGCAGCGAGTTCTGTATTTAAGGCCGTGCATATGAGTCCCAAAGACGTGTCTCCGACAGGGGATACTACTGTGAGTGTGGTGGACAGCTTTTGAACTAGTGTACCAGTAGCGGTTATAAAGGATGCAGATATAAAAGAGTGCGAAGCTCCAGAATCAAACAATGCATAAGCATAAGAACTATTGACAACGGCCATACCTTGAATCACTGCGTGATCCACATTTGGTGGAGGAGCCAAGGAAAATAGTTGTCCAGATCCAGTAGGTGCCCGTCCCGCCTGATTATAAGTCTTGCCTCCACGAGAGTTCATTGGTCTAGCTGGTGGACGGAAAGATCCTCTGGAATAACAGAGCTTGTTGAGCTACGGGTGATCACAGTGGAAACAGTTGTTCACCCCTCTGAATGACTGGGTGACTGATGCAGATGGTTAGGGCTGGTTGGGACGAAAGCCCCCCGTGGACCCAGTAGATGGTGAGGGTCTACTAAAGTTTGGACGGAACCTCTTGTTGGGCTGGAACTGTAACACCCCGCCCTTTTCACTCTAATTTTCAGAGTTTAATTTTTTTTTTTTTTTTAAATATGTGATCGGGGCGGAGTGTCACGACGCGAGTTAAGTTCGGATCTCTAAATCCGACCCTTAACTGGCCAAGCCCATGTGCGTATGAACTAAGTCCATAAAACTGATCCGCACATGGTACATATAACTTGCGGAATTAACTTAGTCTAAATATAACTGTGGTTATAATAGAGCCTATGACTAATCCAATTTTCCATTCTTAGATAGCAAAGTACATAACTTATTCTCCAAAATTACTAATCAATCTTAACTAATCGTTTAATCAAACATCCAACATAAAACAAACCATTGCATCTATCTTAACTACTTATTACAAGCCAACATAACTAATTACCAAATTACATTATCCAAATTCAAATAACAAATCCATAATTAGTCCATTCATGTCCATTCAAATCCATTCAAAATGCCCAAGCTCCTATGCTTGGTTTTCATCTCGATCCACGTTCTTCCCTTTCCCTGCGTCATCCACTAAGGATATAGATAGGGCGTTAGATCAACGCGCCCAGTAGTGTTTCCGAATAGGGCTACCACATGGTTAGTCAAAAACATGCAAATAATATAATAATAACACATGTGTGACAAAATTCCATAAAAACATGCTATGTATGAAATGAACATGTAATGAGTCCCACCCATCACCATTCAACATAGCCATCACTTGACGGGATTCTCATCGTCAAGGTAACCCACAGTGGTCTTTCGGACGCCCCGACGGAGTGTGGCCTCCGGATTCCTCCTGATGGGATTCTCATCATCAGGGTACCCCACAATGGTCTTTCGGACGCCCCGACGGAGTGTGGCCTCCGGTTACTACACCATCATCCCATGCCATGCATGAGATGTCTATGCAAACATGCCATTTGTAAATATAACATTTGATTCAAATAACTTATTCAAATAAACATAAAACAGCAAATAAATTATGTGGTTACAACAAGGTAGGAAACCTACAATAGATTACTTTGTTCGACCCTTCCTTTGAACCGTCTTCCGATCACGGCTTGTTCACTGTTCTAGAAATCCCAAAACCTTATTTACATAACAGCAAGTTAAGCATTCATTCATGTGATTCTAACTTAGTCTAAGTCCCAAAAATCCACTTAAACTTCCATGTCCTATCTTAGCCATAGAACCCCATAGTTTTGGTCCTTTTAAACATGTTTTTGGTCTCATTTAGACATAGGATAACAGTATAATGTTATCATATTTTTACCTTTCAAAACCATCCAATAAGCCCATCACTTTGTATGATTTCCATTTTGTAAAACTCAATCCAAATATCCATATAACAGTCCATGGGGTTCGGCCATACATATGGCCGAACCCTATGGTTCTTGGTGTAATTAATCCAACCATTGTCCAAGGTTTTAATCCATAATTTAACCATAATATTAATATGGTTCAGCCAAGCCATAGTTACCTAAAAACAGTAAGCTTATCTTCACTTTAAATCCTTTAAAATCTCACAAAACCATTTAATACTTCCATGAAATGTCATACCATTTCATGGGGTTCGGCCCACCCAATTGGCTGAACCTCATGGCCTATGGTTTAGTTCCATTTATCCATTTATAAACTTGGTTTATTCTTAAATCAAAGCACATTATGTTTACATAAAAATCCATCCTACACTTGACCCAAGTAACCATCAAAAACAGTCCATGGGGTTAGGCCATACACATGGCCAAACCCCAAGGTTTCCTTGATGTAAACCCTCCAATATTTGTCCATATTTTTTTATCAGTACTTAGCTTAATAAACACATAATTCAGCCTTGTAATAACTGGTCAAAATCAGTGACCTTATCTCCCTTTAAAATCCTTTAAAAGAACTTCAATACATAATATGAATTTCATCTCTCAAACACCATAAAAATCACCAAGTTTTCCCATGGGGTTCAGCCATCCAAAGAGCTGAACCCTATGGTCCATATTTTATCACTTTTAAACATCATAATCCCATATTTAAACCATTGATGGATCTGTCCATACAATGGCCAGATCTCATTTTCTTAACCAATCTATTAAACAAGAGTTCAAAATGCACTTACGAACACCGCGTCTCCTTCGGTTCTTTTGACTCCTTTCTTGACCCTTTATTTCCTTGACCTCTCCTTCTCTCTTACTGTTCTTTGGGCTGAGACTGACCTTGCTGCAATCTCCTTGGAATACTTCAGCCAGATGACATGGATTTGAGGGAGAAAGAGAGAGAAAGGAAACTTTGATCTTAAACCTTGGTGCCAACTCCTTTTGCTCAAAGTGTCCTTTTGTCTTGGTGAAAGAAATCAACCAAGGACTGATTGCAAATCAGTAACCAGCTGCTGTTCTTACTTTTGGAATGTAGAAGACAGCAAAGAGAGAGAGAGATAGAGATAGAAAATTGAACCTCTTTTGGCTACTCAAATTCAGCCCAAACTTGCCTCACATGTAACTCCCATATTAACCCCAAGTCCTTTATGCTTACTTGGGGGTTTAATCTATGCAATGAAACCTCCCCAAGCTCTCCAACATCTCCCATGCTGGCATTTGTGTAACCTTTCCTTTTCTTCCTCCTCTCATTATCATCTTACATGGGGGTTTCATCTAGAAATGAAACCTTCCCCCCCCCTCCAATGTGTAGCCTTATCATATTTGAATTTTAAAAGTCAAAACCACATTTGTAACTCTATAATACAGCAGCTCCATTCAGCCCATTTGATCCTCATCAATGTCCCATTTGAGAGTTTCATTCTTGAAATGAAACTCCCCTCCTCCAAGTGTGAACACACTTTGTAACTCCCATTGGTATTAATATCTATCTTGGAGTTTCAACTTTTAAATAAAACTCTCCATGTTCCAATGACTAGCCCCTTGGTTAACCTTGTATTTATAACTCTCAAAACAGCCACCCCACTTATCTCACTGAATTTTCAGCCTTTTGACTTCCATTTTGACTCACTCAACTCAATGTCTAACTCACCATACTTAATGCATTTCATTCAATGCACATGAGTTAACTCACCTTTTGATTTAATTCCAACTCACCTCAGTCCCACTCAACTGATTTGACTCGTGTTTGAGCTCCCTTGAGGGTTCACACGGTCAACAATAGTCAACTCGACCCGTTGGGTCCACTTTTAGCTCCTTGACCCGCTTTTGACTCCATGACCCAATTATGGTATTTTGGTCATTTCTAATTGGTTTTTACATATGGATCAAGCCTACCCATTTTTTCTCCACTTGATTTCCAATCAAATAGGCTTAAGCCCATTTAATTTAAAATCACAAAACGGTCAAATACTCCAGTAAGACCCGATGTGTCCCATTTGGGCCCTTTGACCCATTTAGCCATTTTTGACCCAATTGATGTAAATTACCCATCCAATCAAACTTGGCATTCATAATGTGCTCATATGATCTTAATTTGAGCAATGGGCCATACCATTTCCTTACTTAACATCACAAAATAATTAATTTAACACATCAGGGGCATTTTCGTAATTTATCCACTTATTGAGAAATTACCCATTCAATCAAACTTGACATTCATAATGTGGTCATATGATCTTAATTTGAGCAATGGGCCCCACTATTTTCTTATTTACAATCACATTTAATAAATTTACCAATCCAGGGGCATTTTCGTAAATATTCATCTTATTGAGAAATCGGGGTGTTACAGGAACCCACCCCTCCCACTTGGAGCTCGACGGTTGTGAAACCGCACAATTGCATTCAACTCCTTGCTTTGCTATTGTGGCCTTGCTGACCACCTCAGCCAATGTGGTGCACTTGAATATGGTCACTTTGGCCTTGATGTTTGGCCTTAGACCGCTCTCAAACTTCCTTGCCCTTCGATGCTCTATGTCCACCATATAAAATGCATAGATGGATAGATTGAGGAATTCCTGGTGATACTCTGCCACCGTCATAGAGCCTTGTACCAAGGACAGAAAAGCTTGCGTCTGTTGCTCCTTCTCTTCCTCCAGAAAGTAGTGTTCCAGAAAGGTTGCTGAAAATTCTTCCCATGTCATGGCCGTCCTCTCCCTTTCTGGTATGAGTGCCCTCTGCTTCTCCACCACCTCCCACCATTTTCCGGCATCTTCTATCAGTTGTGAAGTAGCCAGTAGAATCCTGTCAGCATGACTCGAGATCTTAAGTAACTTTAAGATTTGAGTGATCTTCTTTAGCCAATGCTCAGCTCCGACAGCCCCTTCCTTCCCTTTGAAGTAGGGAGGGCGTTGTTGCTGGAATTCTCGTACCATACTCTGGTCATTGGCATCCTTGGAACTTTCACTTCCATTCATATGTTACTGGAGTACAGATGTCACCACCGCTTGAACTAAACTCTGTAGTTCAGGTGGCACATGGGGTATATGTACGCCATTGTACCCTTCTTCTTCCCTCCGAGATGAATTTTCACTCCTCTTCTCTTCCCGCCGAGAGTGTTGTGATTCTTCCTCATTGTGCGACTTTTCATGAACAGATCGCTCCTCATCAGGTTGGGTTACCTCCTTCTCATGTATAGACGGCTCCTTTTCATGCACAGATTTTTCGTGTTGCGATACCACTTTCTCATGTTGCGTGATTTGCAACACCTTTCCCTTCCCTTTCTGGTTCTGAGAGATCTTTTTCTTTAAAGACATTTCCCTAAGTCACGAAAACATTATTGACTTAGTTTCCTCGTACAGTTTGTATTTTAACAATTTTGGGAATATTTCCAAATAAGCAAACTTGGTTTTTTTTTTTTTTTTTTGGGAAATTTCTAAATCCCTATTTGTTTGTTTTTCTCAATTTGGGGGAAAAATTGGGGATGTTGCTATGTTTGATAGATCAACTATAATGAATGTACTTTTGCTATCTTTCATTGTTGTTCTCAAATTGATTGTTCAGCTTGAGTCCACGAAGTAAATTAGTCCGGCCCCCAGTCAGCGGACTCCGAAGAGTCGGTCAGTTGGGATTCTTATCTGTCAGTGAGACATGAAACCGTCTTAATCTTACTTTGGAAGATTCAACTTCCCGTTTCGCTCTGATACCAACTGACACATGGTACAAATAGAATTGCGGAAAATACTTTAACTTAAACTAACTGATGGTTATTATATTTTAAAAAAAAATAAACTTTGATTATTAAGAGTGAAAAGGGCGGAGTGTTACACATCCAAACCATAGTTAACTACATTATTACATGCCAATAACGTCTAACTATCAAATTATATTATCCAAATAACTTAAATAAAAAGTCCATAATTCAAAGTCCATTCAAAGCCCAAGTGCCTATGCTTGGTTTCCATCACGATCCTCGTTCTTCCCTTTTACTGCGTCATCCACTAAGGACAGAGATAGGGCGTTAGATCAATGCGCCCAGTAGTGTTTCCGTTTAGGGCTACCACAAGGTTAGTATAAAAACATGCAAATAGTATAATAATACATGTTCATAAAAATCTCATAAAAACAATGCTATGTATGTAATGCACATGTAATGAGTCCCACCCATCACAAATATACATAGTTCCTCTTGACGGGATTTTCATCATCAAGGTACCCCACAATGGTCTTTCGGACGCCCCGACGGAGTGTGGCCTCCGGATTCCTCTTGATGGGATTCTCACCATCAAGGTACCCCACAGTGGTCTTTCGGACGCCCCGACGGAGTGTGGCCTCCGGTTTCCATAATTAGCACCCCATGCCATGCATGAGATGCCAATGTGTTCATGCCATTTGTAAATACATCTTATCATACAAAACCATTTTGAAACATAATAACTTAGCACATAATTCATCAAAACTAAGACAAAACAACAAATATAAGTGTGGTTCGAAAAAGTAGGAAACCTACACAATGTTCACTTAGGTTGACCGTTCTTTTAAACCGTCACCCGTTCACAACTCGTACACCGTTCAAGCAAGTCCCGTGGCCCTATTTATATAACAACAAATCAAACATTTAACCATATGATTCCAACTTAGTCTAAGTCCCAAAACCCACTTTGTGGGGTTCGGCCATACCCGATTGCCGAACCTCACCCATTTAAACTTTGATCTCTATTTTATTTATCCAAATAACCTAATCCTCCAAATGTACCTTGGAAGGGTTCGGCCATACAACATGGCCGAACCTTACCACTTTGGTTTTGGCCCATATTTCAAATCCTTTGGTCATTTCATCTTTGATCATTTCATCCATATTTACCATAATGCCACTATACTAAGCCTTGTTCAATTTTTACTTAAAAACCAATAACCATAATTAATCCACCTTGGTGGGGTTCGGCTATACAACATGGCCGAACCTCACCACTTGATTTGGTCTTTAAATCATTCTTACATACATCTTCAATCACATTATTAACTACACACTAAGGCCACCAATGATCATTAGTGGGGTTAGGCCATACTTCATGGCCAAACCTCACCAAACCGGTTCCTCTTTCCATCATCCATGATGGCTGATTATTTACCTATACTAAGTCCATATAATTCTTAAATCAAAGCATATCATTATTACATAATTTCCCTCATAAACCTAATCCAATTATCCATCAAAACAGTCCATGGGGTTTGGCCATACACATGGCCGAACCCTATGGTTCTCTTAATTCAATTAGTCCATCATCTATCCATGGTTTATGATTAGTAATTTAACCATGAAAACAACATGATTTAACCATGCAATTGCCGATCCAAAACAATAACCTTATCTACATTTAAAAATCCTTTAGACCTTCATTACATAGTAAGGTTTTTATCTCTCAAAAACCCTAAAAATTCACCAAGTCTTTTCATGGGGTTCGGCCATCCCAAGTGGCTGAACCCTATGATCCATTTCTTATCCTTTTTACACATCATTATCCATCCATTTTCTTCCATGGGGTTCGGCCATACTCAAGGCCGAACCCTATGGTTCCTTTACTTATTCCTTTAAACTTCATAACCATGATCATACCCTTTGATGGGTTTAGCCATACATCATGGTCAAACCTTATCACCTCCTTTCATACTCAACGGTTTTTGTACATCCCTTTTTAAGATTTGGACATACAATGTATTGATCATGTTTCTTTGGTTATCTTAGTTAACAAAAATTATTGAACACCTACCGTTTCCGCGACTCCACCGATTTGATCTTTGTTTGTTCTTCCGTTCCTTTTGCTCCTCTTAGATCCTTAGCCTTCCTCATTCCTTCTTGTTCTCTTAGCTGAGACTAACCTTGCTGCAACCTCCTTGGAATAATTCGGCCAAGGTATAGATTTGAGAGAGAGAAAAAAAGAGAACTTTGGTCTTGGATGAGACTGATAAGCCTTGTTGCCAAGCTCCTTTGCTGAATTTTGTCTTGGTGAAAGGATCAACCAATGACTGATTGGTATGAGATAAAATCAGCCAATAATCTTTGTCTTGTGAGATGAAAACCTTCCAAGGGAGAGAGAGAGAGAGTGAGAGTAAAAATGAAGCTCCTTTGGCTAATGAAATTCAGCCTAAGGCACCACTTGTAACTCCCCTCCATTTACTTCCATAACTTATTTCATTTGGGGGTTTCATGCTTGAGATGAAACCCTCCAACGGTTTTGGCTGTTGGCTGCCCTAGATGCAACCCTTCTCCATCACCTCTCCAAATGTGAACACACTTTGTAACTCCCATTTGCTTAATACCTTCCTTGGGGTTTCACCTTTGAGATGAAACTCTCCATGTTCCAACGGCTCCATGCATGTCTTTGTTGTATACATTCCCTCCATCTATCATCTCTCACTATCCTTGCATGTGAGAGTTTCATATTGAAATGAGACTCCCATAGGCTCCAACGGCTAGCCCTTGGTTAACCTTGTGTAACCGCCACTCATCATCAATTGCCCAAATGCGAGTTTCATCCATGAGATGAAACTCCTTGAACCCAACGGTTTTGATCTTTAATCTTTGGACCACCCAACCATCCATTGGGTGTCCCTTTGAAGACCCAAGCATGGAATAAACCCTCATGCCAATCCAACGTGCATATAGACTTGAATTTGAAATACATTTCTCACATATGTAACTCCCATATAATGCCATTATCATTCATCTCTATTTAGGAGTTACATGCATGGGATAACCATGCAGCCAATGTTTTTCATTGTTTTAAAATTGGAATTAAGACACTCCACTCTCATTCACATACTTCACTCATTTACAATTAAGCTACGTTTCTCAACTCAACCCATTTAACTCATCAATTTAATGTAACTCAACTCATAAATTCAACTCAACTAAACTCCATTATTTATTTCAACTCAAACCAACTCAAATATTTAATGAAACTTAAACCAATTAAGCTTTGAGCTCACTCAATGATTAATCATGTCATTCACGACCCATTGGGTCCCATGTGGGTCCTTTGACCCAATTAACCTCTTTGACCCGAATAAATGTAAATTACCCATTTAACTTAATTTAAACCTTATACAAGTACATTGAGTCTTACTTGAGCAACGGGTCCCACCATTTTTCTCATCTATGATCATAACCCATCAATTCATAAATCCAATGGCATTTTCGTAAATAATGATATATTGAAAAATCTAGGGTATTACAGGTTGGCCTGTTAAGGGTCGGGTTTTATAAGCTCGGACTTAACTCGCGTCGTGACGTCCCGCTCTCTATCACTTTTTAAAAAAAAATAGACTCTGTTTTTCGGAAAGTAAGTGAAAAAGGGAGGGACGTTACACAGCCATACATCATGGCTGAACCTCACTTCCTTATTTTGTTGCCTTTCTTATAGTCCTTTGATCATTAATTTAAAACCAAGATCATACTACCCTTGATCAAAAAGTCCATCATTAAAACCTTTCTAAATTAATAACCATCTTCCATGGGGTTCGGCCATACACCATGGTTGAACCTTGTGGTTCATAATCTTCTCTTTGACAATCATTAATCCTTGATCTTCCATTTAATCAATCACCAAATTAAATCTATTTATATTTTTCCATGGGGTTCGGCCATACACCATGGCCGAACCCATGATCCATGATTCTTATCCATTTTAAACCCTTTAACATCATCAACATTCATCTATGATCTTCCATCATTTAAGCCCATTATAATTCACGAATATCCTTTCCATGGGGTTCGGCCATACACCATGGCCGAACCCTATGGTTCCTTTCTTTAAACAAATTTATCAAAATACTTACCGGTTCTGCGACTCCTCCGGTTTTCGTTCGCTCCGACTTATTCTTCCGATCCTTTTCTTCCTTTTACTTGATCTTTCACACTTCCTGGCTGCCCTCTCCTTCTCTTGATATGCCGTGCGCCCCTTGTATCTCTCCTTTATAAAACTTCCAATCAGTTCCATCTTTAGAAGGTGTCGTGCGCCCCTTTGATTTAGCATTTGCCTTAGTGTTGCTCTTAACAAGGAAAGGACCCCTTTTAGAGATACTCTAACACATGCGTATATCTCCTTTGCACAGCTAAAGATCTTTTATTTAATCTTAGACATCTTCTTTATTTGGATTAGGCAATCAGATGTCATTGTCTAATCCCAACCCATCCATGCGTGTGTGTCATCTTAGGACAATCCTAAAATCTTTCCATGTTCCCTCCATGCGCATGCCACTTAATCTAGATCCCTTATTTATAGATATATTGCATTATCATTTTAATTCAGCCCCATTTAATTTAAATTGAACTCACTTGGTGGTCAACCAAGTTAACCATGACCCATTGGGTCCCAATTGAGCATTTTGACCCAAATAGCAACATTGACCCAATTAAATGTGCCTTACCCATTTACTTTAAATTGAAGCTTATACCATAACCGTTGGGTCCTAATTGGGCCATTGACCCAACACCTTACCCATCTAAGGTTCATATCCGTTAATTCACAATTAAAATGGCAAATTCTGTAAATATTAATAACATGGAATTCCGAACTGTTACACTTCCTAACTTTAATTAAATGAATTTTTGAGAGAGTATGTGATTAAAGAGAAATTCAAGAATTAAAGAATGAATAATGGATTAAATAATTAAAAGTTTAGATTAAACAAGATTTGGGTTAAAACAAATATTACACAACAAATATGAGATTTAACATAATTAAAAGGCAGAAAATTAAATTGCATGAAAATAAATGACTGAAATTAAATGTGCAGTAACGTAAAGATTGGTTATTTGGAATAGACCGTTCATCACCCAAGATGTGTAAACAAAGTAAAGGCCTAGATCTGAAATTCACGTAAAGATCTAAAATGCAATTCATGTTTACTAATAAAACAAGATTCATAACTTTTTAATTTAATTGATCAAACCTTAGTAATCATGATTCAAATCTTAGTAACATGATCCTAACTATTTCATACGCTCATGTTCAATTAATGAAACAAAAGTTATGTTCTTGAAATTAAAAGTAAAATAATCATCAAAGAATTTTAGAAATTAGATGTTCCAGGGTTCTAAATGAATGCTTCACTTTATTAAATGGAAGAATTAAAGTACAAGGCTTTGGAAGAAATTACATAGAAGCAATAAAATTAAAATTGGAAAATTAATTGCTCACTTGGAAATCGTGTGGTGCTCTATCTTCTAGTCTTTTCTACAACCTATAGTCATCTGGAATTCCAGGTCATATTCGAATTTTACCCTTGGGGTAATGGGGTATTTATAGGTTTCGAAAAGAAATGGATGGCTTGGATTAAATCAAGGTTTAAGTTGGGAAACCAAAGGATTGGATTGGATCTAATTGGGAATGGATGATGGAGATTTAAGCTTGGATTTTAGGGTTGCACAATGAGAGTCACACGAATTTGGTGTGGCTTTCCTTGGTGGCTAAGTCAAGGTGGAGGGAAGATAGGAGATTAAGAGAGAAAATAGGATTGGGATTGGCAATGTGAAATTCGAATCTGTTATGTAGTTTTAGGGTTTGTGCAATGAGATGATGAATGAATGGATGAGATTAAGAGATGAATGGAGTTCATTGGAGTTGGGCTTTGGATTTGGATCTAGACCTCAACTTAGGCCCATTTGAATTGGATTTGAGAGATCGGGCCTTAGTTGGACTGAGCTTGCACACTGGCCTAGCCCAAAGTGTGAAATGCGCATGGGCTTGGCCCATTGAAGCTTTGTGGAGCATAGCTTGGCCCATTTGAATAGAGTCTTGGCCCAATGACTTGAAATTCAGGCTTTGGCACTTGGATTGTAGCTTTTAACCTCTAGAATTAAATAATTATTCAGCTACTTTAAATCTAAAAATTATTAATTAATCATAGACTCTCGTAAGTGGATCTAGATTAATTAATTTTCATGGAAATCCTAGAAAGTGACATAAAATAATTATAAATAATTCTAAGTCTTCTCTTTAAAGCTCTAAATTTGTAATCTTCTGTTTTCTATCTTGATTTTCCTGAAGTTTCCATTTTTTACAACAAAATTGACAAACTACATTAAATGCATCATTATATACAAAATTGGGATTAACTGACCCAATAATCGGGGGTAAATATATAATATTTCAATGCTCAACAAATACCTCCAAGCTCAGATTTTGCTAGTCCTCGAGCAAAAGTAAAGCTAAAAAATCTAAAGGCACACAAAAATCTTATTCTAGACCAACTGAATAAAATGAAAATCCTAAACTAAACCACTTTCGCTGGTACTCTCGATTGCATTTATCGTATACAACAAGCCTTTAAACCCCTATCTCCCCACTAGTGGACGAGTTATAGTATCGTGAGGGCTTTCAGTGATAATACCCATAACTATCAACATATTTAACAGGAATACAAGGATGAGAGGTCTAGATATCATAGAACTCTAAAATTCACTTTACGAGGCTTATACTTGAAGTGTAGTGTGTGCTTAGCCAACATTAAGATTTACCTCTTTTTCCAAATAGACCCAAGTTTTGTTCTCACCGTTGGAAAATGTGCTTTAGCTGCAAACCTCACTGGATATATCTCTCGGAAAAATTAACACTCAGAGGTTTGGGTTCATTTTCTCTCAATTATTTATGAGCAGAATTTATGTACTCAAAATCAAAGTATCTCACATATGTATTAACAAAGATGACTCATATCAAAGAAGATGAATGATCTCATGAATATATGCCACTTTCCTGAGAACGCTGAGTCAAATACCATCATTTTTCTTCCTTTATTCTCTACTTGAAACACCCTATTTAGACGTAAGATCAATTGGACTTCTTTTTAGGATGAAACGTGGCATGGGATCGGGTCAAATCATAGAAGGATAGACCGCTCTAAAGATAAATGCTATGAATTGGTAAGAGGTCTTCATGATTTTGAATGTGATATTTTTTTTTCTATTTTTCTATTTCGGCACTTTTCATAGTATTTTCTTTTTCTTTTCTTTCTCACATCCTTCTTTTGGTATCTGGATGTTTCCCTTTTTGGATGCTATTTTTTCTTTTCTTTTCTTTCTTGTGCCCTTGTTTTTAGAGAACCATCCCTTAATTTTTCATCTCTAACTTTTTTTAAGAACTGGTCATGGATATTTTTTATTGGCTCATACTCCTAAACTGGAGTTGAGCATGGTAGACATGGCTAGTAAAAAAAATGGGCTATTTTGAAGGCTCAACTTGGGAACTATCAAGATAAGATGACCAAGTGTAGGTGGGCTTTTAGGCTCAAACGATCCAGAAATGACCTAAATCATATCCTAAGTTTCAAAAGGTGGTTTCCTTGTTTCAAATAAATTTCAAATGTAATAACTCAATTTTGATGGCGTTCTCAGTAATATGACCAAGATGAAGGATAATGAGATCAACAACAACTTATTTGTGCTAACAATGAAAATTGAATTGACTTATAACTCTCAAAAGAAAGAATGGCTCTAAAGCTCATTGGGTTAAGTCTCCACTGGTATTCCTCTAATGATTACTCGATTCGTGAATAAATTTTTTTTAAGACTAAAAGTAATATGGCTGTGTACAATGGTTTCAAATATAAATCCCATAAAAGTCTTTCCGGAATAGTATGATACAAAGATCTCTATCTAAGTATTAATGCTAAAAATGTGACTCATTTTACGTCAGATTGTCAAGATGTCGGTAATCTTTTTCAAACTAAAAATTGGCAGTATTTAAGCTCCAGAAGTCTTAGTCCTAACTTACTCTTTTATAAAATGATTCTGCCTATTTTTGTCTAAACAAGATTATGACTCGTTTAACGTCAGATTGTCAAGATATTTGTAAGCGCTTAGTCGGAAATCAACAATTCTCTGGAGTTCAAGGTGTCTCAGTCTTTCTGGACTTACTCTGCCCTTGCATAGGTCTACATAGGTTTGTCGGTTTCCTACAAGTCTACTGTAACACCCCGTATTTTCAAGTTAGGGATATATATGGAAATTGTCCATTGAAATGGTGAATTAAAAGGATATGAACCCTAGATGGGTAAATATTGGGTCAAATGCCCAAATATGACCCAACGGATGGTAGATGTGGATCAATGGATCATATATGAGCTAGTTAGAAGTAAATGGGAAAGGCTTGATAATTGGATCAATTGGTTAATTAAGACCCAACGGATGTTGCATATGGTTCAAGTGAATCAAATGGGTGAAGTTTTATTTAATTGGGTCAAAATTGTTAATTGGGTCAAAATGCCCCATTGGGACCCAATGGGTTCTGTTTGACATCGTTGACCATCAAAGTGAGTTCAAGCTTAATTAAGTTGGGACTGATTTGGGTTGGAAATGGAATCAAAGGGTTGAGTTGATTCAAGTGAATTAATTGAGTTGAGTCAAAAGAGTGAGTTGAGTTAATTAGATAATTTAAATTAAATGAGTCAAGATAAAAGAGGTGAGTTAATGGAAAATTGGAAAGGTGCACCCCACCAACACCAACTCAAGGTGGTCGACACGTTGGACATGGAGTTTCATCTCATGGATGAAACCCCCCAAATTGGAACAATAAAGAGAGGTGAAGAGACATGATGGTTGCAAAGGGGTGCCACCAAGGGACACCACCTTTGGTTGACCCTCATTCATTAAAAAGGAGATGGACGGTGTCATGGGACACAACAAGAGTTGCAGCCGATTGGTCATGGGAGATGAAGGGGCATGAGGTTTCATCTCAAGGATGAAACCCCCAAAGGAATCATAAAAAGGGAAGTGAAGAGACATGATGGTTGCAAAGGGGTGCCACCAAGGGACACCACCTTTGGCCAATCCTTATTAACCAAGGAAAAGGTTTGGATTTCATTTCCACTCTCTCCCTCTCCCTCTTGGCTGAATCACTCTCTCCTCCTCTTGGCCGGCCAGCATTTTAAGAGAAAGAGATCAAAGTTTTCACTCAAGGCCGCCCACCCTCAAGTCAAGGACTTGGAGTATTGACCATCCTAAGTTTCTCTCTCAAAAGCTACCTCCTTGGCCGAACCAGCCCTTGGTGTTTTCACCATTGATCAAAGCACACAATCAGCTAAGGACTACGGGAGCAAGAAGGAAGGAAGGAAGGATCAAAGGAGAGAAGAGAAGCAAAGGAGATTGGTAAGTATTTCATAAAAGTTTGTTAAGAAAAATGGGATTAAGGGAACATGATTTGGCCATGGTATGGCCGAATATACCAAAGGTTTAAATTATGGATGATGAGGTTTAAAAGGATAGAAACATGGATCATAGGGTTCGGCCACTTTGGATGGCCGAACCCCATGAAAGGATTTGATAATTTTGTATGGTTTTTGGAGAGATAAAAACCATACCAATGTATGAGAGTTTTTAAGTGTTTTAATTGGAAATAAAAGCGATGTTTTGGGTCAGCCACTGGATGGCTGAACCATATTGTTATTATGGCTAAAATTTGTGGCATGAACCATACACAAAGGATGGAATGATTGAGTCAAGAGAACCACATGGCCGAACCCCATGGACCCTTGTATGGGTATTTGGATTTAAGATTATGATTAGAAATTGTTAATGGTTTTTATGATGTTTTAAAAGGTTAACATAGATGAAAGATTGATGGACTTAGATGTTTATTGTTCATCAACACGGATGACAAAGGGAGCACCAAAACCAAAGGGGTGAGGTTCGACCATGGGGTATGGCGGAACCCCACCAAGTGCTATGCATGGTGTTTGGTTCTCAAAAGGTCTAAAAATATTCCAATGGATGGAATTATAAGAACCATCCTTTGATGAATAAAAGGAAATATAGGGTTCGGCCATGTATAGGGCCGAACCCCATAAAATGACATTAGTGGATGGTTAAGGACTAAGGTAATTAAATTGATTGATTCGTAAGCAATTTTATGAATGAAGGATTGAAAAAGACCAAATCTAAGGTGGTGAGGTTCGGCCATGATTGTATGGCCGAACCCCACTAAGGTGGATTTGTGGTGGACCTTGATTATTAAGCAAAAATTAAACAAGGGTTAGTTAGTGGCAAAACCGTAAATACAAGTTATAATGGAATGAAGGATTAAAGGACTTGAAAGAGGGGTCAAACCAAAGTGGTATGTTTCGGCCATGCTGTATGGCCGAACCCTAACAAGGTATAATATTTAATACAAGGTGTTTATGTAAGTTATATGGATAGTATTGATCATATGAAAAGGAAGATTAAATCCAAAGTGGCTGAGGTTCAGCCATGGGGTATGGTCGAACCCCACAAGGTGGTTTTTGGGACTTAGATTTAAATGGAAATTAAATGATTAGTATCTTGACTTGCTGTTATATAAACAAGGTATCGGAACTCCTTGAATGGAGCACGAGTCGTGAACGGGTGACGGTTAAGAAGAACAGACTTTTAAGCCACTTTTCTGTAGGTTTCCTACTTCTTTGTGACCACATATTATATTTGGTTTTATCTTGATTTTGATGATTATTTATGTTAAAATATTATGTTTCAAATGGGATTTGAATGCTAAGATTTATTTACAAATGGCATGTACTCATTGACATCTCATGCATGGCATGGGGTGATGGTTATGGAAACCAGAGCCCACCCTTCGTCGGAATGTCCGTGATGCAACTGTGCGGCCTCCTTAGGTGATGAGAGTCCCACTAGGAGGAATACTTTGATGATGAGAGTCCCATCAAGAGTAAACGAAAGAATACTGTGGAATACCTTGACGATGAGAGTCCTGTCAAGTGATGGCTATGTATATTTGTGATGGGTGGAACTCATTACATTTGCATACAAAGATAGCATTGTTTTTATGAGTTTTGATGATCATATATTATGATATATGCATGTTTTTATACTAATCTTGCGGTAACCCTAATCGGAAGACCTACTGGGCACGTTGATCTAACGCCCTATTTCTATCCTTAGTGGATGACGCAGGAAAGGGAAAAGGAAAGGTTGAGGATCACGAAGGAAGCTAAACATAGAAGCTTGGACATTGGAATGTGTAACGCCCTGCCCTTTCCGAGAATTTCAGAGTCTATTTTTTTTTTTAAAGTAATAATAAAACATCGAAAGAGAGCGGGCGGCGTCACGACGCGAGTTAAGTTCAGACTACTCAAGTCTGAACCTTAACTGGCCACCCATGTGTACATGGACTAGACCATGATAATGAATCACACATGGAACTAACATCAACATGCGGAATAACCTAGATTAACTGCGGAATAGAAAGACTAGATAGCAAGTAACAGTCTCAGACATTAATTAAGATAAATCAACGATCCAAAGGTTATTAACCTAATCAAACCATAGCAAGTAATGAATTATTACATGTCCAACAAAAGTATTCAAATGACAGTAATATAAAGTAGTCCAGTCTATCATTCAAGCGCTTAGGCTTGGCTCCCCTCCCGGTCAACGACTTTTTCTTTCCATTTCCTTGTACCTGCATTCTCCTCTGAGGATAGAATTAGGGCGTTAGATCAACGCGTCCAGTAGGTTCCCGAATCAGGGCTACCACATGTTAGCATATAAAACATGAATATATATATCATAATACATGATCATTAAAACAGGTAAAACAAGTATGCACATGCAATGAGCATCCCCCATCATGTACATTCATAGCCATCACTTGACGTGCCTTGCACCGACAAGGTAAATTACAACATACTTTTATCTCTTCATCATTGACTGATTCATATCACGTATGAGTCCTCCTGGCGGGACTCTCATCGCCTAAGGAGACCAATGTGACTATGATCATCATGTTACTCCTCCTGGCGTGACTTGCACCACCGAGGAAGGACGTAACCCACAAATTGCAACACTGTAGAACCTCATTCATAATCCCATGTCTATGCATGAGATGCCAATGCCTGTATGCCATTTGTTAATGCATAATATATCATTTGAAACACATAAAATATAAAACAAGAGTCTCATAAGAAAACTGGGGTAAAACTATGGTTACAAGTAGGTAGGAAACCCACTGAAGCTTTGCTTAAGTGTCCGTTCCTTTTTGAGCTTCACCTGGTCACGACTCGTTCGTCGTTCAACTCTCGTCACCTTGTGATACAATAATCAGTAAATCATATTGTCACTTAAATGTCCATTCACATATGAGACCTAAAACATCTTATAAGTCCTTTGATCAATCTTTTCATTTGGCTTGTATTCACAGATTTGCCATTGGTCTAACCAATGTCTAATCTTGCTCATAATCAAAGTTCACCAAAGTAATCTACCTTAGTGGGGTTCGGCCATACTACTTGGCTGAACCCTACCAATCCAATTTGTATTTCTTAATCCCTTCACAACCATTCAAATCACTTGGTTCCAATCCTCATTTTTATCTACCAACACTACTCCAAGTAAATCAAATAAAAACCCTAAAGCAATCCATGGGGTTCACTTGATCTAATTGATCCCTCAACTTCCCATGATTATTCATGATTTAATCATGTTAACCCAACCATGAATTACACATGGTTCAGCCACATAACCAGCCACCAAAACAGTCATTTAAACTTCACCAAACCCATTACTTACTTACATGGGGTTCGGCCATCCAAGGTGGCCGAACCCTATGTCCATGTTTTGATCTTTTACACATGCTTTAGGCAGTTATTTAAACATGCAATATCAGTATCATATTGCTGCCTTTAAACCACTTAGAAACCATCTAATTAAATTCATCCAAACAGTCCATAAAAGTCCATGGTTTCCATGTTTCACAACATGAAAACCAACAATATTTTACATGGGGTTCGGCCCTCCATGGTGGCCGAACCCAATGATTATTTTCACTATTTTTAAACCTCCAATCATCATGTAATAAACATCATATTATTACCGAGTTCAACCCTTTAAAAATTCATCTAAAAACCAACCCAATTTCATAGGGTTCGGCCATGCTCATTGGCCGAACACTATGACCTTTGGTTTTGAAACAATCAATCATTTATCTTAGGTCTGAATCAATCATCCATATTCATGTTTTAACCTTCTTAAAACATGATTTTAAAACTAACACTAACATCTAATAATAGTCCCAATTTTATATGGTTTTAATTTCCCAAAACCATCAACATCAACCATTTGTTTCCATGGGGTTCGGCCATGCAAAGTGGCCGAACCCAATGGTCCATTTCCATCTTTTAATCCACTAATTTAGACCATAAAAGCTTCAGCCTTTTCTGACATTCAGATACAGGTTTATAATCCTTTCAATAACATGTATTTGATTCTTAAATCAATCCCAAAAATCAGTCCATAAAACCCATGGTTTTCATGTTTCCAAAACATGAAAACCAAGCAATCTTTCACATGGGGTTCGGCCCTTCATGGTGGCCGAACCCAATGGTCATCTTTACCAACTCTAAACCTCCATTAATCAAGGTTAAAACCTTGGTATATTCAGCCATAACCATGGCCCAATACACACCCATTTTATTAATCCAAAAGTCCATGAAACACTTACCAAATTCCAAGCTCTTCCTATTGCCTTTGCTCCTTGCCTTCTTCCTTTTATTTCTTCCTTTCTTCCTTAATTCCTTGCTGGTTTAAGCTTGAATAACTGGTGCCAAAAACCTCTGCTGCTCCAGCCAAGAACACGAATTGGAGAGAGGGAGAAAGAGATGGGAAAAACTTGGGTTTGCAATGATAAAAATCGGCTAACCTTGGGGTTCATTGTTTTTGTATTTCAGCCACCATGACCTCTCAATTCCCTCATAACTTCTTAATAAAATCGATGGGCATTGGATGCCATCCAAGGCACCCCTTGGCACCTACCCATGCAGCCATTCAGATTTCCATGTAACTCTTCTCAAACCCATCATTTGCATTTGTCATTCAACATGGAACTCACCAAAACAAGTCCCCAACGTGTGGGACTTGTTTTGGTTGGTTTGAGACCAGCCAACCTCTTCAAATTCCCACTCAACTCACTGATTTACAGCCCCTTCAATTTCCCTTTTGACTCACTTGAACTCAAGGCTATTTAGATTTCCATCTCAACACACCCAACTCACATACTTAATGCATTTCATTTAATGCACATGTGTTGACTCACTACTTGATTTAATTACAAATCACTTCAGTCCCACTCAACTGATTTAACTCTTATTTTAGCTCCCTTGAGGGTCCACATGGTCAACCACAGTCAACTCGACCCGTTGGGTACCACTTTTAGCTCCTTGACCCGTTTTTGACTCCATGACCCAATTATGGGTATTTTGGTCATTTGTAACTGGTTTTTACATATGGGTCAGGCCTACCCATTTTTCCTCCACTTGATTTCCAATCAAATCAGCCTAACCCCATTTAATTTAAGTTCACATAACGGTCAAATAATTCAGAAAGACCCGATGGGTCCCATTTGGGCCCTTTGACCCATTTAGCCATTTTTGACCCAAATGATGAAAATTACACATCCAATCAAACTTAACATTCATAATGTGCTCATATGATTTTAATTTGAGCAATGGGCCCCACTATTTCCTTACTTAAACATCACAAAATAATTAATTTAACAACTCAGGGGCATTTTCATAATTTTCCACTTCATTGAGAAATTGGGGTGTTACAGAATGGACTTTAGTTAATGATATTTGAATACTTTTCATGTGGACTTGTAATAACTTAGTAACATTGATTATACTAAGTCTGACTTGTACTTTGCTATCTGAGAATGGAGTAGTCTGAGGATGGATTATAATTCCGCAATCAGTTTAGTTCGGCAATCAATTATGTATGTTCCGCAAGTTTACTTAGTTCCATGTGTGGATTGGTTTTCATGGACTTGGTCCACGCACACATGGGTGGCCAGTTAAGGGTCGGATTTTGGAAGTCCAGACTTAGCTCGCGTCGTGACACTCTGCTCTTATCACTTGTTTATTTATAAAAAAAAGAAAATAGACTCTGATTTTTGGAAGGTTGGAAGAGGGTAGGGCGTTACAGTTGGTATCAGAACAAAATGGGAAGTTGAATCATTGAAGTAAAATTAAGACGGTTTCATGTCTCACTGGCAAATAAGAATCCCAACTGACCGACTCTTCGGAGTCCGCTGACTGGGGGCCGGATTAATTTACTTCAATAGACTCAGACTGAACAATCAATCTGAGAACAACAATGAAAGATAGCAAAGTAAAGTGCAGTCATCATAAGTGGATATATCAAACATAGCAAAGTAGGATACACTTCCCCGATATCCCCACATTGAGAAACAAACAACAGGAATTTAGAAATTTCCCCCTAAAACAAAGGAAAACAAAGAGTGATGATTTGGCAATATCCCCAAACTGAGAAGTGATACATGATACTTAGGGAGGTTTTCCCTGAGAACAGCAGAACATCAGGATTTCCCCAAATTGAGAAATAATACTTGATATTTAGGAAGTTTCCCCAAAAACAAAGAAATGCAAAGAGTGCTGATTTGGCAATTTCCACAAACTATGAAGAACACAAAACTTTACATAGAAGCTAAGTCAACCGATGTTTCCATGATTTGTAACGCCCCGCCCTCTCAGAGAAATCAGAGTCTATTTTTTTTTAAAAAAATAATAATAGAATAACACCGGAAGAGAGAAGGCGGCATCACGACGCGAGCTAAGTTCGGACTTCCTAAGTCCGACCCTTAACTGGCCACCCATGTGTGCATGGACTAAACCCACGGAAGACAAACCACACACTGGAACGAAACAAGTTATGCGGAATAAACTAGACTAACTGCAGAATTAGACTGAATAGATAGCAAGCACAAGTCTCAATTATTAAAATAACTTATCCAACCATCCATTGTTTATATCATAAACAAAACATAGCAAAAGTATCAACTTATTACATGGCCATAAAATGTAACTCGACATCCCAATCATCAATCAAGCGCTTAAGCTTGGCTCCTCTCCAGGTCCACGACCTTCTCTTTCCCTTTTTCATTTCCTGCATTATCCTCTAAGGATAGAATTAGGGCGTTAGATCAACGCGCCCAGTAGGATTTCTGATTAAGGCTACCACAGGGTTAGTGTATAAAAACATGCATATATCAAAATATATGTGGTCATCAAAACAGGTAAATCAATGCTATGCACATGTAATGAGTCCCTCCCATCATGCATATACATAGCCATCACTTGACGAGACTCTCACCGTCAAGGTAAATCACAATACACTTTCATTTCCTCTTGATGATATTCCTCCTGGCGGGACCTGCATCGCCTAAGGAGGCCGATGTGGCTCTCATCATCATAATATTTCTCCTGGCGGGACCCTCATTGCCTAAGGAGACCAATGTGATTCTCATCATTATACATTTCTCCTGGGGGGACCTGCATCGCCTAAGGAGACCAATGTATTTCTCATCATTATAACATTTCTCCTGGCAGGACCTGCATCACCTAAGGAGGCCAATGTATTATCATCATCATGATACTACTCCTGGCGGGACCTGCATCACCTAAGGAGGTTTCACAGTTGCATCACAGCATATCACCGGAGTGTGGGCTCCGAGTTCCATAATCATCATCCCATGCCATGCATGAGATGTCAATGAATTGTATGTCATTTGTAAATACATAATTCATCATTCAAAGCCACATTTGAAACATAAATCAAATACAACATATCTCATATAAACATAATAAAACCAAATCATAATTGTGGTTACAAGTAGGTAGGAAACCTACTGAAGATTCACTTCAGTGTTCGTTCTTTCTTTAGCGTCACCCGTTCCCAACTAGCGTGCCGTCAAAGAGATCCGTCACCTTGTTCACATAAACCATGAATCAACTTTAATCCCAAGCATTTATTTTGATGGGGTTCGGCCATACAACATGGCGAACCACATCATCTAAGTTTGGTCCCTCATTTCATCTCTTGATTGTTACCCTTATTCACAAAACTGCCATTGCTACCAATACTTAGTTATAACATGTTTTTAACTTAAAAGACCACCGATTATTTCCATGAAATGGATTCATAAAACCCATAGTCATAGTCCATGGTTTTATCTTACAAAAACCATCCAAATAAACCCATTATTTTCAGTTGGTATCAGAGCGAAACGGGAAGTTGAATCATCGAAGTAAGATTAAAACGGTTTCATGTCTCACTGACAGATAAGAATCCCAACTGACCGACTCTTTGGAGTCCACTGACTGGGGGCCAGATTAATTTACTTCGAGTGACTCAGACTGAACAATCAATCTGAGAACGACAATGAAAGATAGCAAAGTAAAGTACAATCATCATAATTGGACATATCAAACATAGCAAAGTAGGATGCACTCCCATGATATACCCACACTGAGAAACAAACAACAGGAATTTAGAGATTTTCCCCAGAAACAAAAGAAACAAAGAGTGGTGATTTGGCAATATCCCCAAACTGAGAAGTAATACATAATACTTAGGGATGTTTTCTCCGAAGAACAGCAGAACATCAGGATTTCCCCAAATTGAGAAATGATACTCGATATTTAGGAAGTTTTCTCAAAAACAAAGAAATACAAAGAGTGCTCATTTGCCAATTTTTCCAAACAGAAGATATTACGTGATACATAGGAAAACTCCCCAAAACAAGAAATACAAGATGATGATCAGGGAATTTCCCAAGTATGTGAACGTAGATTCTGACGTGAAACTAAGTCGATCAATGGGTCGATGACGACAATTGGTGGGTATATCGACCCCACGATAGATACAGTAGTTCCATGGTAAAGGTGACGAGGTCACTTGATCACATTGAGACGTGCTATGGGTGCGTCCCTCACGTGATGTGGATGATTGAGATGTGGTATGGGTGCGTTCCTCACATGGTATTGATGAGATAAAAATATAGACTTCATGAGTATGGCTTAGAGTAGCTATGAGACTGTGGGAACCTTGATACGAAATATGGATACTTGATCCCGTAGGGCTACAGTTGAGGAGTGGGTCCCTCGATTGCTACGCGCTGGAGGACGCTCTCACTGCTATTTTGCACACTAGATGTGCCTGGATGCTCAGATCTTGGTACTATTTTACCCCGTGGGGGTGGTACTAGTCTAGTCAGACTCGGATTGACCGCCTTAGAGCTTGACTGAATCACCTATCAGGTGAACGGATGCAGGGCGAGGTAGACCGGATCACGTTGGACGTGGGTCTTCTGCTTGGTAAGTCATGAGCCCTAAGTCTTGCAAGGGGTCGGGATATATTTGTGATTTGATATGGTTGCCACAGTCTTATAGTGATTCATTTGAATGTTGTTCCTACGGATATTAATTATGGATAGATGATATTCATGGACAGAGTGATACCAAGGATGGATTGTTTTCATGAATGGATTATACCCATAGGTGGGTTATATTCAAGGATGATTATTAATCATGGATAGATGATACTCATGGACAGAGTGATACCAAAGATGGGTGGTTTTCATGAATGGATTATACCCATAGGTGGGTTATATTCATGGATGGTTATTAACTATGGATAAATGATACTCACTGGTAGATGAAATGCTCAAGAATGAATTATTTTCCATGAATGGATTATACCCATAGGAGGGTTTTATTCATGGATGATTATTAAACAGGGATAAATAACATATTGACCTAATGATTGGGACATGTTTCGATTTACATCCCACGTTTTAAGAAAAAGGTGTTGGTCGTATTACGACTTGTATCACCAGAAAAGTTGGTATTGAGAGGTACTCAATATCGTAGAAGTTTTGAACAAAAGTTGTTAGTCACATAGAGATTTATGTGCAAAAAAAAAAAAAGATGTGTTTAAATTTGGAGATGTACTTAGTGGAAAAGTTAAGAAACAAGTGAAACTTGAATGGGAATCTATGGGCGACTGCCGAGTTAGTCTAGCTAGCTGACTCTGTAGTTAGCCGATGGAGTTCCAGGAGAGTGCAACTAGAAACCTAGTTAAAATGGAATCAAAAAAAGCTTTGAGCATAGGCTCGCATTGACAGACTACCTCACACAGAGAGTAGATGAAAGAACATATTGAGCAGGTACGTTTGGAAAATATTATGAGAGCAGCTAAAGTGAAACAGAGTAGATTGATCTACGTGAGATCACAAATGACTCACGAGAAAAAGATATAACATGAGAACAGCTCATCCTGAAGGGTGTATGTAATTTATTTTGGGAACCCTACTTCGCTCGATTTTCGGGACGAAAATTTTAAAAAGAGGGTTATATTGTAACACCCCAATTTCTCAATAAGATGAATATTTACGAAAATGCCCTTGGGTTGGTGAATTCAATAAATGTGATTGTAAATAAGGAAATGGTGGGGCCCATTGTTCAAATTAAGACCCTATGAATATATTTTAAGGGTCAAATTATCATGAATGGGTAATGAACATCAATTTGGGTCAATATGGTTAATTGGGTCAAAGGACCCAATTGGACCCAATGGGTCATAATGGACTTATTAGACCATTGGGTGAGCCCAAATTTAATGGGGTTAAGCTGAATTGATTGGAAATTAAGTGGAGCATAAATGGGTAGGCTTGATGCACATGTGAAAGCCAAATGCAAATGGCTAAAACAACCCATAAATGCGTCATGGAGTCAAAACGGGTCAACAAGCTAAATGGGGACCCAATGGGTCGGGTTGACCTTGTTGACCATGGCTGACCGTGTGGGCCCTCAAATGAGCTCAATGGTGAGTTAAATTAGGTTGAGTGGAACTAAATTGAGTTGGTTTGGAATTAAGAAATGAGTTGACTCAAGTGCATTAAATGGGTGTCATTTAATGTGGTGAGTTGGGCTTGTGAGTTGAGTGAGTCAAAATGGAAATCAAAGGGCCTGTAAGTTCAGTGAGTTAAAGAGGAGATGAAGAGTTACTTGGGTCTCAAGCCACACAATACAAGTCCCACACGTTGGGGACTTGTGGTGTGAGCTTCCATGCTAAGTTTTAAATGGAAATGAATGGGATTTGGATGAGATTACATGGGGAGCTGAAAGGTTGCATTGGTTGATGCCAAAGGGTGTCTTGGTTGTACCAAGTGACCCTTTGATTTGATCAAGGTTTAATGATGATTAATGAGAGGAGAGGGGGCTGTTAAACAAAAAACAGCAAACACCCCTTTTGGCCAAATTTTATCCCAAGAAAAGCCTTAGAATTCCATCTTCTTTCCCTCTCTCAAGAACACACCTCCTTGGCCGAATTTTACCTTGTTGATTACACCAGTGGTTCATGCTTCTAATCAGCTGAGACTAAGGAAGAAAGAAGGAAGGAAGGAAGCAAGAGGGAAGAAGGCAAGGAGCAAAAGGCAAGAAGAGAGCTAAAAGGATTGGTAAGCATTCCATAGAACTTTGTTTAAGTAAAGGGTTTTAAGTTATGGATCCGAATGACATAATTTGGTCATGTATGGCCGAATTTTTCAAAGGTCTAAACCATGGAAGATGGTGTTTAAAAGGGTTGGAAATGGACCATAGGGTTCGGCCACTTTGGATGGCTGAACCCCATGAGATTATTTGGTTGGTTTGATGGTTTTGAAGGCTAAAAACCATACAAAAACCATGGAGATTTGTACATGATTTAAGGAGACTCAAAATATATGTTGTGACCAAATTAATCAATGGTTTAAAATTGTATGATGAGGTTTAAAAGATAGAAAATATGGATCAAAGGGTTCGGCCACTTTGGATGGCCGAACCCCATGAAATAATATGGTTTTGAGTGATGGTTTTTGTAAGTTTAAATCCATGTAAGACCATGGAGGTTGGTACATGTTTGATGAAGCAAGTAGTTGTTAAAAAAGGGTTTGAATTATAGGCCATAGGGTTCGGCCAATGAGTATGGCCGAACCCCATGAAATCATATGATTATTGTATGGTGATTTTGATGGTTTTGAGAGATAAAAACCATACAAGATTATGGTGTTTTTATGGGAATTAAATGAATATAAGTTTGCTGTTTTGGGTTGGCCATTGGATGGCTGAACCATGTGGTTAACATGGCTAAAGGGTAGAGTCCAATTGATATATCAATAATGGAATCATTGAGCAAAAGAACCATAAGGGTTCGGCCATGTGTATGGCCGAACCCCATGGACTGTTTTGATGGGAGATTTGGATTAAAATCATGTTGGAACCTAAGGTTTGTTTTATGCTTTTGTTCTAAGAAACACCTATGCTTAGTTATGGATCTAATATTAATTTGATCAACCATGATAATGATGGAAAGTAGGACAAAAATCAGATTGGTGAGGTTCGGCCATGAAGTATGGCCGAACCCCACTAATGGTCATTGATGACCCTAGTGTGTAGTTACTAATATTGATGGATGGACTTAGTGGTTAATTTATATGTATGATGTAAAGGACCAAACTAAGGTGGTTTAGTTATGGTTATTGATGTTTAAGGAAAAGGTTAGTCTCAATGGCATAATGGTAATTATGGATGAAATGATCAAAGATAAAATGATCATAGGATTGGATATACGAACCCCATCAAAATAAATGCTTGGGATTAAAGTTGATTCATGGTTTATGTGAACAAGGTGACGGATCTCTTTGACGGCACGCTAGTCGTGAACGGGTGACGCTAAAGAAAGAACGAACACTGAAGTGAATCTTCAGTAGGTTTCCTACCTACTTGTAACCACAATTATGATTTGGTTTTATCATGTTTTTATGAGATATATTGTATTTGATATTATGTTTCAAATGTGGTTTTGAATGATGAGTTATGTATTTACAAATGATATACAATGCATTGACATCTCATGCATGGCATGGGGTGATGACTATGGGAAACTGGAACCCTATCCACAGGAAATGAGGATTACTGTGGATTACCTTATCGTGAGAATCCCAATGAAAGAACACTGTGAAACAACTCAATGATGAGTGCCTTTCCACAGGAAATGAGGATTACTGTGGATTACCTTATCGTGAGAGTCTCAATGAAGGCACACTGTGAAACAACTCAATGATGAGTGTCTTTCCACAGGAAATGAGGATTACTGTGGATTACCTTATCATAAGAGTCCCAATGAAAGAACACTGTGAAATAACTCAATGATGAGAGTCTTTCCACAGGAAATGAGGATTACTGTGGATTACTTTATCGTGAGATTCCCAATGAAAGAGTACTATGAAATAACTTGATGGCTATGTATACTGGTAATGGGTGGGACTCATTACATATGCACTTACATACATAGCATTGTTTTCAGATGTTTTATTGATAATCATGTACTATGATATATATGCATGCTTTTTATGCTAACCATGTGGTAGCCCTGATCGGAAAACCTACTGGGTGCGTTGATCTAACGCCCTAATTCTATCCTTAGAGGATAATGCAGGAACAAGGAAGGGGAAAGAGAAGGTTGAAGACCAGGAGGGGAGCCAAGCTTTAGAGCTTGAATGATATATGGGATTTTTATATTACTGTCTTTTTGAGTTACATTTCTATAGACATGTAATAAGTTGATACCTTTGCTATGGTTTGTTTATGATATTGACATTGGATGGTTGGATTAGCTGTATTAATAATTGAGACTTGTACTTGCTTTCTATTCAGTTTAATTCCGCAGTTAGTCTAGTTTATTCCGCATAACTTGTTTAGTTCCATGTGTGGATTGTTATCGTGGGTTTAGTCCATGCACACATGGGTGGCCAGTTAAGGGTCGGACTTAGGAAGTCCGAACTTAGCTCGCGTCGTGACGCAGCCCGCTCTCTTCCGGTGTTATTCTATTATTATTTTAAAAAAATTGGACTTTGATTTCTCGGAGAGGGTGGGGCGTTACATGATTTAGGAAAAATGTCTCCAAAGGAAGAAGAACATAACAGAGAGGGTCAGAATGGTGTAAACATTCCTGAAGTACCTCCTGAACTACGGAACCTAGTACAAGCGGTAGTCACTTCCGTTCTACAGTAACTCTTGAACGGAAATGGGAACACAACCCCCAATAAAACACAGGACCAAAAAGGTCGGGGTGGGGGAAATACTTATTGCGCTCGCAGAAGATTTAGATCCTACTTTTGGAGATCTTCAACCTTAACTAGTTCCACTAGAAGTTCCTGTTTCCTGTGTGGTTGGCCAGGCCATTTCAAAAGAGAGTGTCCACAGAATGTTAGACCTCTTCATTCCTGTTTCTGATGTGGTCAGCAGGGCCATTACAAAAGGGAGTGTCCATAGAGCAAAAGATCTCCTCACTTTCAGGGTTCTCTCTATCGTTCTGCTCGATTAGCTCAGTCGCAAGGATCTGGATGACTGAATATTTCAACTTCTTCTCCAGAGACAGTGGACCATTAGGGATTAATACCCTGTCTGACTTGTGGAGTGTTGGGGCACACGTCAACTACATGCCCTGACAACTTCATCGATTTTGGTAATAATGCAGGGTCTTCTACGGAAGATAAGGAAGGGTAAGGAAATGTCGGGAAAAAGGGGAAAGATTTTGTAAGGGTTGTGGGAAAGTTTTAAAGGGTTTGTTCTAACCCTACCAATCCTTGTAATGTGATGAAAGTTCGAATAATTTCTAATAAAGTTTGCAATTTAAGAGTTTACGAGGATTTTGGCACTGAGAAGTATGTGGCGAGGTCACTTGAGTTTATTAAGATGTGGCATGGGTGCATATCTCACGTGATAGTAATGAGATAATGATATAGATTCCATGAGTATGGATTAGAGTAGCTATGAGACTGTGGAAACCTCGATACGAAATACGGAGACTTGGTCCCGTAGGGTTACCGTTGAGGAGTGGGTCCCTCGCATGCTATGCGCTCGAGGGCGCTCTCACGGCTATTTTGCACACTTGATGTGCGGGAATACGTAGAGCTAGGTACTGTTTTACCCCGTGGGGGTGGTGCTAGCTTCATCAAATGCGATCGACCGCCTTAGAGCTTAACTAAATCATCCTTGGGGTGAAGGGATGCAGGGCGAGGTAGTCTGGATCACATTGGACGTGGGTCTTCTACTTGGTAAGTCATGGGCCCTAAGTCTTGCTAAGGGGTCGAGGTCTATTTGTTATTTGATATATTTGCCACAATCATATATTGATTCATTCGAGTGTTGTTTCTACGGATATTAATCATGGATAGATGATACTCATGGACAAAGTGATACCAAGGATGGATTGTTTCCATGAATGGATTATAGCCATAGGTGGGTTATATTCATGGATGATTATTAATTATGGATAGATGATACTCAGGGACAGAGTGATACCAAGAATGGATTATTTATGCCATGAATGGATTATACCCAGAAGGAGGGTTATATTCATGGACGGATATTAATCATGGATAGATGATACTCATGGACAAAGTGATACCAATGATGGATTGTTTCCATGAATGGATTATACCCATAGGAGGGTTATATTCATGGATGCGTATAAACATGGATGAGAGTTTCAATAGTGTTTTGAATTGATGCAGGTATCGATACCATGGTAGACATGTTGGTAGTATGATGGACCTGTTGGTCTCATAGAGGACATATTGATCTAATGATTAGGACATGTTTCGACTTACATCCCACGTTTTAAGGAAAAGATGCTGGTCGTACTACGACTTGTATCACAGGAATGTTGGTATTGTGAGATACTCAGCATTGAAGAAGATTTAAACAAAAGGTGTTAGTCACATAGTGACTTATGTGCAAATGGAGATATGCTTAATATTGGAGATGTACTTAGTGGAAAAGTTAAGAGTTTAGTGGAACTTGAATGGGAAGCTATGTGCGACTGCTGAGTTAGACTAATCACCTGACTCTGTAGTTAGCCGATGGAATTCCAGGAGGGTGAAGCTGGAAAACTAGTTAAAGTGGAATCAGTGCAAGCTTTGGAACCCTACTTCGTTTTATTTTCGGGACGAAAATTTTAAAAAGAGGGTTTTATTTTAACACCCTGTATTTTCAAGTTAGGGATATATATGGAAATTGTCCATTGAAATGGTGAATTAAAAGGATATGAACCCTAGATGGGTAAATATTGGGTCAAATGCCCAAATAAGACCCAACGGATGGTAGATGTGGATCAATGGATCATATATGAGCTAGTTAGAAGTAAATGGGTAAGGCTTGATAATTGGGTCAATTGATCAATTAAGACCCAACGGATGTTGTATATGGTTCAAGTGAATCAAATGGGTGATGTTTTATTTAATTGGGTCAAAATTGTTAACTGGGTCAAAATACCCAATTGGGGCCCAATGGGTTGTGTTTGACATGGTTGACCATCAAAGTGAGTTCAAGCTTAATTAAGTTGGGACTGATTTGGGCTGGAAATGGAATCAAAGGGTTGAGTTGATTCAAGTGAATTAATTGAGTTGAGTCAAAAGAGTGAGTTGAGTTAATTGGATAATTTGAATTAAATGAGTCAAGATAAAAGAGGTGAGTTAATGGAAAATTGGAAAGGTGCACTCCACTAAGACCAACTCAAGGTGGTCCTCACGTTGGACATGGAGTTTCATCTCATGGATGAAACTCCCCAACTTGGAACAAGAAAGAGAGGTGAAGAGACATGATGGTTGCAAAGGGGTGCCACCAAGGGACACCACCTTAGGCCGACCCTCATTCATTAAAAAGGAGATGGACGGTCTCATGGGACACAACAAGAGTTGCAGCCGATTGGTCATGGGAGATGAAGGGACATGAGGTTTCATCTCAAGGATGAAACCCCCAAAGGAATCATAAAGAGGGAGGTGAAGAGACATGATGGTTGCAAAGGGGTGCCACCAAGGGACACCACCTTTGGCCGATCCTTATTAACCAAGGAAAAGGTTTGGATTTCATTTCCACTCTCTCCCTCTTACTCTTGGCCGAATCACTCTCTCCTCCTCTTGGCCGGCCAGCATTTTAAGAGAAAGAGATCAAAGTTTTCACTCAAGGCCGCCCACCCTCAAGTCAAGGACTTGGAGTATTGACCATCCCAAGTTTCTCTCTCATTTTCTCTCTCAAAATCTACCTCCTTCGCCGAACCAGCCCTTGGTGTTTTCACCATTGATCAAAGCACACAATCAGCTAAGGACTAAGGGAGCAAGAAGGAAGGAAGGAAGGATCAAAGGAGAGAAGAGAAGCAAAGGAGATTGGTAAGTATTTCATAAAAGTTTGTTAAGAAAAATGGGATTAAGGGAACATGATTTGGCCATGGTATGGCCGAATCTACCAAAGATTTAAATTATGGATGATGAGGTTTAAAAGGATAGAAACATGGATCATAGGCTTCGGCCACTTTGGATGGCCGAACCCCATGAAAGGATTTGATAATTTTGTATGGTTTTTGGAGAGATAAAAACCATACCAATGTATGAGAGTTTTAAATTGTTTTAATTGGAAATAAAATCGATGTTTTGGGTCAGCCACTGGATGGCTGAACCATATTGTTATTATGGCTAAAATTTGGGCATGAATCATACACAAAGAATGGAATGATTGAGTCAAGAGAACCATAGGGTTCGGCCATGTGTATGGCTGAACCCCATGGACCCTTGTATGGGTATTTGGATTTAAGATTATGATTAGAAATTGTTAATGGTTTTTATGATGTTTTAAAAGGTTAACATAGATGAAAGATTGATGGACTTAGATGTTTATTGTTCATCAACACGGATGACAAAGGGGAGCACCAAAACCAAAGGGGTGAGGTTCGGCCATACACCAAGTGCTATGCATGGTGTTTGGTTCTCAAAAGGTCAAAAAATATTCCAATGGATGGAATTATAAGAACCATCCTTTGATGAATAAAGGAAATATAGGGTTCGGCCATGTATAGGGCTGAACCCCATAAAATGACATTAGTGGATGGTTAAAGACTAAGGTAATTAAATGGATTGATTGGTAAGTAATTTTATGAATGAAGGATTGAAAAAGACCAAATCTAAGGTGGTGAGGTTCGGCCATGATTGTATGGCCGAACCCCACTAAGGTGGATTTGTGGTGGACCTTGATTATTAAGCAAAAATTAAACAACGTTTAGTTAGTGGGCAAAACCGTAAATACAAGTTATAATGGAATGAATGATTAAAGGACTTGAAAGAGGGGTCAAACCGAAGTGGTATGGTTCGGCCATGCTGTATGGCCGAACCCTACCAAGGTATAATATTTAATATAAGGTGTTTATGTAAGTTATATGGATAGTATTGATCAAATGAAAAGGAAGATCAAATCCAAAGTGGGTGAGGTTCAGCCATGGGGTATGGCCGAACCCCACAAGGTGGTTTTTGGGACTTAGATTTAAATGGAAATTAAATGATTAGTATCTTGACTTGCTATTATATAAACAAGGTATTGGGACTCCTTGAACGGATCACGAGTCGTGAACGGGTGACGGTTAAGAAGAACAGACTTTTAAGTGACTTTTCTGTAGGTTTCCTACCTCTTTGTGACCACATATTATATTTGGTTTTATCTTGATTTTGATGAGTTATTTATGTTAAAGTATTATGTTTCAAATGGGATTTAAATGTTAAGATTTATTTACAAATGGCATGTACTCATTGACATCTCATGCATGGCATGAGGTGATGGTTATGGAAACCGGAGCCCAGACTCCATCGGAATGTCCGTGATGCAACTGTGGGGCATCCTTAGGTGATGAGAGTCCCGCCAGGAGGAATACTTTGATTTTGAGAGTCCCATCAAGAGTAAATGAAAGAACACTGTGGAATACCTTGACGATGAGAGTCCCGTCTAGTGATGGCTATGTATACTTGTGATGGGTGGAACTTAATACATTTCCATACATACATAGCATTATTTTTATGAGTTTTGATGATCATATATTATGATATATGCATGCTTTTATACTAATCTTGTGGTAACCCTAATCGGAAGACCTACTGGGCGCGTTGATCTAATGCCCTATTTCTATCCTTAGTGGATGACGCAGGAAAGGGAAAAGGAAAGGTTGAGGATCATGAAGGAACCTAAGCATAGAAGCTTGGACATTGGAATGGACTTTAGTTAATGATATTTGAATACTTTTCATGTGGACTTGTAATAACTTAGTAACATTGATTATACTAAGTCTGACTTGTACTTTGCTACCTGAGAATGGAGTAGTCTGAGGATGGATTTGTAACGCCTGCCCCTTTTCACTAAAAATCAGAGTCTATTTTTTTTTAAATAAAAAGTGACAAAGGGCACGGGACGTCACAACGCGAGTTAAGTCTGACCTTCTAAAGCCCGGCCTTTAACTGGCCAACCCTACGTGTGCGTGAAACTAAGTCCACGAAGAACGGTTCACACGTAGAAGTAAGCTTGCGGAGTATTAAACTAAATACGGAAATTATAATAGAGTCTATCCTACCGATTTTTAGATAGCAGGGAAGATATATTCATTTAATTACTAAAATACCTCCAAATCACAGTGTCCAAAACATAGTAAGTAATCTAAATTATTACATTCCAACGAGCTAAGCTACTCAAATTACATTTCCAAAATAAATCTTAAATAAACTAAGTAGCTCGTTTCCCCAAGCTCCTACGCCTGGCTCCCGTCTCGTCCTTCGATTCTGCTATCTCCTGCGTCATCAGTTAGGGTAGAAGTAGGGTGTTAGACAACGCGCCCAGTAGGACTCCGAGTAGGGCTAACACATGGATTAGTGATAACAAGCACATAGGTAATCATATAATGAAAACTATAAAATGAATACCATGCCATGGGTGTCTTATGTCATGTGTCCCATCCATCATCCATACCATCATGATGCCATATCCCCCTTGATGGCAAGGACTCATCAAGGTGTCCCCATGTTTGCTTCTCGGTCGCCCCGACGGAGCATGGACTCCGGTTATAGCACATCAGGCTATCCCCATGTTTGCTTCTCGGTCGCCCCGACGGAGCATGGACCCCGGTTATAGCACATCAGGTTATCCCCATGTTTGCTTCTCGGTCGCCCCGACGGAGCTTGGACTCCGGTTATAGCATATCAGGCTATCCCCATGTTTACTTCTCGGTCGCTCCGACGGAGCTTGGACTCCGGTTTCATTATTTTCCCACCCATGCCATGCATGAGATGTAAATGCATTATGCTATGTAATATATATAATTCATAGCCTAATCACATAATTCATAGCCTTAAAATATAATTCATATCCTTAAAATCCATCATAAACATATCATAGGATTACCAAAATAATTCAATAAAACATCCATACACACATAGTCCATGGCTTACAACAAGGTTGGAATCCTACCAAATACCGACTAGTATTCCTTAGCGTTTCCGTCCGATAATCCGGTCACCGATACGCGCACCGCTTGCGATATCCGATACCTTATTACATATGAATAATCAGCCCATGTTTTTAACCATTTAAATCCATCAATCATACCTTGGCGGGGTTCGGCCATACACCATGGCCGAACCTCAGTAACTAGGTTTGTGGATCCCATTTAATCCATTAATTATTTTAATTACATGAGTCTAAAAACCAGCCACCCTAGGCTTTATTAATCACACATAAGGTTGTTACTTAGAGCCCCTAAGTCCATGACCATCTCCCATGGGGTTCGGCCATGTACCATGGCCGAACGCATGGTTCTTGAATTTGGCCATTATTTACGGTTTTGCCACTGCCCTTCCATGGTTAATCATTCACTCAACCATGTACATTTTTGTTCATAATTGATCCATACACTTAGATCCATTAATGTTCCGTCAACCATGATATGTACATTAACAATTCAGTCCTTAACTTAGCCTAATTTTCCATTCATCTAACCACATACACAATCCCAAATTTAACTCATAAAATGACTTACAAAAAGGGATCATGGGTTCGGCCATACACCATGGCCGAACCCATGATGTCTTTTTCCCCATTTTTACTTGGGTCTATATACATCATTTAGCTCCACCATAAGTGCTTCCTTGAGGTGGTTTCCATCATGCATTCAAATCACCCCTTTTTATCACCATTAGTTACATTTTAAGTCCATCAAAGCTACCATCACTCCCCAATATGTTTTCCATGGATCCAAAACACCTAAGTTCACCAAAATCTCTCCATGGTTTTTATTTTTAAAACATTATTTCCATCTTTTCATATCCATTAAAATTATGAATACATTACCATAGGGTTCAAAGCATTCCATCCATAAAATCTCTCCATGGTTTTCCTCATTTAAAAACCCCTTTAAAAATCACTAACATTCATTCATTTAAAACTTTAAAAATCATTAACCACTTAACATAGCCTCCATTCTCTAAACCCATTAAAATTCTAACACCATCACCATAAGGTTCATGGTCCATCATTCATTCATGCCTTTTAAGGCCACAAAAATCATTCACATCTTCATGAATTTCCTCATTTAAAATCCCTTTAAAAATCACTACATTTAATCATTAAAGCCCTAACAATCATAAATCATCCTCCATGGCTTCCATTCTTTATAACCTCATTAAAATCACTTAATCACCTACCATGGGGTTCGGCCATACAACATGGCCGAACCCTATGGTCTATGATTCCCTTCAAAAATCCACACTTCCATGCTTAAATAAACCTTATTACATAATGTCCTTAATACCTCCATTTATTTTTCTTAATCTCTCCTTCCCATTTTGTCCATTTCTTACTTCATCTTTTGGATGGATTTTAAATCCAAGGCCCATGATATTTTTGGCCACATTAAATCCAAGAAATGGACCCATTTTTAAACCTTAAAAATCTAACCTCTTGTTTAGAAATACCTACAAATCCGACGACTCCTCCGACTTTTCTTTCTCCTCTTGGATTCCTTGGCCTTCTTTCTTCTTCTTCTCCTTTGTTGGTCGGCCAAGATGTGTTTGATCAAATGAAAAACATCAAAGCTTGGGTCGGCTAAGATGGAGTAGATTTGAGAGAGAGGGAGATGGGGAGAGGATGTCTCAAGCTTTGGTCTTGAGGTGGAGGGCCAAAGCTTGAACTTCTTTCTTCTTTTCTTCTCTTCTTAGTTTTTTTTTCTTCTTCTTTTCTCTTTGGTGTGGGTCGGCAATGAGAGAGCAAGAGAGGGAGAGAGTGAAAGAGTTAGATGGAAAGAGATGGAGAAATGAGATGAATCTATCCCATCTTGGTTGAGTGACCGACACTCCACCATTTAATTCCTCCCACCAACCCACATGGGCTAATGTGCTTAGTGGTGGTGGTTGGGATAAACCACCACCTTAGCCAACGTTTTTGGTGTCTTATGTTAAGGTGGTTTTGGTCTTCCATTTGACCATTTGACCAAATTAATTAATGTAATTAATTAAATCCTTAACTTAGGTTAATTAATCCCCATTTAGTCTCCTTTCAATCTAATTGATTTCTCTCTATTATTCTACCCATGGTTGATCAAGTCAACCATGGTGGCCGGCCCCACTAATCCTTGGTCCACACGTCACCTCACTTGGTGAGGTGGAGGTGGGTCCCATTCGGCCGTGTCACCTTGATCATATGAACATGAACTTAGGTAATTTAAACTTTATTAAATCCATTCCAATTAATGGGATCACCATTGGGCCCATGGCCCAATTACATTCAGCTCCTACCCATTTACCTTAGAGCTTATATCATCTTGATCCATTGGGTCCCAAATGGGTATTGGGCCCAATTTGACCATCCTTGGCCCAATTGACCATTTAAATGAATTTAATCCAATCCATGGTCCATTGGGCCATATTTGGGCCTTTGCCCAAATTTTGATCCATTTACCATCTATTCCATTAAATTCCCAATTTCCATCATTAAAACAAATAATAGCCACATATTCATTGATTTAAAAATTCCGGGCTATTACAGGATTATAATTCCGCAATCAGTTTAGTTCCGCAATCAATTATGTATGTTCCGCAAGTTTACTTAGTTCCATGTGTGGATTGGTTTTCATGGACTTGGTCCATGCACACATGTGTGGCCAGTTAAGGGTCGGACTTTGGAGGTCCGGACTTAGCTCGCGTCGTGACACTCCGCTCTTATCACTTGTTTATTTATAAAAAAAAGAAAGAAAGGCTCTGATTTTGGAAGGTTGGAAAAGGGCGGGGCGTTACATCTACTTACTGTTGTTTCACACCGGACTCCATAATCTGATCTTATTCCATTATAATTCCAACGTTCGCATTTGTGACAGATACCTAGTGTAACGTCTGCCCCTTTTCACTATGCTTAATTGATCGAAAATCAGAGTCTATTTTTTTTTTTTTTTTTAAATAAAGAGTGACAAAGGGCGCGGGACGTCACGACGCGAGTTAAGTCCAAGCTTCTAAAGCCCGGCCCTTAACTGGCCAACCCTACTTGTGCGTGGAACGAATTCCACGAGAACGGTTCACACGTAGACATAAGCTCGTGGAATATAACTTAATGCGGAAATTATAATAAGACTATCCTACCAATTTTAGATAGCAAGGAATTACGTCCATTAAATTACTAAAATACCTCAAAATCATAATGTCCAAAAGTAAAGTCCAAACCATAGCAAGTAATCCAAATTATTACAGTTCGACGAACTAAGTTATTCAAATTACATTTCCAAAATAAATCTAAGTAAATTAACTAGCCCGCTTCCCCAAGCTCCTACGCTTGGCTCCCGTCGCGTCCTTCGATTCCGCCATCAGCTAAGGTGGAAGTAGGGCGTTAGACAACGTGCCCAGTAGGACTCCGAGTAGGGCCAACACATGGATTAGTGATACAATGCATATAGGGAATAATATGAAACAAAACATGAAATCAATGCCATGCCATGGGTGTCTTATGTATGAGTCCCACCCATCATCCTTACCATTGTACAATGTCCTTTTTCCAATCATACATACAATCCCCCTTGATGGAAAAACCTCATCAAGATAAATCAACACAAGTATCCCCCTTGATGGCAAAGCCTCATCAAGGTATCCCCATGTTTGCTTCTCGGTCGCCCCGACGGAGCATGGACTCTGGTCATATCTCATAGTACCCCTCTTGATGGATGAAACACATCAAGATATCCCCATACTTGCTTCTCGGTCGCCTCGACGGAGCATGGACTCCGGTTCCTTTATTTTCCCGCCCATGCCATGCATGAGATGTAATTGCAATATGTTATATAGTATTTAAATCATTGTAAATGCAATATGCCATATAATATTTAAATCATAGCCATTAAAACCCATCTTAAACATATCACATGATTACTAAAATAAATTAATAAAGCATCCATACACACATAATCCATGGCTTACAATAAGGTTGGAATCCTACCGAATACCGACTAACGTTCCTTTACGTTTTCCGTCCACAAATCCGGTCACCGATCGCGCACCACTTGCGATGTCCGATATCTTATTACATATTAACAATCAACCCATATTTTATCCATGATTAAGTTCCTAACATATGCCTTAGTCGGGTTCGGCCATACACCATGGCCGAACCTCACTATGTAGTTTTGTGGGTCCCATTTAATCCATCAAATATTTTAATCATATGAGTCTAAAAACCAGCCACCCTAGGCTTCATTTAACCCTACATAAGGTCACCTTTAAACATACTTAAGTCCATGATTATCCTCCATGGGGTTTGGCCATACACCATGTCCGAACCCATGGTTCCTCATTTTGGCCCATATTTACAGTTTTGCCACTACCTCTTCCATGGTTAATCATTCACTTAACCATGTACATTTTTTTGTCCATAATTGATCTATTGACTTAGATCCATTAATGATCCATCAACCATGTCATAAGATCATTAAAAATCAGCCATTTAATTAACCTAACCCTTATTCATTTAAACACATATATAGCCCCATACTTAGCCCATAAATGGTTCATAAAATTGTGTATGGCCGAACCCATGATATTAATCTCCTTACTTCTCTTGGATCATTTACCACATTTTTGATCCACCAACTTAGATCCCTCAATGACTTACCAATCATGTCATATAATCATTAAAATCAGCCCCTTTAATTTAACCTAACCCCATTAATTTAAACACATACACAATTCCAACTTAACCCATCAAATGACTTGTAAAATGGGTCATGGGTTCATCTTCCTCTACCACTTTGAGGCCATCAAAATCATTAATATCTTCCACAATTTTTCTCATTTAAAACCTCTTTAAAAATCATTAACATTCATTCATTTCCTTTAAAATTATTAACCACCTACCATAGCCTCCATTCTTTAAACCCATTAAAATTCTTATACATCACCATAGGGTTCGGCCATACACCATGGCCGAACCCATGGTTCAAGGTTCATCCTCTTTTATGCCTTTTAAGGCCATAAAACCCATTTACATCCTCCATGAATTTCCTTATTTAAAACCCTTTAAAAATCACTAACATTTAATCATTAAAACCTTAAAAATCATAAATCATCCTTCCATGATTTTAATCCTAAAAACCCCATTAAAATTCCTTAATTACCTACCATGGGGTTCGGCCATACAACATGGCCGAACCCTATGGTCCATTATTCCTTCAAAAATCCATACTTCCATGCTTAAATAAATCTTAATCCATAATGTCCTTAATACATTCATTTATTTTTCTTAATCTCTCTCACCCATTAGGGTTTGTCCATTTCTCATCTTTTTCCTTGGATGGATTTTAGATCCATGGCCCACAACCTTTTTGGCCACCATTTAATCTAAGAAATGGACTCCATTTTTAAACCTTAAAAACCTAACATCTTGTTTAGAGATACTTACAAATCCGACGGCTCCTCCGACTTCCTTTTCTCCCTTTGGATCCTTATCTTTCTCCTTTCTTTTTCTTCTTGATCTTTGGTCAAATGGGCTTGATCAAAATGAGATCATCAAGGTTTGGGTCGGCTAATGATGGAGTGGGTTTGAGAGAGGAAAAAGAGGAGAGGATGGGAAAAACTATCCCAAGGTTTGGTCTTGAGGTGGTTGGCCAATGCTTGAATTTTTCTTTTCTTTTCTTCTAAGTTTTTCTTCTTCTTTCTCCTTGTGAGAGTGAGGGACGGTTTTGGAGAGGGAGGGATGGAGAGAGTGAGATGAGAATGGGATGAGATGAAAACCCATCTCATTTGGTTGCTTAAGCTATACTCCACCTGTAACACCCCGCCCTTTTCACTCTAATTTTCAGAGTTTATTTTTTTTTAAAATATAATAATCATGTGATCGGGGCGAAGTGTCACGACGCGAGTTAAGTTCGGATCTCTAAATCCGACCCTTAACTGGCCAAGCCCATGCGTGTATGAATTAAGTCCATAAAATGAACCACACATGGTACAAATACAATTTGCGGAATAATATTTAGTCTTAGTCTAACTGAGGAATAGATCCTAAGACTAATCCATTTTAAAACTTAAGATAGCAAAGTACAAGACTTATTCTCCAAAATTATCAAATAACCTTAGTCTTACCATTCAATCCAACCATCCAAAGTAAATCAATCCACAGCATCTACTTATCTACTTGTTACAAGCCAACATAACTAATTACCAAATTATAGTATTCGAATAAATCAAATGACAAGTCCATAAATAGTCCATTCAAAGTTCATTCCAAATCATTCAAAACGCCCCAGTTTCCTTGCTTGGTCCTCTTCTTGATCCACGTTCTTCCCTTTCCCTGCGTCATCCACTAAGGATATAGATAAGGCGTTAGATCAACGCGCCCAGTAGTGTTTCCGAATAGGGCTACCACATGGTTAGTCAAAATCATGCAAATAATATAATAATAATACGTGTGTGACAAAATTCCATAAAACATGCTATGTATGAAATGAACATGTAATGAGTCCCACCCATCACCATTCAACATAGCCATCACTTGACGGGATTCTCATCGTCAAGGTAACCCACAGTGGTCTTTCGGACGCCCCGACGGAGTGTGGCCTCCGGATTCCTCCTGATGGGATTCTCATCATCAGGGTACCCCACAGTGGTCTTTCGGACGCCCTGACGGAGTGTGGCCTCCGGGTACAACAACATCATCACCCCATGCCATGCATGAGATGTCTATGCATACATGCCATTTGTAAATATAACATAACATTCAAACAACTTATCGAAATCAACATAAAACGGCAATATCATAGGTGGTTACAAAAAGGTAGGACACCTACACCAAATTCACTTAGATTGACTCTTCTTTTGAACCGTCTCCCGTTCACGACTTGTACACCATTCTAGTAAATCCAATACCTTATTTACGTAGCAGCAAGTTAACATTCAAAACTGTACATTTCGATTCAGTCGACTGAACCACAGATTCAGTCGGTTGGCTTCGAGTCCGATTGTCTGTTTGTCTTGCCAGTTCAGTTTCAGTCAACTGAAACACACATTCAGTCGGCTGAAACATGGTTCGTACCCTTTCAGTCTACTGAATCACAGATTCAGTCGGCTGACTTTGAATCAGGTCATCTGTTTGTTCTTCCAGTTTATTTTCAGTCAACTGAATCATATATTCAGTCGGCTAAACTACCAATCATTCATTTACGTGTTTAACAAGCATCCATTCAGTCTACTGAATCGTATATTCAGTCGGCTGAAACTTCCAGAAACTCTTTCTGCTTCCAGTCACCGTTAGTTCAGTCAACTGAATCCCTCATTCAGTCGGCTGAAACTCCCAGAAACTTATTTCTGATTCGTTCATCATCAGTTCAGTCGACTGAAACCATAGTTCAGTCGGCTGAAACTCCCAGAAACTTGTTCTTGATTCATCCATTGTCAGTTCAGTCGACTGAATCAATAATTCAGTCGACTGACTGTTTTGTCAGTCTTCTCCATTGCATATTTTTCTTCATCCTAATCATGCACTTCCAACCAATATTTAACCCTTGTTAGATTCGGCCATCCAATGGCCGGATCATGATTTAAAAATTGTTTATCGAAAACCTACCGTTTCCGCGACTCCTCCAATTGATCTTCACTCCGGCTTGTTCCTTTCCCTTTCTTGGCCTCTCCTTCTTCTTGATTCTTTGATGGTCAAGGACTGATTAAGCAACCAACTGCTGCTCTTATTTTTAAAATGTAGGACACGGCAAAGAGGTAGAGAGAGAGAAAGAATATTGGCTTTAGATGAGAAACCTTGATTCCCCCCTCCTTTGCTCAATGTGTGCTCTTGATTTGGTGAAAGAAAACAACCAAGGACTGATTGCAAATCAATGACTAGCTGCTGTTCTCAGTGTTTGGAGAGATGGAGGATGCCCAAGAGAGAAAGAGCTAATGATAGAGAATGAATTCCTCTTGACTAATCAACTTCAGCCCAAGGTTTAACCTTGTGTAACTCACTTCTCCATAATTAAAATCTTTTAAGTTCCTTGGGGTTTCATCTATGGAATGAAACCCCCCCCCCCCCCCCAGCATCCAACGTCTCTATTTTCTTTGGAGGTGATTATTTGCATTCTCTCCATTATCCTTGCATGTGTAACTCTTAAAACAGCCATCCCACTTATCTCCATTGTAGCCGTTACATGCATACAATGTTCTCATGCATCCAAGGTCCCATGATGTGAATTTCAAAATGTAACTCTCATTTCCTTTATCACTTGAATGGAAGTTACATGCATAGATTATAAACCTATCTATTGGCTGTCCTTTGAAGACCCAAACAATGTACCCCCAACCATTTCCAACGTGCCTACCATTTGCATTTGAAATAAACCTCCCACCTTTGTAACTCCCAAAAATGCCACCTCCATAAATTTCTTATCATGGAGTTACATGCATGAAGTACCTCTCCCATGCAATTCCAACGTTTTTCATTGTTTAAAACCTTGCAAACAGCACACACCACTCTCATTCACTTACTTGAAAAATTTATTCATCTAACTCATTATTTAACTCACCCAACTTAACTCATTCATTAATGTAACTCAACTAATAAATTCCACTCAACTCCATCATTTATTTCAACTCAAACCCAACTCAAACATTTAACTCATCTTAACCCAATTAAGCTTTGAGCTCAATTAATGGTCAAACATGTCAACCACAACCCATTGGGTCCAATTTGGCCATTTTGACCCTTTTTAACAAAATTTGACCCAATTATGATTTTCGACTCGTTTAAGTTCATCTTATACATTTATTTGTTTTGTAATCAAAACTACTAACCATTGGGTCTTGTTTGACCCATTGACCCATTTAAATTCAACTCAATTATATCACAATGGCAATTCCGTAAATATGAATAAATTCATATAAAATGATAACTTTGAAATTCCAGGGTGTTACACCACCATCATTTCCCTCCACCCACCAAGCATGGGTTCACATGCCTTAGTGGTGGTGGTTGAGAAAAAAACCACCACTGAGCCAACGGTTTTGGTGCCTTGAGATGGGGTGGTTTGGTCTTCCGTCTTGACCATTTGACCATCATCATGGAGGGGTATGGGTCATCAGGCTTTGGGTGGTGGTGGTTGAGATGAAACCACCACCCTTAGTCCATGGTTTTGTTTTGTGTTTCTTTAAGTGGTTTGGGTGGTTTCAATGAGATGAAACCACCCCTTGACTTATTCCTTTGACTCCCCATTGACCCATTTGACTAACTTAATTAATTAATTAATTGGATCCATAACTTAGGTTAATTAATTCTCAATTAACCCCTTTAATCTCCTTGATTCTTCTCCATTAATCCACCCCGGATTTTTAAATCAATATATATGTTGGCTATTATTCATTTTAATGATGGAATTTGGGAATTTAGATGGAATAGATGTTAAATGGATCCAAATTTGGACGATGGCCCAAGTATGGTCCAATGGGCCATGGATTGCAATGAGTTCACTTAATTGGGTCAATGATGATTAATCGGGCCAAGGATGGTCAATTGGGCCCAATACCCATTTGGGACCCAATGGGTCAAGATGATTTAAGCTCTAAGGTAAATGAGTAGGAGGTGAATGTAATTGGGCGATGGGCCCAATGGTGATCCAATTAGTGGAAATGGATTTAATTAAATTAAAAGCACCCAAGTTAGTGGTGAATAAATCAAGATGGCATAACCAAGTGGGGCCCACCTCCACCTCATCAAGTGAGGTGGCGTGTGGACCAAGGCATAGGTGGGGCCGACCATCATGGTTGACTTGGTCAACTATGGATAAGTCAAAAGGAATTGAGGAGGAACAAATTAAATTAAGTTGATTTAATTAATGTGAATCACCTAAGCTAGAATTTATAAAACCAGGTGACATGGCCGAATGGGGCCCACCACCACCTCATCAGGTGAGGTGGCGGGTAGGTTAGGAGCTAGTGGGGCCGGCCACCATGGTTGACTTGGTCAACCATGAGTGGATTAATGGAGAAGAATCAAGGAGATTAAAGGGGATAAAATAAGAATTAGTTAACCTAAGTTGATGATCCAATTAATTAAATGATTAGGTTAGTCAAATTGGGTCAATTGGGGAGTTAATGGGTGGTTTCATCTCATTGAAACCACCTAAACCACTTAAAGAAAACACAAACAAACCATGGGCTTAGGGTGGTGGTTTCATCTCAACCACCACCACCCAAAGCAAGATGACCCATACCCCTCCATGATGATGGTCAAATGGTCAAGATGGAAGACCAAACCACCCCATCTCAAGGCACCAAAACCGTTGGCTTGGTGGTGGTTTTGTCCCAACCACCACCACTAAGGCATGTAAGCCCATGCTTGGTGGGTGGAGGGAAATGATGGTGAAGTGTAGCTTAAGCAACCAAATGAGTTGGGTTTTCATCTCATCCCATTCTCATCTCACTCTCTCCATCTCTCACTCTCCAAAACCGTCCCTCACTCTCACATGACCAAAGAGGAAGAAAAGACTTAGAAGAAGAGAAGAAAAAACTCAAGCATTGGCCCACCACTTCATGATCAAGACTTAGGAGATTCTTTCTCATCCTCTCCTCCCTTCCCTCTCAAAATCTACCTTCACCTTAGCCGAACCCAAACATTGGAGATATCATTTGATCAAACACACCTAGTGGCCGATCATCAAAGAGAAGAAGAAGGAGAAAGGCTAAGGAAATCAAGGGAAGAAAAAGAAGCCAGAGGAGCCGCCGGATTGGTAAGTGTTCTTAAACAAGAATTTACATTTTTAAGGTTTAAAAATGGAGTCCATTTCTTAGATTAAATGGTGGCCAAAAAATGTTATGGGCCATGGATCTAAAATCCATCTAAGGAAAGAATGAGAAATGGACAAAATGGGAAAGGTAGGTTAAGGAAAATAAAGGATTATTAAGGACATTAAGTATTAAGATTATTAAAGCATGGAGAAGTGATTTTTGAAAGAATCATAAACCATAGGGTTCGGCCATGTAGTATGGCCGAACCCCATGGAAGGTGATTAGATAATTTTAATGGAGTTTTAAGGGTTAAAACCATGGAAGGATGATTTATGCTCTTAAGGTTCTAATGATTAAATGTTAGTGATTTTTTTTAAAGGGGTTTTAATGAGGAAAATCATGGAAGATGATTAATGATTTTAATGGCCTCAAAAATGGTAGATGGGGATGAACCATGAACCATGGGTTCGGCCATGGTGTATGGCCGAACCCTATGGTGATCTTTTAATAATTTTAATGTGGGTAAAAAGATGGAAAATAATGGAGAAGGTTGATAGTTTTAAATGGATTTTCAAGTATAGTATATAATGTTTTAAAGGGGTGAAAATAGTGATAAACCATGGACCATGGGTTCGGCCATGGTGTATGGCCGAACCCCATGGGGAGACCTTGATGGATTAGGTGTTTTGGAACCATGAAAAATAAACGGGAATTAGGGTTAAGTTGATGAACCAAAATGTATCTAATGATGATTAAGGAATGATGATTTAAATACCCTCGTGGTGGAATTTATGGTGGAGCTAAATGATGTAAATGGGTCCATGGAAAAAAAAAATAAGAAAAAGACATCATGGGTTCGGCCATGGTGTATGGCTGAACCCATGACCCACTTGTAGGTCATTTTATGGGCTAAAATTTGGAATTATGCATGTGTTTAGATGAATGGAAATTAGGCTAATTAAAGGGTTGTTTTTAATGATCTTATGGCATGATTAAATGAGGCACTCATGGATCCAAGTTATGGATCATTTATGGACAAAAATGTACATGAATAAGTGAATGATTAACCATGGAAGAGGCAGTAGCATAAAACGTAAATATGGCCAAAATAAGGAACCATGGGTTCAGCCATGGTGTATGGCCGAACCCCATGGGGGATGTTTGTGGACTTAATGTCTCTAAGTAATAGTCTTAATTGCTGATTTATGGAGTCTAAGGTTGCTGATTTTTAGACTCACTAACTGGAATATTTAATGGGTTAAGATGGGACTCACAAACCTAGATAGTGAGGTTCGACCATGGTATATGGTCGAACCCCACTAAGGCATGTATTAGGGACTTAACCATGGATAAAACATGGGCTGATTATTGATATGTAATAAGGTATCGGACATCGCAAGCGGTGCGCGATCGGTGACCAGATTTGTGGACGGAAAACGTAAAGGAACGTTAGTCTGTATTCAGTAGGATTCCAACCTTATTATAAGCCATGGATTATATGTGTATGGATGTTTCTTGAATTATTTTGGTAATCATATGATATGTTTAAGATGGGTTTTTATGGCTATGATTTATATATTATATGGCATATTGCGTTTTCATCTCATGCATGGCATGGGAGGGAACAAAATGGAACCGGAGTCCATGCTCCGTCGGGGCAACCGAGAAGCAAACATGGGGATACCTTGATGATGGTTTTTCCATCAAGGGGGATATTAGTATTTGTTATTATACATTGATGAGGCTTTGCCATCAAAGGGGACACTTGTATTGATTTATCTTGATGAGGCTTTTCCATCAAGGGGGATATTAGTATTTGTTATTATACCTTGATGAGGCTTTGTCATCAAGGGGGACACTTGTATTGATTTATCTTAATGAGGCTTTTCCATCAAGGGGGACATTATGTATGATTGAAAAGGACATTGTATAATGGTAAGGATGATGGGTGGGACTCATGGCATAAGACACCCACGGCATGGCATTGATTTCATGGTTTTGTTATATTATTCCCTATATGCATTGTATCACTAATCCATGTGTTAGCCTACTCGAAGTACCTATTGGGCGCGTTGTCTAACGCCCTACTTCCACCTTAGATGATGACGCAGGGAATGGCGGAAATGAAGGACGCGACGGGAGCCAAGCGTAGTAGCTTGGGGAAGCGGGCTAGTTAATTTACTTAAATTTATTTTGGAAATGTAATTTGAGTAACTTAGTTCGTCGGACTGTAATAATTTATATTTCTTGCTATGGTTTGAACTTTACTTTAGGAAGTTATGATTTTGAGGTAATTTAGTAATTTAAGTAATGTAACTTCCTTGCTATCTAAAAATTGGTAGGATAGACTCTATTTTAATTCCGCATTAAGTTATAATTCCGCGAGTTTACTTTCTACTTGTGAACCATTCTCGTGGACTTAGTTCCACGTACACGTAGGGTTGGCCAGTTAAGGGCCGGGCTTTAGAAGCTTGGACTTAACTCGCGTCGTGACGTCCCGTGCCCTTTGTCACTCTTATTTAAAACATAAAGATAGACTCTGATTTTCGGTTAAGTAGCGTAGTGAAAAGGGGCGGGCGTTACACCTAGTCTCTTAGTTTTTCTCTTTACAGCCAGAGTGCTTCAACCATAGAGAGGTCTTGGTTGCACCTCCTGGATTTCTAGATTCCTCACCCTCATAGCTAAGAAAATGATTTTACTTCACAAGTCTGGGGGAACTTGTGTTCTAGACAGACGCAATGCAAAAACGAAAACTCGACAGTCTACGTGCATGACTTCTATCCAGTTCTTTAACGTTTGCTGGTCACAAAGATAAAGATGGATGATGGATACTAAGTTTTTTTATTTTTTAAGGGGTCTCAGTTTTAAACTTACTCTCCCCTAAGAAATTTTTATGGAAAATGACACATGATGACCTTAGTACCCCCAAACTCAAATTGAACATTGTCACCAATGTTCCCTAATCTACACTGACCAGGTGTAAATGAAGAAATAACATAGATAACGAGCAATCTAAATATGAGTTGTACCGTGGGATGAAATGATTGACTCAAAAGCCAGATTGACTCAAAGAAAAAAAAAACTAGACTTAAGAAAAAGAACAACCAGACATTGACGACTCTGATGAACTTAGACCAACTCAGACATAGACAATTGGGCTGGTGGTTCTGGGTAAAGATGAGTGGGTAAGGGTAAATGGGAGGATAATGGATGTGCAAATGAATTTTGGTAAATTAGATCAATGAGTAGGATTTCCTTTGTTCCTTCTGGAGTGTAGGACTCTAAAAATGTTTTCAAAAGATGACAATTGACTTTGAAAGGATGACCATTTTTAGGATGGTTAATCTGGATGGCACCATGTGGTAATATGGCTGTGACGATGAATGGACTAGACCATTTGGATTTCAATTTACAAGGAAAAAGTTACAACCTAGAATTGTACAATAGGACCTTTTGACCAATAGTAAACATTCTCCGGAGAATGTGTTTGTCATGAAAGATTTTCATTTAGTCTTTGTACTTTCTGGCCGTATCATAAGTTTCATTTCGGATTTCTTTCAACTCTATTAATTGAAGCTTTTTGAGTTGTCCAGCCGTTTCTAGAACAAAATTGAAACGCTTGATTGCCCAATAGGCTTTGTGTTCTATTTCGACTAGAAGATGACAAGCCTTTCCATACACTAAGAGATAGGGTGACATTCCTATGGGTATCTTGAATGCAATTCGATAAACCCATAGTGCATCAGTGAGTCTGGTAAACTAGTCCTTCCGAGATGGATTGACTTTCTTCTCAAGGATATGTTTGATTTCTCAATTTGATATTTCCACTTGTCCACTTGTTTGAGGATGATAGGGGGTAGCTACTTTGTGAATCACCCCATATGATTTCATCAATTTTTCGAATGGGCAATAACAAAAATGCTTACCACCATCACTAATGATAGTTTGTGGAACACCAAATCTAAAGAAGGTATTTTCTTTCATCAAATGAGTGACTACCTTGTGATCATTGGTTTTGCATGCCACTGCTTCTACCCACTTTGATACATAGTCAACTCCTATGAGGATATATAGATTGGCAAAAGACTTAGGAAAAGGTCCCATGAAATCAACGCCCCAAACATCGAAAAGTTCAACAATTAAGATTGGGTTTAAAGGCATCATGTTACGACGGGATATACTTCCTCATGTTTTATATCTATCGCATGAAACACAGAAGGTATGGGTATCTCGAAACATGGAGGGCCAATAAAGTCCACATTGCAAAATTTTTGCAATTGTCTTTTTACCACTGAAATGGCCTCCACAGGCTTGATCATGACATAAACTTATCACACATGTTGTTCTTCTTCAGGAACACAACAATGAATAATTTGGTCCGCACAATGCTTAAACAGATATGGATCATCCCAAATGAAATTTTTGGCTTGTGCCAGAAATTTAACTCTATCTTGTTTTGTCTAATGAGGAGGCATTTGACTAGTCACAAGAAAATTACAATGTTTGCGAACCACGGTACTTGGGAAAGGGAGATGAGTTGCTCGTTAGGGAAGGACTCAGTGATAGGATGGTTATCTTCAGTGATCTCAGTTACTAATCTAGACAAATGGTCTGCTACCACATTTTTAGAACCTTTCTTATCCCGAATTTCAATATCAAATTCTTGTAGCAAAAGTTTCCATCAGATCAGGTGGGACCTAGAATCTTTATTAGAAGGAATATACTTGAGCGCAGCGTGATATGAATAGATAACGACCATCGAACCTACTAAGTAAGATCAAAATTTGTCTAGCGCAAATACAACAGTTAACAACTCCTTTTCTGCGGTGGAATTGTAACGCCCTGCCCTCTCCGAGAAATCAGAGTCTAATTTTTTTTATAATAATATAATAACACCGGAAGAGAGCGGGCGGCGTCACGACGCGAGCTAAGTCCGGACTACCCAAGTCCAACCCTTAACTGGCCACCCATGTGTGCATGGACTAAACTACGATAACAATCCACACATGAAACTAAACAAGTTATGCGGAAAAAACTAAACCAATTGCGGAAATAAACTGATCCAGAATATAATCAATCTTATGTTAACCATACATTCTCTGATAGCAAAGTACAAGTCAAGTTTACTTTAAACTAACCATTTCAAACCATGTCAAATTAATCATTATCATAACTGTAATCAAACCATAGCAAGGTTACTAACTATTACATATCCATAAAATGTAGTTCAAATGACAGTAATATAGTTCCATTCCAGTAATCAAACGCTTAGGCTTGGCTCCCCTCCAGGTCCACGACCTTCTCTTTCCCTTTTCCATTTCCTGCATTATCCTCTATGGATAGAATTAGGGCGCTAGATCAATGCGCCCAGTGGGATTTCCGATTAGGGCTACCACATGGTTAGTATATATAACATGCATATATCATAGTATATATGGTAATCAAAAACAAATAAATCAATGCTATGTATGTATGCACATGTAATGAGTCCCTCCCATCATGCATATACATAGCCATCACTGGATGAGACTCTCATCGTCAAGGTAAATCACAATACACTTTCATTTATTCTTGATGATATTCCTCCTGGCGGGACCCTCATCGCCTAAGGAGGTCGATGTGGCTCTCATCATCATAATATTTCTCCTCGCGGGACCCTCATCGCCTAAGGAGACCAATGTGATTCTCATCATTATAACATTTCTCTTGGCGGGACCTGCATCGCCTAAGGAGACCAATGTATTTCTCATCATTATAACATTTCTCCTAGCGGGACCTGCATCGCCTAAGGAGACCAATGTATTATCATCATCATGATACTACTCCTGGCGGGACCCTCATCGCCTAAGGAGGCATTCCATAATCATCATCCCATGTCCATGCATGAGATGCCAATGAATATATGAAGCATGTACATAAATCTCATGATTCAAAAACCAATTGAAACATAATAATAATAACAACATATCTTATCAAAATCATGATAAAACTAATCATCATAGTGGTTACAAGTAGGTAGGAAACCTACTGAAGATTCACTTCAGCGTCCGATCTTTCTTAAGAGTCACCCGTTCATGACTCGTACGCTGTTTACGTTCCGTTACCTTGTGATGTAACAGCAAGTCAATCATACTATCATTTTAAATTTCCATTCACATCTTAAGACCCAAAAGCCATCTTGTAGGGTTCGGCCATACCCATGGCCGAACCTCACCCACTTTAATTTGATCTCTCCTTTATTTAATCCTTATTAAACATCACATACTACAAAAATACCTTGGTAGGGTTCGGCCATACAACATGGCCGAACCATACCACTTTGGTTTGGGTCCATATATCCAATTCTCTGATGATTTCATCTTTGATCATTTCTTCCATAATTACCATAATGCCACTATACTAACCTTTGCTTAATTTTCTTAAAAACCAAGGTCCATATCCAAACCACCTTAGTGGGGTTCGGCCATCCAACTTGGCCGAACCTCACCATTTAATTTGGTCCTTCATTCATCATCTCTAATTCCATTATGACTTAACCCAAATCCATCAAATAATCATTGATGTGGTTCGGCCGTACTACATGGCCGAACCACATCGTATGGATTTTTATCCCATATTCCATCATCTACAATGATTGATTATTTTCTTACACTTAGTCCATAAATTATAATGTATGATTCCTTAATTCAAATCATAAAACAAACCATAATCTCCAACAAAATAATCTTTGGGGTTCGGCCATGTGGTCCTCTTACTCAATGATCCTATAATTTGTATACACATTAGGCTCTACTCTTTAGCCATGATAACTACATGGTTCAGCCATCCAATGGCCAACCCAAAACAGTAATCTTATCTTCATTTAAATCACATAGCAGCCCCATAATATTGCATGGTTTCTATCCCTCAAAAACATCACAATTTACCATAAAATTATCATACCATTTCATGGGGTTCGGCCATCCCAATTGGCCGAACCATATGGCCTATAATTTTAAACCTTTTAACATCTAATTTGTGTCTCCTTAAAACATATAACAATCACCATAATATTGTATGGTTTTTAGACTTCAAAACCATCAACCTAACCACATAAATTTCATGGGGTTTGGCCAACCATGGTGGCCGAACCCAATGATACATTCTTACCATTTTCACAACCTTTAACCAAGGTTTAAGTCCTTAATGAATTCGGCCATAACATGGCCAAATCATGACACTCAAATCCATATTTTAAACCTTTTCAACTTGCATCATAGGTCTAATTAAAACAGCCAAAACAGTCCATCATTTGCATGGTTTTATCTTATAAAAACCATCATTCATAACCATAATATTTCATGGGGTTCGGCCAACCCAACCAAAGTGGCCGAACCCTATGGTCCATGTTTGCTATCTTTTAAACATCAAAATACATACTCCAAACCCTTGGTAGATTCGGCCATCTCATGCCAAATCATATTCCATTTAACCCATTTTACAATAAAAACTCTATGGATTACTTACCAATTTTCCAAGCCTTTCTTCTTGCCTTTGATCTTTGCTTCCTTCCCTTTTGTTTCCTTCCTTCTTTCTTCCTTAATCTCAGCTGATTAGAAGCTAGAATCAATGGTGAAAACACCAAGGTATAATTCGGCCAAGAGGTATGTTCTTGAGAGAGGGAGAGAAAGATGTAGTCTATGGTTTCTTTGGGATGAAAATCGGCCAAGTATGGTGGTTTAATCCTTTTGTTAAACAGCCCCACTTCTTCTCATAAATCCTCATTAATACTTGACCAAACCAAGGAGGCATTTGGTGCCAACCAAGGCACCCCTTGGCACCAACCAATGCATCCATTGGTACTCCAAACGTTGGAGCCTTGGGTTTCCATATGAGATGGAAACCCCTCCATATTCCGTTGGTTTCCATGCACCAAAAGTTAATTCCAACCCACCAACATGTGGGACTTGTTTACTTGATGATGTATGAGATCAAGACACCCCCTCAAATTCCATTTGACTCACTTGAACTCAAGGTCCTTTTGATTTCCATATCAACTCACCCAACTCACCATACTTAATGCATTTCATTTAATGCACTTGATTCAACTCATTACTTGATTTAATTCCAACTCACTTCAGTCCCACTCAAACTGATTTAACTCATATTTTAGCTCCCACATGGTCAACCATAGTCAACTCGACCCATTGGGTCCCCATTTAGCTTATTGACCCAATTAACGCCTAGACCCAATTATGAGTGACTTAGCTCCTTTGAATGTGGTTTACCCATTTGCATCAAGCCTACCCATTTATGCTCCACTTAATTTCCAATCAACTCAGCTTAACCCCATTTAATTTGGCCTCAACCGATGGTCAAACAAGTCCATTATGACCCATTGGTCCCAATTGGGTCCTTTGACCCAATTTGATGTTCATTACCCATTCATGATAAATTAACCCTTATACTATGTTCATAAGGTCATAATTTGAACAATGGGCCCCACCATTTTCTCATTTACGATCACATTTATTAAATTCATCAATCCAGTGGCATTTTCGTAAATATTCATCTTATCGAAAAATTGGGGTGTTACAGGAATAATGAATCTGGGCGTCATTCAATGTTCCGCTAGCATAGATAACATGAGGTAATTTGTTCAAACTTTGTCCTAACACGCCTCCTACTGCATAGTCAGAGGCATCGCACATAATTTCAAAAGGTACACTTTGAACTCGTTTTGGAACTAATTCATTTTTCTCATTTTTTCTTACTGTGGCACCAGACTTTTTCTGGAAAATTTGGATTGGACTTACCCATGCACTATCTGAAATTGGGTAAATGAGTTGTTAAGAAGTTTCAAAATTTCAGCTTTCACTACTTCTTGCATTACTGGATTTAACTGTCTCTGTGGTTCCCTAGCTGTTTTGGAATTTTCTTCCATATAAATTTTGTGCATGATGACAGAAGGGCTAATTCCTTTGAGATCACAATGGACCATGCTATAGCTTGACGATGATCTCTTAAAACAGTAAGAAGTTTAGACTCCTGCTCAGAAGTTAAGTCTGAAGCTATGATAATTGGTAATGTGTTTGAAGGTCCAAGATATGAATATTTAAGAGCTTCAGGAAGCGCTTTGAGTTCTAATTTTGGTGGCTTCACGATAGATGAGATTAACACAGATGGATTGACAGAAAGAGTTTCAAATTCAGTGATAACATTCACTTCATTGAAATTTAAATCCTTGTCTAAGTTTGACAATGACTTTTTGAACTAATTATTGCAAATCAACAAAACTCTGAATTAAGTTAACCTCGCATGGATCATCCATGCAAAGAGGTTGTCGACAAAGGCAAAAAAGATTGCGTTCAGTTGTTAAATCTCCAAATGATAATCGAAGCATGCCATTTTGGTAATTGATCACTACTTTTGCAGTTTCTAGAAATGGTCGTCCAAGAATGATTGGGATATGTCTATTATCGTCTTGAGTTGATTGTGTATCCAATACGACAAAATCTACAAGGAAGTAGAAATTATCAACCTTAACTAGAACGTCTTCTATCACACCTCTGGGAATTTTTACTGAGCAATTAACTAACTATAGTGTGATAGAAGTAGGTTTCAATTCTCCCAAACCTAACTGCTTATAGAGAGAATATGACAGCAGGCTGACACTAGCTCCGAGATCTATTAAGGCCCTGTCAATTGTGTATATACCAATTGTACAAGCAATGGTTGGACATCCAGGATCCTTATGTTTGATTGGAAATGTTTGTTGGAGCATCGTACTCGCATTTTCTGCTAGGAAAGCCTTTGTGTGAACATAATGGGTCTCACTTTTGAACTTACTCTCCCCTAAGAAATTTTATGAAAATGTACGAATGACCTTAGTACCCCCAAACTCGAATTGTACATTGTCCTCAATGTTCTCTAATCTACACTACCAGGTGTAAATAAAGAAATATCTTAGAAAACAAACAATCAGAATATGAGTTGTACTATGGGATGAAATGACTGACTTCAAGGCTAGATTGACTAAAAGAAAAATTAGACTAAAGAAAAACTAGACATTGATGACTCTAATGAACTTAGCCCAACTCAGACATAGACAATTGGGCTGCTGGGTCTGGGTAAAGATGAGTGAGTAAGGGTAAATGGAGGATAATGGATGTGCAAATCAGTTTTGGTAAATTGGATCAATGAGTAGGATGTCCTCTGTTCCTTCTAAAGTGTAGGGCTATAGAAATGGTTTCAAACAATGACCATTGACTTAGAAAGGATGACCATTTTTAGGATGGTTGATTAGGATACACCATGTGGAAATATGGCTGTGACGAAGAATGGACTGGATCATTTGGATTTCAATTTTTCAGGAAAAATATGCAATCTAGAATCCTATAATAGGACATTTTGACCAATAGTAAACACTTTCTTGAGAATGTGTTGTCTTGAAAGAGTTACATTCGGTCTTTGTACTTTCTGGCTGTATCATAAGATTCATTTTGGATTTCTTCCAACTCCGCTATTTGAAGCTTTCTGAGTTGTCCAGCAGAGTCTAGAGCAAAATTGAAATGCTTGATTGCCCAATAGGCTTTGTGTTCTATTTCGACTAGAGATGACAAGCCTTTCGATACACTAAGCAATAGGGTCACATTCCTATGGGTGTCTTGAACGCAGTTCGATAAGCCCATAGTGCATCAGTGAGTTTGGAAGACCAGTCATTCCGAGATGGATTGACCGTTTTCTCAAGGATATGTTTGATTTCTCAATCTGATATTTCCACTTGTCCACTTGTTTGAGGATGATAGGGGGTCACGACTTTGTGAATCACCCCATATGATTTCATCAATTTTTCGAATGGACAATTACAAAAATGCTTACCACCATCACTAATGATAGTTTGTGGAACACCAAATCTAAAGAAGGTATTTTCTTTCTTGAAATGAGTGACTACTTTGTGATCATTGGTTTTGCATGCCACTGCTTCTACCCACTTTGATACATAGTCAACTCCTATGAGGATATATAGATTGCCAAAAGACTTAGGAAAATGTCCCATGAAATCAATGTCCCAAACATTGAAAAGTTCAACAATTAAGATTGGGTTTAAAGGCATCATGTTCTGGCGGGATATACTTCCTCATTTTTGACATCTATCGCATGAAACACAGAAGGTATGGGTATCTTGAAACATGGAGGGCCAGTAAAATCCACACTGCAGAATTTTTGTTGTTGTTTTTTTAGCACTGGAATGGCCTCCACAGGCTTGATCATGACATAAAATTATGACAATTTGTTGTTCTTCTTCAGGTACACAACGACGAATTATTTGGTTCGTATTATGCTTAAACAGATATGGATCTTCCCAAATGAAGTTTTTGACTTGTGCCAGAAATTTAACTCTATCTTGTTTAGTCCAACAAGGAGGCATTTGACCAGTCACAAGATAATTAACAAAGCCTGCAAACCATTGTACTTGGGAAAGGGACATGAGTTGCTCGTCAGGGAAGGACTCTATGATAGGATAGTTATCTCAAGTGATCTCAGTTACTAATCTAGACAATTGGTTTGCTACCACATTTTCGGAACCTTGTTTATCCCGAATTTCAATATCAAATTCTTGTAGCAAAAGTATCCATCGGATCAGGCGGAACTTAGCATATTTCTTATAAAGAAGATACTTGAGTGCAGCGTGATCTGAATAGATAACGACCTTCGAAAATACTAAGATCAAAATTTTTCTAGCGCAAATACAATTTCTAACAACTCTTTTTCCGTGGTGGAATAATGAAGCTAAGCGTCATTCAACGTTTTGCTAGCATAGTATATAACATGAGGTAATTTGTTCATTCTTTGTCCTAACACGGCTCCTACTGCATAGTCAGAGGCATCGCACATAATTTCAAAGGGTATAGACCAATCAGGTGGCTATATGATTGGAGCAGAAGTCAAAGCAGTTTTCAAATTTTCAAAGGCTATGACACATTTTTCATCAAATCTGAAAACGACATCCTTGGTTGGGAGTGTACAGTGAAGTCTTGATATGTCACTGAATCCTTTGATAAACCTTCTATAAAATCCAGTGTCATGTAAGAATGACCTAAACTCTTTAACAATTTGTGGTTTTTGTAAATTAGAGATTAGGTTAACTTAGGCTTTATCCACTTCAATTCCTTTTTTTGAGATGATGTGCCCAAGTACTATGCCTGACTTCATCATAAAATGGCATTTTTCCCAATTGAGTACTAATTTTTTTTTCTTTGCACCTGACTAACACAATGGTCAGATGGTACTGGCATTGGTCAAAAGTTGATCTAAAGACTGAGAAATCGTCCCTGAAAACTTCCAGGAAACTTTCTACCATGTCAGAGAAAATACTGATCATTCACCTCTGAAAGGTGGCAGGTGCATTACATAGTCCGAAAGGCATACGAGGATAGGCGAATGTACCGAATGGACGGGTGAATGTTGTTTTCTCCTGATCTTCAGGAGCAACATAGATCTGGTTATAGATGGAAAAACCATCAATGAAGCAATAAAACGCATAATTGGCTAAACGGTCAAGCATCTGATCAATCAATGGAAGAGGAAAGTGATCTTTTCGAATGGCAGTGTTCAGTTTCCGGTAATCAATACAAACTCTCCAACCTATTTGAATGCGTGTTGGAACTAACTCGTTTTCCTCATTTTTTATTACCGTGACACCAGCCTTTTTTTGGACAACTTGGATTGGACTTGCCCATGCACTATCTCAAATTGGGTAAATGATTCCAGCTTTGAGAAGTTTCAACATTTCAACTCTCACTACTTCTTGCATTGCTGGATTTAACCATCTCTGTGGTTCCCAAGATGTTTTGGAATTTTCTTCTACATAAATTTTGTGCATGACCACAAAAGGGTTAATTCTTTTGAGATCGGCAATGGATCATCCTATAGCTTCATGATGATCTCTTAAAATAGTTAGAAGTTTAGACTCCTGCTCAGAAGTTAAGTCTAAAGCTATGATAATTGACAATGCATTTGAAGGTCCAAGATATGAGTATTTGAGAGTTTCAGGAAGAGCTTTGATTTATAATTTTGGTGGCTTCACGATAGATGCATTGACAGAAAGAGATTCAAATTTGGTGATAACATTCACTTCATTGAGATTTAAATCCTTGTCTAAGTTTGACAATGCTTTATTGAACTGATAATTACAAATGGAGTGAAGGAAAAATTCATCAACAGAACTCTGAATTAAGTTAACCTCGCATGGATCATCCATGCAGAGAGGTTGTCGACAAAGGCCAAAAACATTGAGTTCAGTTGTTAAATCTCCAAATGATAATCGAAGCATACCATTTTGGCAGTTGATCACTGCTTTAATAGTGGCCAGAAATGGTCGTCCAAGAATCATTAGGGATATGTCCATTATCATCCTGAGTTGATTGTGTATCTAACACCACAAAATCTACAGGGAAGTAGAAATTGTCAACCTTAATTAAAGCGTCTTCTATCACACCTCTGGGAATTTTTACTGAGCGATCAGCTAACTGTAGTGTGATAGAAGTAAGTTTCAATTCTCACAAACCTAACTGCTTATAGAGAGAATATGGCAGTAGGGTGACACTTTCTCCAAGATCTAATAAGGCCCTATCAATTGTATATCTACCAATTGCTCAAGCAATGGTTGGACATCCAGGACCCTTATGTTTGATTTGAAATGTTTGTTTGAGCAATGCACTCGTATTTTTTGCTAGGAAAGCCTTTGTTGGAACATTGGTTCTCCGTTTCACCGTACATAGTTCTTTGAGAAATTTGGCGCACGAAGGTACCTGATTGATGGCATAGAGGGATATTGATGCTGACATGTTTAAAAAGCTCTAGTATGTCACCATAAGGTTTGTTTTGCGGATAACCTATGAGGATATGGAGCCCTTGGTGAAAATGTTTTCTTAGCAGATAAATTTGATGGATTTTGGACAGGGGATGAACTAAGTGAGTTATCTGATTTCTTTGATTGATCATTAATTTATTCTTTAGGCATTTACACTTTGTTATCTACCTGTTTCCCTGATCTCAAGTTAGTAATTGATTTAACATCGTCTAGTTTGGATGAGAAACTTCATACTGTCCCTTAGGATTTGGAATAGGTTGACTGAGATATTTGCCTTGTTCCCTATCACCAATAGCAGTGGCTAATTGTCCAAGCTGTGTTTCAAGCTTGTGCATAGCTTGCTCGGTAGATTGCATGAATTGCTGCAATGTATCCTCAATCGAAGGTCTACGTTGTTGTGAAGGATAAGACTAATTTGACCGGGGTGGATGATGTGATTGATTTTAAGGTGGTGGCTGATATGGAGGTGGTTGAAATGACTGATTTTGATATTGAGGAAAGTTTTGATTCATTGGAGATTGATTCTGTTGCCAAGAAAAATTGGGATGATTTTGCCAATTCGGATTATATGTAGCAGAGAACGGGGTTCCTTACTGTCTTCCAAAATTATTGAGTGCATTTACTTGTTCAATTGAACACTCTTAATTTGATTCTTAGGAAAAGCAATTTTGAGCGGTGTGTCATGGACTAGAACATGTAGCACAAAATTCAGCATTTGCTCTTATTCATGGATTCATCGCCGAAGTCATTACTAATGAGTAGACTTTTTTCGTTAGGTTTACGATTGCTAACTTAACGTCAAAATCACTACTGACTTCGTACAAACCCCCTTTTCTTGAGGTTTGTGCTAGAATATCCTTCTTGAAAAAAATCCCTTCGCTGAGAATTTTCGCCAATGTTTCCACGAATGCCCACCCATTGTTTTCAGTTAGTTTAAAAAAATCTCCATTTCTCATAGAATCAACCATTTGACGGGTAGGTGTGGTTAAACTATCATAGAAAAATTGGACAAGTTTCCACGTTTCAAAACCATGGTGGGGGCACTTTGCTAATATTTCTTTGAATTTTTCCCACACTTCACAGAATTGTTCACTCTCTTTTTGATTGAAGTTTATCATTTCTTTTTGGAGAGCGTTTCTTTTTTATACTGGGAAAAACTTATTCAAAAATTTATTAACTAGCTGATCCCAAGTGGTGATGGTATTTGCAGGTAAAGTATTTAGCCATGATTTCACTTTTTTGTTTGAGAGAAAAATGAAATAATCGAAGTCGAATAGATTCATCAGTGATTCCTTGGATTTTAATGGTGGCACAGATCTCTAAGAATTCTTTCACATGGAGGGACAGACTCTCTCTATCAAGAACATGAAAGGCTGGTTGTAGATATAAAAGTCCTGGCTTAAGTTCAAAGGTAACATTGGTTGCAGGTACAACTATACCTGATGGTGTATTGGCTGTGACTGGTGAGAAGTAATCTTGGAGAGTTTTCTCCGCATCTTCTTCTGCCATGATGATGGAGGAGTAGATGGGGTTGATGATGATGGTGAGATAGGTGAATCGTCTATGCCAATGACTGAGCTCGACTGAGCTTCGGACACAACAATCGATGTACTGACGGGATGTGTAATTCTAACCAAACGATTGGAGGAGTTACGTTACCAATGATCCATGCACAGACACGATCATTCACGCTAAAAAAAATTCATACAAGAAAATGCCTAAATCTAAATTTAAATTGCACTAATGCAATAAAAAAAATTATTGGCTAATAGGACCTTAAAAATTGTCTCTAGACTTGCTCCTACTTTTTTTTCCAAACAATCTAAGTCTCCAATGAGAGTTCAATCACAAGATGGCCAGGTAAGTTCCTAGGTAAGTGGGGAGCACACGGCATGTCGTACCAGCTTATCCTTAGGTCATGCTCGACCACATGCCTTGTTGACAGAACTACCCTTAGACACCATTCTTGAAGATGATCTAGTCATTTGTTGCAAAAATTGATTTGCATTAAAAAGGTTCCTAAAGAGCATGAACTATTTTACTATCTTGTTTTTCTAGATATTGTGAATGCAACCTACTTTACCACACAAACATTCAAGCAAATATGCAAAACAATAATAAAAAAAATCTAACTAATGCATGAATCTAACATCCTTAATATGCATGATCAATTTAAATGTGCAATTAAATAAAAGAACATCCTAGCAAATTTCTATATGAATGTATGATAAAAGTGAAAATTAAAATAAAATGATTAGGCACTCACCTTAGCCTAGCTTGCATTTTTCCAGCAATTTTTTTAAGCAATTTTCCAGCAATTCACTGGACTTCTTGTTCTAGACGACACATCGACAGAGTCGATATGTTGGCTGGGTTGGATCGGAAGTCATAGGTTCATCTTCCATGCTTCTCTTCTTCTCACTTATTCATTATTTGTATTCCTTTGTTCTTTAGATTCGTAATTACATAGTTTCTGAACACCCTAGTGTTATTATCCTACTTAAAAACACCATAGATCTACCTACCTCGAAGGATTCGTAGGTGTGCTCGAATGGATCCAATTTGATATCCCTTGTCTTCTTGCTCTCCACCCTCCTTGTTAGCTCGATTTATCCTTCCCCTTGCTTGGTCTCTCGTTCCTTTCTCGGAACAGAGGAAGCCCGTGACGAGGTGAATAGATTCTTGGTCGAGTTGAGGGCTAGGATGTGAGTGAAAGGGTAAACTCAGGTGAGTAAGAGAGGTGGTTAGGTACTCTGGTTCTTCTTTCATTTTCATTGTTTTTCCTTTCCTTCTCTTTCTTTCGTTTTTTCCTTTCCCGTCGTTTTCTCTTCTTTTTATCTTCATCTTTTTCTATCCCTAGACTTTTAATTGAGTCCTTGAAAATGGAAGAGGTATTGTGAATGCCCATACATAAAAAAATGAAGGGTCTGGGTGGTAGTAGACAGTGCGTCGACTAAAGACGTTGTGGTACTCAACACATCAACTTTGTCGATGTGTTGACACATTTGATTATCTTTTCCCCGATACATCGACCACGTCATTGTCTTCTTTTGATAACTTATATCTCGGATTTAAATATTAGTTTATTTTCCCGACACATCAATCCAGTCGATGCATCGTCTGGAAATATTCAGCTTTGCCGACACATCGACCAAGTCGATGAATTGTTTGAGGGGAATTTAGTTTCCCTTATTTATTTTAATAAATATTCACATTATTTGGACCAAAATCATATATTTCATTTATATGATATATAAATTACATAAAATGAGGATTTAAAATTATGGGTCCTTACAATACTTCCACCTTTTGGAATTTTTGTTCTGAAAATTAGACGAAGGTTGGATTCAAAAAGAAAAACAAAATTCTAAACAAATAACTCAGGATGCGAAGCTCTCATTTCCGATTCCAGTTCCCAAGTGGATTCTTCATTTCCGTGTCTTTCCCATTCCATTTTAACAAAAGGAATTACCCTATTCCTTAGTACTGTTTGTTCTGCACCTATGATTTTGATACGTCTTTCGACGTAGGTTACGTCGCTTTTAACATCCAATTCTTGTGCATCCAAAACATGCGAGGGATTAAGATTTTACTTTCGTAGAATTTGTAACGCCCCGCCCTTTTTCACTCGCCCAAAATCAGAGTCTATTTTTTTTTTTTTTAAATAAAGAGTGAGAGAGAGCGGGACGTCACGAAGCGACCTAAGTCCGAGCTTCCAAAGCCCGGCCCTTAACTGGCCAACCATACGTGTGCGTGGACTAAGTCCACTAAAACGATTCACACGCATAACGCTATACTTACAGAATAAACATGATGCGGAATTAATTAGGTGATTAGAATTACTATCCCTAACCATTTTAAGCAAGGAAGTCCATCACATAAATTACTTAAGTTCAAATGTCCAAAATAAAACAAACCATAGCAAGATAGTTCTAAGTTATTACAGTCCCAAAATGCGAATAACTCAAATTACATTGTCCGAAATAAAAACGTAAATAAAGCAAGTTTAAATTATCCCAGTTCCTAAGATTGGTTCCTTTCGCGTCCTTCGTTCTGTCCATTCCCTGTGTCATCATCTAAGGTAGAAGTAGGGCGTTAGTCAACGCGCCTAGTAGGTGTTCCGAGTAGGGTCAAACATATGGATTAGTATAAAAAATCATAATAGATATGTAATGTCAAAATCATGCAAGTCAATGCCATGCCATGGGTGTCATATGCCATGATTCCCACCCATCAACCATATCACAATCACATAAGTAATCCTCTTGATGTACAAGCCACATCAAGGTATACATTGTCATGACTCCCCACGTGTGCCTTATCGGTCCCACCGAATGGAGCGTGGACTCCTCTTTTATTTCAAACATCATAATCGGAATAAGTACGGATCCCTCCCCACGTTTGTTTATCGGATACCCGAATGGAGCATGGAATCCTCTCACAAGTTCCCTCCAATGCCATGCATGAGATGTGAGTGCATCATGCCATTTCATATTAAACATATAGCATTGAAATCCCATCCTTAAAACATAGCATTTTGATACCAAAAATAAATCATCGCACATAGAAATAAAATCATCACATATACATAGTCCAAGGTTTTCAACAAGGTAGGAATCCTGCCAACGTCCAAGTATTGTATCCTTGCATTTTCGTCAAAACTGATCACCGATCGCGTCAAAGCCAATCGTACACCCGTTTGTGAAATCCCATTACCTTATTACATTTAACACATAAACAAATCAAGTTGATGATCCATTTGATTCCCATCATCCCCTACATCATGCCACATTCATTTCCATTTACGATCATAGTCCATAAGTCGGTTAAGAACCCCAAGGGGGTTCGGCCATACATCATGGCTGAAAAGTGTTTTAAGTCCATAAAAACCCATCATTGGGGTTCGGCCATACAACATGGCCGAACGTCATTTTTTGTTTTCTTAATCCTCTTTTTAATCCTTGTTTATTTTAACCAATCCAAGTTAATCATCATTCATTCCTTTATTTCTTAATCTAATATTCCATAGTTAATCATTTAATTTGATAAAACACACCTAGGTCCTTGAAAGTCCTCCATGGGGTTCGAACCATACAACATGGCCGAACCCATGGTTCTTTCTTTCATCATCTTCCCATCTTAGCCGTCCTTTCTTTTCATAGTTAATCACTTATCTTTTTTACACATATTAGATCCATAAAATGATCCATGGGGTTCGGCCATGTATGGTTCTTCATTTCCATCTTCTCCTTTCATAACTTGATAGTCCATAGTCAAATTATTTAAAAACATGTTAGGTCCATAAAAATTCCTCCATGGGTTCGGCCATACAACATGGCCGAACCCATGGTTCCTCCTCTTCATCCTCTTATCACCTTGAGGAAAGGTTTTCTTAAAAATATCACATACAACAAGTTTAGGTCATTTGATGGGGCTCGGCCATACAACATGGCCGAACCTCATCCAATCCACTTTAAGTCCTCAATGATCCTTGTATATCAAAATTAGGGTTCGGCCATGCAAGGGGCCAAACCATGTTCTTTGATCATTCTCTTATGAACTTCATTCCTCATATTTAATCATGCATGTTGTCATCCATTTAATCATGTATTACCATTTTCATAACTTCATTTGTACAATCTATTTTACCCATCAACAAGGTTAGGGTTTTGTCCATTTTTCAATCTCTAAGACCACGTTTAAGATTTGAACAATACCTTGCTTTATGTTCATTTTATTGCTATTCCTTGGATGGATTTCAAATCCATGGCCTGTAACATTTTGGCCAACCTTTTCAACCCGAAATGGAAGCCCATGGTTTCTGCCATTCCATAGCTGAAACCATGTTTCCCTTAGTCTCTTTTTAATTAATAACCCTTGTTAAACAATACATACCGATTCCGCGACTCCTCCGTTTCTTTAGGTTTGATTTTGTTCCCTCCTTTGTGCTTTCTTCCTCCTCCTTCATTCTTCGGTTTCTCTAAGTTTAGTGCTGAAATGGGAGAGAGAGAGATAGAGAAGAGAAGAATGTAATAGCCCAAATTTTTGGATCAATATATATAAGCATTTATTTATTTTGAAGTTTGATGTGATAAAATGCCAAATGAACCAAATTTTGGGACAACGGCCCAAGTGTGGTCCAATGGGCCATGGACTTGATTTATTCATTTAAATGGGTCATGGATAGTCAAGTTGGGTCTAATACCCATTTGGGACCCAATGGATCAAATTGAGGTAAGCCCTAAAGTAAATGGGTAAGACAAAAATATAATTGGGCCATGAACCTAATGGTGATCCAATTAAGATAAATTAAATGGATTAGATAATTATAAAATTATCTAAGTTAAGATTAAGTGATATGGCCAAATGGGGCCCACCTCCACCTCACCAATTGAGGTGGCGTGTGGACCCAAGGGTGGTGGGGCCGACCACCATGGTTGACTTGGTCAACCACGGGTGGATTTCATAGAGGGAAATTAATGGGATTAAAATTAAGTAGTAGTTAATTAATTAACTTAACCTAAGGATCAATTGAATTAGATTGATTAAGTTAATTATGGTCAAATGGTCAAAACCAGTCCAACAAACACAAACCACCCCAAACCACTTTGAAGAAACACAAGATTGAAACCATGGGTTTAAATGGTGGTTTTACCCCAACCACCACCATTAATGCCATGTTGGTTGGTGGGAGGAATGAATGACAACCAAAAAAAAAAGATGAGATGACTTCCCATCTCATTTCCATCTAACCACTACACTCTCTCCATCTCTTTGCACTCTCAAAACCATCCCCTTCCTTCACAAGAGGAAGAAAGAAGAAAACTTAGAAGAAAAAGAGAAGAAAAGAGAAGAAAAGAAAAGGAAAAGGTTAAGTGTTGACCCACCACCTCAAGGTAAACACTTGAGACACTTTTCTCATCACCTTCCCCTCTCCCTCTCGCAAGCAAACCCACTCAATCTTGGCCGATCCTAAGCTTGGAGAGCCTCACCATTTGATCAAGCTCATCTTGACCGTATATCAAGGAGAAGAAGAGAAGTGAAGGCTAAGGAGAGCAAAGAGGAAAGAAGGACCGGAGGAGTCGTCGGGTGGTAAGATTTTCTTAAAACAAGAATTTATGTTTTCTAGATCGGATATGGAATCCATTTCTTAGATTTAATATGGCCAAAAATGTTGTGGGCCATGGATCTAAGATCCATCAAATGGTAGGATAAGAAATGGATAAAATGGAGGAATGGATTAAGAAATGGATGAAATGGAAGAATGGAATTTTTAATGGAATTTCAAGTCTTTATTAAGCATAGAGAATTTGGATTTTAAATGGATTGATGGGCCATAGGGTTCGGCCATGTAGCATGGCCGAACCCCATGGTAAATGATGGATGATTTTTTTTAAGATTATAAGGTTTAAAATTTTGGAGGATGAGTAATAATAATTGGTTTTCAAGTGATTTAACATAGGTGATTTTAAATAGGGTTTAAAGGATAGAAAGATGGATTTACAAGTGTATGATATAAGTTTTTTTTTTAAAGGGACCAAATGAATGGTGTTATTGATTAGAAAAAAAAAAGAAGGAATTTTTAAATGAAGAAAACCATGGATCAATATTAGTGAAACCATGGTCTTAAATGGCACTAAGGAAGGTGAGCCATGAACCATGGGTTCGGCCATGGTGTATGGCCGAACCCATGACCCAATTTTAGATCAATTTTGGGTCTAAGGTAATATATATATATATATATATATAAATGAATGGAAATTAGTCTAATCAATGGCTAATTTTAAACGATCATATGGCATAGTTGATGATGTAACGCCCGCCCCTTTTTCACCGAAAATCAGAGTCTATTTTTTTTTTTTCCATAAAAGTGACAAAGGGCGCGGACGTCACGATGCGAGTTAAGTCCGAGCTTCTAAAGCCCGGCCCTTAACTGGCCAACCCTACGCGTGCGTGGAGCCAAGTCCACGAGTACGGTTCACGCGTAGATGTAAGCTCAAGGAATATTACTTCTCAGTGCGGAATTAACAACAAAGACTATCCTACAGATTTGAGATAGCAAGGAAGATAACATTCATTTAAATTTCTATAACACCTCTAAACCATAATGTCCATAATAAAATCCCAAAACATAGCCAGTAATCTAATTTATTACATTCCGACAAGCTAAGCTACTCAAATTACATTTTTCCAATATAACTTAAACAACATAATGAATCCGCCTTCCCAAGCTCCTGAGCTTGACTCCCGTCCTGTCCTTCCGTGCCGCCATCTCCTGCATCGTCGGCTAGGGTAGAAGTAGGGCGTTAGACCACGCGCCCAGTAGGACTCCGAGTAGGGCTAGCACATGGATTAGTAATAACAAAGCATATAGAAGATATTATCTCAAAATTATGCCATTTGGTACAATGTAATGCAATGGTGTTTTATGTCATGAATCCCACCCATCAATCTCATCCTCAACTCTAGAATGTCCCTTTTTCCAACCATCCATAGTATTCCAAATAGAATCCATACCATCATCGTACCATGACCCTCTTGATGCAAAAGCCTCATCAAGATGCGATCCACACTAGGCATCCCCCCCTTGATGGAAGAACCATCATCCAGGTACAATAATAAATACAACATCCCCCTTGATGGAAAAACATCATCAAGGTATCATAATACATATGTGAAATGTCCCCATGCTGTTTATCGGTCGCCCCGACGGAGCATGGACTCCGGTTTCATTTCATCATTTCCCTGTCATATCCCTCCCATGCCATGTGCCATGTAAATATATGTAGTTCAATAGTAACACAAAAACCCATCTTAAAACAATTACTTGATTATCAAATAAATCAAAGGGAAAAACATCCCATAATATTTAATCCAAAATGCATCTTAAGACATTCACATGATTTCCAAAATAATTTAAAGGAAAACATCACAAGATACATAATCCAAAACTCATCTTAAAGGCAACCACATACTTTCCAAAATAAATTAAAGAAAACATCACCCAATCCATGGCTTACAAAAATGTAGGAATCCTACCTAATACCGACTTGCGTCCTTTTACATTTTTCCGCTCGACAAACCCGGTCGCCGATCGCGCACCGCCTGCGATGTCCAGTACCTTGTTACACACTAATCATTAGTCCATGTTTCAACCATTTATAAGCCCTTATGAAAAACCGATCACCATTTAGGTTTTGTGGGTCCCACCTAATCCATTATATATTTTTAAGTACATATGTCTAAAATCAGCCACCCTAGGCTTTATTAACCACTTATAAGGTTATCACATTAGATCCCCTCATTCCATGATCAATCTCCATGGAATTCTTGAATTTGGCATTTAATTACGGTTTTGCCACTACCTCATTTTCCATGGTTAATCACCCATTTATGCATGCATGATTAAGTCCAAAATTGATTTTTAAACTTAGATCCCTAACTTAGGTTCATTTATGACCCACCAAACTATTAAAACTTGTCATCTAATTAATCCAATTCCCATTACTTAATCACATACATACACATTAACCTTAGACCTAAAAATGATCCACCATTTGGGTCATGGATTCAAAATACCTAATTCATCAAATCCTCCGATGGGGTTTACCTTATGCATTTAACTTCAATGAGTGCATCACTCATTCATTCCCTTTGGAGGCCACAAACACCATCCATCATCCAATTTAACCCACTACAATGGGTTACAATTGGGCCATGGGTTCGGCCATACACCATGGCAGAACCCATGGTGTCCTTTCCCCATTTTCCATCCTTTTAACCCCATTTAAAATTTGTAAAACATTACCATAGGGTATCATTTCATACTTTGGGTCCATCAAAATTATCAACATTTTCCCATTTATTTCTCCATAAATCATAACCATTAAATCCACCATTATCACCATAGGGTTCGGCCATACACCATGGCCGAACCCATGGTTCACAATCCATCACTTTCTATGCCCTCCAATGCCATAAAATCCCTTTACATTTCCATCATAAATCCTTTAAACCCATCATTTAAACACCATTACATCCATATAGGGTTCAAGGTTCACTTCATCCATGCCTTTCAAGGCCATACACCTCTTTGCATTTTCATCATAACACCATTTTAAATCTTTCCCACATTCATTCATTTACTAAAATTCATTAGTTAGAAATCCTCATTGCCTTCCATTTTTCAAACCCTAATAAATCATACATTACTTACCATGCTCAATTTAATAAATTACACCATACATTTAATACTTTTACTTATTTCTTTTCCCTAACCCTAATTCATCCATTTAGGGTTTCCTCCACCTTCCATTCCTTCCATTTGATAGCTTTAAAATCCATAGCATAAAATTATCTAACCACCATTAAATTCACAAAAATAAATTCCAATTCTTAAACCCTAAAAATTCAAAATTCCCTTATTTAAGAAATACTTACAATCCGTCGTCTCCTCCGATCTCCGTCGCTCCCGTCGGTCTCCGTAGCCTCCTATCTCCTTCCTCTTGATCTTTGATAGGTCAAGATTCTTTATTAATGGTGGCAATCCCCAACCCTAGGATCGGCCATGTTAGGGTTTGTGTGAGAGAGGGAGAGAGAAAAAAACCATGAGAGGGAAGATGTTAACCCTCACCTTAGAGTGATTTCCCTCCAATTTCTACTTCTTTCTTCTCTCCTTCTCTTCTCTTTTCCTTAGCTCTCTTTCTCTCCTTTACTTGGATGTAGGGGACGACCATGGAGAATGAAAAATGGAGAGTGCACAAATGAAGAGAGGATAAGAAATGAGAAAAGAATTAAGGCTTATCCCCATTTTTCTTCACATTAATGATCTCACCCACCCTAAGATATTTTTTAGATATTTAATTTGCTTTATGGTGGTGGTTATCTAAACCACCACCAAGCCCCAACGTATTTTATTTTGGGTTTGGGATGGGGTGATTTGGTTTTCACCCTTTGACCCCACTTTGACCACCTCATTTGTATAATTTTTAATCATTTTATATTTAGATATTTAAAATGCTTTATGGTGGTGGTTATCTAAACCACCACCAAGCCAACGTGTTTCACTTGAGTTTGAGATGAGGTGAGTCTTCACCTCATGGCCCCACTTTGACCACTCTTAACTACCATTTTAAATAATTTAATTATTTAATTAATTAGATAATTAACTTAGGTTAATCCATTGGTACTTAGCCTAAGTCCATTACTCCACCCATGGTTGACCAAATCAACCATGGTGGCCGGCCCCACCTAACCTTGGCCCACACGCCACCTCACTTGATGAGGTGGAGATGGGTCCCACTTGGCCACATCACCATTGTTTAATTCCAAATAACTTAGGTGATTTAAAATCATTGAATTCACTCTAAGTGGATTACCATTGGGCCTATGGCCCAATTACATTTCCATCTAGCCCATTTACCTTAGAGCATAACCATCTTGACCCATTGGGTCCCAAATGGGTATTTGACCCAATTTGACCATTCTTGACCCATTTAAATAAATTTAAATCCAAACCATAGTCTATTGGGCCACACTTGGGCCTTTATCCAAATTTTGGCCCATTTACCATTTACTCCACCAATTTTCCAATTTTCATCCTTAAAATAAATAATATTCCCATTTATATTAATTTTAAAAATTCCGGGCCCTTACAGATGAGGCAAGATGGACCCAAGAAATTGAAAAAAAATGGACATCATGGGTTCGGCCATGGTGTATGGCCGAACCCATGACCTCTTTGTGGGCCATATTTAGGGCCAAGAATGGATTGAATTATGGGATTAAATGTTTTCAAATTTAATCAAAGTAGGTGGCTATTTTTATGGATATTAGGGCATGGTCAATGAATGCCTAATGGATCTAAGTTATGGATGAAATTTTGACTTAAAAATATGCATGAATGAGGAAATATTAAACCATGGAGGTCTAGTGGCAAAACCGTAATTAGTGGCCACATTGAAGAACCATGGGTTTGGCCATGATGCATGGCCGAACCCTATGTATGTTAGACATAAAATTGGATACATTGCGAATGATTAAATGAAATGGATAGATGCTGCATTTTAGGCTCGCAAATTGGAATATTTAAAATGGCCAAAATTGGAATTATGGATGTGTTTTAAACCATGGAAAACGAGGCTAAGTTAGGGGCTGATTTTGGTAAACGGATAACGTAATTAGGAACCTAAGGTTGTAATAAGTTAAGGACTTAATCATGGATAACATATGGACTAATTCGGTAAATATGTAATAAGGTACCGGGACGTCGCAAACGGTACGCGATCGGCGACCGGATTATCGAATGGAAACGTAACGGGACGCTAAGCGGTATTCGGTAGGATTCCTACCTTTTTGTAAGCGTTGGATATGTGATGGTTCTTTAATTTGATGATTATATGATTTATCTTATGATGGGATTTCGAATTATGAATTATATGTTTAAGTACTATGGATTATGATTTAATGCTATGGATAATATTTTTTTTTAAGACTATGGACTATACTTAGATGCTATGGATTTTATATGGATTATATATATATTACATAGCATAATGCACTTACATCTCATGCATGGCATGGGCGGGAAAATAATGAAACCGGAGTCCATGCTCTGTCGGGGCGACCGAGAAGCAAACATGGGGATAGCTTGAGGGGCTATAACCGGAGTCCATGCTCCGTCGGGGCGACCGAGAATCAGACATGGGGATAGCTCTTATGCTATAACCGGAGTCCATGCTCCATCGGGGAGACCGAGAAGCAAACATGGGGACACCTTGACGAGGCTTTGCCGTCAAGGGGGATACGATATTTTATGATAATACGGTGGATGGGTGGGACACATGACATAGGCACCCATGGCATGGCATTCATCATATGTTTATTATATTATTGTCGGTATGCATGTTATCACTAACCCATGTGCTAGCCCTACGCGGAATCCTACTGGGCGCGTTGACTAACGCCCTACTTCTACCCTAGCTGATGACGCAGGAGATGGCGGAAACGGTGGACACGCCGGGAGCCAAGCTTAGGAGCTTGGGAAGCTGATATCTAGTTTTATTTAAGTTTCATTTTGGAGATGTAATTTAAAGTAGCTTAGCTCGTCGGACTGTATAATTTATATTTCTTGCTATGGTTTGGACTGCATTATGGACAATATCGTTTTGAGGCATAAATGTGAACATAGGGGTATTTTGGTAAGTTAATGTTGTATCTTCCCTTCTATCTAAAAACCGGTAGGATAGACTCTATTATCATGTTCCGCATTCAGTTAGTTTCCGCGAGCTTACTTTCTACGCGTGAACCGTTCTCGTGGATTTAGTTCAGCGCACGCGTGGGATTGGCCAGTTAAGGGTCGGGCTTTAGAAACTCGAACTTAACTCGCGTCGTGACGTCCGCGCCGTTGTCACTTCTTTTATATCAAAAAAAAAAATTTATTAGACTCTGAATTCGGTGAAAATGGGGCGGGCGTTACAAAGAAGATCTCTAGGTTTCTTAGAGGTGTATTCGGCCAAGGAATGTGGAAAGGGAGAGGGATTGAGATGAAACCCTAGGGGAGGGTTCGGCCAAGGAGGTGAAGGTTTGAGAGAGGGAGAGAATGAGATGGGAATTTTTTCTATCTTTTCACCGAAGAGTGGATCGGCCAAAGGGTTTTGGATGAGAGTCCTTTGTCTAGCCCTAATCTCCCAACCACCCACATTAAGGTGTGGTCTTTCCCATGTGTCCCTTGGCTAACCAAAGAGACACATGGCTTACACTTTCCTTCTGCCCCTTCCCAACGATTTTTGTGTCTAGGGTTTCCATGAGATGGAAACCCTCCACGTCCCTCTTTGACTCACTTAAGTCTCTTCAACTTCCATGTGACTCATTTGTGAACTCACTTCCCATTCAACTCAATCTTGACTTGAACTCACCTATGTAACTCTTAACTCAAGACTTAGAATTTATTTCTTAATTAATTCCTTAATTCAACTCTCCTCACTCAGCCCCCTTGAACTCACCTATGAACTCACCCATGGTTGACCAAGTCAACCATGGTAGCTGGCCCACAAGTTACTTTAGATCACACGTCACCTCACTTGATGAGGTGGTTTTGGGTCCCACTTGGCTATGACATTTCCATGTCGCCTCATACACTTGCCCCTCACTTGATGAGGTGGATCCCATGCCTTAGATCTTAATTGGGTGCATGACCCGATTGAATCAATTTCTTACCCATTTACCCTGAATATCAATTCATGTTGACCCATTCAGTCCCAATTGGGCATTTGACCCAATTGACCACATCTACCCAATTAATTAGAATCAACCTTATCCATGATCCATTGGATCATAATTGGGCCATTGCCCCAATTCTTATTCATCTAGCATTTATTCCATCTATCAATCTTAAATTTAACAATTAAAATAGATAATATCCAATATAATAATTGCATTGAAAATCCGAGATGTTACAGAATTGGTACATGAAATACATTGTATTAGTGCCCCGGCTTGGCTGAGTCCCTGTTTGTCAATTCCATGACTCGGGAAGCAGTACTTTCCAAGAAGCTTGAAGACTCAAAATGATCAAGGAAGAAGATCATGCTCCACCAAGCTCAAAGCTCATCAGTATGGCAATCACAAAAACAAGTATATGGCCATAGATGACCTTAGGTGGAACCCACACCTGAGAGAGGACTATCCTAGGCTTAATTGTATATGTTGATAATAAATATAACAAGCTAGAGAGGAAGCTGGACAGTGAATGGAGCGAACTTGGAAATATGAATTAAGTTCACTGTTAGCTCGACCAGTCGTATCTCACCAACCCATCGGTGAAGTCAAGATTGACCCATCGTGGTCAAGGACTTGTCGGTCAGATTGACATAGGTTCTGGAACTTACAACTGCCACTATGGGTATGCCTCTGACTGAGAGTCTCGTATGCACCGACCCCCCATGGTCGATGACTCGTCGGTAAAAGACTTGTAAGTTCTAGACAATGAACTCAAATGGGCTCTCGATGAAATAAACATATCGATATATCAAGACAGATCGAGTGTAACTGGACCGACCCCCCGGCATAGGACGACAAGTCGTTCTGGGTAACAGGTTTCTAAAGTGGAAACTACTGTCAAGCATGTTTTGCACTAGAACGAGCTTTCGTATGGACCGACCTCTCGGTGTCATATCTGTCGACCCATCGGCAACACCGACATGTCGACCTGGAAGTAATTATGCCGTTGGGAGTGCATTTAATACGCAGCAGTTAGGTGTTTGAACGGTAATAAAGATGAACACCGACCCATTGGTGCCACCGACCTGTCGGTGCTAGACAGTCTAAAAGACCGTTAATACTCCTTTATAAATATGAGAGTTGGATGATCATTTTTACCCTCTTCCTTGAACTGAAAAAAATTATACACTTTAAGGAACGATCAACACTCTTGTGGGAAAAACCATAAACAACCAATCTATTGATTGTGTTCACAAGTGAGAAAGAGAGGAGGAGAGAAAGATCATAAACAACCAATCTTCGGATTGAGTTTCCAAATGAAACAGTTATAATCTAGGAGCGCTTTGGTTCAACCAAGTTTCCTTGTCACCCTGAGTATTTGATTGCTATACGACGGGTACAAGGAGGAGTGTCAGCACTTAGTGGGTGGGATCTTCAGAAGCACACATCAGTAAGAAAGAGTTTTAAGGCCAGTGCTTCTTGGTTTTAATTTTGTTTTTTTCAAACCTATAACCCAAAAGTGGATTAAGGGGGATTTTCTCCAGAACCACTAGAAAAAAGTTCAGAGTGTTGTCTTTAGCACAGTGGTGGGTGGAATTCCCAGCCGATTGAGTGAGGTGGAATTCCTACTCTTATGGTGCGGGTGTAAGTCCCAACATAGTGAATTTGGGGATAGCTCAAGGTTGAACGAGTCCCAACAGTTGATGCAGGTTGGCAAACCGAACCACTTTATATCTTGTGTCGTTTGTTTGTAGTTTTAGAGTTATTTTCTTATGTTGATTATTTAATCACATTTGTTGACACACACTCACTTGATTGTTATATCTGTTGCACTTAATTAATCAATTAAGAAAATTTTAAAAAGGACCAATGATATTTGATTGACCTATTCACCCCCCCTACTAGGGTCAATCGTTTGTTCTAGCTCCTAAAGGAATTTTCATATTGTGCATGTTGGATATCTGTGAAGGAAGTGCTATACGATACGCAGCCTCGTCAATCTTATCAAGGACTGAGAATGTGTAACGCCCCACCCTTTTTCACTTGAGTGAGAGAGAACGGGCCGTTACGATGCGAGTCAAGTCCAAGATTCCAAAACCCGACCCTTGACTGGCCACCATTTCGTGTGCCTAGATTAAGTCCACTAAAACATTTACACACGCTTATCTTATTGCTTGCGGAATGATTTATATGAATTAGATGCTATTCATTTTCTTAACATCATTAGGCAAGGAAAGCCAATCACTATAAAATTTCAATAAAACTTAAAAATTATCAAACCATAGCAAATAAGTTACAAGGTGTCCCTAATAGTCTAAACTATTACAACCCAAAATGCAAGTCCTCCGAATACATCATTGAAACGAAAACTAAGTAATTTAAACTTAAATCTTCTCAAGCTCTTATGCTTGGCTCCCTTCCGGTCCTACGTCCTTATCCTTAGCATTTCTTGTTCCATCATCTATAGGATAGAAGTAAAGCATTAGTCAACATGCCCAGTATTTATTCCAATTAGGGTTAGGGTACACATAGGAGTAGTATTAGAATATCATAAATCAAGGGTTTATACATCATTAATGGCATATTTGTAAAAACATCTTGTAAGTAATAAAATAATGCATGATGTCCATATCATAATCATGCTAACATAAGTGTCATGTCATGGGTGTCAATGCCAAATGACATCCCACCCAATGTCCATAACTACTTACATCATAAATCAATCAATGGCTTCCTTGGCCAATTTAAGTCCACAATGTTTGAGGCGGCAACGACCATGGCACAATATACCCATCCATAAATTAACCGGGATTACCAATGGAGTGTGGACTCCTCCCTCTGTGCAGGGTTTTGGGACTGACTACCTAGGAGCTCTTTGGTCCAATTACGACGTACTTTTCCATCAACTGGACACGGCCAAATCTCAATAGTCCATATAGCTTCATATAAGCTAATCTCAAGCCCAATTCATGTCCAGACCGCTTAGAACTTGGTTTGTTGGTCATATGTGTTCCCTCTGTAATGGCCTGGAATTTGTAAATCAATATATATGTGGATATTATTTATTTTAATGGTGGAAATTGGAAATTTGATGGAATAAATGGTAAATGGATCAAAATATGGACAAAGGCCCAAGTATGGCCCAATGGACCATGGATTGAATTTAAATTCATTTAAAGCGCCAATGATGGTCAAATGCGTCAAGGATGGTCAAATTGGGCCCAATACCCACTTGGGATCCAATGGATCAAGATGGTGTAAGCTCTAAGGTAAATGGGTCGGAGGTAAATGTAATTAGGCCATGGGCCCAATGGTAATCCAATAAGTGGCAATGAATTGAGTGGGTTTAAATCATCTAAGTTAATTTCAATTAGACCAAGGTGATGTGGCCGATTGGGACCCACCTCCACCTCATCAAGTGAGGTGGCGTGTGGACCAAGGATTGGTGGGGCCGGCCACCATGATTGAATTGGTCAACCATGGGTGTATGCATAAAGGGAATTTAAGCAAATGGAATTAAGTGGAATGGGAATTAATTAACCCAATGATCCAATTAATTAGTTAATTAAGCTAAGTTAAGAAGATGGTCAAATGGTCATATGGAAGACCAAAACCACCCATTACAAGGCATCAAAAACGTTGGCTAGTGGTGGTTGGGTCATAAAGCATGATAAAAATCTATGTGGTTGGTGGGGAGAATTTATGGTTGAGTATAAAGTAAGTAACCTTGGGATAAGATGGGTTTTCATCTTATCCCATCCTCATTTTTCACTCTCTCCATCTCTCCCACTCTCTCATGGCCGTCCCACTCTAAGAAGAGAAGGAAGAAGAAAGCTAAGGAGAAAAGAAGAGAAGAAAGAAGTGAAATTTTGGTCCACCACTCTAAGATCAAGGGCTACCATCTTCCTTCTCATCATCCCCCCTCTCCCTCTCTCAAACCTTACCCTACCTTAACCGATCCAAGCCTTGATGTTTTTCATTGGGTCAAGCACATCTTGACCGACCAAAGATCAAGAAGAAGGAGAGAGGAGGCTAAGGAAATCAAGAGGAGAAAGAAAAGCCGGAGGAGACGTCGGATTGTAAGTAAATCTTAAACAAGAGATTTGGCTTTTTAGGGTTTGAGATTTGGGATCCATTCTTGTTAGATTTCATGGTGGCCAAATGATCATAGGCCTTGGATCTCAAATCCATCCAATGGGAGGATGAATATGGACGAAACCCCTAATGGGTAAATTAAGGTTAAGAACAAATTAAATGGATTAAGGATATTATGAAATTAAATTAATTAAGCATGGAGAATGGTTTATGATTTTGAGGTTTTTAATGATTAAATGCTAGAAGATTAAAAGGGATTTTTATGAGAAAAACCATGGTAAGTGATGTATGATTTTTAGGGTTTTAAAGAATGGAAGACAATGAGGGTGGCTAATGATTTTAGGGTTTTAAATGAATAAATGTGAGTGATTTTTAAAGGGGTTTAAATGAGGAAATTCATGGGGTATGTGAATGAATTTTGTGGCCTCAAGAAGCATAGAAAATGATGGACCATGAACCATGGGTTCGGCCATGGTGTATGGCCGAACCCTATGGTGATCAAATGGTGGATTTAATGGTTATGAATTATGGAAAAATAAGTGGGGAATGTTGGTGGTTTTGATGGACAAGAAATGATCCTAATGTGGATAGTTATAATGGGCTCCAATGTAGTTAAGGATGATGGCTTTAAGTGTATGAATCAAACCCCTTCATGGAAGGACTTATGAGGGATTCAAATGTGTAAAAATGGACCCAAGAAAAATGGAGAAAGAGGCATCATGGGTTCGGCCATGGTGTATGGCAGAACCCATGACCCAATTGTAGATCATTTTTTGGTCTAAGATTAATGTGTATGTATATGCTTAAATTAATGTAATTAGGTAAATTAGATGGTTGATGTAAATGGTCTTGTGATATGGGTAATGGATCAATCATGGGCTCCAGATGTGGCTAAGAATGATGATTCAATTATAAGTCATTTTTATGGGCTAAGAAAGGGTTTATGTGTGTGGTTAATTAATGTAGATTAAGTTAAGAGAAAGGATTGTTTTTGTGATATGATGGCATGATTAAATGGGTCACTAATGGACTTGAGTGTATGGATCAATTATGAATAAAGATGTACATGGTTAAGTGAGTGATTAACCATGGAAAAAGAGGTAGTGGCAAAACCGTAAATAATGGCCAAATTCAAGAACTCCATGAGAAATGATCATGGACTTAAGTGCAATTATGGTAACCTTAAGTATGTGATTAATAAAGCCTAGGGTGGCTGATTTTTAAGAATTATGGGATTAAAAGGTTTAATAGATTAAATGGGACCCACAAAGCCTAGTTAGTGAGGTTCGGCCAAGGTGTATGGCCGAACCCCGCTAAGGTGTGATTAATGGACTTAAAAGGTTAAAAACATGGACTAATTATTAATGTATAATAAGGTACTGGACATCGCAAGCGGTGCGCGATCCGCGACTGGGTCTATTGGACGGAAACGAAAGAAAGAACGTTAGTCGGTATTTGGTAGGATTCCTATCTTTTTGTAAGCCGTACATTAGTTGTTATGTGATGGTTCTTGATTTATTTTTGATAATTATATGATATGTTTATGATGGGTTTTAATGGTTATGATTTATATACATGGTATATTGCAAGGCTATGAATTCTATATTAATGCTATGATTTATATATATAACATAGCATTATGCATTTACATCTCATGCATGGCATGGGCAGAAAAATAAAGGAATCGGAGTCCATGCTCCGTCGGGGCGACCGAAAAGCAAACATGGGGATATTTTGATATGTTGAGATATAACCGGAGTCCATGCTCCGTCGGGGTGACCGAGAAGCCAACATGGGGATATCATGATGGTACGGGTAATGGGTTGGACACATGACATAATGCACCCATGGCATGACATTCATCTTATAGTTTTTCGTATATGATTTCATATGTGTTTGTTATTACTGATCCATGTTCTAGCCCAATTCGGAGTCCTACTGGGCGTGTTGTCTAACGCCCTACTTCTACTCTAGCTGATGACGCAGGAGATGGCGTAGCGGAGGGCGCGACGGAAGCCAAGCTTAGGAGTTTGGGGAGGCGGCTACTTAATTTATTTAAATTTGTTTTGGAAATGTATTTGAGTAGCCTAACTTGTCGGAAATGTAATATTTTAGTTTACTTGCTATGTTTTGGATTTTATTTTGGACGTTGTAATTTTGAGGTATCTTAATAATTAAATGAATGTTCTTCCCTGTTATCTAAAATTTGTAGGTTAGTCTCTATTATCATTCCGCATTTAATTTAATATTCCTCGAGCTTACTTCTACGTGTGAACCATTCTCCGTGGACTTCGTTCCACGCACACGTAGGGTTGGCCAGTTAAGGGCCGGGCTTTAGAAGCTCGGACTTAACTCGCGTCGTGACGTCCGCACCCTTTGTCACTCGTTATTTTCAAAAAAAAAGAAAAAAGAAATAGACTCTGATTTCTGTGAAAAGGGGTGAGCGTTACAGTTGGTATCAGAGCGAACTCGGAGGAATGAAACTCTCGAAGTAAGATTAAGACGGTTACATGTCCCGCTGACAGCTAAGAATCCCAACTGACCGACTCTTCGGAGTCCGCTGCACGGGGGCCAGGTTAATTTACTTCGATTGACTCAAATTGAAGTATTCAATCTGAGAACGACGTTTGACGAAAAGGAATGATAACAAGGGAAGAAAAATTCATTCTAAGTTAGATCTGTCAAACATAGCAAAGTAGGATGTATTTCCCCCAGTATTCCAAAATTGAACAACAAACAATAGGAATTTAGAGATTCCTCCCCCCCCGGAAACAAAGGAAAACCAAGTATGCATATTTGGCAACTTCCCCCCCAAATGGAAAGAAAAACATTTGATATTTAGGAACTTTTTCCCCAAAAAAAGAAGTATACATAGTCGGTATTTTTCCCACAAATTGAAGAAAGTCTTTGATACTTAGGGAATTTTTTCTCAAAATATATGAATACAACAATTCTATGAAGGAACTAAATCAATAAATATTTTCGATGATTTAGGAAATGCCTCCAAGGAGAAGAACTCATCGAAACCCCCGGGTAGAGGAAGATGTGCAACACCTCTTCAGGAAGAAGAAGTACAGCCACCGCATCAAGAGGGGGTACAACCACCTCATCAAGCAGAGGAACAGAATAATGTGAATATGCCTGTTGTGCCTCCCGAGTTGAAGGAATTAGTTCAAGCTGTGGTCACCTCTGTCCTTCAACAGCACTTGAATGGGGATGCGACCACCAGCGACTCCAACAAACGGAATATGGTTAGGGATTTTCAGCCACAGCGCCCTTCTTACTTCAGAGGAAAAGAAGGGGTTGTCGGAGCAGATCATTGGTTGAAGAAGATCACTCAGATCTTGAATCTGCTTCAGATTTCCAGTCCTACAGACAGAATCTTACTGGCTACATCTCAACTGATCGAGGATGCCGGCAATTGGTGGGAAGTGGTGGAAAAACAACAAGCGCTGGTGCCGGAAGGGGAAAGGACTACCATGACTTGGGAATGGTTCTCAGCCACTTTTCTAGAGCAGTATTTTCCAGAGGAGGAAAGAGAGAGTCAGACTCAAGCCTTCTTGTCATTGGTACAAGGCGAATAAGGTGGCGGATGCCCTCAGCCGCATATCACATGCGACGGTAGCCAGCTTGATCAGGACGGAATGGGAGGTATTGAATACCATTAGAGAGTTTAAACTCTACCTCTATAATCATGGGACCATATATAATCTGATCATACGATCTAACATGGTCTCCGAGATTGAACTGGAGCAACGGACAGATCTAGAGGTGGAGGAGATATGGACTAAGATGTCTACCGGTGAGGTTGTACGAGAGCGGGAATTACGACCAGGATAGGGTCTTGTGTTCCGAGGTAGGACATATGTGCCTAAGAACTGCAGAAGAGAGTTATTGATTGAAGCACACCAAACCAAGCTCTCTATCCATCCAGGCAGTACCAAGATGTATCATGATCTTAAGAGGCACTATTCGGTGGCAGGGACTCAAGAGAGATGTGGCGGAGTTTGTTGCTCGTTGCCTAACTTGCCAGCAGGTTAAGGCGGAACATCAGAAACCACCAGGTTTACTCGCACCCTTACCAGTGCCTGAGTGGAAATGGGAGCACATATCTATGGATTTCGTATCAGGGTTGCCAAGGTCATCAAAGGGCAACGATGCGATATGGGTCGTAGTGGACCGGTTGACTAAGTCTGCGCATTTCCTTCCCATCAAGATGACAGATTCATCGGAGACATTGGGTCGACGGTACATCCGGGATATCATCAGACTACATGGTATTCCCCGGACTATTGTGTCCGACAGAGATGGCCGATTCACCGGTAGAGTATGGCAGGGTATGCAGTCGGCTATGGGGACCGACATATTGACTAGCACAGCATTTCATCCATAGATTGATGGACAGTCGGAGAGGACAATACAGACATTGAAGGATATGCTGAGAGCATGCATGTTAGACTTCAAGGGTGGATGGGAGGATCACTTACCACTGGTGGAGTTTTCTTACAATAACAGTTACTAAGCAAGCCTCCAGATGGCTCAATTTGAGGCTTTGTATGGTAGGCCGTGTAGATCGCCAGTGTGTTGGACAGAGGCCGGTGAGCCTGCTCTGATTGGGCCGGAGTTGGTTGCGGAGACTACGACGCAGATTAAATTGATACGAAGACACTTACTCACTGCACAGAGCCGTCAGAAGAGTTACGCTGACAAGAGGAGAAGGTTCCTTGAGTTTGAGGTGGGAGACTTGGTGTTTTTGAAAGTCTCACCACGGAAGGAGCACATGAGGTTCGGAAAGAAGGGGAAACTGTTGCCTAGATTTGTGGGGCCGTTTCCGATCCTGAAGAGGATGGGGGTAGCTTATCAGTTAGCGCTTCCTCCACAATTATCCTCTTTACATGATGTATTTCATGTGTCCATGTTAAGGAAGTACAATCCCGATCCTTCCCATGTGTTGAATGTTCAAGACATCGATGTACAAAGCGATGTAACATATGTGGAGAAGCCGGTCAGAGTAATCGGGAGCGAGCAAAGGGTGTTGCGGAACCGTGCAATTCAGTTCGTCAAGATGGTATGGGAACGACATGGCAATGAAGAAACCACCTGGGAATTGAGTCAGAGATGACAGCCGCTCATCCGGAGCTCTTTGTGTGAGAAGTTTTGAACCTCTACTTCGCTCGAATTTTCGGGACGAAAATTTCAAAAGAGGATTGTATTGTAATGGCCCGGAATTTGTAAATCAATATATATGTGGATATTATTTATTTTAATGGTGGAAATTGGAAATTTGATGGAATAAATGGTAAATGGATCAAAATATGGACAAAGGCCCAAGTATGGCCCAATGGACCATGGATTGAATTTAAATTCTTTTAAAGCGTCAATGATGGTCAAATGGGTCAAGGATGGTCAAATTGGGCCCAATACCCATTTGGGATCCAATGGATCAAGATGGTGTAAGCTCTAATGTAAATGGGTCGGAGGTAAATGTAATTGGGCCATGGGCCCAATGGTAATCCAATAAGTGGCAATGAATTGAGTGGGTTTAAATCATCTAAGTTAATTTCAATTAGACCAAGGTGATGTGGCCGATTGGGACCCACCTCCACCTCATCAAGTGAGGTGGCGTGTGGACCAAGGATTGGTGGGGCCGGCCACCATGGTTGAATTGGTCAACCATGGGTGTATGCATAAAGGAAATTTAAGCAAATGGAATTAAGTGGAATGGGAATTAATTAACCTAATGATCCAATTAATTAGTTAATTAAGCTAAGTTAAGAAGATGGTCAAATGGTATATGGAAGACCAAAACCACCCATTACAAGGCATCAAAAACATTGGCTAGTGGTGGTTGGGTCATAAAGCATGATAAAAATCTATGTGGTTGGTGGGGAGAATTTATGGTTGAGTATAAAGTAAGTAACCTTGGGATAAGATGGGTTTTCATCTTATCCCATCCTCATTTTTCACTCTCTCCATCTCTCCCACTCTCTCATGGCAGTCCCACACTAAGAAGAGAAGGAAGAAGAAAGCTAAGGAGAAAAGAAGAGAAGAAAGAAGTGAAATTTTGGTCCACCACTCTGAGATCAAGGGCTACCATCTTCCTTCTCATCATCTCCCTATCTCCCTCTCTCAAACGTTACCCTACCTTAACCGATCCAAGCCTTGATGTTTTTCATTGGGTCAAGCACATCTTGATCGACGAAAGATCAAGAAGAAGGAGAGAGGAGGCTAAGGAAATCAAGAGGACAAAGAAAAGCCGAAGGAGACGTCGGATTGTAAGTAAATCTTAAACAAGAGATTTGGATTTTTAGGGTTTGAGATTTGGGATCCATCCTTGTGAGATTTGATGGTGGCCAAATGATCATAGGCCTTGGATCTCAAATCCATCCAATGGAAGGATGAAAATGGACAAAACCCCTAATGGGTAAATTAAGGTTAAGAACAAATTAAATGGATTAAGGATATTATGAAATTAAATTAATTAAGCATGGAGAATGGTTTATGATTTTGAGGTTTTTAATGATTAAATGTTGGAAGATTAAAAGGAGTTTTTATGAGAAAAACCATGGTAAGTGATGTATGATTTTTAGGGTTGTAAAGAATCGAAGACAATGAGGGTGGCTAATGATTTTAGGGTTTTAAATGAATAAATGTGAGTGATTTTTAAAGGGGCTTAAATGAGGAAATTCATGGGGTATGTGAATGACTTTTATGGCCTCAAGAGGCATAGAAAATAATGGACCATGAACCATGGGTTCGGCCATGGTGTATGGCCGAACCCTATGGTGATCAAATGGCGGATTTAATGGTTATGAATTATGGAAAAATAAGTGGGGAATGTTGGTGGTTTTGATGGACAAAAAATAATCCTAATGTGGATAGTTATAATGGGCTCCAATATAGTTAAGGATGATGGCTTTAAGTGTATGAATTAAACCCCTTCATGGAAGGGCTTATGAGGGATTCAAATGTGTAAAAATGGACCCAAGAAAAATGGAGAAAGAGGCATCATGGGTTCAGCCATGGTGTATGGCCGAACACATGACCCAATTGTCGATCATTTTTTGGTCTAAGATTAATGTGTATGTATATGCTTAAATTAATGAAATTAGGTTAATTAGATGGTTGATGTAAATGGTCTTGTGATATGGTTAATGGATCAATCATGGGCTCAAGATGTGTCTAAGAATGATGATTCAATTATAAGTCATTTTTATGGGCTAAGAAAGGGTTTATGTATGTGGTTAATTAATGTAGATTAAGTTAAGAAAAAGGATTGTTTTAGTGATATGATGGCATGATTAAATGGGTCACTAATGGACTTGAGTGTATGGATCAATTATGAATAAAGATGTACATAGTTAAGTGAGTGATTAACCATGGAAAAAGAGGTAGTGGCAAAACCGTAAATAATGGCCAAATTCAAGAACTCCATGAGAAATGATCATGGACTTAAGTGCAATTATGGTAACCTTAAGTATGTGATTAATAAAGCCTAGGGTGGCTGATTTTTAAGAATTATGGGATTAAAAGGTATTAATAGATTAAATGGGACCCACAAAGCCTAGTTAGTGAGGTTCGGCCAAGGTGTATGGCCGAACCCCACTAAGGTGTGATTAATGGACTTAAAAGGTTAAAAACATGGACTAATTATTAATGTATAATAAGGTACTGGACATTGCAAACGGTGCGCGATTGGCGAATGGGTCTATCGGACGGAAACGAAAGAAAGGACGTTAGTCGGTATTTGGTAGGATTCCTACCTTTTTGTAAGCCGTGGATTAGTTGTTATGTGATGGTTCTTGACTTATTTTTGGTAATTATATGATAGGTTTATGATGGGTTTTAATGGTTATGATTTATATACATGGTATATTGCAAGGCTATGAATTCTATATTAATGCTATGATTTATATATATAACATAGCATTATGCATTTACATCTCATGTATGGCATGGGCAGAAAAATAAAGGAACCAGAGTCCATGCTCCGTCGGGGCGACCGAAAAGCAAACATGGGGATATTTTGATATGTTGAGATATAACCGGAGTCCATGCTCCGTCGGGGTGACCGAAAAGCAGACATGGGGATATTTTGATATGTTGAGATATAATCGGAGTCCATGCTCTGTCGGGGCGACCGAGAAACCAACATGGGGATATCATGATGGTACGGGTAATGGGTGGCACACATGACATGATGCACCCATGGCATGACATTCATCTTATAGTTTTCCATATATGATTTCATATGTGTTTGTTATTACTAATCCATATTACTAATCCATGTGCTAGCCCAATTCGAAGTCCTACTGGACGTGTTGTCTAACGCCCTACTTCTACCCTAGCTGATGATGCAGGAGATGGCGCAGTGGAAGGGCGTGACGGAAGCCAATCTTAGGAGCTTGGGGAGGCGGCTACTTAATTTATTTAAATTTGTTTTGGAAATGTATTTGAGTAGCCTAGCTTGTCGGAAATGTAATATTTTAGTTTACTTGCTATGTTTTGGATTTTATTTTGGACGTTGTAATTTTGAGGTATCTTAATAATTAAATGAATGTTCTTCCCTGTTATCTAAAATTTGTAGGTTAGTCTCTATTATGATTCCGCATTTAATTTAATATTCCTCGAGCTTACTTCTACGTGTGAACCATTCTCCATGGACTTCGTTCCATACACACGTAGGGTTGGCCAGTTAAAGGCCGGGCTTTAGAAGCTCGGACTTAACTCACGTCGTGACGTGTGCGCCCTTTGTCACTCATTATTTTCAAAAAAAAAAAAGACTCTGATTTCGGTGAAAAGGGGCGGGCGTTACACCCTCCCATGCCGTGCATGAGATAATGTATGCAAGAATGCCCGTTTCATTTAAAATACCTCATAACATTGAAAATCAACTCATAATCATATACAATTTATTTAGCCAATGCATCCATCATATTTTGAATAAAATAAGTGTCATATTATACTGCATAGTGTTCTCAATGAGGTAGGAATCCTAGCAATGTCCGATATACTATCATTTCTTGTCTTGCAAGGATAATGCTAACTGTCGCATGAGATGAATCGCAATCCTTTTACGAACCTCTTTACCTCATCCAATTCAAACGTACATATTAATTTGATTTTCCATTTTAATTTCATCATGCCTATTTCAATCTAAGTTCCATATTCATTTCTCAACATATTTACGCATCATAGTTCGTAACCTATTTAAGACCCTCAATGGGGTTTGGCCCTACAACATGGCCGAACCCTATTGTCCCATTTTCCGTTGAAATGTATTCATGTTCCACAAAAGCCCATCAATGGGGTTCGGCCATACAACATGGCTGAACCTCGTTCTTTGGTTTTGACCCCCTTTGAGTACAAACTCATTGGCAACAATCTTGTAGTGACTCTACTTTTTATTGACGTCGATTGACTGCAGAAATAACACTCTGACTGACTGTCGACTAAAAATCGACATCCCACAAGATAGGCAGAGGCTTTGGAGGAAAATCTAGAGTAAAACCTTTTAATTCAGTCGACTGAGTCATGGGATTCAGTCCACTGAAACACAACCACATCCCATGTGTGCTTGGCCAGTAAACTTTCAGTCGGCTGAGTCATGGGATTCAGTCGAGTGAAACACAACCAGATCCCATATGTGCTTGGCCAGTACTGTAGCGACCCGACCCGATTTTTCGAGATTTTAGGGTCTCAGTAGCAGTGGGGAGGGGATAAATCCCGTTATAGACCTCGTCTCGCCCGATCCCGAGCTCAGAAGCTCGAAGGGCATTTTAGTAATTTAAACTATTTAATACCTTGTCATACAAAAAATATTTGAAAATCACACTTTTCCTCATCCGAGGGTTGACATCCGATTTTTTCGTCTGATTTTGAAACACTGTTTTTGCAAAAATCTGATTTTATGAAAAAAAAAAAAAAAAGAAACCCTAAACCCTAAAACCCTCCCCCTTATAAATCCCTCTTTCCTTCGCCGCGAACTGTAGCACGCAGCTACACTGCCGCGGCACCCTTACCGCCTCCTCTCCCGTACTCCTTCTCCCTCTCTCGTCTCCGGCTCCCTTCTCTTTTCGCTCAGTCAACCGGCACCTCGGAGTCGCCGTCGCCGGCCAACCGAGCCAGGTATCTTCTTCTCCTTCTTCCCTCATCCTCCAATCCGCCTCCCATTTCCGTCGGTTCTTCCCCCTTCCTCGGTTTTCACCGATTTTCAGTGTCTTTCCCTTCCCTTCTCTCTGATTTCCTCGGATTTTTCCCGATTTTCTGATGGATTTCTCAATCCCCTAGGTTTCTTTCCCGCTCCCCTCTTCTTCCTCTCCTTCCTGCATTTTCTTCCTCTTTCTTCTTCCCCCTTCGGCTGGGCAGCCGAGTCAACTCAGCTGAGCAGCCGAGTTGGCTCAGCTGGGCAACCGAGTTGATTCGGCTGAGTCCGAGTGTGGGCCCTACTGGGCCGGGCCCAGCTCAGCTCGCCACTGATCCACCTCAGCCCAGCTCGGCCCAGTCCAGTTTTGCGCTAGGCCCAGTTTCAGCTTTGGGCCCGGCCCAGTTTCAGGCCCGGCCCATTTCGGGCCCAGTTTCAGGCCCGGCCCATTTTTCAGTTCGAGCTTAGTTTAGCCTGTTTTATCTCCCTTACTTATTCTGTGCTCTTGTTTCTGCAGATCGAGCCCCCTTCAAACCAACGGAACCGTCTTCTCACGATTGATTTTCAAACGCACACCGGTGAGGGAACTGTCACACTTTTAACATACGCATTTCTGCATTTATTTATCTTCGAATCATGTGGATGCGGAATGCGCCGAATGGGACCCCTTATATCTGGTTTGGCCACTCGGCAAGGGAACCGTTCAGATAAGTATGTGGCGAGGGGACCACTCTGTGTATTCTCGTCCTGTAATGATGAAAGAATAATAGTTGGGCTTGATGTTGTACCAGTTGTGCATGATTAAGTAATTGGATGTGATTGATTGATAACATGATGAAATGTCAACATGCTAGTATGTGGTAGACTGTGATATACATGATTGACTGGGATTTGATGTTGTTTTTTTTGAGAACCTGTCTATTGTTAATTGTACCTGCACATGCCTATTGTTAATCGTACATGCAATTGTTGGATACGTAGAATATCGGAGGGGCTTAGACGTTAAGTAACATTAGGGTTATGTGGGGCCACGCGGCGGACGCGTGATGGGATGTGTATTGCCTTGTGATTGGATGTGGGTAGTCGTGCCCCTAGCTTGAATAAAATGGTCAGTCTGTATTGTGGTCACCAGATACACCTTTGAGGGAGGTGTAACCTGACTTGGGGAACAAGGTGCCTGGAAGTTCCCAATAGGGATCCTTTGGGGAAGTAGTCGTGTCAATCCTAGATAGGCCATCAGGTTGAATGTTGGTTCACCCAAGGTAACCTTAGAAGCCTCTCGTAGTTCCGATACCCGAAGGTGGGACGGATGAGATGATTCCTGTGTGACCGAGTAGGCTGAGGAGGTGCTCGCCTAGGTCGATGGATGAAGCGGTGAGGGGCAGCTCCCACTGGCATGGGTTGTGATCCCTGTGGACCGAGTAGGCTGAGGAGGTGCTCGCCTAGGTCGAGGGATGAAGCGGTGAGGGGCAGCTCCCGTTGGCATGGGTTGTGATCGCTGTGTGACCGAGTAGGCTGAGGAGGTGCTCGCCTAGGCCGAGGGACGAGGCGGTGAGGGGTAGCTCCCGCTGGCATGGGTTGTGATCCCTGTGTGACTGAGTAGGCTGAGGAGGTGCTCGCCTAGGTCGAGGGACGGAGCGGTGAGGGACAGCTCCCGCCGGTATAGTTTGTGACCCCTAGATGATCGAATAGGCTGAGGATGTGCTCGCCTGCTCATTGGTTAAGGGATTGAGGTTGTCTAGGTAAGGTGGTTGTGGGCATGTTGAGTACCTACCGAATGGCCGTACTGTGGGTCGAGTGCGTGTTGTGTGGGAACCATGTACGTGGACCTTTGTTATTCCTTAGTGGTAGATATGCAGTGTGTGATATATGTTGTGTGATTATATGCAAGTGTTCCCTTGCTGAGTATGTAGTACTCACCCCCTTGCCTTTCAAGTGGCTCGATGGATGCAGGATCCAGCGGGTCCCAAGACCAGGCTTAGGCGTGATGCTTTCGGATTGCTTAATTACTCTCCTTTTTATTAATTAGAAAGAACCTTGTGTTTATTTTGGATATTGTTTATCGTTGTGGATGACTGTACTAGCCACCTATTGCACTGTTGTGTTAACTGAACTTATGGTATTTCTTTTCTCTTATGGTGATTGATGTTTAGTCAAAAAAAAAAATATATGCCGGTAGTTTGGAATGTGTGATATTTCGGTTTAGTATCAGCAGTAACACGCCCGTTTCGGGATGGGGTGTTACAACTACACTTTCAATCGACTGAATCATAAAATTCAGTCCACTGACTTTGGTTCAGATCCTTTGAGTTTGCAAGAACATGCACTGTAAGGCACCTCTCCTTTTGCTGGATAGTGAGACTCCATTGTGGTAAAGTGGGTTTTTTCATAATCCATTGAATCATAGTATCACCATAGCATGGGTTCGGCCATTCATTATGGCCGAACCTATGTTCCCTTATGTTTGATCATTCCTCCCTCTTACAAGTTCTTAATAAGGGTTCATCAAAACCCTTAAAATGTTAGACCCATGGATTTGACCACATCATGGCCAAATCCATGATGGTCTGGATTGATCTTATGGTTGTTTTGTTTCAACCCATAACCATCCTTTGGATGGATTTCCAACTCCATGGCCTTATAACATTTTTGCCACTCATTCCAACCAACATGGAACTCATGGGTTTGGCCACACCATGGCCGAACCTATGGTTTCCTTAGATTAATCCCCATTGATTTTATTAAGTCTAGGCATACCTTTCCTTCAATGAGTTACTTCTCCTCTTTGGCTCTTCAATCTCCTTCTTTTCTTTTGATCTTTCCCTTCTTCCTTAGTTCTTTTTCTCCTTTTTTTGTTCTTCAAAAGCTTCAAGTGTATGGAGATAGAGATGGGAGAGAGAGGAGAGGAGTGGAGAGAAAATCCTTGTTCAAGAGAGGATGGGTCGACCAAGGGGTTTGGAGTGCCCTTTGGTTTGGTTTTTTATGTTAAAGCCTTAATCTCTTCCCTCCCTCTCATAATGGCTTGGTCTAACCAAGGAGGCCATTGGTTTTCCAAGAGTGGCTTCATGGCTTTTGAGGTGAAGACCCTTGGGTTCCCAAGTGTCTAAGTACAATGTACTTAGACAAGACACCCCAACTTTTAATCTCCACCCATGATCTTTCCTTAGATGAAATCCTAGCCTTCCATCTTATCCCTTCATCTTCCCAACTTAAGCAAAACCCTAATTCAAGACTTAAACTCAAGAGAGGTTGACCAAGTCAACCCGTGCCATGGTCGACCATGTTGGTCACCACATGGCACTTGGGTCCCACTTTAGCCATGTCACTTGGTGTGCCACCTCCACTTGTATGCCACCTCAATTCTACTTTCCACCTCACTCGATGACGTGGGATCCTTGCTTAGTTGGCTTCCATGTGATGACATGAATGCCACATGACAATGCCACATCACCTACATGCCACCTCACTTGTTGAGGTGGACTTGCATTGAATGCACTAACTTATCCAATTTCAACTAACTTAACTAAATTTACCCAATTATTTTCACACTTCCATATATCATTTTATTTCATTATTTTAATTCCATTATCCCCTCTTATTATGTAATTTATGTATGATAATCTAATTCATCAATTAATCCTTTAATTAAGATCACCCATGACCCATTGGACCTTAATTGGGTAATTGACCCATTTCCTTGCCCAATTGTCCATCTCAACTTTTTAATTTCAAATTCAATTAAATTGTAATCCAAGTGGGCCCATCCAATAAATTTATAAGCCAAGGAAAATTCGGGGTGTTACAGAATGGTCCTATAAACCTTGGGGTCAACTTCACTTTCTTCCCAAACCTCATCTACCCTTTTCTCGGTGAGACTTTTAGGAATACTAAGTCTCCCACTTCAAATGTTAGGGATCTTATTCTTTTATCAGCATAGCTCTTTTGTTGACTCTGAGCAGTCAACAGATGTTGTCGAATAACATTGATCTGCTCGGTTGTTTCTGCGACCATCCGGTCCAATGAGTGCAGCCTATCCTACCTCGGTCCAACAAACCGGCGATCTGCATGGTCGACCATATAATGCTTCAAATGGAACCATCTGAAGGCTCGCCTGATAGTTGTTGTTGTATGAAAAATTCACCAGTGGAAGATGATCCTCCCAACTGCCCTGAAAGTCTAACATACAAGCTCTCAGTATATTTTCTAACGTTTGTATGGTCCTTTTTGACTGTCCATCCTTCTGAGGGTGTTGTACTGTATAACAGATCTATTCCCAATGCTGTCTGCAAATTTTGTCACACCCTTCCTGTGAACCTGTCGTTCCAATCGGACACAATGGTCCTGGGTATCCCATGCAATCGGACAATGTCCTTGATGTACCACCTACCCAATGGCTCAGATGAATCTGTCATCATGATAGGCATGAAATGTGCCGACTTCGTGAGATGGTCAATTATAACCCATATTGCATCAATACCTTTTGAAGATTTGGGCAATCCGGTCTCAAAATCCATTGCAATGTGCTCCCATTTCCACTCAAGTATAGACAGGGGTTTAAGTAATCCAGGTGACTTTGAATGTTTTGCCTTGACTCTCTGACACGTCGACATCTCGAGACGAAATCTGCCACGTCCTTCTGAAGTCTACACCACCAATATTGTTGTTGTGCAAATTTTAAATTTATAACTCGCAAGCGCACGAACCATTTAGATAGTATAGCGATTAAGTACGAGGTCGAACCCATCGGAACTTAGGAAAATATATCCATGAAAATATACCATTGAATTAGATATTTTAAGAACTTTGAGAAATATGGAGAAAAATCATAAATATGGAGTTATTTATCTAATCTATGAAGTTTAATCTTAATTTAGAAACATTCTAGATTCAAACATAAAATCTAACAATTTAACTAATTTTAATTAAGATGGTGGCATTAATATAAAAATATAAACAATCTGAATCTAATTTAGAAAACAAAATTAAGAGGCAATTACTTAATTACCAACCTAGTTCTCCAATTTGATGAGTTTTTGAATTTTATAAACAAAAATAAAATTAAGAACACCTAAACTACTTCTGTACATATTTACAGTGGAACTGGGTCAAAGAATTATGGAGGGTTTATTTTCCATATTTTAAAAATAATATCAAGGCCTAGAATACGGAGCTCACATTTATTATTTATCATGTACTCAAATTCTTCATCTATTAAAATCCTCATTATGAAATTTATGAAATCAATTAAAATAAGAAAATTCAAATCCGGCCTTAGGCTAAATAAAATTTAAACTTGCAATTTCGAATCTAAAAGTTTTTCTGCTCTTAAAAAGAGCCTTAGACTGAAAAAATCAAGTTCTATTTATCCTAAAGATTTTTTCTGCTTTCATTGAACAACTTAAAATAATCTCTAACATAAATCCATAAAAAGAATTAAAATAAAATCAAACTTTCATCATACAAAAATAAATAAGTGGAAAACCATATTTCTGCCTTTTAATTATTAATAAAATTTGGAATTAAGAATTATAATGCATTGAAATTTTGGAATAAAGACATAAGAAAAATACAATGGAAATCAAAATCCACCAACCTTAGAACCCAATGTAGATTGAAAATCCCACGGTCTTTCTCCTCCTCTTCTTCCTCTCCTCTCCTTTTCTTCAATGCCCAAGTTCAGTTTTCTTAATGGGAGAGGGCTAGTATTTATAGATGAAAGGAGGTGGAATGAATGGATTGGATTCAAAGATTTAAATAAAGCAAGGGACACATGGAGGGCGGATTTGATTTGTGTTAAATATGGAATGACTTAAAAGAGGCAATGAGCTAAATTTGTATAAGGAAAGTGGATGCAAAATCCCGTTTTTTTACATATACACCATCTTGCAGCTCAGTTTTGACCCTTTTAACTTCCGAATCAGGAAAATTCGTAAACTACAAAGTTGTAGCTATTGAAGTCTTCTTTCCAACGCAAAAAGAATCAAAGCAATTGAATATCAGAGTGGAAAGTTATGACTAAAATACCGAACATATATCAAACCTTCCTTATTTTTCTTCCTTTCTTATTTTCTCTCTTTCCTTAATCCACTTGCCAAATTCGAAAATCCTCTTATATTGACTTCTAAATTTCGAATTTCCTCTTGAGATAATGAAAATATTATTCACACATGTGGATTTCTTCATGGGCTTTTCTTAATAGGCTCAATAATTGGGCTTGAGGTCCAAAATAACTCATAATGCGCCCAGGCTTTATATTTAAGCATTTTTCCTGTCATCCTCACTTTTAAACCTGCAAAACACAAAATTATACTAATTAGATAAAATTAAATAAAATGAGATACTAACAATAATAAATTGAAGAATAAAATATGTATTTATTTTGCACTCATCAATTGTCTTTTAAGATCTTGGTACATTTTTGTACCTCCAGCATGAATGGAGAATTTGGACTTGTGAACTTTTGTCAATAATTCTTCTCTGCATTCCTCTGGCACATAGACTCGGTCTCTGAACATAAGACCCTATCCAGGTCGTAACTGCCAATCCTGCAATGTCTCTCTTGTAACTAGTTTAGCCCATATCTCTGTCATTTCTGGATACGATCTCTGTGCCTGTTTGATCTTCGATACCATGGTGGAATGCACTATCAGGTTGTACATACTCCCGTTGTCATTTATATGCAAGTTCATTTCTTTAATTGCTGACATCATCTCTCATTCCTGTTTGATCAAATTTGTTATGGTTCCATGAGTCATGCGACTAAGTGCATGTACAACTGTTGTTTGCTCTCCCGGATGATAGTGAGGGGCAATCATAATCCTAGAGGTGCTCTATTCATTGCCTCTTCTCAAATTGAGTTCCTTCTGATAAAACAAGTATTTCAAAATCTTCTAATTTGAATACACCTCAAACTTTTCTCCATATAGGTAATGTCGCCAACTTTTGAGTGCAAAGACCACTCGGCCAATTCTAGATCATGGATGGGATAATTTCGTTCATGGATTTTTAACTGCCAGGATCCGTAGGCCACTACATGTGGACTTTGAGTAAGAGAGAACCCGAGTCCTTCCCCTAAAGCATCACAGAATACCTTGTATCCTTTGCCTCACTCTGGTAGGGCTAAGATGGGAGCTGTCATGAGTCTTTCTTTCAGCTCTTCAAGCCTTCGGTTGCACAGTTCTGACCATTCAAACTTGACTCATTTTTTAGTTAACCGAGTAAGTAGGACTGCAATCTTTGAGAAGTCCATGATAAACTTACGATGATATCCAGCCAATCCGAGGAAACTCCGCATTTCTGTGACATTCTTTGGAGCCTTCCATTATTTTACTGCCACTACCTTTGCTAGGTCCACTGTTATTCCTTCTGCTGTCACCACATGGCCCAAAAAGTTCACTTTTGACAACCAGAATTCATACTTGCTAGCTTTTGCAAACAACTTGTTCTTTTTCAACGTGTCCAGAACAATTGGAAAGTGTTTGACATGTTCATCCTTGCTCGAAGAATAAATAAGATTGTAATCAATGAAGACGATTACAAATTTATCTAACTATAGACGAAAGATTCTGTTCATCAAATCCATGAACACTTGCCGGTGCATTTGTTAGTCCAAATGGCATCACCACATATTCATATAACCCATACCAAGTTTTGAAAGCAGTCTTCTATATATCCTCGTCCTTGACTCTGATCTGATTATAGCCCGACATGAGATCTATCTTAAAGAAATGACTAGGTTCTCTAAGTTGATCAAACAAGTCGTCAATTTGAGGTAGAGGATATTTCTTCTTGATGGTGAGCTGGTTTAGCTTTCTGTAATCCACGCACATCCGTAGAGAGTCATCTTTTTTTTTTTTTGACAAATAAGGCTGGCACTCTCCATGATGAAGTGTTGTGCCAGATGAATCCCAATCTGAGTAACTCATCAATTTGTTTCTTCCACTCTAACAACTCTACAGGTGCCATTCGATAATGTGGGAGTGATACCGGTGCAGTGCCAAAGAGTAACTTGATTTCAAAATCAATCTCCCTCTTTGGAGGTAAACCCGGGAGTTATGTCAGGAATACTTCTACGTAGTCTCTCGCTATTGCAGGTAATATGGGTACAAGTGACTTTTCCAACCTGATATTCTTCAACAAAATCTTGCTCATTTCATCATGTAACCTTCCATACATGTTTGTTTGCATGTACTATAAATCGTCGTCCCTCTGGTGACCAAAATGTCACCCTTCTGAGGTAGCAATCTATACCCGCCTGGAACATGGTCAACCAATCCATGCCACAGATGACATCAAACTCTATCATGTCCATAACCAGATAGTCGAGCATGAATTTGAAGTCGACTAATTCAATGTCCACATAAGTTCAAACTAACCCAAATGATCTGTCACTGATCGGTGATACTATGTTAAGTATGGTTGATAATTGTTGGATAAGTAAACCAGTGGCAGCTACTAAAGATGCAGATAAAAAGGAGTGTGATGCTCTTGATTCAAACAATGCTACTGCATAAGAACCACCAATAACTACCATACCTTGGATCACAGAGTGATCCTCTGTCTCTAGAAGAGGGACAAGGGTGTACAATCGTCCTAAAGCATTTGGGATAGGTAGCCGTCCAAATTGGTTCTATGCTCTCGATACTGAGACTGTGTTGGCCTGCCCAGTGGACGGAAGGAATTCCATGCTTGAGATGACTTGTGAAGTTGCATAAAGTCCCGTTTCATGTGTCTTGTCTGGCCACATTGAAAACAAGTAATGCCACACCAGGATGTCTGTGCTGTCAAAATTGAGGCTAAAGGATGACTGGGACGATATCCACCAATGGAGACCCTGGAAGTTGAAGGTTTTGCGAAGTCGGGACAGAATTTCTTACAAGGACGAAAAAAGTTTCCCCCACTTTGACTCATATTGTTTTCCATGTACTTAGCTGACTCAATCAGCTCTTGCACAGCAATGCTTCATCTACTCACAACTTCTACCAAAGTTGCTAATTTCAATATGGTGGTGACCTTGGCTCTGATGATAGGACGTAGACCTCTCTCAAACTTCCAAGCTTTCTTATATTCAGTTTCCACCATGTATGGAGCATAACAAGAGAGTCGGATGAATTCTTAATAATATTCAGCAACTATTATACGTCCTTGAGCTAGGACTATGAATTTCTGGGTCTTGAGTTCCTTCTTCTCTTGTGGAAAATAATTCTCTAGGAAAATTTCTATAAAGTTCTCCCAAGTCTTTTTTGCCACTTCCTAGTTTTGCTCCACTGCCTTCCACCATTTGCCCGAATCGTCTATCAGTTGAGATGTGGCCAACAAAATCCTATCCTGATCGCTTGTGATCCTTAGTAACTTCAAGATCTAGGTGGTGTTCTCAATCCAATTTTCAGCTCCAATGGGTCCGCCATTTCCATGAAAGTATGGGGGACGCTGTTGTTGAAAATCCCTGACCAAAGCTCTGTCTTGAGAATCAGTTGCGGCATTGGCACCACTGCCTGCTTGGTTCTATTGTAATACTGAATTCACTGTTGCCTGTACGAAACTTTGGAGCTCGGGAGTCACGGATGGGATATTGCCACTTGTCTCCTTGATGCGTTCCGCATTGCGTCGAGTGTTTCTTCTTCGAGGCAGCATGTTTCCTGAGTCATGAAACATTCGCTTAGTAGTCTTAAAAGAAGGTGCTTCTTCAAGCAACCATGATTCATGTATAGTAAATTAACTATTAACTGGATTGACGTAATCTCCTAGGTGTTATTGACATTCTTTGTTTTAAGGGGAATTTTTTTTCTTTAAGTTTGTTGGATAAGTTTGACTTATAATAATTTCTTTCCTTTGTTTTTTCATTCCTCTCTAATACCAATTGTAACGTTGGTATCAGTTAAGTTATGAGCCTAAGTTTGGTCTGATAACAACTAAAACGACCTGCCCTTTTTTGCATTGATTGAGTGAGGTAGAATTCCTATTCTAATTGTGAGGGTTTAAGTCCCCACTTAGTGGATTTTGAGCATAGGTCAAGGTTGAGCAAGTCCCAACAGTGGATGTAGGTTGGCTAACCGAACCACTTTAAAATGGTATTGTGGTGTTTGATGTATGTGTGTTTGTATGTAGTATTTAAGTACTCTTCATAACACACATCACTTTGCATATTGATTATCTCATTATACACAGTGCGCACGAGCATTGATAATCAAAGTGTATGTAAAGGTTCATAATCTTAGTGTTATCGCTTAATGAAATTATCACACTAAACAAATCTCTTGATAAACATGCCGCTGCACTTTAAATCAAGAAATTTGTAAACACCAATAAAATGGGATTGACCTATTCAACCCAACCCCCTCTAGGGTCAATCAAGTTATTCTAACACCAGTGGAAACAACAATCAAGAGTGTGTGTGTTAGCAAATGTGATTAAAACAATCAACACAAGAATTTGGCTCTAACACCACAAACACGAGGACACAAGATATATAGTGGTTCGGTTCGCCAACGTACATCCACTTTTAGGACTCGCTCAACCTTGAGCTATCTCCAAATTCACTATGTGGGGGCTTACACCCTCACAATTAGAGTAGGAATTCCACCTCACTCAATTGTTGAATTCCACCCACCATTGTGCCAGAGATGATGCTCTAGAGTTTTTTTATAGTGGTTCCAGGGTACCTCCCTTTAATCCACTATCGGGTTATAGGTTTTTAAAAAGAAAATTAAAAACCAAGAAGCACTTTCCTTGAAGCATTTGCCTTAAAGCTCTTTCTTGTTGATGTGTGCTTCTTGAAAATCCCACCAGAGCTACATCGAAGTTCCTTCTTCCAGTCGTCGTGTAGCAATCACAATCTGTGGGTGACAAAGAAACTTGACTAAACCAAAGGTTTCCTAGTTATAGCTTTCTCACTTGCAAACTCAATCCGAAGATTGGTTGTGCATGATCTTTCTCTCCTCCTCTCTTTCTCACTTGCAAACACAATTCTAAGTTTGGGTATTTATGATCTTTCTCTCAAGAGTGTTGATCGTTCCTTGGATTGTATAATTCTTTTAAGCTCAAGGAAGATGGCAAAACGATCACACAATACTTATATTTATAAAGGAGTTTTAAATGTCATATTGACTGTCTAGGATCGATAGGTCGGTGGCACCGATGGGTTGGTGTTCATATTTATTACCATTCAACCACCCGACTGTTGCGCATTAAATGCACCCTCAACGGCATTATTACTTTTCGGCCAAGATGTCATTGTCGCTGATGGGTCGACACTTATGGCACTGAGGGGTCGCTCCATACAAGAGGCTCGTTCTAGCGTAAAAACATGCTTGACAATAGTCTCTTATTTGGAAACTTGTTACCCAGAATGACCTGTCGCCCTTTGCCAAGGTATCTGTCATGTATCTCTTGATAAGTCTTTGCTTTCCGATATGTCTATTTTATCGAGCGCCCTTATAAGTTTCCAGTCCAGAACTTATAAGTTTTATACCGATGAGTCGTTGACCACAAGGGGTCGTTCAAATTCATCACCGATGGGTCGGTGCATACGAGATTCTCGGTCAGAGGTGTTTCCAGAATAATAGTTCAAATTTCCAGAACCAATGTCAATCTGGCCGACCAGTCTTTGACCACAATGGGTCGTTCCTAACTACACCGAGAGGTCGGTGAGATAGATTGGTCGTACTCACAGTGAACATAATTCATGTTTCCAAGTTCACTTCCAATTCACAGTTCAACTTCCTCTCTAGGCATGTTATGTTTATTACCAACATATGCAACTAAGCCTAGTGATCCTCTCTTTGGTGTAGGTTACACCTATGGTCATCTATGGCCTTATACTTGTTCTTGTGATTGCCATGACGACAAGCTTTTAGCTTGGTGGAGCATGATCTTCTTCCTTGATCATCTTGAGTCTTCAAACATCTTCGCAAGTGCTTCTACCCGAGTCATGTAATTGACAAACAGGGACTCGGCCAACCCCGGGCACTAATAATCTCCCCCTTTGTCAATTACATGACAAAACTTAGAGGCTAACCCAATTACATGCCCACCCTTTATTACAACACATTTGAATACAAAACATTACATCAATTACATGTATATTCAAATGGATTAACAAGACTATAGTCTTCATATTCTTGCTCAGCTTGCTTCATTCTCATTTTTCTGTTTAAGCACAAAAGCAAGCAACACTAGACAATCATTAGATGGGTTAGTCCAAACCATAAAACAACCATGGACTAAATATTATTTTCTTCCCCATACACTAATAAATTGCTAGGATAATCTCCTTGAGCTTCCTAGCTCCAAGCTTCTACTACTTTCTCCCCCATTTTGTCATTCAATTGACAAAGAGTTAGTAGGCATGCACCAAGGTTAAGCACTCCCCCATGCTTCTTGCATTGGTGCTTGATAGGGGTCTATTCCAACTCATGGTCCTCCCCCATGGTTCAATGCACACTTTTTGTGAAACAAGGTTTGTATGCCTTTGTACGAGCTGATTTCCAGCATATTGCTTGAAGGGTTAAGATAATGTCCCTAGCTTTTTCGAGTTTCCTCCCTTATTCACTAAGAAATTTTTCTTAGATTTTTCTTCTTTGCTCCCCCACAAACTTAGTTGCCCCTAAGTTGATTTCTCTTCAAGCTTTCAAGCTTGCATTCACCTTCCTCCACAAACTGTCATGACCAGTGACAACAACTAATTAGCACATATTTTGTTCTCCCCCATACTCCAATTATATGTGTAGCATTACATCTCGAATCCTTATCTTCCTAACATGCCAATACAAAACTAACTCATTCAAACCTACATGTTAGTATATCATACACAATAAATAAATGGCATACATACACAACAATACACATATCACACTAAACCAACCCTTATCATTGTATTGATAGAAAAATGTGCATTTTAAGTACATATGGTGGTTGTCAGGGGGAACTATGGATGCTTAGACAAAATACCAAAAGTATAGTTTTTCTAAGGTCAAAGAAAACTATCCTAAGCAGAGCCATCCTGAGGAGGTGCAGGAGAAAGAGGAGTATTTGGAACTCGATCAGAGAAGAAGGTAGCAGCAACAAGATCTTGGACTGTAATCCTCAGTCTATCTAGGGATCTCTCAAGACAGTCAATCCTTATTTCCAGTCTAAAGACATTGTTGTTCAGATTGTCATTCACATGATGTGGGTATTTATATTCTTTATCCCTTTCCTCATCAGAATCTCCCCTAAGGTCCTTAGACCGATGACTGTCCTCCTCACTGGTGTCTTCAGAAATATCAACATGGGCCGAAACCATGGTTCCCTTGGTTTCTTACATTTTTAGTAACATGAAACATAAATCTTACCCTTTTCCGCGTCTCCTTCATTTTCTTTTGTTTCGTCTTGCTCCTCCGTTCTTCTCCTTTCTTAGTCCTTTCTTCTTCCTCATTCATTCTTCAGTTTCTCCAAGTTTTAGTGCCGAAATGGGAGAAGGAGAGATCGAGAACCTCCTTGATCTTTAATGGAGTATTTCGGCCAAGGTGTGGATTGAGAAAGAGAGAAAGTGAGGGTTTGAGATGAAAACCTTAAGAGAGGGTTGTAACGCCCCGCCCTTTTTCACTCACTTTCCCTTCTGAAAATTAGAGTCTATTTTTTTTTATATAAATATAGAGTGATAGAAAGCGGGACGTCAAGACGCGAGCTAAGTCCGAACGTCCAAAGTCCGACCCTTAACTAGCCAACCCTATGTGTGCATGGACTAAGTCCATGAAAACAGTTCACACATAACAATATCAAACATGCGGAATAACATCAAAACTGCAGAATTATAATCATAACATGCGGAATCATAGTAGAACCCAGTTCTATTCCATTTCAGATAGCAAAGTACGTCAAGTCTTTAATCATAATTAATCATAACATAATTATCCAATAAAACTTCCAACCACCTAAATTATTACATGTCCGAAGACTAGTTACTCAAATACAAGTCCATAGGTAACTTAATCAAAATATAAACTAAATCCTCCAAGCTCCTATGCTTGGCCCGTTTCGCGTTCATCGTTCCGCTCGTTTCCTGTATCATCCACTAGGGTAGAGTAGGGTGTTAGAACAACGCACCCAGTAGGTATTCCAATTAGGGTTAACACATGGGTTAGTACCAAAAATCCATATATAATATATATCAAAATCAGTTATAATAAATCATACCATACTTATAAAGTATCGTATCCAAAACAGTGTATGATAATAGAGATCCAATCATACCGATAAAAACCAGAAACATTGCATGATAATAAAGATCATAATCATGCCGATTCAATGCCATGCCATCCTATCATATGCAATGAGTCCCACCCATCACAAACACATAGTAACCTCTTGATGGAAAGCTCCTCATCAAGGTATCCCCCATGAGTGTATTACGGACGCCATGACGGAGTGTGGATCTCCGGTTACATTTCATACATAGTATCCTCTTGATGGAAAGCTCCTCATCAAGGTATCCCCCCACGAGTGTTTTACGGACGCCCCGACGGAGTGTGGGTCTCCGGTTACAGTTCATCCCTCCCACGCCATGCATAAGATGCAAATGCCATCATGCTATAAAGAAATACAAATTATAGCATTTAAAACTCCATAATTGAAACATGTTGATTGATACCAAAATAACTTATCAAACATGAAATAAAATCATCATAAGTACATAATACATAACCATGGTTTCAATGAGGTAGGAATCCTACCAAAGACCGCTAACGTGTCCTTCCATCTTTCTTCCGGTAACCGCTCACGATCGTACACACCTTTTGAGGTTCCGTTACCTTATAATATATCAATCAATTAAAACATGTCTCGTTTGATTTACAATATTGTTTAAGTCCATAAACACAATCCTCATGGGGTTCGGCCATACAACATGGCCGAACCCATGATTCATCACTTTCACCCTTTATTACAACTTTGCCATTCATCCCACTTTTATTCATCAATCTAATGATAAACAATTTAATCATCAAGATATATCACACCTTAAGTTCAGCAAATCTTCCCCATGCGGTTCGGCCATACACCATGGCTGAACCCATGGTCCCTTATTTTCACTTAATTACGAAAATGAAATTCATGGCTATCATTCCATTATTCATGTAAAGCCCGGCCCTTTTCCAACCATCGGAAAATCAGAGTCTATTTTTTTTTTTTTTAATAAACAAGTGGAAGAGAGCGGGAGGCGTCACGACCCTAGCTAAGTTCGGACTTCCAAAGTCCGACCCTTAACTGGCCAACCATGTGTGCATGGTCTAAACCATGATAAACAACACACACACGGAACTAAACAAGTCATGCGGAATAATACTAGACAAATTGTGGAACTATCTGATTGCGGAATTATACTGAATAGATAGCAAGTACAAGTCATCCATTAAAACTACTTAAATCAGATATCCATTATCAGAACTATAAACAAATCATAGCAAATTTACTAACTATTACATGTCCATATAAATGTATCCAAACAACAGTAAACAGAAACCCATTCCAACACCTAAGCACTTAAGCTTAGCTTTCCTCGCGGTCCTCGACCTTCTCTTTTCCTTTCCCTTTTCTTGCATTATCCTCTAAGGATAGAAATAGGGCGTTAGATCAATGGGCCCACTAGGTTTTCTGTAACACCCCAATTTCTCAATGAAGTGGAAAATTACCAAAATGCCCCTGAGTTGTTTAATTAATTATTTTGTGATGTTAAGTAAGGAAATAGTGGGGCCCATTGCTCAAAATAAAATCATATGAGCACATTATGAATGTTAAGTTTTATTGGTTGGGTAATTTTCATCATTTGGGTCAAAAATGGCTAAATGGGTCAAAGGGCCCAAATGGGGCCCATCGGGTCAAAATGGATGATTTGACCATTTTGTGATTTTAAATTAAAAGGGGTTAAGCCTATTTGATTGGAAATCAAGTGGAGGAAAAATGGGTAGGCTTGATCCATATGTAAAAACCAATTAGAAATGACCAAAATACCATAAATGGGTCATGTTGTCAAAACGGGTCAAGGAGCTAAAAGTGGACCCAACGGGCCGAGTTGACTATTGTTGACCGTGTGAACCCTCAAGGGAGCTCAAACACGATTCAAATCAGTTGAGTGGGATGGAGGTGACTTGGAATTAAATCAAAAGGTGAGTTAACTCATGCATTAAATGAAATGCATTAAATGTGATGAGTTGGGTTGGAATAAAAATACCTTGAGTTGGGTGAGTCAAAATGGAAATTCAAGGGGCTGTAAAATCAGTGAGTTGAGAGGGAATTTGAAGAGATTGGCTGGTCTTAAACCAACCAAAACAAGTCCCACACGTTGGGGACTTGTTTTGGTGATTTTCATGATGGGTTTTAAATGAGAATACATGGAAATTGGATGAGATGCTTGGGGATTTGAATGGCTGCATTGGTAGCTGCCAAGGGGTGCCTTGGATGGCACCCAATGCCCACCGTTTTGAGCAAGAAGTTATGAGGAATTGAGAGGTTTTTGGGGGCTGAAAATGCAAAGGCAAACAACACCATGCTTGGCCGAATTTCTTGTGCAAAAGTTTTAGAATTCATCTCTCTCTCCCTCACTCAAAAACACACTCTCTTGGCCGAGTTTACCTTGGTATTTTATCACCATTAGATCAAGCACAAGACAGTAGAAGAAAGGAAGGAACAAGAGGGAAGAAGGCAAGGAGCAAGAGGCAAAGGAAATTGGTAAGAATTCCTTACAATGTTATTTAATAAGTTAGATTAAGTGGAACATGAATTGGCCATGGAATGGCTGATTTTATCAAGGACCTAAGCCTTGGTTAAAGGTTGTCTTAAGTGGTAAACAAATCACATTGGGTTCGGCCAGTTTGGATGGCCGAACCCCATGACATTTGTTTGGGTATTTTGATGGTTTTTGGAGGCTAAAAACCATGCAAAAATGATGAACAATTGTATGTGTTTAGATGCAAGATAAAGGATTTTAAATCTTGGATTTGGATGGCATAATTCAGCCTTGGAATAGCCAAATGCATCAAGAGTCTAAACCATGGAAGAAGGTGTCAAAAGAAATGAAATGAACCATTGGGTTTGGCCACTTTGGGTGGCCAAACCCCATGAAAAGAGTTGGTTAATGGTTATGGTTTTTGAAATTTAAAACCATCCATTTGGGGACTGTTTTTACATATTTTATTAAGATTTAAAATATATGCTTAAAGAGGGTTAAAACATGGGTTTGGATATCAGAAAACCTGAAGATATGTGGTCTAATCAGTGGAGTAAAATTGGAGAAGATGGACCATGGGGATCGGCCATCTTGGATGGCCGAATCCCATGATATCATGTTGGTTTTTGGATGGTTTCTTTTAAAGTTAAAACCTGATGTTAATACGCTGTTAATTACATGATGATTGAAGTTTAAAAACAGCAAACATAACCATTGGGTTCGGCCAACATAGAGGGCCGAACCCCATGTAAAAGAATGTTGGTTTCATGTTGGAAAAACATGTAAACCATAGACTTTTTATGGACTGTTTTGGATGATTTTTTTTGAGAGTTAAAACTTGATATTAATATACTGTTTATGCATGTTTATATGAGGTTCAAAAACAGCAAACATAGCATTGGGTTCGGCCACCATGGAGGGCCGAACCCCATGCAAATGATGGTTGGTTTTAAGGTGTTTGAAACATGGAAACCATGGACTTTATGGACTGTTGTGAATGAATTTAATTAGATGGTTTCTAAGAGGTTTAAAGGCAGCAATATAATACTGATATTGCATATTTAAATAATGCCTAAAGCATGGTTAAAAGACCAAGATATGGACATTGAGTTCGGCCACCTTGGATGGCCAAACCCCATGTAAGTAAGTGATGTGTTTTGGTGAAGTTAAATTGCTGTTTCGGTGGCTGGTTATGTGGCTGAACCATGTGTAATTCATGGTTGTGTTAACATGATTAAATCATGTATAATCATGAGAAGTAGAGGGATCAACCAGATCAAGTGAACCCCATGTTAGTTTTGATGAAGTTGGTGAGTTTTAAACCATATAAAATATGGTGTTTGATGTGGGTTATGGAAGTTTAACTTGTTGATTATTGGTTGGCCAACATAGGGCTGAACCATGTCATTTTTAAAAGGGTTAAGTGCTTAAGAGTTGATTAAATAAAGTAGGAAGTTAAGTCCTAAGTTGGTGATGTTCGGCCAAAGGCATGGTCGAACCCCACATGATGCGGATGGGTCGTAGATGTGATTGAATAAGTAAATGATGTTATGTCTTACTGTTTGGTATATGGATAAGGTACCGGAAGTCGAACGACGTGCGAGTCGTGACCGGGTGACGCGAAAGAAAGATCAGTTACTGAAGGGATTCTTCAGTAGGTTTCCTACCTACTTGTAACCACGATTTTACCCAGTTTGTCTTATGATACTCTTGTTTTAATATATGTGTTTCAAATGATATATTATGCATTAACAAATGGCATACAGGCATTGGCATCTCATGCATAGTCATGGGATAATGAATGAAGTTCTATAGTGATGGCTACGATTGTACATGATGGGGGTTGCCCATTGCATGTACATATTCAACTAGACATATTGGGCGTGCTTGACAAACTGCTCAAACAGGGCAAAGTGTATGAATTCGAAAAATTGGATGAACTGGACAAACGGAACGACCTGTAGGAAAAACAAGAATTGGACAAATTAGAGGAATTGGACGAATGGGACGTAATGGGCGAACGGGAAGAATTGGACCAACGAGACATACTGGGCGTGCTGGACAAACAGGGCAAACTAAATGAATTGGAATAATTGGGCGAATTGGACAAACTGGACGAACTGGAGGAACATCACAAACTAGACGAACTGGACAAAGGGGAAAAACTGGACAAATTGGACAAACTTGACGAACTGGACTAACTGTACAAACTGGACGAATTAGACACACTAGAGGAATTGGACGAATTGGACGAACTACACATGCTGGGCGAGTTGGAAAAATAGGAGAAACTGAACGAATTAGAGAAACTGGACGAACTGGAAGAACATAACAAACTAAAAGAAGTGGGCAAACTAGGAAAACAGGACCAACTAGACCTACTGGACAAATTGGACGAACTGGACAAACTTGAGAAGTGGACAAACTGGACGAATTGGACCAACTAGACGAACTGGACCAACTGGACGAACGAGACATTCATTATTGGCGAGCAGCAAAAATTGGACAACATAATGAATTGGAAAAACTGGAGGAACATAACAAACTAAATGAACTGGATGAACTCGAAAAACTGGACCAACTAGACCAACTGCACAAATTGGATGAACTGGATAAACTGGACGAACTGTACGAATTGGACCAACTAGAGGAATTGGACAAATTGGACATGGTGAACGAACAGGAAGAACTGGACGAACGAGACATAGTGGGTGAGCTGGAAAAACTGGACAAACAGGACAAACTGAGCGAATTGGAAAAACTTGACAAATTGGACAAATTGGACGAATTGGACCAACTGGACGAAGTGGAAGAACGTAACAAACTAAACGAACTGTAGAGGAGTTGGATGAATTGGACGTAATGGGCGAGCAGGAAGAACGTAACAAACTAAACGAACTGTAGAGGAGTTGGATGAATTATACGTAATGGGCGAACAGGAAGAATTGGACCAACGAGACACACTGGGCGTGATGGACAAACAGGGCATACTGAATGAATTGGAAAAATTGGACGAACTGGACAAACTGAATGAACTGGAGGAACATCGTACGCTAAACGAAATGGACAAACTCGAAAAACTGAACCAACTGGACAAATTGGACAAACTTGACGAACTCGACTAACGGTATAAACTGTACAAACTGGACGAATTGGACACACTAGAGGAATTGGACAAATTGGACATAATGGACGAACAGGACGAACTGGACGAACTGGACGAACTAGACATATTGGGCGAGTTGGAAAAACTGGACAAACGGAATGAATTAGAAAAACTGGACGAACTGGAGGAACATAACAAACTAAACGAATTGGACGAGCTCGAAAAACTGGAGCAACTAGACCTACTGGACAAAGTGGACGAACTGGACAAACTTGACGAACAGGACAAACTGTACAAATTGGACAGACTGGACGAATTGGACCAACGAGAGGAATTGGACGAGTTGGATGTAATGGGCGAACAGGAGGAATTGGACCAACTAGACATATTGAGCGTGCTTGACAAACTGCTCAAACAGGGCAAAGTGTATGAATTCGAAAAATTGGATGAACTGGACAAACGAAACGACCTGTAGGAAAAACAAGAATTGGACAAATTAGAGGAATTGGACGAATGGGACGTAATGGGCGAACGGGAAGAATTGGACCAACGAGACATACTGGGCGTGCTGGACAAACAGGACAAACAGGGCAAACTAAATGAATTGGAATAATTGGGCGAATTGGACAAACTGGACGAATTGGAGGAACATCACAAACTAGACGAACTGGACAAAGGGGAAAAACTGGACAAATTGGACAAACTTGACGAACTAGACTAACTGTACAAACTGGACGAATTAGACACACTAGAGGAATTGGACGAATTGGACGAATTGGACGAAACGGACGAACTACACATGCTGGGCGAGTTGGAAAAATAGGAGAAACTGAACGAATTAAAGAAACTAGACGAACTAGAAGAACATAACAAACTAAAAGAAGTGGGCAAACTCGGAAAACAGGACCAACTAGACCTACTGGACAAATTGGACGAACTGGAGAAACTTGACGAAGTGGACAAACTGGACGAATTGGACCAACTAGACGAACTGGACCAACTGGACGAACGAGACATTCATTATTGGCGAGCTGCAAAACCTGGACAATATAATGAATTGGAAAAACTGGAGGAACATAACAAACTAAATGAACTCGAAAAACTGGACCAACTAGACCAACTGCACAAATTGGACGAACTGGACAAACTTGACGAACTGTACGAATTGGACCAACTAGAGGAATTGGACAAATTGGACATGGTGAACGAATAGGAAGAACTAGACGAACGAGACATAGTGGATGAGCTGGAAAAACTGGACAAACAGGACAAACTGACCGAATTGGAAAAACTTGACAAATTGGACAAATTCGACCAACTGGACGAAGTGGAAGAACGTAACAAACTAAACGAACTGTAGAGGAGTTGGATGAATTGGACGTAATGGGCGAACAGGAAGAACGTAACAAACTAAACGAACTGTAGAGGAGTTGGTTGAATTATACGTAATGGGCGAACAGGAAGAATTGGACCAACGAGACATAAGATGAAGTTATTTAGCCAAGGTTGATCTACCCAATTCTCTTTAGAGTTTTTATTTTCCTTCTTATTCTCCACTTCTGAGCCTCGTTCATCTTCTTAAGAGTGTGGTCGCGTTGTAAGTCCCGCTTCAGGCCGTGATCAAGCGTCAAGGGCAGTAAATAGTTGACAAAAACTCTTCTTGTTTCTAACGAGTTACAAAAATGGAAAATTCTAAGGGAAAAACAAAACTTTTTAAGAATTGGTTTAAATCATTTCAGTATCCTTCTAATAGATCTAATTCGTCTTCTTCATCCTACCAGTCTGCTTTAACCAGTTTTACCCGTAATAGTTTAGATAAAGAAAATTCAGAAAAAATAAAAAATTCAGAAGAAATGATATATGAAAATTTTGATCAAGCGATATCAAATTGGAAGTTGCCAGCCTTGCCTGTAACAGAAATATATAGCAATGGCACGTTTGAAGAACAAAATGATTATCACATAAAAACTGTTGAAAAAACTGTTTCTCTCTCTGGAGGAAAACAGACAATTAAAGTTCTTGATAGAAGAATTATTGAACAAATCAGAACCAAATCAGCTACCTGCACATAGGATTAATTCAGGCAGGAATCAAACCACTGTTTCGATTAGGATTAAATGTTGCAGTGTGTGCTTATGTGAGAGATAAGAGACATGATGAGTTTGATGATTCTCTTTATGCTATGATTGAATCAAGTCTCTGTCATGGACCTGTTTATTTTAACTGTTTTCCCTAATGAAGCCCCTTTCCAAAGAGAAAATAAACATTATCTTCTACAGATCTTTCTTCCATAAGACAATCTGAAGTAACAAGAATTCTGTTACCAGTGTAAAGATATAATTCTGATTGACTTGGGTCTTTTGTTGGAGTTAAACCCTTTTGGCTTTCTTCTTGATCTGCCAATTTCTCATTCCCTTTTTTCTTCATGAACGGGGAAGAACTACTTGCCATTTTGTCGTCCCTGAAGAAATTCTCTAGTAAGAAAGTCGGGGAGAGAGTTAGCATTTCCATTAATAAATTCAATTTTAAATTAAAAAACAGATAAAATGGCTTGCCATCTAGCAAATATTTGCTTAGAGACAAGATTTTTGACATCTTTTTCCAAAATTTCTTTTGCTGCTTTAGCATCAACTCTGATCAGAAATTCTTTGTTCAATAAATCATGTTAGAACTTTTTCACACAAATAACTACGGCAAGAACTTCCTTTTTGATGGTTGAATATTTCTTTTGTGCGTCATTCCATAATCCAGAATTGAATCTTATTAATTCTTCTTTTGAGTCTTTCTGTTGTAAAAGGATTCCACCATATTCGACATCAGAGGCGTCAGTTTGAACTATTTTGAAAGCTTCTGGGTCAGATAAACATCTACAAGGAAGATTTTTAACTCTTTCTTTAATCTTTTTTACTGCATTAGTGTCTTGGATAGACCATTCCTGAGGATTTTTCTTTTATCTTTCTTGTAGAAGTTTTCTATCTTTTGCCAAATCTTGATAGAAAAATCCAACATAATTTAAACATCCAAGAAATCTTTGTAGCATATTTTTATCCTTAATTTCATCTGAAAATTTATCAGCAAATTGAATAACTCTATTAGTAGGAGTTATTTTTCTGTCTTGGATTTCAAATCCTAGGAACCTGATTTTCTGCTGAAAGAGATTCATTTTTCTTTTGGATAAAGCCAATCCATTTTCTTTTATGACTCTTTTGAAAATACCCAAGTGTTTCCAATGTTGTAACACAGATTCTGAAAAGATAAGTATATCATCAATGTAAACAATGGCAAACTGGGTGTAAGATGAGAAAATATTATTCAGAATATTCTGAAATTCAGACGGAGCATTTTTCAATCCAAAAGGCATAACATTCCATTCATAATGCCCCATTGGAACAGTGAATGCAGTTTTATATCTATCTTCTTCTTTTATCTGAATATGCCAAAATCCTGATTTTAAATCAAATTTTGAGAATATTTTGGCATTGTTTAATCTGTTTAGCAAATCCTGAGTATTAGGCAAAGGATACCTAATAGATTGTAAGACTTTGTTCAAAGGTTTATAACTGATTACCAATCTTGGAACTCATCTTTCGATTTCAGCGGCCTTTTCAACATAAAATGCCGTATAGCTCCATTGTTTAATTTCGAAGTTCTCTCTTTTGATCATTTAATTCTCTTTGTAAATCTGAGAGAGTTAAGGGTTTATTTATAGTATGAATTTTTTCTGCTCTATTCATAAGGTCAATCATGGTATAGGTTGGTGTATGAAATGTTTCTTTCTCCTTTATCCTTTTTGGATAATATGGTGTTTTATTATCATTTTCATTTTCTTCAAAGGAAATCTTTTGTTGTGAACTTTCTCCTTCTTCTCCTCCCCCCAATTTTGAAATCTAATTTAAAAATTGAACTTTTTTTCTCTAGATCAGGTATGTTATCAACCATTTTTAGAAGTAATTTTTGAGGGACAGTGAGGACACGAATGTGGATACCAAGATCTTCATCAGATGGTATCGACCATTCTCCTTCACATTCTTCATCATCTGAATGACATGTACATTATTGGAATTGTTTGATGAGCTGAACCTGAGGACTATTTTCTTCAATGTCAGTTGATGAATCAGATTCATATTCTTCTTCTTCTGAAGAAGAACTTGAATCAGATTGTTCTTTTTCAGTATTTTCATCATCATTTTTGGTATTGATTTTTCTAAGTTTCTTTTTAGAAGGATTTTCTTTTTTAAAACATTTACTTGCATAATGACCCTTTTTTCCGCAAGTATAACAAGTCGGAACAGTTTCTTTAATATATTTCTTTTTGAAATATTTTTTAGATTTTCTTTTGAATGGAATGAGATCATCGGATTTTCTTCTTTTTTTATATCTTCCTGGTTTATATTTTCTTATTATTTTGTTTCTTCTATCCGGAGTAAATCTAGAACACGAAGGTTTTCTCTTTGATTCAGGTGTTTGATCTAAACCAAACTGGAAACAAAAATCCCCTAATTCTTTATCTCTAGAATATTTTCTCATTTTTTCAGCTTGTTTACTGATCTTTAAATCAGTACAAAGATTCATGCCAACTTTGTTAATTCTTTGTATAATTCCTCCGAAAGTCAGCAAACTGTAATTAATAGTACCATGCATTTCTTCTCTCAAGGAATTACGCACCTTTTCAGCGAATAAGGGTGGTAATCCTGAAATAAATCTTTCTTTCTAAATATCTGAATTACAATCATTCAGTTGGTAGACCTTTGACAAGAATACATCTCTATACCAACGAAATTCTCCTAAATTTCTACATCTCAAGCGATGTAATTGCTGTCTATTTTTCTCCTTAATTAGAGCAATTCCTCCAGTGAATTCATTGAGGATGCATAGAAGCAAAATACTAACACAATCAGATTGAGTTTCCCAATTATCAGGGATTTGACTAGTACCTGCTTCAAGCTTAACATTGGGATCAACTAAATTTCCTGTGGTTTTGTCTCTATAAAGGATTCTTCCAAATTCATCCATTTTGACAGCATTCTCTATTTCAAGTCTTTGAGCTCCAGTTAATCCATAATTCCACCATCCTCTTAATATTCCATTGAAAGAGGTGGTTATCATCAGAAAGATATTCCTTGGAGTATTTCCTCTGACTTCACAAGCATTACAGTATATTAACATACTGTGAACCATCTGGACGATTTGATATTCTGTTAATCCATCCAAATTCCACTCATATAAAGAATTTCCTGAATAGGTTAATTCTGAGGTATAAGTGTATGGAGCTTCTTCAAGTTGTAGATCAACAGGGGTTGGTCTGGGATAATAATTCTTTGTCTCTGGCAATTTCGCCTGAGGATTCTATTTCTTTAGACGATTTATTAATAAATCCTCTGAAGCAGAGACTCTTAGGATGCTGAATCCTTTTCCTCCCATATTGAGACTTTCCATCCTATTTGATAATTCTTTTTGCATTTCGTCTGTCATTGTAAAGGGTCCTTCTTGCAGAATAATTCCTTTAGGTAATTGTCTGGGAACATATACTGCATTGGCAGAGCTTTCTTCTAATTTTTCTTCTTTATCTTTATTGAATTCAGATTTTAATTTGATTGTTCTTTCTATTCGATCTGTTTGTTCTCCAATGGTTAATAGACACAGATTGGTATAATTGTTTTGTTCAATTATTTCTCCAATACCTATACTTATGTCTCTAGCATTTGGATCGGATTTTGATTCATAAATAGATGCATTTTTTACAAGCAAGGCATAATTCTTGGTTTCTGTATTAGGGACAGAGGGTTTAGGGTGGATGAGATTTATCAACTTCTTTTCCTTCAGTGTCTTTCCAGGTTCTTGTAGTTTTTCCTATAACTCTTATTTGTTCTGGGCTTTGAGTTTCTTTCTCTTTGATTTTCCCTTTTTTGAAATATTCCATGAACCAATCAAAGAAAGGTATATTTCTTTCTTCTTCCTCCATTTGGGAATACCATAATTCTCTCATCTTATCCTTTTCTTCTATATTAAACCTTTTAAAGAACCAATCTTTTAAAGGATGATTTTTCAAATTTTCTCTAAGATATGGTTTATCAATTTGAAATTTTTTGACAGGTATTTTTTCTGGCTTTTGAATGCTAACCATTCTTATGGCTCCTTGGAGAAAATCACTCTCACTAGGGTTATAGGTTTTTTGTGATGAAGTTCTTTTATACACTGGGTGTTCAATTCCACTTTCTTTGTTCCTAAAAACTTTTTGATCCATTTCCTCCTTTTCACTACTCCTTTGGTCATCATCTATTTCTTCTAATTTAAAACTTTTTCTTCCTTCCGTATAACCGGCAAAGCTTCTCCTAGCTTTTTCCATTTTTCTTCTGAAATTGACTTCAACATTACCATTTGGTAATTTGACTATACTTTGTAAATCATCTGTTATTTCATTTACTCTTGGGGTGACATCTTCTATTTGCCAATTTCCTGGGAGTACAACTTCTTCCCAGCTGATGACTTTTGGGATGAACACATTATTGTTGAAGTTTGTTTCCATGAGAACTGTAGTTTTTTCTTTATCAACCTTATCTCTATAGGCTATCATGGGAAAGACAGAGATCATGGATTTGTAGAACACACGATAAACTATAGCAAAAGGTTTAATTCTCGGACTCATTTTTAATCCTTTACTTTGAAATCCAATAGTAGCACAATCAAGAACATCATCATCATGAGCATCAATTGTGATATTGGGAAAGCAGTTAAAATAAACAGGTCCATGACAGAGACTTGATTCAATCATAGCATAAAGAGAATCATCAAACTCATCATGTCTCTGATCTCTCACATAAGCACACACTGCAACATTTAATCCTAATTGAAACAGTGGTTTGATTCCTACCTGAATTAATCCGATGTGCAGGTAGTTGTATTTGGTTCTGATTTGTTCAATAATTCTTCTATCAAGAACTTTAATTGTCTGTTTTCCTCCAGAGAGAGAAACAGTTTTTTCAACAGTTTTTATGTGATAATCATTTTGTTCTTCAAACGTGCCATTGCTATATATTTCTGTTACAGGCAAGGCTGGCAACTTCCAATTTGATAGCACTTGATCAAAATTTTCATATATCATTTCTTCTGAATTTTTTATTTTTTCTGAATTTTCTTTTTCTAAGCTATTACGGGTAAAACTGGTTAAAGCAGACTGGTAGGATGAAGAAGACGAATTAGATCTATTAGAAGGATACTGAAATGATTTAAACCAATTCTTAAAAAGTTTTGTTTTTCCCTTAGAATTTTCCATTTTTGTAACTCGTTAGAAACAAGAAGACTTTTTGTCAACGATTTACTGCCCTTGACGCCTGATCACGGCCTGAAGCGGGACTTACAACGCGACCACGCTCTTAAGAAGATGAACGAGGCACAGAAGTGGAGAATAAGGAAAATAAAAACTCTAAAGAGAATTGGGCAGATCAACCTGGCTAAATAGCTTTAGATCCTGGATAATAAATTTAATACATCTAAATCCCTTTTTTTTTAACACAAATTTAAATAGAGATAATAATTCTAATTCTTCATTCAATCTATTACAATACTCTCTGATTTGATTACACAAGCGTACTAACATCGATCTTCTAATAGTTTGAACACGGATAACAAGATATCCTCCTACAACTATATTTTCATCATAGTAGCCCCTAAGCAGAGTAAGACGAATAGACATATTCTAGCAAAAGAAATAACATGATTAGATAATAACAAACTTATATTATCAAACTCATAAAAACTTTACTTACAGAAGATTATACAGGACTTCAAACTCTAGCACACTTTAAGCTTCAAACTCACACTCACACTCACACTTATATTTTACAATTTTGGGCTATTTCAGTATATCCCTTCAAAGGAAACCCCCTGCTCCTTATATAGATGGAGCATACAAAAGATCCCTCCTCTCATCCGACCATGAGAGGACTTAAACCAAAAACAACAGAAAAAGGAATGATTCCCCACACAAACTTCCAAACACATTTTTCAAAGGTTGATGGGCAAGGTACATGAGGTGGAATATCTTTATGCCACATGGAAAGCATAAGATAAACATACCCCCACAACATTATCAACTTTTGACATAAGGCAATAAAGCATCCCTACAACTTTTACAAACCCAATGCCAAATGGCAACACAAGAGGCAGCCTCTACTAACTTAATTTACAAGTGGCAACTTAAAAGGCAGCCCCTACCAACAAAATATATTCTCTTTTTGGTGGGGGTATATGGCTAGTAGAAGAAAAGTTGTCCCATCAATGTTGGTAATATTATGTAGGTGTCATGCAGAGAAGAAATGGTGTCTTCATTCAAAATGATGCTTGAGAAGAAAAGTTGCTAGTTATCATTGCTTGGAAGAAAAAGCTAGCATAATATCAAGGTTTGATTTGAAGAAAAGTTGTCATCAGAGAATATATTTTGTTGGTAGGGGCTGCCTTTTAAGTTGCCACTTGTAAATTAAGTTAGTAGGGGCTGCCTCTTGTGTTGCCATTTGGCATTGGGTTTGTAACAGTTGTAGGGATGCTTTATTGCCTTATGTCAAAAGTTGATAATGTTTTGGGGGTATATTTATCTTATGCTTTCCATGTGGCATAAAGATATTCCACCACATGTACCTTGCCCATCAACTTTTGTACCTTGCCCATCAACCTTTGAAAAATGTGTTTGGAAGTTTGTGTGGGGAATCATTCATTTTTCTGTTGTTTTTGGTTTAAGTCCTCTCATGGTCGGATGAGAGGATGGATCTTTTGTATGCTCCATCTATATAAGGAGCAAGGGGTTTCCTTTGAAGGGATATACACGGAAATAGCCCAAAATTGTAAAAAATATAAGTGTAAGTGTGAGTGAGAGTTTGAAGTTTAAGTGTGCTAGAGTTTGAAGTCTTATACAATCTTCTGTAAGTAAAGTTTTATGAGTTTGATAATATAAGTTTGTTATTATCTAATCATGTTGGTTCTTTTGCTAGAATATGTCTATAAGAAAAATTGAATACTTGTTAGACAATATAAGAAGACATTTGCAAATCTGCACCCAAAGAAATAATCCTCGTCATCATCAGTTTGAAAGAAGAAGGGTTGTCTTAATGCGTTCTTATGCTGTCTTCCAACTAGATAAATTCCGAACTGAATCAAAACTACAAGCTATGGCCTTCTGAGATGCCACCTCGTTCTATTAGGAGAGAAGAACTATTGTGTGATCTAAGACGACGTGAAAACCAGCTTAGAAGATTAGAAAATGCTATCAGACGAATTGATGAAAATATAGCTGTAGGAGGGTATCTTGTTATCCGTGTTCAAACTATTAGAAGATCTATGTTAGTACGCTTGTGTAATCAAATCAGAGAGTATTGTAATAGATTGAATGAAGAATTAGAATTATTATCTCGTATTTAAATTTGTGTTAAAAAAAAAAAAGGGATTTAGATGAATTAAATTTATTATCCAGGATCTGAAGCTATTTAGCCAGGTTGATCTACCCAATTCTCTTTAGAGTTTTTATTTTCCTTCTTATTCTCCACTTCTGTGCCTCAGTCATCTTCTTAAGAGTGTGGTCGCGTTGTAAGTCCCGCTTCAGGCCGTGATCAGGCGTCAATGGCAGTAAATCGTTGACAAAAACTCTTCTTGTTTCTAACGAGTTACAAAAATGGAAAATTCTACGGGAAAAACAAAACTTTTTAAGAATTGGTTTAAATCATTTCAGTATCCTTCTAATAGATCTAATTCGTCTTCTTCATCCTACTCGTCTGCTTTAACCAGTTTTACCCGTAATAGTTTAGAAAAAGAAAATTCAGAAAAAGTAAAAAATTCAGAAGAAATGATATATGAAAATTTTGATCAAGCGATATCAAATTGGAAGTTGCCAGCCTTGCCTGTAACAGAAATATATAGTAATGGCACGTTTGAAGAACAAAATGATTATCATATAAAAACTGTTGAAAAAACTGTTTCTCTCTCAGGAGGAAAACAGACAATTAAAGTTCTTGATAGAAGAATTATTGAACAAATCAGAACCAAATACAACTACCTGCACATAAGGTTAATTCAGGTAGGAATCAAACCACTGTTTCGATTAGGATTAAATGTGTCAATATGTGCTTATGTGAGAGATCAGAGACATGATGAGTTTGATGATTCTCTTTATGCTATGATTGAATCAAGTCTCTGTCATGGACCTGTTTATTTTAACTTCTTTCCCAATATCACAATTGATGGGAATATCACAATTGATGCTCATGATGATGATGTTCTTGATTGTGCAACTATTGGATTTCAAAGTAAAGGATTAAAAATGAGTCCAAGGAGTAAACCTTTTGCTATAGTTTATCGTGTGTTCTACAAATCCATGATCTCTGTCTTTCCCATGATAGCCTATAGAGATAAGGTTGATAAAGAAAAAACTACAGTTCTCATGGAAACAAACTTCAACAATAATGTGTTCATCCCAAAAGTCATCAACTGGGAAGAAGTTGTACTCCCAGGAAATTGGTAAATAGAAGATGTCACCCCAAGAGTAAATGAAATAACAGATGATTCACAAAGTATAGTCAAATTACCAAATGGTAATGTTGAAGTCAATTTCAGAAGAAAAATGGAAAAAGCTAGGAGAAGCTTTGCCGGTTATACGGAAGGAAGAAAAAGTTTCAAATTAGAAGAAATAGATGATGACCAAAGGAGTAGCGAAAAGGAAGAAATTGATCAAAAAGTTTTTAGGAACAAAGAAAGTGGAATTGAACACCCAGTGTATAAAAGAACTTCATCACAAAAAACCTATAACCCTAGTGAGAGTGATTTTCTCCAAGGAGCCATAAGAATGGTTAGCATTCAAAAGCCAGAAGAAATACTTGTCAAAAAATTTCAAATTGATAAACCATATCTTAGAGAAAATTTGAAAAATCATCCTTTAAAAGATTGGTTCTTTAAAAGGTTTAACACAGAAGAAAAGGATAAGATGAGAGAATTATGGTATTCCCAAATGGCGGAAGAAGAAAGAAATATACCTTTCTTTGATTGGTTCATGGAATATTTCAAAAAAGGGAAAATCAAAGAAAAAGAAACTCAAAGCCCAGAACAAATAAGAGTTATAGGAAAAACTACAAGAACCTGAAAAGACACTGAAGGAAAAGAAGTTGATAAATCTCATCCACCTTGGAAGAAACTTGATATTTCTAATACATAAACCAAGAATTATGCTATGCCTGTAAAAAATGCATCTATTTATGAATCAAAATCAGATCCAAATGCTGGAGACATAAGTATAGGTATTGGAGAAATAATTGAACAAAACAATTATACCAATCTGTGTCTATTAACCATTGGAGAACAAACAGATCGAATAGAAAGAACAATCAAATTAAAATCTGAATTCAATAAAGATAAAGAAGAAAAATTAGAAGAAAGCTCTGCCAATGCAGTATATGTTTCCAGACAATTACCTAATGGAATTATTCTGCAAGAAGGACCACTCACAATGACAGACGAAATGCAAAAAGAATTATCTAATAGGATGGAAAGCCTCAATATGGGAGGAAAAGGATTCAGCATCCTAAGAGTCTCTGCTTCAGAGGATTTATTAATAAATCGTCTAAACAAATGAAATACTCAGGTAAAATTGCCAGAGACATAGAATTATTATCCTAAACCAACCCCTGTTGATCTACAACTCGAAAAGGTTCCGTACACTTACACCTCAGAATTAACCTATTCAGGAAATTCTTTATATGAGTGGAATTTGGATGGATTAACAGAATATCAAATCGTCCAGATGGTTCACAGTATGTTAATATACTGTAATGCCTATGACGTCAGAGGAAATACTCCAAGAAATATCTTTCTGATGATAACCACCTCTTTCAATGGAATATTAAGAGGATGGTGGAATTATGGATTAACTGGAGCTCAAAGACTTGAAATAGAGAATGCTGTCAAAATGGATGAATTTGGAAGAATCCTTTATAGAGACAAAACCACAGGAAATTTAGTTGATCCCAATGTTAAGCTTGAAGCAGGTACTAGTCAAATCCCTGATAATTGGGAAACTCAATCTGATTGTGTTAGTGTTTTGCTTCTATGCATCCTCAATGAATTCACTGGAGGAATTGCTCTAATTAAGGAGAAAAATAGACAGCAATTACATCGCTTGAGATATAGAAATTTAGGAGAATTTCGTTGGTATAGAGATGTATTCTTGTCAAAGGTCTACCAACTGAATGATTGTAATTCAGATATTTGGAAAGAAAGATTTATTTCAGGATTACCACCCTTATTTGCTGAAAAGGTGCGTAATTCCTTGAGAGAATAAATGCATGGTACTATTAATTACAGTTTGCTGACTTTCGGAGGAATTATACAAACAATTAACAAAGTTGGCATGAATCTTTGTACTGATTTAAAGATCAGTAAACAAGCTGAAAAAATGAGAAAATATTCTGGAGATAAAGAATTAGGAGATTTTTGTTTCCAGTTTGGTTTAGATCAAACACCTTCGCGTTCTAGATTTACTCCGGATAGAAGAAACAAAATAATAAGAAAATATAAACCAGGAAGATATAAAAAAGGAAGAAAATCCGATGATCTCATTCCATTCAAAAGAAAATCTAAAAAATATTTCAAAAAGAAATATATTAAAGAAACTGTTCCGACTTGTTATACTTGCGGAAAAAAGGGTCATTATGCAAGTAAATGTTTTAAAAAAGAAAATCCTTCTAAAAAGAAACTTAGAAAAATCAATACCAAAAATGATGATGAAAATACTGAAAAAGAACAATCTGATTCAAGTTCTTCTTCAGAAGAAGAAGAATATGAATCTGATTCATCAACTGACATTGAAGAAAATAGTCCTCAGGTTCAGCTCATCAAACAATTCCAATAATGTACATGTCATTCAGATGATGAAGAATGTGAAGGAGAATGGTCGATACCATCTGATGAAGATCTTGGTATCCACATTCGTGTCCTCACTGTCCCTCAAAAATTACTTCTAAAAATGGTTGATAACATACCTGATCTAGAGAAAAAAAGTTCAATTTTTAAATTAGATTTCAAAATTGGGGGGAGGAGAAGAAGGAGAAAGTTCACAACAAAAGATTTCCTTTGAAGAAAATGAAAATGATAATAAAACACCATATTATCCAAAAAGGATAAAGGAGAAAGAAACATTTCATACACCAACCTATACCATGATTGACCTTATGAATAGAGCAGAAAAAATTCATACTATAAATAAACCCTTAACTCTTTCAGATTTACAAAGAGAATTAAATGATCAAAAGAGAGAACTTCGAGAATTAAAAATAGAGTTAACCAAAAAACAAAATGAGCTTGATGAAAGGTTAACTTGGTTAGAAAATGATGATGCTATTGAAAAATATGATGAAGAAAAATTTGTCCAAAGAATTAAAGGAGAAATTAGCAAAATCTCTACTGGTGTAATTCCTACAAAATGTATTTACCAACAGTGGAGAGTTCAGGTAAAAATAAAAATAAAAAACTTCGAGAAGATTGTCAATGCCATAGTTGACACTGGTGCTGATTTAAATGTTATTAGACTTGGAATTGTTCCTATTGAATTTACTAGTGAATCAAAACAGTTTGTGTCTGCTGCTAATGGAACGACTATTTCTATAGAAAGAAAAATCCCAAATGTTCATGTTTGCATGAAAGGAGTCTGTGTTACTTCACCCTTTATTATTTCAGAAGATATTGTTAATGATGTTCTCCTTGGATCTCCATTTATTCTTCAAATCCAACCCTTTTCTGTAACAACAAAAGGAATTTCTACACATATCAAAGGGATTGAAGTAAATCTTGATTTTATAGATGACCCTTGTGAGACGAAAATCCAAAGGATAAATCAGGTTATTGTCACAAGAAAAAATTACATAAATGGATTAAAAAATGAAATTAAATGTGTCCAAATGACAAAAGAATTAGAGAAAAAAGAATTTAAAACAAAATTAGAAGAATTCACCAAACAGATTGAAGAAGAATGCTGTTCTGAATTACCATCAGCCTTTTGGAATAGAAAAAGACACATAGTAGGATTACCATATGTAAAAGATTTTAATGAAAAGGATATTCCTACTAAAGCTCGTCCATCTCAAATGGATGCTGCCCATTTGAAACTTTGCCAAGAAGAAATCAATGATCTGCTGAAGAAAGGATTAATTAGAAAAAGCAAATCCCCTTGGAGCTGTACGGCATTTTATGTTGAAAAGGCCGCTGAAATCGAAAGAGGAGTTCCAAGATTGGTAATCAATTATAAACCTTTGAACAAAGTCTTACAATCTATTAGGTATCCTTTTCCTAATACTCAGGATTTGCTAAACAGATTAAACAATGCCAAAATATTCTCAAAATTTGATTCAAAATCAGGATTTTGGCAGATTCAGATAAAAGAAGAAGATAGATATAAAACTGCATTCACCGTTCCAATGGGGCATTATGAATGGAATGTTATGCCTTTTGGATTGAAAAATGCTCCGTCTGAATTTCAGAATATTATGAATAATATTTTCTAATCTTACACCCAGTTTGCCATTGTTTACATTGATGATATACTTATCTTTTCAGAGTCTGTGTTACAACATTGGAAACACTTGGGTATTTTCAAAAGAGTCATAAAAGAAAATGGATTGGCTTTATCCAAAAGAAAAATGAATCTCTTTCAGCAGAAAATCAGGTTCTTAGGATTTGAAATCCAAGACAGAAAAATAACTCCTACTAATAGAGTTATTCAATTTGCTGATAAATTTCCATATGAAATTAAGGATAAAAATATGCTACAAAGATTTCTTAGATGTTTAAATTATGTTGGATTTTTCTATCAAGATTTGACAAAAGATAGAAAACTTCTCCAAGAAAGATTAAAAAAAAATCCTTAGGAATGGTCTATCCAACACACTAATGCAGTAAAAAAGATTAAAGAAAGAGTTAAAAATCTTCCTTGTAGATGTTTATCTGACCCAGAAGCTTTCAAAATAGTTCAAACTGACGCCTCTGATGTCGGATATGGTGGAATTCTTTTACAACAAAAAGACTCAAAAGAAGAATTAATAAGATTCAATTCTAGATTATGGAATGAAGCACAAAAGAAATATTCAACCATCAAAAAGGAAGTTCTTGCCATAGTTATTTGTGTGACAAAGTTCCAACATGATTTATTGAGCAAAGAATTTCTGATCAGAGTTGATGCTAAAGCAGCAAAAGAAATTCTGGAAAAAGATGTCAAAAATCTTGTCTCTAAACAAATATTTGCTAGATGGCAAGCCATTTTATCAGTTTTTGAATTTAAAATTGAATTTATTAATGGAAATGCTAACTCTCTCCCTGACTTTCTTACTAGAGAATTTCTTCAGGGACAACAAAATGGCAACTAGTTCTTCCTCGTTCATGAAGAAAAAAGGGAATGAGAAATTGGCAGATCAAGAAGAAAGCCAAAAGGGTTTTACTCCAACAAAAGAACCAAGTCCATCAGAATTATATCTTTACACTGGTAACAGAATTCTTGTTACTTCAGATTGTCTTATGGAAGAAAGATCTGTAGAAGATAATGTTTATTTTCTCTTTGGAAAGGGGCTTCATTATCATTCCCCTAATAAAAGAAAAACCAGAGATTGGTATCTCAATATTTTGCATCAGACGAAAAGTGTCCTCATCTTCCATAATAAGAATGCAAATGGTATCATCACTTATTCAAAGTTCACTATTCTCAAAATCCTTACTGAGGAAGATTGGGATGGTCCCTTGTACATGACAAAACCAGTCCAATTATACAATTCGACTGAGTTCTTTAATTATTGGGATTATATTGATGCCTGGAAATTTGCTTTGATGTGGCAAAATCGCCAGTATAATCATTCCTGGTTCATCAGATTCAAAGAAGAAAGTCCTGATGTCACTCCTATTCATCATAATTTCCCATCCTGGTTTCTCTTCACCTGATGGTCATATTATGGTGCTTCTCAGAAAATCCTTCCTGATAATTTTCGTTATTTGTTTATTAAGTTCTCTCAGGTTGAAGAAAAGGTTCCATGTGAAGCCATCAATATGCTTCGCTTCTTTGCTAAATTTCATATCCCTTATATTTTTCAATGGAAGTTTGAAGTAAAAAAGGACTTATATAATTTACCATATCAGACTTTTTATCAAAAGTGGTGGTCTAAGATTGAAAATGATACTTATGAGAGAATTTTGAATCAAATCTCTCCTCCTGTAAAAGAAGAAATTCATCTTCCTGAAGAAAAGCCTTTTGAGAATGAAATGGTCATGGCAGATCTCTTAGCCAAAAAGATTGCCAAAGAAATTGTTCGAGAAAAGTCTCCTGAGCCAATGGATATGTCTGTTGACTCCGTCAATTTTGAAGAAAAGATTAAACAAATTTTAGAAGAGTATCTCCCAAAGAAAAAAGTTGGTGATCATGATTGGGATAGTAATCATGATCCAAAAGAAAATCTTGATGATGAAGTTGTGCCTCTTGAAGATCTCCATCCTCGATGGGACCCTGACTCTCATGTTAATCCTGATGCCTAAGTTACAGAATATCTTCGTGATGGAAGGTTTTGGTACTCTTCAGCAAAAGACAAAGGAAAAGAAAAAGAAGTCAAAAAGGAATCTCGGTTAGCTGAATTATTCTGAAAACATTCTGCTAAAGCAAAAGAATTAATGAAAAAGAAGATGTGATTTGAGATGATTCCTATCAAATAATTCGATCCTGCAGAATTTGGTATATAAAAAAGGAAGAAAATCCGATGATCTCATCCCATTCAAAAGAAAATCTAAAAAATATTTCAAAAAGAAATATATTAAAGAAGCTGTTCCGACTTGTTATACTTGCGGAAAAAAGGGTCATTATGCAAGTAAATGTTTTAAAAAAGAAAATCCTTCTAAAAAGAAACTTAGAAAAATCAAAACCAAAAATGATGATGAAAATACTGAAAAAGAACAATCTGATTCAAGTTCTTCAGAAGAAGAAGAAGAATATGAATCTGATTCATCAAATGAAATTGAAGAAAATACTCCTCAGGTTCAGCTCATCAAACAATTCCAATTATGTACATGTCATTCAGATGATGAAGAATGTGAAGGAGAATGGTCGATACCATCTGATGAAGATCTTGGTATCCACATTCGTGTCCTCACTGCCCCTCAAAAATTACTTCTAGAAATGGTTGATAACATACCTGATCTAGAGAAAAAAGTTCAATTTTTAAATCAGATTTCAAAATTGGGGGGAGGAGAAGAAGGAGAAAGTTCACAACAAAAGATTTCCTTTGAAGAAAATGAAAATGATAATAAAACACCATATTATCCAAAAAGGATAAAGGAGAAAGAAACATTTCATACACCAACCTATACCATGATTGACCTTATGAATAGAGCAGAAAAAATTCATACTATAAATAAACCCTTAACTCTTTCAGATTTACAAAGAGAATTAAATGATCAAAAGAGAGAACTTCGAGAATTAAAAATAGAGTTAACCAAAAAACAAAATGAGCTTGATGAAAGGTTAACTTGGTTAGAAAATGATGGTGCTATTGAAAAATATGATGAAGAAAAATTTGTCCAAAGAATTAAAGGAGAAATTAGCAAAATCTCTACTGGTGTAATTCCTACAAAATGTATTTACCAACAGTGGAGAGCTCACGTAAAGATAAAAATAAAAAACTTTGAGAAGATTGTCAATGCCATAATTGACACTGGTGCTGACTTAAATGTTATCAGACTTGGAATTGTTCCTATTGAATTTACAAGTGAATTAAAACAGTTTGTTTCTGCTGCTAATGGAACGACTATTTCCATAGAAAGAAAAATCCCAAATGTTCATGTTTGCATGAAAGGAGTCTGTGTTACTTCACCCTTTATTATTTCAGAAGATATTGTTAATGATGTTTTCCTTGGATCTCCATTTATTCATCAAATCCAACCCTTTTCTGTAACAACATAAGGAATTTCTACACATATCAAAGGGATTGAAGTAAATCTTGATTTTATAGATGATCCTTGTGAGACGAAAATCCAAAGGATAAATCATGTTATTGTCATAAGAAAAAATTACATAAATGGATTAAAAAATGAAATTAAATGTGTCCAAATGACAAAAGAATTAGAGAAAAAAGAATTTAAAACAAAATTAGAAGAATTCACCAAACAGATTGAAGAAGAATGCTGTTCTGAATTACCATCAGCCTTTTGGAATAGAAAAAGACACATAGTAGGATTACCATATGTAAAAGATTTTAATGAAAAGGATATTCCTACTAAAGCTCGTCCATCTCAAATGGATGCTGCCCATTTGAAACTTTGCCAAGAAGAAATCAATGATCTGCTGAAGAAAGGATTAATTAGAAAAAGCAAATCCCCTTGGAGCTGTACGGCATTTTATGTTGAAAAGGCCGCTGAAATCGAAAGAGGAGTTCCAAGATTGGTAATCAATTATAAACCTTTGAACAAAGTCTTACAATCTATTAGGTATCCTTTTCCTAATACTCAGGATTTGCTAAACAGATTAAACAATGCCAAAATATTCTCAAAATTTGATTCAAAATCAGGATTTTGGCAGATTCAGATAAAAGAAGAAGATAGATATAAAACTGCATTCACCGTTCCAATGGGGCATTATGAATGGAATGTTATGCCTTTTGGATTGAAAAATGCTCCGTCTGAATTTCAGAATATTATGAATAATATTTTCTAATCTTACACCCAGTTTGCCATTGTTTACATTGATGATATACTTATCTTTTCAGAGTCTGTGTTACAACATTGGAAACACTTGGGTATTTTCAAAAGAGTCATAAAAGAAAATGGATTGGCTTTATCCAAAAGAAAAATGAATCTCTTTCAGCAGAAAATCAGGTTCTTAGGATTTGAAATCCAACACAGAAAAATAACTCCAACTAATAGATTTATTCAATTTGCTGATAAATTTCCAGATGAAATTAAGGATAAAAATATGCTACAAAGATTTCTTGGATGTCTAAATTACGTTGGATTTTTCTATCAAGATTTGGCAAAAGATAGAAAACTTCTCCAAGAAAGATTAAAGAAAAATCCTTAGGAATGGTCTATCCAACACACTAATGCAGTAAAAAAGATTAAAGAAAGAGTTAAAAATCTTCCTTGTAGATGTTTATTTGACCCAGAAGCTTTCAAAATAGTTCAAACTGACGCCTCTGATGTCGGATATGGTGGAATCCTTTTACAACAAAAAGACTCAAAAGAAGAATTAATAAGATTCAATTCTAGATTATGGAATGAAGCACAAAAGAAATATTCAACCATCAAAAAGGAAGTTCTTGCCATAGTTATTTGTGTGACAAAGTTCCAACATGATTTATTAAACAAAGAATTTCTGGTCAGAGTTGATGCTAAAGCAGCAAAAGAAATTCTGGAAAAAGATGTCAAAAATCTTGTCTTTAAGCAAATATTTGCTAGATGGCAAGCCATTTTATCAGTTTTTGAATTTAAAATTGAATTTATTAATGGAAATGCTAACTCTCTCCCTGACTTTCTTACTAGAGAATTTCTTCAGGGACGACAAAATGGCAAGTAATTCTTCCCCGTTTATGAAGAAAAAAGGGAATGAAAAATTGGCAGATCAAGAAGAAGGCCAAAAGGGTTTTACTCCAACAAAAGACCCAAGTCAATCAGAATTATATCTTTACACTGGTAACAGAATTCTTGTTACTTCAGATTGTCTTATGGAAGAAAGATCTGTAGAAGATAATGTCTATTTTCTCTTTGGAAAGGGGCTTCATTATCATTCCCCTGATAAAAGAAAAACCAGAGATTGGCATCTCAATATTTTACATTAGACGAAAAGTGTCCTCATCTTCCACAATAAGAATGCAAATGGTATCATCACTTATTCAAAGTTCACTATTCTCAAAATCCTTACTGAGGGAGATTGGGATGGTCCCTTGTACATGACAAAACTAGTCCAATTATACAATTCTACTGAGTTCTTTAATTATTGGGATTATATTGATGCTTGGAAATTTGCTTTGATGTGGCAAAATCGCCAGTATAATCATTCCTGGTTCATCAGATTCAAAGAAGAAAGCCCTGATGTCACTCCTATTCATCGTAATTTCCCATCCTGGTTTCTCTTCACCTGGTGGTCATATTATGGTGCTTCTCAGAAAATCCTTCCTGATAATTTTCGTTATTTGTGTATTAAGTTCTCTCAGGTTGAAGAAAAGGTTCCATGTGAAGCCATCAATATGCTTCACTTCTTTGCTAAATTTCATATCCTTTATATTTTTCAATGGAAGTTTGAAGTAAAAAAGGACTTATATGGTTTACCATCTCTTTATCAGACTTTTTATCAAAAGTGGTGGTCCAAGATTGAAAATGATACTTATGAGAGAATTTTGAATCAAATCTCTCCTCCTGTAAAAGAAGAAATTCATCTTCCTGAAGAAAAGCCTTTTGAGAATGAAATGGTCATGGCGGATCTCTTAGCCAAAAAGATTGCCAAAGAAATTGCTCGACAAAAGTCTCCTGAGCCAATGGATATGTCTGTTGACTCCGTCAATTTGAAGAAAAGATTAAACAAATTTTAGAAGAGTATCTCCCAAAGAAAAAAGTTGGTGATCATGATTGGGATAGTAATCATGATCCAGAAGAAAATCCTGATGATGAAGTTGTGCCTCTTGAAGATCTCCATCCTCGTTGGGACCCTGACTCTCATGTTAATCCTGATGGCTCAGTTACAGAATATCTTCGTGGTGGAAAGTTTTGGTACTCTTCAGCAAAAGACAATGGAAAAGAAAAAGAAGTCGAAAAGGAATCTCGGTTAGCTGAATTATTCCGAAAGAATTCTGCTAAAGCAAAATAATTGATGAAAAAGAAGATGTAATTTGTGATGATTCCTAGCAAATAATTCGATCCTGCAGAATTTGGTATCAGAGCCAGTGGACTCATCTCTTTTTGGTGGGGGTATATGGCTAGTAGAAGAAAAGTTGTCCCATCAATGTTGGTAATATTATGTAGGTGTCATGCAGAGAAGAAATGGTGTCTTCATTCAAAATGATGCTTGAGAAGAAAAGTTGCTAGTTATCATTGCTTGGAAGAAAAAGCTAGCATAATATCAAGGTTTGATTTGAAGAAAAGTTGTCATCAGAGAATATATTTTGTTGGTAGGGGCTGCCTTTTAAGTTGCCACTTGTAAATTAAGTTAGTAGGGGCTGCCTCTTGTGTTGCCATTTGGCATTGGGTTTGTAAAAGTTGTAGGGATGCTTTATTGCCTTATGTCAAAAGTTGATAATGTTGTGGGGGTATGTTTATCTTATACTTTCCATGTGGCATAAAGATATTCCACCTCATGTACCTTGCCCATCAACCTTTGAAAAATGTGTTTGGAAGTTTGTGTGGGGAATCATTCCTTTTTCTGTTGTTTTTGGTTTAAGTCCTCTCATGGTCGGATGAGAGGAGGGATCTTTTGTATGCTCCATCTATATAAGGAGCAGGGGGTTTCCTTTGAAGGGATATACTGAAATAGCCCAAAATTGTAAAATATAAGTGTGAGTGTGAGTGTGAGTTTGAAGTTTAAGTGTGCTAGAGTTTGAAGTCTTACACAATCTTCTGTAAGTAAAGTTTTATGAGTTTGATAATATAAGTTTGTTATTATCTAATCATGTTGTTTCTTTTGCTAGAATATGTCTATTCGTCTTACTCTGCTTAGGGGGTACTATGATGAAAATATAGCTGTAGGAGGATATCTTGTTATCCGTGTTCAAACTATTAGAAGATCTATGTTAGTACGCTTGTGTAATCAAATCAGAGAGTATTGTAATAGATTGAATGACGAATTAGAATTATTATCTCGTATTTAAATTTGTGTTAAAAAAAATGGGATTTAGATGAATTAAATTTATTATCCAGGATCTGAAGCTATTTAGCCAGGTTGATCTACCCAATTCTCTTTAGAGTTTTTATCTTCCTTCTTATTCTCCACTTCTGTGCCTCGTTCATCTTCTTAAGAGTGTGGTCCCATTGTAAGTCCCGCTTCAGGCCGTGATCAGGCGTCAAGGGCAGTAAATCGTTGACAAAAAATCTTCTTGTTTCTAACGAGTTACAAAAATGGAAAATTCTAAGGGAAAAACAAAACTTTTTAAGAATTGGTTTAAATCATTTCAGTATCCTTCTAATAGATCTAATTCGTCATCTTCATCCTATCAGTCTGTTTTAACCAGTTTTACCCGTAATAGCTTAGAAAAAGAAAGTTCAGAAAAAACAAAAAATTCAGAAGAAATGATATATGAAAATTTTGACCAGGCAATATCCAACTGGAAGTTGCCAGCCTTGCCTGTAACAGAAATATATAGCAATGGCACGTTTGAAGAACAAAATGATTATCATATAAAAACTGTTGAAAAAACTGTTTCTCTCTCAGGAGGAAAACAGACAATTAAAGTTCTTAATAGAAGAATTATTGAACAAATCAGAACCAAATACAACTACCTGCACATAGGATTAATTCAGGCAGGAATCAAACCATTGTTTCTATTAGGATTAAATGTTGCAGTCTGTGCTTATGTGCGAGATCAGAGACATGATGAGTTTGATGATTCTCTTTATGCTATGATTGAATCAAGTCTCTGTCATGGACCTGTTTATTTTAACTGCTTTACCAATATCACAATTGATGCTCATGATGATGATGTTCTTGATTGTGCAACTATTGGATTTCAAAGTAAAGGATTAAAAATGAGTCCAAGGAGTAAACCTTTTGCTATAGTTTATCGTGTGTTCTACAAATCCATGATCTCTGTCTTTCCCATGATAGCCTATAGAGATAAGGTTGTTAAAGAAAAAACTACAGTTCTCATGGAAACAAACTTTAACAATAATGTGTTCATCCCAAAAGTCATCAGCTGGGAAGAAGTTGTACTCCCAGGAAATTGGCAAATAGAAGATGTCACCACAAGAGTAAATGAAATCACAAATGATTTACAAAGTATAGTCAAATTACCAAATGGTAATGTTGAAGTCAATTTCAGAAGAAAAATGGAAAAGGCTTGGAGAAGCTTTGCCGGTTATACAGAAGGAAGAAAAAGTTTAAAATTAGAAGAAATAGATGATGACCAAAGGAATAGTGAAAACGAAGAAATGGATCAAAAAGTTTTTAGGAACAAAGAAAGTGGAATTGAATACCCAGTGTATAAAAGAACTTCATCACAAAAAACCTATAACCCTAGTGAGAGTGATTTTCTCCAAGGAGCCATAAGAATGGTTAGCATTCAAAAGCCAGAAGAAATACCTGTCAAAAAATTTCAAATTGATAAACCATATCTCAGAGAAAATTTGAAAAATCATCCTTTAAAAGATTGGTTCTTTAAAAGGTTTAACACAGAAGAAAAGGATAAGATGAGAGAATTATGGCATTCCCAAATGGAGGAAGAAGAAAGAAATATACCTTTCTTTGATTGGTTCATGGAATATTTCAAAAAAGGGAAAATCAAAGAAAAAGAAACTCAAAGCTCAGAACAAATAAGAGTTATAGGAAAAACTACAAGAACCTGGAAAGACACTGAAGGAAAAGAAGTTGATAAATCTCATCCATCTTGGAAGAAACTTGATATTTCTAATACAGAAACCAAGAATTATGCTATGCCTGTAAAAAATGCATCTATTTATGAATCAAAATCAGATCCAAATGCTAGAGACATAAGTATAGGTATTGGAGAAATAATTGAACAAAACAATTATACCAATCTGTGTCTATTAACCATTGGAGAACAAACAGATCTAATAGAAAGAACAATCAAATTAAAATCTGAATTCAATAAAGATAAAGAAGAAAAATTAGAAGAAAGCTCTGCCAATGCAGTATATGTTCCCAGACAATTACCTAAAGGAATTATTCTACAAGAAGGACCATTCACAATGACAGACGAAATGCAAAAAGAATTATCCAATAGGATGGAAAGCCTCAATATGGGAGGAAAAGGATTCAGCATCCTAAGAGTCTCTGCTTCAAAGGATTTATTAATAAATCGTCTACAGAAATGGAATCCTCAGGCGAAATTGCCAGAGACAAAGAATTATTATCCCAGACCAACCCTTGTTGATCTACAACTTGAAGAAGCTCCATACACTTATACCTCAGAATTAACCTATTCAGGAAATTCTTTATATGAGTGGAATTTGGATGGATTAACAGAATATCAAATCGTCCAGATGGTTCACAGTATGTTAATATACTGTAATGCTTGTGAAGTCAGAGGAAATACTCTAAGGAATATCTTTCTGATGATAACCACCTCTTTCAATGGAATATTAAGAGGATGGGGGAATTATGGATTAACTGGAGCTCAAAGACTTGAAATAGAGAATGCTGTCAATATGGATGAATTTGGAAGAATCCTTTATAGAGACAAAACCATAGGAAATTTAGTTGATCCCAATGTTAAGCTTGAAGCAGGTACTAGTCAAATCCCTGATAATTGGGAAACTCAATCTGATTGTGTTAGTGTTTTGCTTCTATGCATCCTCAATGAATTCACTGGAGGAATTGCTCTAATTAAGGAGAAAAATAGACAGCAATTACATCGCTTGAGATGTAGAAATTTAGGAGAATTTCGTTGGTATAGAGATGTATTCTTGTCAAAAGTCTACCAACTAAATGATTGTAATTCAGATATTTGGAAAGAAAGATTTATTTCAGGATTACCACCCTTATTTGCTGAAAAGGTGCGTAATTCCTTGAGAGAAGAAATGCATGGTACTATTAATTACAGTTTGCTGACTTTCGAAGGAATTATACAAAGAATTAACAAAGTTGGCATGAATCTTTGTACTGATTTAAAGATCAGTAAACAAGCTGAAAAAATGAGAAAATATTCTGGAGATAAAGAATTAGGAGATTTTTGTTTCCAGTTTGGTTTAGATCAAACACCTGAATCAAAGAGAAAACCTTCGCGTTCTAGATTTACTCCGGATAGAAGAAACAAAATAATAAGAAAATATACCAACTAGAGGAATTGGACGAATTGGAGATAATGGACGAACATGAAGAAGTGGACGAACTGGATGAACTAGACATACTATGCGAGTTGGAAAAACATGAAAATTGAACGAATTGGAAAAACTGAACGAATTGAACAAACTGGACAAACTGGAGGAACATAACAAACTAAACGAACTGAGCAAACCCGAAAAACTGGATCAACTGGACCTGCTGAACAAACTTGACGAACTGGGCAAACTAAACAAATTGGACAAACTAGACCAACTAGACGAATTGCACGAATTGGACATATTGGATGAACATGAGAAACTAGACGAATTGGACCAACTGGACGAACGAGACATTCATTATTGGCGAGCTGTAAAAACTGGACAAACATAATGAATTGGAAAAACTGGAGGAACATAACAAACTAAATGAAGTTGAACGAAACATTCAACTTCTTTTTCTTTTTTTTTGTCTTTTGCTGAAGAATACCAAAACTTTCCACCACGAAGGTATTCAGAAACTGATCCGTCAGGATTAATATGAGAGTCAGGGTCCCACCGAGGATGGAGATTTTCAAGGGGCACAACTTCATCATCAAAATTTTCTTCTGGATCATGATTACTATCCCAATCATGGACATTTTTCTTCTTAGGAAGATATTCTTCTAAGATTTGCTTGATCTTTTCTTCAAAATTGACGGATTCAACAGAGACGTCCATTGGCTCAGGAGATTTTTCAAGAGCAATTTCTTTGGCAATCTTTTTGGCTAAGAGATCACCCATGACCATTTCATTCTCAAAAAGCTTTTTTTGAGGAAGATGAAATTCTTCTTTAACAGGAGGAGAGATTTGATTCAGGATTCTCTCATAAGATCATTTTCAATTTTTGGCCACCATTTTTGGTAAAAAGTCTGGTAAAGAGATGGTAAACCATATAAGTCCTTTTTTATTTCAAACTTCCATTGGAAAATATAAGGGATATGAAATTTAGCAAAGAAGCGAAGCAAATTGATGGCTTCACATGGCACCTTTTCTTCAACTTGAAAGAACTTAATAAACAAATAACGAAAATTATCAGGAAAGATTTTTTGAGAAGCACCAAAATATGACCACCAAGTGAAGAGAAACCAGGATGGGAAATTACGATGAACAGGAGTGACATCAGGACTTTCCTCTTTGAATCTGATGAACCAAGAAAGACTATACTTGCGATTTTGCTACATCAAAGCAAATTTCCAAGCATCAATATAGTCCCAATAATTAAAGAACTCAGTCGAATTGTATAATTGGATTGATTTTGTCATGTACAAGGGACCATCCCAATCTTCTTCAGTAAGGATTTTGAGAATAGTGAACTTTGAGTAGGTGATAATACCATTTGCATTCTTATTGTGGAAGATGAGGACACTTTTCGTCTGATGTAAAATATTGAGATACCAATCTTTGGTTTTCCTTTTATCAGGGGAATAAAAATGAAGTCCCTTGCCAAATTGAAAATAAACATTATCTTCTACAGATTTTTCTTCCATAAGACAATCTGAAGTAACAAGAATTCTGCTACCGGTGTAAATTAATATATAATTCTGATTGACTTGGGTCTTTTGTTGGAGTAAAACTCTTTTGGCTTTCTTCTTGATCTGCCAATTTCTCTTGCCCTTTTTTTCTGCATGAACGGGGAAGAGTTACTTGCCATTTTGTCGTCCCTCAAGAAATTCTCTAGTAAGAAAGTCAGGGAGAGAGTTAGAATTTCCATTAATAAATTCAATTTTAAATTAAAAAACTGATAAAATGGCTTGCCATTTAGTAAATATTTTCTTAGAGACAAGATTTTTGACATCTTTTTCTAGAATTTCTTTTGCTGCCTTAGCATCAACTCTGATAAAAAATTCTTTGTTTAATAAATCATGTTGGAATTTCGTCACACAAATAACTATGGCAAGAACTTCCTTTTTGATGGTTATTATTTCTTTTGTGATTCATTCCATAATCCAGAATTAAATCTTATTAATTCTTCTTTTGAGTTTTTTTGTTGTAAGAGGATTCCACCATATCCGACATCAGAAACATCAGTTTGAACTATTTTGAAAGCTTCTGGGTCAGATAAACATCTACAAGGAAGATTTTTAACTCTTTCTTTAATCTTTTTTATTGCATTAAAGTAATGGATAGTCCACTCCTTAGGATTTTTCTTTAACCTTTCCTGCATAAATTTTCTATCTTTTGCCAAATCTTGATAGAAAAATCCAACATAATTTAGACATCCAAGAGATCTTTGTAGCATATTTTTATCCTTAATTTCATCTGGAAATTTGTCAGCAAATTGAATAACTCTATTAGTTGGAGTTTATTTTCTGTCTTGGATATCAAATCCTAAGAACCTGATTTTTGCTGAAAGAGATTCATTTTTCTTTTAGATAAAGCCAATCCATTTTCTTTTATGACTCTTTTGAAAATACCCAAGTGTTTCCAATGTTGTATCACAGATTCTGAGAAGATAAGAATATCATCAATGTAAACAATGGCAAACTGGGTGTAAGACGAGAAGATATTATTCATAATATTCTGAAATTCAGACGAAGCATTTTTCAATCCGAAAGGTATAACATTCCATTCATAATGCCCCATTGGAACAGTGAATGTAGTTTTATATCTATCTTCTTCTTTTATCTGGATCTGCCAAAATCCTGATTTTAAATCAAATTTTGAGAATACTTTGGCATTGTTTAACCTATTAAGCAAGTTCTGGGTATTAGGTAATGGATACCTAATAGATTGTAAGACTTTGTTTAAAGGTTTATAATTTATTACTAATCTTGGAACTCCTCTTTCGATTTCAGCGGTCTTTTCAACATAAAATGTCGTACAGCTCCAAGGGGATTTGCTTTTTCTAATTAATCCTTTCTTCAGAAGATCATTGATTTCTTCTTGGCAAAGTTTTAAATGAGCAGCATCCATTTGGGATGGATGCGCTTTAGTAGGAATATCTTTTTCATTAAAATCTTTTGCATATGGTAATCCTACTATGTATCTTTTTCTATTCCAAAATGCTGATGGTAATTCAGAACAACATTCTTCTTCAATCTGTTTTGTGAATTCTTCTAATTTTGTTTTAAATTCTTTTTTCTCTAATTCTTTTGTTATTTGGATAGATTTAATTTCATTTTTTAAACCTTTTACATAATCTTCTTTGTTGGAAATGATTTGATTTATTCTTTGGATTTTTGTTTCACAGGGGTCATCAATAAAGTCAAGATTTATATCTACCCCTTTAATTTTTGTAGAAATTCCCTTTGTGTTAACTGAGAAAGGTTGGATTAGAAGGATAAACGGGGATCAAGAAGTACTTCATTAACAATATCTCCTGAAATAATGAAGGGTGTAGTAACACAAACTCCTTGGAAACAAACATGGACATTGGGAATTTTTCTTTCTATTGCCATACTGGTACCATTTGTTGCTGTCACAAATTGCTTAGATTCATCTGTGACTTCAGTTGGGACAACACCTAATCTGATAACATTTAGATTAGCTCCAGTATCAACAATAGCATTAACTATTTTCTCAAAATTTTTTATCTTTATTTTAACTTGAATTCTCCATTGTTGATAAATACATTTTGTTGGGATAACAGAAGTAGAGATTTTGTTAATTTCTCCTTTAATTCTTTGGACAAATTTTTCTTCATCATATTTTTCAATAGCACCATCATTTTCCAACCAAGTTAACCTTTCATCAAGCTCATTGTGTTTTTTGGTTAACTCTATTCTTAATTCAAGGAGTTCTCTCTTCTGATCATTTAATTCTCTTTGTAAGTCTGAGAGAGTTAAGGGTTTATTTATAGTATGAATTTTTTCTTCTCTATTTATAAGGTCAATCATGAAATAAGTTGGTATGTGAAATGTTTCTTTCTCTTTTGTCCTTTTTGGATAATATGGTGCTTTATTACCATTTTCATCTTCTTCAAAGGAAATTTTTGGTTGTGAACTTTCTCCTTATTCTCCTCCCCCAAATTTTGAAATTTGGTTTAAAACTTGAACTTTTTTCTCCGGATCGGGTATGTTATCAACCATTTCTAGAAGTAATTTTTGAGGGGCTGTGAGGACATGGATATGGATACCAAGATCTTCATCAGATGGTATTGACCATTCTCCTTCAGATTCTTCATCATTTGAATGACATGTACATGATTGGAATTGTTTGATGAGCTGAACCTGGGACTATTTTCTTCAATGTCGGTTGATGAATCAGATTCATATTCTTCTTCTTCTGAGGAACTTGAATCAAATTGTTCTTTTTCAGTATTTTCCTCTTCATTTTTGGTATTGATTTTTCTAAGTTTTTTTTAGAGGAGTTTTCTTTCTTAAAGCATTTATTTGAATAATGACCCTTTTTCCCGCAAGTATAACAAGTCGGGACATTTTCTTTATGTATTTCTTTTTGAAATATTTCCTAGATTTTCTTTTGAATGGGATGAGTTCATCGGATTCTCTCTGATTTTTATATCTTTCGGGTTTATATTTTCTTACCATTTCGTTTCTTCTATCCGGAGTAAATCTAGAACGCAAGGGTTTTCTCTTTGATTCATGTGTTTGATCTAAGCCGAATTGGAAACAAAAATCTCCTAATTCTTTATCTCCAGAATATTTTCTCATTTTTTCAACTTGTTTACTGATCTTTAAATTAGTGCAAAAAGTCATGTCAACTTTGTTAATTCTTTGTATAATTCCTCCGAACGTCAGCATACTGTAATTAATAGTACCATGCATTTCTTCTCTCAAGGAATTATGTACCTGTTCAGCAAATAAGGGTGGTAATCCTGAAATAAATCTTTCTTTCCAAATATCAGAATTGCAATCATTGAGTTGGTAAACTTTAGATAGGAAAACATCTCTATACCAACAAAATTCTCCTAAGTTTCTACACCTTAAACGGTGCAACTGTTGTCGATTTTTCTCCTTGATAAGAGCAATTCTTCCGGTGAATTCATTGAGGATACATAAAAGCAAGACACTGACACAATCAGATTGAGTTTCCCAATTATCAGGGATTTGACTAGTACCTGCTTCAAGCTTAATATTGGGGTCTACTAAGTTTCCTGTGGTTTTGTCTCTGTAAAGGATTCTTCCGAATTCATCCATCTTGACAACATTTTCTATTTCAAGTCTTTGGGCTCCAGTTAATCCATAATTCCACCATCCTCTTAATATTCCATTGAAAGAGGTGGTTATCATGAGAAAAATGTTTCTTGGAGTATTTCCTCTGACTTCACAGGCATTACAGTATATTAACATACTGTGAACCATTTGGATGATTTGACATTCTGTTAATCCATCGAAGTTCCATTCATATAAAGAATTTCCCGAATAGGTTAATTCTGAGGTGTAAGCATATGGAGCCTCTTCGAGTTGTAAATCAACAGGGGTTGGTCTAGGATAATAATTATTTGTCTTTGGCAATTTTACCTGGGGATTCCATTTCTTTAGACGATTTATTAATAAATTCTCTGAAGCAGAGACTTAGGATGCTGAATCCTTTTCTTCCCATATTGAGGTTTTCCATCCTATTTGATAATTCTTTTTGCATTTCGTCTGTCATTTTGAATGGTCCTTCTTGCAAAATAATCCCTTTAGGTAATTGTCTGGGAACATATACTGCATTGGCAGAGCTCTCTTCTAATTTTTCTTCTTTGTTTTTATTGAGTTCAGCCTTTGATTTGATCGTCCTTTCTATTCTATCTGTCTGTTTTCCTATTGTTAGAAGACATAAATTGGTATAATTATTTTGTTTAATTATGTCTCCAATGCTTTTTCCTATGTCAAAAGCATCTACTTGTGTTTTTGTTTCATAAATAGTTCCATCCTTAATAGGCATGGCATAATTTTTATTTTCTTTTGAGGCAGAGATGTCTAATTTCTTCCATGACGGGTAGATTTTTGGATTTCCTTTCCTTCCGTATCTCTCCACGTTCTAGTAGTTTTCCCTACGACTCTGATTTGTTTTGGTTCCTCAGTTTCTTTAATCTTTATTTTTTTGAAATACTCCAAAAACCAATCAAAGAAAGGAATATTTTTCTCTTCTTCATACATCTGATGATACCATAGGTCACGTATCTTATCTTTTTCTTCTATAGTAAATTTTTTGAAAAACCATTCCTTTAAAGGATGCTTCTTTAAATCTTCCCTCAAGTATGGTTTGTTGATTTCGAATTTAACGGGTTTTACTTCTGAATTTGGAACCTTTATCATTCTTATTACTCCTTGCAAGAATTCATTTTCACTAGGGTTATAGGTTTTTTCTGAGGTAGTTCTTCTATATATTGGATGTTCAATCCCGCTTTCTTTATTTTTGAAGACCCTTTGATCCATTTCCTCTTTGTCGCTACTCTTTTGACCATCACTTTTTTTGTCATCATTTATTTTTTCTAATTTAAAACTCTTTCTTCCTTCTGTATAACTGGCAAAGCTCCTTCTGGCTTTATCCATTTTTCTTCTAAAATTAATTTCAACATTACCATTTGGTAATTTAATGATACTTTGCAAATCATCAGGTATTTCATTTTCTCTTGGCATAACATCTTCTATTTGCCAATTTCCTAGGAGAACTACATCTTCCCAGCAGATCACTTTTGGGACAAACACATTGTTGTTAAAGTTTGTTTCCATGAGGACTGTGGTTCTCTCTCTATCAACCTTATCTCTATAGGCTATCATGGGAAAGATGAAGATCATGGATTTATAGAACACACGATAAACTATAGCAAAAGGTTTACTTCTTGGACTCATTTTTAATCCTTTGCTTTGGAATCCAATGGTAGCACTATCCAAAACATCAACATCATGAACATCAACCGTGATGTTTGGAAAGCAATTAAAATAAGCAGCTTCATGACAGAGACTTGATTCAACCATAGCATAAAGAGAATCATCAAATTCGTCATGTCTCTAGTCACGAACATAAGCACATACAAAAACATTTAATCCTAGTCTGTGTAACGTCCCGCCCTTTTTCACTCGCTTCTTCCCGTAAATCAGAGTATTTTTTTTTATAACAGAGTAGAGTGATAGAGAGCAGGACGTCACGACGCGAGCTAAGTCCGAACTTCTAAAGTCTGACCCTTAACTGGCCAACCCTATGTGTGCATGGAACTCAGTCCATGAAAACGGTTCACACATAGCAATATAAACATGCGGAATAAAAATCATAACATGCGGAAACATAATAGAACACAATTCTATTCCATTCAGATAGTAAAGTACGTCATTTCCTTAATCATCATTATCCTAACGTAATTATCCAATAAAACATCCAACCATAGCAAATTCATCTAAGTTATTACATCCGAACTCTAGATACTCAAAATACAAGCCCATGAGTATCTTAAACAAAATATAAACTATAATCCTCCAAGCTCCTATGCCTGGCCCGTTTCGCGTTCATCGTTCCCCTCGTTTCCTATATCATCCACTAGGGTAGAAGTAGGGCGTTAGAACAACGCGCCCAGTAGGTATCCCAATTAACGTTAACACATGAGTTAGTACCAAAAATCCAGATATAATATATGTCAAAACCAGTTATAATAAATCATACTATACTTATAGAGCATCGTATCCAAACAGTGTATGATAATAGAGATCCAATCATACCGATAAAGACCAGAAAACCTTGCATGATAATAAAGATTATAATCATGCCGATTCAATGCCATACCATGCTATCATATGCAATGAGTCCCACCCATCACATGTATATAAACGTACCCACCACATAGGTCTTTTGGATGCCCCGACGGAGTGTGGACCCTCCGGTTACATTTCATACACAATATCCTCTTGATGGAAATCTCCTCATCAAGGTATTCCCCACGATTTTATTACGGACGCCCCGACGGAGTGTGGATCTCCGGTTACAGTTCATACACAGTATCCTCTTGATGGAAATCACATCAAGGTACCCCACATAGTTTTTCGGATGCCCTGACGGAGTGTGCTCCCTCCGGTTACCTTTCATCCCTCCCATGCCATGCATGAGATGCAAATGCCAACATGTTATGTAGAAATACAAATCATAGCATTTAAAACTCACATTTAAACCACATGTTATTTTATCATATAAACATAGCATTTAAAATCACAATTTGAAACATATTCCTTGCAACATATATTCATCAAATAAGATAAGAAAACATTGTGCATAATCCCATGATTTCAAAGAGGTGGAACCTACCAAAGATCGCTACGTGTCCTTGCGTCTTTCGTCCGGTAACCGCTCACGATCGTAAACACCTTGTGAGGTCCCGTTACCTTAAAATATAACAATCAATCAAAACCAAGTCCCACTTGATTTACAATATTTTTAAGTCCATAAACCAATCCCCATGGTTTATCATTTTCAGCCGATATTACCAAATTGCCATTGGTCTAATCTTTAATTAACAATTCTTTCATTTAATCCAACATACGTAACCCTATGTTCATCAAAACAATCCCCATGGGGTTTGGCCACACACCATGGCCAAACCCATGGTCCCTTATTTTCACTTAATTACCAAAATGCCATTATACATATCCATAGGCATTTACCTTCCTTATTTTCATATATTTACAAGATTGTCATCCATGGCTAATATAACCTATTATTCTTATTTACAATATACTTACGCTAATAATTAACCCATTAATCCAAATTCATGGGGTTTGACTATACACCATGGCCAAACCCATGATCTTTCATTTTTAGCCAATATCACCAATTTTCCATTACCTTATGTTCAATTCCAAACCGATCCTTAATCCAAACAAGTCCATAAAATAAACCTCATGGGGTTCGGCCATACACCATGGCCGAACCCATGATCCTCCTTTTGGCATGTATTTACAACT